>OU342951.1:28787614-31287614 GCA_910592335.1 Adalia bipunctata
TTGTGCTTTGTGTCTTCAGAGTAGCGCACTTAATTCAGACCCACATCACATTCGATGATTATTCTCATGAATATATCCTTAAATTTTATGTGTAATCCGTGCTTCCTCGATAAAAATAATTATCATCGGTAAAATGCATGGAACATACTTTCATATTTCTTGTCACTGATTTACCGATTTTGAGTTTCAGTTGTCAAACTTTTTGTCGATCGATCAGCACATTACTCCTCGATTTCCTTTCCATCCAAACACAATATTCATCACCAGTTTGAAGAAAAGCATGGAAATTGATATTCGAACTTTTTTTCCCAGGAAGAACACTGAATAATAGCGATTCGAACGACTCATAACTATTGAAAAGTTAAAAATATGAATATTTGTAGAATATCACACGAACACAAAACACTATGCAAGAACTATGTCGAGATTTTTAGTTACTCTTGATTGTAACTAGGTGGCGTAGCGCTTTTTCAGATGCCTATAGGTGACTTGATTTATCCCTAAACAAAAGTCTCTAACGCGGTTAGATTGCCCGATCTTGTTGACGAATGACCAGGCCAATCATCTGAAGGTTATCAAATATATTCTTGAGTAAATAATTAATTGTATGGCGCACGGTGCTGCATAGTTGAAACCACACGACAACAAGAATAATGCCAGCCAATTGAGATATGAAAGAAAAAGTTTGTATTCAAGTCTCTACACTCATAACAATTCGCATGGGAGTAATTCTAATCCTCTATCAGCTTCCAAATCGTTAAAAAAAACTCACTGCTGTGAACCTCTAAAAAACACCCTTTAGGTTGAATACTACACACCAAGTGCGCACTGGCTTTGGTAACTGATTTGAAGGGTTACACTACAGGCAGGCTTATAGGATCAGCTACCAGAGCTTCAATGCACTAAGCGCCAGCACCATAAGCGAAATCTCAGTCTCATTTATTGTCTAAACTGAAGTATCATTTGCTGACGAAATACGTCTGCTGAATGAAACCTGAAGTGAAACCGAACATCAAAGCCTCCTTCATCATACAGCGAAAAATATATTGGCACTTAACGTGACGAGAATGACCCATATCTTCAGAATATCCCATTTTATAAGAAAATTTTCTAACTGCTCGTATCCAATGAACATAACCATATTCTGTCAATTCTGCCGATTCGACTTAGTGGTATGTAGCCATTCGAATGTTTTATTGTTGAATCGTACTCTGCATGATGATTCGAGATCTTAACCAGAAGATGAAGAAATAATAGCAAATTCACTAAAACTTTACAAATGAAGGGAGCAACGTTTTTTTGACTTTCTTTAATCTACCATAACAGAGATTTTTGTATCCATAAAATGTATATCTGAAAGCAGCTCTACAGAGTGTAACAGCCAAATGGAATAAATTCGATAACGAATAAATGAGGCGGAGTTAGGAAAAACGCTCGGACACGTCTATTTGTAATTTTAAATGCGCATATTTTTCAAGAAAATAAAATCATATAGGGTGTTCCATGCGACCGTGTCCAATACCAACTTTCTCATTTCGAATGCAACCCCGTGTATATTATTTATTTTTTGGATTCTTCAGAAAATTCTGGACATAATTCATGTACAATGTCCTATACCTATCTCCAACTTTTTCGGAAATATTAAGTATTTTCAGATTTTTTACAATAATTAACATTTCAAATGAAAATTATTTTATTTCACAAATTCGATACATTACACTCAATACTTATTTCCCATTTACCTCTTGATATGAAGAAAATAAGCAAAAACCATTACTGAGAAGAAATTTAAAAAAACAAAAACAGATTTGTTTATTCTCATAGCCTTAGTAACACGTTGTCTGTTTGCATGACAATAAGTGATCAGTGTAAGTGCTATTGTCTTTTGAATTTCGCTTATTTCACGAAAAATTTCCAAATTTGCGGCCTATATTCCAAGGAACAATTAGCAAAATAGAAAAGCAATTTCGAGAGCTTGGTCATGTATGGCAAATAAATAAAAAAAATTGCTGCCAATGCAATGTGATGATACGAAATTAGATATTATGCTTGAATTTCAAGAAAGCCCACATAATTCTATTCGAAAAGTAGCCCCGCTGTTCACCGTCAGCCACACGTCAATATTTCGAAAATTAAAAGAAAAGTAAGATGCATCCCTATAGAATGATGGCAACTCAGGAGCTCGCATTTTTGCGAGCAAATGATGGCAATGGTAGATAACAAAGTGATCCAATCAGAAAATGTTTTGTTTTCTGATGAGAGTACATTTACACTACACGGTTATGTAAATCGTCAAAATTGCCCCTATTGGTATGATAAGAATCCTCACTGGATGATAGAAGAACATATGCAATATCCAGAAAATGTTAATGTTTGGGCAGGAATTGTTGGAAATCATATCGTAGGTCCCTTTTTCATTGACGGCAACTTCAATGGAGAAAAATATTTAGAACTACTCCTACTCCAAAATAATGTCGTACCATCTTTGATAAACTTATATCCTGATCCAGCAAATCCACAAGTTCCTGCCAATATAATATGGTTTCAGCAAGATGGAGCACCGCCCCATTACCAAATCAATGTCCGGCAGTACTTGAACCAAATTTTTCCAAATCGTTGGATAGGGAGGCGCGGATCGATGAAATGGCCAGCACTATCTCCTGATCTGTCACCATTAGACTTCTTTTTGTGGGGATATGTCAAGAGTATTGTATACGAAACGAAACCCTTAAACTTGGACGACCTAAAAAACCGAATCACACTTGCGATTAGATCAGTCACGCCTGAAATGTTGAGTAACGTTAGAAGACAATTCTACACCAGATTAGCATGTTGCCAAGACGTTCGTAGCGAGCATTTTGAACATTTCCTACATTGACATTAATGTTTTTTTGTTTTTTTTTAATAATTAAGAAATAATCAGTATTAATTATTAGGTTTTAACCGAATTTGTGAAATAAAATAATTTTTATTTAAAACGTTGATTTTTGCAATAAATCTGAAAACACTTAATACTTCCGAAATAGTTAAAGATAGGTATAGGACATTGTGCATGAATTGTGTCTAGAATTCTCTGAAAAATCCAAAAAATAAATAATATACAGGGGGTTGCATTTGAAATAAGAAAGTTGGTATTGGCCACGGTCACACGGAACACCCTATATAATATTATTTTCTTGAAAAATATGCGCATTTAAAATTACAAATCGACGTGTCCGAGCGTTTTTCCCAACACGCCCTCATTTATTCGTTATCGAATTTATTCCATTTGGCTGTTACACTCTTTATAATAATTCTGAAGTTCTCTCTGAATTCCCCATCAAAATGTCAGTCAATCGCACAATATCTTACATTAGCCTTAAAACTAAATTCGAATATTAAATAAAAAATTCACCTCACACGTAAACGGTAATTGGGGTTCCGTAAATAAATGGGTAATTTCACTGATTTCAAGCAGATTTCAGGATAGTATAAAACGTAACACTGGCCTGAGAAAGGATGCTTTCAATAACAGGCGGTTGGGTATGTTGGTTTATGAAACCAATGCCACCCTACTTGAAACTACTCTTGAAAGTAGACTTTTCCAAAATTGTCCTTTTAAAAGGAGGAGACTTCTGATTTTGATTATGGAACTGGCCTTAAGTGAAGAAAGTGGAATCTTGTTGAAAACTCTTTAGTGAACCATAGTAAAAACTTGGAAAATTATTATCTCTACCTGTTTTTCAGATAAGACGAGTCTGTGTTCTTATTCAAGATATCCAAAGACGCAAAATACCTTTCAAGAGACGACACTTTTGGCTGTATAACAGATTCATATGGCCCAGGAGATGCGACCCTCTTTAGAGATCCTTCTTTGCTGCTTGCTCTTGGAGGGGAAAGGCAATTCATGGAATTTGGCGAGTTCACTCTAAGTCCCAACGCAAGAGCTTGTATAGCTGCCAGCCCCACTTGGTGATTGTTATTATTGGAGGGGGCGTGCCTTACGAAAGGCTCCAAGGCAATATCCTTATTTCTCGGATCCAACTCTATTTTCGACGGTATATTCTGCAGCAGATTTTGTTCATCCAATATTTTCTGTATTTCTTTTTCAAACGGGCCAACATCATCTTCATTATTTTTTATTTTTTCATTTGTTGATAGTGCAGTTTTCCTTGAGTTATTCCGGTCAGTTTGGCACGAATTATCTCTTTTCTCACTGTTGCAGTTGTTAACTTCTTTGAGTAATAACCTCATTTCTTCCACTTCATTGAAACTAGGAGAACGTTTATGAAATGACGATTGTTTATTGCATTCAACAACGGAATCACTGTCGTTTCTTACTCGTTTTTCCAAATTGTTGGGTTTATTATCCCTGACCCCATCACTATTAGCACTTATAGTTCTTAACAATACCCCTTGTGGATTACGTAACACTGACTTGGTTAAAAACTCGAAACTTGCGCAACTGTCTCCTTTGTAAGTTTCTCCTTCATTCATCAAATTCACTCTCGTGGAATCCACAGTACTACAAGCTGCCGCTATAGCCAACACTGTATTCGGTGGTAAATTATTCAACTTTCCCTCTTTTCTACTATCCCTAGAATTATTTTTTACGGAATAATTCGAAGGTATGTAGTCCAATGATGCCTTAGGGGACGCTTCGGGGGAACATGGATTAACTTGAATATCCGAAGGAAATAAGAATTGTTGAGCATCAGCCGTCAAAGGTGGTGATATACACGGTGAAACATCCGCATCTGTAGTTCTACTATAACTTTCGTCCGAACTGCTAATACTAGGAGAATGATTCAGACTACTGATTTCATCAGCTGAAGAATGAATCCTGCGGAAAGGGCTAGATATGTATACTCTTCCGAGGCTTTCATCTGAATAATGCCTTTGAAGCGGACTTTGTCGTCTTCGGTGATGAGAGTTAAGAGGACTGATTCCATTGATCAAATTATTAGGCTTTGTTTTAACCTCCGTCTTTTGCAGTTCGGAAGTTTGTTCAATAGAAGGAGGCTGAGAATTGTAGGAAATATTTGATTTGAAATGGTGAGTTTGTTGTTGGCTGGCCTCAGATTCAATATTGAAATTTCTTTTGTGGGTTTTTTTAGGAGATTCTCTCCCAGGTGGCTTTGGCAGTGGCTTCAAATAAGGCTTTGTTTCACTGGAAGGCTGGAGGTTCAAGACTGCATAAGGATTAGGTGCCCTGGGCCAAGGAGGTTTATATTTAACATCCTGAAATGAAACCATATATAAATTAAAATAGACACATTTCAAATAATTTTGTTATTTACTGGTAGCCATCGACCGAAGGAGTTATTTTTCTATTCGTCAATGAAAAAGTAGTTTATATTACAGAAGCTGAAACTTTGTCGACATGTTCATTATGATGTGAGACAATCAAAAATAAGATCTAGCTCACTGGCGGCAGAGAGGATATATTCCGGTTGATCACGTAAATATGATAAAAATAAGGCCTGACTGAACTTTGGTCAAATTACAACTGAATCAATGAATGAAACAAAAATATAACCAGTGTTACATTGGTTGAAGGGACAAGTCTCCAGCTGAGGACCAGAGGCAGCACAAGGGCACGTGCTCTTACAACCAACTATACTAACGGGAAAATTTTCGGAAACCAGCAATTTCAAAAGTTGCATCATTTTATTGTTACGTTGATTGCATAAGACCATATCAAACTCCACATGGACCGTTCAAAATGTTCCCATTCCGAGTGTTTTCGTCCTTCATCGGTCATATTTGAAATATGCAATTCTTCAGCCGTTTTGGGACCCACACGGGGTGGGTCTCTACCACAGATTCATGAAAGATACAAGATTTGTAATATGCGTTCTCCAGTGTCTAGGTTTACAGGAAGTCGTGGTGATACATACAGGATTTTACCAAAAAAGCACGAAGTCTTTGAGGGGGTGATTCCCTTTTTTAACTCTTCTGTTGTGCCACATCCACAAATTCATAACTCAAACCCGGACCTGAATTCAACGAAGACTATCAATAAAAAATACAAAAAGATGTCCGTATATTCGTTTACAAAAAATATTTTTCCGAAATCCTCCAAGAATGCCTATTTCTTGGAGCAACTTCAGAACCCAAAATTATTTAGGTTGTTTACGGAGCGTGCCAATCTTTCGTGAAATTTAAAACGTGTTTAAAAAATACGACAGGGTTTCTATGCATCTATATTCAAAAACCGCGTTCGGTATTTCCTATTCGGAGTGAAGCGAGTGAATATGGACACAGAACATCTAATAAATACGGATATGGATATACATACTGCGTTCGTTATTACCAATCCGGGAGAAGAGCGAGAGAAAAGGGACACAGAAATATAATAAATACGGATTTCTCTCTCTCTTTCCCTCTTTCAGCCAGAGAGAGAGAGAGAGATCCGACTTATTATATTTCTGTGTCCGTTTTCTCTCGCTCCTCTCCCGGATTGGTAATACCGAATGCGCCTACTATAGGCGCGTTCGGTATATACATATCCGTTAGCTCTTTTCTATTCGCTTGCTCCGTTGGCGTTCGATAATTCAGTCTGTTGACACTTTCCTCTCTGTTCTGCGCTCCGAAGTCACGTGGTTTGTATCCGTATTCTCTCGCTCCACTCCGGGAACGAAATAACGAACCCAGTAAATTACGCGACTTCGGAGCAGAAACGGTAAGGAATTAAGGAAAGTGTCAACGTTGGCGTTCGATAATTCCATTTGTTGACAATTACCTCTCCGTTTCTGTTCCGAAGTCCCTTCTTTGTATATACACGTATTCGTATCTATTAGATGTTTTTTGTCCGTATTCACTCGCTCCACTCCGGATAGGAAATACCGAACGCGGTGATTAAATTCATGAAGATGAGAAGGGACTTTTGAATGGCCATTTGATAAGTAGATTATACGTGGTAGGAATAGGTACAGTTCCTTGTGACTCACACAGTATAAGCATCCTAAGGACACATAGAATTCCCCCATGTTGTTGTAGAAGCCATGTTCAGTGTTCATCATGAAGTCAAAAGGTTCGTACCAAATTTCGAAATTGTTTTCACGACCATAGGCCATACATAACACAAGTGGTTTTTCATATATTAGACATGGATGTGGTGTGACCACTCCTAACTAAAAATCGTGACCAAAAATTGTAGATCAAAACGGCACTCTAGAATCGCCCCCTAATCGTGGCGCTACTGCGGCAATGGAAAAAAGTGCGACCCCTTTCGGGAGAAATGAAATGTAGGACCCCATCACAGATTTTCGATCGACACGAATGTCTTAAACAAAATCAGTGCCAACACCAGGTATTCTTTAGTCCATTCACTTTTATAAAGTATACCGGTTTGCCATGACATTCTGACAGATTTCACCGTGTAAATTTTGAAAATGTTAGGTTATAGTCATTTTCCCGTCAGATTCACTCGCAACGTTGTAGTTTCTACATAGAGATCGAAGTAAATACGTATTTATCAAAATGTTTATTCATCTACTCCCATAGAATAATATTTTCATGATTCAACTGATTTCGAGCTGTAACAGTATCTATAAACCAATAGCATGAGTAATAATAACTCAAGCCTATAACTCACTCTAATAAATATTTCGTATGAGAAGCACTCACTCTAATACAAATAGGAAAAATGAAATTGCTTACGAAATGAATAAAAAAGTAGGAAAGATCGGGAACTCTATTTCAGACATCAAGGTAAGGTTCTCGCCATACATTTATACCTTTACTCTGGTCTGAATATCCAAAAATTGCATTTGGAAAACGTGAATTTTTGACGTTTTTTACGCGATTCGATTCTAACGACCACAGAGATCGAAACCTGTTTCACATTTGCTTAATCTGAAAATATGATCTGCGGAGCGAGCAAGAGTATTTGTGACGTCATCACATTTTTTGTATAGCGAAAATAATAAAAGAACGCTCATTGAGCAGAAGCCCCAAATCTACTCTTTGCGTACGGATATCCGTGCTCTTTGCGTCTTTGGTTAGAAATAAATGACATTTGGAAGAGCTCTCGCTTCTGAGCGGGAGCGAATATATCTGATCTTCTTGCTCGCTCTGATAATAAAAGATCACGATGCAGAGTGAAGTGAGCGAAGAGAGCATAATAAAAGACCGGCTGAGAGCAAGAAGTGTGCGCCGAGCAGAATATTCAGACTTAGCAATTGGCAACGCCTCTGAAATTATTTTGTCTTACAGAAGTGCCAACCTGCGGCCTTTTTAAGTGAAAAAACTTGATAAACCTAAATCTTGGCCAACCGGAATACCGAATTCACTAAGTTTCGTAGGTCCGGATTCTGAGATAAAAAGAAAAGACTATTTTGAGGGGCGAAATTCAGGGCGCTGTAACTCTGAAATAAAGGTCTTCCAAGTTCTTTTCGGAAATCTGGGACCAAATTTTGATGCATTAATATCGGGATAACCTGTATTATTTCACAACTTTAATATGGTTATGGATTATTATTGTTACAAACTATGTATTGGATAAGTTTGAAAAAGTGTTATTGCACCTATTGCAGAAATGCAACTAAAAACTCTTCCTTGTCTAATCGAACGTAGGTGGATAAGTCGAGATGATATCACTTGAAACCATTAGTAAAAAAAATGCGCGTGATCTCATTCATTTCAGAATTTAATGTTTGAAAACCTTCATTTTCAACGACTATTTTTTCGATATTGGAGGTCTTATAGAATTTTTCCGATTTGAATTAAAGCCTACTGGTCAGTACCTTTAGAGATGACATTCTTTGCAGTTGCAAAAGAAACGTTGAAGTCAACGAAGGAAACAGCCAGTTGTAACTTTAATCTCCTATGCAACATTTCTTTTTGACTTCATCAACTCTCACACAGATGTTTCTCTGATATTTTGCCGTTTCAAAGAAACATCTGTGTGAAAGTATTTATCACCCCTTCGAGTGACTCTGGCTCATCCAGATCTGGATTTTTTTTGTTTGCTCAATAATTTAGCTACAACTCAAATTTCAGATTTTATGTTGGGCCATATTTTAACGTGTTTTCGTGACCAGATGGAGCATAACTCTAAAAAGACTCGAGTCAGCTGGAGTGAATATTTCCTTACCTTACATAATAGTGGGCATAACGACAATGTTCCTGCTTCTTTGTTATTTTTGAGGCTGTCGAAACGAAATCTTTCAACTTTTGTGAAATGACACCAAACTGTCGCTGGCTACCATACTTATAAGGTGAATATCATAATCCTAATGAATTTTGAAAATTTTCACGGAGAATTATTTTCCCATATTTTACCTGAGTATTCTCCAACGAGTATTGCTGATAATTATTTTTATGCGGTGGCAAAGGGGGAGGTGGTAAATTATCTTCCTGATGTGAAAGTTTGCTATTTCTTGATTTAAATGGTAAAGACGGTAATAAAGGTTCAATTTCGCAGCCTCTTTTTCCATGTAATCTCTGTCTTTGTACAGTTTGTTTAGGAGGAGGCAATCGCATAGCACTTCTTAAACTATTATTATAGTTATCATCTCTACAAGAAGACCTATTCATCATAGGTGGTCTACTAGTGCTCTGCTCTGTATGAAGTAGCATTGCTAAAGGAGTGGCTACGCCCCCATACATAGCATTCATACCTGAAAAATCAGATATTTAGTAGACGTACAAACTGGTGCATTGATTTCAGAAGCCATTTGCTAAGTTATTAAAAAACAATTTTCGATATAATATATAGGTACTATTAGCTATTAAAACCTAATTTTGTACTACAGAAATTGTTAAAGAAAATTTCTTGTTGATTTTATACAATTGCACACATAATACATAGTAGAATCGTATATGTAGGTCTGAGAAAATACAACAACTAAAGTTGGAACTTCTGTTCTTAAAAACAAAGTTCCCTCATAGAATGTAGGATTGTGATTGCTGAAAATGAGTATTGAAAAAAGTTGAGAACAAAATTCGATTTTGTTTCATTTATTAAAAAAAATGCAGTAATTCCTTTTTTCTTCGGAATAATTAGGATGTGAAGGAATTCTACTGGTATTTCCCGTAAATATCTTCATAAAATTATCCCTAGGGGGGAGGGCGGTCATGCAAAATTATTTCTCTTCGAGTGTAAGCTTTTTCATGAAATGTATTGCAAAAACAGTATTTTTATCGTAAATTTCGACTCCTTGTATCAGGGCGACTAGGAGAATGTCCCATCCTCAAAGGTTGCTCGACTAAAATTGATAAACCCTGAATATAAAATGTGAGTCACGAGGAACTGTGTATATTCCTAAAATGTATATAGGCTACTCAGCTGAATATCAATTGACCATTTAGTGCCGTCTCCTCTTCATACGTAATTACAAGGGTTCGAATTGTCCTATTCAAACATTGAAAAAAAAATCAATACACGTGGTGAAATTTTTGCGGAAGAAAACAAAACCTGAAGTCTCAGAACGATGAAAAAGTTGTTTCTCAGAGCACAATGCTCTGAAAATTTCAATTGATTCAAGATAACCGTCCTAAAGTAATGACGGATCGAAATTTTCGGTAAAAACCGAAAGAAAACTCATAAAGACAAGGCCCCTTCGAAGTGGTCATTTGATATTCATCTGAGTAGAATCTGTACGTGGAAGGAATATGTACAGGGTGGGCAAAATTGGTGCTACATGAACTTAAACTTTTTAACCCGAGGAGATAGAGAAAAATGAATGTCACCTTATAGTCCTATTTTTTCGAGAAAATGATAATGCCATGATGGCATTCCTCTATCTTCTTTCGTTTTCGAGTTATAGGCCAAAATTGGAATTTGGGCTATTTCAAATTTGGTCATTATCTCTATCTCTGTTTATGCTAGGATGTTGAAATAAAAACATTACACAGGCACTTTTCTGATAGCAATCCAGTGGAGTACTCTGATTTTTTCTAAAAGGTGTATTTGCTGAGTTATAACATAAAGTAGTGTTTTTTCTTATGGAAACAGTAGTTTGAAATGCCTTAGAAAGAATCGCCATTTTTTTCCCGTTTCAGAAATGTATCATATGTTATACATCGACCTCAGATTCGTTAAGATATTATGAAAAATATAGTTTGTATATGGAATTCAAATTATTGAGTATTAAGTAGGTTGAATCATAGAATTATGTGTCTCTACCATAGAACTTATAGTACATGGAATGCCATTAGCCTTGCTGCTCAGCTTAAGTGGATAAACATCTCCAGTTGGAGGAATACTGAAATTTCCATGTTGCCATAGTTACGACTTGTCATACAGAATACAAAAATACTATGAAGAATACTATGAAGATCCGATTCACTTGGCATTTCGGCAAACATTTCTGTGTTTCTGTTCGGTGTGACAGGTCGTATCCATGGGAATTGGGAACATGAAAATTTAGAGATTCCTCCAACTTGAGATGTTTACCCACTTTTTGATCTGGTAATAGCATTCCATGCACTATAAGTTCTATGGTCTCTACGCATGGTGTAGTTATTATTTCACGGTTGAATACTTGATGGTGTGATCTCTGTTTGAAACAACTGTCAGTTATATTAGAGTTTGAAGTCATCGTTGGCGTTATGAAAATATTCGAAAAACATGATATGTTAAATGTTTTATTTCAGCTCATAGCTCATAACAGGAACAAATTCAAACCATACAAGTATCGTAAAGTTTAATAACTGACAGTTGTTCCAAACAGAGATCACACCATCAAGTATTCAACCGTGAAATAATAATTACACCATGAGTTGAGACACTGAGACACATAATTCTATGATTCAGCCTGCTTAATACCATTGAGTTTAAATATACATAGAGACACATCCCGGTTCAACGATTTGAAGCTGAATTTAGTGTAGTTCCTTCACCGGTTCATAGATGGATAAGTGTGTTTCAGAGAAGCAAAAAATTTTCTCCCGCATCTGGCGGTAAGTAGCTGAACTATGAAGCACTATTTCCGAAGCCGAATGCGATGACGATCAGGACCGGCGTAAGAAATATTGGATGTTCAGTTTTTCATCACCTGATTTTTTGGATGCAATAAAACGAAAATTATTTTTGATCTTTCATGAATATGAAATACTGATGTATGAAAAAATAAGGAACTGAATAAAACTCTTTGGACTACAATGAAAACGGAATGAACAAATTAACTGTTTATGTGTATGTAAAAGTGATGTGGACAAATCCAAAAAAATGTTTTTGAAAAGGACTATATAAAACAATTAAAGATTCAATTAGAATACACTTCGCGCCGAAATTCCCTGTTTGAGGACTCACTAGACCAGGAGTCGGCAACCTTTTGAGTCGGAAGAGTCGAAAATTTATAAAATTTCCAAATTTTTTTTCAAGATCCACAAATTTTTTCTCGCCGATAAACAGTATTGGCAAATAAAGAGTGCTTCCTAATTGAAGGTTAAAATGAAGAGGGGAGATTACATGAATAATTTTAAGCGAAAAAGTCTCATAAAAATGTGTCCGAAAACATTAAATTTCGTTTTCGAAATACAGGGTGTTTTTTCCTCAAAGTGTCTGCCTGTGGTATGCCAATTTCGATTGCAAACCTACAGGGTGATATTTTTTCTGGGATACTATCCCCTGGTTTCCTCCGGAACCTTTCTTTCTGGAGTCACTGTTGATAAATAGTGGAAAGAAGCTCGGCTGTCATACTAAACTTTATGGTCTCTTGTAGTTTCACCGATTTCGAAAACAAATTCTGGTCGATTCCTCAAAAAAATCAATATTATCATAAAAATCCAGTTAGTATAATCAGAACTATTCAAGTCTGGGGATCTGGCAGGCTCTGACTAATGTCAGGGTCAGGTTTTCGAGAGAATCGTTTTTCTCTAAATCGATAGCAGATACGATAAAACTATAAGAGACCTTAAAGTTTAGTCTAACAATAAAGCTTATTTTTACAATTTCAAACTTGCAGTGTCTCACAAAAAAAAGTTCTGGAGGAAAACAGGATAGTGTTCCAGAAAAAATATCCCCCTGTACATTTGCAATCGAAATTGGCATGTCACATCACATGATGTATACTCTAAATGGTAATATCCATGCCAAATTTCAGTTGAATATCTTGTGAAATGCAGATACCTTCTATGAGAAAAAAACTTGAAGAAAATTCAAATTTCAAATCCATGAATCTCAATACGAAACGTTTGTGATCTCATATTTATGGGACTTCTTCTCTCGAAATATGTTTGTACCTCCAATTGTACACCCTGAACATGGCAGTATAAGATGATGATCAAATAAATAATAATGACGAATGGACTTGAAGATCCGCAGCTTCACCTCCAAAGACTAAAGAGCCGCATGGCGCATGTGGTTCGCGAGCCGCAGGTTCCCGACCACTGGACTAGAATATTTATGGTACATTTTCACCCCTCATTTCCTACCTGAGAACACTCCTTCGGAGAAATTCATGGCTAATAATTCATCATTATTGATTCATACCGTTTGTAACGAAGATATAGAATTTGGATGAATCCGACCCTGCCTACGATTCATAGAACTAGAGGAAAATAAATATCCCACAGATTTCTGTAATTCGATACTGACAAAATGGATCGGCAGATTATAGTTCCTTTAGTAGCTACTATGTGCCGCCACTAAAGTTGGCAAATTGGCAAGGAAACTGCCAAAAATTTATGCATCAAATCGTTGAACTGCGTTGTGTCTCTATGTATATTTAAACTCAATGTTAATACTCAATAATTTGAATTCCATATACAAACCATATTTTTCATAATATCTTAACGAATCTGAGGTCGATGTATAACATATGATACATTTCTGAAACGGGAAAAAAATGGCGATTCTTTCTAAGGCATTTCAAACTACTGTTTCCATGAGAAAAAACACTACTTTATGTTATAACTCAGCAAATACACCTTTTAGAAAAAATCAGAGTACTCCACTGGATTGCTATCAGAAAAGTGCCTGTATAATGTTTTTATTTCAACATCCTAGCATAAACAGAGAAAGAGATAATGACCAAATTTGAAATCGCCCAAATTCCAATTTTGGCCTATAACTCGGAAACGAAAGAAGATAGAGGAATGCAGTTGATGGCATTATCATTTTCTCGAAAAAATAGGACTATAAGGTGTCATTCATTTTTCTCTATCTCTTCGGGTTAAAAAGTTTTAGTTCATGTAGCACCAATTTTGCCCACCCTGTACAGTTCTTGTGCTCACTCTTGAAATGGTTCGCGATAAACTGACTATTCATCTGAATATGACTATGCATGATGACAAATGCTACGAAAATTTTCCACAGAATTCGGTTTTAGATACAATAGTATATTATTCAACGAGCATATTATGAAGGCTATTATTCACGCGGTTTACCAAAGGCAGACGAATTCGAGTTTGGTGAATCATCCAATTAAATAATAGTCATAATATGCGAGTAGAATTTTCATATTGGTACACGAAAATTGAGTAATTCATTTTGAAATTATTTAAGATCTATGAACAAATTGCCGTTTCAAATAGAAATAAGAATAGGCTAAGAAAATTTTGGGTTTTCTTTTGATATGTTCTGTGGTTGTCAGATTAAAGTTTGATAAACCATAAATCAGGAATGATTAATGAATGCCATAATGCTTTATGAAACAGATAGAATATGAAGAAATTATACAATAGTCATGTATAGTCCATCCAAGAATGATTGACATCAGAGCAGGTCTTGAAAGTCTAGTCGCAGCTTTATTTCTAGTTACAAAAAAGTAACTAAAAATTTTCTGTGCTTTCATCATAGATATAGAAATAACCTGAAAATTGAACGAAATTTTTTTAAAGTAAGGAACTTTGAACATGAAAATGTTCCCAATTTTCACATACGATTACCAGCTTGTGAATCTGTATACCAGCAGTGGCAGCAGTATATTATTTTCATCTTGTATTGATACATTTTCGATCTTAGATATTATAGGAGCATACAGCCTGGAAATTCTGGTTTGATAACGAAAAATATCGTGGGTGATTAAATAGCACGGTCCTTTTCAATGTTCAATATGAATATTCGCTAATCCGAAAAAATCTAGTTGATAATTTGAAGCGTGTTACTGCAAAGTGAATGGATTGGGAAATTTGTAATAGATATCAAGACAGAAACAAAACTTTACCGATGGATCTATTTAATATATGAAGAATTTTATCATGACATTGTAACTTTCAATATTTGTGAACAATGAAGGTGTAGAATATGAAAAATGAAAAATATTAATATTCCTATTATTCTGTTTCAACAACCAAAACATGTTCTTTTTTCCTCATCTGGGCAGTACTCGTCATGTTCCTAATGAAAGATTTTGTCAGCAATGTATCATAACATTCCTTATATCTTGACTAATCTTCTCTCATTTCTTTTTCTACGTGCTCTGAGCAGAGGCTTTCCATTTTTTAGCTGTTCACTCTTCAAGAGCCTCATTTCAAAGATATTTATTTCACTTGCTCAATTTTTTGCCAAATTTGTTAGAAACATTAATGACACAACAAAATGTCAGTGTTATTTCCAACACCAACCTGAATTCTGCAACTCAAAATAATACTGAATGGGCATTACCAACATAATTTCTATTTTCCAAAGCCCCCCGAGATGTCAATCATTCTTGGATGGACTATAGTTGATAAATCAGCCAAGTGAATAAGCCTCAATATGCGAGTAGGATATTAATCTTTGTCAACGACTGTTGGATAATTATTTTCGGAATAACTTTCATTTCAACAAATAAACTTTAGTTTCAAATTGAAATGACATTTAATTTTCTGCTCAGAAGAATCCGAGTTTTCCATTTATATATTCTGTGGTTGTCGGATTGAAGTTTGATAAACCATAAATACCAAGTGATCAATGGCTCATTCATCATGGATTCATTATGGATGTCATACTGCTTGATGAAACAGATGGATTATGAACACTTCATTCGATAGTCGTGGACACATATATTTAATTGATTCGGTCGATACTTGATGGAAATTCGTTTTGAATAATAATAAGAAACGTCATTTCGTCGATGTTCGCAGTTTTAGAAATATGAGCCGGGAATGGTCACAATTGGCTAGGTTGGATTCACTGATCACAAATCCGTGGTCATATTAAATTATGTCCGTCCGTCCGTAAACACGGTAACTCTGGAACGGATAAAACACTGTTAGTTATTTTCAGGGTAAGTTCAGATCTCGATCGCCGCGATTAAGTTAATGGGCAAAATTCAACCTGGCGCTCCGTACATATGACCGTTCGAAATTTTATTTTCTGATAATTTCAATTGTAGCGGTTGAATTCGTCAATGGGCAGAATTTGACTAGGGGTTCTGTGAGTATCGCCGTTGACATTTGATAATTTCAAGTTGGATCAGTTGGATGGAGACGTATTCCAGCTTCGTGCGAAATTTCGTCCAGATAGCTCAACAATTATCAACAAAAATTCCCAACACCTCTGGAATAATATAAACAGGATCATGGGCGATTGCTTTGACAGCTACGGTCAAATTTTGTTTGACAGCTGTCGAAATTTATCTTCATTGGATTCCTTTAGGATGATTCACTTACAAGATGGAAGAACGTTAGTGCTTTAGATGACTCATTTTTCAAACAATATTTCATCAGATTTACATTTTGAACTGATTCTGAATAGAAGTAAACATCGTCTCGAATGAACAGGGTGTTTCCAAATTCGCCGTGAAGCTTCGAGGATGTGTAAGAATGACTCATTTGCTGTCGTTTGAGCCATATTTATTGATAAGCGAAAATCAACAGTATCCGAGATATTTGCGTTCTTGTACTTTTTGAAAAATTTCTCACCTTACTCCATTTTTCTTCAATTTTTTCTACGTTGACCAAGTGAGATTATAATTTCGGACTATTTTTATCAGAAAAGTATATGATATGTATGAAAAAAGCAGAACTATTGCAATAAAAAAATATTGAATGTCGTACTTTTCTTTCTTTGCTTCAATCTCCTTCCAAATCAAAATTTGCTGAAACGAAACTAGTGCCTGCATTCAAACGAAAACTATTTTAGGAAATGAAGAAGGAATGTGGCAAGTTTTTGAAATAATTTCGTCTTACATGAATTTTTAATCCGAAAGTTTCAGGCAAATTGATATTAGAAATTGACTATTCTTTTCTACATATACAATATACATACCAACTTTCAAATCATACTAATTCTTTTTCAACATCTATTGCACTATAGTTCTGCTTTTTTCATACATATCATATCCTCTTCTGATGGAAATGGTCCAAAATTATAATCAAACTCTCGGAACTCCTAGTCGAATTGTGCCCATCGAAGAATTCAACCGCGACAGTCGAGATCCGAACCTAACTTGAAAATTTCAAGTTACTAGGTTTTTCGGTTCGAGCGTTGTCGTGATGAAGATGGGTAATGAAATGTAAGATAAAAAGCAAAGAAAGTTTAGGAAAAAATTTCGATATGTTGTCAAATTTCTGGGAATGGTTTAATCTGGCAGTCCTACAGTGTCCTGTGCGGAGCGAAACCTCAAATGCAGAGCGTTGTTTCGAGATATGTCCCCCTTATCTGCATCAGTTTTTGAAAACACATTATGCAGATTATGAAACAATGTTTAAACCAGATCTTGGTTGATTTCACTATTCTAGAATTACAAGGGCCATTCACATCAACTTTGTCCCCCTTACCTACCCGGTTGGAGATTTCAGGGCAATATTGCGTAGGAAAATCTATAACATCGGGTGGGAGCACAAAACGCAGCGCAATAGGGAAAAATTTTATTTCATAATAATTGATATTTAGAGTGAATGTTGAAAAAGGTAAAAATATAAAACTATTTATGTTTTTTCACAATACCTTTCGGACAATACGTTTTTATTGAAATTTCTTTCTATTAAAAAAGAATGAATAACCCCGGAATCACATTCTAGTATTGGTGGCTGTGTTGCCTTGAGCCAAAAACAAGAAAAGAACTTCGACAATTGACTCAAGATAATGAAACATTTGATCTGCCGAAACGTATACGAATTGCCAGTCCTTCAGGGAGTAGGAAGTGAAAATACATATTAGGTGCAATAACTTTTTTATCAAATAAATTGAAGCAAACACAAAGTGATTATCTCTAAAAAAATGATTGTACTTACTTGTTGTAGCATTAGTAGTCCTTATATTATTCAATTCCTCAATTCTCAATGTTCCAGGTTGCTTCCTATCGATAAGAAAATATGTAGTCATATCCCCTTTACCTTTCACTTTGACTTTACCACGACATTGAAAGTCATAAGGATATGATTTCAAAATTTGGTAAACTTCTTCAGTAACCTGGGTATGATTAGGTAGACCTGTAGAATCCATCCTACTAGCAACGTTCACTGTATTTCCCCAAATATCATACTGCGGTTTACGAGCTCCGATTACTCCAGCAACAATTGGTCCAACATTTATTCCTTAAAAACATATGGGTCAAAGTAATAATAAAGATTATTTTGATTGATGAACGAATTACATCAGTGCGGTACATAATTGTCAATACAATTATAATTTTAAGTCTCATAACGTGAATTATTGCATCCTAACTATTGATGATGGGGTTTGGCTGATACAGGGGACGCTAGAAGCATATTATTTATAACAACGTTATTGATGAGAATCAAATGGAGAAGAGTTATGCTTGCTGTTCAATAGAGTGCAGTGATCTGATTTCTACAATAAATACATATTGAAAATTGGAAATTGTGTAATTTATGTGAATTGAAGCCAGTTCTACGAAAATCACACGAAGAAAACAGAAGAATTGACAGTGTGTAAATCAAATATCATTGATTGATAATTGCTGGAATAAAAATTTAATTTCTCACCATACCAGTACAATTCTGAAATAAAAAATAACATGAAAGGAATAAACCGTGGTTAACGTTTGTTCAAAATGGTAGCTAGGACGGTATCCAGATAAAAACAATTTCCAATTCTAAAATGATTACAGGAATTTGGAAAATGAAAATCCGTGTATAGATGTTTAAACCATTTATAACTTTGCCAACGTTTCGGACACTATTGGTCCTTTCTCAAGGCTGCAATGACATGAATCAAAATATATAATAAAAATGGGCAGATCTAACACTCACCTCGTTATAATATCAGAAATATATTCTTCTTTTTAATAAATCTTGCCTCGCAGTTTCAGTCAAAAGTAGTGTTATTTTGTTTATCTTATCAAACTTATGTCTGTTGCTCGGAAAATATGTTTTCTCACAATAAATGGTCTCGGCGGTCATAATCAACATTCACAAAACTGTCACAGTTTACATAAAAATCTTTAAAATTTTTGTTGAAAAACAAAAATGACCAAGTCAAGAAAATATAAAATACTTTGAAAGTCATGAAATAAAATAGTGCAGTTCATAACTTTTATCACTGAATTAAAGAGGTGAAATAACCACAATCTGATTCAAATATACCACATCTTCTACGTAACCCTATCGTTCTGTATTATTAAATTGTTGTATATCACACTAAGATGTTGAGTGTCTTCCCTGAAATTTACAGTGTTATTTGTTCTGATGTGGATCATCTCACTTATCAGTCTTCTGCTGTAGTGTGGCTCAACGTCCAAAATGCTGACATGACATTGAATTTCTTGGTGTCGTACATGTGCTGTCTTACTCTATCCTTCAATAGTTGTTTTGTCTGACCAACATAGCATAGCAATTTTGGCGATCAATCTTGTACACCACTTCTGACCTTTTTTCAATAGGAGTTATGTCTTTCAATTTTGTGAAATATTTTCTCTTGTTGTCTACAACATTGTAAAAAGCTGCCGTGCAATTATATTCCCGGAATATTCTATTGAGTTTGTGTGACAGTGACGGGTAAAAAGCTATTTTGAAAAATTTGTTGAGATTTACTGTTTTGTTGTTTGGTAGGGTCAGTGTATCTCTCGACTGATTAGTTGTAGTACTTGCCTCATTTCTGTGATACATGTTAATGCACGTTCTGATGTAATGTGTGGTGTAATTGTTTTGTTTGAGGATTTCGATTACTTTTTTGATGTTTTCTTCTTTATATTTAGCATCACTCCAAGTTATTGCTCTGTTGATCAGGTTCATAGCTACGCTTTTCTTCTGTGTGGCACTATGATTGGAATAAGAGTTGATGCACCTACCTGAGTTGGTTGGTTTTGTATACCAGTTTGTTATCAATCTGTTGTGTTCCCTGATAACTGTAATGTCCAAAAAGGAAATCTTACAGTTTTGTTCCTCTTCTATAGTGAAAATGATTTTCTGGTGGAATTAATTGGTTATTTCACCTCTTTAATTCAGTGATAAAAGTTATGAACTGCACTATTTTATGACTCTCAAAGTATTTTATATTTTCTTGACTTGGTCATTTTTGTTTTTCAACAAAAATTTTAAAGATTTTTATGTAAACTGTGACAGTTTTGTGAATGTTGATTATGACCGCCGAGACCATTTATTGTGAGAAAACATATTTTCCGAGCAACAGACATAAGTTTGATAAGATAAACAAAATAACCCTACTTTTGACTGAAACTGCGAGGCAAGATTTATTATAGAGAAGAATATATTTCTAATATTATAACGAGGTGAGTGTTAGATCTGCCCATTTTTATTATATATTTTGATTCATGTCATTGCAGCCTTGAGAAAGGACCAATAGTGTCCGAAACGTTGGCGAAGTTATAAATGGTTTGAACATCTATACACGGATTTTCATTTTCCAAATTCCTGTTATCATTTTAGAATATTTAATATGGATGCAATCACTCAACAGACAATTTCCAATTTTCTATTGGGACGCTGATAACGATTCATTGGTACAAAAGCATTATCATTTTGCCCGAATGTCCGTTATTTCAGAATTTCAAGCCGAAATTCAGACTCAGTGATGAAAACGAATTTGCACAGTACGTCTAGACTCTAGGGAAATTGAACCAACAATTCTAGAATATAATCTCAGGAATGAAATTCGACAATTATATACCGACTTAATCAAACTGCTTCCTGAAAAAAGTTGTTGATAATGGGGGTGATTATATCACAATCATAAAAATTCACTTGTTTGAAATCCATTTAAAGAAACGAAATCACTTCCCGGTCCTCCTAATAGAATATATTCCAGTAGATACATGACTTACCCACTCTCAACATGAAATTGTTGTATGAATTTTCATTAATGTTCAGCAATCTATCCCTCATCGCAAATACAAATTCCACCAAGGAACTCAGATGAATTCCTGCCGTAGTTTCATCATCATCCAATATTCTCTGATCCGGCATCAATCCAACAGCGGCCATATAGGTAGATCCAACTGTTTTTATCTTATCAATGGCTTTGAATCGATCCTCGTTCAGTAAATCATCGAAATCCGCTATAATTTCGTTGAGGAGTCTCAAACATTCAACACCCTGATTATTTCCATCAAGTTCTGTGTAAAACTCGTGATAGTTGGTAATGGAGGCAAAAATAACACCGATTCTTGAATAGCTTTGATAGTAAAGCTCCTGTGATAAAGTATTCTGTAATGAAACAAATTCATTATAATTAGAGGTTCCCACAGAAAGATGAGTCGATATGTATATGAGAAATTACCCGTAGTAGTTTCCTTAAAATTTGTACAACGGTGTTGTCAGTGTCATGCACAGGTTTTCAATAGGAAGTGACCACCGTATGGTAAGATCCGAAGTAAAATTGAACATAAAAAAAGAGAGAACCAATATGATACTCAAAAGAAAGAGCAAGAAATTATTAACGCCCGAGAATTCAGATTTCTACATGGAATATATATCTAAATCTAAAAATCTAAATTATGGTAACAATATGAAAATTGACGAAATATTCGAGAACATGAGGGAGTCTACAAAAACGGCAATTGAGAAATTCTGCATGAAGGAAGTTAAAAAAGAATATTAAAACAAAAAACAAAACGTCTGATGTAACAGAGAAGGGACATGGAGGACAAGAGCACACAAGAGTATAGAATCCTCAACAGAGAAATATCAGGAGAAATGAGATAACTGAAAAGACAACTGAATGCTGAAAAAATAAAGGGGGTTATAGAAGAGAATAGAAGATTTAAGTTGCTGAGAAATGTTACCATAGGGAGAAAGGAGATGCAGAAGATCAAGGATAGACACGGAAATATGATGACGCGCAGACAGGAAATCTTGAACTCTATAAAACTTTTCTATCAAGAATTATATACATTGAGGCAACAAGTGTTCGAAACCGATATCCCAAAGATACACAACCAGGGTTCAGAAGAGATCCCAGAAATAACCAGTGATGAAATGAAGAGTTCTTTAAGAGATTGAAAAATAACAGAGCACCCGGCGTCGATGAACTAGTTATAGAGTCAATCAAAGCAGGAGGCCCAAAAATCATCGAAGCTATAAAGGTTCTCTTCAATAAATGCATCGAGGAAGGAATAACACCATCTCAATGGAATAATGCAACCATTGTTGTTGTACACAAAAAGAGGGGACGTAACTATAGACCGATACGCCTCCTCAACACATACAGGGTAGGCCATCCATAACTTTCCACCCCGAATTTTGAGCTTTGGGGTGGAATAACGAAAAAACGCTCGGACAGGTCAAATTTTGTTGAAAGGGGGACAAATAAAGGTGTTCAAATGAGTTTGATATCACTACCCTTCTAGCCATAACGCCTAACAGCTCTCATTTTTGAATAGGGAAAAGGGGTCGAGCAGCTCCTTGTTGGAAAGGCAATTCAATTTCCTGCATGAGTGTATTTTTTTCATCGCTTTATTATTATACAGAGTGACTCAGTATTCCATCAATAACACACGCCGAATATGGATCTTTGGGATGGAAAAAACGATCAGACGGGTCAGAAAATTAATTCGATATCACTACCCCTCTAGCCGCTACCCTAACAGCAATTATTTCAATTCAAACGAAATCGCATCATTTACTTTGTAAATCAGAATTCGGCGAGTGAAAGTTATTGATGGAGTACTTGAGTACAGCTCAAGTGGAACTGGGCTGGGCATGGAGAATGATGGAAGGTGGACAACCTCTTAGTCGGTGGACAGACGACATGTAAAGAGTGGCTGGAAACTGGATTCAGGTGGCACAAGACAGAAAAAAATAGCTAGAGTTGAGGGAGGCTTTCGTTCAGCAGTGGACGGGATAAGCTAAATGATGATGATGTTGTCGGTTAGTATCGATATTTTTAGTCTTTTACAATTGATATCAACTTCGTTATTTCAAATGGAATATGTTTAGGGTCATTCATGAAGACAGTTTCTTGAAAAAAGGAGGATATAGAAGTACCTAATGGAATAGGATGATTAAGCTTCTGCGTGGAATTATAATTGTGGCGTTAACATTTCAGATCGAGTTTTAGATTCTTCCGGAATTTCCAATTTATCCGAAAATAAGATCAACTTTCTCCTTTCAAAAACACTGGTAATGCTTTACTTTGTATATGCTGAATAGATGTTTATTGCGCTGTACATATGTCTACTAGAAAAATATGTTTCTTCCTTCATGTCAGTATGTCGAAAATTGCCAGGTGTAAACGATTGGCGTGACTATTTCACTAATTTCAAAAACTGACCAACCACAGTCCAAAGACTGTGTATTATCGCGATAATACCAACTTTCTTTGAATTATGATTGGTCTGACAACTTCGGTGTTTTCAGCGATTGAACCACAGACTAATCTGTGAATGAACTATGGATACCAACGGTTTGACAACTAATATATATATGTATAAATTGTAGACGTCAAAATTATATTTTTTTCATTGCTTTTCTCGAATATGAAGTTTCTGACCTTTCATTTTGTTCGTGAAATAGGGTGGGTTTCACAAAACCTTAATCGCACGAGTAACCGCTTAATCATCCGATTTGATTCTGGAATCGAGAATTTGACGGTGCCATCAAAAACTGCACAATCAACGCGCTTTGACGGTCGATTAAGGAGAAAATGCGTTTCACAAAACATTTTCGGCATCTGATTAACGAACAAACCGCGTCTGTGCTCATAATCAAATTGATTCGACGAAATTGAGCAATCAAACTAGTTGACGGCCGTTGAAATTAAAAATGTTGAGCGATATGAGTTCATCCTCCTCAGAGGAAGAAAATAATGTTGTAATTCGTAGGAATCGTATATATAGGACAATCAGAGACAGAAACGATCCTTTTCTAAATTATAATGAACATGATTTCAAAAACCGTTTTCGATTCAACAAGAGTACTGTACTGGAATAAGTGCATGAAATAGGAAGCGAAATTGTAGCACACACAAGAAGAAATAAATCCATTGATTGGAAATATTGGTGGCCTCTCAGAATTTTTTCTGGTCTCTCATGATGTATTTAAATATCTTATATTGAAATAATGAGGTATTCGGAAAAAATCAACGAACTGTACCAAGTTGAATCCACGTAAACAAAAATCTAACCTTATTTTATTTTTGGATTCTAAGCGCTATCTGTGTTCACTGTTGAAATTTAATCGCGTGATCAAGAGAACAGATTTGCAGCCGTTTTCCTAAGTAAATGCAACGTTGTCGGATTGTTTTTCACCGTCAACTGACGGAGTCGTTAAATTGTGGGATCAAGTTTTGTGAAACCCGATTGTCAAATTTGACGGAGGAATCTGTTAATCGTGCAATCAACGCATCTTTGTGAAACCCGCCCATAGTCTTATAAAATATCACACGAGATTGAATTTACCTCATAAGTCTATCTTTTATTTCCAAACTCAAATGAGTTGCTTTGTGGAAACACCACTCGTCCTACGGACTCGTGATGTTTCCTAGAAACTCATTTGAATTTGGAAATAAAAGATAGACTTATGAGGTAAATTCAATCTCGTGTGATATGATAGACTCATCACAGAAATTCAATCTCTTGTGATATAACTACTGAAAATCTGGAATTTCCTTCTGTGCAAAATTAAATCTTTCAAACTTTCCTAGTTATGCAGTTTCGATTAGAAGACAGTGGATATTCACACCTCCAAGGTGATATTGAACACTTTTTCTCTTGCCATAAGGAACAGAAAATCTTCCAAACATTCTCTACACAATGTGGTCTATGACGAACATATTGAACTTAAGTCTCTAAACCAACAGAAAAATGTTCATCTCCAACAGACTCCCGGAAGATTAAAGTTTCCATACCATACCAGATTTGGATCAGAATAACGATCGGATAAATTTCCCGAGTCATCGTAATATTTTTTCTGAAAAGGTAAATCGCTATTGGAAATTATACAGGGCTACCCATTTTAATAGATCCAATGAAATAACTCCTTCGGAAGAACGTGATTCAAAAAATTTTTAGGATAGGGAATATACATTTTTCTTTGTAGAATATTAATCCTGCTGAAAAACATTTTTGTCTCTTTAGTTTTTTCCATAAAATGAATTTCTCTGGAAATACAAGTGTTTCATGCTCAAGATGGTCATGATTGAATACTTCAAAGTGTTTTCTCATAAAAGCATTTGCTTTCAGATTATTTTCCAACATCACACATAAGTTGACACTGCGATAATAAAATCCAAAATTTGAAATTGCTACTACTGGAAATTTGGTATATTATTGTGAATTTCAGACTATGTGTAATTTCAATGTTCTAAAGCATTATTGTTTTTCATTAGTTTCTCCTTGTTATTTTTTTCGTCAATTGATCGGAGAAATGCCGGATTAAGCGCGGAATGGAATAGTCGATATTCAATGGCAAGGACCTCGATGAATACAACAGTGACGTAGAACTCATTGACCACGGAAAGTCCATCATCAAAATCTTTGGAGTGTTATCACATGGTGTGGTATAGTTAATGGATTCTTCATTGGGTCGTTTCTTTATGATGTTGATGATTCGGAAAGATATCTTAAGTGAAATTGAAAAACGAATATTGGGAATTTTGAATAATTACTCGTATTTATTCAATTGTTCACTTGTAACAACGCCGACATTTCGAAACGGTTCTTGTTTCTTTATCAAGGCAAAAAAATAACGATAATTAGCACATAAGCAAAACACAAATTTTATAAAAGCAACTCTACCTAGTTACGGTGACAATATTGTCCAGCATTAAAATGTTTAAATTTGCAAATAAAATAAATCATCATCTCAGGTATAACAAGCATCTAAGAACAACAACAGTTAATATGGGTACATGAACCCGTCATATGTCATAGAAATAAAACAATCATCAAAACATTCAGTCAGTGACGGAGCATAAATGAACGAAAAACAAATTATTATAATTTATGAACACGGAATCATATCCTAAAGCGGCCCCTAGACGGTCAATCATGAATGACAGTCTGACTGAACAATAGGATTGTCAATCCTGCCTTCAATCTTGAAGCCCCTACACATATCATTCAAACTGACAGTCTGATTGAAATGACTTCAGCTCAGTTGAAATTTAAACACCAAATAGTACGCTTCTAATTATTATTAGGATAATGTCCCAAATGAAAAAAGTAAAGATAAGGCTTGTTTGGCCATTATCCTTGCATTGGGCACCAAGAAGACAATAAAACGTCTTTCACTGTGGCATTTGGCTTTATTTCTTTATATATGTTGAGGAATTTTCCCAATGCAACATTTTTTTATATTTATTCATGTACCTGGGATGGGATTTATTCCACAATTCGGGGAAAGATTCATAAACATTTTGAACCTTTGAAGGCAGTTTCGATCGTCAACCCTTTGATTGCATTAATAAGACTGAGGAAAAGAATGATAGAATCACTACACCACCATTCAGACTGTCAGTCTCCCCTCCACTAAACGTGATTGAACCTCGGATTTTAAAATATTTGGAAATTCGTCAGTCCATTCATCATTCCATCAGTATAGACCTTACACCTTCAATCGGAATGTCAATCTTCGCTCTGATTGTCATTCCGAATGATCGTGTAGGGGCCCTATATGACAAACGTTTGCTCCAATCATTATTCTTATTCTATTTTATTTATTCTCTATTTTATATTTATTATTATTTATTCTTGTTGTTCCTGTTGTCAATTATAAAGAATATACAACCAATAATTATCCAAATTTCCAATATTCGTTTTTCAATTATACTTACCATGGATAATAATCAAATTCCGATATCTTAAGTTTTTACTTTACTGCACCTGCTCATGAAAGTTTAGCAGTACAACAATTTATAAAGGTATACCAATCGGTGAATAGAAATTGGACGTAATAATCATGTTCAATGGTCCCCTCGATCACCCGATCTAACAAGCCTTTTCTTTCTTTGCGGAAATACATATTATAATGCTGAAAAAATTCTCACCATATTGCTCCTGAATTGGTTATCTAAGAAATGAGCAGCAACATGAGCAGGTAACAAATTGAAGAGGATTCTCTTATTTGAATGTTGAAGGGCATCCATTTCCCGTTTTTCTTCATTCGCCTGAACCTGCCACAAAAAATCTAAT
Organism: Adalia bipunctata; assembly: GCA_910592335.1. Classification (NCBI taxonomy): domain Eukaryota; kingdom Metazoa; phylum Arthropoda; class Insecta; order Coleoptera; family Coccinellidae; genus Adalia; species Adalia bipunctata. The sequence continues at coordinate 28,815,025 of OU342951.1, forward strand.
CGAGCTGTCCATTCTACTTGTCTTCCATGAAGTAGAACAGCTAAGACAAACATAATAACTTGCACCACACTTATCACATGTAGAGGTATCACAGGTCCCAGATAACTACAAAAAAATTTGTGCTAGATAGCAAATCTGATATATAGCTGTCGAAGAACTGATATAAAACCAATCATACCAACAATATGTACATTGTATAATTATATGCACCAATTTAGAAATGAGGACATGTTAGCAACACAGACATTTGAATATTTTTTCAGCCAAAAATGCATAAAATATACACAATAGCAAAATAATAGATATTTCATCAACTAGTTTATGGATAAGAACGATGAATTATTGAGATATTTAAATATTAAAGTTTGAGATCATTAATCACTAGATTAATGAACGATTTGATAAAAAAAAACTTCCATCGACCTCATTCCAATGTAATTAAGGAAATCTTCATTGAAGAATATTTTTCCTGAGAGCGGTCGTGAGGAAGTACTTTTTCGCATGAATTCATGTGCTCGAAGTGAGCGGAAAAATAAAACCCCGCAAAATTGTGAAAAGCCGTTGCAAGTTTATTCACTTCCAATTCGCAGTTGTTATTCCCGATATTTGTATTTCAGCTTAAAACAAAAAACGTGAAATGGGAAGTATACTAAATTCACTTTTATAAAGTATACCGGTTGGCCATGGAATGATGACACATTTCACCGTGTATATTTTGAAAATGTTGGGTTATAGCAAGTGCGGTCCTACGGGGGGGGGCTTAATTGATTGAGTTGGAACGTGGAAGCGAACCGCAATGTTGTAGAACGCGATGGAACGGAACAGAGACGGTATACGGATGGATATAGGTGTATTGCATGTTAGATAAATTTCAATTAAGTTTGTTATTTTCGTATAGAGTTCAGTTAGTAATTTTGAAATTGTATTATATAATTTTTGAAGTTGCTTAGTTTGTTTGTATAGATTTCTGTCTAGTATAAGTACTAGACATAATGTTGTTTAATGATTTGTCATTGGATACCTAATTATAAAAAATAAAAAAAATTGTAATTACCCCCCCCCCCCCAGAGCACTACAACCAATTCGATTTTTTAAATTTTATTTATGGAAAAACTAACAAAAAAAAGTTTTATAGTCTTTTCAATTGTTCATTCAATTATTACCCCCCTGGAAATCAGCCTAGGATCGCCCTTGGGTTATAGACATTCTTCTGTCAGTTGAACAAGCAACGTTGCCTTTCCTACATATAAGTCGTAGTAATTAGGTATTTAACAAAATAATGGATGGTTGGTGGCGAACTGTCGATGCCAAATTATCAGGGTTACTTTTAGAATGCGCAGATTTAAATTCTGAATAGCACTTCCTGATACTTTGCCTCTGCTTTCTCTAAACTACCTTCGGCATTCTCAGTTTCCAGGCTTGATAATTAATAATGAAAAATAAACGTCGGCAACGTCTCCGAGATTTATTCATTGACGTAATGTCATTCACAAGTGCCAACCTGCGATTTTTTCAGGTAAAAAAATTTGATAAACCTAAAACTTGGCCAACAGCGATACTTTATAAAAGTGAATAGAGTATACTTAAAATGATTTTACTGTTATCAAGTTCATAGATGTATCCCGTCAATTACACTCAGCCACTCAGCTCACTTCCACGGCAGGAAGCAGGGAAGTGAGTAGGGAAACGGGCAGGGTGAGAATGTGGCTTAGGATCTGCACCAGGGCTACGATGCCTGACATGTTGGGTGGGTTAAACACCCTTATGTATGTTATACCGTCACGAGGATGCTGTCGTCTTTCGTATGGTTCGCGGTGGGTCCTTGGCTTAACTGCCAGTGTGAAACACACAATAATGACTTTCTCCAAGGCACGGTGGAACAGCTTTTGCAAGGTCTGCATGGTTTGTGGAAAGGCTTATATTGAAAAAGCGAGGTATTATTCAACATTTTGCGAATGGAACGGATGCATATCCTGGCCTTGAGGAGGAGGGAACATAACCCCGTAGCCTATGTAGATACGAGAAAACTCATAATGCTCCCTTTTTGCTTGACGGATCGACGAGACGACATATATTTCTTGCGTTTCCCAACTTCCAATTGTTTCCGATGTTAAAGACGGCGAAATTGTTGAAAGGTTTCTGAAATTTTATGACGTTCTGGCCTGCCGAACTTCGATTCAAATTCTCAATCAATGAATGCAAGCAACAAAAATCATTTCAGAAATAAATTGGTGGCTGCGGGGCGCCGCCCTCCCTAGAAAAAAAATGACGAAAATAAAAAACAATCTATTTCTGTATTTCCTATTCGTGATTTTCTCCTTAAACAGGATATAATTAAATTTCAAAAATTTTTTTTTACCTAGCCGCAGCGACCCCCGTATTTCACAATAAAGAGCGTAAAACCAAAGAGGAACGTAATCGGAATATGCTGGTCTGCGATGCTGGGCTGAATCTTGAACGCCCAAGCGATATAGCCAGTTGCCATGGCAACCGGACGCGTCTCCAGTCAGATCCACGCGGTTCTCAGTGACCATTCGAGTCGTTGCGCTGTGTTTCGAGCGTAGAAAGATAAGCCCTTCGAAGGAATAAATGGAGTCCAATGGAGAGATTTTGAAGGTGCCAATTGTTCCGTGTGGTAAAGTTGCGTAGAGGATTCGAGGACTGACAATGAGGGGGTGTTCTCTAACGAAATTCAACTTAACTTATCTGAGTTTGCGAGAGAAATCTGCGACATTATTATATTTCAGATTTAGGATTGTTTTGGTTTTAAAAATCATCTCTATGGTGATATTTTCTGCAATGCAATTCATATGGTTCATAAGCCCTGAATTTGGAATTATCGATATTTTACTCGCGGCCAGAAATAACACAAGAAAACGGGAACTTGGCCGTTTTCTTACGTACTTTGATATAAAGTTTTGTTTTAATGCCAATGACAGCCGCAGAAACTGAAATATGCTTCTCTACTTTTAATTGATCAAGTCGTTTCTGAATACAATGTCGGAAGAAAGACTGACGGCGCTCGCAATGTTGTCCATCGAACAAAATTAAGTTGAAGCCATTCCTGAATTCAACGAAAAGGTGAACGCAGATGACTTGCGACAAAACTCAAAGGATTGCTTTTATTTTCAGAAATAGAATATTGTTAAGTACCTACCTATTCAAAATCTATATCCTTTTTTCAAGAGCGGATATACCTCTTTTCCCATCAAATTCGGTACATAACATTTAATCACCTCAAATAAACTATGAAACGCATTTTTTTCAACACGAGGCTTTCGATTCTCATAGGGAGTATATCCCCCATTGACCCCCCCCCCCGTAAATCCGTTCTTTACTTTTTTTTCATCTCGAATGACTTTTTTTTCATCCTGAATGACTCGAAAAAGTCTGTTGGTTTTCCGGCCATATTTTTGGATTGCATGAAGGAATTATTGACATATGTACCTTTTTGGAAAGCTAATGAAACAGGGAAGTTTTTCCTTACATTTGTACACCAAGTTCATAATACTTTTTTCGATTAATTCTGAATTGTTTTATCAAGATTTTATGAGGAAAACAGGTGCATCCATTTATGACCCTGTATATCTCGGGTTATCTGAATTTTTAGTGAATACTTTTTCGCAAGAGATGAGGACCATGTGCTCAGCTTTTGAAAAAATATTCATTGAATATTAAGAGTCGAGTAGTTTTCACAAAATTAATTATTTTCGATAACGAAACAGAAAATTTCAAAAAAGTTGAAAAATCGCGATATCTTCGTAACCATAGATTTTCGGACCATGCTTTACTCGACGCAATTCACCCTTTCCAAGGTTCACGTCGAATTACCAAACACCCTGTATAGACATCAAAACGTTACACAGTTCATTTTTCATACTTCGTTATTTGTCACGCAACAATGTTTTGCAATTGTTTTGCTCCTGACAAATTAGTGCAAGAATTGACACAGGAGCGTTTCCATTTTTTCTCAAATTTCTTATTACATTTTGATTTAGGGACCGAGTTTGAAAACCCATAAAAGTTTTCAGGAAAAAAAGTAAACTCGAAAAAGTCGATGTTTTTATGATTATTTTTAAACGAAGGGATCTAGGAGCAACTTGCAGTATTTTTTTCATCACCAATCAGAATCAAAAATTATTATCTGAAAGAATCGTATCAATTGGTCAAAACTTGGAAGGTGAAACAAGAATCTTCTCGTTGTCAATCGAATCGGAGGGGGAGTCCTTGAACATTTTCTCTTCCAACAATTATAGTACGGACCAGCTCATAGTGAGCATCGAATTTAGGACACCCTGTGCATCTCTTCTCACCCGTCGATATTCTCACATATACAAGCTAACAATATCTGTTCCGATTAAAATAACCTCACTTTCAACAATTCCTAAAATAGTGCTTAGGGCTTAGTGCTCGAAATGTCGAATAATTTTCACAAAGTGCTTAGTATTCGCGAGCCTTTTGTGAAAATAAGTGCTCAGTGCTCGAGACTGGGGAGCCTTTTCGTTCAAGTGCTTAGTGCTCGAAGCACTATTCTTCAGTGCTCGTCACAGCTCTGATGAATGAAAAATTCTAGTCCAGTTCTAGATAGCTAAAATTTCACGAGGAATTTAAAAAATTTCATGAATATTGGTATTTGGCAGTGTTTAGAGATGAAACAAAACATGCAGCAAACTTTTGAGAATTTCATCCACATGAAGGGAACTTACTTGAAAACAGCGCATTTTTCGAAAAATTCAGGAATACATTAATTTTTCCAAAATGATCGGTATTTCAAAAATATGAAATGTTTGTCGTCAGTCTTATAGTATTTTCGCTTGGACTCTAGAGTCGCATACGCTGATAATTAACCCTCTAATGCATATATTTTTTTTCGAATTGAAAAAATTCAAGAAGCATCATTTGGACATGGTATTAACATATTCGATATGAAAAATTAATTTTTTGATAAAAATCAGGTGCATTGGACAAAAATTCATGGTCCGCCTATAGGCGGACCTGTGCATTAGCGTGTGAAGTTGTGTGGATTATGTGGAAATCAGAAATAATAAGTGCAGAATAGTTTTATTCAAATTTTACAAATATATTTCCAAAAAAATGTCAGCGCTAGTTATGGAAATCATTAAAACAGTTTTTTTTGCAGAATGGCATAAATTTATGTTGCTTTTTGCGCAGAAGAGGCTTGTGTTTCAGATTTGCATTTTGGATATTTGCACTGCTTCTTGCCAGTTCGATCTCGAAATATACACCAATGGCCAACTTGATCGAATCAAATGTTATCTGTTGGAAGCATTGGCGCCCGCAGGGGGGACAGGGTGGGGCCATGGCCCCCCTTGAGATTTTGATGGCCTTATCGTTTTTCAGCACAACACCCTCAATATTACTCATCGTTTTTCAATAATTTTTATTTTGCCCCCTTTGAGAAAAATTTCTGCGGGCGCCCATGGTTGGAAGTTATATGTCCGCTTCAATCCCAACAACGCTAGGAATACCATCCAAAATTTCGAAAGCCTCTTCGCTGGTCAACTCTGTCCAATTTTCGCGTTGAGATGCCATGATCATGTGAGCCCGCAAGGGGGGGGGGGGGGCAGAGGAGGCCGTGCCCCCCCTGAGATTTTGATGGCCTTACCGTTCTTCAGCTCGACACCTCAATATTATTTTCTAATTTTTATTTTGCCCCCCCAGAGAAAAATTTCTGCGGTTTTCTGCTGGCGCTCATGACGATGATAACTGTAAAAAACATAAAATGAAATAATGGAATATCATTTTCAATTATTGAAAACTAAATTCGACCCAAATTATATAATTTCAATTCAGAAAATGAAAAATCCAAAACATATAACAATTTTCAAAGATTCCGCTTGAGATAAATATTTTTGCCGCACTGCATAGGTCCGCCTTGAGGCGGACTCTGCTTGGGGCATCATAACAAAGATAAAAATATTGTTTTCGAATAATTAACATATTTTCTATGAAATATAGGGTACTAAGGACTTACCTGAATTTTTTCACACTTGTGGGATAATCGAAAAAGTTTTTTATTTCCACCGCAATCTACACTTCGTTGCCGCTGGAATTTATTACGCATGTCTGATGGATTCAGCGAATCACCAAGCTGTTACTTCTATACAGTAAACACGGTGGCAACTAAACATACACCGAATTAAAGCGTATAGTCTACCTCTGGATTCAGCTTTTAAATATTTGGATTACATTTCATTTCCTCACATTTAGAGCAGTTTGAATAAGGTCCGCCTTAAGGCGGAGCTATGCATTAGAGGGTTAATATTTATAGTTAAAATTTAAATCTCAAACTAATAATAATAGTATTCACCTGATTTTCTTGTCATAACACATAAAAAGCTCCAAATGGGAATATTCTATTAGAAAAATGTATCCAGTAGTCATTATGATCAGAAGCGATGCCTTCAGAAGAATGGGAAGCCTTAAGAAAATTGCCACAGCCAAATATCCAAGAGCACATGATAATACGATATACTGTGGAAGTGGACATGCTCTGTGATCACTTTCAAATCCTTCTTTTGAAGACGTAACATTTTTGCTACATTTCGACAGTTCTTCATAGCGGCAAGTGAACTGAAATAGGATATTTAATGTAAATTGAGAAAAATCCATTTTCATGGCCAAATACTTACCACGTTGACTTGTGCTGCCGTGTATATCAGAACAATAGTGAAAACTGTAATCGCTAATCTGAGCACAAAACTATGAGAAATATCCCATACGATCCACCTGAGACGGACAGCCAAGAGTAGCATGATAATCACCGATATCCATATAAAGGTTGTGAGAAATAAGAGTAAAAGGATCACTGTTCTAGGTAGAATCGTTGCATGGAGGATTCCCAATAATACTAAAAGTGCTAATGCACAGACTAGAGATGAACTGTATCCTACATCTATATCATGTCGGTACTGAAAATAAAAAATCAATTTCTTCATATCCTCACCAGTATCTCATTCGATATTCAATAAAGCAAGGAGTATGGAAGTGAGATCTATAGTCAGTTAAATTCTGCTTCTACCCAGCTGACCAGATGACATCTTGTGTACGCTATTTTAGGTTATTCTATCACTAAGCTGACGTGAGCAACCAATATATATGTCTAATTTTCGCAGCTGATACTATTATCCGTCATTTATTGACGTCTTGGTAGCCTCTCAATGAGATCAGAAATAGTTCTATATTATACTAAAACGGTAACTCTGTGGTCCGGCCCGAGGAATCTGTCGAAAAAGTGGGTCCAGAAGAATCTTAAAATCGCAGCGAAGCTGCGCTACAGGAAAGAAATTTTTACACGGTCGGAAAGAGGAATGATCGATTCGTACGTGGGCGAAATTTCGATCCTCTAGGCGATGTAGAACTATTTTTAAAAAATTCGCGAAAAAATTCGGCAAAAAGTGCTATTTTAAACTGGATAAAACTTTTCTCACAGATACCCTGGTGGTGATGTAAATATACGGATCGGAAGAGGAAGAGTCAACGCAAAATAGCTTGGTATTCTTATTTTCCATAATTTCCCTATTACTTCAGGAAAACTGATCAAAGTTGGACATTTCTCCTATAAAATCGCCCGATCTGTAGAGATCACAGAGAACTATTTGACATTGTAGCTGTAAGCTGTCAGAGTTTGGCCACAGCCTTCTATAGAGAGAGCCCGGAACACAATCTGACAACTGCATTCAGATTCCGCGACCGGAGGCCTACCGATAAGGCTAACTGTTCCATGAGACTCTTTTTGAACGTTCGTTTCAAACGATGCATATACTTTTCGAATTTCGAGCCGTGAATGGTCTCAATCTACAAGGTTGGACTCGCTCACATTTTGACGTCGTATCAGGTCATATTTTTCCGATTGTAGAATATGACGAAAAATGCACCAGTACGAAATTTTTTGTCTTAGTCTGAAATGCAGAGTGGAATATGATTATTATTCTATACTATACTGAAATGGTAACTGGGTGGACCGGCCAGAGGGAATCTGTCCAAAAGAATAACGATACGGCGAGGAAATATTTATACGGTCGAAAAGAGGAATAATCGAATAATACGTGGGTGAAATTTCGATTCTCTAGGCGAAGTAGAAGTATTTTCAGAAAATTCGCGAAAATCGCGAAAAAATTCGACAAAGAAGGCCATTTTATACTCGATAAAACTTTTTTCGCAGATAGATAGATAGATAGATATATGCTTTATTTCAGATAAGGTTTTACATAATGTCAATGATAAACATGAAATGAAATAGTGTCAGTTTAGAAAAAAAAAATACAATTACACAAGATACTCTTTTATGCTTTATGGCTCCAGATTAATTAAAAATTTTTTGGTTCTGCTTTTGAACTGTTTATAACTATCTATTATTTTTAAATTGAATGGTAACCTATTGAATATTCTTATACACATATACGCAGGATTTTTCTCAGATAAAGATAGTCTGTGTTGTGGATAGGTAATGTCTACTGATCTTGTTGTGTATGTTACATTTGTGTTGTTCGCAAGAAATTCCCTTTTATTTCTATAGAAGTATAATAGACATTCATGTAGGTATAAACCATATACTGTAAGAATGCCTGCTTCTCTGAACTTTCCTCTACATGATTCTGCAAACTTCATATTCAGTAGCAGTCTAATAGTGCGTTTCTGATTCACAAAAATAGAATGCACCGCTGAACTTATGCCCCAGAATATTATGCCATATCTGATTATCGACTCATAATTGGCATAATATAGAATCTTTTTCACTTTTTCTTCAACATAATTGCTCACTACTCTCAAGGCATAGCACACTTGATTGAGCTTTTTTAGTACATAATCGATATGAGTCGTCCATTTCAAGAATTCATCGATTATTATTCCAAGAAATTTGGTGTCCTGTGATGTTTTGATACTATGGTTGTTAATAGTTATGTTTGATGGCTTTTCCTTCGTACCACTTGCTCGGAATACAATTATACTTGTTTTGCTCTCATTTATCCTCAGGTCATTCTTAATACACCATTCTTCAGCAGATTGATACAATCGGCAGCATTTCAACTTCAAGTTATCAATATCTCCATCCGCAGTTAGTAAGTTCGTGTCATCAGCAAAATTCGTCATCTCAGAGTCTTCAACTTCGCCCAGTATGTCGTCCTGATCATTGCTCATTACCAGAAACAGTATCACACCCAGTATACTGCCCTGGGGAACGCCAGATTCGCTTAGCAGCCAGTCTGAAAACGATGTTTGGTTTTCCTTTGTTATTTTAACACATTGCCATCTATCAGTTAAGTATGAAGCGAGCCATCTCAGTGAGTTTCTAGTTATTCCGTATTTCTCCAATTTTTCCAGTAGATACTTTCTATTCAGGCAGTCAAATGCTTTTGAGAGATCTATGAAGATTCCTGCAGCGATTTTTTTCTCTTCCAAAAATTTTAAGATGTTGGTGGTGAACTGAAAAATTGCCGTTTGAGTGGATCTTCCTCTCAGGTAGGCATGTTGTGAAGAACTGAAGAGATTGGAGCTTTCAAAGTATGCCAGAGTTCGGTCGGTCATAGCAAGTTCAAAAATTTTTGAGAAGCTGTTCAGGAGGCTGATAGGTATGTAGTTTTCCATTTTCTCTGGATCTCCTGCCTTAAAAATGGGTGTTACCACTGACAGTTTGAGTTGATCTGGAAATATTCCATGTTTGAAAGAGTTGTTTACAATGTGACATATGACATGACTTATACTACCCATACACAACTTTACAATACTAACTGGGATTTCATCAATACCATTACTGAATTTATTCTTTAATTTTCGAGACAGTTCCAAAATTTCAACAGGAGTGAATGGCCTAAGATACATAGAACAATTAGTCTGTATACTACAAGTAAAGTTTGAGCTGCCAGACTTCAATGCTCCTGGAACATGGTTAATCAGAAAGTCATTAAATGTGTCTGCAACTTCTTTAGGTGGTCCAGATATCTGACACCCAAGATTTTGATGGTTTGTCCTACCCTGTATATGATTACAAATATTCCACATTGACTTGTTTTTATTATCAGATGAAATGATTTTGTTGTTGTAGTACTCTTTTCTAGAATTTTTTAAAATTTGGTCATATTTTTTCTTTTCGGCTTTATATGCTTTGTGATATTTACTGTCATGACTAGATAACATAAACAATAAATCAAGATTTTTTTTGCATTCTGCAACCTCAGGTTTACCATAAACTGAATCAATTTTAGTTGTATGATTGTTGAGAACAATTTTCCGTAGTGGAAAGTGCTTATTAAAAACAAAAAGAAACATTTCAAGAAAACAGCTCCATTGAGCATTAACGTCAGAGTTTTCAATTGAAAAAATTTTTGTCCAACATTGATCTGTTATATCAGTCATGAAAGATTCTTTAGATTCACTAGTATATGAGCGTACACATTTTGTTATTTTGGTCATACTAATTCCTATATTGAAAGATATTTTTTGAGCTTTGTGGTCAGATATATGATTGGAAATTACACAGCTTTGAACATTACAAGTTAGATTAGAAAATATACCATCAATGCAACTTTCAGAAGTAATTGTTATCCTTGTGTTCTCAGTAATATGCTTAACTAATGAGAATGAGCTCAAAAGAGATATCATTTCAGTTTTATACTTATTTTCCAGTTCAAGTTCTATATTGAAGTCTCCCCCCAATATGATCAGTTTATTTTCTTTGTGTACATCAATTAACAAGCCCTCTAAAAGTTCTAAGAATTTTTCCTTATTTCCATTGCACGGTCTGTATATGGAAATTATAATGTATTTACATTTATTGAGAACACATTCCACTGCGGCACATTCCATTTCACCCTTCACAGAATATTCACTGAGTTTTGTCCTATGTTTATACTTAACACCACAGCGGACATAGACTGCAGCTCCCCCATGTTCGTTCTCGTCCCTGCACCAGTGTCCTGCCAGTACATAGTGCTCAATTGACAGTGTCTGTAGTTGTTGTAATGTCTTCCAGTGTTCCGTCATGAGGAAAAAATGGCATTCTTCTTCAGTTTGCAGGTAATGTCGAATTTTATCTACCTTGTTTCCCAGAGATTGGACGTTTTGATGAATGACGCTGACAGTTTTGGAATCTTTAATTTGTTTCTGGTCAAGTGAGTCTAAGTTCCTAACAGTATTTAGGCTTATTGTGTGAGCTTTTGAAAATTTCCGCCCCTCTCACTGAGAAATTGTTTGTTCTTCTGGAAATCAAACCTTTTAACGCCAACATTTCTAGGCCAAAAATCAGATTGATACATCTTCAACAGTGGTTGTGTGTATTTCAAATCCTGGTTTTTTAGTTATATACTCCAATATTTGTTTTTCGTTAGTGACCCTGTTCACTCTGTATACATACAGCCATACTTTTCTTTCGGCTCCTGAAAACCCACTTATCCTGTCTTCTTCGCTAACTTCTGCTGTTCCTAAGTTTTTCGGTCGTCTTTTTTTGTATGTAACAGTTCTGAATTCTTCTGTAACGTTTTTATAATTCCGTTGGTTGTTTACATTTTGATTTCGAGGTTTGTTGTTTACATTTTGATTTTGAGGTTTGTTGTTTATTATATTTTGAGAGATGTCATTTTCAATGTCACTGTCGACGTTTGTATCCATTGATTCAGAGGTTACCTTTCTAGGAACCTGTAGGGTAGATGTTGAGGCCCTCTGTTGTCTAGCTTCCATACTTGCTACTACGCTATAAGCTAGGGGACCTTTGTTTCCTCGTGATGCCGCTTGGGTTTCGATGTTGATTAGTGGTTTTTCACTCTGTTTTTTTGTGTTGTTTATTTCATTTTTTGTAGTTTCTTTGTTTTCCAATGTTTTCAATTTCTCTGAGAGTAAGCTATTGTTCAGCTTCAAAATTTCATTTTTATCTCTCACCTCATTCAACAATTCCTGAAGGTATTTTATCTGAATCAGCAAGTTTTCAGAATCACCTCCGTTCGCTCGTCCTGTTCCTTGTTCCATTTGTTTCGTACAGCTACTGCATATAATTTTGCTCGCACTCAGAATTTTCACGTTGGGGTTTCTACTGGCACAGCTATTATGGTAAATTGAAAAGCATTGAACACACACTTTCAATTTACAACTTTTTGTAGTACAACATTTCATAAATTGTGGTTCTATTTCACCCATATCGGACGCATCCGAAAAACCGTCTTCTTCGGCCGCCATACTTGCGCGCATATACTGGCCGTGATGTAAATATACAGATCGAAAGAGGAAAAGTCAATGCGAAATAGCTCGGTATTCATATTTCCCATAATTTTCCCCATTCTTCTGGGAAATTCATCAAATTTTGACATTTCGCCAATAAAATCACCCGAGTTCTACAATGAGGATAACTACTTAAAAGGTAGATCTGCTGGCCCATACTAGTTATTATGATAATACAGAAGAGTTCAGATCAAATCTATAAACTCACATAGAAAATAAAACTAATTCTAATTGTCATTGTTAAGAAGAAACGTAAAGGCAAAAAAATTCGGTCGTTGTGAAAGGTTATAAAATATGGCTGTTTGAACAATAAGCGCATACCCACAACTCCAGAATCTACGCACGCATCTTCTCTAAATTTTCAGTTCTCAATTTATCATAGATCGCCTCCTTAGGCTGAATTTCCATGCATCCGTCATCCGATGATACGAACGTCCGATCGTCGTTGTGATTGGCAGAAATATTCAAAATTGAAAATTTCTGGCAATCACAACGACGATCGGACGTATCGGATCGGATCGTATGCATGTAAATCCAGCAATAGGCTTGTTGCATTCGATTAAATCTGTCATATAGAAATTATGACTTGATCATTAAGCCTGATGCCCGTTTGCACCGTTCGTCTAAACAACGATTAAATCTTAAATAACGTTTAATCCGTTGCACCGTTCTTAACCGTTGATTAAAAGGTACTCTAACGTTGGTTAAATTAAACGCAGAAATTTGCTCGTTTAGAGCTCGATTAACCTCAAATATTATTGACAAGGAGGATTTGAAGTTAGTTTATCTGTGATTCAGTGTTTTCAACAAGTTGTTAGGTTCAAGAAGTGCATTTCAAATCTATAATGGATATATATATATATATATATATATATAATTTTGAAAACGAGATATTACTCGATGCACTTGACATCATTGAATTTGGGTTTCCCAGGCGTTTTCTACAAAGAAGGAATTATTCTGAAGAAATGGTTAACCTGACTTTTTTTAGACGTTTTTGTTTGAAGAAAGAAACAGTCCTATTTTTGTTGGCATATTTGGAGGATGCTCTGGGATTCGATAATGACTTGTAAATATGTTAAACTTAATCGACATGTGAGATTCACACATTTTTTGCAGACTTTGAATCAAATACCCGTACGCTTGTTGTAAAGTATAGACTCTAGACCTTTAAAAAATCCAACTTCAACTCCTGTACGCCACTGGTCAGAGTGAAAACAATCTATATCACACGGGTTATGATAACAAATTTTCAATAAAATGACTTTCGGAAAGACTCAACTTGTATCTTACTGGCATACTGGCAATATTTCAATATCACTGACATTTTTTGTACTGATCAGATGCAACTTGGATGAACTCACCTGATTTTCCTTATTGCTATCTTTGAAACATAGCGTGAATAAATTGACATGGATTGTTTTCTCTCTATCAACACTTCTTGCGTCGATTGCTTGTGCTAAATATTTATTCACCCTATTTGATGTTTGATGATACACCGTGGAATGTCTTTTTGTGAAAGGTCTTTTACTTCTTTCGGTCACTTTCGTCTGAAAAGTATAATATAGTTTGAGGATGATGAAACATATTATGAAGCAGTCACACAAAATTCATTTAAATTTCAAAACTAGAATGAGAAGGCAAAAATAATTTGGAAAACAAATTAAAAACATGTCCCAAAGGAAATCGAATATACAAGGAAATCACTGAAACTCGTACAAAAAAAGGCTCAGTTTCGTTTCGAAAAGTTGTCTTTTTTCATCATATTTTTCATTCATGGAATGCTTAGAACAAAAGTTTCCAGAAAAAAAAATTTGAAACCTTTATTTCCACCACGAAGTTCCAATGAATTCTCAGATATTTTTTTTCTATCTGCTGTTAATTCACAACATATAAAGTATGGTCCGATATTTGTTTGCAAACATCAAAGACTGACAATTCTCATGAAAAAAGTTTTATATTTTCATTAAATTTTTCAACAACCACCCTCAACTATCCTTATTCTGAAACAGATCTCAAATAACTGAAAAAGAATCGTTATCTACGATTGGTCTGTTTTTATTTCTTTCTGATCATCATACGTTAAGTGAATTATGACTAATAAGTTGTACTTTTGCCATCCCATTCTATAAATCTGCAAAATTCAGAAGATCTTCAAAAGGAAAATAATTCAACTATGCATGTTCAGGGAGAAGTGCAATAAGGAATAATTGTATGAATTCATGGTAAGTGAAACTAGCAAATTTGAATCGCATGCATTTTCATGCTCCGCAGTTATAGCCATAGAGTTATAGCTGGAAGCTTCACATGATTAGTATAACAGCGAAATCTGCACCTCTAAGGTGTCGAAGTTTTCAGTCGATATTCTAATGCTGTTTTGAGTGAAAATAGTCATGGTGCGTCATATACAGTATGAAGTATAATTGTTTTTTTATACATTCCGTTTTGAAGGTGATAAGGGTAAAAAGTGAATTATTTCCTTGTTTGCAAATTTCAATACTCAATAGTATCTGACTCATTTCAATTTTATCTCAACTCCAGATTCAAATGCTCGTTCAGAACGATCATCAGAAAAATACTACCTGGATTTTTTCACTTACGATGATAGAATATTTGCTAGAAACTAATACTTTGAATGCGGTGACATTACTCATTACTTATCACCAATTTTCAAAAATGCGACAAGGTTTTAAAGTACAAATTGATTTGAAATTTTTTTTCAATAGCTATCAAATGGGGTTTGAAAAAAATTTCACAAATGATCCCATTAAAATATTAAAATTTCAGTTGACTCGATACTGAGTTTACAGATGAGATGTTCTGTATGCACATTTATTGTTCATGAATTACAGATAATAGTACATTGTTTACCGAGTAGGAAAAGCCTTACATTCCTGGACGATTGTGAAAATTGCTAAGTCGAGACTTGGCAACACAAGAGTCCAGGAATGTGTCTTTTCCTACGAGGTGAACATACTATTTTTCCGCAAATCGTTTAAAATTCGACAGATTCCAATTAATTTTGATGAAGTCGCGAATTATTCAATTCATAAATAAATGATGCTTCGAAATTCGTATTGAATTTGATTACGTTACTATGTAAACGTACTCATGTTGAATTGTCAAAGTTGACGCATATAATTAATTTAATTGCTAGTGTTTTCGAATTTAAAACAGTGTAAAATGATAAGTGATGGTGAATTTGCTATTTCTGGGACTCCTCCAGAGCTGGTTGATGCAGTGAAAATACTGCTCCTTTAGAATAAGTGCCGGAGGAATCATGAGAAAAGTTCGTATATGCATATGTCGAACCAACTGTAAGGAAATATCATTTCCTTACAGTAAGGAAATGAATATTTCCTAACAGTTAGGAAATCTTGACTTTTTCTATGACCAATTTTGACTGGAATGTCAAAATTTCCTAGCGATTTGCGGAAAATGTATTTGATCACATTTTAACTACATTCAACCATACTCTCTGCTTGAAATTGGAGAAACCTGTGTGGTTTTCTGTATCATGTCTTTTTCCCTTCATCATTTTCAATCCAGATCATTTCTTCAACCCTATTATTCATAACAATTTCATCAACTTTATATGATCTAATTGTCTCATTTGTGTTTATGAAGTCGATTTTTGTATTATCCTCTATTATATTCGTGTTTTGGTCATAAGCATTGCTTCTTGCTCCGTTTATTGAACCCGATAAATTAGATCGCATGAGTTGTCTCGCACCGTCGTACCATCTACTCTAGATAATTCTTAACCTTTCAGATTGTTGATCATTGTTGATATTGTCAATCAAAATCTATTTTGGAAAGTGATCAAATTTCTTGGGAAAATAAAGTATCAACCAAATTGGAAGTAAAAATACTTGCTGCCATATTTTGTAAGGCTACCGTTATTTTGTCATAGTGTCAATGCTATGGAAACTGAGTAGCAAAGTGAACACAACCGCAAACCTAAATGGTGTCTTGGGAGAATGTCTCTTTGGAACCATTCATTTAAACTTCTTGAGTTTGAGGTTATATTCCAGTAAATTCTGTGCATTTGAAAAGATCACAAAAAGGTCGTAAGAGAGCGCAAGCTGAAATCAGCGTGACTCACGTTGTTATCAGACTCATTTGGGTAGCAAGGGTCTGTTGCATATGTGGATTTATCAGCATGAAGTACCTTCTGAAGTTGTAGTA
Source organism: Adalia bipunctata (assembly GCA_910592335.1). Taxonomy (NCBI): domain Eukaryota; kingdom Metazoa; phylum Arthropoda; class Insecta; order Coleoptera; family Coccinellidae; genus Adalia; species Adalia bipunctata. Next base: position 28,831,444 of record OU342951.1, read on the forward strand.
CCTATAAACCACAATCAGTCCTTTTATATTATTAGGTTCAATAACGTGAAGTGCACAAATTATCAAACCAGCAGAACAAAAACAATTGACACTTTTATACAACTATAGTCCCAGAATTTTCACATAAAATGTTGAGAGGAGTCGATGTGACGAATCACCCATGGTCGATTGCACGTTAGATTGCACGGGAACGGGAATTTTTGGTGTCTCCAATCATCAGTTCTGCTTCAAAACATTTTCAGCTCTGATGCATTGTCGATTATACTGAAAAGCGTCCACAACTCTGATATTTCGAATGGAACACCTGTATATTGTAGCCTTTTTGGAGTCGCTATTGTTTTTATTATTGATTATTTTTGTTTAACGCTTCCATAAACCATTAACCTAACTCGAGCGCTTTTCGAGAAATTAACTGATTACCTTTTTTTCATGAACCGCCAATTAGTTATGTCCAAGAAAATTCATTATTCAGTATACAGGGTAGTTCAAAATTTATGATTTTACCGATAGATATAAAAAGTACATTTTTTCCAATGGATCAACTCGTAAATTGTGGGGCTTTTGATTGATTTCAGGAGTATGGCATTGCGGCGACGTCACGAAACAAATCTTATATATTCAAAAGGTAAGGAATATATAATTATTGACTATGGGAAAAATGAATGTACGTGGAGATTCAATTTTTGAATGAACAACTGGGAAAAAGCGTAGACATTCACGCGCCAGGAGGCACACCGTACACTACCTTGTACTCAGTTGTGCCTGCTGGCGCATAATATAAGTTCTACCGTTTCATTTGGTTGCTATCGTGGTTTGGGTTATGTGATAGATGCATAGAATACCTGGTGATTGCACTGATTAGATTTTGTTTCAGACTTTCTTGTCGATCGAAAATCTGAGTTCTTGAACTACTTTTCATTTCTCCCGAAGGGGGTCGCGCTATTTTCCTTCGCCGCAGTAGCGCCACGACCGATAAAATATTGCGAATTATTCCGGAAGTAAAACGAGAACTCAAATCTAGAGTGCCGTTTCGATCTACAAATTTTGGTCACGATTTTTAGTAAGGAGTCGTTACACCAGGAATTTCTATGCATCTATGTTATGTGGTATTGATGACGGCATAACAAAACAAGCCAGAAACCGGTCTGTCACTACTCTTCTCAGATAGCAGTACAATCCTTGCCGTTTACTTTTGAATTAGATCTTAGATCTCTACTGTCCATTTTCTCTCAAACCTTATATTTTCGATTTTGTCGAATGTCAGTGCATTCAAAAATTGACAAGTGCATGTTTTTAGACATCAGGAAATCTAATCAGTGCCAACACCAGGTATTCTATGCATCTATCAAATTAACTCAGTTTGACAGTTTTGTTAGACACACTTATGAAGATTTCACATTTTGAAATTACAGGATTTGGTAAAATTGAATAGTTCAATGCCTCCCACTTTGATTCTTTTCGGGTCAGATTTTCGTTCAAACATTTTATAATTGTCTCAAGATTTGATCAATTTGATTTCGTTGACGAAAATACATAATCCGATTTTATAGAAAGAATTTGGATGTAGGAAAATTGACACATAATGTGAAAGGATATTCGATATCATATTTTGTGATCAATTTAAAAAAAATCACTTTTCATCATTTTTATACATATCGGTTTTTTGAGAACAAATTTTTTTGGACAAAACTAATGGGCAGGACATTAACCGCGGAGACATGTATAGGAAAGCATAATGCATCAATAAACAGGGTTGCAGTTGTTGCCTCTTTTCATTATAAAGGGGATCGAAGCAGTGCCGAAAATATTTCAAAGCGTTAGATCAGATCGGATTATTGGAGTAACCAAATTTCTGAATAATCCTAAGCTTCGTTCAACGTAAACATCTAATCGACTGTGGCTGACTCTGTTTACTTTGAATAATTATTTCACTAATTGGGACCCAAACCATTCAATGTTACAGAGTGCGTCAACTACTTCTCCCATATTTGAAGGAACTGTTAAAAAAACCGAAAGGAGATATTGGAAAAATTCTTTTTTATTTTCAAAGCCTACATAATCAAGTTTTTTTCATTTATGCCTTGAAAATAATATCATCCAAATGACGGCGATGCACATGTTGAGTCTTTCGCGGAAGTTTTCCATTACTCTCTTCAGCATAGCGGTTTCAATTTGGATGATTTTCTCCTTGATTGCCTCTTTCAAGTCATCAAGGGTCCTAGGGCGATGTTTGAAGACCTCATTCTTGAGGTCTTCATTCTTGGCTTGAAAGAGACAATTCTGCACTGTTTAATTTTCAATGAACATTTTCTCAGAAGATTTCATTGGCTTTCATAAGACCATATAATTTAATGCATTTATTTGCACATTCTGTTTGACTGGGGTATATTTCGTTCCTCCTATGGTTTCCGTGTTAACTTAACTATACAACCATCGAAAGTTGCCAGCCGTGCACATTATCGCACACCGATTGGATCATTTCTAAAAGCGAAAAGAACTTCATTTCAACAAAAAGAGAGCATTTGCTTCCTATTGTAAATAAAAAAGAAAGGTGAACTATCTTCGAACTAATCATTACTTCTAACTTCTCAACCAACTACTAAAATGGTAGCCTCGGATGCGCAGACGCGTCTAGTCTGCGTATTAGGATGTGGGATCTCCATCTGGCTCCGTATTACCGATGGGACGCGAATGCTCTCCGTCTGTTACATTATTATAGCACTTAAATTTTAAATACTTTTCGTTGATTCATAATTTATATCGTATACATTAAAACAAATACTCACCTTCCGTGAGTTGGTAGCTTTCGGATCTGGTTGCATGGCCATGTTGGAGAACGGCACCTCCATCGAGTACTTGATCGAGTGAAGAAGTTGGACGACAACATTGGAAACATTCTTGAAGCTGAGCTTCCGTCTCTGAGCCGCGCCAAGAGCCGATCGCACCTGCAGTGTGTTGAACAAGAGTGGCTGGAATAGATCCACCGGGGAGGGTGGGGTAGGGTTTTTTTGGTTAGTCACAGGGGTTAGCCAGGAATTCTAGTGACAGGAGGAGAGCAAGTTTCTAATTCAATATATTCTCATTAATTTCTCTTTCATAAGACAAGGATTCTAATCGCGAATGATATCCACTTATAATTTTGAACCTTTATTTATTTACCAACAAAAAATAGAAACAGCTTAAATTCTTATTCAGTTCAAACTCTGAGAATATTTTGCCAGAAAACTGAACTGAATAAATTCAACCCGAAATGTACATTTTGACAGAAATAAATTGAAATCGGACGAAGAGATGAAAGTATTCAAATAATGAATCTAATTTCAAACTGGAATTGGTTTGTCGATGAATGTAGTCATATCGTTCAAAGTAACAGGCCCAAGGAGATGTAGACTAGCCCTCCTCCGGAGGTCAGCTGTGGTGTTTTTTCAACGATTGACCACAAAAACTAATTTTCATGAGATGAAGGCGAATTTGTTTAAATTAAAATTATTTGAGTCGTTGTCGAGAAGAATGTAAAATGTTTCTTATGGCCTTCAAAAGCATGTGGAGAATCATCAGAAATCAAAGAAAAGAAGCAGGTGTATTTATTTGTACAAAATATATAACGAAAGAAACTTTGTTCTTATATCTGAACCACTATATAAAAAAAACCCAGAGACTAACGAAGAAACTATAATGAAAGAAGATGATATAGAAGTTAAAGTACAATTACTAACAAAAAATCCTGTGCATTATTTTCCAGGGAAGGGATTCCCTCAACACTACATTGTATAATATCATTATGGAAGAAATATTAAAAAGCATTCGAAACCTGACAGGGTATAATATTGTAAACAAGGACGTAAAAATTTTATGCTACGCCGATGATATATACTGGTTGAATAAATCGAAGATACCAACAAAAACTGACATTTAAATTTAATGCAACCACGAAAACAATCGAAATGAAGATATCTGGAGCTAGGACGGAAAGTATGTCCACTTCAAAGACACCAATCAGAAGCAAACTTGGTGTGTAACTGTGTATCATGAAATTATAAGCAAGATGAAATTCAAATATCTATGCATAGAGGCTTCAGAGCACGAACAGCTCACCTGATTGAAACAATATCAAACACAAAAAGAATTCAAGATACAACCGAAATGAAAATAATAAACAGGACAGCCGAAAGAACACTCTTTCACGGGGAAAGAAGCGAAGACATTGAAAGAACAATCAAGATTAGCCGACGGTTACTAGGAAGAAAGACAGCATGGAAGGAACGCATATACGGGATGACAGACGACAGAATGGCTAGAATATCAGAAATCTCAACTGGGCCACAGAAGTGTAGGAAGATGGAGTGAAAACAATTGAAGGGCAGAAAAGACGATTAAAAACAAGCACAAATCATTTGAATTATGGGACTAGCAGAAGAAGAAGAGTATTTTTTCTCTAGATATAGTACTCCCAAAGCTATAAACCTTTCAGAGCCTGCTTATAACGTTCCTTACATTCCCATTCCATCCTAGCTGCTCTCGAATTGATGAACGAAAAAAACGAAAAAAAAGTTTTTTTTTTCTTCGTGAAAACTGATTGAAAAAATACGCACGCTGAATGGTGAAAATCGTGGAAATATCCTAGGAGTTACATAATTGTTTGAAGAAACAGAAATCAAAAGTAATACAATGGTGAAAGAAGAGGACAACTTCAAAATCTCGTGATGCAATCAACACATAATTTGTAATATTGAAGGGTGTGTTTCTAGAGGTTCACATCTTTGAATTGAAATAAAACAAATAAAAATAATTCAACAAACTGCAAGCAATGCTCTGTATAGAGTCTATTCATTATGTAGTGCAAAACCAAATTAAATACAAAGCAACTGTCAGCTGTCAGTTCGATTGTCAAATAAAATACTGTAGTCAATTCAAAGATGTGAACCATTAAAAAGAACCTTTTATTTTCAGGATAACATCTATCTATATTGGAAGATGTGAAAAGTTCTAGCTAGGTACAAGGGAATGAAGCAAAGTGAGCAGTTAGTGTAGTTAGGAAGAACATTATGAAGAATTCCCTTTCATGGTTCTCATTCAGGCAAATTTAAATGGGGGAATGAAATTAAAAGAATCATTCCCTAATCAGGAAATGCAAACAATATTATTCATAGATTGAAATTGAAGAACATTTGTAATGATTGCTAACAGTTAGATAGAAATTGCCAAATAAATTTGAAACGTGCCTGTTTCAGAAATGGATTGCCATGATAGTGAACTAATCATCTCAGTTTTAACATGAAGGGATAACACATATTTGAAATATTGATTCGAGAATGGTTATTCTCAAACGAATATTTCGAAAAGAAGGAACTTAAAGAATTTAAGAATCACAATTATTAAGGTATTTATATTCAACTTGAAAATCATAGAAGTATATATTCGAGAGAAAGTTCGACTGTTGTGAATACCGAAAAGAAAAAGTCAAAATCGTTGCCCTATATATTCCTTAGGGACAATTGCACCGTAGACAAAACTATAGATTAAATCTCAAACCTCGATTAGGGTCTATCATAATCAATAGACACTAATCGAGGTTTTGGATTTAATCTACAGTTTCGTCGACGGTGCAATCGGCCCTTAGTTCATTTAAAACCTTTTGATATGATAAAAAAATAGCCCCTCCTATTTCAATAAGCTATGAGGTTATGATATGCTATGAAAAAAATTTAGGTCATGTGACGAAAACACATGATCTAAAAAGCTAATTTTCAGAAAAACTCCAACTAAAATTACCTAGATCTTGATTTCAAGGGCATATTTTGAAACAAGAATGTTCTAGTCTATGGATGTAGAATATGTTTCTCCCTAATAAAAAAATACGTTCCCAAAAATATCGATTTCATAGATCAAAGGACTACCATTCTCGCCAACTTATGTGAAAACCTAGCTCAAATACAGGATGTTTCACGATGGATGGTACATTACAAGTATATGAAGAACGCAACATATCATTACGAAATTTTGTGGGCTTGAATAATTCAACATGCTCTATTCTTTTTAAAATATTTACGGTAATTAGTTTTGCCGCACGTATCAGAAGGCAATAGCTACTTCGTCATTTCGAATGGAACATACTGTTACGTATACGCACTTTTATAAAGTATCCCGCTTGGCCATGATTTAGGTTCTTCTAATTAAAACTGACGCAGGTTGGCACTCGTGAAAGTCAAATAATTCTGGGAGATGTTGCCAATGCTACTTTCTATTTACTCTTCTCTTTCTAAATGGAGTTAGTTCTCTCAAGGTTTAACTGTGACACAGGATTCGAGTACCACTGCTACATTTTCATATATTTTCACATATTTCAAGTTGGGCAAAAGGGTTATATGTGGTCTGTAGTCGTTTTTTTGAAAATTTTGAAAAGTGGGGAATTCCATAGGTCCGTCTGTTCGTTTAGAAGTTTTTCTGTTGGGTTATTCGAGTACTTTTATTTTTTTTTCGAATGAACTATCACAAAGTAACCGGGATACTTTATAAAAATGAATGGAGTATAGTTTTAAAATATGAAGTTCTATGCAATATTTTTCTACACTTATCTACATCTCTTTCACAAAAGTGAATTCATCGGTGGAAACTCCCTTGATCTATGTTTTATGGGTAACCTTTCACTGATAAACAAGTTTCCATATCTCTGATGAATTCTGTTTACAATTTGATTTTTTCAAATACCTTTCTTCGTCTAGCAGGAGGCACAATGAAATATGTTGTAACACAATGGTCCCTCAGATATTGATTTCGGGAAGCACCATTTCCTGGTTCCACTTCATATTCACCGTTCAGATAATCCAGTGTAGCTTGGGTTATATGCACTCTCCTGAAAAATTATGTATAGAAGTAGGTGAGAAAGTATATGTGTATGACGTTCAATCTGAACATTATTTGGTGATTGGAATCTCGACTACCAATTGTAATATATATCTACGGATAATCGGTTTTGTTGTCAAATATCTATAAGACTTAACTCTTTATTGTTTCAGCCAAGCTTTCGGAAACTATCGTTTCCTTCTTCAGGGCAGCTAAAATTACACAAGTCAATAAAACAGTCCATGTATGATATCACACTCACATCAATGTGAGAAGTGGTACTGTGTGTGCGATCAAACATGCAACTCATAATATAAAATTTTGAAAGCAACAAAAACAGAATAAAAGGGATGTATGAGTTCCTTATGGAGTATTATCCGAACCACCCCTATATACTTATGTTATAAGATTCATGAAAATAATCAGATCAAGAACAGAAACCAACCTAAGTGTCAAGCATGATTTTGAAACTAATAAGAACCTCAAAAAACCTGAAGATAAAAAGAAATGGACCTTTATAGCGGGAAATGAAGACAATATTCGAATGGAAGCAGCTAGTCTTCACATAAAAGAAAACTTGAAATTGACGACAGAAACAGTAAGCGTCAAAACGTAACCGATAAAAAATACACGAAAAGAGATTACTTCTGGTAGGAATAGAACCAGCTGTCAAATTAAGAGTATTACTTCAATTTCTGGACTGCTGGAATTGCATTTTCAAGGATCAACTCCAGGTCGGGACATCATTTGCTGGGTGAAAAACCAAACCAAGAATCTTATGAACGAGCACCCTAACTAAGAACATTATGAAGTCACCCTGAATAAGCAGCTCAAAATACCGCGTTTAAACATACAAGGTATCACTAATACGATAAAAGGAGGAATTTGCTATGAACTGAATGTTAACATTTCAGGCATAAGTGAACATTGGCTTGACCATATAATGAGAACCTATACCTCATAAGGAATTATAATATAGCTACATGTAATACTAGAACACAGTCTGCATCTAAGTAGAAAATGACATAAAGTTCACACAACTGCATGACATTAACCGCGTGTCTGCCGAGATAAAGTCAATGGAATCTACCCATCTGACCAAAATGTTGTTGGTATATCTAGAATTTCTAAGGAATTCAATCACTTCTGGTTGGAGGTCATGAAATACGTATTCTTCACATTCAATAATAATCTGTCACAGTCCTTGGTGATTTTAATTCATGAGATAGGCTGGCACTGGACCTCCTCAATATATTTGAGAGTTATGGTGTACAAAAAACCATTTTCACATACACCAGGGAGCATTATTCTGGGAATACTGAACCTTCGGACCAGAAACCCAGAAATGTATAAAAAAACAACGGAGAGAAACATCATGTAACTGGAGAATAATTGAAGAGGAAACAAGAGGAGGTAACCAAACACCAAGCATGCATCTTCAACTCTCAACTTGTTGAATGTAACATGGCAATGTTTTGTGTGTGGAATCTTATCACTTAAATGAAAACAATATAAGTACCAGCAAAAAAATGTTCCGTGTTCGGGAGAATACAGGTGTATTCGAAGTTAATCAGTTTTCAGCGAATAACGACAGTTGTAATATTGAGAATATTCCGTGGAAAATGCCGGGACATCCAATTTCTCCGTTTGACCGGGAAAGAATAGTAGCCCTCCATCAAGAAACTTTGTTGAACCTCTAGATTGGGCAACGTTTGAATATTCCGAGGACTTCAGTAAGGCGCATAGTGACCCTTTTCCTGGAAACCGGCAGCGTTGCCCGAAGACCGGTGCCTGGTCGACCCAGAGTAATATCTGCAAGAAAAGACCATTCTATCCCAAATTAATCGAAAGAATCGCTCTCAAAGTAATTTTTCGAGGACCTATAGACGGGTAGTCTCAACCAGTGTCATAAGGAGACAGTTGAATTCCTCAAATTTAAGGGTAAGGAGATCTTTGAGAGTACCTCGGCTATCACCTGGGCATAGAGCTACCCGTCGGCAATGGGCAGAACACCACCAAGTCTAGCTTTTACCACAATGGCACTACGTACTTTCTTCGGTCGAGTCACGATTCGGTTAACAAAGTGATAGTCGACGAAAAAAGGTTCGGAGGCGGGCTAGACCGACTCAATTTCGACCGGGAAGTTGTGCCCTACCAAGGCCCAATAAAGTGCTGGGGAGGATAATATTCGGTCGCCGTACCCCTCTTATTATCGTTGAACTGGTGCCAACTACGTAGAAAAAATCATTGTACCAATCATCGTTTCTCTCCGCACTTGATTCGTGGAATGCCTAGGCGTATCGGACATAAATATATAATCGATAAATTTAGATTTTTTCTCATCTTTCCTATTTTATCTTATCCTGTACAGGGTGAGCAAAATTCGTTGTCTACTGAGGGGATCTCGAGAACTACAGCAGCTAGAAGAAAATGGAGAACACATTCTCTAGCTCTTTTTTCCTGAATACTCCAAATCTGAAAACAGATCCCACCTTATCATTCATAGATTTTGAGTTATGAGCGAAAATTAAGAAATTGTCAATTTCAATAATGCTGAATAACTCGCTCGTTTGAACTCCTATTGGAAATCTGTTGTTACATTCTACAGGCACTTTTTTAGGAGTAATTCAAATATAATATGATTGATTTTTTTCATCCATCATTTCGAGAAATGAGAAGGATTTTTGATTTCTCAAATGTAAACTATTGTCGAAAGTTATTCAATCTTGCTGCGAATTTTTTGCTGATTTCGAAAATGTATCATATGTCAATTCACATTAATATTACCTGAGAAAAAAATTATAATACTTTTCCTGCTTTTCGATCCACTGTTGAATTATAAGCGAGCTGGCGTTGCCATGAATATGCATTTTCTTTCGTGAACTCTATGCTTCTATGATTGAAATCATCGATTGCTGTGATAATATTTCTACAGGGTCTTTCACGAGGAACCTCACCCATATTTATACGGGAAACTACTGAACGTATTTTCATGAAATTCAGCAGTTATAAGTATTTCACGATGCTGATTAAATCTAAAATATTTTCAAGGCATGAGCACCTCCAGTTTTTCCGGAAATGACGTCAACTTCCGTTTTTCAAATTAGAACACCATTTTTTTATTGCAGAAATAGATTCCTTAGAAAATTTCAAGTTATTTTGATGTAACATTTTTCAGTTTTGGTTGGAAAATTCTCTCTGAGCGGGAAAATTCGAAAAAAAATCGAAAATAGAGCTCCGCTGAAACAAGAATAACTTCCAGGTTTTTGGATAGAAAATTTTCATTTTTCTGATTTTTCAAGATGTAAGATTAATGTACCCACTTTAAGAATCGAAATCGCGATTCATGATATAGGGGGTGAAAAAATCGCTTTCAAAGTTAGGGATGACAAAATCGTGAAAAATCAATTTTTTCAAATTAGAACCCCATTTTTTTATGGCAGATATTGAATCTACGTTAAAAAATAATGTGAGTGTATGCATGACACCCTTGCCCTAAAGTGGATATTAACTCAGAAAATATCCATTATATCACATTATTTTTTAACGTAGATTCAATATCTGCCATAAAAAAATGGGGTTCTAATTTGAAAAAATTGATTTTTCACGATTTTGTCATCCCTAACTTTGAAAGCGATTTTTTCACCCCCTATATCATGAATCGCGATTTCGATTCTTAAAGTGGGTACATCAATCTTACATCTTGAAAAATCCCAAAAATGAAAATTTTCCATCCAAAAACCTCGAAGTTATTCTTGTTTCAGCGGAGCTCTATTTTCGATTTTTTTTCGAATTTTCCCGCTCAGAGAGAATTTTCCAACAAAACTGAAAAATGTTACATCAAAATAACTTGAAATTTTCTAAGGAATCTATTTCTGCAATAAAAAAATGGTGTTCTAATTTGAAAAACGGAAGTTGACGTCATTTCCGGAAAAACCGGAGGTGCTCATGCCTTGAATATTTTAGATTTCATGAGCATCGTGAAATACTTATAAGTGCTGAATTTCATGAAAATACGTTCAGTAGTTTCCCGTATAAATATGGGTGAGGTTCCTCGTGAAAGACCCTGTATAGTTAATGTGTAATGTAAGTCATAACACACGCAGATGAATTTTTGCGAGCCGTCAGGCGAGTGGTGTAATTCATCAAGTGTGTTATGACCATTACCGCGAATTGAATACTATACTTTATCTTCGACTTCTTCAGTAAAATTCGAATTAATTCGCGTTTTCAAAATTGAAAACAGTTATCAAAAACGCTGACATAATTTTCTGTGTTCACTGAATATTTCATTCAGTCACATATGCATCTATGGGCAGTCCAATGAACTGTCATCGGTCCATGCTTGGTTATTTTGAGTAGGTTTTCAGCATTTTACATTGTTTTTCTTGAATGAAAACAGGTCATTCTTCAGTTGTGTTGTGAACTGTGGCAGTAGACAAGAACCAAGTAGGGTTGGGTTACTCAGAATATCGTCTATCGTCATTTTCCTACATATTTCTATTTGAATGAATAAGCCAGAATCAGACAATCGAAATTGATCACCTGTGTTGAGAGAGTTGCGTTAATACCTATATCTAAGGCTCTATAAAGGGGAGTATACCAGAACCGCCATTCTGGGTCCAACCATAGACTCGAAAATTACAGATCTCTTCGAATGAAATGAAATCTTAAATCGAAAGAAATGAAATCTGTTATCAAAAGAAATGAAATCTGTAATCAGATGAGCATATTTTCGGAATGAGAGATCTTGTGATGACTTTTTTGGGCATGCTCGCATGAAAAACATTGGAAATAGGTTAGGTTCGTGGTGTTGAATAGGCCGCGGCATCTAATAGTCAAATTTATAATAATTATTTTGTTTATGTTGGTGTATCACCCCGATAGATGGCGATGAAAATGCTGCGAGTCCTGTAATTTTCGAGTCTATGGTTGGACCCAATAACCATAGAGCCAGGTCTATCCAGCATACCTATGTTTATAGTGCTCTACTATATCCAACTGAGAAATTCTTGAAATTGCTTAAAACCCCCTCTTTTTGGTAAAATTATAATATTTTTGTTCATGTTGCATACCCTCCAGAATCATGATCAGCTGTTTTCTCTGACTTCCCTATCAGTAATTATACTGAGTATAACAATAAATACAAAGACTTTAGTAATTACTAATTTTCTTTATTGATAGTTGCCGTTCGTTCAGCCGACGCCTACTCCCCTCGATGTCAATAATGAATTGTTCCCTTTCGTTCAACAAGCGCGATTTCTGTGGTCGAGAATTGAATCGCGTAATGAACGTCAAAAATTCACTTTTTCCATCTACTCCCATAGAATAATATATCCATTATTCAACTGAATTTGATCTGTAATAGTCTCTATAAACCAATAGTGTCAGGTAATAATAACTCACGCCTATAACTCACTCTAATACAAATAGGAAAAACAGCTTACGAAATGAATAAAAAATGTCGGATCGATCGGGAACACTATTTCATACACCAAGGTAACGTTCTCGCCATTCATTTCTACCTTTCCTTTGGCCTGAATATTCAAAAATCGAATTTGGAAAAAGTGAATTTTTGACGTTCATTACGCGATTCAATTCTCGACCACAGAAATCGCGCTTGTTGAACGAAAGGGAACAATTCATTATTGACTGATAGGGAAGTCAATGAAAACAGCTGATCATAATTCTGGAGGGTATGCAACATGAACAAAAATATTATAATTTTACCAAAAAGAGGGGGTTTTAAGCAATTTCAAGAATTTCTCAGTTGGGTATAGGTATTAACACAACTGTCTCAACACAGGTGATCAATTTCGATTGTCTGATTCTGGCTTATTCGTTCAAATAGAAATATGTAGGAAAATGACGATAGACGATATTCTGAGTATCCCAACCCTACTTCGTTCTTGTCTACTGCCACAGTTCACAACACAACTAAAGAATGACCTGTTTTCATTCAAGAAAAACAATGTAAAATGCTGAAAACTCAAAATAACCAAGCATGGACCGATGACAGTTAATTGGACTGCCCATAGATGCATATATGACTGAATGAAATATTCAGTGAACACTGAAAATTATGTCAGCGTTTTTGATAACTGTTTTCACTTGATGAATTACACCACTCGACTAACGGCTCGCGGTGCAAAAATTCATCTGCGTGTGTTATGACTTACATTACCGCTCATTGAACAATATACTATTATCTATTGAATTCATTCCCTCTGCTAACACTTAGATTTGGAGCGGGAAACAGATTTTATTCATTTATATAATCTGCTCCTTGTAGCCATTTCTTCACACGTGCCATATGCCATGTATTGTTTGGTTTAAGAAAACAGTTTGTAATACTCTCTTTCAAAAGAATATATATATATATATATTATCCAAAATGGCTAGAAATATTCCACATCATGAAAAATTCGATATGTTGGTGTGCTATATTCAATCGAATGAAAATAGCCGAGTCGCAGGAGGAGTCTATTTCGAAAAATATCCTGAACGGCAGCAACCCAGTGAAAAATATAGCCAGCGTTTAGTTCACAATCCGAAAAATTATGGAAGCTTTACAAAATCGGGACCGAAAAAATATAATAAAGAAAATGAAGAGGAAAATACTCTTAATATCATTGGAGCTGTAACGATCAATCCCAATATATCATCTAGAAAACTAGAAGAGGAAGATGGAATAAAACTTCGAAATGCATTGAACATTAAAACGCAATAAGTTTCACCCTTATAAATATCGCAAAATACATCATTTGCAAGATGGGGACTCTGAAAGGAGGATTCAATTTTGCAATTGTTATTTGAGTAACGTAGAAGAAGATCCGATTTTATATGAAAATATTATTTGGACTGATGAAGCTCGAATCGAAAATTGTGGAATTATCAATAGGTACAATATGCACTATTGATGGTCTGATCAAAATCAACACTTTGTTAAAGAAGACGGCTTTCGACAAGGACGATTGGGGTTCAATATTATTATATATGGGTTGCCTTAAACAAAAACAAGATTCTGGCATATCATATCTATAATCAAACCCTCGATGCAGGTGCATACCTCAACATCCTACAGCGAAATATTGAACCTGAACTGGAAAACATACCATGGATCTCTTGGAGGGAAATATTTTTCCACCAGGATGGTGCACCAGCACACAACGCTAGAGTCTCAACAAATTGCTTGAACTCAAATTTTTGTGACCATTGGATAGGTGCCAATGGCCCTGTGAGATGGCCCGCGCGTTATACAGATCTTACGCCATAATTGGTGAAAATATCGACTTCGCTGGATGATGAGTGAGAGAATTATCGGGAAAGAAGTCAAAAACCAGGACTTATCTGTATATTCTTTATTGGTTTCCAAGCTTTCGTTCTATTTTTAGAACTTCTTCAGGGACTAAAAATTAAAAATCAACATTAAGAGACTTTACAAAGAATCAAATGGACAACTCACATTCAATTTGAAATTTAAAAAGGGTAGTACCATGATCTCTACGTCACAAAACCACATGCATCCAGGGGACGTTCAAGTGTACCCCTACGAGTGTATTGGCTGTCATACAACTCTGGATATAAACCAAGGAATTCAAACTTCGGTGTCCAATTCAAGTATACAATATTAAAAACTTTTCTTCTATTTCTGCTCTTTCAAGAATTCCTCTATAAATTAATATCTCAAAACCATCTACGATTACAATACAATGTGTAACCCTACGAGTGTATTGGCTGTCATACAACTCTGGATATAAGCACAAGAAATTCAAATTTAAAAAATTCAATTCACGTATACAACATTAAAATCTTTCCTTCTATTTCTGTACTTTCAGGAAATTCCTCTATAAATTAATGTTTAAAACAATCAACGATTAAAATACAATATGTTCTCATCTGTCAGGAGAGATGTCACAAAACCCGCCAAAAGCGACGCCAAAACTCAATTGACAGGTGACGTCACAGGAACCTTTTCTTCTTCTTCTTCTATCCTCCCGACTCCGTGTACTCAGTTCTCAACCGATTACCAGTTCTCTTGTTTTTTACTAGGTCAAGGATATTACAATAGATGTCACTGACGGCACTGAAATCGGTATTAATGTTCACATTGTTGTCGAAAAGGTTTATTTCTACTGATTCAAGAAAAAGTCTTTTGTTCAAATTTTCTGTTCTGTGCAATATCTTAACTCCCTGGAAATTCATAATATGGCCCGTCTCAACCGTGTGTCTAGAAAGTCCTGTAGTGGACTTCATTTGTCTCGAATCTCTTTGATGTTCCGCCAATCTCGTATCAAGTCTCCTACCCGTTTGGCCAATGTAAGTTCCTTCGCATATGCCACAGTCAATCTTGTACACAATGTTGTTACAGTTCTTTGATTCCTCTCTATCCTTAACCCTTGTGAACACCGAAAATTTCAACTTATCTGGAATCGTCCTAACGATCTTTATGTCTTCAATGTCCCTGAATAATGCTACAACCTTTGGGGTCACGTCCTTATAGTGTGGTAATATATGAAACCTTGATTTATTCCTGTTCGTTTCCATCAGTGTGTTGGTAGTAACTTCTTGGTTGACTGTGTTATTAATGACAGGTGAAGTATTAACTCTTTCGAGCATGGTGGTACTCGGTAAATACCACATATTTCTAGACCCATCATGCATGGTGGTCGATAAAATAAACCACCTATTGAATGGTCTTTTCAAGATTTGCATGGTGGTTTATTTCATGAACCACGCTTTATTCACAGACGTTATGGCATATAGTTTCTATGAAGAGATGCAAATTTCGCGTCAGTTCATTCTGAAACGGACAAGCAGTAACTTTGTTTTATTATATACCCCCCTGAACTAAATTAAGGAAAAAAAGAGAAAATTAGCCAAAAAAATATGGCTGTGCTTCTAGGGTGTATTTCAATGGATATTTTATGTGCTTCAAAGAGTTAAAGAGGATCCTATTTATTAACCGGATCGGATAAGAGTTATCAACCATCAGGGTCCTCAACCTTAGCAGAGCATCTTACGCCACTTGATTTTTTTCTATGGGGATATTTGAAAAATAAAATTCATGGAACAAAGATAACAAACCATGAACAGTAATGCTGGCCATACACATTACGGTCTACCGGAGAGGTATACCTGCGCAGGCATGCCTGTGCAGGTTTAATTCCACACACACACGCACAGGTTTAATCCCATACACGCTCCGGTTGACCTGCGTGTATGGCCAGCATTAAGAAGGAGAACGGAAAACGCATTGAGACAAGTCACCTGAATTCATATCGGCAACGTCATACGTAGTGTTGGATCGAGATGTATGGCGTGCTTATCCAACAATGGTTTACAATTCGAACACTACCTACCGTTGATATATTTTTTCATCATCTCAATTTTGTGAAAATAATTATTGTTGACTTTTTTTTATACTACTGAATTTTCGAGTTCATTTCTCAAATAGATAAGAGATAATTGAATGCACATTTTTTTATTGATCAGATGAAAGTCTTCTTTTCTCTAATGAAGGTTTAATTCACATAATTATGTGGAGTTCACGAAAAAGAATATAGCAATATATCGAATTTTTCATGACTTGAAATATTTCTAGCCATTTTGGATAATGAATTTAATAGATAAACTATTGTTAATCTTAAGAAGAATCGCTGACACATTAACTATAGAAATATTATCACATTATGATTTCAATCATAGAAGCATAGAGTTCACCAAAGAAATTGCATATTCATGGCAACGCCAGCTCGCTCATAATTCAACAGTGAATCGAAAAGCAGGAAAAGTATTATAATTTTTTTCTCATGTAATATTAATGTGAATTGTGACATATGATACATTTTCGAAATCAGCAAAAAATTCGCAGCAAGATTAAATAACTCTCGACAATAGTTTACATTTGAGAAATCAAAAATCCTTCTCATTTCTCGAAAACAGTTGGATGAAAAAAATCAATCATATTATATTTGAATTACTCTTAAAAAAGTGCCTGTAGAATGTAACAACAGATTTCCAATAGGAGTTCAAACGAGCGAGTTATTCAGCATTATTGAAATTGACAATTTCTTAATTTTCGCTCATAACTCAAAATCTATGAATGATAGGTCGGACCTTTTTTCATATTTGGATTATTCAGGAAAAAAGAGCTCGAGAATGTGTTCTCCATTTTCTTCTAGCTGCTGTAGTTCTCGAGATCCCCTCGGTAGACAACGAATTTTGCCCACCCTGTATAGAGCAAAGAGTAACAAACAAAGATTTGCTATCAAATATATCGCAGTTGAAATGAAGAAAATATTCATCTCATTTCCAGAACATAGATTGTTGAACATGTGTGTAGCATGACTTCAAGTGAAAAGGAGTATTCATCTTAGGCCCCTGACTTCGCATCAGAGCAAAATTTGACAATATATCTCTTCAGTTTGTGATTATGAAATGAACAATATTTATTATTGATATAAACTGTAAATTTCCTCGGATGATAGATTAACTCTTTGGTGCTTGATAGCAAGAATGAATAACCCATTATTATTGATAAATCATCAGATTTTTCAGATAATCGATTGATTCGCTCGGAATTGCTGGACTGGATTGATTTTTCATTATTTGCTACAAAGGTGATGAGTTATGGAATGGTTGGCGGATGTACTTACCCCGGTTCTCCACCAGCTTCCATATTATTCGCAAGGGTGACATCATTTGACCAAACATCATATTGCCATTTTCTCAACCCAAGTACACCACATAAAACTCTTCCAGAATGTATTCCCACTCTCATGTTTAACTGTACGTCTGTAGCCTCAACAACACTTGCTATGGCATCGATCATATCCAAACCCATCTCTACGGTACAGTGTGCATGATCTGACCGTGGTTCTGGTAAACCTGATACGCAGTAATAGCAGTCACCTAGAATCTTGATTCTCAGGCAGTGGTTATCCTGAGAAATAAATTATACACAGTCATTTTGGATATAATATTTTCACATCAAACTTAACCTATTTCGCATTGAATTCAACGGGTTTCTCATTCAATCAAACCCAATTTTTTTAACTAGTTGTGGCTCGCATAGAAAGAGGAGACGCACATTCCAATAATGAATAGTGAAGCTAATTAGCTTCAAAATCATCAGAACTAAACTGGGTAACTGTACTATCACGGAATCAAAATGTAGTAGAAATGTTTGCAACGTTGTGACTTTCGTTGAATTTTCTAATGAATAAACTCTCAATCAAAATGAACAGTACTTTAGATTGAAATTCATTTACTCCGTGAATGTCAGAAATGATTATTTGTTTCTTCAGATATTATGTTTTCCTAAAATTACATATACTAAAGTATCGGAATGTTCGCTAAACGGCTCGGTCATTTTTGCTTCAGCTAACTCTGTACACCTAACTCATCATCTGTTTCAATGTTCGAAACATTGTATTGATTCGTCAAAAAGAGTTAAATCACTTGTAATTTTATTTCCATTCCTCAATACCGTCAACACCACGCCACTTGACCTTTCAAAGTTAGATTCCGCAATGTTGCCATGGCCGTATCGAATGATTTTGCTATCCTTTATGCTTTCTTCGTTCCACTCAGTGGCGTATTCAGAGGGGGCAGGGGGGCCGCCCCCCCTCCAAACCATATAATCACAGGAAAGAAATTCTGAAAGTCTGAAGGCTTAGGATAGTATTAAAATTCAATCTTCCTCATATGGGAAATCTGCCCCCCCTCAAACTGAAATCCTGGATACGCCACTGGTTCCACTCATTGAATACTGACTGAATTTTGGCTTCACCAAAACTCGAATGAATGAATGAGATGCTGTGTCTCCTATTTCTATGGTCCAAGGTTTGCACAATGAATACACACATTTGTAATCATTAAAAAGTATAAAATAAAGTCGCTTTCACTGTCTGTCTCTATGTATGCTTAAATCTTCAAAACTACGCAACAGATTTCGAAACGCTTTCTTTTTAATAGATTGAGTGATTCAAGAGGAAGGTTTATATGTATGATACATGCATAATATTGTAGAAAAAACACTGATGAATTCACAGGTTTCTAATGTGATGTCGTAGATGAACACACTTTTTTGCACGAAATAAATCGAAATACTCGGTATTGTACTCCTAAAAAAGATCAACAAAAAAGTCCGCGATAGTACATGTCTATGTCTTAAGGATATCCCACAATAACCATTTTCTATCCATAACATTTTTCGGGGAAAAATGGGTTATTTAGGAAGTTATTTACAGCAATCCAGCATCAATCCTTATCCAATTAAGTACCTCAAATACATTGTCCATTCAATATAGATCAATATGGCCCTTTACAGCATGTAAATTAAATGAATATTTCCGAAGATATTACAAATTTAAAATGCAGGGACATAGCGGTGCGGTGCCGGCACTACCGTTGTTTATACAGGGACTTTCACGAGGAACCTCACCCATATTTATACGGGAAACTACTGAACGTATTTTCATGAAATTCAGCACTTAAGTATTTCACGATGCTGATGGAATCTAAAATATTTTCAAGGCATGAGCACCTCCGGTTTTTCCGGAAATGACGTCAATTTCCGTTTTTCAAATTAGAACACCATTTTTTTATTGCAGAAATAGATTCCTTAGAAAATTCCAAGTTATTTTGATGTAACATTTTTCAGTTTTGTTCGGAAAATTCTCTCTGAGCGGGAAAATTCGAAAAAAAAATCGAAAATAGAGCTCCGCTGAAACAAGAATAACTTCGAGGTTTTTGGATGGAAAATTTTCATTTTTGAGATTTTTCAAGATGTAAAACTGATGTATCCACTTTAAAAATCGAAATCGCGATTCATGATACAGGGGGTGAAAAAATCGCTTTCAAAGTTAGGGATGACAAAATCGTGATAAATCCATTTTTTCAAATTAGAACCCCATTTTTTTATGGCAGATATTGAATCTACGTTGAAAAATAATGTGAGTGTATGCATCACACCCTTGCCCTAAAATGGATATTTTCTGAGTTAATATACAGATATCCTGGCCGGGATGTGAATATACAGATCGAAAGAGGAAAAGTCAATGCAAAATAGCTTGGTATTCATATTTTGCATAATTTCCACATTTCTCCAGGAAAATTGATCAAACTTTGACCTTTCGCCTATAAAATCACCCGAGTTCTACCGATATGAGAATAACTACTTAAAAGGTAGATCTGCTGGCCCATACTAGTTCGAATAAAAAAAAATCGTCCGCTGGCTGTACGTTGGTAGAAAACCCGTCCGCTGGACATGGAAACTGGTAAAAAAAAATTTGAGTTTCAGTCATTTCAACAATGCTGAAATTTACAGAGATGGTAGTTAATATAATTATTCGAATAAAAAAAATCTTCCGCTTGCTGTGCGTTTGTGGAAAACCCGTCCGCTGGACATGAAAACGTCCGCTGGACATGACTACTTGTGAAAAAATTTGAGTTTCAGTCATTTTAACCCTGCTGAGATTTACAGAGATGGTTGTTTATATAATTATTCGATTAAAAAAAAATCGTCCGCTGGCTGTACGTCGCGTCGATGGAAAACCCGTCCGCTGGACATGAAAACTTGTAAAAAAGATTTTGAGTTTCAGTCAATTTAACCCTGCTGAAATTTACAGAGATGGTTGTTTATATAATTATTCGAATAAAAAATCGTCCGCTGGATGTACGTTGGTGGAAAACCTGTCCGCTGGACATGAAAACTTGTAAAAAAAATTTTGAGTTTCAGTCATTTTAACCCTGCTGGAATTCACGGAGATGGTAGTTTACATAATTATTCGAATAAAACAAATCGTCCGCCGGCTGTACTTTGGTGGAAAACCAGTTTCCATGTCCAGCGGACGGGGTTTCCACCAATGCCAACGTACAGCCAGCGGACGATTCTTTTTATTCGAATAATTATATAAACTACCATCTCTGTAAATTTCAGCAGGGTTAAAATGACTGAAACTCAATTTTTTTTACGTGTTCCCGTTGCTCCCGTTGGCAAACCCACCACTGGTGCGCCAGCTGACGGTCACTATGCTATAAGACAACTACAAATTAAGCTATATACAAATTATGGCCAGTGTTAATATTGGTCACCAAAAACTATCACTGGCTCCCGGGCATTGCATCCATGCGAAGCCGGGGCGGGTCGCTAGTATATTATATTCAAGGGTTTATTGGGAAAGCAATCAAAAATAAACAAGTGGGCTCTTTTTTCTTTAAGCACGAGCTTTCGGAATGGATTCATCCCTACATCAGGAGCAGAAGTTGAGGTTTTGTTCTAGGCGTTAATTAATTAAAACTAAAAACGGCAGGAATCGTACAAATTTTTGACTCAGGCAAAATCGGTAAGATCCTTTGAAACATTCATTTGGACATACAGGGTGGGGCAGAAAAACCTATCCGATTTCAAAACGTTATAAAATTAAAACCACTCAGCTTGTCAAAAAATTTTTTTTATTAACATATCGCAAATTTTATGCCATTTTTAAATTTAAGTTTTGAAAAGCACATCACTCAAATGTCGTCCTTGGGAGCGGATACACTTATTTAGGCGCTTGCGGTAGCTTTCCATGACTTTCACCGTCATTTCCACAGGAATTTCTTCAATTGCCCGAGCAATTTCCCTTCGTAAAGCAAGAAGGGTCCTTGGTCGATGCTGGTAAATCTTCGATTTGAGGTAACCCCAAAGGAAGAAGTCACATGGAGTGAGATCCGGTGAGCGAATGTTTTCGCGCCGAACGACGCGGGGAACGTTCAATCGCGGCTCTCACATTGGCCACGTTTTCAGGTCCTGTTGCTGTCCTGGGACGTCCAGGCGACTTCTTTTTCAATGCTGAACTCGTCTGTCTAAAATTTGACACCCACACTTTAATCGTAGCGTGATGTGGAACAGGATCATGACGCCCGAGTCCGAAATGAATTCGAAAAGCACGTTGTGTAGCAATTATCGAACCGCCGCATTCGATAAACCGCTCAATAACAAAAGCACGATGTTCACCAGACCAAGGCATGTTGACTACTGACAAATGGCATAAAACCAGCTTTCTAACGGTTTTTACCCCACTACTCTACCTGCTCTCTCTTCTGAGAAAAAGGGATTTGAAATCGGATAGGTTCTTCTGCCCCACCCTGTATTACGCGTTATAGAGAGCATTCGCAGCAATTCGTTATTACATGAGACGTTTCAAATGGTTGTTAGTACTGTACTAGAATGGGCCAGCAGATCTACCTCTTAAGTAGTTATCCTCATCGCTAGAACTCGGGTGATTTTATAGGCGAAATGCCAAAATTTGATCAAGTTTCCTGAAGAAATGGGGAAATTTTGGAAAAAATAAATACCAAGCTATTTTGCATTGACTTTTCCTCTTTCGATCCGTGTATTTACATCACGGTAAGGATATCTGTGGAAAAAGTTTTAGCGAGTTTAAAATGACTCTTTTTGCCGGATTTTTTCGCGATTTTCGCGAATTTTTTTAAAATACTTCTACTTCGCCTAGAGAATCAAAATTTCACCCACGTATAAATTATTATTCCTCTTTTCGACCGTATAAAAATTTCCTCACGGTATCGCAGCTTCGATGCGATTTTAAGATTCTTCTGGACCCACTTTTGGACAGATTCTCACGGGCCGGTCCACCCAGTTACCATTTTAGTATAGTATAGAACAAACCCAGAAAATTCAATCAAAATCACGGAAGTTATGGAAATCGGAAATTGAACCCAATATTCACAAACCATTCTGTATCTCCGAAACTTATGGTCTCACGATAACAACTAACTTTCATGAAAGGCATGGATTAATTGCAGTCACCACTCTGCTCTGACAAACCACTCATGTAACACTATGTAGATATATAAAGGATTTGACACATTTTTTAAGATGGTGGCTGAACGCAATGTAGTGGGATAAATTGGTATAAAATAAAGAAAAATATTTTAAATAATAATTAAACTGGCTTCATTGGGAAGATTTTCCAATTTTCTTCAGCGATGGAGCTCACTTTGGTCACAGGGGTAAGTCACTGAACATATTATCGCATTTGGAGTGGAGATATCGATTATTTCGCCCTTCAATCTTATTTGGCACTACCCTGTGCCTCTTGTGGGTGTCAACCCCCCCTCATGCGTAAATCTGAAAATCTCTACTACCCCTTTTCTCACCTTCTCTGATTAAGAGAAAAAAAATTCTCAAGTCGAAATACGATCTAGGCGAAACGTTTTTCAAGTGGTCCAAAAACAAACCCCATGAAAATTTTATAATCTTGTCAACCACCGCAGTTATTGAGATGTGTAGAGTCTGGGTGAAAAACTTCATGTGTATAGCTCTATATATTTACTCTGTATGAACGAAAATATAGCTCGTATTCTAGATTCTGGGCAAAAAACTTCATTTATATGGTTCTATATTTGCACTCTGTGGCTACGTCCATAAACTTACTCAGAGTAAGGATAGTTTACTCCGAAGCGTTCATAAATTTACTCTACCAGTACAGAGTATGCTTTTATAAACGTTCAGAAATCACGTGATCATACTCTTCTCTACTCACTGGAGTAAGTTTATGAACGTATATAATATAATATTATGAACGAAAATATATCTCGTATACGAGAGTCGATTTAAAATTTTTTTTTTTTTTATCATCATCGTTTATTAGCAATCAAAAAAATACATTTCTATAGGCTAATCTGCTATCTATAAGTACATTGTGCACTTAAATGACATTATGAGGTCCTCTCCATTGAGAGTACCCCTTTTATCATCCTATCAGATCTATTGGCCAGCTTCTTTTGAGTCTTCTGTAGTCCAAAGGTTGGGTAAGTGGATGGAGTATGTTGTTTACATGAGCCTCGATTTTATTGTGGTGTTTTTCACTTCTCTTCTTAATGACGTCCTTGACGTAAGGTATCTTCAAGTCTTCATGAAGTGTTTGGTTTGTTACATACCATGGGGCATTGGTTATTGTTCTCAAAATTTTTGATTGGCTTCTCTGAATAAAAGATATATTGGTTTTACTTGCACATCCCCAAAGCTCAATTCCATATGTCCATATAGGCTTTATGACTGACTTATATAGTAGAATTTTGTTTTCTAATGATAACTTTGACTTTCTACCAATAAGCCAATTGAGCTCTTTCATTTTGAGTTCCATTTGTTTCTTTTTTTTAACGATATGTTCCTTCCAAGTTAGTCTATTGTCCAGATGTACTCCCAAATATTTGGTGGATGAGGACTTTGGTATTTGGATTGTATTCATATATATGGGAGGACATTGCTCTCTTCGAAGGGTGAAGTCTACCTGAACTGACTTCGTTTCATTGATCTTGATTCTCCACTTATAAAGCCAATCTTCTATTCGATGAAGGTGACTCTGCAATATATTAGATGCCTCTTCATGGTCTTCATGAATTGCAAGAATTGCAGTATCATCTGCAAATGTCCCCATTATAGTATCCTCGCTAACAGGAAGATCTGCTGTGTACAGTATGTATAATAGGGGACCAAGAACGCTTCCTTGGGGAACTCCAGATTGAATTGGATAATTATCCGAGACTTTATCATTTACTCGCACCATAAATGTCCTTTTATTGAGGTAAGATCTCATCAACTTGAAATACAATATTGGCAGATATTTCTTGATTTTGTATAGAAGGCCAGGATACCAGACTCTATCGAATGCTTGACTCACATCTAAGAAGACAGATGTGCAGTACTTTTTGAGTTCAAGGGCTTTATTTATTTCATGACTTAGTCTGTGAGTTTGCTGTATAGTGGAGTGGTTTGTTCTGAATCCAAATTGGTGTTGGGGTATGCATTCTTCAAGGCTGATATCAGATTTTATTCTTGAAAGAAGGAGCTTTTCGAGTATTTTTGATACAACTGGCAACAGGCTAATAGGTCTATAGGAAGTAACAAATTTTGGATCTTTACCTGGTTTCAAAATGAGAATTATTTCGGATATTTTCAGCTGTTCTGGCCAATATTTTCGTCTCAATATAGCATTGAATATATAAGTCATCATCAGTACTCCTTTATTGGGCATTTCTTTTATCATTTTAGGTGTTATTCTGTCTACCCCGGGAGCTTTTCGTATATTCAGGTACTTTATTTCATTCTGGACTTCTCTTATTGTGAATTTATTGATAGGCGTGTTGGCAGGAATATCGGATAGTTCTCGTTCGATTTCGTCGTCAACAGCATCATCATTGGGTGAGAATACTTGAGCTAGGTGTTCAGCAAATATTTTGGCTTTTTCTTCATCAGTTCTTGCCCACTGAAGAGTTGATCCATTCAGATTTTGCAAAGGGGGTATATGTATTATTGGCTTTCTCGAATTTTTGATTGGTTTCCACACTGAATTATCATATCTACTCAGGCCTGAGATGTAGTTATTGAATGACAATTCCTTATGTTCTCTCATTTTGGACTTCAACTGATTTGTTATTCTATTAAGAATTTGCCTGTCTGAGGGAGAATGCGTCTGGTGCCATATCTTTCTTGCTCTTCTTTTCTGTGTTAGAAGTTTTTTGATTTCTTCTGGAATGTTATAAGTTCTGGTCTGTTTTTCAGAAGTAGGGGTGGCTTCTTCAGCTGAATGTTTTAGGATGTTAACAAAAGTCATTAATGCTTCATCTATTTCATTTGGGCTTTTAAGACTAATATCTAGATTTACACGTTCTTCAATTAAATTTCTGTATTTATTCCAGTCTGTATCTTTATTATGTAATTTTGGTATCGATTTTTTGTGAACGACTGAAGTACTTATGGTGGCTATTATGGGGGAGTGATCTGAAGACAGATCGTAACTCGGAATAATATCCATAAAAGTGTGAGATAAACCATTTACAATGAAGAAGTCTAGCAGATCAGGGGTTTTGTTCGGATCTGTCGGCCAATATGTAGCACTTCCAGTGGAAAGGATGGAGTAGTTTTCTTCTTGTATGAGATATGCCAATTCTCTACCTTTAGTTGTTGTTAGTCGAGAACCAAAAAGAGTATGCTTGCTATTATAGTCACCTCCTGCGATGAATTTTGGGCCCAGTGTTTGGAAAAAATCTTTGAAGTTTTCTTTTTTGATATTATGCCGTGGTGGGCAGTATACTGCAGCAACAATCAGGTCATACGGAAGTGTTTGAACTTTTATAACAGTGGCTTGTAAATGATCGTATTCATATTTTGGTAGTTCTGTGTGGTTGATGGTGTTCTTGATCATTATGGCAGTCCCAGCATGTGCAGTATCGTCCGGATGATTTGTACAATATGTGGTGTAATTTCCTATATTAAAATAAGATTTTTGGGTGAAATGCGTTTCACTTATAAGGAGGACGTCTATAGAGTTCTGATGTAAGAAATATTCGATTTCATTTTTACGTTGCAGAAGGCCATTGGCATTCCACTGTGCTACTTTGAGAAATTTAGTGAATTTTGCTGATGACTGTAGTGAGCATGTTCAAAATCATGCTATTTTGTTGTATCAATTGTTGAAACATGTTTTTGAATTCGTCTAGAAATCTGTTCATAATGATACTCATGTCATTTGATGGCTCTTTATCTTTGTTCCCTGTCACCTCTGCATAGCTTCTGGACTGTTGTTGACGTGGATATTGCTTATATGTAGGTTCTGTATAAGTTGTAGTACTATTAATTTGATGTTGACTCTGCTTCTGCTTTGGATTCTCGGTATTTATCTGTGTATGTTTGTTATTTTGAATATTTAATCTGTTGTTGGCATTGTTTTTCTTGATGAGGCTATGATAGAATTCACATCCTTTATAGTTTGCTGGGTGGGCTCCTTCACATAATGCACATTTAGCTGGGCTGTCTCTATTTTTTTTACAAACAGTAGTATTATGAGATCCCCCACATTTGACACAAACATATGGTCTGTTACAATATGTTTTAGAATGTCCGTATTGCTGGCACCTCGTACATTGTGTCATTCCTTTGGTTTTTCTATGGGGTTCGATTTGAATTGCTCTATGTTGCAGGTATTGAATTTTAAAGATGTCTTTATTATTGTTGGCCGGTTCTAAATCTAAAAAGAACATATTAAGAGGCTCTTTCGTCACCCTTTTCATGCAGTTTATGATATTCCTAACTTGATGTCCATTTTTGGCAAGTTCCAGTTTAACTTCTTCTGTATCGGTGGTGTGATGAAGATGCTTAATAACAACCCTATATGCTCGGTCTTCTTTTGGCTGATATGTATGATGAATTACATTGCTTTCTCTCATGTACCTTATCAGTTTTCTATAAGTTTCCGGCATTTCACAATTGATTTTTATGGTATTGTCAGCCAGGCATTTTGTTATGTAATTTCCATCTTCTGTTACTGTTCTCAAATTTCTCACCATTTCTCCATAATTGTTGACACCATAAACAAATATTGGTGGAGGTTTGGGTATTTTTTTAGCGTTTTCAGCACTTACATTTGATCTTTCATTTTCATCATCTTGCAATACGTTGTATCTGTTGCTTACTGTTACTGGAACAGGAACTGAGGTATTCAAACTAATTTTTCTCTTCTTGGTCGTTTTGGTCCTTACTGTTGTCTGCCATGCATTATTTGTTTCCTTATTTCCTGGAAATCCTGCAAATTCTTCATCGCTTGTAGATGACATTCTACAATATCTGGTATTTGCAGTTGTGAGAATATCTTGTATTGAGTCATTCATTTGGGCGTCCTGTATAGTATTCTGATTTATTATCAGATTTCTGTTATTATCTGGTACATTATCAGAACCAGGTGTTGAATTCATGTTTCCTTCAACTCCTTTAGCCTTTATCTCTTTTATATGTCATCTGGTGTAGATAGGAGAACAAGTTTTTGTTCTATTTTCTTGATTTCAATTCCTTTCATGAATAGAAAATGAAATCTAAATCGGGAAAAATTCCCGGTTAGCGGGAAATTTTCTTTTTCACTCCACAGATCACTAAATATTTAAATATCCAGAGAAACTATTTTCATGAATTAATTTTCACTTTTATAGCTGCGAATTACTGATTTTGAAGAGCGTTTCAAAAATGTGTGCACTTTGTTAACGTTCCTCAAAACATCGATTTAAAATAAACTTACATTTGCCAATTGGTCAAATCTCCCAAAGAGTTCATTCAGCAACCTGACCAATTCCTGTGCAGAGCATTGCGACGCGAGAACAGTGAATCCAACGATATCGGCGAAGAGTATGCTGAAAAGGAATTAAAATGTTAGTTAAGCCGGTAGTTAATACAATCAGATGCTCAGGGCAAACCGCTTGAATTTTGCCGTACCTGGGCAATGATCTTAGTTCAGTTTGGCATCTTTCACATTGGATCGTTGTACTAGTTGGTAGTTGGTGGCAGTTTAGGCACGATCCCTTAAGTTTCTTGTTTACGGTGGATTATGCGAAATTGATTTCTCGCTCAAGTGATTGGTGCGTGACCTTTATCTAATAAAATTCATTGGCTTTATCTTGGGAGAAAAAGCCACAAGAAGACAGAATTTGCAATTCCCTGTTTATCTACATATGAGTTCCTCATAGAAAAACTTTCGAGAATTATCATACTTTTTAATATCGAAGAACATTCGAGATGTCTCCAAAAATATGCTAGGGATGAAACTCTCATTTCAATGAAATTGACTGCCAGCCCATGATACACATTCACGAGCCGCCACTGCTTCGTTCGAAAGCGTGAAAACCTTCAAATATCCTCCTTCACCACTGGGATCAATATTGACATATTACACTACTACTGCAAGTGAATTCACTTTGCACAATTAAAGAACTCACCTGACATTCTCATGCTTCTGAATGTAGATTTTATGGAATTGTCCCTCGACCGGTGAGATGATATCATTTTTCATTTCCATGGCGACGTGCTGCGGTAGTACGGACAACAACAAACGCTCCTGAAAAAAGGACATAATATTGTATGGAGAGATAGTTTGACCGTTGGAATTGGTTAAATTAAATTTAGGAAGTTTTATGGTAACATTTCAGATCCATACCTTTTCAACTTCAAATTGGAAACTATCAAAATCAAATTGGGAATAATCGAAATCAGATTGGGAATAAACACATTCAAATTGGGAATAATCAATTTCAAATTGAAACGTCATTCGTGGCTATGTAAATCAAGATCAGGCATGATCAGAAGATCATTATATTGATGAAACTATTAATATATATTTGAACTTATCAAACATTCAAAAAGTGTAAGAAGTACTCAAAAAATTTCATATTTGTGCTTAAACTCTCATTTCCAGAAAATTTAAAACATCACATATGAACGATGAACCACATATCTTGTACAGGTACCATCTGTAATGGTTGATATATTTCTTCTAATCAAATTTTCCATTCTTGCTTTTTCATTGAATCTGCAGCTTTCTTCTTTGTATAAGGCATGATTATGAAAAAGGAATTGTAAACTTATCGTTCGTTACTTACTTTGGACAAATTTGAGAGTTAATTACATATCGAGTAATTCGAAGATCTGATTCACATAGATGTTGATTATTCCCAATCTGATTTTGATTATTCCAAATTTGAATATGTTAGTTCCCAATTTGAATATGTTAGTTCCCAATTTGAATATGTTAGTTCCCAATTTGATTTTGATAGTTCCCAATTTGATTTTGATAGTTCCCAATTTGAAGTTGAAAAGGTATAGTAGACCTTTCCCATCAGAATACAATTACCATTATGATCTTCCGAATGATACCTTGTGTGCTGAAAGCCAACTGGTCGAAAAGCCTATAATGTTGACAAAATGTCTAGGTAGCCAACGTTTGCTAGTTCAATTCACAATTGCTTCATTTGATATCCCCAGCAAGTGACTGGGTCCTGAACTATTACAAAAGCGGAAAGGACCCCGCACTTTTACTACGGGAAATGGCGTTCCGTCGAATTTTCTAAAATTTTGGTATAATGTAGTACTCGACATACTGATCAAAAGTGTCCATGGCCCCAACTCAATCCTATGACTAGTTTTTGAGATACAGGGCGTTGAAGTTGAGAATTACCCACTTTTACTACGCCCGTATCTCGGAACAGAATCGAATGAACTTCAATTTTGCTCAAGAAACATTTCATTACATTACATCCCCAAGGAGCAAGCCTATAGAGGAATATGAACGAAAATCGTTACGAATACAGGGTTATCCATAATTGAATGCATGCCCGATGTTGAAAGTATAAAATATGTCAATTTCAGAGCGAAAACGTTCGCAAAATGAACTATTACACTAGATATGTTGTTGTTACATCGAAAAAGTCTGAAATACACAGAATTTATACTGGGTGATCCATTATTATAGAAACTATTCTCAAGGAAGGTTGAATGGACACCCTGTATTTATGGGTTGATTCAAGGTGTTTGTTTAATTTTTTTATACATATCAGCATGGACTTCAAAGAATACAGGGTGATTCAGTCATGAAATGAACTTTGAACCTCACGAAAATACCCAAAAACCACCTTTTTTTTTCATCACCCTCTATTTCAAGATTGAATCCGACGAGGTGGGAGTTTTCTTTCACCACTGTACTTGATATGAAAACATCAATACGGCTGAGAGTTTTTATCCAATTCCTATGACCAGATTTTTTTTTATGTAATATGAAAATTATTTATTTATGTTATTCTATTCGTATTCCAGCTGAAAATCTGGTCATAGGAATTGGATAAAAACTCTCAGCCGTATTGATGTTTTCATATCAAGTACAGTGGTGAAAGAAAACTCCCACCTCGTCGGATTCAATCTTGAAATAGAGGGTGAAATAGAGATCATGAAAACAAAAATGAGATTTGGACAGCCAATTTTATATCATGTATGTTCTTCTATCGAAGTACATCACGGAAAATATGAAATTGCTGGTTTCCAACTGAAAAAATTTATAATTTGATCTTGTGTAATAATAATTCATTTTCATACTTTTGTTTCAAATACATACCAGTTTTTCGTTTTCGTCTTCCATTTCCAGTCTGGCCGCGATGCAATTACGAGTATCTAGAAAAGCCTTTCTCTGAGCATGTTCCATCAAGTTGTGCATGAAAACGCCGACAACATTTATGCAAACGAATACTATGAGATTGGCAGTCATCTGAAAAAAAATTCATGATTGACGGAGAAAAAACTTTTATAACGGTTCGAAGCATACAATTCGCGAAAGGAAAATGCATTTCAAAGTGCAACTTTAAACGGCCACAGACAATGCCGGTCGACTTGTGCGATTTCACTTATCAGTGGATCAGTTCTAATCAACCGCTTCGTGTGTGTGTGTGATTAATATTCACTCTCGTTCTGATTCACCTGTGCAGATTCACCTTGAAATGCATCCATCTATTTGTGCATTTTTGTACAGAAAGTTAACGATCTTTCTCGAAATTTTTGAATTTCCAGTTGACGCAAGCGTACAACTCAATCCATACCAAAGATTTGGCCTCACTTTGTGAGTGTGGAAAGCAGGGGTATAATCCATATTGTTGTTATTAGATATATGATCTTACATAAGACGTTCTTTTCCAATTGTGGGTTGAAAGCCCCCAATCCCGTCCAATCCAATGGAAAAATGGCGAATGGCCATTGGTTATCGTCAATTGAACGAGATAACCATAGATGACAAGTATCCGTTGCCTTAGATCGATAATATTTTAGTTGAATTGAAAAGTGCCAAGTCTTTCATTACCCTTGATATATTTCCTGGTTTTCATCAGATAGAAGTTGATAAGGAAAGTACTGAAAAGACATTGAGAACGGACGCTAAGAATTTTTCAGAATGCCTTTCTAGTTGAGTTCGGTTCTTATAAAGGGAATATTTGATTGATTATTGATTATAAATCTTCTGTACGTAAACTCCTAAGGAAGTTGTGTGAGGCCTTGACTCAGGTCCAAAGGGAAACCCCACCTTAAAGCGTAACGCCAAGGTTTGGGCCGGGCCGCGTAATGGTGTAACGACTCCTAACTAAAAATCGTGACCAAAAATTGTAGATCAAATCGGCAATTTTGATCGTAGTGTTTGGTCTAGTTTCGGAAATATCAGCAACATTTCATGGTCAAGGAGCTATTGCGGCAATAGAAAAATAGCGGGACCCCTTCCGAGGGGAATGAAAAGTAGACAGAGTACTCAGGGTTTATGTCGACAAGAAAGCCTTAGAGAAATCAGTGCCAACACCAGGATTTCTATACATTCATAATAGAGCTAAGATTCGAAGTCGGTGCGGATTGGTTGGAACGATATAATTATGTCCCCTCTCCGGTCTAATTTGATTTAAATATTCTTCAGTCGGTTCGTAATTTATTTAAATTTTATCGAATAAACAGAAATTGTTGAAAAGAAAAATATAGATATATCAAACACAATATTGGAATATATTTTTTTTCGAAAATATAATTATTAACTATTTTGGGAATCTTCGAGACGCTTCTTGGGAATACTATAGTAGATCGAGATGACACATCGTTTGAAAGTTATTTTTGATTCTGACTAGAAATCCCTGAAAGAATAAAAAATCAATCGATTCAAAATATTCAAGAGGAAAGTACACAAATATTTAGTCAATTTGGAAACATTTAAACTGGAGTATTTCATATTTTTTGTTTCTTATCAATTTGTTCTTGTTTAAATTCAACATCGCTGGACTTAAATGTTCCTGAGAATAATGCCTCAACTGAAAACGATAATTTGGTTAGAGAGGTATCAAATGATACGAAAAATAAGAAATGGATTCCTGCGAAGTCCAGAAAGCAGAAAAGGAAAAACCGCCCACCTTTGGTTGTTGGAAATTGTATTGAGATTCAGGGTGTTGAAAGGATGAAAGCTCTACATGTCTCTAGGCTGAGGCCTGACACAACAGCTGAGAATCTTCGTGATTTCTTAAAGAGAAATTTCTCCTTCGTGGAGTGTGAAAGACTTCAATCAAAGTACCCTAATGCCTATTCTTCTTTTAAAGTTCTTATACCATCAACGGGATATGAAAAAGTTCGAATAGCGGCCAACTGGCCTAACTATGCTAGTATTCACCATTTTTTACAGAAACGAAAGAAGATAATTGGGGATATATAAGGTCATTCGGCTCAATCAGGATACTTAATGTCAACGTACAGGGTGGCCAGATTTCGATGATTTAGTACTACAACTCTTCAACTATAAGAGATAGAGAAAAAGTAATATACATGTCATGTTCTCTTTTTTCGAGAAACCGAAATTGCTGAAAACCCGAAGTTGCTACGGCGTCTAGTTTCCGAGCTACAGGGCGATTCTGGAATTTGGCCAATTTTTATAATTGACTATAACTTCCGTATTACAGAATCTACGCTCTCGAAATTAACACATCTTTAGGGCACTTTTTTTACTGCTTTCCAGCGGTGCTATTGGATTTTTTGTATCTGCTCAAATTTCGGAGCTATAACAAAAAATTTTTTTTTTCAAATGGAAACCATAATGGGAAGTGATATTTCCGAATAGATCTTTCTTCAACGATTTCAAAAATATACATCATGTTATACTTCCGAGTTCACTACATATGGAAAATTTCGAAAAAACACTTTTCGTTCAACAAAATCCAAGCAGGCTTTGATTCACTTCCTTCAAAACTGGGACGGTCATAGAATTTCATGTCTTATTTATTTTCACCTGTCAAATTCAATTCAGTTTCATCATTGTTGTATCGTCTGGCGCTTCTAACATTCTTATAAGGTCATAGAATTCGATATCTCACATTTATTGTAAGTGGCCAAATTGATTCAGGAAATATTAGCTTTATTACTACTCAGACCAATAGAGGGGCTTCGCGAAACTTGTTGATTCTAGTATCTATGATTTCTCTGCTAAATTGAAAAATGAAAAGCATTTGAATACTTATGTAACCCGTTGATAGCAATAATTAATGTTTCCATGAGGGGCAAGAAAAAATATAGATTTATTTGAAAAAAAGTATATTCACAACAAATGTTCAAATCGTTGTCCATTGGAGCGAGTCATTGGAGGAAATATATAAATTGCATGATGTGATATAAATAAGAACTTTAGAAGCGCCAGATGATACAATGATGAAACTGAAATGAATTTGACAGGTGAAAATAAATAAGACATGAAATTCTATGACCGTCCCAGTTTTGAAGGAAGTGAATCAAAGCCTGCTTTGATTTTGTTGAACGAAAAGTGTTTTTTCGAAATTTTCGATATATAGTGAACTCGGAAGTATAACATGATATATATTTTTGAAATCGTTGAAGAAAGATCTATTCGGAAATATCACTTCCCATTATGGTTTCCATTTGAAAAAAAAATTTTTTTGTTATAGCTCCGAAATTTGAGCAGATACAAAAAATCCAATAGCACCGCTGGAAAGCAGTAAAAAAAGTGCTCTAAAGATGTGTTAATTTCGAGAGCGTAGATTCTGTAATACGGAAGTTATAGTCAATTATAATAATTGGCCAAATTCCAGAATCGCCCTGTAGCTCGGAAACTAGACGCCGTAGCAACTTCGGGTGTTCAGCAATTTCGGTTTCTCGAAAAAAGAGAACATGACATGTATATTACTTTTTCCCTATCTCTTATAGTTTAGGAGTTGTAGTACTAATTCATCGAAATCTGGCCACCCTGTACAGTCCTCAAGTAATAAAATGAACAATTTTGAATTGCTTTTTGAGGAGGAATGTCCACTTATCGCCAGTATTGTGGAGCACTGGTGTTATGAAGTCCAGTTACAATCAATGGCCATCCATGGGTATGTTCTGGCAGCATCTTTTAGTCGTCGATCTCATGGGCATGGAGGGACTGCTATATTTGCAAGAAATGATCTGTAATGTCGCGGCCACACCGAGCGCTACGTACGCTATGTTCGCGATGCATCTCAAAATAAGCCATCGGTATTTTAAATGTACCCGGCCACACCGACACTGGTACGCTATGTCCGAACAAAACATACGTAGCGTCCATAGCGTCCATGGCCTCGACATCAGTGTGTGATCTTGGAATTTCAAAGTGATCAGTTGAAAAACATTTTGAGCTATGTGGCGTTAAATTTAGCATTGGTGATAGTAAGTATTGCGTTATCAGTGCATATAGAGTTCCGGATGGCTGTATAAACATATTTTTGAACAGGGTATCGTTCATTTTACAGCGCTGTAATCAGTTGGCTGACGTAATTTTTTTGTGTGGGGATTTGAATATAAATTATTTACATTCAACTTGTACACGTAAGCATATCCTTGATGATTTGTTGCGCTGTTTCAAAATGATGATTACTTCATTGGAACCAACCCGAATTTTCACAAATGTTAATAATCTGACTACAACATCCAAAATTGATTATATGCTCACAAATGCCTCTTTGGATAGTTGTATAACTAGAGTATTTGAGGGTCACTTAGTGCTTGGATTATTCTATCAATAAGATGATCACGAGTGACAGACATAAATGTATGGGTGCATCACTATTCAGAAATGTATCCCCTCAGTCATTGGATGATCTGTTAAGGTTCATGGGGACTGCAGACTTTGATGATGTTTATATGAGTTACGATACTGATATTAGTTTCGACAGTTTCGTCAGTTCTTTCAAATACTGTTTGGAATTGGGTTGTCCTATGAGACGCACTAGGCCATCAAATGATATGAATAAGAGCTGGATCATTGATGAAATGAGGTCAGCAAGTCAAAAATTGAAACACTTAGATTGGTCAAATGAGAATTTGAAAGACTGCAGTTTAAATGAGGTTTACAAAATATCCTAAATTGATTTTAGGAAATTACTTGAACAAAATAAATATAAATTCTATCAAAATGCCATAAATTCTTCTGGGAATAGAAATAAAACTATATGGCAAATTGTTAATAAAGAAACGGGAAGGAAGAGAGATCGACACCGCGATATTTGTCTCGGACAAAGTGGTGAATTATATACTGAACCAGCAGTCGTTGCTGAAATGTTTGCTAGTTATTTCAGCTCTATTGCTCAATCGAGCCTCCTTAATCATTTTAAAAATTTATCATCAATTAATTGTACCTCCTCATTATCTAATAATACTTTTTTCTTCCATCCAGTCGATAGAGAAGAGGTGATTAATACGATTAGGATCTTAAAAAATAGAAAAAGTACTGGTATCGACACCATATCTGTGAATATACTAAAGAAAGTATCTGATATTGTGGCTGATCATTTGGCCCATCTTATAAACTTATCTGTCAGCACGGGCAAGTTTCCCCTCGTTATTGAAGAAGGCTGCTGTTACACCTGTTTAAAAAAAAAAAAGATCCACAAGATATTGCGAATTATCGACCTATTTCGGTTCTGAGTGTATTCTTCAAAATATTCGAGAAAATAGTTTACAGGCGTATGTTATCTTTTTTAAGTCGCTTCAAAATCATTACTGACGCTCAGCACGGTTTTAGAGAGGGTCGATCTACTGGGACAGCAGCATTTGCATTCACCGATTTTGTCTATAAAAATCTTGACAAAGAATATTACGTCGCAGGCCTTTTCTTTGATCTTTCGCGTGCTTTTGATGTGCTTTCTAGTAACTTCTTTGAAAGTAAATTATATAGTCTGGGATTCCGCGGGATTTTTCTTGAGTGGATTGTTAGCTTTATCACTGACCGTACCATCTCGGTAAGAATTGATCACTGTTGGTCAAGCGAGTGTGGCGTTGAGTTGGGTGTTCCGCAGGGCTCTGTTCTGGGACCGCTCTTGTTCCTACTGTTCGTTAATGACCTACCCGACCATTTAGTTTCAGACCTCCTGATCATCGTCGCTGATGACACATCGGTAGCGGTCTTGGCGCCTAGCTTTGTGGAGCTCTCGAGGATGTGCGATGCTCTAGTGTTCAATTTCGTGAATTGGTGACATTCGAATGCACTAATTGTGAATATAGAGAAAACCGAGTGTATTTATTTTAGTTGTAAAAACTTCAATAGAGAACCTCTAATCATTAAATGCCTCGATAAGCAAATAACTTCGGGGGAGTCAGTGAAATTTTTTTCATTCTATGCAATTAGTAGAATTGAGGATTCAATACCATTGGATTCAGTTTTGAGTGTTTATTTTAGTTTAGTTTACAGTGTTCTTAACTATAATGTTATTTTATGGGGAAATTCGGTAGATTCTCAAAGAGTCCTTATTGCTCAAAAAAGAATTCTGAGATTGATTTTCAATGTGAAACCTAGAGATTCTTGCAGGCCAATCTTTAGAAAATATGGCATTTTGACGCTCCCATTATTATTCGTATATAAATGTCTAATTTATGTAAGGGAACATGATCACTTAATGGTAAAATTATCCAGCTTCCATGGTTACACCACCAGAAGTAATACTATTTTGTGTATTCCAACTCATCATACTTCTAAGTTTGAGTCTTCTCCTATTTATAAGGCAATTTTTTCAATCATTTGCCTGCCAGTTTGAAATTGTTGAATATTAATAAATTCAAGAATAAGGTTAAAAATATACTACTTAGTAAGGTTTATTATAGTGTTCGGGAATATTTGGATGACGATTCTTTTCTCGTTGGTGAATAAGTTGCTTTTGTAATTTGTACTCTTTGATGACTTGTCCTATGCAAATTTTCTTTTTTGTCTTACTGGATCAATAAAAATTATTATTATTATTATGAAAGATGCATGACCTTTCCACATTCTTCTACTTTGACGTTGTGGGAACGGTTAACACTCAGGATATTCAGAATAAGAATAATGAACATCACACTGACTATGAATCTTTGACATATTTTCAGGTTTTTTTCGATATTTTGATCATGAACTATTCGAATGAATGCAATGGTTTGAACAGAAATGTATTCAGAATTGAATATTCAATTATATCAGAAACGAAAATATTGAACAAAATATTTTTTTAACAAACTCATTTCCACTCCTGGTATAACCGGAAGTGCTCAAGCTCCAAAAATATTTTAGGTCTGTAGAGAATTTCGAACAATATCATAATCCCAATTTTCAGATTTCAAATATGTCCAGTTCGCCAGAAACGTCTGATAAGCACTCGACCGTGGGACACCCTGTATATCAATGAATATTTGTTTCTTTGGTTGTGGAAGGAGATTTTACCCGAAAAAAAAACATGAAAAAATAATTCTATAATAATAATTATAAGGCTACGTGGATGCAATGAATTTCAATGGTGATTGAATTTAGAGAAATACCATTTGATTTCCAGATAAAATTCCTCACACTCCAGAACAATCATGATAAA
Source organism: Adalia bipunctata (assembly GCA_910592335.1). Classification (NCBI taxonomy): domain Eukaryota; kingdom Metazoa; phylum Arthropoda; class Insecta; order Coleoptera; family Coccinellidae; genus Adalia; species Adalia bipunctata. The sequence goes on from OU342951.1 coordinate 28,869,484, forward strand.
ATAAAATTACATAATGTCCACTTCAATTCAAATCAAAAACATTGATTACATTGAATTTGTTTCGTCGTTATCGCAATTTAATTAATCAATTGGCTAATTGAATTTATGCAGATCTTCCTTTCAATCTTTTTTTTAAATTCCAATATGCAGAGTGGGACAAAAATGCTTCGTACTCAGATAACTTCAGATACTTTCTCAGGTATGTGGGTTTGCCAATTTTATTTAACGAGGAACGTTAGATCGAAACTATAAAATTATTTTCGCAATTTTGAAAAGACTCATGAATCTGCTGGAAACTTGAATGAGTTTTAGTTATTATTATTATTGTTTATAGTTCTGAAAACTGACTCGGATTTAGTTTAAGAAACGTCAACAGAGAAGTATCATCATTTTGCTGTCCCCTTTATTTAGTTCTGTTACCACATTTAAATATGAATGTGTCCTCAAGGTCGCAGCGGACAGTAACCCCTTTTCACTATAACTATAACACAGTAGTGCGCCTCAAAGTTATGGAACAAATGCATTTTCTCAGAAGAAAAGTATTCGGCCTGAAACAGGTCGATTCTTGTTTCACTTTTACCAAATTTCAATGCATTTTTGAAGGATTTTTGTTGCACCCGTGCCATCCCCATCAACTCTCTAAATTTTTTGAATAGGGAAAGTCGGTCATGTGGTACTTTTTTGGCAATGTCTTTGTATCTTCTTTACAGGCGTGCAGAAATTTTCAACAAAATTTTTTTTTTTTAATTTGTTAGTTCAAATAGGTTTTCAGTATGTGCAGTGTGCACTTTGTCATATATACTAACTTTTTTTTTGTTAATAAATAATAACCTCTGTGAATTCATGGGAAGAGTTCGAGGAGTATTTTTTTGTGATCAAATTAACAACATTATGAGAAACAGTCAAGACATTTAAATCCATTGTTTATAGGAAAATAAATTTAGGCGCATTGAAAATTTCTGATGCTATTGCATTTTAGGGTAACAAAAACACGCAAAAACTGGCATTTTATTAGCATCAGATATCTGCCAAATTTCATTCTTCTTAATTTTTCCAAAGTGGATATATTGAATGAAAAAAAATTTAACCTGACTTCAGAAGGCTGTAACTTGGAGGGAAAAGGGTATTGAACTAAAAGTTATATAGAAGAATCACCCTTTCAAATCTTGAAATATTATATCTTATATTACGGAAATATCGCTCGTCATGAAAATGAACAAATGCTGACGATGCTATAATCTATACAGGGTGTTTCACCATAAACCGGAGAAACATATATAGCCGTGTAGATGGATGGCATCGAGAAAGTCATTTTTGCCTTATTACATATTCGACGCATAAGCGAGATACAGGGTGTCAACTTTGAGCAATATTCTGATAACTGTGATGAGTTACGCGTGGCATTTGAAATAACGGTTTCTAGTACCATCTTCGTATTTTGCAGGGCTCGATTCAAATGTGGTGTAGAATCATGAAAAATTAAATGACGGAACACTCTCGGTTGCCAATTTGGAAAGCACATTTTCAACATATTAGATTTTCTGAGATTTTCCGTGAGAAAATTTTTGAAAATTCGAGCTCTACTTTTTCTTTATGTCTACAGTGAAAAAAAAAATCGGCCAAAATTTTGGTAATTTTCCATGATTGAGAATTATCTTCCATTAGGAATACTGAGATGAAAACAGAATCAAAAAATATCCATTGATTCTCTTTTTGTAGCCTTACAAGGATTACGCTCGGAGTACTTTCATAATTATTATTCAAAAAACTAGAGGCCCAGCGAAGGCCAAAATTGGGCTTGTGGGCTGCCAGAATGACCCGGAAAGAAATATGAATATAAAAACCAAAAAATTTTCAGAAAAATTTGCTGAGAATCGAACTCTCAACAACTAGCTTTGCTTTATCAACAGAAATTTATAGTATTAAAATAAATTCAATTCATATTCGTAGAGAGTTCGAATCCTACCAAAGTTTTCTTAAATTTTTGTTTGTTTATGAATTCATATTTCTATCCAGATCATTCTGGGAGCCCATTAGCCAAATTTTGGCTCTCGCGAGGCCTCCAGTTTTTTAAATAAAAATATGTAAGTACTCCGTATGTTATCTTTGGAAGGCTACAAAAAAAAGCTATAATGAAAGAAAAAATTTTTCAAGACAAGCTTTTATGAAAACAACACTCATCCGCCATTTTGAAGCCGCCATCTTGAATTACTCAATATTGAAGAATCGTAATTTCCGACACAAAAAACCCCAGATACCAATTTTGAATAGAATCAGATCATAATTACAAAACTCGTCCGCCATATTGTAGGTGCCATCTTGAATTTTTCAATTTTTACAGAAGAATTATCATCGTCGAACCCAAAAACCCCCAGATACTAATTTTGAATGGAATCGGATCATAATTACAAAACTCATCCGCCATTTTGGAGCCGCCATTTTGTTTTTTTCCATAACAAACATGATGCATTGTCACCAGAATTATGTATACCTGCCAAATTTCAATTCAATCGGACCATTAGAAGTGTGTCATATTCAACTTGCAAGATTTGATTACAGATGGACAGACAGACACCGGGACAGGTGAAACTAAATGAAAGCTTGTATAAACCAATTGATATTTTTTGATTCTGTTTGAACCTCAGTATTCAGAATGGAAAATAGTTCAACCATGAAAAATTCCAACAATTTTTGGCCGGATTTTTTTTCACTGAAGACGTGTAAAAAAAAGTTGAGTTCGAATTTCGAAAATTTTTTTTACGGAAAATATTAGAAAATCTAGTACGCTGAAAATGAGCTCCAAATTGGCAAACGAGAAAAAAAGAAATTAAAAAACACATAAAATAAAGGAAAATGCATGAAATCTTTAATCGAATCCAATGTTTTATAATTATTTCATGCAAATGTTCATCGCGGCTGAGCCTCAAATGGTTCATCCCTTCGACTATAACCGACAGACAGAGCATTCCCTTGTAAAATGATGATTTGTTATTGTTTTGGATCCCACATTGAAAGTCATCACAATACGTGGAACAAAGATAAAAGATCGGATCTCTTTGTTCAGCCACGTTTTGTGGCAGCACCGCAATGAATCCTTTGCTTTGATTGAATGAACATGGGCGGGCGATTTCAAATCACTTTCTCCGCGACCTTTATTGTTATTCAGAAAAAAATCTTCCTTTCAAAGAAATTTATTGGAAATATATCACAAGTGTGAAGAATAAGGAATTTTTCAGTCCTCATTACTCAAAAGCTTTGAAAATAACTATTTTCAACTGTACAAAAATATTCAATACTGAATTTAGGTCTTCACTTGATGGAAATTCATTTTAAAAGAAATCAAAAGATACCGAAACAATTGTTATAATTGATAATTAGAAGTGGAAATAGAATAAAATATTTAATTTTGAATGGAAGACTCGAAGTGACCACACGTCCGATTTTTGCAGACAGTCCCGCTCTTAGACAAAAGAAGGTCCCACTTTTCAGTAACTACAATTTGTGGTAGTGAAAAGATTTATTTGCAGAGCATATAATCAAAAAACGTTTTTTGCGCTATTAACTATGAATCATTCTTGACGTGATGAAAATATAGGCACTTTACTCCATATTGACATATACTCTATTCACTTTTATAAAGTATCGCGGTTTGCCATGAAATTTTGACACATTTCACCGCGTATATTTTGAAAATGTTAGGTTATGGTCATTGCACTGTCAGATACGCCCACAACGTTGTCGTTTCTGCTAAAAAATCGTAGTAATTACGTATTTATCAAAATGTTCATTCACTTGGGGAAATTAATGAATTCGAGAAAATATTATGTTAATTCAGAAGACATTTAAATACATTTTTGCACAACCTGAAATACTCCAGCATGGAAATGTAGTAGTTCTACGAAACCTGCGCCACAGTTAAATCTTCGAAGAACTAATTCCATTTACAAAGTTGAAAAAGAGTAAATAGAAAGTAGACCTGGCAATGTCGCTTAATTTTCACAAGTGCCAACCTGCGTCTGTTCTAGGGGAAAAAACTTGATAAACCTAAATCATGGCCAACCGCGATACTTTATAAAAGTGAATGGAGTATACCTATTTCATTTTTTATTTTTCACCTTAAAAGAACTGAAAATTTTTTTTTGATATGAATGAAATTCAGTTATTCTATTTCCACATTAAATTAGTTATATAACCATTGTTTCGCTACTCAGTGGCTTCTTCAGATTTTACATTTTTTAATAAATTCAATTCAATAATAACTTATTCAAAAATGAGGAATCTGAAGAAGCTATCATGTGGCGAAACAATTGTTATTTGAATAAATCTATTTCCAGTATATTTCAATCATCCAGAAAAATTTCAACGATTTTATCATTATGTGAAATATAATTTATGGAAAAACCAACCCCTTTCAATTTATTTTTAAGTTTGTATTTCAATTCATTAGTTTTCTGTTGAAAATGAAAGACTTTTGTGAAAAAAAATTGTCTTGGTGGTATAATCGTTGAATATCGATAATGAATTACTAGTATCTATCTACTTTATAAAAGTGAATGGAGTCAAGGGCGGTCATAAGGGGGGGGCCATGGGGGCCATGACCCCCCTAAGGGTGGCAATGCACTTAGAATAAATTCTGTAATACTAGATACTATTGTGACACCTTATGTAATTGTACAAAATGGCCCCCCCCAGAATCAAGATATATGACCGCCCTTGAATGGAGTATACCACTTTGTTTTGATTGAAAAATCCAAAGCTGCATCAATACGTGTATTTTGTGCAACTTTTTTGCCTATTTTGCAATTTTCTTTGTTCCACACCACCTGTTATAGGCCGCATACAAATTTTCATAAGCACTTTTAGTGTATAGAGAGATTCTTTGGCGCTTCCGCGGCTAAATTTTCTACGCTTTCCTCTCCTGAGCTATCCATATTTTTGATTATTATGATGTTCGTCACAAAATTAACAAAGTAAACAACTTTGTTCAGTGCATGAGGTTGCTAAGGTATGATGTTTACTAAGGAAAGAAAAGCAAAAGCACACAATGTTTCTTTGTGATAAAGCGACGAATGTATAAATTGGCATTTTTAGGAAAAAAAATTTCTGCATTGCAGTCAAACATAAAGCTTTGTATGCTCGTACATAATTAGGCTTATTGGCTTATTGGCCTCGCTCGCTTTGCTCGCTCTGCCATAAACTTTTGGAATCGTCCATGAAGATTGAAGACCCTTTTTATGTATGTACTTGTTACTTGAATAGCTATTATGATACAGCATACAAAAATACATACAATCCTAAATTTTCACCCCTCAACGATCAACCCCTCCGGCGAAGTCCGTTCTGCATTATGTAGGCCACTCACGAAGCGTTTTTACGGGACTTTCGAGCTGCCACCTTCGCACGAAAGCTTGCAAACAGTTTCCGTTTATGGCCGACGGGATTTACCTTAAGCAGCCGAAGCGTCAAAAGCGTTTCGAGACTCTACGTTCTTGAACGCGGAAGCTTGGCATGGAAGCTACGTCGGTGGTGAATTTTACGATGCTCAATGGCCCGGCTGGAAGCTTGAAAAGTCACGCGTCCAGATGAGGTCGTAAACCGCTCGAACAGAGGCTTCGTGGATGGTCGGCATTAGAGGCAACAAATAAGCAGTTTTTGTTACACCACGATTAACCCGTTCCCGTTGCACCATTCTCTCAGGCCAATCTGCATTTTCTTGAATTTGTTCGCTTGATCTTCGTGCTCTTATATCCCGCATGACTCTAGAATGGATAGTTTGACGGCTCAAATTGGCCCCTTCGCGTTTTTCTGGCATGGTTGACTGTACATAGAACATTATAAATGAATTAAGTCAAAATACTCAAACGGGTAGTGAGATTTTTTGATTTGATAAACCTAACCTAACGGAACGGGTAGAACGTGGTACAACAAAAACTGCTTGTTTATAGCCTCTAAGGCGGAACGGAGTTCGCCGGGTCAGCTAGTATTCAAATAAAATTCGACCGGAGATTAGACATTATGGCTTCGATCAATTAGCATCGACTTCGGATATGAGCGTTCTCATAACGTGACCCAACGAACTTTACGCTTTGAGATCGAGTTTCTCGTTCGGCAGTTGCGATTCTTAGCGAAGAACCTTGCAGAATACCGAACCAAGAAAAATGGTCGTTACGAAAAGATATCGCTTAGCTTCGAACCTATAGAATCGCACCATAGGATCGATAATTCTTCGAACCAGAGTGAGCCTGATGACTTCGATTTGCAGCAATGCCTAGAAGTTATAGATAACCATAAAATATTATTGTGGTTCTATTGTTTATATAACTTCAACGATTATGTAATATGTAAATCTCATATGTGGCGCTTGAATTATCTATAAGTATGTATTCGCGAAAACAGAAACAATTTTCAACATCAAAAGTTATTACCAAGGTTGAAATGAAGGTGAAATTCTTGTCAGACGACGGCTAAAGCCTATAATTGTCTAATTTTATAATCGTATCCGACCTCGGAAGTCTTCCTCAATATATTTAATTATCAGTCTGCATTCCAAATATGAAATGAATAAATATATATGGTTAAATATACAGGGTGTCCCAGAAGTCGCGCACCCCATTGAGGGGTTCGAAAGTGAAAAATATTCTAAGCCCAAAAATTCATGTTTGAAATTTTTTGATAACGTAGTTAATTAGTAATTAATTAATGAAAGTGACCAATGAGGAGCGCCCAATAGAAGAATAAGTAGGCAGTGGGGACGCGAGAGAGAGACGCCAAGCCTGCTGCCGGCACGCATATTCATATGTTACCGACACAACCAAGCACGTCGAGAAGCCGAATGATTTCATATAAGTTACCGACTAACTTTAGGATTCCGTCGGTAACTTATACAAGCAACAAGTGCCATTTGCACCTTTGATATAACAGGTATTGAAAAAAAAACTTGATATATTAGCGAGGATGGTTGATTATTACAGTCTGATCAAAATATATGTTTCCAGCCTAAGAGTTCACTGGATAAAACCACCACTTGTATAATCGTTAAGTTACAGACAAACTAAGAATTACGTCGGCAACTTATTATGATTATGATTTTTTTATAATTATTGAAGTTATAGTAGATATGCTTAATTTTTTCGGGTGAAAAGTATAGCCTATGTCACTAGGGATAATGTAGCTTTCTAAGCGTGAAAGAATTTCTGAAATCGGTCCAGTACTTTTTGAGCCAAATCGTATCAAACACACAAAAATGCAAATCTTTTCTCTTTATAATATCAGTTTAGATTACCCTCAGTAGAATATTGGTAAATTCTCTTAAGTTACTAGGTTCATTTTGGTAATGAAATAAGCAGTATTAAAAATATGCAATATTGCGATAACTGAATGCACTTGTTTGATAAACCCACTACTCGCATAATAGTTACAGACAAACTGAGAATTACGTCGGCAACTTATTATTACGTGTTCGGCATCGCTCGGAAAACCGATTGTGTGTTTGTGTCGGTAACATATGAATATGCTGCCGGCACGCAGTAAACCGATCTCGCGTGCCCACTGCCTACTTAATCTTCTGTTGGGCGCCCGTCATTGGTCACTTTCATTAATTAATTACTAATTAACTACGTTATCAAAAAATTTCAAACATGGATTTTTGGGCTGAAAATATTTCTCACTTTCGATCCCCTCAATGGGGTGCGCCACTTCTGAGACACCATGATTTGGTTGCATACCTTAGCAAAAAAAATTGTAAATACCTGCTGCCACATTAGTTGTTGAAAATCTTGGGTGAAGACGGCAACTACTGCAAAATGTGCCCCGCACAGAAGCAATCCAAAGAGAACAGTGATCCAGCTCTTCAGAGGCATCATTGCATACGCCAGAAATATGACAAAAACAACTTGCCAAGTTCCATCAGCGGCCACCTTCGCCGACGATTCTGACGGCACAATAGGCAGAGCTAATGCACAGAAAGTGGCCAGAAAAAACAGAACCACATAACAAACCCACAGAAGATAATTGTCTTGCATGAACCTCGTGTGCAAGAAACCGAGCAACAATGTGAAGAGTATACAATGTGCGGCATGATAGACGTTTTGAGCTGTCGCAGTTTGGTGATAGACGAAACTCAGGTTGGCCAATATTGCTGTGAGTACGACAAAGAGACCAACTACTGCGGCGACGCTGGAATGTTGAAGCTTGCATATATAACGTTGATAGAGTAGTTCCAATTCATCATTTTCAAATCTGTGGGGATTCACCATACGTGAAAACACTCGAGGAGATGTCATCGCTTTAACGCTGTGGTCCATGATGATACTGTGTCTTGGTCGTATTTACTAGGTCGGTTTGCAACGTTGTTTTCTGCGTCGAGCCATCCCTGCAACAAGAAGAAAAATAGATTTCAATGAATGCTTGATGGTGCGAAAGTTCTGGGTTCTAGAATCATATTCCGACACTTTTTTCACTTGCAGTACTTTTAAGAATAGTTGTCCTTTATCAACGAAATGGGAACAAAAAACATAAAATGAGATCTACTTCATAAGTCGCTGATCAGATCACACTATGTCCCTCGCCTCTCTTGAAGTAGTCCACAAATGGTTCCCTATTGACCAGAAAACCATGGTTTCGACCTTATTGATAGGAGTGAATCTATCCAATTCCCTCTAAAGGCCAAACGAAATGATCTATTGAGAAGAAATCAGCTGCGTTTTTTGGCGAGGAAAAATTTGCATGACATACCTTGTTGCTGTGTAGCTTGGAAAGGTATTCTAGTATGACTCGTTGTGTTTGTCGGTGATCTAATCATCGACAAATGGAGTATGACTTTTTTATTTGAATCTGAATGTTTCCGATTTGTTATTATTCTTCTATTCACTGTGGCAAAGCATGGAAAATCTATTTCAAAGATGAATAACCGGAATGAATATTGTTGAAAACGTTTCTAGTGTGCTGTAGAATCATATATCAAGAGGTATTTTGTTTTTGAGAACCTAATCTGTTACTCCGTCATTTTCCATCAGTAGAAGTCCTGCAATCGAAAAACCCCCCGGAATTTTATTTCAGAGCACACTAGCAAAGTATCTACCAAATTCAATTCTAGTAATTCATTTTTGAATTATCTCTTAATTATCACAGCGTTTCTCAACCTTTCACTATTGCCCCCTTTCCTTCATTGTGTTCGCGCCCCACGCCCCCACAGGTTGATAAACGCTGTCTTACCATAATGCTCAAAATCAGATTTCACCTTCTTGTAAATAATTCCGTCAAACTTTCCAGCACATAATTAAAGAACTAATCATAAGCGAAAATTGGAAATTTTTCGCTATCAAATAATCTAAATCTCGATATAAATGGTGTTCAAATTGCGCTGTTTTTTTAATAAATAAAATATAGATGGCGCCCCGAATTCGTCTGGGTTACAGTGACTGTATAACCACAGTGACGACAACTGGCTATAAAACTGTCAAAAGTCCGCCATGTTTTGTCGAGATATTTTGGCGGTATTTTTGAATTTTACATCGGTAACTTACGGCAATATTTCATATTATAGGTCTCAATTTCATTAGGAAGTAACATTATGTTCCATGAATTCGATCTAAGATATGACGTTGCAAATGAACTGAATCGTGCTATCTATTTTCCCGAAGATACAGATCGAAAATACTGGTTATCTTTAACTTCTAACTTAAATTATTATTCAGAAAAAACTGAAGAGCTACATACACAAGTGAAGATTATTATTTGCCAATAGTAAATTCATCTTGGTTGATCAGTCATTGGCTTAATGGCCATAACTCTCGAAAGAAGTCCTTATTCTCAATCTCTATTCTCTAGACCACAAAACGTCTCATAATTTTGAATACGATCTTCGATCCACAATGTGTTTCGTCGCAAATGAACTGAATCGTGCTATATATTTTTCAGAAGTTGCACAACCGGGCATTTTGAAATATGAAAAATTCGAAGTCGCTGCTTTCCACAAACTTAACAACTTCACTGCTTCACACGCGTTGACAAATAAACAATAACAATCATAGATGGGTTAGAAAATCTGCGCACTGTCATTTCGACAAAACATGGCGGCCGACCAATAGAAAATGAGACACGAGTTGTCGTCACTGTGGTAATATAGCCACTGTAGTCTGGGTTACAGTGACTAGATAACCAGGTAATATAGTCACTGTAGTCTGGGTATTTTGGCATTCAAGAAGTGTTGTGTATGACATTTATAAAAATGGCTTAGTACCTACTCGATACAACGAGTTCAAATTGTTGAATTATTTTTGAAAATCAGCGATCTGTGAAAAGTGTTATTGGAAAATTACGTGAATTTTATGGTTACACTTTACATAATCGTCCATCTGAAAGCACTATTGGTCGAATTATTGAAAAATTTCAAGAAACCGGTTCGGTGGAAGACCAAAAAAGTAAAAATACAGTCGCAGCAGTCGTTCACAAGAAAATATTGATTTGGTTCATGAAAGTGTTGCTGAAGACCCTGAAATGTCCATAAGACGACGTTCACAACAAGTTGGACTTAGTGGGTCCACATGGCGTATTCTTTACAAGGATTGAGCTCTAAAGGCATATAAGGTTCGAATAACACAGGAACTAAAGCCATTAGATCATTTAGAACGTCGTGCATTTGTCAATTTCATTAATGAACAACCAGCTGATTTTTCTCAAAAATTCATGTTTTCCGATGAGGCACATTTTGAACTGGGTGGCTATGTTAATGAACAAAATTGTCGTATCCGGGGTGAGGAAAGTCCACGAATTATTCATTAGAAATCTACGCATCCTAAACGAGTCACTGTTTGGTGTGCATCATGGTCGGGTGGTGTAATTGGACTTTGCTTCTCTGAAAATGCTGCTGGTGAAGCTGAAACTGTCAATGGTTATCGATACCGTCGGATCATAGTCGAATTTATGTGGCCAGAATTGATGGATATTGATCTAGAGGAAATTTGGTTTCAGCAGGATGGCGCTACATCTCACTCTGCAAATGACAGAATTGATTTATTGAGACAAAAATTTGCTGGACGAATAATCTCCAGAAACGGTGATGTCAATTGGCCACCAAGATCATGTGATTGAAACCATAGGACTATTTTCTTTGAGGTTATGTGAAAGGCAAGGTCTATAAGAATAATCCACAATCGATTCCTGAAATTAAGGATGAAATTATTCGTGTCATTAGTGAGATAGAACCCCAGTTTTGTCCAAATGAAGCCACCGAGGTGAAATATGATTTTTTCGATCGAATTCCAGATCATTTTCATTCATTTCAAGGACCCAATCACCAAAGTCACGACGTTGTTGATGAACGGCCGGCTTGAGTTCTTTTGTTATTTTTATAAGCCTTAAGGCCCAAATCTTCATGCAAAATACGGTGTAATGACGTTTGTGGAATGTCTAATTCTAAAGAACGACGAGGAATGGACAAACCTAGGTTTTCTTACACTTTCGGCTACAGCAGAAATATTCTAGGCTATTCTTGAGCAACATACACGGGGTTTATTCTCTGCCAAATTTTCACCACTTTTATTGTGAATTTTTATAATTTCATTGCGTTGTTGATGCGTTTATCGTTCCATTTTTATTATTATAATATGTATTTATTATTTTATTAATGGCGTAGTTATATGAGATATCTGACATAATCCCAGAAGAACAAGCTGGATTTTAGATCAGGAAGGTCCACAATCGATAATATCTTCACCCTAAAGCTGGAGGTTGAGAAGAGAATGCAGAGAAATAGAGCGACTCATTTAGCTTTTGTTAATTTGGAAAAAGCATATGACTCTGTACCAATATGTAAACTCTGGGAGGCAATGGAGAACATCGGAATAAGCGGCACACTCATAAATGCTACGCAAAATCTTTATAACAACAACACAAGAAGGATTAAAGTTGGAGGACAGATCAGGGAGGAAATAATTATTGATAAAGGTCTCAGACAAGGGTGTTCCTTGTCCCCAACTCTTTTCAAGATCTATTTGGATCATTTCTTACAGAAATGGCAGATACAATGTGGACCACTAGCAGATAATACACTGTATACTTCATATTTTGCCGAAGATCAGGTTCTGATTGCGGAAGACGAGGATGATTTGGCGTACATGTTCCGAAAACTCAGAGAGCAATACAATTTGGCATGACTGAATATAAATATGAATGAGACGGAGTATTTGAAAATAGGGCCGGAAAAAACTGAAGGTTTGGAAGTGGTTGAGGAATGTTTGAGAGGCGTGGAAAGGTGTAAATATTTGGGAACAGTTTTTAACAGGGGAAGAAATAGTGAGGAGCGAATTGGCAATAGACTGAGGAACAGGAGAGCTGCGATAAGATCACTGAATGGACTACTATGGTAAAAGCACATCACAAGGAATACGAAGAAACGTATCTATAGTTCGATAGTGCAAAAAATCACGACATACGCGCTGAAGCATGGGACATCTCCAAGAGGAATGAGGAGAACATGAAGTCTTTGGAAATGGATTTCTTGAGGAGGAGTTAACAAAAAAACGAGACTGGATAGAGTGAGAAATGACGAAATCAGGATGATGATGCAGGTTGAGGGTACAATCGTAGATGAGGTTGAGAGGAAACAATTGGTGTGGTTTGGACAGGATGGAAGAACACAGATGGCCGAAAAAAGCGTTAATATGCTGGATACCGCCAGAGAGAGGGAAGACGAGACTCAGAACAGGAAATTATGGAAGCTTGGAACGGAGAGGCGGCGAACTCAGCCGTAGAAATCCGATATATTCATATAGTTTATACGTGTCAAATGTCCGAAAACGACAGCTTCAAAAGTGACATCTACCGAAATTATACCTCTCATTGGAAAACCCTTTACTCAACTGAATAGAAATTTCACCATGTTAATAAGTTTTAGAATAAGATCAGTAATGATTTCAAATAATTGAATACACACAACCAAACTTATATGGAATCACCCTGTAATTTGGAAAAAACGAATTTTAATAAAAAAAAAGACGCCAAAAAGTGAAGAGCAGTTTTCCCAAAACAAGTTTATTACAAAAATAATATAAATTATTGAAAGATTATTTTTATAATAGAACAGAAAATTAAAAGTGTAAATTTCTCTAAAAATAATTTTTATGTAACTGAGAATTGAACAACAAATAAGACGATTTTAACAAATCAATAATCCGTATTACCACCCCTGGCATTGATACCAGCTTGAATTCGACGAGGCATGCTTTCTATTAAGTTGTTAATGTCTTCTTCTGTAACATTTGCCCATTCCTCTGAAGCCGCTTGTATAAGTTGCTCTGCGTTACCAAGATTATTTTGACGAGCTTTAATTTTTCTTTTGATCCTATCCCACAAGTGCTCGATAGGATTAAGGTCCGGTGAACAAGAAGGCCACTCTAAAACAGTCACACCTTCTGTTTCGAAAAAAATTTTTGCAACTCTGCTGGTATGTGGAGGTGCATTATTCTGCATAAATAGGAAATAATCTCCAAAAGCACCTCGCCAGAGCCTCACTACAGGTTGTAGCACTAGATCAACATACCTAGGCCCTGTCAGAGATTGTCTAATGGGAATTAAAGGAGTTTCCTCACTAAACATAATTCCGCCCCAAAACCCCCCAAAACAACTCCTTTGTATTTAGGGATCGGTCTTGTAGCTTGGATCCTAGCTTGCCTCCCTCTACCTCTTAAAATGCGAACACGCCGGTCGTCTGATCGTAGGCCAATTCTGGTCTCATCCGAAAATAAGACATTTTTCCAATCTTCAATAGTCTAATTTTCATGCTCTAAACACCAATTAAAACGGTCAACTTTATTTTGTCTTGATAGTTCTGGAACACTAACACCTGTAGCTTGCAAAAATTACCTTTGAAGCTCTGAATGAGATACTGCGGGATTTCTTCTTGCTGTTTGAGCTAAAAAGGGATCCTGCCTTTCTGTAGTTACTCTTTCACGACTTCTCCTCGGCCTATTCTTTAGGGTTCCTAACTCCAGAAACCTTGCATAGGTTTTTGAAACAACCCCTTGTGTAACCCCCAACGTTCTTGCAATCTGTCTTTGTGACATACCTTGTTCTGCCATAGTAATAATTCTTCCTCTCTGGACTTCCGATAACCCCACATAAGGCATTTTTTTTGAAACTTCGCAAAAAAACAAAATATAAATTCACTGCGACGTTCGAACGAAATGGTAAAATCTACACTGCAAAGTGCAAAGCCAAATCTTATCAAGTGCTTATGAACCTAACTGTTTTTGTGAGTAAACACATGCACTTTTTATTTGCTTCTAACGAAAAAGATATCAAAATAATATTTCATCTCAATACTGGGTGATTCCATATAAATTTGGTTAAGTGTACATCAAATTTATAGAAGAAGTGGTACAGTCCGATATACATACGTGTATTATCTGCATTCATAGGAAGGGAAAAACTGAGTACATTTATTTCAGTGAAATTTAGCACCTATGATATTCAAGGGAACTACTCATTAATTTCTTCGTTTTTATCCTATCCACAAGGTCAACTCACCTCACATTTATTTCATTTGGCAATAATGTAAAAAACTGAACAATGCGTTTGAAAACATATTTTATAAAGATTGCTCATCCTTTCACGCGTTGTCTTAGCATCACAGTATAACTATTTCATCAGTTTCCACTTTCATCCATTCAAAAAAGACTTAAATTACACAGAACACAATCAACGACAAGTTTCACCCATAAACCCGATATCGGAGGTTCTCCAAAACTGCCTCTGATTCCATCTAACAACATGAGCAGATACCACAAAGAGCCACACAATTGTGTGCCAACCGAGGGGCTCTCAAAAGCTAATTTGCTCTCACACATCGCCAGTCAAACGCTCCAGCACAACCAGCGTATTATCGGACGCATTTTCAATCCAATGAATCGAAGTTTTTCTAAAAATATTATCTCTTCTGTTCCGCTTTTGATTCGAAAACGTTTTTCTCAGATCCATCAGCTTTGTGTGTCAAATCAGCGGCGTTATTTCAAGGTGAGAATTCCAGGCGAATTATTTTATCTGCTATGACGCCATTAGAATATTCCTTATAATGTGGATGGATTTTCAGTTAGTTGTGAATTTGGCAGTTTACATTTGTTGGTAATCTTCATTTAAAGTTACTCATAATGATAGAAACCTTGAAAGTTGGGAACGGGTACGTTTTATCGCCTCCAACAATATTTACGTATTATGAGTCGTTCAGAATGTCGTTTCAGATTGAACCCGCGGTGTCACTCGCACGAGGATTTGTGAAATATGAACACTTTCCATTTCACGTGAATCTGAATCCTCATAATTAATCATTAAAATTGTTAGAATTGTAAAACATTGTTCTACCTCACTCTGTAAATTTCGATGGAGCAAGAGTCGATTTTACGCTTCTTGATGAAGCGTATTTGCTTTTCTGTGATTTAATTACAAATTATACGATCATTTGATGATTGAACCTTAGTTTTTGAGCGCTTGTCCGAATTAAACGAGGGCTATATCATTTCGTCAACATGTCTGTATTTCACGCATTTTTTTGAGTCGGATGGTCCCGACAAGGTGTGTGGTCGAATTAAGTTCTGTCCGTCTGGCTGTAAACTCTCGAACGGATAATCCTAGAGACTTTAAACATTCAGAGAGGTTGGAATCTCGGATGACTTGGACAAGTTCGTTAACGGGCCGAATTCGACCAGGGGTTCCGCAAATATCGCTGGCCGAAATTTTGTTTTCCTGATCATTTCAAAACTGCAGATTCGATTGAGATGAAATTTTGCATGTAGATCGAGAATGACGTATTAAAGCTATGTACATGCAAATTTTATACAGATCCCATCACCAGAACAATAAGAACCGGCGAGTATTCGACTTGTACATATATTTCAACTGTACATTCTTGAGGTCAAGAGAAACCTTTTTTTGTATTTTTCCGAATTGGCCATTCAAAAACAAGCATTTGGCAAAATACGATTCTCTGGTATGAATGCAAATACCACAAAGATTATATTCGCTCTATTTTGTATTCAAAATATTGAACATCTATGATTATTTCATGATTATTTCACAAGGGGACATTTTGGTATAAAAGTTGCCAGCAACGGCCCTATTCCTGAAATTAGGGAAGTAGTATAAATATCTATGAATTCCACGATAAAATCAGGAATAGAATTCGCAGTTCGGGATAGTGTTGTTAGATTTACAGGTTTTTATGAGTGATACAGATTGCCACTGGAAACAGATCTTCATATTTTCATACGGAATTTCGTTTCTGATTGAAATTACTATAATCGACTTGAAACGGACGGTCAGAGGCAATATCAGAACGGTCCTGGGAAAACTCAGATTATCTTTGTTTTGTTTGTCTGATATTATCGGGTATTCGAACTATGCATGCACAATCCTGCTA
The DNA here is from genome assembly GCA_910592335.1 of Adalia bipunctata. Taxonomy (NCBI): domain Eukaryota; kingdom Metazoa; phylum Arthropoda; class Insecta; order Coleoptera; family Coccinellidae; genus Adalia; species Adalia bipunctata. Next base: position 28,885,895 of record OU342951.1, read on the forward strand.
TCCAAATCGTATAAACCTCCGTTGGTTGGATCTCCTCAACAATGAATTCGAAAAAACAATACAATACGATCGACGAAACACAAGCACGGTTGTAGTTCTTCTCCATCCGAAGCAAAAACCTTATTTCAGCCTTGATATTGATCATAAATTATCAAGAAAAATTATTAAGAATATTTATTTGTTTTTACTTCATGAGTTTTCTTCAAAATTATATTCAAAAACTTATATCCCATTCTCTTGTTTGATGTTTCTGATTGAAATGTGTACACTTTGCATTTTATAGCCCGGGAGCCAGTGACATTTTTCAGTCAGTCATTTTAACCCTGATCATAATTTGTATATAGCTTGATTTGATTATTTTATTAGCCAAAGTGACCGTCAGCTGGCTCAACAGTGGTGGGTTCGCCAACGGGAGCAACGAAAACATGTAAAAAAAATATTGAGTTTCAGTCATTTAAACCCTGCTGATATTTAAAGAGATGGTAGTTTGTATAATTATTCGAATAAAAAAATCGTCCGCTGGCTGTACGTTGGTGGAAAACCCGTCCGCTGGACATGGAAACTTGTAAAAAAAATTTTGAGTTTCAGTCATTCTAACCCTGCTGAAATTTACAGAGATGGTAGTTTGTATAATTATTCGAATAAAAAAAATCGTCCGCTGGCTGTACGTTGGTTGAAACCCCGTCCGCTGGACATGAAAACGTCCGCTGGACATGGGAACTTTTGAAAAAAATTTGAGTTTCAGTCATTTCAACCCTGCTGAAATTTACAGAGATGGTAGTTTGTATAATTATTCCAATAAAAAAAATCGTCCGCTGGCTGTACGTTGGTGGAAAACCCGTCCGCTGGACATGGAAACTTGTAAAAAAAATTTTGCGTTTCAGTCATTTTAACCCTGCTGAAATTTACAGAGATGGTAGTTTGTATAATTATTCGAATAAAAAAAATCGTCCGCTGGCTGTACGTTGGTTGAAACCCCGTCCGCTGGACATGAAAACGTCCGCTGGACATGGGAACTTTTGAAAAAAATTTGAGTTTCAGTCATTTCAACCCTGCTGAAATTTACAGAGATGGTAGTTTGTATAATTATTCCAATAAAAAAAATCGTCCGCTGGCTGTACGTTGGTGGAAAACCCGTCCGCTGGACATGGAAACTTGTAAAAAAAATTTTGCGTTTCAGTAATTTTAACCCTGCTGAAATTTACAGAGATGGTAGTTTGTATAATTATTCGAATAAAAAAAATCGTCCGCTGGCTGTACGTTGGTGGAAAACCCGTCCGCTGGACATGAAAACTTGTAAAAAAATTTTGAGTTTCAGTCATTTCAACCCTGCTGAAATCCACAGAGATGGTAGTTTATATAATTATTCGAATAAAAAAAATCGTCCGCTGGCTGTACGTTGGTGGAAAACCCGTCCGCTGGACATGAGAACTTGTAAAAAAAATTTGAGTTTCAGTCATTTTAACCCTGCTAAAATTTAAAAAGATGGTAGTTTATATAATTATTCGAATAAAAAAATGGTCCGCTGGCTGTACGTTGGTGGAAAACAAGTTTTCATGTCCAGCGGACGGGTTTTCCACCAACGTACAGCCAGCGGACGATTTTTTTTATTCGAATAATTATATAAACTACCATTGCTGTAAATTTCAGCAGGGTTAAAATGACTGAAACCCAATATTTTTTCTACGTGTTTTCGTTGCTCCCGTTGGCAAACCCACCACTGGTGCGCCAGCTGACGGTCACTATGCTATAAGACAAATACAAATTAAGCTATATACAAATTATGGCCAGGGTTAAAATTGGTCACCAAAAACTATCACTGGCTCCCGGACAATAGTCATAATAATGAGAATACATAACAAAGTCCAAATCTAGGAACCTTATAGTACAAGCTGAGCGCTACTTCTTATTGTAGATAATTAGGACTAGTTTCTCCACAGCACTCCAGATCGAAAATTTTTTTGAACGCTCGCAAATAATCAATTTTATGATCTTCTGATAGAGAAAATGAATGATACAATGCGTTTTTTTTTCGAGAAACATATAATGGCGTCAACCGCATTCCTCGATTTTCTTTTGTTCTCAAGTTATGAGCCAAAAATTGACATTGAGGCCATTTCAACTTTTGTCATTCGTGTTCGTGTTATGAAATAGAACATTAGTAATTCAGTGGCTTACTCTGATTATTTCCAAGGGGTTTCCTTGCTCAGCTATAATATAAACTTGTGTTTCTTCTTATGGGAACAATAGTTCATAATGAATTGAGAGAATCACCATTATTCCTTAAAAAAAATGATATGTTTTGTCAGTGGCATACTATTACGTTTTCCAAGAAGTTTCCATGCTGAGCTAATATAACATAACTTGTGTTTTCCGTGATGGAAACAATAGTTTATTCGGATTTAAAAAGAATCACCATTTTATTCCCTTACAAAAATATACCAGATTTCGAATACATAGGTGAAAGAATTATCGGCCATGCATATCAACATTGAAAAAAAAAATGTATATTGATATTTGAAAAAAAGATTTTTCATGAAATCCGAAAACGGCCACTACACCACTTCACTTAGAACACCCTGTATATTTGTAACGATTCAATTCGATCAACCATTTCATTCAACATACCCGTAAATATGCAACTTAATAATCATATCCATATTTCAGCGACATAATCGACTGCTGGTTGCTGCCAAAGAAATGTTTTTGTGACACTGAAAACTGACGTACATAAATCTAAATATAAACGTTGTACGATTGAAGAATATTCAGATTTACACGTAGGGTAACGACGAAAACATAATTTTTCTGACAGATTTCACTTCAGAAACTGGCACAGGTTTTGCGAAGGTGAACAATTCATCGATTGTAAACAATTCAACAAGTGTGGAATTGGGAATTGGTAACCATTTTCGATCAATGGCATCGAGTATTAAGTAATATTTATTTTCATAATTTATTGAATAAAACGGGTCACGAAAGTCGATAAGCCGGGACGAAAAATGAACTAATGGATTACTGTCCTTCGAAGGAAATAAATCTCGGTATAGCAACTCATACCTAGCGGAGAAAATTTCATATGTATTACCACTTGAGATAAAATGTTGCAGGCAAAATTCCTCGATTGACATGAAAGTTTGGTGCTTGGCAATATTTGTATCAAAAAATTTCATAAGTCACAAACTTGAATAATATAATCGAGAAATTTAACCTGCTCAAGTTTTATCTTGAGTGGAATTCGACATGACTATTTCACTAGAAAATTTTTCGAGAAGTATTGTGATAACTTATTCAAATCAATGTTTGATAAATCGGAGGATTCAACAATGCTGTGGAACATGTTGATTTTTTTGATTTATTAGTTAAAATTGCAATAATTGCATATAATTATTTGTGGATTATTCCTCTCGATTTTCACCAGACGGAGTCCGACCAGATGAATGATCTGATCCTGATTGTATTTTTTGCGAATTTTGATTGGCAGCAAATATATGTTGTCTCTAAGATTTCTATCAAGCTTCATATGATTGCTGAAGGTAATTTTTTTGTGGAGGAATCTAATGTTTTTTGCATCCTTCCACGACCTGAATCAAAATGGAAAATCTATCCAAGTGTATAAGGGCAAACAATCAGTAAAATTTTCGTATTTTTTGGCAAAATATGGCTAGAGAGCAATTAAATGAAAATAATAACATTTTCCAATTCATACAACATCAAAAACTATTTGGATTGCTTAAATATCATAGATCTCTATTTATAATTGAAGGGCTGCGGCTCAAAACGATTAGGGTCCACTTTAGATCGAAAATTGGATGATGGTACCATCTAGTAGCTGACTATAAATAAATATATAAAAGACAAGCTTTTATGGAAATGTATGAAAAAGGAATTACAATAATATATAAACATGCACTAAAAAGGAGAATACAATTTCTTTTATGTTTAATGTAGGTTATGTGAGTAACAGATTCAAAAGCTTGCCGCGGATATGAAATAGATAGATATACAGGGTGTCCCACTAGTGCCGCAGCGGACGATATACGCGTAACGGACTGCGTTTTGCAAAATTTTTTGATGCAGACTTGATATACTACAAGAAGAGCACAACCAAAAAATATTTTCGAATATATAGGGTGGCCTACAAAAGAGGAATACAGGGTGACTTTGTTTTTTCAAATGGGACACCCTATATTCAATACTGTTTTTCAATTCTCTGAAACTTCCTGCATGCTTCTGTATACTTTTCACACATTTTTATTAGACAGTTTTCGAAATATAAGCCATTTTGACAATAAAATGATACTTGTAGAGGTTATGTTATACAATTATATTTCACGAACCCTTGCACATACCAATAACAGTTTTATATGGATTGAAAGACAAGACTTCAAAGTATCCTACTCAGCTATAATAAAGCATCTTCAGCATACAGAGTGTCCACAAAAAGACTATTAACATGACGAATTTCAAATCGATTTTTCTTCATTTTTTCAAATGCAATGCATAAAATTTTTTTTCATCATTATAATCACCATTTATTTTACTTCATTTTTCGTCAAATACATGATATGCATATCTCTAACGGAAAAGGAGTTTTTAGAGTTTTTCCTCCAAATTCACATTTACTTTCGAATTCAAAAAGCAGATTTGGCTTTTCTGTGGTTATTGGGAACTGTCAAATTATTCTATTCAAAATGAACATCATTGCAGCTTCAATTCAAATCATCATAGTTTTTACGGATTAGATGAATACTCACGCAATGATGTAAAAATTCAAAAAATACCAATGAGTGTGAAAGTACAAGTTATGAATGCTTAAAAAAAACGAGTTTCATTCCTTCAGGATACAAAAAAGTGCCCGCTCTAATCCTAATACTTTCTTCGAAAAAATGATATTCATAAGTTTCACAGGCACGCACGCATATCTTCAAGCTCAAAGCTTGTTGGAAGTTTTTGAAAAATTCGACGTTCCAAGTGGAAACATAGAAAATTATCAAAAATGTATTTCGAAAAATGGGTACAGAAAGCAAGTTTCTGTCTTCAGTAACTGATTTCATCACATTTTTGAGTAGATACATCAAAACCTTCTAGTTCCTCATTTCGCTATAATATGAATTGAAGCTTCAATGATGCTAATTCTAAGTGGAATAATTTGACAGTTCCCAATAACCACAGAAAAGCCAAATCTGCTATTTGAATTCGAAGGTATATGTGAATTCCAGGGAAACATTTCGAAAAAGCGTTTAAAAATCCTATTCCGTTAGAGATATGCATATCATGTATTCGACGAAAAATGAAGTGAACTGAAAGGTGATTACAATGACGAAAAAAAAATTATATGCAATGCATTTGAAAAAATGAAGAAAAATCGATTTGAAATTCGTCATGTTGATAGTCTTTTTGTGGACACTCTGTATGCTGAAGATGCTTTAATATAGCTGGGTAGGATACTTTGAAGTCTTGTCTTTCAATCCATATGAAACTGTTATTGGTATGTGCAAGTATCATTTTTTTGTCAAAATGGCCAATATTTCGAAAAATGTCGAATAAAAATATGTGCAAAGTATACGAAAGCATGCAGGAAGTTTCAGAGAATTGACAAACACTATTGAATATACGGTGTCCCATTTGAAAAAACAAAGTCACTTGCTATTCCTCTTTTGTGGGCCACCCGGTATATTCGAAAATATTTTTAGGTTGTGCTCTTCTTGTAGTATATCAAGTCTGCATCAAAAAATTTTGCCAATCTCAGACCGTTACGCGTATATCGTCCGCTGCGGCACTAGTGGGACACCCTGTATACTCCATTCACTTTTATAAAGTATCGCGGTCAGCCATGATTTAGGTTTATCAAGTTCTTTCACTTAAAACTGACGCAGGTTGGTACTCGTGAAAATCAAGCGACATTGCCAAGTCTACTTTCTATTTACTCTTCTTCAACTTTGTAAATGGAGTTAGTTCTTCTAAGGTTTAACTGTGGCGCAGGTTTCGTAGAACTACTACATTTTCATAGTGGAGTATTTCAAGTTGTGCAAAAATGTATTCAAATGTATTAAAAAATTATCGCAGGAATTTGGACTAATTTAATTCATTATCCTTTTAGTACATCGCCAACGTTTCGAATCGGTTGTGATTCTTTCTCAAGGCTGGAATGTCAAAATAAACTTAGAAATAAATGAAAAGGACCTAGAGACGATCTGTCACTCACCTCGTATCTCATCGGATTGAATATCGTCAATTTTATTAAAATAATTGTCTGAGTATCTCGTTTTAATTTCAATTCAATCTTCAAGTGTTTTGAAAATGGTTCATGTGTTGTTAAAAACAATATGAGTAGACAGGGTCGCCCCCCGGTACGTTCCACAAATCACAATGAGCAACATGGAGATGACATTCAACTCTCCTGTAAAACATTATATATGCCCGCCACAGTATCACGTTTCGGGTAAAAAATTTAACAGGTGAAACACAACAATGACAATAAATAAATAATTTAACAAAACATTTTGTTTATGGTGGATGCGGCTTAGATTAAAATGACTTTCTATATAAAATACCAAAATGAACAAACACAAACATCGAGGCTCTGAAAGCTCTTAGTTATTTCCATCATTAAGGATCCACCATTTTGAGTCCCTGAAACCCCAGCATTGCCCAATATAAGACCATCATACACCAAACTGAGATGTTGGATGTTGGACGTCTTCCCTATAGTTTACTGTGTTGTTGGACCTCATCATCTCACTAATCAGCCCAGAATCCACGGTGCCCCCCCCCCTTACTGAAAAACACATTTGTTTTTCCTTGCTCGTTTTCCACTGTGCCCCCTCAGGCCCCCCCAGGAAAAAAGGCTAGCTACGCCCATGTTGACTTGTACATATATTTTAACTGTAGATTCGTGAGGCCAAAAGAAACCTTTTTTCATTTTCCATTTTTTTCGAATTCGGTTCTGTTGAAAAAATATAGCCATTTGAAAAAAAATGGGCTTATTACGTTCCTGATACAATTCTCTGGAATTGATTCAAAGTTCATATTCCCCAATTGAAATTGAGTTTATACATTCAGGGAATACTCAAGTACTAACCTTATTGGAATAAAATATTGCAAACACGATAATTTCAACAAAAACAGTCAGTTTCATCCAGCATCCAGTTTCATGTGGCTTCTCAACTTAAAAGCCACATTTCTCCCACCAAAATAAGTTCCTTCTTCGATTTTTCTGCAGGTTAGTTTGTACCTAAACACTCGCATAACTTGTGCATATTTTCCTGAAATTCCCAAACAATCTAATGAAGAAAGGTTTTTAATTCAGATGATCAGAATTCATTATTAAACAACCTAACCTAACCTAATCTTTTTTATATCCATTCTGTGTTCTGTGAATATTTGCACAGAAATTTTAAGAAGATGTTGTCAGCTTGCTGATATTTCCATTGAGGTTATGGATTTTTTACGTAACATAGTATAAATATATCTATGAATTCTGCCATTTCCATCCACTTCACGACGCATGCGTATAGCGAAAACTGTTGGAGGCGCTGCCAAGTATAAACAAAGTAAATAGTAAACACACTCAGTGAATTATTGTAATAATGTTATTATTATGTGAAGTGAATTATTATAATATTAACCGTGTAGTGTCGAGTTTATAAAATTCCAAGGAAACTGTGCGTATTAAATGCTCATTGGTGTTCAATTTTATCTCCCACATTTGTGGGATTTTATTTTTGAAATATCTCTACATCAACGTTTTCTATCATTTGAATTTAAGTCTCGACAAAGTTGATAAATATTCTGACAATCTGGTTAAAGACCAGAGAAGGAATAATATTCGATGATATTTAATTCAGATACGTATTCAGATTATTCTTGAAATTAATGATTTTTTCGTGAAATTTTTCCGGGTAAAATTGGAAATAACTCGAAAACGACGCGATTTATTGAAAAAAATAGGAATACTTTTGGTTTCTTGAATGATTGTGTTGAATATTATTCTGTGTTAGTTTGAAATAATATATCATAGTGGTTCATGTCATAATAGTTAATGTTGAGTATTGTCAGTGAGAATAAAAAAGCAGCTTTCAGTAGTTTTGGCTAGTAAATTCAACTACTGAAAGTCCTCATACGCTTTATTGTAGGCAGTGTTAGATTTCTCCGGAACCAAACATTCACGGGCTTTTGCCGCTTGAGCTTCCACGTATTTTGACATTATTTCAACAATTTTATTTTTGACAAGACATGAAAATCAAAACAGTCAACTATGATTTTCACAAACACTGTCCATAGCAACGTTTAAAATCCAATGAATTCAAAAATTTGCAATCTAATATTAATTTTTCCATTTTCAGAACAATAATGTGTTTCAATCAGAAAAAAACTATTGATTACAACACGGGAAATATGAATATATTTCCTCGGTTGTCTATACATCCCTCGGGCTTCGCCCTCGGGATATATCTTTGACAACCTCGGAAATATACTATTAATATTTCCCTTGTTGTAATAATAGCTATTCATCAATCCCTGTCACTTTGACAATTCTCCCGTAACTATATAGGGTGAGTCTTTAACTACAGTTAAAATATATGATTTTAACTGTAGATTCCTCTCATCAAACGAAACACTTTCTTCCTATACCATTTTTCAAAATTCGGTTTCGTTTGAAAGATGCAGGGTGTCGAAAATCCATGAAAAAAAACTTTATTGTCCTTATCTCCGTAACCGTTATTTCAAATAAACTGAATGAACTTTTGGTTCATTGGTTACTCTATTCATGTTGCACATTCCTCAATCGAAACTTATCCAATATCTCTCCTAGTCTCCTAGTATAAAGGTTACAGGGTAGTCGACTCATCAATACACGAAAAAAGATAATATTGTTTTATTGAAATAATATTACTTCCTTCTTTTTGTAACATGGCGCAGTCGATACATTGAGAACCAGTAGCAATATAATAATGTCGAAATCGAAGAAATCTAGAAGATCAGCTGGAGTCGACAACATATTGAAACCCTGGGAGGACTCCGATTCCTCGAAAGGAAAGTGACAGTTTCATGGAATTCCGTTTGCGGAATACCAAGGGTTGTAAAATAGTTTGGTAATTTTCCCTATAAATATGAGTGCTGTTTCGGTTTTGCATCACAGTACTCTGCAGTCTGAAACTTCGTAGACGAATTATAGTCCATCCAAGAATTATTGACATCAGAGCAGGCCTTGAAAATCCAGTCGCAGCTTTATTTCTAGTTACAAAAAAGTAACTATAAGTTCTATGGAAATAACCTATATATAAGAACTAAATGGTATTTTTTCAAAGTAAGGCACTTTGAAAACGAAAATGTTCCCAATTTTCAGATACGATTACCGACCTGCGTGTGAATCTGTATACCAGCAGTATATTATTTTCATCTTGTATTGATACATTTTCGATCTTACGATCAATTATAGGAGCATACAGTTTGGAAATTTTGGTTCGATAACGAAAAATATCGTGGGTGATTAAAAAGCATGGTCCTTTCCAATGTTCAATATGAATATTTGCTAAACCAGAAAAAACTAGTTGATAATTTGATGCGTGTTGCTGCAAAGTGAATGGATTTGGAAAATTGTAATAGAGATCAAGACGAAAAGAGATCTTAACGAATAACTATTTGATATATGAAGAATTTTGTCATGACATTGTTACTTTCAAGTTATTGAAAAAAACACTTTTTTCGCAAATCGCATGGTAATTTTGACATTTCTGACAATTCTCATAGAAAAAGACAAGATTTCCCAACTGTTAGAAAATTCATTTCCTTGCAGTAGGGAAATGATATTTCCTCACAATTACCAGTGTTCAACATATGCATATTCCAACTTTTCTCTTGATTTCTTTGGCAATAATACTAATGAAGCAGTATTCACTGCCTCAACCTGCTCTGGAGGAGTCCCAGAAATGGGAAATTCATCATCACTTATCATTTGACAAGGTTTTTTCTTCGAAAACTCCAGCATATAAATTAATATTTCTCAAGTTTGACAATTCAACGTTTATATGTTTCCATTGTACTGCAACCAATTTCATTCCGAATTTCAAAGCTTCATTTATTCATGAATGAAATAATGCGCGATTTTCTCAAAATTGATTGAATTCTGTCGAATTTCAAAAGATTTGCGGAAAAAAAGTATGTTTACCCCGTAGAAAAAGCCACATTCCTGGACTATGTGTTGCCAAATCTCAGCTTGAGCCTCATCCAGGAATGTTAGGTTTTTCCTACCCGGTGAACAATGTACTATATTTTGTCTTGTTCATGTGGGTAAATAACATTTACCCAAGCTGAAACTGCTTCGTCAGCACAAGCGTACATTGGATTTTTGAGCCTTTTGGGACTCCCACACGCACCACCACTTCCACTGCACTTATAATCATTCTTTCATTTTTCTTCAAATAGTAGATACAGTGTTGGCTGGGACGCCATACTTTGAAGCTACATTTTTCCTTCGTGCACCACTTTCCACTTTATTTAAAAGTCTATGTTTTTCATCAAGAGTTAAAGTTTTCAAAGTACCTATGTTTTGACGACATATTTTTATCGATAATGTCGTGAAACCTCACAATTTAGCACTTAGGAACTGAAATGAGTTCACGGCATGCGCTTCAAAAAAATTCACTGGTCCACCAACTTGAGATGTTAACCCACTTTTTGATCTGATAATAGCCTCCCATGTTATTATAAGTTCTATGCAAATTACACAGTAATTGTATACATCGCCATCAAGTGGCGATAATATAAAATTGGAACGATAAATTTCTTGTGCTATTCTATACAAGCAGCCCGTCCCAGCTTCGCCCGGGTAGAAATTTGTTGATCCACGCGGCTACTCTTTTATAGATATGCATGTCCCTCTCTAACACTCCGGTGCCCTCTCCTACCCGCCTACCTAGCACGGGGACGCATTTAGGTCCGGTCGTGCGGTTTAATCTTCATCACTTCAACCTGCCATATCTTTTGATGTACCTGTTGTAATTGTATGATGTAAAGGGCAATTCCGTTCTAAATTAAATACTGGGGATAAATAACGTATTAACCTTCAACTGCTATCTCCGTACATATACGTTTTGACTTTGCACCTTTGATAAGCAATGACCGTAGATACATGTACGTTGCCCATATTCATAAATTCACTGCTAACTTCGTATTTATACGTACTAGGATTTAATACTAAAATTTCTTAAAACGTCTATGTAAGTACGACACTTTTTTTGTAACCTGAAGCGCTGTATTCGTATACATAATTTTCCTAACTCAGCAGTGAAAGGGTTAAGTTGGATGAGAATCAATACCCTATTCAAAAAAGGCACTCCCGAATAGTGCATTATTTTGGAAAACATCTGATTACCATAAACAGTTGATAGCAAGTTAATATTGAGAGATAGATATATGCTATCACGGACTTTTTTGTAGAACTATTTAAGAGGTACATTTCCGTCATACATTGTATCCACGAAGTCTTACGGTTTTTGCAGCGCACGTGAAAATAGCAGATTATGGCAGATTTTTTTTGTAATTATTGAAGTTATAGTAGGTATCCTTTATTTTTTCGGGTGAAAATTATAGCCTATGTCACTCAGGGATAATGTATAATGATAAGGGTGAAAGAATTTCTGAAATCAATCCAGTAGTTTTTGAGCCCAGTCGTATCAAACACATAAGAATACAAATCTTTCCCTCTTTATAAAATTAGTATTTAGTATAGATATTGTGGTGCAGTTTTCTTGGGTTTAGAGCACAGTAAAACTAAAGTTTCACTTTTTATGAAAGCTTGTAAATATTTTCTTTTTATATTTATTAACACCACTATACAGGGTCTTTCACGAGGAACCTCACCCATATTTATACGGGAAACTACTGAACGTATTTTCATGAAATTCAGCACTTATAAAGGGTCGTTTATACTGGCCCGTAACTTATTCCCTTAACTTATGCCCTTAAAATTTGTTCTCTTTAAGGGAATAAGTTAAAGTTCGAGTATAAACCATAGCATGAAATTTATATGTTTCAACTCTTAGGGTAAGGGAAAAGTTTAAGTTACGGGCCAGTATAAACGACCCGTAAGTATTTCACGATGCTGATGAAATATAAAATATTTTCAAGGCATGAGCACCTCCGGTTTTTCCGGAAATGACGTCAACTTCCGTTTTTCAAATTAGAACACCATTTTTTTATTGCAGAAATAGATTCCTTAGAAAATTTCAAGTTATTTTGATGTAACATTTTTCAGTTTTGGTTGGAAAATTCTCTCTGAGCGGAAAAATTCGAAAAAAAATCGAAAATAGAGCTCCGCTGAAACAAGAATAACTTCGAGGTTTTTGGATGGAAAATTTTCATTTTTGGGATTTTTCAAGATGTAAGATTGATGTATCCACTTTAAAAATCGAAATCGCGATTCATGATATTAACTCAGAAAATATCTATTTTAGGGCAAGGGTGTGATGCATACACTCACATTATTTTTTAACGTAGATTCAATATCTGCCATAAAAAAATGGGGTTCTCTTTTGAAAAAATTGATTTTTCACGATTTTGTCATCCCTAACTTTGAAATCGATTTTTTCACCCCCTGTATCATGAATCGCGATTTCGATTTTTAAAGTGGATACATCAATCTTACATCTTGAAAAATCCCAAAAATGAAAATTTTCCATCCAAAAACCTCGAAGTTATTCTTGTTTCAGCGGAGCTCTATTTTCGATTTTTTTTTTCGAATTTTCCCGCTCAGAGAGAATTTTCCAACCAAAACTGAAAAATGTTACATCAAAATAACTTGAAATTTTCTAAGGAATCTATTTCTGCAATAAAAAAATGGTGTTCTAATTTGAAAAACGGAAGTTGACGTCATTTCCGGAAAAACCGGAAGTGCTCATGCCTTGAAAATATTTTAGATTTCATCAGCATCGTGAAATACTCATAAGTGCTGAATTTCATGAAAATACGTTCAGTAGTTTCCCGTATAAATATGGGTGAGGTTCCTCGTGAAAGACCCTGTAGAACTGAGTTCCCTGTTCACTATCCCTATCACTTAGTTCTATGATAGATTTAAAAAGAAGACGGACTTTCTCTCCCAAAATCATACACACTGAAATGCCCGATGCCAACAAGACCCATAAGAATACTGAAAATCAGTAAATATCAGCCTCAATATGTACTTTATAAGCCCAATTTCTTCGGAAGTTACAACAGTTCTGTGGTGGTATCCACCTCGAAACAGCATGAGAAACGAAAGTTCAAAATCAACTACTACCTTACTGCAAATTCTCTATAATCAGCATTGGCCATAAAAAAGCCAAGTTGAAGGATCTTCTGCATCCCACCAAATTTTTGGTAAAACCAGAAGCTGCAAAATTTTATTTAGCATTGGTTCCTGACAATGAGACAGGAGAAGAAGAGAATTTCGTCGGATTTGCAGACGACCCACCTATTGGCATCGGATGAAGTTGGCCACATACACTCAAAGACAAACAATGGCTCATGAAAAAAAATTCATAACTCACTGAAATGAGATTGTATCGCATTCAAATTTTGATTTGGGCTTGATGGGTTGATAAGAAATTGAATCCCCCTTCATTTGGAGACTTTTGAGCCTCAGGGAGGGAGTTGTGGGTGGTTTCTGACTAAATTCATAACTTGACTAAATGGGAGTGTTCCACAGTCCACATTATGAATAAAATTCATATCTTGGAAAAATGACTTGTTTCACGATCAGATTCGAATATGTATTTCTCGGTATTTCTAGAAGGCCGAAATAATGAAATACAAAAAACCCCATAGTTTGTTAGCCCCCAGGTTTGGAGATTTGGGGGTTGTTTATGCAAAATGATGAAAGAATTCATATCTCAGAGAAATGAGAGTGTTCCACAATCGGACTCGAATATGTGTTTCTTGAATGCCAAAATAATGACATACAAAAAACCCCATAGTTTTTTAGAATAGAATAGAATAGAATAGAATATATTTGTCATCAAAACATACATGACTTGTCAATAATACACTTTACCAATATAATACAATATATAACAATAATAAGTATAAGACATTAAAAATCATCTTGTAGGACGAACCGTTTTACACATTGAAAAATATTCATCGATGCTATAGAGTGGAGTGTCCATCAGGAATGTCTTCATCCTTCTCTTGAACATATAGTTTTCTAGGTGTTTTAGATGGTTAGGTAGAGCGTTATATAGTTTGGTTCCCATAAACTGTGGGGAGAACTGTGTTTTCTTCAGGCGATGCATCGGCAGTTCATAGTGGTCTCTTCTTCTGGTGCAGTGCTCATGAATGGTGGCTCGTGTGGAGACCTGGTGTCGTCTCTCATGGAAATAAACCAGACAGCTATAAATGTAATGTCCATACAGTGTGAGGATTTTGTATTTCCTGAATAAACCCCTGCAAGAGGTGGTCTGTGGGACCCCCGCCACGACACGAAGTGCTTGTTTTTGTTTTATGAATACTCTATGTGCATCCACAGATGAGCCCCATAGTATGGTCCCATAGTTCATCAAGCTGCCAAAGTGCGCATGATAAGTGAGAAGGGCGTATCGTTCACCCAGCAGGTGTGCTATCCTCCTTATTGCGAATATCCGGGTTGACAGTCTCCGGCATAACTCCTCGACATGCGTAGACCACGAAACCGCCGTATCCAAGGTGAAACCCAGCAGTGTTAGGTTGTTTTTTTCGGTTGTTTTGGTTGTCAGCCTTATCTGTTGTGTCTTATCGATGTTTAAGGATAGGTTATTCGCATCGAACCACTCCTTGGCGTCCTTCAGACTTTTCTCATTTTTGTTTCCGTCATTTTTCCCAATTTTATTAACGAAGCTTGTGTCGTCGGCAAAAATCTTGATGCAGTCGGCCTCAATGTTCGCGAAAAGGTCATCCATATATATCACAAACAAAACAGGCCCCAGAAGGGAACCCTGAGGTACACCTTCATCCACTCTGAGCTTGGGGGAGCAGCTGTGCTCCCACTCCACCATCTGATATCTGTCCTGCAAGTAGGATGACATGAGTTCCAGTATTGGCCCTCTCAATCCATGGTATTCCAACTTTCGCAGCAGTATCTCGTGGTCCACACTATCAAACGCCTTGCTGAGGTCGAGGCACGTAAGGGATGCCTCCTCGAAGTCATCGAAGGCCTCGTAGACCGCTTCCACTATTTCGATCAAGGCTGTGGTTGTTGATTTACCGTGCCTGAAGCCATGCTGGCCATTGTTTAGTAGTTTTCGTCCCTCGATATATGTCACCAGTCTGTTCTTGATCAGCGCTTCAAACACCTTCGATAAGGTTGGCAGGATGGAAATCGGTCGGTAATTTGAACACTCGTTTGCGTTACCCTTTTTGTAGATGGGTAGTACCCTCGCCAGCTTGAGCTCACTTGGAAAGATGCCCGCTTGAAAGCACTCATTTATAACGTAGTTGAGTGGCTCTGCCAGATATTCAATGGCAGTTTTTAGCAGGGGCACATTGAAGCCATAGATATCTCTAGTATTTGAGCTCTTCATCTTCTTAACTATCGTAATTATTTCTTGAGGAGATGTCGGACTCAAAAACATTGATTCACATCTCTCTATTTTCTTCTTTTTCAGGAACATTGTGTGTAGTGTCCGTTCTTTTACTGAGCTGGTTTTATAATTTCCTGGGCTTGTGAAGTATTCGTTCATAATTCGTGCTGTTAGTTTGCTATCAACTTGCTTTCTGTTCGGTTTGATTTTTGAATTTATGACTTCCCACAAGGCAGCACTCTTGTTTTCAGCCTGTTCCACTAATTCCATGTCTCTCAGACGTGACAACTGGTTTATCTGTTCTCTGAATTTCTGTTTCAGTTTCCGGTATAACATTCGGGCCTCTTCAGTTTTCACTGTCAAGAAAATTGTGTGAGCTGCGTCTAGTTGGTTCTTTAATGTTGTGAGCTCAGTGCTATCTAACCTTTTCTTTCTTTGTGTGTTTTCTTTGATGGTCTTTTCTGGGAAGCATTCTTCATAGATCTCCATGAGTGTCCGGTGAAATTCTCCATAGAGCAGTTTGGCATTGTCCATATTATCAAAGTCCCATTTACATTCGTTTAGTTTTTGTAAAAATATTCCCTTGTTTGTATCATTTATGGGTCTCGTTTTTCTGTATCCTCTCCCCCCCACTCCAGGAGACATCTCAACCTGCAGAGTCTGTGCGAAGTGATCCGACATGTGGAGATTCACAGTTTGCTTCAAGTATCTGTCAGTATTCAGGTTTGTGAAGCAGTTGTCAATACAGGTACAGCTCTCCGCTGTAACACGAGATGGTTCACTGAACACCATGTTCAGTCCATAGGTTTGGAGCATATTCTCCAGTTCTCTTTTTATGGGGGTGTGTTTCAGGAAGTCAATATTGAAGTCCCCTGTCAGCACAATGGTTTCCTGCCGGCCGCCTGAGTAAACGGTGTCCAATGCTTCACCCAAGCGTGACATGAAGTTGTCCATTTTTCCCTGAGGTGATCTGTAAACCCCCATCATGGTGATTTTGAGGGATGGGATATGGGCTGCACACATTTCTATGTCCTTTTCCACCGAGAGTTCACTGACAAACTCCAGTATCTCATACTTCAGATCATTCTTTGCAAGGATTATCACTCCCCCATGTCGAAAGTGTTGCCTAGAATAAGATGTCATCACTGAATAATTTTGCATGTTCAGTGTATTCAACTGTTCCTTGGTCAACCAGTGCTCAGTTATGTTCACGATATCAAAGTTTCCTGTGTTCATCTCGTAGCCTAGAGTATCTACTTTCTTGTTCAAGGATTGTATATTTAAATTAAGTATTTTAATAGGTCTCTTCTTACCCCTGGTTTTTTTGTTCGCTGGCCTCTCCCAAGTGTCACAGTCCATCTCTTTGTTTTTTGGATGTGTTTTGTGGTAGTTCTCACATAATGTCTCAGTTATCCATCCACCAACTGTTGCCTTCGCTTCCGAAAATTTCCCGTCAGGTCTACAAATTTTTTAACCACAATTTGTTTGGGCCAGAAGTCCCCCTGCAGCACTCTGGAACTATGTTCCACCGGAACCCTCACTTTAAAGCTTCTATAATTTCCTGATTTCACATCCAGTTCAGTGCACTCAACCCCAATATTTGGTATCTTATCTTCAATAAACTTCACAACATCATCTGCACTATTTTCCAGTTTAATCTTTGAGAGATGTATGTATGATGGTGGTGTATATGCTCCTAATATGGATGGCTCCATTTGTGAGCCGAAAATTGGTTTAGCTTTCTGAGTGTATTTTTTAGGTGACTTTCTTTTCTTTTCCTGCCGTTGTTCGATTTCTTCTAAGTTTTGGCTCCTTCTTGTCAGTCTATTATCTCCTGACACATGTGCAATTTCCGGACCTCCTGGATTTTTCTTTTTCATCTGTGACTTAAGGGCACCTCGTGCCTGGTTTTGGGAATCGGTTGGTTTCTCCATGCTGCCAGTCTCCACTACCTGCAATGGGCTGAATTGATTTTCCGCCTCTGTTTGCTCATTTTTTTCTTCGAGGTTCTGTCTTTGATGGTCCCAGTCTGCACCGATCTCTGAGAGCTCCAAGGTACTCGTTTGTATCAGCTGAGTGTCAGCTTGTCTTTCCTGTCGTGTATTTTTGCCAGGCGGTTTTATTTCAGCTTTCAGTTTTTTAGCCCCTAGGTTTGGGGATTCAGAAACTACTGAATTTAAGAGCAAGGATATCTTAGAGTGCTACCACTATTTTTCTTCGTAGAATCCAACCCAACCATAAAAAATAGGATTCTAATTTGAAAAACAGATTTTATGGCCAATTTTCGATCACAGTTTTCGACACAAAATTTAAAACATCCGGTGATGATTTTCATGAAATTCAAAAGATGCATGACACATTTTTCTTCCTTGACGTTGTGAGAACGGTTTACACTATGAATATATGAAATTTTTTCAGGTTTTTTCCATATTTTGAAAACTATTTGAATGAATACAATGGTTTTGACAGAAATGCATTCAGCATTGAATACTCCATCATATCAGAAACGATTTTATTTTAGGTCTGTAGAGAATTTTGAACAATATCATAATCCCAATTTTCAGATTTCAAATATGTCCAGTTCACTAGAAACGTCTAATAGGCACTCGAACTTGGGACACCCTGTATATTTTCTATAAGAAAAATTTGCAGTGATATTCAAGAAGAAACAGTCCTCTCTATTTGAAGGAAGCTGTGACAGAAGGTTGTCGAAAGCGAAATAACATCAATGCAACTAACAATCAGATTCTAATGCCCATTTTATTTTCAGAATACATGGAGTCAATGGCCAGGTTACAAACTGATCCAATAAAATATATAGGGCATATATATCTTGTATTGTCTGTAAATCAAAAGAATACATGTTGGAAATTCTCTTAGCTTAACAGAAACAACCTACCTTCACAATGCTCCCAAGTTTGAAAGTTTTGGATGTGAAAAGTTCATCGATTAGCGGAATTAAGAACCTCCTCAATGTATAAAACCCATGATTATTTCCACTAATTCATTAACAAAGCACGAAACAGAAAGAAGTCACTCGACACATAACATACAAACTGTGTATTTCAGCTCGTCACTACGACATAACAAACATATTTATGTGTCTATCACCTTAAAGGTATCTCAAATAAGAAAAAGGATATTTTGCTAAAATTAAATAACACTGATGATCGGAGTTTAATGAATACAAATTCTATATTGAAATGTTTATATGAATATTATGATGTCAACGATAAATCCAAAACATTAGTTGTCAAATAAAAGTCAATAACACCATAGAATCGTAGAGATAGGCATGCGTGTTCTATGAAATTTATAATTATGACAGAGCGAAGTTAGCGTTCTGTGGTTGTATTCATGTTGCCATGTTTGTATTCAACCATAGATTTGTAAGCGATCTATCTATGGTTCTCCTATTATGTTCTGTGGTTCCAACCAAAAAAATATATACTTTTGTATCTGTTTAGTTTAGTTTACTTTTGACTGATGTTCTACGAAGAATATATTTAACATCCATATTGATAATGATCACTTTCAATCTGTTGAGGAATATTCTTCACAGCAGTACAAGCCATGGCATCAGAACATCCTGTACTATGCAGTTCACAAGACTCAAATCTGGAAATTTTAAAAAAACAAACGAAAGCTCAACTTCAGAGCAAAGTGAAGATTCTGTACCTACTGACAAATCTACAACAACTACTAGAATTAACATAAGTAATATCAGAGTTGATTTGATAATAAAATCGGGATTAGGAATAGCTAGAAATAAAATCGAAAAATTGTTTTATGAGAATAAAATACGAGTCAATGGTAATAAAATTTCCAAAAAAAGTGAACATATAGAGGAAGGAGATGAAATTGATGTGATCAAAGGACCTAGTCCAAATAATCCAGACTTCTTAATTGTAGCAAGAGTTGAGGTGTTATCTATGAAGCCAAATGATGACCAAATTTCTGTTAAAATAAGGAGGTGCAAGTCACTGTTAGTAGAGAGCAAATATTATTGATAAAAAATGCTGAATATTTCGATTTTTATTCTTATTGTTTCGAACATTAAGAAATTCTACCAAAGTACAGTTATCTTTTGTTGCTATTGCATACATATTGAACTATGTTAAAAGAGGTACAATGTAGATTTACATCAAGTAATATCATATTTTATAGATTATAAGCTTCATTGTCAAAATAAACTGTTGATATATGGTAACAAATATTAAATTATTAATGAATAATGAGACATCCCCGTTCTAGCTTGTTTTTTAAGTGAAATGACTACATTATCAAAAAATTTTGTGGAAGAATACAGAATAACCAAATGGAATTTTATATGCAAGTTTCTGATTGAAAGATGTTTTCTCAGTGTAATTTTCAGATTTGTTTAATTTCCAGTATGAACGAAAATGACATGAACTTTATTTTTTCATCTACAACGCCCTATTTTCTCTCATAATTAGATTAATGGGGATTGTTCAAAAAAATTTTCATGACAATTCGATTGAAATGACCAAAAACTGTGAAATTTCTGCAAATGCAGCTTTCCATTTTAACATCAACATTTCTCCATAAAAAAAATTCAGATTCTTGGATTACATTAGGAAAAAAATCAAGAATGTTTTTCCATTAATTGAATTTTCAATACCTTGTGAAAACTCATCCAATGTGAAATTCATCCATGACAAAAATCCTGGAAACTCCATTGCAAGGGCGTACCCAGGATTTCAGCTAGAGGGGGGCAGCTCATACCTGAGAAGAGTAGGTAACACGTTTTTATTTCCCACTTACCAGGGAAATTACCATTAATTTTATCTTCAAGGGGGGGGCAGCTGCCCCCCCCTGCTCCTACCTGGGTACGCCCATGCTCCATTGTTCTGATATATTCCATAAAATAATATTTTATTTCAATGATCTAGATAAAAAGTAAAGAAATTTTTACCATCATGGAGACTGCATTCCGTTGGAATTAAGTATTGTGCTTACTACATGCATACCATTTTCCAGAATTTATGTTTAATTATTTTCTTATTGTAAAATTTGGGGGGCTTCAGGGGGCTGTTACTTAGCAGGGTAGCTCAAAAACGAAAATTTATGAGAGACCCACCATATTTTCTGACAAGGAATCACTACTCAAATTTTTTCGCAACCGCATGCAGATTTTTCGAAGGTATTTACGTTCAAATTGAAGCTCCATTTGCTGAAATTATTAAGTTCCTCTCCATAACAAACAAATTTTCATGTGAAAAATAAAGAACAAAACGTTAAATTTATGTAGAATTTCATGAAGAGTCAGATTTTGAAAGAAAAAATAGGGCGTTATATTTGAAAAAAATTTCGTCCTTTCCGGTTGCACTGGAAATTAAACGGAACTGCTAATTTAAACCAAGAATTAATCTTTGAGGTGATCACATTTTGACGGTGTGAGTTGCACCAGCCCTTCCTAACTCAAGCATCTGTCTGTTCTCCCAAAGAGACCGCGTTGGTGCTTGGGATGGTAGTTGGGAACAGCGCCGGAGAATGTCACACCGTCAAATTGAAAGCACGAATAATTCCATTCGGTCAACATATGAGCTATCAGAGTCCTTTTTTTCCTATTTCATTTTAGCCATTGATAAGAGAAAACTGTAAAGTTTCAGTCGCCAAAGCGTTCAAGTCCCTAGATGACTGAAACATAACTAGATTTTAGAAATTGTTTTGACCAACGAATAAAAATTTCAGTGGGCAATATAACCAAGTTCAGCTCAAGCATGTTTTTTTGAGAATTCCAGTGAATTAAAAAGTGATATCGTGGCTGTTCGGGGATTATAGCTCCTCTACCTAATATGTATCATCCATTTTATGTGAAAAATAGATTCTGCGAAAATAATAAGAAATATTGAAACATTGACACTAAACTTCAAAAGTGCTCAATAGGTTGATTGGCCTCTGAATGGCTCATATGAAGGTTGATACAGAATCAACGATTTGTAACATAGATAATTTAAATAGGAAAATTCGCGTCCGTTAGGACGTTTTACTTCTTGAATTAGATCTTTGAGAGTCCATTTTCTCACTCTCATAGATAATTTAATTTAAAATATAAATCAATCAACATTGAATTAAAATAGCTAAGAAGCCACCTTATTATTCAAGGGAAAAATCGGATAAAATGTCTGGATGTGGAAAATTGTTATCGAAATTGTATTATCACATAACAATGATTCAATCATTTACAAATATGAATATAGAATCCTCTGGAAATTCACATGATAGTCATTTCATCGGTATGATGGAAGTGCTCAGATCGTTTATCAAAAAATTATATAAAAAATTCGATTTTCCACGGCTTGCTTGAGGTTTTGAATTCCTTATTGGATCTCTGAGTAGGATTTCTCCAAATAAAGATGCTAAAGTTTTAGTGTCATAACCATTCTCACCAGAATGACGGAGGAATTCTTGAAGAAACATACAAATGTATAAAAATACATTGCGATGAATGTCTGGCAGTTTCTGATTAATAATCTGAAAAAAAAATATTTAGCAGCAACCATATTGTCAGGTTGATGTCTATATTAGTTCTCTATGCAGAATCTGATTCTCCTAACTCGCACAAGCTACAAGCTTCTGAGGGGTCTCCTCGGGAGACCTAGGAGTAATCAGTATAAACATAAACATAAACATCTCTAATGAATCAGTTAGGTGAAACTTCTAACCTCACCCAAAACTCAACGTCCAAACGGATAATAGAAGAAAGCAGGCATTGACAGTCACAAAAAAAAATCGGTTATCTTCATTTGAAAATAAACGCATTCAGAAGATAAGCGAGTAAAATGACACCCTGTGATAATCTTCAGAGTATTGTTGCCCCAAATATAGATGCATGGAATACCTGGTGTTGGCACTGATTATATTGTAAAGTTTTCTGGGTTAGTGAAACGTCCGAAATAATCAAACTATTTGTTTACACTGATTTATCACAACTTATCTACAACTATATAACTAATTCTAGCAAAAGTCTGTACAATTTATTTTCACTGATTTATTTGCACTTGTTGGTTCGCTCTCTGAATGAAGTCCTTGGCTCTGCCACTGAGCTCGTATATATTAGACCGATTCCATTTCTGGTAAAGCACAACTTTCGGGGGGGCCACAATAAGTAAACATTGCAAATTTTGTCAAATATACAGGCATTTTTTGATATTTCGGGGGAGCGCACGGGCCACCGCCGCCCCCCCCCTCGCTACGTGCCTGAGCATTGCAATCAAAAACTCAAGTGGAACGGGACTAGAGAGCATTCAACCTAGGTTTTCTGGTATTAACCAAAAATTCGAATTATTGAGCTCGAAAGAAACTCAGAAGTCAGAAGGTTGAGATAAATTTTCTTCATATTTATTGGCAAACTTGATCCACACTGAAAAGCATATACAATAAATTTCATATTAATGGAAATATCTTTTATGACAGCTGTTGGATATTCGATAATGCATGGCGAATCAGTGCTCCGAATTGGAGCTGTCATAAGTCGAGTTATAACCTCCGGTCGAGATACCTCTGAAGATGCCTACTGCAAACTGCAAGTCTAAGCAAAACTCTAGGCGAAATTCCTATTGGACCACGGTTAGTAAGCAGGGAGTATCTTAATTTCGAAGTTGAATCCGGACGTGAAAGCTTTCATCAATATATATCATAGATGGTGACTGAAGAGAGTATTCTTGAGTTATTACGGATGTCTGTTGAGTGTTTTTACTGGTAGGTTGGGAATGCCTTCGATGGGTTGAGCGGACCTCTTATGGACTAGGCCTGATGATCTGTTAAGCCGCAACTGTTGTTTCTTGAAAAGAGATTCGATTTCCATGCATTTGTAAAATGTTTCTCATTGCATTTTAAATATTTGGTTGGTTCTGTGCATGCATTCGCTGCAAGGGACCTGAGCTGAATCTGGGGCATTGCTTGGGTATGCAGGTTAATGTTTGCTTTTGTAGAATACACCCTCGGATAGGAGTTTCTAGCAAATATCTTTGTTTTCGGGGATAATCCGTATCATCGAATATGATAGTAGTTTCAAGTGGTTGTTTAATTCTTCACCATCTCTTTCTTTCTCGACACTTTCCATTACACAGGAGTAGATTGGAAGTAGAAGGGGCTCTGTCTCTATTCCTCTGGTTGTAGGGAGTAGTGGTGGAATATCAATTAATTTTCATATTGTTCCCCTTTTCTTCGGAGTTTCTTCAATAATTTTTTTTGGGGTGTCCGTTTAGACAGTTTAGAGTATAATATCCTTTTTTTGTTTTCAGAATTGTATCCTTGTGAATTATATTTTCTAGTCGGTATATCTTTTTTTCCCAGAGAAATTATTTCTAGTTCGATTCGTTTGATGAGTTTCTGAATATTCATTCAGTTATCTGTTTGTTTTGATTGTAATTAAGGTTTTTCTTTTTTTATTTAGACCGGTAAACGGAAATGAAGTCATATTTATCCGCGACATCTGGACTTATTGTGCGAAACTTTTTTGTCAATCCTATCAGTTCTTCAATGTCGCCGTCAGATAAATCTTGGTTGATAAAATATAAAGGGAGTTCCAATAAGAGGTTTAATTTTGAATAGCCCGCTATTTTGGTAGATGTCACTTTTGAAGCTATCATTTTTGACATTTGACAAGAGTAGAAACTACGGCATCAATAAAAATGGGACGATACACGCTTCAACAACGCATTGAAATTGTGAAAATTTGACAGAGAGGGTTCGTAAAAATCGGAACATTTTTGGACCGTCGTGAAGCACCTTGTCTAACCGTGTAAACTGTTAAATTCGTCTATTCAGCAGTTTTTTCTTGAGAGAAAACAAATCGTGACAATTCTAGTCTCTTTAATTTGTCTATCTCTTTTTGACACAACTTGTCATAAGGTCACTAAATAATACAAAATGAATAATATAGGTCACGACGACGTTACATTCTTCCTCTCCCATACCAAGCTTGCAGCATAATAAAATTCAAGTGAAGACATAATTCAAAAATAAAAAACATCGTTTAACTAAAGTCCACTTCGTAATGTTCTGTCACTTTTCCTAATTTAGTCACAGGCCGTTTTAGAAATCCGTCTCTGGTTTTCACTGTCACTACTCTTACTCTTTAATCTAGTCCAGGAAATATTTCTGTAATTTTGCCTATTTTCCATGAATTACGAGGCAAATTTTCATCAATTATCGTAACTATATCTCCAATTTTCAAATTTTCGACGTCTTTATGCCAACGAT
The DNA here is from genome assembly GCA_910592335.1 of Adalia bipunctata. NCBI lineage: Eukaryota > Metazoa > Arthropoda > Insecta > Coleoptera > Coccinellidae > Adalia > Adalia bipunctata. The sequence goes on from OU342951.1 coordinate 28,910,665, forward strand.
TCCTCTTTGTTAATGTTGGCAAATATTCTTTTGACCATCTTTTCCAAAAATCATTTGCAATTCTCTGTGCTCTCCTCCATTGTTTTCTGAGGTCAGGCATCTCTCCAATAACGCCGAATTGGTCTCTACAAGTATCTCCAAAAATAAAGTGATTTGGTGTTAAGGCTTCATAGTCATCTGGGTCTGTAGTTACTTTCGTTAGAGGTCTAGAATTTACTATATTTTCTATTTCAGCCAAAACTGTTTGTAATAGTTCATCTCTTAATTTCTCCTTCAGTACCGTGTTGTACAGGGCTACTTTTACTGTTCTTATTAGTCGCTCCCAAGTTCCACCCATGTGTGGAGCAGCTGGTGGAATAAACTTCCATTCTATTCCTTTGAAAAGTAATTGATTCCTTAAGCTATTTTCGTCTATTTCAGAAATGGCTTTTCTTAGTTCTATTGAAGCTCCTTTAAAATTCGTGCCATCATCTGACAAAATCACTTTTATATCACTTTTTCTGGCAACCATTCTTCTGATAGCCATGATGACGGAATCAGCACTTAATGAATGAGCTATTTCTAAGTGTATTGCTCGCACTGCAAGACAAGTAAAAATTACTCCCCATCTCTTCTCCTGTCTTCGTCCTACTGTAACCAACAATGGACCGAAATAGTCCATTCCAGCATGTGTGAATGGTTTCAAGTTCGGAGTGAGTCTAATTGGAGGTAGTTGTCCCATTTGAGGCACTTCTGGAGTTGCTTTTCTGAGTCTACACATTTGACATTTTGAGAAGACTGATTTTACAGCAGTTCTTCCATCAATATAATCTAAAACTTCTGTCGAGAGTTGTTCAAAACTGTCTCAATTCCTTGGTGACCATTCTTTTCATGTAAATATTGTAAATACAATTTTGTTATATGATCATCTTTAGGCATAATTGCTGGTCGTTTTGTCGCGATGTTCATATTGGGGGCTAGGTCTGTCCTCCCTTGTAACACCATTTTCGTCTAATTTTGGAGATAATTTTTTCATTCTACTTTGATTTTTAATATTCATATTTTTTCTCAGAGCCGATATTTCTTGAGGAAAGTTTTCTTGTTGACATTTGATAACAATGAATCTTTCAGCTTCTCTGATGTCTTCAAGTGTTGGTTTATTTTCTGCAAGGTTATTTCTTATTTTCGATAACCAATATTTTGAAATTCTAACGACCCAAGCTGTAGAAAGAAGTAATTTCATCCAATTACTGAATCTTTTCGGATTTGGTGTAGGAATATTTGAGGAAGAATACTCGGTGCTTATTTGAGTTACAGCAACGACATCTCGATGTTCGGGATTAATTTCTTCCAAATCTTTCTTCGGCCAATCGTCTTCTTTCTCCTGCAAGAACTTCGGTCCGGTAAACCAAGTTTCGAATGATAGCCGATTTCCACCAGTTGCGTTGTATGATCTTGTTGCCATGTCAGCTACGTTTAATTAAGATGGTACCCAACGCCACTGATTTGCTTCAGTATTTTCTTGGATTTCTCCAACTCTATGAGATTCAAATTGTCCAAGAAGATTCGTTCTCGAGGTTTTTATCCAATATAGTAGGTACAGTTGTAGAATCAGTCCAATAAATTATTCGATTGATTTTTATGTCCAATTCATTTTTCACAGTATTTGCTAAGCGACTGCCCAAGACTGCTGCCTGCAATTCTAATCTCGGAATTGAGATTGGTTTTGTTGGTGATACTCTTGATTTTCCAAAAACTAGAGTTACATCAATTCTTTCGTCAGATACTATTCGGAGATATGCCAAAGCTGAAAATGCCATTTTACTGCTATCACAAAATATATGTAAGTCAATTTTTTTCGCTATGGGTATGAATGATGAATAGCAACGTGGAATACTAAGTTCATCGATATTTTTAAGGTCCGCTATCCAATATTCCCAATCTTGGTATATCTTCTCATCAATGGAATCGTCCCATCCTATTCCTGTTCGCCATATATCTTGAACAATAATTCTTCCCCTTACTGTGAAATTTGATAAAAGTCCCAAAGGGTCATATAATGACATAACTGTCTTCAAAATTTCTCTTTTGGTCGATCTACAATCTGTTTTTTGTTGTATCAAATCTTGTCTTACTTTGAATATGAAATTATCAGTTTTAGGGTCCCAATACATTCCTAGTATTCTTTGAATTTTGGAATCACAATCCATATCTAAATCTTTGAAAGTAATTTGATCAAGCATCATCATTTTCTTCACTTCTTCTGAGTTTGTAGTCCATCCTACCAGCTCAAAACCTCCAGATTTTTGTACTTTTTTCACTTCCGAGATAATTCTGAATGCTTCTTGGGGGTATCTGCACAGTCCAAATAATCGTCCACATAATGTTTCTTTGTAATGGCTTCAATTATTCGTTGAGACAAAGCTTTTTCTTTAGCGTTCAAATTTTTGATGAACTGAGCACTTGTAGCACGTTGCTCCAAACGTCATAACTTCCATTTGATATACATCACATGGTGCATTGGGATGTTCTCTCCAGAGGAATCTTTGGGAGTCTTGATCAGATGGTCTTATTTTCAGCTGATGGAACATTTCTCTTATGTCTGCAGAGAAAGCAATTTTTCTTTCACGAAATTTCATCAGAACAGAAACCAATGGTGCTAATAAATCTGGGCCAGGTAAAAGATTTTTGTTTAGGCTAGTTCCATTTGTTGTTGCTGCGGCATCAAATACTAATCTCAGCTTGTTTGGTTTGTTGATATTCGTTACACCAAAGTGAGGTATACAGGGTCTTTCACGAGGAACCTCACCCATATTTATACGGGAAACTACTGAACGTATTTTCATGAAATTCAGCACTTATAAGTATTTCACGATGCTGATGAAATCTAAAATATTTTCAAGGCATGAGCAAATTAGAACACCATTTTTTATTGCAGAAATAGATTCCTTAGAAAATTTCAAGTTATTTTGATGTAACATTTTTCAGTTTTGGTTGGAAAATTCTCTCTGAGCGGGAAAATTCGAAAAAAAAATCGAAAATAGAGCTCCGCTGAAACAAGAATAACTTCGAGGTTTTTGGATGGAAAATTTTCATTTTTGGGATTTTTCAAGATGTAAGATTGATGTATCCACTTTAGAAATCGAAATCGTGATTCATGATACAGGGGGTGAAAAAATCGCTTTCAAAGTTAGGGATGACAAAATCGTGAAAAATCATTTTTTTCAAATTAGAACCCCATTTTTTATGGCAGATATTGAATCTACGTTAAAAAATAATGTGAGTGTATGCATCACACCCTTGCCCTAAAATGGATATTTTCTGAGTTATTCACAAAAAACTGTTTTTCGTCTTGAATTTTCAGCTATTTCTTTTCCCTTCACGCCAAAAAGATGAAATTTTCAGGAACTGTTACTTAAACCATGTTTTAGATTTTACTACTTCTTCTTTTTTCTTCTAAATAGGCCTTTGGCCTGTTCTACGTCGAAATTCACCACCTTCATTCGATGGTCTATCTGGGCTTCTGGGCAAGTTGTCACTCCATCTCTTCCTGGGTCTTCCGATGCTCCTTTTTCCCAATGGTGATCTATCCCTCGAAATTCTCACTATCCGGTCTTGGTTCATTCTGTCTATATGCTCATTCCATTCAATCTTCCTTCCCAGAACCCATTCATTTATGTTGTCTATCTTGCATGTTCGTCTTATGTCTTCGCTCCTCTCTCTGTCCCACAGTGACTTCCCTGCTATCCTTCGAACAATCTTCATTTCGGTTGTTTCCAGTATTTGCTGTGTTATCGAGGTCTCAGGCCTGGTTTCCGCCGCATATGTCAGAATTGGCCTTATTGCAGTTTTATAAATTCTTGCTTTCGTTTCTATTCCAAGATGTTTATTTCGGAAAATTGTCTGGTTCAATTGAGAGGCTGCTCTTGTTGCTTTAATCGCTTGTTCTCGCACTTCTGATTCTATGTCACCATAACTTGATATTTTTATGCCTAGGTAAGTAAATTTCATTTCTTGGTGTATTATTCTGTCGTCTACCATCAGTTTTACAGCGTAAAGGTGTTTTAGATGTTGTCATGCATTTAGTTTTCGATGAAGATATTGTCATACCTAGTGTTTTACAGACATTATTGAACAAAAACAAAAGTCTCTGGAGATCATCTTCAGTTTCCGCTACCAATACAGCGTCATCTGCATAACATAAGATGTTTATTTTTTCATTCCCCATTTTGTATCCTCGCAGCTTCCGGACTTGTCTGATTATTTCATCCATTATTATGTTAAACAGCAAAGGACTCAGAGAGTCTCCTTGCCGTATGCCTCTTTATACTGTTATTGGTGCAGTGAGAGTGTTTTTAATCTTTGCTTGGACTTGGTTGTTTGTGTAGATGTTTTCTATTGTTTTAATTTTCATAAGAATATATATATATTGTTTTAATGATGTTACTAGGTATTTGCCTATCATATAAAAGGTGTATTATATCTTGTAGACGGATCTTATCAAAGGCTTTCTCGAGGTCGATGAAGCAAAAGAATGCTGGTTTGTTGTATTCGATTGATTTTTCCGTTATTTGTCTGATTACGAATGCAGCATCAGTGCAGGATCTACCAGTTCTGAATCCCTGTTGTTCATCGGCAAGATCAGTGTGTTCGATTATGATGTTTGTCATAATTTTTGTTATTAATTTAAGGGTGGTTGATATAGCTATTATTACAACAAGGGAAATATGAATAGTATATTTCCGAGGTTGTCAAAGTTACATCCCGAGGGCGAAGCCCGAGGGATGTATAGACAACCGAGGAAATATATTCATATTTCCCGTGTTGTAATCAATAGTTTTTTTCTGATTGAAACATTATTGTTCTGAAAATGGAAAAATTAATATTAGATTGCAAATTTTTGAATTCATTGGATTTTAAACGTTGCTATGGGCCGTGTTTGTGAAAATCATAGTTGACTGTTTTGATTTTTATGTCTTGTCAGAAATAAAATTGATGAAATAATGTCAAATTACGTGGAAATTCAAGCGGCAAAAGCCCGTGAATGTTTGGTTCCGGAGAGATCTAAAACTGCCTACAATAAAGCGTATGAAGACTTTCAGGAGTGGAGAAGAAAAAATTTGGTGAACGGTGTCAACGAAAATATTTTGTTGGCATATTTTGAAGATTTGGTATGTTGCTCTGATTCTCGATATTTTTGATGTAATACTAATTTGTTCGATCCCCAGTCGCAGAAATATTCACCAAACACATTATGGCCAAAATTATCAATGCTAAGGTCAATGTTACATTTAAAGGAAAAAACTGATGTCAAAATGTTCGATGAAGTGGAAGCATTTGTTAAGAATAAAAATAAAGGATACTTTCCTAAAAAATCAGCAGTGTTGGCCCGGGAGGAGATCAAGAAATTCTTGAGAGAAGCTCCAAATGACGTTTATTTGATGTATAAGGTAAAATTTTCATTTTGATTACCTCTGCGAATAGATTTTTACATTCGTAATTTTGAAGGTCGCTTTAGTGATGGAAATCTTTGGCGCCTGCAGAACGAACGAATTGGTGAATATGCTATCTTCCGATATCGAAGATCGTGGGTCGGTGATCGTGATCAACGTTTCAAAAACGAAGAATGATATAAATAGGACATTTACAATAATTGATGAAGAAGATCTAGGTGCTGCTCGTTTGGTGAGAGAATATTCGGCATTGCGTCCGCAAGGCGTTCTTAGGTTCTTCGTGGCTTATCGAAATAAGAAGTGTACTCTTCAGCCTGTCGGCAAAAATACCTTCGGAAAGATTCCGAGTAAGGTTGCTGAATGGTTGGGTTTAGATAATCCAAAAGCGTATACAGGCCATTGTGGAAGACGAACATCCGCGACCTTGGTTGCCGATGCGGGAGCCTCAATGACCACACTAAAGAGACATGGTGGTTGGAAAAGTTCGTCTGTTGCGGAAGGCTATCTAGCTGACAGTATGTTGCAGAAAAATAAGGTGGCGAAGATGATAGCTGGTGTGGAGGGAGAGCCATCTACAGCATCAGTTACGGTTCCTGGAGTGTCGATGATGGCATCGCGTGAAGCATCACAATCTTTGAGGACGGTTTTTGGAGAATCGACTACAGCTGAAAGGAGTGTTCTTAACGAAACGACAGCCTCATCGATGAATTGCGAACAAGATATTTCATCTTTTGCGTCTGGGTACAATACCTTTAGCGGAAATTTTACGAATTGTACTTTTCTTTTTCCATTAAATAAATGAATGATTTTTTATAGTAAAATATAAATATATCATATTGTCCCAAGGGAAATATGACTTGACGTTTCATATTTCCCTTGGGAAATATTGGTGTGTTATGACATATGGTAACTAAGGCGATATTGCTCAATATTGTTCCAATCAGAAAAAAATAAATTTATTCCCCTATAATTAGAAGGTTCTTTTTTATCACCTTTTTTGAACATCAAAAGGAGAGTACTTTTTCGCCATTCATCTGGAATCATGTTGTAGTGAAGTATTTTGTTGGTAAGTTTCATCAGTTCTTGGACCAGCATATCTCCTCCGTATTTCAGGAGTTCATTAGAGATGTCGTCTTGGCCCGGGGTCTTTCTATTTTTCAGCCTTTTCAGTGCTTTCCTTACATCTGCACTATCAATTTCGATGTTGTTGTTTATGTTTATATCAGGAGTTCTTTTTGCTGTGGAAGGTTCGTTATTTTTATAGAGATCTTTGAGGTACTTGATCCACACTTCTTCCTCGATCTGGCTATAAATTCATTGGTCTCTTTTCTCTGGTTTCTTTTGAAGCGCCATATTTGTTTTTGAAGCCCGTAGAAGTCACTTTCAAGTTGTTTGGAAAATTTTTCCCAGTAATCCTTCTTTAGTTTACTACTTCACATCAACAATTCTCAATAAAACTCGGTTTTCACCATTTTCCAGCGTATGTACTCATTCAGTTCGAGAGTTGGATGATGGCTCATTAGAACTTTCACCCAAATTTTGTCTTTCCTTGTGCAATAATTTATTATGGAATAATTCACAATTATCTATTCCACAATGTTTTTTTGTCGGGCATGCATACGTTCTGTGTTTATTCTGAAGACATGAAAAACACAGTTTGTTCTGACTCACAATAGTCCAACGTTCGTCAGAAGTTCTTGACTGGAATTTTGTACATTTTTCCAGATTATGACCTTTTTTCTGCAGTCAAAACAAAAAATTGATGGTGATCTAGAAGTTAAAACAAGTGATCGTTCATTTCTTCTGGTTTGATGGCTTTCTCGACTTGATGGTTTGTTATTTGAAATATAACAAGCTGCATTCGCTAAGTTTGTCAACCACTTTGCGAAATCTGCTAAGGATACATTGCCATTTTGACTGCATATTTCTTCTCCCCATCTCAACTTGAGCATGTCTGGTAATTTATGACACAATTTCTTTAGCAGATGTGGATTCTGAAGGTGCATATCATAATGAAGAGATTTTAGCGTACTAACTAAGCTTGTCACATTATTTGAAAAAAGAATCAGTTGTTCCATTTCGTTGTCACGAATGGCAGGCAATTTTTCAATTTTTTTTTTGCCTCTCCTCTTAAACATTTTTGTAGTTTTATCATGGATTCTTCAGGAGAGTATTCACACAATGAAGAAATTTTCCGAAATTGGTAAATGAAAGTTGGCCAATCCTCAGGTTTGCCGTCAAAAATTGGAAAATCTCTTTCATTAGTATTTCGCGTTAACATCTTTTCAGATCTTTCATTGCTGCGTCTATTATCTATACTTTTGAAAGCATTTGTCATGGCTACATATAAATCATTAATTCCAATACAATTATTATCTAGTTTTGATTTTTCTTCATTTAATGTTTCCATTTTTCTTGTCTCTTCCACCCATTCACCGACAAAGGATTTGGCATTTCCTTTAAATGACAGAATTTTGTCTATACCCTCTTCAAATGTAGAATCTGTGGACATAACATCTTGTTGGCTTTCCGCATCTTCATCCAATAGTTTATTTTCTTCCATTTTTCTATCAAGTTCCAATTTGTAATTCACTGAGATGTTTTTCAATCTCCAGTTCCTTGATTTTCTTCTCCAGTAATAGTCGTCTTTTTTCGGTATCATTAATCAGTTGTTGCAATTTCACAGAATAATGACTTTTTTGAGAAATACTTTTCAAGCTCCTCTTCTTTCTTTTGTCGATTTCATTCATAGATGTTTTTGTTTCAACATCAGCGTTGCCATTCAAGTCGGCCTGTTCATTATTTGATCCAAAATTAGTAGGCCATACAAAGTTAGGATCCAAGATTTTCTTCCCAGCCGTTTGTCGACGACTTCTTGAATTTCCTTGATCTCCTTCTTCGTTAGACATAACCACAGGACTTTTCTTTAGCTCGAAGGACCAATGTAAACTGTTAAATTCGTCTATTCAGCACAAAATCGTGACAATTCTAGTCTCTTTATTTTGTCTATCTCTTTTCGACACAACTTGTCATAAGGTCACTAAATAATACAAAATGAATAATATAGGTCACGACGACGTTACAAACCGAAATACAGAAATTGGTGGGAAAATTTGAGCTGTTGGGACAAGTTGGTGATGAGAAGAATAAAACCCGTGCACGTCGCTCAAGAACAGCAGAGAATATTGCTACTGTATCCGAAAGTGTTGAAGAAAACCCATTCCTCGTCGTTCTTTGGAATTAGGCATTTCACATAAAGATTTGGGTCTTTAGGCTTATAGAGTTCAGTTAACACAAGAACTCAAGCCGGCCGATCATCAGAAACGTCGTGTCTTTGCTGATTGGGTCCTTGAAATGCATGAAAATTCCATCGAAAAATCATCTTGAGTGATGAGGCCCATTTCTACCTCGGTGGCTTCGTCATCAAGCAAAATTGTCGCATCTAGGGCTCGGAAAACCCAGGAGTTATTGTTGAAAAGCATCTATCCTCTACGTGTGACTGTGCGGTGCGGTTTATGGTCCGGCGGCGTCATTGGACCTTACTTTTTCGAGAATGAGGCTGGGGCAACAGTTACGGCGAATGGATTGCACTATCGGAAATTATTCATTTTTTATGGCCGGAATTGGATGATACTGATCGGACAACGTTTACTTTCAACAAGACGGCGCTCGTGCCACACAAGCAACGAAACCATTGATCTGTTAGGGGCATGGGCTTAGCCAGCGTAGGGCCCCCCCTGAAAAAAAATTAAATTTGCCTTTTATTTTCATCCCAAAATTTTACATTTTGACTGACCTTGGACCATGACCATGGTTTGCCCCCCCTGTAATAAATCCTGGCTACGCCCTTGGTTAGGGGAAAAATTCCGGACAGTGTTATCTCTCAAAGAGGTGATCAAAATTGACCACCGAGATCTTGTGATTCAACACCTTGCGATTTCTTCCTTTGGGGCCATTTGAATAAGATGGTCTAATATGCGAAGAGCCCAGCGTCGATTCAAGACCTCAAAGATGGAATTCGTGAGGCTATCGAGGACATAAGGCAACCACTTTGCGATTTGGTTATTGAAAATTTCATGAGAAGGATTATGGTCCTGTAGACGTGGTGGTCATTTGGCTGATGTTATTTTCCATGATTAACGGTATACCTTCCTCTTCATAATGAAAAGACAATCATTAAACCAAAAAAAATGGTATTTTTCTCTGAATGTCGAAATAACTACTCTTATTGGAAAACCCTTTAGTTCTGCTACGCTGGCGGTTCTTTTATTATTTGTACCGCCGGTGTCTACACCCATATCCATGTAAGATTTCGGGATTACCGCGATTCCGCACATGGAAGTTCACTGACAAAATAGACTTATAAACCTATAAATTTCCGTGTAGAACGTCGAAGAAATATCGTTAGCGACAGCTGTTACACACGGAATCAAAAAAACATAATGCCTATAATTACACGACAAAAATTTTTTCGAATTGTCAATACCTGACATTTTGCACTTTCCGGTTCAACATAGATGCAGAAACCCTGGCTTAACGACTCCTAACCAAAAATTGTAGAACAAATAGGGTTTGTAGATAGGTTCCTAGTTCTAGAATGATCCGCAATATTTCACGGCCGTGGCGCTATTGCGGCAATGGAAAATAGTGCGACCCTTTTCGAGAGAAATGAAAAGTAGGACCCCATCTCAGATTTTCATTTGGCGAGAAAGTCTTAAACAAAACCTAATCAGTGCCAACACCAGGTATTCTATGCATCTATAATAACTCAATTAAGAAAACTCTCACAACACTAATGATAATTTCAATGTTTGACGATGAGTCTTGACACACATTATATACAGAGTAAAAATCATTTATCCTGGAATTTTGTATTTACGCATCAGACAGAAAATTTGATTCAACACAGAGGACATCCGAGTGCTTCACGGCTCCAAAGCTGCATATTAGGGTGGAGCGATTTTCTCAATTTTATAATCTGATGATGCCTGGTATCGGAATAAATGTCTTTCAGGGTGAGTATAGACCAAAAAAAATCTCACTCTTATCGGACTTAATCTTCAGTTTCCTAGGAGGGGGGGAAATTTCTCAGTATCAGTAATTTTTTTAACTTCGAATATTAAATCTATAAAAAATTTTTATAATAGTCTTTTAATCCCTTGTGTTATAATTTATCTTATTCTTTTCTGAAAACTCATAAAAAGACCCAAGGGCGTCGCCAGGGGGGGGCAGCTCCCCCCCTAGAGCTCAAAAATCCCTTAACAACTTAGGAAATAATAGCATAATATACGAAAATCAGCTCATTTTTTCTATTCTGATTGTATCTTGCCCCCTAGCTCAATTGCCCCCCCCTGGCTGGCGACGACCTTGAAAAGGCCTGTGCCACTTACTGACTTATTTTCAAATTCCTATCAGCCATTTAAATATAATAATTTAGCTTTTTTCCACTCTCTTACTAGTATAATAATTACTTATCTGGAAAACTACTACATTACTAAGTTTATATATTATTCAATATACATTAATTACGTCAAGTTTGTTATACCTATAGGCTCTAATAAAAGGCCATAAAATTATGAGGCACTTGTCAATGTCCAATTTTTTTCTAGATAGAGTATTCCGAATGCTCAGCAATCTAAAACACGTCCCTTTAGTCCTTTAGCCAAGCAACGAGCTTGAGAAATTGGTCATACAATTATGAGGCACTGGTCAATGTCCAATTTTCAATTTTTTCTAGATAGAGTAATCCGATAGCTCAGCAATCTGAAACACGTTCCTTTATGCCTTTAGCCAAGTGTCATATATTGTACATGCGTATTGAGTTTGAAGACTCCTGTCGTACTGTCGGGAGGAGTCAGTCAATTGTAAGACGACTAACAATAAAGATATCAGAGCATTAAGTAGTTTTTTATTAAAGTTATAAAAGAGCCCCACATCTAATATAAAATATAAGAGAATATTACACCAAGCAACGAGCTTGAGAAATTGGTCATAAAATTATGAGGCACTTGTCAATGTTCAATTTTTTCTAGATAGAGTAATCCGAATGCTCAGCAATCTAAAACACGCCCCTTTAGGCCTTTAGCCAAGCAACGAGCTTGAGAAATTGGTCATAAAATTATGAGGCACTGGTCAATGTCCAATTTTCAATTTTTTCTAGATGGAGGAATCCGATAGCTCAATCTAAAACACGTTCCTTTAGGCCTTCAGCCAAGCAACGAGCTCGAGAAATTGATCATAAAATTATAAGGCACTTGTCAATGTCCAATTTTCAATTTTTTTTAGATAGAGTAATCCGAATGCTCAGCAATCTAAAACACGTCCCTTTAGGCCTTTAGCCAAGCAACGAGCTCCAGAAATTGGCCATAAAATTATGAGGCACTTGTCAATGTCCTATTTTCATTTCTTTCTTGATAGAGTAATCCGAAAGATCAGCAATCTAAAACACGTTCCTTTAGGCCTTTAGCCAAGCAACGAGCTCCAGAAATTGGTCATAACATTATGAGGCACTTGTCAATGTCCAATTTTCAATTTTTTCTAGATAAATTGGGAGAGCGGGAATGGGTGGAACACGATTTGCAGCCACCTCCCCCTGGTGGGTTCTGGGTTGGTCTTTAGCGAAGAAAACCAAGCGAAGAGCTGTTACTCGTAAAATAAACCAAATTATTCGGTTATTTATACATTTTTATTTTACGTAAATTTTCGAGGTCATCTAGGAACCTGAAAACGTCACATTTAGGAACCCAGATTTTGCCATTTCATTAACCACATAAAAAGACACCAATCGAGCACCCAGGTCAAAAGAAAAATTGAAGATAATTTTTTCTTGTATAAAATCGCTCCGCCCTACTGCATATACATGTGCGAGCCGAACCTATCGCGAACCGCTCGCGAAGTGTTCGTGTCATGTTCGTTAATTTCACATACACACTTGCGATCCGCTCGCGATCCAATACCGACGGCTTACGAACTTACACTGGGCTCGCGTTGTGTTCGTGAAAAAAACCGACTATCGATGGATCGGCGCGAACAGTTTGCGAGCGGCTCTACAGACGTTCGACATGCCGTCCAAATAATTGTCGCTATTGGTTCGGCTCGCACATGTAAACGCAGCTCAAGATTCCAAAAAATCACGTTGTTGGAGGAGCCATACCATATGGGTTTGGTTTCGGATTCGGATACTGTAGTTTACCGTCCTTATTATGACCTGGTCGAGGGAGCATCATGCTTCAATTGTCGTAACTTTAATTGAAAAGGGTCATTTTGTACCTGCCACAGAAAATACTTTCTCCACGACTGCCACATAATACAGCTCTTTCAACATCGAATTTGACCATACAATGTCAGTATTCCATCACTTGATATGTCATATTCATTCTACAACACTTTTATCGATTTCAAGTAAATAACCAGTTATGACCACGGTTGTTGTTCAGTTTGGTCCTTGGTTTTCGCCCTTTATAGATTACCACCAATAACCAACTCGAGCTTGAGTATAATCCTTGTTTTTTAAGCATTTCGACTGAATTTCATTCTCGCACAGTGTGTGAGAATATTCATTCCGTAACAGTTTTGAAAACATAGAGAATAAATCTATGTGTCAGCCGCTCTGATTGTCATATTCATTGCGGTTTTAGAAACGTCATAATTCATCTTAGTATTCTTTTTTCTTTTATTTCAACAGTCGTGGAGAAAGTATAGTCTGTTACTCGGTTAGAATGAGAATCCGATACTCGTGATTCCTCAGGCTCGCCTCCGGCTCGCCCTCGGAATGATTCACTCGTATCGGATTTTCATTCTGCCCTTGTTACAGAATATACTATTCCGCATTTGGTACGGTTTATTGTTGTCTGCAAGTTTTCTGACCGGAAAAAATATATCTTCAGTGCACAAATTCGTAACAACAGGTTCTGCAATGACTGGGGGAGGTCTTGTCAATCTCGTCTTTCATGGTCAGAAGTTCCGAAAACATTGCTAGAGTCGATCGAGCATTCTGCATCTAGTTTTGCACGGAACCATGGTTCTGCTCTTCGGATTGTAGTCACAACAGTGAAGAGGATTTTGGCATAGCAGTGAATCGAATTTTGCATATTGACCTCAAGATAAGCCCACACAAGATCATAGTTGTACAGAATTTACAGTGATTTCAGGCGACCCTTCAACAAATCTTCCGACTGCAACTTTGTGGACGAGCTCATTTTAATCTCTCAGGGTGTGTTAATAAATAAAATTTCCGTTAGTAGGCAACTGACAACCCTCAGGAACTCAAAGATTACGCTTAAGCTCGGTAACAGTTTGGTGTGTTAACTTGACATTAGTCATTTTTGAGCTAAATACAAGTATTACCCGTCGAAGTCAAAGTTTGGACGAAATGATTATCAATACTTATCGAGATCAAAACATAAGCAAATCGACAATTTTTCGCAACATTAAATACTGTCAAAAGGGAATGCCATCGATAAATTTGAATATTGATTGAAGAAGACTTTGGGAGGATCTTGCATACCATTTTGAAACGTTTGGGAATATTCTATCTACATGAAAACAATTGATGAAAGAATGTTTTAATGGAAAGAAGATATGGAAAATAGCCATGGCTATTAACAGGCAGATGGCACTGGAAATAACAAGGAATATGAAATGAATCATAATCAGCATTTGCTGATATAAGTATCCGCACGCTAGGTGTCTGGTGAATGAGTTTGATTTAAGTACGGTTGCTATTATTCATTCCGAAACTGCCTACTGTCCCACACATCTCGATCGAAATGGCGTTCGGAAGTTACTAGATACAAAATTCCAGGTAAAATGAATCACATAATAACTGAATTACTCGGTGAGAGTGGTGTGCTTTATGCTTCAACTCACAGTCCACCCCTGCAAGAAATATGGTACGATAGTAAGCCCATCAATTATCATTTCGTTACTGTCAGGGTTTTGAATTACGGGCTCTAGATTTCCCATTTGTTATTTAGAGACTATACTTCCAATTTATATCTTTTTAGTTGTGATTGATTTCAAAATATACTCACATTATTACAGTTCTGATAATTGGTAGATGCAGCTATTGCGGCATCATGCAAATGGAAAGGAATCACAGGTTCCTTCGTGTAAGACAAAAATATAAGTAACGTTTCTGCTACAGTTTCGACTGTAACTGCTGAAATACAATTTAGGAAAACCGTTATATATTCAAATTGGTTTATATTTTAATAACAATACCAATAAATATCAGATTTTTTACGTCAAGTCAATTTTTTGAATTGATGGAATGGACGGTTTTTTTAATTTTCAAGAAAATGCAAGAAAATTAATAAAGAATAAGATACAGTTGCTTTCAGAATACTAGATGGTTTTTTGAAATATAACTGGGGCAGTCTGTATATTTTTGCAGATTTTTAAAGATGTTAAAATGTCGAATTCATACCTACTGGGCTAAGTGGAAATAATCTATTAAACAAGAGGTGAATGGAATTAATTGCCAAGATTTAAAAAGGATACGAATGGGATTTGTTGAACCAAAGTCTAACCAATTTTTTAGTTTCACAAAGTTTTCTTGGGTACTATTCGACTCAAATAAATCCTTTACTCCTAATCCATGTTTATATAAGTGGTCTATAAGTAGCCATAATTCCCTGGGAACTGAATATAAAACATCACCTTCCAAAGCTATCTGTGAACAAAAAATAGGTAATGTTGATTACCTTTCATTCAATAGTAGATAATTTTTCGCAGTTTCAGAACACTGAAACCATGACAGGGTAACAGATTAGTGAACAAAATTCAATGTTACCATGCTTCACTCATTAACAAAAATGTTATGACGTTACCGTTCTGAAAGGAAATTACATAACATTATTTCATCGGGCAGCAGAAGTGTTTCATGACATTCACAGACGTAAAATATGAAGTTGATCAATGCCCGAAACTTAATCTTATTAAAAAATATTAATTTTCGGAGTAAAATTAATTTTTGTATTCCACAGCATAAAACAGTTGGATTCGAGGGTAGTTTTGGATTTCGTGCGCCGCATCTGATCAATAAATATATTGATGATATCTTCAGTACACGCATTTCAATACTTGCAAGAGATGCATCAGAGATCGCCTGACCAGAACCATATAAAATTTTAGCGAATTATTGAAAAGAATTCCAGAATATTTCTGTAATTTTTTTTGACAGATCTCGAAAACTTTTTTTGAGTTCATTGCTTTGAGTGACCCATTTTTTCTCTATAAACAATGATGTTACGTTTAGTTGACAGATGCACTCACTATTTTCCGCCATTGTGTATCAGTTAAATACATAATTGGAACAGGTGTTCTGCATAAAGCTTCCATGGAAGTAGTAAAGGATGATTTCTGTCCTGTACCACTGACTATAATGAACATATCTTTACCACCATTCAAATGCAAAACCAATATATCTTCTAATTCTTCCTCGTCTGTTTCTAAATTAATTTCTAAACGAATATCAATTTTTTCACCTGAAAAAAAAATAACTTTTAGAAAAGTATATTGACTTAAAGTGAAAATCTACCTGGATTCACAGTTCCATAGTAAGGAGTTATTCGCAACCACTCCTTACAATAACTCTGTTCATTCAATTTCTTAATAAATTCATATTCTGCAGGTACCTAGGGAGGAATAGAGAACTCATGATGAAATCGATAAAAATATTAAAAACTTTGCAATATGAATGATTATTTCACTCATAAGAAAAAGACCAATCACACACTTCCATTTCCTTCTTATATCAATTATGTTTACATTAGTTTTGTGTAGTTTGAAATTATTCGGTACTCTTTTATAATCGAGACTATAGAGCCCGCTTTCAGCCTAGCATCATTGAGTTTGAATATACCTAAAGGTATAACGCCCTTGAACGAATTGAAGCCGCTTTTAGTTGTAGTTACTGTTCATAGCGGAGCAGTTGTGTTTCAGAGAATCGAAATTTGTTCCCCTCGCATCTGGCGGTGAGTAGGTCAACTATAAAACACGTACGCTGGGCACGAATGCGTGAATTATTTCTTGTTTTAATTCAAATAATGTCCTCTTCACACCGTTTGTAACGAAGATATATAATTTGGACGAATCCGACCCTGCCTATGATTCACAGTACTAGAAGGAAGTAAAGGACCCCGCACTTTTCTAATAGCAAATGGCGTTCCGTCAAATGTTCTAATTTTTTGGTATAATGTAGTACTCGACCTACTGATCAAAAGAGTCCATGGCCCCAACTCTATCCTATGACTAGTTTTTGAGATACAGGGCTTTGAAGTTGAGAATTACCCACTTTCGCTACGCGCGTATCTCGAAACAGAATCGAATGAAGTTCAAGAAACATTTCATTCCATCCCCAGGGAGCAACCATATGGAGGAATATGACCGAAAATCGTTACGAATACTGGGTTATCCATAATTGGATGCATGCTCGATTTTGAAAGTATAAAATTTATCAGTTCAAGAGCGAAAAAGTTCGTAAAATGAACTATTACACTATGTAGATATGTTGTTGTTACATCGAAAAAACCTGAAATACCCAGAATTCATACTGGGTGATCCATTATTCTATAATAATAGTTTCTATAAACTATTCACAATGAAGGTTAGGTGGACACCCTGTATGATATAAAAACATCAATACGACTGAGAGTTTTTACCCTCTTCCTATGACCAGATTTTTTGCTGGAATAAGAATAGAATAACATAAATAAATAATTTTCATATTACATAAAAAAAATCTGGTCATAGGACGTGGATGAAAACTCTCAGCCCTATTGATGTTTGTATATCAAGTACAGTGGTGAGAAAACCTCAACGGAGTTGATCATAAAATAAAAATGATGAAAAAAAAGGTGGTTTTCGAGTATTTTCGTGAGGTTCACAGTTTATTTCATGACTGAATCACCCTGTATTCTTCGAAGTTCATGATAATATGTTCCGAAAAAATCGAACAAAGACCTTAAATCAACCCAAAAATACAGGGTGTCCTCTTAACCTTCATTGTGAATAGTTTCTATAATAATGGATCACCCAGTATGAATTCTAGGTATTTCAGGTTTTTTCGATGTAACAACATATCTAGTGAAATAGTTCATCTTGCGAACGTTTTCGCTCTGGAACTGACATATTTTATACTTTCGAAATCGGACATGCATTCAATTATGGATAACCCTGTATTCGTTACGATTTTCGGTCATATTTTTCTATATGGTTGCTCCATAGGGATGGAATGAAATGTTTCTAGGGAAAAATTGAAGTTCATTCGATTCTGTTTCGAGATAGGCGCGTAGTAAAAGTGGGTAATTCTCAACTTCAACGCCCTGTATCTCAAAAACTAGTCATAGGATTGAGTTGGGACCATGGACACTTTTGATCAGCAGGTCGAGTACTAAATTATACCAAAAAATTAGAACATTTGACGGAACGCCATTTGCCATAAGAAAAGTGCGGGGTCCTTTCCTACAGTTTTCCTTGACTGAACAGCTAACAAAATGACCAGACTGTCCTAGCATATTATAGTTAATAGCTACAATGTACCGCCACTTCACGGCCAAAAATTTTGGCTTCAATTCCTTAAAGGGCGTTTTCCCCTAGATATATCGAAAACTCAATGCTAGGGCACAAAATACAATTATTAGGTACATTTATATTATTGTTTCTCCAGAAGAAAGGTGTTAATTTTTGTGTGTGGAGGAAGCAATTGTTTTCTCTTGATTCTCTTTAGGATGTTCAACCTACCACAACAGAATATTATTTTAATTTGTTGGTTTATTAATTCCATGTGCAGAAGGGCATCCTAAAGTCTTTATACAATGCTAATAGTTTTCCCCGAAAAATTACTGCGTTCACGAAATAGAATAAGAATTGTAATAATATGCTCCATTTTTGAGATGTCAGTTGATATAGACTACACTTTAAACTAATCGGAGCAGTTTTTAGAGAGCGATTACTTATAGAAAATTAAAGCGGGTCTCTCATGCAAACAAGAGCCTTCAGGTCTATCCTTGAAAAGTTAAACGCTTTCAAAAATGAGAACCAAATTTCTTGTCTTGAAAGTGCAGAAGAGTTAATGAAATGGCATTTTGTGGGGATGATTGATGTTATACCAATTTGAAGGCTACCTAAGTTCTAACAATTTAAAGAAGATCCGTTCATGAACACTGCTGTATTTGATTAGGAAGCTATTGCTTTTACGCACACAACGAGAGTTAAAAAAGATTTGCAAATAATAGTTCACCATTGATAAATAAGAAAATTATGTTCATACATAGAGTCCTGTTAAAAATGAGATAAGGGATGCAAGTTTCATCCCTTTAAAAGATCACAACATAATTGAAAAAATATTCATAGATATTCTGTTATTGGTAGAACAAGCCGACAAAATGCTATTTTTTCAACTCTTCAGATATAAATTTTTTGTCTCAATATTGCGTGTATCATTAAAATCTTCATTTTTCCAAAAAATTACATTTCTACAAGGAAAATATTTTCCTTGCATTATTATGTTCTACTGGAGATTTTAGAAGTTGTTTGAACAAGAGCTAACACGTTGACCACAGATTACTCGTTCCCATTAGGCCTTTTCGGAAACCTACTCTGGGTTACTAACTCGATCCATTGAGGTCACGTGACGGATCTTCTTGGATCACAGACCCGGTCTTGAGTTTACGAACTATCAAGTTTAGGATTTGAAGTGTCAGTAGATCATAACATAACCAATAATTTTAAGAAATTCTGAACTGGTGATCCAAAAATTATATCGAGAATGTAGTTGGTGGTATAAGGATCAATTAATTAATTGATCAACTCAATAAGTTGGATCAATTAATTAATTGATCCTTATACCACCAACTACATTCTCAATAATTTTAAGATTTTTTTCCCAGTTAATTTTTGGAATTTAACACATTTCACATTGCGCCAAATTCTCTTCTCTTCCCATAATTATTGATTAATTATTATTAATCAGTTAATCAATTTAGTTTACGAACTATCAGGTTTAGGATTTGAAGTGTCACTAGATCATAACATAACCAATAATTTCAAGATTTTTTTTCCCAGTTAATTTTTGGAATTTAACACATTTCACATTGCGCCAAATTCTCTTCTCTTTCCAAAATTTTTGATTAATTATTATGAAATTATTATAGAATAGAATATTATTATTATAAAGTGGAAGGCTTATTCCCGCGTTTTCCAGATACGAAACTAAACTGCCGTGCGCATGCGGTGGATCTAGCGACCCTGCTTTCGAGTAGGGTTACGATAAATCGACCCGAGTCACTGATCGGGTTAGCAACTCTGTACTTTCCGAACACGGGTTGGATGTTCGGATTAGGTAAACGAACGCAAAGGTTAGGGATCCAGTGAACCCGAGTAAGTTTCCGAAAAGGCCTATTGTGAACACGCGATCGAGGTTCGCCAAAAACGATATTGACGAAGATTTATTTGATTTTACGAAATGTTTTTTTTAGGCTGCCTTCTTTCGGAATATCTAAAATATTTTGAGAGGAACAATAAACTTCGAATTACTCGGAATACCAGGTAAAGTTGTGTCGTTTTCCCTAGATAATATAAAGCAGGTACCTTTTCATATCATATTTTCCAAAATACTCAAATTCTTGGTTTTGAGTCAAATCAAAAATCAAAATGAGCACTTAAGAGAACAATGAAGTAGTCAGAAATATCAAAAATCGATAACTGAATAAGGAAAACTCTCACAATACTAATAACTAGGAGCATAGAATAAATGGAGGGAAGGCTTCATACGCTCGACAGATCATTTTGAACTTCCAATTTCGGCGGAGGTTAGAGTTTCGTGTGGCGCCCGATAGATAACGCTGTGATCGCAAATAGGGCTATATGTCACATAATATGTCTTGTTCTGTGGCGCTACAGTTGCAAAGAATATTATGTGGTTGTCATTTTTATTGATACATTTTTACGACGAACACCAAAGTGATTGAATAATAAAACTTTTTGTTGTTGACTGAAAGGACTAAAGGAGGTCGAAACAAATTGTATTGAATTTGAATATTGTTTGAAGTTACTATAATATACGAATTGAATCGGCTTCGATAAAAAAAAACATTTCTGCGGCTTCAACTATCTAATTTACCTGTTGGTTTTGTTCATTTCAACGTTTGTTGCTAAGTATAATATTTTTAATTGATATAGTGTGATTTATTATGCTATGTACCTACTATATAATTATTGAATGAAAAAACAAGGTAAACAGTTTGAATTTTTATTGACAAGTATCAAAACATATTGAACAATTTTATTATTACCTATTTTAGCCAAAAAGGCCTCGGTGGGATCATAACGCATTCAAAATTTCTGAAGAAAGAATAATCACGCCTTCTGATTGACTTGAAATGTCGTCCGGTTGTTCAATATGAAGAAATCGAAACAAATTCTTACTGCATTAAAATTCGACAATTCCATCTCCGTTTTTTTCAGCTTCTAGAAGAAGACCTGTACGTTACTTAAATAAAAGAATTTTTTAAGTCTCACCCTTCAAAATAACACCAAATATTAATCATAACAATATTGTTGACATATCACCGCATTCTAATCAATTATTTATGCGCAATTATATGGAAATTCTATGATCGGAAATAAATTTGTCAAAACGAATTTCATTTTGAATATGTATCGTTATAGCCATGCTGGAGCCACGAACGACGTTGGCGCCATCTCATGACCTTGCGGCGAACTGACAAGTGCGGACGTTTTTGGCAGTTCATTTTTGTAGCGGAGCCTTCCCTCCATTCATTCTATGCTTCTAGCTAATAACTTCGATGACTAAACACAAGGCATCATACTAATAACGCTAATAATGACAGAAATGATTATTTTAATATAGATGCATAGAATATCTGGTGTGACTCCTTACTAAAAATCGTGACCAAAATGTGTAGATCAAAACGGCACCCAAGATTTCAGTAAGGAAAGTCACCAAATATGAAATAGTATCCTAATATGGAATACCTTCATTTCTCCAAGACTATAAGTAATAAACGCAACACTCGACCATCTTCTATTTCATTCGGTCTACTAACTATCGCACTCACATCATCAAGTCAGTTGCGCGAACGCTTAACGTGTGGCAGGCGTGTTTTGTTTTGTTGTCGTGAAGAAAATTTTGAAGGTGAGTAATAAATGAGTATTACCAGCTGTTATGTTTGTATACATAAGTGTTATACTATTTAGTATATCGGTATTATGTTTATTTCACCATATTGTGATCTTTTGTCATTAAAATATTGTGACTCGAAAAAATTTTTAGAAGAGTTTGAACTAGTATAAAAATCCAAATATGGACAGTCTTCGATGTCTAATTATGGAATATGCTTGATGTGTGGGCTCTGGGCACATTATGATTGTGCTGGTCCAGAGTTTGATACTTGGATCTGTGACTTTTGCAAGTAATTATGTAACTTCTTTCATTTATCACAATATGTTATATTCATTTAATTGTCCTCAAATATCAATGACCATTTTTGTTATTGTTATGTTAATTTATGCTTATATTCCATATATGGGTACCTATTTAATATTTGGTTACTCCTTTGTGATTTTGTTTTTGGTGTTAGATTTTAATTTGATAACTAATGTATTTGATTAAAGGCTGTTAATTACTACATATAAATGTATGACTGATTAGTAAAAACATTGAACTGATTTAATTAAAATGAAGTTTTTTTTCATATCCCAAAAACAAAATGGTATTCCATATTTGGTGACTTTCCTCTACTCGTCCTGCTTCCGGAATAATCCGCAATATTTCTCGGTCGTGGCGCTATTTTTTGTATGACATAGGTTATGTTATGATTTCAAAGGATGACAAATGTTTTTATTAGGCGCATTCGGTAATCCCCTATCGGAGGTGGATCGGACACATAACATCCAATAATTCGGACCTCTCTCTCTCTGGCTGAAAGACAGGAGAGAGAGATCCGTATTTATTAGATGTTCTGTGTCCATTTTCTCTCGCTCCACTCCGGATTGGTAATAACGAACGCAGTAATTGTGTTTATGAAGTTCATGTCGAAAATTTCATCGAAACATGTATTAATTTTGAATGTCATGTAAGATTGTGGTTGTGGAAGAATAGCGCGGCCCCTTTCGGGAGGAATGAAAAGTAGGACTGCACAGATTTTCGGTCGACAAAAAAGTCTTAAACAAAATATAATCAGTGCCAACACAGGGTATTCTATGCATCTATATTTTGATGTTAGTGTTATCATAGATTGATAGGGTGTCTATACAGAAACCCTGGTGTAACGACTTCTTCCTAAAAATTGTGACCAAAAGTTGTAGATCAAAACCGCAATTTAAATTGTAGACCGAGTCCTACTTCCGGAATAATACAATGGAAAATAGCGCAACCCCTTTCCGGAGAAATGAAAAGTATGGCCCCATCTAGAATTTTCGATCGACAAGAAAGTATTAAACAAAATCTTATCAGTGTCAACACCAGGTATTCTTTTCATCTATGTGTTACTATACCAACTACAAAATAGTCTTCAGAGGTTTCTTGGTCGGAAGTTGCAATGCGAGAATGGATTGTTCCGATTTGACAATGTTACTGGATCGAGCACTGTATTTATAGTCGTAGACCAGAATTTTTTTTTCTAGAATCTAGATGAATAAAGAAATGCAGAAAATAGTTACTTTACTCACCTGACCAGTATTCGCTATAATGATATCCTTGAATTGTGGCTCCCTGAACTTCACCAAACCAAATTTAACTTCAGTTTGATCAACTGTAACTTGTGGTAGAAACTCATTCTCTAACTTGTCCATCCTTTTCAATAATTCCTCGTGTACTTTCCTAAACCTTGTCTGATCAATAACACTTATTTCAGATTTGAATACCGCACTTACTGAAAAATCATTAAGTTGGGACATTTCTCTATGTTTATCATAGCCTCCTACAAAGAAAGCCAGGAACATGAAACATTACAGTAATGTATCGACGCCAAATACATGTTTTTACGTATTGGGCAGGGTACCATAATTTTCAAATGGACCACTATGTTTTACCGTTTTCGGGTGGGGGCATCCTGCTGTTCCCCCTGCCGCCTTGAGTTCTGATTCTAGTTATAGGAGCGACAATTTCTTCGATTCCCCTGTAGTTCTTGCTGAGCAATGAATTGATTACCAGATTTAAAAATGAAAAAGCACTTCATGTCAGGAGCTTTTTGAGAGCTCGTTCTCCTATTTTTCGAGAAGCTTCGCATCTTCTAGGAACCAATTGCAAGGAAATTTTGCTAGCTGTTAAAAAAATTGACTCCTGCTCAATGATCTCGGCTCCATTGTTAAATATCGGTATTTTTTGCGATAATGCGCAAGAAATTTATACATTTCGAACGGCCATGTTCACGTTACCTCAAGTGGAATTTTTTTCTAGTAACGAACTTAATCGCGGCATTCGAGATCCGATCCTACGCTGAAAATTTCAAGTTTCTAGATTTTTCCGTCCAGAAGTTATCGCTTGTAAGAAAGGACCGAATGGAACTTGACCACCGCAGGTCGAATCTTTCAAGGATCAATTCGATACAGATATCGTGACGAAATGATATAAACCACGTTTAATTATTACTAGCGCTCAAAAAGTACAGAACACTCGAAAAGGTAGAATATTCAAGACTAATTTTCGTGAAGTTGTCAAGCAGTGTTCCTGGCTTCTTTTGTAGACTATGTGGTTTTATGCCTATAAGACGAAATTCAAATTTTGAAGTGATTACATAGTCTCTGAAATGAAATGTCTGCTTAAATTCGTTAGCAAGGATCTTACCAGGTTTGTGATCACTTATTCGTAAATCCATATGGCTTCTATATACTAACTGATATATACCTCTACCCCTGTATAGAATTCTATCAGTCCAGGCTGGAGGCCTTGCTTTTTCGCTTGTGTCAAAAGTATCTGAATTCAAATCGTATTTATATGTAGGTGGGAATGTTATATCAGCTTCATTATAATCCTATAATGATCAATAAGTCAATAATTGATTAGATTTCCCAATATACAAGACAGAATCCTTGTCTTTCCCGCAAAAATGTCAAATCATCACAGTTTCTTATTGAATAATAATAACATAATAATGATTTTTCTCGAAACGTTGATGTGTGAATAGATTGTAAATAAACTGTTCCTTAGGACTAAATACTGTGTTCTTCAATAATAACATCAATTAATCAGATACTTCATTGTTTTTTATCTACATATTTAATATCCACTTTAACTCTTGGACAAGTGGGATGCAGAAGTTAAAAATAGCAGTTTTTTAATATCTCTATTTCATTCAAATTGTATAATTTTTGAATACATATTGTAACGGTAGCCAGTCATCTTCGATCACTGTGGTCCGCATCAAATTGGCCTTATCTTCCACACGAGAGCAGTGACTACAATTTTGGGGGCAAGGTCTTCTTGACAACGCATCCGCGTTTCGATGTGTAGCCCCAGCTCTGTGTTCAGTATCGAAGTCATATTCTTGCAGCCTCTCGATCCATCTGGCCACTTGTCCTTCTGGGTTCTTAAAATTCAGGAGCCATTTCAAAGCAGCATGGTCCGTTCTTAGCAGGAATTTTCTACCATATAAGTATTTGTAGAAATGTTCTACGGCCTTGATTACTGCTAAGAGTTCTCTTCTTGTCACGCAGTAATTTCTTTCTGGTTTCGAAAGTACCTTGCTGAAATAACCGATGACTCGTTCTTGTCCATCCTGAACTTGCGATAGAACGCCTCCAATGGCCATATTACTAGCATCGGTATCGAGCACAAATTTTCCTTCAGTTCTTGCGTAACTCAAGACTGGAGCTGTGACCAGAGCCTTTTTCAATCGATCGAAGGCTTCAGCGCAATCATCGGACCAAATGTCCTCCTGCCCATCTTCCGTTAATTTTGTCAGTGGTTTAGCAACGTTTGCGAATCCAGGCACAAATCTTCTGTAGTAAGTGCACAAGCCTAGGAAACTTCGTAACTCAGTCTTGTCCCCCGGTATGGGCAAATCCTGTACCGCCTTGATCTTGTCTGGGTCAACTTTCACACCCCTCCGAGAAACTACGTGTCCTCAATATTTCACCTCTGCTCGAAATAGATGGCATTTCTTGGGACTCAGCTTCAAATTGGCCCCACGTAGTCTCTGGAAGACCTCGGATAGGTTGTGCAGGTGATCTTGGAATGATTTTCCCACAACTATCACGTCGTCTAAATACACCAGGCAAGTCTTCCAGGAGAGTCCTCTTAATATAGTTTCCATTAAACGCTCAAATGTGGCCGGAGCGTTGCATAATCCAAAAGGCATAACCTTAAATTGCCACAGGCCCGTTCCAATACTGAAGGCAGTTTTCTCTTTGTCTTTTGGATCCAAACCAACTTGCCAATACCCACTCTTCAAATCCAAGGTAGAGAACCAACGAGATCCCGAGAGTGTATCTAGTGTGTCATCAATTCTTGGTAAGGGATAGCTATCCTTTTTCGTAACTTGGTTGAGCTGTCTATAGTCTACACAGAACCTGGTGGACCCATCCTTCTTCTTCACCAGCACTACAGGCGATGTCCAGGGACTATTGGATGGTTCAATGACACCTTCTCTCGCCATGTCTTCAATGATCCGTTCGGCTTCTTCTCTCTTTGCCAGCGGAAGACGTCTGGGGTGTTGCCTGACGGGTTGTGCATCACCTGTATTGATTTTATGCTGCACAACATCGGTCTTTCCTGTTCTTTCGCTAGTGGCAAAGACGTCAGAGAAGGACTGGATCAATTTTCTGACTTCGGCCAATTGACACTGGTTAAGGTCTTGACATTTTGAAGTGAGAAGGGCGACCAGCTCTTCGGTATTCTTCTGTGTCTGCGGAACTTCTGCAGTACCCATCCCACCAGAAATATGGTACACTGGTACCCCATGTCCAAGCAAAGTGTTCTTCTTCAAGGTGACTGGAAACATGTTCACATTTAGTAATCGGATGGGAATGCTGTCTCTCAACCTTACCAATGTCTTCCCAAGTAATAGTCCTTTGGCTAGTATCCCATCGTCTGAAGGTTCGATCATTCTAACGCAGCCATTTCTTGTAATATTCTCACATTCACCAGTCACTATGCCTTCAGTCCGTCCTGGCAACGTGATGTCCTCGGTCAGTCGGATCTTATATGTCCTGTCATCCACATCATTGAACGGAATCTCTTCAATACCCAGCCGAAGAACATCTTTCTTCATATCCAGTTGGCATCCAAGTTTCTTCACCAGGTCCAATCCCAGGATAACTTCTTCTGTAATTTCGGCTACAAGAACTTCATGCTTGACTACCTTGCTACCCAATTCAATGGTGGAGATGACTGATCCATAAGTCGGTATTTCTTGTCCAGACGCAGTTCGGAGTTTGATCATAGCTGGACGACTCTTCAATCCTTCGGCTATTTCCGGACGCACAATGGTTCTAGTCGATCCTGTGTCCACTAGTATTTTCACGCTTCGATCGTTTATCTTTCCAGGAACAAATATGCTTGTTAAATCTGTGGACATGATTCCTCGAATTATCACTTCGGGGGCATTTTCAGCCTGGGTCGATTTATGCCCCTTATCACCGACTCTTTTTAGTTTCCCTGCTGTGGCTCTTTTTCAATCCTTGGGCAATTTCGCTTGAAATGCCCACTTTTGTTGCAATACCAGCACACAACATCCTTTTTCTTGGCATTCAATAACCTGCTAACTTCTTCTCGGATGATTTCCTCAACCGGTCGGTCTGCTTCTTGGACTTGTCTCACACGAACGTGCCCTCTATGCGTCGCCTGTTTCGCTGCTTCGAATTCTAAAGCATGAGCTAAAGCATCATCGATGGTTTTAGGCCGGGCAAGTCTCAAGGCTTGTTGAACTTCGCTGTCCTTGATCCCGTCGACGAACGTCTGGATTGATAGCTGTTCAATGAAGCTGTCTGGAGCAGATGGATAAGCCAGCCTCACTAATCTGGCAACATCGGCCTCGAATTCCTGGAGATTTTCTCCTGCTTTCTGCACCCGGTTCTTTATTTGAGCATGGTAAACTTGCTGTAGGTGAGCATCGCCATATCTCATCTGAAGTTTGGATGTTAAAACTTCATAACAGGCCTGTTGACTTTCCGGTATTGTCTGCAGAATGTTAAGTGCATCTCCTCGTAGAGCTATTATTAATGCTGTGGCTTTTTCGTTGTCGCTCCAACTGTTTGCCAACGCAGCAGCTTCAAATTGTTTTTGATATGTCGACCAAGGAACTTTTCCGTCAAATGTTGGTGGCTTGATCTTCATTTTACCACCTTCTGTGTTGTTTTCCGATTTCACGAAGCTATAAGATGGTGAATCTTGAGTTTCTTTCCTATTTGATGTTCTTTTGAGGGAGTCTATCAGCTTGGTATGCTGTTCAATTATTCCTGATATTTCCTCAAATTTTTCATTGACTTCTTCAAATTTTTCGTCAACCTTATCAACGACTTCGTCAAATTTTTCGTCCACTTTATCGAACTTTCCATTGACTTCTTCAAATTTTTCTTCAACCTTATCGAATTTCTCATTAACTTCATCTATTATTACTTCCTTAATAGATTCCATTTTCTCATCCAATGTACTTGCAATTTGACTCACCAATTGTACATTGTTTACTCCACCTTATTTTCCATTTTATCCATTTTCAAGCTCATTTGTTCAAAGGCTTGCTTGAAAAATTCCATACTCGCCTGGTCCATTTTTCTTTTTGCGATCTGGTTATCGGCATTCAAACCCTCAAATCCACCCCACACCTGACACCAATGTAACGTTTTCTTCGTTATTAAAACGTCCGGGTTCAATTAAACTATTTATTTACACTACTTATAACACTAATAATTAATAACTAATGAACTTATTCTAACAAAAGTCTGTACAATTTATTTCTACTGATTTATTCGGCACTATTTATTTTCACTGGTCGCTCGTCTCTAACTGAATGAATCAATCATCCGTCGATGTGCTCCTTATATGCATAACGCCGATTGTTTCTCGCTAAGTCCGGGCCCGTCTAGAAACTTCGCGAATAATTCATGGCGCTATGTCGTCCCCGCGTTTCCAGAAACTTCTCGATCGGTCCGTAGCGCACAGGGCCGTACTTGTCACAATATATTAACGGTGGGTTTCACAAAGGTTGAAATCAGTTGATCTCGAATCAAAATTTGAACATCGAATCAACGCTGATCCGGTTTCACAAACGAAATTCGAACCATCAAAAACAACGATCAACTGATTGAGGATTGAATCCGACAACGCCGCCGCGTATTTCGAGATTTCTCGAGCGTAACTGAGCTCATAGCCTCATATACGTCATCGTAGCAAAGACTGCTGACAAATAATTCGGCGGACGTATAAATATAAATGAATATTGTTGTTGTATGAAGGTGAAATTCTTCAAGTAGACAAAAAATGCAGTTGAGAGAAGCATGTACTTTTCCCTAACGAAATCGTAAGTAAAAAGCGTATTCTTGTGATATGTCCATAACCTACATTATTGTTATTGCTTTATTTTTCAGAAACAGAATGAAATGTGAGGAAAAGCATAACGAAACTATGCAGAATTATTATAAGGAATCCTGGAACTGCATTAACAACATACAGAATTATGCACCTTGTTACAGTAGAAGAAGTAATATCTATTATGATAAACAAACATATTTCCTGTGTTATGGTTTGTTTACATTCACAGCACAATAATGTAATTGCTCACAAAGAAATGTGCGAAATGAAATGAAGGTAGTTGCATGAAAGAATTAGTATTCTCATTTCTTAATAAATTTTATAGTTTTCAGATTTTGAGATTCAAATTGAAAAAACAAACTATTTTGATGGAAATCTCATGATTATATCAAAAGAAGTATATTGTCATAATACATGGACAAGTATTCAATATACAAAATTAAATCCATTATTATTGATTTACAAGAAATAATTATAAGGGGCCAACGATACTGGATGGTATGGTGCAAGGCAGTGGCAATGATTTTCTCGGTTAATTAATGAAGCTTAATTTTTGTTGGATTTCGAGTATATCATTGTTTATAAATGAATTGCAATACAAAGAATGTAAATTGGATAATAAAGACAGTATTGAATATTTACCAACTCGTTTTAAATTTTCTTCAAGTAAATTAATATTATGAGGCTTCATTTTTTTATTGAGGATTATTTAAATTCCACACATATTGAATAGAGAAATACTAATCATAAAATACAGTTTGCTTATATTTGAATGATAATGATTCATCAGTAATTGTTTCGAAGATCAACCTTGTAAAGTCCAATACAGGTAACGTAATGTGAATTTATTTCTGGATCACATGGCTGAAATACATTTTGGTAGAAATCTAGTCATAATTGTATGCAGTAGGAACTGTATTCAATGTTTCAGTGAAAATCAATAGGTAATAGTTCCTGTAGCACCCTTCGTTGAAGATATTAAGCAACCAATATGTTCTTTACTTGTGTCGTCAGAAAATTCTGTTCAACTTGTCCAATATGGATATTACCCTTGTTCATACAATGATATTACTAATGATTAAGTTTTCTGGTTGTGGGAGCATGTATCCAAAACTATAAATTCACTGAAAATTGCAGCAAACATGTTCGGTTAACCATTTTAAGAGGATGGATAGGTACATATTATGGCAGGAATATAAATCAACTCCAGTTTAGTGCCAGTTTAAGGTGCTTTCGGGCCCTGGGCGCAGGAGATTTACGGGCCCACTGAACTGAAATTTTTGTTGAGCCCAGGGGCCGTATTCTCGACAAGTGATCTTTTTGACGTATACGCTTCGAAACGAATGGTTCAAGTGCGAATACTTTTCAGTAGTCGTATTCTCGACAACCATTCGTTCCTTCAAACGTATACGTTTGAAAACGTGCGATCGCAAACTCCGGCAACCATGCAAATCTTAACGTTCTGTGATCGATTTAAATTTGAAAATACCTAAGATCTGTGATGAGTTTTCAAAGTACTGTCAAAGTGAAAAATGTGTGGTTTCAAAACATATTTCATTGAAAATGAACATGTCTCGAAAGAGAAGCCCAAATACGAATAGCCAGGAAGAGGTTCTCTTCTCATAAAAAAATTAAAAAAAAACATTGATCTTCAATTAAACCATCGAATGAAATTTTCGAATAATTTCACATATAGACTAGGGTCAGCAACCAAAATAGGCATGCCAGAGAAACAGGCGGTGGACCCCCAATTGCTCGCGAATTATCCAAGATGGATAAAGAAATAATTGACATAGTGAAAGTTGTATCTATTGAGGGGCACAAAATGTATGCTGAATCAGCATTCGATTTTCACTTTCAAAACCAAGAGGAAAATGATATTGGAGTGGAGAAAGAAATTAATGAGCAGCCAGTTGCAGAATCCCGCAGGAGCAACCAGAAACCCCATTCCAAAAAGAAAAAACGATTTCAGCAAGGCAAACATTAGATTCAGCGAAGGACTTTCAAAGTGGAATGGACACAAAAATGGAAATAAAAAAAACACTATGAAGAAAAATTATCATTAATGGGACGAATTGCTAGTGCAATAGAGAAAATAGCGAATGCTAAGGAGAGGATTGCCTATAAAAAAATCGCTGATAGCTTGTCATGATTATTTGCATTCCACTTTTTAAGACCTTCAGTGCATCTAATCTATCACTTACTGAGTTTTTTTTTTGGTTTCATGTTCTTCGATGTTCTTTGTTGTTAATAAATATGTATTAAAAATTTTGTGTATTTCAATAGGGCAAGAAAATATCAAGTGATTTATATGTATATTATTTATCGAAAATATAGGAGGACAAGTATCAATCAGCATTCAGATTGTACATTATAGTTGTCCTTAATCTCCTATTGAGGTTATTGCTATGAGATATTGAACCAATTCTTCAGAGAGCCGATGAGCCGAAACAACTCAAAAAATTGTTAACACTCAAATCATTCAATGTATTTCCACGTTTTCTATATATTTGCCTATCTACTACTGTACAAATTCGACCTCCATTAGGTCTATCTTTTTGACAATCACATGAAAATATCCACAAATGGAAATATTTTCCCAACTAACGTCAACAAAACGAATTCTTTACTGAAAACGAATGATATAAAGCGCTCGCTGTAAACACTCG
Organism: Adalia bipunctata; assembly: GCA_910592335.1. Classification (NCBI taxonomy): domain Eukaryota; kingdom Metazoa; phylum Arthropoda; class Insecta; order Coleoptera; family Coccinellidae; genus Adalia; species Adalia bipunctata. Next base: position 28,942,260 of record OU342951.1, read on the forward strand.
CTTTCAAAACGTATACGTTGAAATGTTCATCCGTCAAGAATACCAAAACGAACGATATCATAGAAAAACGTATACGCATCGAAAGATCACTCGTCGAGAATACGGCCCCAGGCCCTTCCGGGCCCCTGGGCGCCCGCCCCAAGCGCCCAGTGGATAAACCGGCACTGCTCCAGTTGATTGATTTTTGATGTCTTGTATTATTCTGCATACAATATACATTGCATTCTATCCATCTGATTCCTGATTGCCCTATTTGTATAATGGACCTATGAGTGTAGATACATTTCTCTCAAGAATTCCGTTAACGGTGTTTGAATTCGATTTTTTTCGAATAAAACGAGGATATGCCTTCATTTTGATGATTTCTGGGTGGGAAAATTGTAGAAAATGGAGGCATCATTGGAAAATTCATTCACATTATTGTTTTCATTCCAGTGAAAATCAGCTTGATCGCCCAAAATTCTACAATCAAATATTTCTTCTGTCAAGGCACGTTGATCGAGAATCAAAATTTGAAAAAGCTTTGTGAAACCCATTTTACCCTTGATCGCGAATCAACTGCCGTTGATTGCGAAATCACCGCAAATATTTAGACATCGAATCAACGGCTTGATTCGATGTTCAAATTTGATTTTTGAACTGTCAAATCGAGTTGATTCCGGGATCAAGCTCGAATCACCGGTGATTACGCTTTGTGAAACCCACCGTAAATATGTGTAATAAGTTCGCTCGGTCAAGATTGATTCAAACATTGTATTCAAAATCTTTATTCCATGATCGCTGAACGACAAAACATTGTTGAATGAATAAATACATATAATTGTAAGGTAGGTACTTATTTTGTTCATTATAGTCAAGAAAAATAAATAAATACTCTGTTATTTCAAAAATTGCATAGATAAATCATATAGTATTTATAGAGCACTATAAAGATAGGTATGCTAGATAGACCTGGCTCTATGGTTGATTGGGTCCAACCATAGACTCGAAAATTACAGGACTCGCAACATTTTCGTCGCCATCTATCGGGGTGATACACCAACATAAACAATAAATTATTATAAATTTGACTATAAGATGCCGCGGCATTATTCTAACACCACGAACCTAACCTATTTCCAGTGTTTTTCATGTGAGCGTGCCGAAAAAAGTCATCACAAGATCTCTCATTCCGAAAATATGCTCATTGGATTACAGATTTCATTTCTTTTGATTACAGATTTTATTTCTTTCGATTACAGATTTCATTTCATTCGAAGAGGTGTAATTTTCGAGTCTATGATTGGACCCAAAATGGCGGTTTCTGGTATACTCCCCTTTATAGAGCCTTAGTATTTATTACTAGTCCAGAAAGAAAGCTTTTTCCTGCGCGCGCGATGAGTTCGGCTTGTGCAAGCACGAAAAAGCCTTTCTGGGCGTGTAATGAACGATATTTTTCATTACACCTCTCTGAAAACAATATCACGGGAGAAATTTTCAGCAGAAAGGATTTCGATATTGTATAACGATAATTATTCAAAACACTGACATCTACTGTCACGCAATCGTTGCTCTGTGTCTCAGAATAGGATGCATCTATGTCTCAGCGCACCGTTAAACTTTTTGCGGTGCGGCCGCACGGAAAAGGGTCATTTTCGATGTTCTGAATCGACATGTTATGGTAGGGTTTTCGGAGCGGTGTAATGAAAAATATAATCCCGAATAAATCAAACTCGCGTTACTCCATGTAGTTACTCACCAATAATACATTTCCTCTCTCTTTCTGCTGGTTCAATTGGTCAGCCCTAAGAAGAGCTTCCATTTCGTTCCTCAATAAAAGAGTCTTGACTTGAGATGTGGTAAGCTCGGTTATTCGGTAGTTCAGGTCTCCTAACCAATAAACTTGGCTGGAAAGGAAAATATAAAATTTGAACATTTTTGTTTAAATTAAGATGTGATTTGAAAATCACAATAAATGGCCTAGCAAAGTTTTAACTCATAGTAGAAATTTTGTACCTGTTCACAATCGATTATTCAAAGTACATGGTTTATTTTTTCCGAGATGGCAGTAGTTCATTAGGCAAAACGATACTTCATTTGAAGTAAAAAAAGCCACACTCATTGATAATCATTTCTATAATTTTTGACACATCTATTTTATAGCAGCCGATAAGGTGGAGGAGTGGGTGGTTTTCCAATAGTCGCGAATTTTCTTGAGTATCTTGTGGATCTTGGAAATTTGAAAAAAAAAACTTATTCGTTGGTTTCCTGATGATAGCTTCCATTTGATTTGCCACATATCTTTGAAAAAATTTCTATCTTCGATTAGCCAATATTCGACCTTGAATTTCCAAAAATGTGAAATCGTATATTTCCAAAAAGCGTCATTAAGTTACCGAACACCATATACAGGATGATCCATTACTTATTCGAGGAAAGAATTTCCATACGAATTCAAGATCATTTATTTTTGATTTGAGTACATGAACTTGAATTGTAAACATTTTTCAATCGGAATCTACTTCCGGTTCTACCTGAAACGAATGTAAACTTCGTTATTTCAAATGCAACACCCTATATATTTATATATAATTGAATTCTTCGTTTAATTCTGTACCGATTCGATGTATGATATGCCCAACCACTTCGAGCGATTGTTGAGTTATAGCCTGATTGTAAAATTTGTTGACAGGAAGAGTGTCACAAATTAGTGTTTATATCTCCAAAATCTGTCACTGTAGGAAATTTTCTTCGCAACGGTGGAACAAAAGAAGATACGCTGATACTGCTTCTTGGATAAATTATCAGGAAATATTATACAGGGTATCTGAAACAGGGCTTCAAAATGGGCCTCAATGAAACTAATTTTTTCAAATGGTAACCATATAATTTTGTAATTCCGATCGATTGCTCGTCAAAACCTAGTTAAAGTGTGCCAACATTTCATGTCTTTGAAATCAGTAGTTTTGCCGTTATCGAATAAAAGTCGAATCAATTTGGCAGCTCACAATGATTGAGAGATATCGAATTCTATGGCCTTCGCAGATGGGCGGAAGTGAACAAGGACAGTTTCCTTTTTCTATGGAAGTGAATCAAAGCCTACTTGGATTTTGATGAACAAAAAGTGCTGTTTCGAAATTTTCGATATATAGTGAACTCGGAAGTATATCATGATATACAGGGTGTATTTTAAGATGAGGCTTTTCTTTTGAAAGGTGATAGAAATCATCAAAATAAATCATAATTCCTTGTATGAAATGTTCAATTTGAAAAATTTATGAAAGAGCGGCATATGGCAAAAGGATCTGTTCTACGCTCTAGAATGTTTTTTGAAAATTTGTTAGATAAGAAGACAAAAAACAAGAGATGTTGATATCTACGGAGGCGCAGGCGAGGTAGCAGGTTCGATCTGAGGAAATATCTTGGTAAATATTCTCGAAACAAGGGCATAATTCATGTAAAAAATTTTTGGTAAAATGACTTATTTTGATGAGTTCTACGATCTGTCAAAAGAAAACCATCACCTTAAAATACACCTTGTATATTTTTGAAATCGTTGATGGAAGAACAATTTCGAAATATCATTTACCATTATGGTTTCCATTTGAAAAAACAAATGTTTTGTTCTTGCTCCAAAATTTGAGCAGATACAAAGAATAAAATAGCACCGCTGAAAAGCAGTAAAAAAAGTGCCCCAAAGATGTGTTCATTTCGAGAGCGTAGATCCTATAATACTGAAGTTATAGTCAATTAAAATAATGGACCAAATACCAAAATCGCCCTGTAGCTCGGAAACTAGACGCCGTAGCAACTTGGAGTTTTCAGCAATTTTCGTTTCTCAAAAAAAGAGAACATGACATGTATCTTCGAATTTGAAATTAGCGTCTGTGAAATGTATATAAGAGAAAATTATTAATCGATAAACAGACAAATTTCGAATTACCTCTTAGTTTAGGAGCTGTACTACTAAACCATCGAAATCTGGCCACCCTGTACAGACTGTTTCATTTTCGATGGCAAAGACTCGATCTACGCCATTTCGTCCGGATATACGTTCTATACATAGCACTTCCATTATAATGGAATGGTATTAGCCTTACTGCTCAGCTTAAAATAATGGGTATATGTACTTCATTCGCTCTGAGTAAGTATACCGGATGGCCAAGATTTAGGTTTATCAAGTTTTTGTACTCAAAACTGGCACAAGTCAGAATAATTCGCAGATGCGTTTCCAATGCTAATTTCTACTTTCTCTTTTTTGACTTTATGAATAGAGATATGTAGTTCTTTTCAGGTTTAACTGTGACACAGGTTTCGTAGTACTACACTGGAGTATTTCGAGTTGTGCAAAAAGGTATTCAAATGTCTTCTGTTGGCTTATTTCTTGAGAATTTTGGAAAGTGGGCAATTCCATAGGTACGTCTGTTCATTTAGAAGTTTTTCTGTCGGGTTATTGGAGTACTTTTATTTATTTTCTCGGATGAACTATCACAAAGTAACGGACTATTCTGTCCATTATTTTTCAGTAAAATTTCAACATTCAATTCCAGATTTTCGTACAAGAAAAGTCGAAGTCAATTATGTCTTTCCTTCTGGCCGTCTGTCCGTGAAGGGTTCCGTAAATTTGGCCCTTCGAAAGTTTTCCTGGTAATAACTGTCTTCAGATCTATCAGACTGACAGTTTTTAGTACAAGCGATAGTTCCCTCGGAACTCGAGTCTCTGTGATATCATTAATTTGTTCACATTCTGTATTTTTATTGTAATCTTTTCAAACAATCAACAATTAGGTGAATAAATATTATTATTATTGAGGAAAGAAATAACGGCATGCAGACAATTGAATATTTTCCTCAATTATATTTACAGACGTTAAACCATTTTCATGTATTATTATTATTATTATTATTGATGCAATCCTCATTTCGAAAGTCATTGGAGATGTGTTTTAATAATAGTGAGCAACATAATTCTTTCAGCTGACTTATTTGAAGAAATTTATTTTCGAATGTTGTAATCATTGCTGGGAATCGGCTGCAATTAGCTAACGGTAAGTTCATCTTCGATTTCTACATTTCATCATCGAAAAAAATAGAGGAGTTCCATTTGAAAAATCATCTACCCACCACCACTACATTCACAGAAAATGAAAATGATAAAAAAGTTTTATTAGAACTAGTAACTCTAGCAACTGGTATTCACATGCATTTTTTTAAAAACACATAATTTTATAACTGGTGTGTTTTTATGTCCATCCACAGATTATATTAATTTAACGACAAAAATTTATTTCATCCAAGCAAATATAGAAAATATGAATAGAGCCGATAAAGGGCCTTCAAATAATTTATTGATATGTAAAGCGTTCCATAAAAAAAAGGCACTGTAATTTTGTAATTTTTCTTTAGTTGACTATCACTTCTGTTTTAATTCGAGATCTCTTGGAGCTTATAAAATTTTCTAATCAACGACCTCCGTTGAAGGCTTGGTATTTATCAAATTTCACTAAATTTTTCCTCATTACGGTCCGATGTACGGAACCCTAAAAAAAGAGGGCAAGAAATGGATGAATTATGGAATTCAGCATACAACAAACAATTTCGATGAGGTTAACGAATACACCAAAAAGCCTGACACACAAAAAAAAGATTACTACATAATAACATGAGTGGAATTCCCTGAGAATTTAGTTCAAGAGAAACACATACATACTCATGATTTTTAATGGCATTAGGATATCTTCTGAAATTGATCCTTGCATTGATATCTTTGTAGTCTTGGTTTCTTCTTTCGAATTCCTCCACATGAGCAGCTAAATGTGAATTAACGAAACATAAAGAGGTATTATGGAGTTCTAATCTAACGGCTACGCCGCCTTTATTGCCCTGAAATCAAAGAATATTACACATTAGACAACTTTGAAATAAAATGTTACAAGGTGTCTGAAATTAGTAGGTTATTCCGCTAACTATGAATTCTTTGTCTTCAAGTGCTCATGCCCACATGGTTGGGACCAAGGAAGTTTTATCAGGCAATCCATATCACGAGATCCCAATAGGGCAGCTCAAGATGGAGTTCCACTACGAGTAGTGCGTTCCACTTGGCGCTCACAACGATCAAAATGCTCCATTAGCCGTTCCACATGGCGACTGCGGTCGTTGTGAACGCGGCGAATACGTCACTCATGACGTCATTGTTTTGGCTCACGCCAAGCCCACAACGACCCATTCGAAGACGTGGGTCTTTGCGGTCGTTCGAGGAGTGGGGATGATAATTTGGCATTCGAGATCCAGATTCGGAGGTTGGGTTATTTATTTTATTATTTTCAGAGAAGTTAGAGAAATTCTAAATTTTCTAAAATTGCATTATACTCTTCATCCCAACTTGACGAAGTACTTTCTGAATCTGAATCGTTGCGACTCATCAAATATCCCACAACGGCATCGTAAGACATTTCAGGTTGCATTCGATTTTGAGTTTATCAGAAAATTCACCAAAAGATTTCATAACTGAGTTTTCAATGAATAAAAAACTTCTATATCAAAATCCTGAAATTCATTTCGATTGACAATGTCATAAATTTGTCTGGATTGCGCTTGTGCAAAGCTTTTACACAATCTAGCCCGTTCCACTTGTATGTTCGATTGCAACGATCGCAAGCAGGAGGAATGGGAAAAACAGCGGTCGTGAGCGTGAGCATTGTGAGCGCCAAGTGGAACGTACTAGAGGAGTTATTTGAATCTCACCTAACTCTTTGCGGCCTATCTTGGTCGTAATGCTGGCTCTAATACTCAGCAATGATACAAAACCACCATTGTACTCACCATTTTTCCCAGTAATCCAGTGCCTACGGTGTCTACAGCTATATTTCGGATATACTGATAATGTTTCACATTGATTAGGACGATCAATTGAATACCTACAAGTCTGGTAAGGGCCACAGTTCGATATTTGGCCTTATGATGAACACCATCATAAACCATTTTCCTGAAATAAGTAATCCCTACTAAAATATAGATGCATTTGATATTGAAAAACTTCATTCTTATATTTACGATCGGTATAATTATTTTATCATTGGTATGAATCCATAATCCGACCCCCACTGAAATCGCAAAAATTGTCGATAACGTAAGAAGAAACCATACAGTGAACTCCGTAAAAAGGGGGATCTGTCCAACATTGAATTCGGATGGTAGGGATTTCTCATATCCTTGAACGATCTGAGGATTGAGTATCTTTTACTAAAACTTGCGTGTACCGGGCTCCTTCTTGTCGAACTCTAAGAAAAGGTTAACCAGATGGATTGTGTAAGCTCAACTCCAGTGTTTGTGACATTATATGGGCCAGTCCATGAGAAGGCTTGCGACCCCAATCAACAGCATTTGGTCATAACCTGGACTTTTCTAAACACCAATTTAGCCCCAGCCGAAATTCCAAATTATTGTATAACAGGTAACAGGTTCCATATTGAAATGAACCTTTTTGATGATCTCGAAATTGTTCATGGAATGGGAGACATGTTGTCCCCACTTATGGGCCTACCACACGCTCAAGCTTCACCACAGTTTGGCTTGCGCAGGCATCTCGTACGTAAAGCTTGAACACAACAGTTGCTACCACACGGCACAGTTAAGTGCGTGCAAGCCTCTTTCTTTACGAAGTAGTCGACACGATAACAATGCGTCCGAACGAAGAACTTTTGCGCAAGCCGGGCTTGCACAGGCAAAATTTCAAGCAGGTCGAAAGTTACACAAGCCAAGCCGTGGGGTTGGCGCGGTATACAGTTTTCCCAACCACACGCTCAGTGTTCAGTGTTCAAGCCGGTTTGCGCAAGCCAAACTGTGGTGAAGCTTGAGCGTGTGGTAGGCCTATTAAGGTGATAACATGTGCCCAAAACGGTTAAAAAAATTAAATTTGTATATTTCTATAATGAGTCATTCGACATGATAATATGAGGTCCATACTTTATCGGGGACATTAGATTGTTGGAAAGAGTGCAGAGGAGGGCTACTTAAATGCCAACACTTACCATATGAGGAAAAGTTAAAATTGTTCGGTTAGAGGACAGAAAGGACATATCACTGGGAGGTACAAGATTTTGTACCAACATTATTCCATACATCTAATGCCATAATTCTCTCTTTCGTGTCCTTAAGCCGCAAACTTATTATTTCTATACATCTAATGACACATCATATGTTGAAATCCATCAAACCGTTCAGGCTGTAGAGCGTGTTTATCATACAGGGTGTCCCAGAAATCGCGCACCCCATTGAGGGGATCGAAATTGAAAAAAATTCTGAGCCCAAAAATCCATGATTGAAATTTTTTGATGAAGTAGTTAATTAGTAATTAGTAAATGAAAGTGACCAATCAGGAGCGCGCTACAGAAGGATAAGTAGGCAGTAGGGGACGAGAGAGTGAGACGCCAGAGCTGCTGTGGGCTTTTCACGTTCACTGTTCTGTAGCGCGCTCCTGATTGGTCACTTTCATCAAATTATTACTTATTATCTACGTTATCAAGAAATTTCGAAGATGAATTTTTGGGCTTACAATATTTTTCTCTTTCGATTCCTTCGATTGGGTGCGCGACTTCTGAGACACCCTGTATAGACATACATACACTCTAAATCATATATCTAATAACATCAATATGGCTTATACTATACCCCTGTTATTTCTAGTCACAGAGTGAAGCCAAATCGTTGGTGAGAATTGAATTGTACGCATGCGTTAAGAGGATATTCAATAATTGCGGGAAACGAAGAGGTTATGTATATTTCGAGAGACAACAGGAAAATGGATATCGAGGATGAAAATATATATTGAGGATGAAAATATATAACTTAAATATTTTCAGTTCAATTCTAAAATATGAATGAATAGGAGTTAACAACGATATACAGAGCTTGAGGAAAACGGATTGAAGCGATTGAATAATATCACATGGAATTGTTAGGTTATGATCGAAAGTATTCACATGAAGCTATGGATGACAAACGTTTCACGACATAATACAATGTGTCAGAGAGAGACAGAATTAGTAAGATATGTTAATTATTGATTCAATGTTCAGTGCCTCGTATAACCCATATTGGAATTATTAGATATATGCTCTGAATATACTCCATTCACTTTCATTAAGTATCCCGGTTGGTCAAGAATTAGGTTTATTAAGTTTTTTTACTTAAAACTGCGCAGGTTGGCACTCGTGAAAGTCAAAATAATTCTCAGACGTTGCCAATGTGACACAGGTTTCGATATCTGTGGTCGTCGAGAATCGAATCGCGTAGAAAACGTCAACGAATCAACGAATTTTGCGCTATGCCGCTGGATACATTATTCTATGGGAGTAGATAAATAAACATTTTGATAAATATCCAAATGAAGAGTTCCAAAAAAGTTAAACAGGCTTTATTTTTCAGTGATCCGGAGCATCGGGAACAAAAACACTGATCCTCATTCTAATTTCGATTTTCATTTTTCAGGACAACGTTTCGAGGGCTATTTCCCCCATCATCAGGTCTAGAATAATGTGAATAATTTACCCGATGCTCCGGATCACTGAAAAATAAAGCTTCTCTAACTTTTTTGGAACTCTTCATTTGGAAATTTGAAAAAGGCTTTGGAACTCTTTACTACTCATTTTGATGAAAACGTACTACGAAGTCTATGTAGAAACGACAACGTTGCGTATGTATCTGACCGAAAAATAACTTAACAGTTTCAAAATATACACAGTGAAATGTGTCAGAATTTCAAGGCCAACCGGGATACTTTATAAAAGTGAATGGAGTATACATTAAAGTAAAGATGTATTCTGCCTCATACTGGAACGAATGATTATAGTACGAGAGATGGCGACCCAGATTTTTGACTTATAGCGGCTCGGCTAAAACCGCACGGAATCGATAGATTATATGACCCTGTACCCAGAAATGCGATTTTCAGACATTTTGCGCGTAGCGTATGATCTGAGCGCATTTTCAAAAATGTCAAAAAAACAACATGCGTGACTCATAGCGGCCCGTCTGATTTCCGGAATGTAGTTAGATAATTAATAGCCCTGAGATACCAATAAAAAAAAGTAAAAAATGAAAAAAAAAAACTTACAGCGGCCCGTCTGAAAATGATTTTTATAGGTTGAGCCGTGTCAATTGATGTGGAAAGATCAATTTTCAGACAAAAAACATGTCGCCTTACATTTTTATAGCATTTCGAAAATGTCAAGAAATCTGACCTAAGTGACTCATAGCGACCTGTCTGAAATTCGTCGTCAATGATTGAATACGTTCCCCAGATGTGGAAAAAAATGATATCAGACGAATTGAATGTAGCATTTAACTAATCAGACAATTTTTCAATTTGCAGTACTTAGCCCGGTTGCATGAACGTGAAGTAAATTTACCTCAGGGGTATCGTTCAATTTTGTCATACACATATTTATCAAACATTTATCTAATGTGTTTCTGAATTCAGGTTTCTTTCCTCAAGCACAGAAATCAATGCTGAATAGCCGCAATCCTAGCACTGAACATGAAATTGAGGTAGCTACCAAATTTACTAATTGAAAATTCGGAAGAATGAAACGATAATACGTACTTTTGTAGTTTGTGGCCAATAAAACATTAATTATTCAGCAAAAATATATGCATTATATTTATTTAAATATTATGAATTAGTTCAACGTTCAACTCAAATCATTTCTAATATATTCCTGATCCAAGTCCGTAAAATAATTTGAGAAATTTCCGAAATACTTCACAGAAATTCTTTTGATGATAGTCACTAACACCAAATAGATATATTCCAAATGAAATATATAAAAAAATATATGACTTTTATTCAGAAATTAGTTTTACATGAATTATATTCAACGCATCAACTCCTTGTGGTCGGAGCTTGTGGGCAAAGCAAGCCTGTGGTCACATAAATATTGGTTTACATCTTCCATATGATTTTGACAAGTTGACTTCACACTTGGTTCAGTTCTTTCCTTTGCGATAAGATCGCATATGTCTTTCTCTTACTAGTGTAGCCGGAGTTTTTGCCGGGCGACTCCAGCACATTTTTTCGTTATAGGCGACACTCAAAATGTCTGAAAACCGTATTTTTGTATTTTGGGCATCCATACGAATGATTCAAAACAAAAATGAACCGAGCCGCTATGAGTCACTTAGGTCAGATTTTTGACATTTTTGAAAAGACACTCAGGCACAAAATGTCTGAAAACACAAATTTTAGTGATGAAATAACAAAATCTATGTACATTTTCAATATCAGACGGGCCGTTATACGACCGTCGACCATTTTTTTTTACACAGCAGAAATGCCCCCCGCGAAGATGCTACACTTCTGAGTATTACTACTTACCAGTCGGCTCTAGGGTCATCTAATCTATCGATTTTACACGGTTTAAGCCGGGCCGCTATGAAACATGGTTTTGGTCGTCATCTCTCGTACTATTACCCCCAAGATCGCTGAGTTTTCATACCCGACATAAGTCCCGACAATCTCAAAAACATCCTTTCATATGTGTATAAAATTTATAGTAGACTACTTGATAGAATGAAGAAATTCAAGAATATTTAGACAAAAAATTTACTTACTGATAATCGAATCGAGCCCATATACACATTGCCTGACTATTTGCTCTTGTTGATATTTGCTAACATTGTTTCTTTTATGTATTTTTGCATACTGTGTAATTAAGCTATTGAAATATCGATCTACCTATGTTCTTTAGGCACGAATTCCGATATTTAAAGACTGCCTTGGTTCATAATTTACAATTTTGAGATGAAGATGGACTTCCATTGGCCAATTTAGTTCCGAGTATTCACCTCAACGGTTTATTAAAAAAGATTTTTATACTTCACGAAAATGTGAATTTTACTCACTCCCACTCTGCTTCCCTTGGGGTGTCATTGAACAGAAAGGCTTCCTTACTCAAATCTATCTCTTGAAAACCTACAGCATACAGATCTGGAGGATCCTCATCACAACTCAGCCATGACTTCAATGATATAGTGGGTAACTGGCCATTCACATTCCAGGTACCAATGAAGATTCTGCAAATTATTATAACTCGTTTTTAGAATGAGAGTTGAAGTGATTATTTTTCAACCCACGTGAATTCTTGATGCTGAATATATTCAGTTTCTTTGAGTTTCAATTGGTACTTCAGCATAGATTCTCTATTGATCGAATTTTGATTCTGTGCCATTTTTTGTCTAATGAACGAGATATCCAGGGACTGAAAGAAAACAACCAGTCACATGAGGTTTCAATTATTATTTCGCCATGAACAAAACATAACGCAATGAATAATAAATTTGAAAAAGTCATTTTCAGGAACTGCCACATCATTTTAGAAAGACTCTCAGACCCGACGATTTTTGGTAGTTTTGTCTCTGCCACTCTCACCTCCAAGCCAGAGTCAAAACAAATATAAAATATTCAAATGGTATCACTTCTCTTCATAATACTTATATTTTTATATGAGCGGTAATGTTAGTCATAACACACGCAGATGAATCAAGTGTGTTATGACCATTACCGCGAATTGAACACTATACTTCATCCTCGACTTCTTCAGTAAAATTCGAATTAATCTGCATTTTCAAAATTTACAACAGTTGTCAAAAGCGATTTCTGTGGTCTCTGAGTTCTCGTCGTTTTACTTCCGGAATAATCCGCAATATTTTATCGGTCGTGGTGTTGGTTATGTTGTATTTTCACGTATTTATTTATTCGTAGAAATCAAATTTCAGTCTTGATATTGGTATTTTATTTAAACTGCATGCTCATTACAATATGGCTACTCATACAATGCACAACACTCTTTGATATTTCTACATATTATTTTATTTCTATAGATGCATAGAATTCTATGCATCTATTTGCTTCTATAACATTCCACCATAGAAGAATATTAATAACATTTTGTTACCCTTGTAGGCAACCAACAATATAGATAGATGTTTGATTAATGGTCTAAATACAAAATCACCATACTGAGTTTATATCAAATTAAATTAGAACAATTTAATATTCAACACCTCCCCGGAAACGAAGTATGAATAATTGTATGCAAGAACAATAAGCAAATAAACTATTATTATCAGTAAATCAATTCCTTAGCAAATTTGTTAAATTTGACATGAAGTAAAGGCTTCGTTAATACATCACTCACGTTGTCTTCGGATGGCACGTATTTCATTTCGAAAAGTCCCTTATAGTATTCATCTTTGACAAAGAAATATTTCACTTCAATGTGTTTGCTTCTCTTCAGTTTTCCTGCTTTAATGAGTTTGATTGTGCTTTGGTTATCTATGTAGAGAGTTGAATTGACTTCTTGACAAGTAAGTTCTTTTAAAAGTTCTGTAAGATATTTCAGTTCTTTTGTACATTCACAAGCAGCTATCAGTTCGGCTTCTGTTGTGGACTGAGCAACTACGCTTTGTCGTCTTGAAGACCATGCTATTGGGCTTCCAAATAGTGTAATAACAAATCCTGAAGTGCTTTTTCTTTTGATTTCTCTAGTTGTATTCTCTTCTCTTGTGATGACATCTCCAGCATAATCTGCATCACAAAATGCAACTAGTTGAAGTGATTCTGAAGAAACATTGTTTTCATTGTTCCGACTACTGAAGAAAATTCCCGCTGATGTTGTTCCTTTCAAGTAACGTAGAGTTCTCTTTACATTTATATAGTCAATCCTCTTTGGGTTTTCCATCGATCGGCTTTCAAAATTGACAGCAAAACTAAGATCTGGTCTAGTTTTACACGACAGATAGAGTAGGCTTCCAATTGCTTCTCTATAGTTGAAAATAGTCTTTTCAGGTTTTTCATATTTTTCATAATCTTCACTTCTGTAGATGTCTTGATTGATTGGGGTATTCATAGGTTTTGCATCATTCATCTGGAACTTATTTAAAATTTTCATTGCATATTTTTCTTGGCATATTTTTATACCTCTATCAGTTCTTTCAATATCTATTCCAAGGTATGAGTTCGGATTTTTATTTACAGTCATTTCAAATTCACTTCTCAGTTTCTCTTGTAGTTTATTTATTCCTGTTTCATCTTCTCCAATAATAATACCATCATCTACATGTATGCCAAGATATATCTTTCCGTCTGTTGATTTGAATAAACAGGGGTCTGTTTTCAGTTGAATCATCTGCTGTTGTTTCAGGAAATTTGTGAATCTCTTGTTCCACTGACATGGAGCTTGTCTAAGACCATACAGAGATTTTTGTAGAACACAAATCTTTCCTGGTTCACTAAATCCATCTGGTACTTTCATGTAAATTGGTTCTTCTAATTCACCATATAGGAACGCTGTCTGTATGTTCCAGTTTCTATTTGCTGCAATAGCAAACAGTAGTCTTAATGTTGTTGTATCAACGACTGGGCTGAAAATATTCTCGTAATCTATATCTTTCTTGTGTTGAGCACATCCTCTGGCAACTAATCTGGCCTTATATTTACCATTTTCTTTCACTTTAAATATCCATCTACTGGTAAGCACTCCTTTTTGTTTTACTTCATCTTCATCCACATATGTCCAGGTTTTATTCTCCATAAGGGAGTCTTTTTCTTCCTGTATCGCCTTCTTCCACTGGTCATTTGACATTATTGCTTCATCATAAGTCATGAGAACAACCTCTTCTTCCGTTTCGTTATCGAAGTCCATTTTATAATCTTTGTATTTAATTGGTAGTTTTCTTTCTCTTCTAGGTCTTTCTTCCTCTTTTTCTTCTTGTGTTCTTTCATCATCTTCTATATTTCTTATTTCTTCATATCTTTCTTCTTCATCATCTCTTCTTTCTTCATATCTCTCTTCTTCAATTCTTCTATCATCATCTTCATATCTATCTTCTTCATTTTCTGGACATTCATTTTGATATTTCTTTAGGCTCTCTATTTCAATTAATACTTCTTCGTGACTTTTATTCTCTTCGTATTGGTCGGTGAACTTTATATCTCTTGCTACATAAATTTTTCTTGTGAATGGGTTCCATACTCTATACCCATTTGGAGAATATCCAACAAATATTCCTTTTTCACTTCGGTTATCCAGTTTTTTTAAATATCCTAACTTCTTGGTATACACCACCTGACCAAATTCTCTTAAGTTTGAGAGATTCGGCCTCTTCCCATACCATTTCTCCGCTGGTGTAGTGTCAACTGTTGTTGTTGGGCTTCTGTTCAATAAGTATGCCGCAGTCAGCAGAGCATATCCCCACATTTTGTTTTCCAATTTCGCTTGTAGCAGCATTGCTCTTACTCGGTTGAAAAGGGTTAAATTAAGCCTTTCGGCTCTTCCATTCAGCTCAGGTGAATGTGGAATTGTATAGTCAAGTTGGATTCCTTTTTCTCTGCACCATTGTTTGAAATTATTGCTTGAGTACTCTCCTCCATTGTCAAGTCTTAACTTTGATGTTTTAAGATTGAAGTAAGCTTCAGATTCACAAATATATTCTTTAAGATATTCTTCAGCTTCATTCTTTGTATGTAGTAGATAGACTTTAAGGAAGTGTGTATAGTCATCCAGACACGTCATTATATATTCTTCACCATCATGTGTTGGAGGTGATATTTTCCCACATATGTCTGTATGCACTATTTCCAATGGTCTTCTGGCCCTTGTTCTTTCAGAATTGAAGGGTTTTCTTGTTAGTTTTCCTTTGATACATGAATCACAAAACTCTTCATTGCATTTTTTTATTGAATCATTAACTCCATCACAAAGTTCAGGAAGTTTTCTCAGATCTTGAAAATTGAGGTGTCCAAGTTTATTATGCCATTCTAGGGTTTTTTGTTTTTCTATTAACATAGCTTCTTCATCCATATTCAGATCCACAATGTATAGACCATTTCTTTGCTTCTTTCCTACGAGCACAACATCTTCCTCATCATATGTCACATTACCATGTACAAATTTGACTTGTTTGTTATCAAAGACTGCTATTCCACCTTTGTTTGTCACCATATTTATTGATAGAAGATTTCTGGATAATTCTGGGGTATATGATACATCTGTAAGAGTAATGGTGTCACCTTTCACTTTTCCAGTTGATTTTGTCAGTAGATTTGCTCCCCTCTTTGCACATCCAATTTTTACTTCATCTTGGTTGATGTCTGAAAGTAGTCGTTCTTCATATGTTAAATGGCCTGTTGATCCACTGTCTACCACAAATGTTGTGTCTAGTTCATCATTTTCTGTTTCATATGGATCCATGAAGTAGCTCACATTGTTATTTTGTCTTCTGTAATTATTTTCTTGATCTTTCTTATATATACACTTATCTTCAGGATGGTTATCTTTCTTGCAGTACTTACATGTTGAAAATGTCTTTCCATTCCAGCAATTATATTCTGTGTGTCCATTCTTGTTACATTTATTGCAATGTTTGAAACTTCGTTGACTGCCAGATTGTGTTTTCTCTTGGTTGGGATTGTTTCTGGTTCCCTTATTGCCATGCTTATTTGGGTTTGATCTGCACTCGTTCATCTTATGGCCAGTTTTTCCACAAAAGTTACATGTACCCTTGAATTTCTGGGTTTTGAATGCTACTCTTATATCATGATTTTCTTTCATTTTTTCTTCTTCTTTAAGTAATCTTGAACGAAGGTTGTCTATAGTTCTCTCTTTTGCAGGTGTCGAGTCCCATGCCACACCAAAATGTTTATATTTTTCTGGTAGTGTTAGCAATATTTTAGTTATCAACATTTCGTTGTCCATTGTGTGACCCACATTATTCAATTTAAAGCTGAGAGTTTCAAGTCGTGCGATATTTCCCAGTATATCTATATTTTTATCATATTGTAAACTGAGAAATTCTGCCAACAATTGATTTTTGGATTGATCTGTATCTCTTTTGTATACTTTGCTTATAGCCTCGTACATTTCTGCTGATGTTCGAGCAGTCAACACATGGGCTTTTACATTCTGATCAATAGTTCTCAAAATAATATGTTTAGCCAATGCATCCTGCGCTTTCCACAACGCGATTTCTCCATTTTCATCTTTTTCTGGTATTTTTACAGATCCTTCAACAATTTCTTTAAGATTCTTAGCTTCAAATAGGATATTAATTTCAAATTCCCAAAGGGCAAAGGATTCAGCGCCTGAGAGCTTCTTTATCGACTCAATTTCCTCCTTGTTTGACATATCGGATATTGGACAATTTTATATAAATATGTGTTTTAATTGCCTTTCGTTTTTATATTTTCACTTCACTGGTGATCTGGGCCCATAACCTGTTGGTTATGTTGTATTTTCACGTATTTATTTATTCGTAGAAATCAAATTTCAGTCTTGATATTGGTATTTTATTTAAACTGCATGCTCATTACAATATGGCTACTCATACAATGCACAACACTCTTTGATATTTCTACATATTATTTTATTTCTATAGATGCATAGAATTCTATGCATCTATTTGCTTCTATAACATTCCACCATAGAAGAATATTAATAACATTTTGTTACCCTTGTAGGCAACCAACAATATAGATAGATGTTTGATTAATGGTCTAAATACAAAATCACCATACTGAGTTTATATCAAATTAAATTAGAACAATTTAATATTCAACACGTGGCGCTACTGCGGCACTGGAAAATAGCGCGAACCATTTCGGGAGAAATGAAAACTAGTTCAAAAACTCAGATTTTCGACCGACAATTGAAAGTCTCGAACAAAATCTAATCAGTGCCAACACCAGGTATTCTATGCATCTATCTTACATATTATTATTATTGTATGATATTCGTGGGCTCATTTGTCATTTGTATTGTTAAGGAACTGATTTTGACTGATTGACATTTTATTATGACTAGACAAATGGTGGGTTTCATAAAGATCGTTGATTGAGTGATTCACAGAATACCTTGACGTTTTTGTCCAATCGACCAATAGAATTTCAAATTTACGGATTTTTTTTCACAGAATCGCTCGATCAAGCATTTGATCACTCGATCAACGTTTATGAAACCCGGCTTAAGTGTTCTATTTCCATTTTGGGTCTGCATTCACATTCATTTTAATTAACCAATAAAACTAGGTAGGACAAATTTTTTTGTTAAATTTCAATGTATCTGATTTGTTGCTTCTGTCTTTTTAGTCTTGAGAAAGTCGAAATATGTCGACGAAACGTCGATTCTGTTTTAAGAAGTTGTTGTTATTAAAGTCCTAACCCTATGTATTCGCTATTCTTTAGGCCAGTTGCTGAAATGGAAACTTCAGGATACATCAAAATATTGGCTCCTAAAACAACCTTAGATTCACAACGAATCAAATACTCTTTGTTATTAACAGACGTTCCATAAACTTTATTCTTTATTGTACCCCATAAAAAAATTCAAATCAGGTGATCTTGGAGGCCAGTCAGTAAACCACGGTATCTTTCAAACGAAACCGAATTCTGAAAAATGTTGGGCGAAAAAGGTATTTCGTTTGATGAGAGAAATCTTCTGTTAAAATATATATAGGAGTCAAAGACTCACCCTGTATAAGAAGACCAAAATTCTAAGGGTTGTTGCTGAGCTTATCCAAAACGTAACAAATGATATGGGAGAATTGTCAGAATTAAATTATGATAACTGTAATAATAGCATTCTTTCAATTCCTTTTTCTAGTCCCAACTCAAGTATGAGGAAGATGATGGATTGAAACTCTACATATAATAAATAACCTGAAAAATGGCACAGATTGAAAACCATAGGACTGAAACGCAGTTTGGGAAATTTTCTGGTTTAACATTCACCATATAGTTTGAAAGAGTTCCATAAAGAATTGGGAAGATTGTTGTTCAAATTTCTCATTGTGAATACATCAAATACATACATACTTGTTTTATGAAGAGTAGGTATCGTAGATGGTAGAGATAGTGAAAAGCTAGAATATCCTAAATACAACCTAGACAGTTTGAGAGACGAAAGTACGAAATACTTATACCAACGACGCTTAGACCAGTACATATCTGGGTGTGAGGATATGGATATAAAAGAGAGCTACACCATCTTGACCCAGAGTATCCATAAAGCTGCCAGTGAAGCACTAGGAATTCGTGAACAACAGCGAAGTCATAAAGTATTGTGGTCGGAAGAAGTAGAAGATTTAGTTGGTCAGAAAAGATGTGCATATCAAAAATGGCTTAGCACAGGTAATCAAGATGATAGACAAATATATAACAACATAAAAAAGAGAACTCGCCAAAAAATTAACCAATCAAAAAACGAAATGTGGGACAGGAAATGCCAGGAAATAGAAACATATATAGGAGGTCGGAAATGTACGGAGGCTTGGAAATTCATCAAAAAAGTCAGAAACCCTAGATCGGAAAGTGTATCCATACAAAATATAACACAAGCACAATGGAGACAGCACTATCAAAATCTACTACAAGAGCAAAGACCACAATATATTGGAGACCATATACCAATTGGAATTCAAGGCGAAAGAGTGGAGATAGATGAAAAAACTGTCTGGCAAGCAATAGCAAAATTAAAAAACGGAAAATCCTGCGGGCCAGAAGGAATATATGGAGAGCTATTGAAACATTCCACTGAAAAATTTGTGAAAACACTAACACGATTGATCAATAGTTATCTGAATGGTGAAGAGGTTCCCGAAGAATGGAAAACTGCTTATATCACATCAATAGAAACGACTGCAGTAACTACAGGGGTATTTCGGTTACCAGTACAATGAGTAGACTTTACGGAAGAATAGTCAGAGATTTGATCGAGTTGGAATATGAAGAAGAAGAGGAACAGAGCGGATTCAGAAGTGGGAGATCATGTACGGATAATGTGTTCACCTTGAAACAAATTATAGAAAAGAGATCTGCCGTGAACCTGGAAACACACATATTGTTCATCGATCTTACCAAAGCATACGATAATATACCCATATGCTTACTTTGGGAGTCATTACATCATACCAATATCAGTCAGACCTTGATATCAGCTGTGAAGAATCTTTATAAAAACTCTGTTTCTAGAATTAAAACCGCCAATAGATTATCAACACCATTTCATGTGACAAAAGGCCTTAGACAGGGCTGTTGTATTTCCCCTACGTTATTTAAGATATATATTAAAGAAGCACTCAAGAAGTGGAAGAAAAAATGCTCGGGGATGGGGATACCTCTAGAACATACGACTGTTTATAGTTTACAATTTGCTGATGATCAAGCAGTTATAGCAGGGGACCGAGATGACCTGGAGTACATGGCTCGCAAGTTGGAGGAGACCTATGATGAATGGGGTTTGACCATGAACATTCAAAAAACAAAGTACTTGAGCATCGGAAGTCATAGCCAAACCTTACAACTGAATGGCTCAGAGAAAATACAAGCCTGTGACAACTACAAGTATTTGGGGGTAACATTCGATAAGACCGGAACAGATGACAGGGAAATAAGGGAGAGAAATATACTGGCGAGGAAAGCAATTGGGTGCCTTAAGGTGGGCGTTCAATGTAGTGTGTTTTTATTTCAAGTTGCATTTGAGAATGGTTTCACTTTGAGAACTGAAATTTTGTGGGTGAACTCAGAAAGGATTGGAGTTCTTAATGAGATTATTGAGATTTATTTCATTTCAACAGTTCTTTTTTTTTCTCTCAAAAATAGAAGAAAATAAGTCAACTCATGCTTCTGTTTTATTTCAAACGAAAGACCCATGAAAATAGTTCAACTTCCGATTAAAAGTGAATCTACAGATAATTTCGTTCAGAAAAACAACTTGAAATGCGGAATTGGCAGAGAATGCCCAAATTCAAAATATGGCGGGAAAAAGTTCCTGTTTTACCCACATATTTACTATTTTCATAATTCAGCTATTGTCGGATAGAGAGCGCCATAGTACATTTCATTCATAATTAGAGAGATATTCATAGAACTTATAGAGATATATATATATAAAATGCACGGTGGCGCCTCTATCGGTCGACTTGTCCTACGCGCATCAAACGGCGACCTTAATGGAATACTGTGGAGTAAGCAGATAACAAGACGTAGAAAATACAATATCTATAACACGATAATAAAGAGCAGCTTACTTTATGGGTCCGAGACCTGGAGAATGAAGGAGAAGAACAAAAGAATGCTGGAGGCTACGGAAATGGATGCACTGAGACGATCTGCAGGGATTTCACGGTTGGATAGAGTGAGGAATGAGGACGTTAGACAGATTATGGGAGGAGGAGATACAGTAACTGAGGAAGTAGAACAAAGGCAGCTCTCTTGGTATGGCCATGTGCAACGTATGCCAGATCACAGAATACCAAAACAGGCAATGAATTGGATCCCACATCACAACCGCAAAAGAGGAAGACCAAAAATTTCATGGAACCAGGGAATACAGAAAGCGATGAGTGTCAGGAGCCTGCGTGAGGCCAGTGGGAAGACCGAAGACAGTGGCGTCTAGATATCGGACAACGTCGAAGAACGTTTTAAAACGATTATATATATAGGTATCGTAAGCAACAATAATGCCGGCAGAACTGATCAACTGATGCGATACGGTCAGCGCACAATCCCCACTCAGTCTCCTATGCCAATGAGTATAGTCACTAGTCAGTCATTTATTCGTTGTCGTATTGCGCTGAGGGTTTTGATTATTTTACTGGTCCGCTGGACAATATTCATCCACTCGTCTAATGCTGGCCATACACGTTACGGTCTACCGTGTGTGTGTGGGATTAAACCTGCACAGGCATGCCTGCGCAGGTACACCTCTCCGGTAGACCGTAACGTGTATGACCAACATAACGCTGATCGAAAAGTGTCCGGCAGAGTGGAATAAATAGAGTGGCGCTAGTATAGCAAGAGTGTTGAAACACAGGTAGAAATAGGGCTGCCAGATTTCCGGAAACGAAAAGCGGGAGAAAAATTTTCAATTCCTACTCCGATCTTTGTAATGCTTTATGAAACCCCTCGTTGCTATTTTTTCAAGCAGGTGATAAATTAGGCGAAATTGAAGTTCAAAATTTACAAAATTGTGATTACATTGTTATTTATATGAATATAATTCCCGATACCCAATAATTGTTGAACATAATACTCATTACCAAAATTCAAAAACATGTCAGAAATGAAGAGAAAATGGACAGCTCACGATTGATGCAGATCGTCAAAATCCGATTTACTTGACATTTCGGTAAAAATTCACTTTTCCACCAACTTGAGATGTTTGCCCGCTTTTTGATCTAGGAATAGTCTTCCATGTTATTATAAGTTCCATGCAAATTATACAGTAATTGTGAACATCACGATATGACGATAATATCAAATATATTACCTTCACGACTACGCTACAGTGTCTAGATAAGAGCCATTAACCGTAGCGACACCTAGTGGCCTTATTCAAAAGAAGGGAAAGCATTTCCTTCATGAGCATATTTTTCATCGAAGTTTTCAGAGTTTTAGTGTTTTTTATAATAACCAGGCCGTAGATGAATCCATAACTAAAGTTTCATAACAAACAGTCCATCCGATCTCGAGTTATAAATGGTGTAACCAACAACTTTGTTTTATATATGAAGATATTACTCCACATGTGCAGATCGGGATTCTTACCAATGCCCGGCTTCAATTTTGATTGGCTCATTACCAGATTTGAAAGTTCGATTATATTCTATGTCACCAGTGGAATAATAATTATATCAAAATCGTTTAATGCTCAGATACTCTTTAAGTAAATATCATACACTTTATTCATAGCAATTAAGTAAGTATTTTTCAAGATATATCGAGTTAAACACTAAGCTTCAAAGTTAATGTGTATTAATTATTTGGATATTTCGGATCATTAAATTACCTCATGTAAATTGAACTTCAATCAGTATTACCAAAAAAACATAGTGCTGTTGATACAAATACACACCTTGTACCTCAGACAGAAGACAAATTGTGTGTAGGTGATTTGGGTTTAATCCATACATATTTTGGGCTCGTGAATCTATATTAGAAATATTGCCAATTACTTGTGATACACCCAGTCGATACAGTTCAGTAGATTACTTCAAATTAATATGATTTTGAATCCAAACATGCTTAAAGTTAATGGAACAGTAATATTTTGGAGTTGGCTCTTGAGCGGTTAAATTCAGAAGATATTAGTAATCATGGCATTTTATAGATATGATTTTATTGATATATGATTATACCGATATCTCCTAGGTCTCCCGAAGAGCTTGAAGCTTGTGCAAGATAGGGGAATTAGTTGTATTCTGTGTAGGCTTTGTTACCTTAGACACAGCACTGTTGATTTTCGACCCAACAGTGAAATGTTGGCCAACTGCCGTCTGACTAGAAAATTTATTTCCTAGGCTCGGGATTGAACTTGAGACTTTCCAGGTCCTAAACAATGACCTTAACCACTAGGCTACAGGCACACATATACATAACAGTATTAACCCAAATTTCAAATCACAAAATGAATCAACAAAATAATATGATAACTGATTATGAAACAATAGAATCATAATGAATTAAAAAAAATATATTATTCTTACTTGGGATTCGAAAGGAGTACTATTAGAACAATCATACAAATCAGTGTACTTGAAAAGCCACTTATAATCTGCACTTACACAGTACGATCCTGAAAATGAAAAACTTTCATTCATGTTCAAAAGAAAATATTATCCATGCTCACCTTCTTTAGATTTTATCAACTCAGAAGCAAAATCTGAACTCTCTTGACCAACTTGTATTTTGAATACAAACTTCAATGTTTTATATTTGACAGTGAATAACAAATGATTATAATCTCCCTGGATTGTATCTGAAACTGAAATAGATTATGAATCAAGGGAACTGAAAATACAGAAATATAATTAAAAGAATGATTCTGCTTGACATGACATACCTAGTACCTACCTAAGTATAATAACTTTTTAAATGAGTAGCTTGCTAGTAATTGAAGTATTATTTTTTCATTTATACTTACAGCAGTCAAAATATTCATCTATTGGTATCACACTCTCAATCCGTAAATCTGATAAGTGAACAGGATGTGGTTTTCTTGAAGAAAACAGAAACAATGCTGAATTGCACACACTCACAACAATAGCTAGAATATGAAAATCTCTATTCCAGAAATCATCTGCAAGTGCGACATTCAAATGTATCTACACAAGTTGTAAGGAAGATTTTAAATTAGTACAAAATCGAATATATTCACAACATATGAACTATATTCCATGTTTTCAACTTTTTCAAACAATATCTGAAATTGTATATTCCTAATGACTTCATTTGAATAAATCTAATCGTAAGGATACACATTTAACAGTTTCCGAGGAGGAGAATTTAGCTTGGATTATTTGTATCACATCTCCATCGACTGATAACATTATTCGTCAGTCTAGTAAAGGCTCCATGATTTTTTAAAAGTTATGGCACTTTTGTCTTCAGATTGTTTGCTAGTATTATTGCTCTTTATTGCTAATCCTGAGTACTGCGTACTGCCTTGAATAAACATTGAACAGATAGAAAAATTCAATCTAAGTTCAAACTCTAACCTCAAAGTTGGTCTGTCAGAAACCACAGAGTAATAATACATATTACATAGAATTATGTGTTGTATCAAACCATAGAATTTTGACTTCATACTGGATGTCCGGGAAAATCTCTCGGATTCAGATAAAACATAAAAAATAAGATAACATTGATAACAAGTTACCATCAGTTTTTTTCCTAGCGGCCCTCCCTACGGAGATACGTCCTCCTGAATGACGTCACAGGAAATTCATTTTACTGGAATAAATTTCAAACTATGTACTTAATATAATTCAGAGAAAATTGTATATGATGAACAGTAGTAAGGACCTCTGAAAATACTGCCCTCAAATTTAAATTACCTCTTTTAGTTTACGATGGGCGGACTAGGTTGTACATTAATGCTTACATTTTCAACACCCTGTATGATAAGGAACCGAAAAAAAAAAAACAAATTTGGATAGCTTGAACGTTAAGCTCAAAAAAAGGTGATCTTGTTTATTGTCGATAAAATGAACCGTTTTCGAGGAACAAAATAAAAAAGGAATTAATTTTTTATTTCTATTGAAAAGAACCATGAATCTATTTTTTCTGCCTGCAACGAAGTGTGATACGAAAGTTATTCAAGGAACAAAGAAGTTTTAGTTCATGTTATCGAATCGGAAAAAATTTGTTTCTCCTCACATCACAACGAAATGTGATTCTCTATCAACTGGAGAGCAATACAAAGGTTTTACAATGATAACTACAAAGTAATTACATCCTATTTTATTTTGTTTTTCGAAAACGGTTCATTTTATAGGCAATGAACGAGAGTAGGAACCTTTTTTTTAGGTTAATGTTCAAGCTATCCGTTTTTTTCTACTCCTTATCATACAGGGTGATACATATACAGATATGGTAAATATAGTTGGAAACCCTGAGATTCAGTATTCAGTACAAAATTCAAGCAGTCTTCTAGTCCAGTTGAACAGTGGAAGAATCGAAACCTCAGTGCGATTCGATATCGAATAAGCGGCTGGTCTAGTTTAACCCTTTCCACCCAAGGGCAAGTGATGCCATTTGGCCTCATTAGCATTCCATTAAGTGCTGCTAATAATCACTAGATGTCACTAAACGCCTTCTTGTTGCTTATTCGTATTCCTAGAGAGGGTACTGGTTGTATAGATACCTATCAATCATTTCAAGTCAAGAGTTCTGTATTTATGTTTATGCACTTTTGCCGGTTTGCATTTCCTAATTCTAACCTGAAGAGTAAATCGTGAATTTTAAAATATTATTACTTTCAAATTGTGCTATATAGAGACTTCGGAAAAATCACGGTGAAATATCATGCTTTAGTTTATACATTAATCATTTTTATTTATAAAAATTGAAAGCCCAATATACCCAACCAACTCCACAAAGTCATGATTCCATTTGGAATCATTGGGCTTCATATTATACAGAAATGGTCTTTCATATTGAATTGATAATCGAATATAATATAATAGACCAGGGTCGATAATTTTTGAAACAAAAAAAAATTACAGTAGGATGAAACCCATCAAAAAAGGAGGGGAATATGATCAAAATGAAAGGAAAAATAAATTACGGTCGATCCGAGTCCGGGAAGTGGGAGGGGGTGAATTTTTAAGGGTAAAAAATGGTTTTCCTTGATTTCCGGCAAAACTACAAGTCCTATGGAAAAAAGTTAAAGAGCAAAGTTGTAGGTAATAAAAAGATCTACTACTTTTGTGTTCGCAATTTTTTCACATAACCTCAAAATTTATATGAAAATTTCAAAAAACCAAATTTTAGGTTTTTTATTTATATCTTTTTCAAAAAAAAATTTTTTTCTACGAAATTTGGTGAAAACTTACCTTATTATATCCCGAATACACTGTAATTTATTTGATTTAAAATATTTATGTTTTCGTCTTATTTTAACTCAATATCAAAAAAGCACCCTAATTTTCAATCGAAAATTCTGACGTCAAAATATCAGCTTTTTTCAAAAAGTTTGCGGGCTTTTTGTTCGTTGAAATATCTACTCTCTGATGGTGTGAAAAAAATATACATTACTATAAGAAGTGTTCTCAGAAAATGCAAAAAATTGAAAAAACTCAAATTCGAAAATTTTTTTGATCACTAAGTACAATTTCATCAAAAAAATGTATTTCTTTTCCTTCCTGTGATTTCTTACGTCTTGAGCTACAGAATGTAGCTATTGCCAGAGCCGGACCGTGGGCGTGGCGAAGCAGGCATTTTGCCACGGGCGCAAACGATCTAGGGGCGCAAAATGTGAAATATGATATATTCCATTTTAATGTTTATCTACGGGGTGTTTCACCATAAACTGGACATACATAGCCGTGTAGACGACACCGAGGAAGTCATTTTTGCCTAATGACATATACCACGTTTTCGACGCATAAGCGAGATACAGGGTGTTTAATGTCAACTTTGAGCAATATTCTGATAACTGTGGTGAGTTATGCGTGACATTTGAAATAACGGTTACTGGTCACATCTTAGTATTTTTAAGGGCTCAATTCAGTTGTGGTGTAGAATTCTGAAAAAAAAATTCAAAATGTCGGAAAGCCTGCAAAGTTGGAATTTTTTTTTCTCGGTTGCCAATTTGGAAAGTACTATTTCAACGAACTAGATTTTCTAAGATTTTCCGTTAAAAAATTTTTGCAAATTTCGAACTCAACTTTTTTTTTACATGTCTTCAGTGAAAAAAATATTTCGGCCGAAATTGTTGGAATTTTTCATGGTTGAACTATCTTTCATTCTGAATACTGAGAAGGAAACATAAACAAAAAATATCTATTGGTTTTCTTTTTGTAGCCTTCCAAAGATTACGCTCGGAAAACTTTCATAATTTTTATTCAAAAAACTGGATGCCGTAGGAAGGCCAAAATTGTGCTAATGGGCTGCCAGAATGACCCGAACAGAAATATGAATTTATAAACCAAAAAAATTTTTTTCAAAAAACTTTGGTAGGTAAGATTCGAACTCTCTACCAGTATGAATTGGGTTTGTTTTAATCTTATAAATGTTCGTTGCCAAAGCGACGCTATAGTTAATCGAAAGTGGAAAGTTCGATTCACAACAAAGTTTTTTGAAAAAAAATTTTTTGGTTTATAAATTCATATTTCTGTCCGGGTCATTCTGGCAGCCCGTTAGCACAATTTTGGCCTTCGTATGGCTTCCAGTTTTTTAAATAAAAATTATGAAAGTTCTCCGAGCGTAATTTTTGGAAGGCTACAAAAAGAAAACCAATGGATATTATTTCATTCTGTTTACACCTCAGTATTCAGAATGAAAAATAGTTCAACCATGAAAAATTCAAACAATTTAAGCCGAAATTTCTTTTTCACTATAGACATGTCAAAAAAAGTTGAGTTCGGAATTTGCGAAAATTTTTTCACAGAAAATCTTAGAAAATCTAGTTCGTTGAAATAGTGCTTTCCAAATCGGCAAACGAGAAAAAAAAATTTCAACTTTGCAGGCTTTCCGCCATTTTGAAATTTTTTTTTTTCAAAATTCCACACCGCAATTGAATTGAGCCTTGAAAAATACTAAGATGTGACCAGTAACCGTTATTTCAAATGTCATGCATAACTCACCACAGTTATCAGAATATTGCTCATAGTTGACATAAAACACCCTGTATCTCGTTTATGCGTCGAAAACGGGGTATATGTCATGACTCATGAGGCACAAATGACTTCCCTGGTGTCGTCTACACGGCTATGTATGTTTGTCCAGTTTATGGTGAAACACCCTGTATAACAGTATATATTATTTTGAGAATAAATAACAATTTTTGTATCGTTTTCTATTCATTTTGTTGATTGAGTTTTTGTTCATTACCTTTTAAGAAATATGGGAGATTATTGTGAATAAAAAAGTTCCTCAAAAATACAATCAATAAATGTCAATTATGAAAAACATGTATTTATTGAAAAATGAATTTCTTCAAGGGTGCATTTTGAAAGTTTGCCACAGGCGCTAGAATCCTAGTTCCGGCTCTGGCTATTGCAGTCTCATCATTATAGTGACTTTGACAAGTTCGATGAATAAAAGCTGATTTTAAAACTACAAATTTTTTGTATTTATTGTCGATTCTCTTCTTGCTAGACGCCACTAAACGATTTAAAGCTGTTTTTTTTATTTCATACACTTGCTTGTCACCTATCTTATTGCAGATTATACAAACAGATTCATCCATACTGACAATCTGAAAAGACAAAATCAAATTAATAATGCCTTCAAAGTTTTATCATGAGTATAACTAAATTTGTTTGTACAAAAAAAACGAAATTACTAGTTTTTATTCTTGTACTAAAATATCATTCAATTTTAATTAATTTAATTTAGTTACGTTAAACATATACTATCTATGAAAGAAAATATTTCTATTTTCATTTAGAGTTGATTATAGATTAAAATACAGATAGTATTTACCTTGCTATGTAGATTCCAAACAATTCTTTGAATAAAGTAAATTTCTCACAACTCACTCAATCAAGCAATTGTATGCTAAAAATTTCGAAAATTAGAAATCCTATTGGTTGATTTGACAATTTCGTCGAATAATTCTGTGAATTGTACAATCAACGATTTATGAAACCCACCATTAGAGTAACTCAGTCCCCACTTCTCTATGAAATAACTTACAATGGGTTAAAAATTAACCAAAGGTCACTCAGGTATATGAATTATCTTAAAAAAGCAATAAATAGTCATCTAAAAATATTATTTAAACAAGATTCTACAACTTTTTCAAAATATTGTAGATGTCTTATTAAATATTAACTTTATTAACTTATTTTTTTGTTAATTATTGTAGAAGTATATTTCAATTTGCAATTTTTTCGTTTATAAATGAAACAGGAAATCTTACGTTTTTTGAGCAATTAAAGGGTAAATTTTAATAAATACCTCCAAATTGTACATAATGATTAAAAAAAAATTTCGAATTTGAGTTTTTTCAATTTTTTGCATTTTCTGAGAACATTTCCCATAGTAATGTATATTTTTGTTACACCATCAGAAAGTAGATATTTCAATGAAGAAAAAGCCCCTAAACTTTTTGAAAAAAGCTGATATTTTGACGTCAGAATTTTCGATTGAAAATTAGGGGACTTTTTTGATTTTGAGTTAAAATGAGGCGAAAACATAAATATTTTGAATCTAATAAATTACAGTGTAGGTATCTGGGACATAATAAGGAAAGTTTTCACGAAATTTCGTATAAAAATTTTTTTTTTGAAAAAGATATAAATGAAAAACCAAAAACTTGGTTTTTTGAATTTTCCACCTAAATTTTGAGGTTATGTGAAAAAATTGCGAATACAAAAGTTGTATAGATCTTTTCATTACCTACAACTTTGCCATTCAACTTTTTTCCATAGGACTTGTAGTTTTGCCGGAAATCGAGGAAAACCATTTTTCACCCTTAAAAACTCACCCCTCCCACTTCCCGAAGTCGGATCGACCGTAATTTATTTTTCCTTTCATTTTGATCATATTCCCCTCCTTTTCTAATGGGTTTCATCCTACTGTAATTTTTTTTCATTTTTCACCATTTTTGAAGGTTTCGGCTCTGGTCTATAATATGTATTTATAGAAATAATATTGTTATGAGCAGGGAGTATTTGAAGGTGAGGCTTTTCTTTTGACAGGTAATAGTACTCATCAAAATAAGTCATTATACCGAAAATATCTTATATGAATTATGCCCCTGTTTCGAGAAAATGAAACTAGAATATTTTCTAGTTTCTAGGATTCTAGGTGAATCTGAGAATTCCTCAGTCCGAACCTGCTGCCTCGCCTGCTCCTCCGTAGATATCAACATCTCTTGTTTTTTGTCTTCTTATCATACATGAACATGACTCAGAATATCGATTGTGATCAGTATGTATCTTCGTTCGTGTTACATGCTACTCAGTGAACTCTACAGGGTCTTTCACGAGGAACCTCACCCATATTTATACTAGAAACTACTGAACGTATTTTCATGAAATTCAGCACTTATAAGTATTTCACGATGCTGATGAAATCTAAAATATTTTCAAGGCATGAGCACCTCCGGTTTTTCCGGAAATGACGTCAACTTCCGTTTTTCAAATTAGAACACCATTTTTTTTTTGCAGAAATAGATTCCTTAGAAAATTTCAAGTTATTTTGATGTAACATTTTTCAGTTTTGGTTGGAGAATTCTCTATGAGCGAGAAAATTCGAAAAAAAAATCGAAAATAGAGCTCCGCTGAAACAAGAATAACTTCGAGGATTTTGGATGGAAAATTTTCATTTTTGGGATTTTTCAAGATGTAAGATTGATGTATCCACTTAAAAATCGAAATCGCGATTCATGATATTAACTCAGAAAATATCCATTTTAGGGCAAGGGTGTGATGCATACACTCACATTATTTTTTAACGTAGATTCAATATCTGCCATAAAAAAATTGGGTTCTCTTTTGAAAAAATTGATTTTTCACGATTTTGTCATCCCTAACTTTGAAATCGATTTTTTCACCCCCTGTATCATGAATCGCGATTTCGATTTTTAAAGTGGATACATCAATCTTACATCTTGAAAAATCCCAAAAATGAAAATTTTCCATCCAAAAACCTCGAAGTTATTCTTGTTTCAGCGGAGCTCTATTTTCGATTTTTTTTTCGAATTTTCTCGCTCATAGAGAGGGTACTGGTTCTGTATTTATGTTTATGCACTTTTGCCGGTTTGCATATTTCCTAATTCTAACCTGAAGAGTAGAGGAGAAGGTGGTATTATGGAACCCTGCTGCTAATATGGAACCCTTGGTTAATTCTGAACTGGCCGTGATATCTACCGTTCAAAAAGTTGAATATCCTTTGTCACTTATGGAACAACTTGTGAGGAAAACTGCAGCGTATAGTACGCAGCAGAAATCCAACAGTGAGGGGTTATGTGTGAATGGGTTAAACGAAACTTTAATGCCGTGAATTCGTGTCAACATAAAGAAGATTTAAATCTGAGTTTTATATATTTTAGTATTCTGCCAGGCTAAAATAGGGCTTTTCTGTTGAAACCTAGTAGGTGATAATGCATTCTTCGAGGTTCCAGAAAATTTGCCAAGCGATGTACTGTAACATGTGTTTTTGATAATATGGAACCCCAAAGGTGATGGTACCACAACCTAAAAAAAAATTGTCGAACAGAGGACGGAAAGCTTCATCTGCTGCAGTAATAACCAGCTCTCCTCACAAAATAGAATTGGAGACTTCAATTTCTGTGGATTCAGTATCTGATGTGCCATTTATGGGCACACAACGATTTTTCCGATTGGTGTGTCAAGGATGCATATGCGTGTGACTTCTGTCGTTCATATCTTATATTATGAATTATTAAATATAAAGTGGGATTGATATGTTTTGTTTATGCGCCCAAAAATGCATTTCTTTGAATATAAGTTCTCATTTCTTCAAAGGGTCCATATTACCAGCCTATTTTCTTGGGAGTCCAATTTTGAGCTTTTCGAAATAATTAAGTGTATCTTGTTAAATATTGCTAGTATTTTAAATTCGTTCAAATAAACACAAACTGAATATATATAGGGCCTATTAATACAAAAAACAAGAAGATAAACACAAATCTCTTCGGATTATAGAATGAAAACAAACTGGGGTTCCATAATACCACCTTCTCCTCTAGGTAAATCGTGAATTTTAAAATATTATTACTTTCAAATTGTGCTATATGTATAGAGACTTCGGAAAAATGACGGTGAAATATCATGCTTTAGTTTATACATTAATCATTTTTATTTATAAAAATTGAAAGCCCAATATACCCAACCAACTCCACAAAGTCATGATTCCATTTGGAATCATTGGGCTCCATATCATACAGAAATGGTCTTTTATATTGAATTGATAATCGACTATTTCTCTCGTCTGAATTTCCACCAATCAGAAACGCGCAATTTGGAATCACAAATGGTTTCTAGATGGAAAAACTGTATGGCAGCAGCTGTCAGCAGTTTTTTCGGGTTTACCCGCGGCAAAACTTGACAGTTGTTGTCAACGAAAATTAATAATACATACATAGATGCATCCAGAATAATCTGTTACTCATGAAATATTCTTGTCAAATACCATTCGTGCATCTAATTTTTCCTGAGAAAAAAAATCGAAAAAACACAGTGCAAAGTAATATTTTTTTAACAAAAAGCATTCGTGCAGGTGCAAAAACCCTCGTCTTCGACTCGGATTTTTGTTGCCACCTGCACTCATGCTTCTTGTTAAAATATTACTTAGCAACGTCTTTTTTCGATTTTTTTCGGAAAAATTGGATGCACTTATGATATTACTTATGAATATAATATAGATATGTATTTATAGAAATATTGTTATGAACAGGGAGTATTTGAAGGTGAGGCTTTTCTTTTGACAGGTAATAGTACTCATCAAAATAAGTCATTATACCGAAAATTTCTTATATGAATTATGCCCTTGTTTCGAGAAAATGAAACTAGAATATTTTTCTAGTTTCTAGGATTCTAGGTGAATCTGAGAATTCCTCAGTCCGAACCTGCTGCCTCGCCTGCTTCTCCGTAGATATCAACATCTCTTGTTTTTTGTCTTCTTATCATACATGACTCAGAATATCGATTGTGATCAGTATGTATCTTCGATCATGTTACATGCTACTTATCTCTTATCTAAAAGAGCAAGGTATTTTCGCAACAGGAACAGTGAGATTCAACAGAGTCAAAAATTGTACTTTGAAATCTGACAAGGATCTGAAAAAAACTGGCAGAGCATCGTATGATCATCGTGTTGAAAATTCAAGCAATATAATTGTTGTGAAGTGGTATAACAAAAAAGCTGTTCATCTGATGTCTTCGTATGAAGGCATAGAACCTCTTGAAACAGTGAGTCGTTGAAGTCTGGCTGATAAGAAATGTATTGATGTAATCCGCCCAGATGTTGTCAAAGACTACAACACTCACATGGGTGGTGTGGACCTGCATGATATGTAAGTGGCATTCTACCGAATCAATTTTACTGTCAAGCGTTTCTACCTCCGAATTTTCTTCAATTCAGTAGATATGTGCAGCTGTGCGCACAGTAAATAATGCTTGGCTGCTGTACAAACAGCACATGATCCAGAGACAAGAAAAAAAATCTGTCACTAGTAGTCTTCCGATCGCAGATAGCTGATGGCCCAAGGCTGAAAAAAAACCTTCCAGTTTGTAAGAGGGGGAGACCTTCGTCAAGTTCACCTTTGCCTTCCTTCACCTGAATGGATGGAATCAGCAAAAAAAAATGCAGAGTGTCGCGAAGCCCACGAGAGTGTGCTTTATCATTGTTTAAGGAGAAACAATGGATTTATGCGTGACAAAAATTATTTCTTATCTTTTCATTCAATGTGAACTTATATATAATATAGTCAAATAAATGTTTATTCTGTTGAAATAAAGCACAATTATTAAAATTTTTTCGATGCTTGTGTAACTCCCAATGATGCCATATGGAATCATGAGTCCTGCAAGGATCGGGACAATTTTTAACAAAAATTTTTTACATATTCATGTTTATGAAGGGTTTCTGAACTTTTTTGGTGGGTGTATATTTTTTTTAATTTATAATTTGGGCTGGAAAGGTAATGGCAGTTTCGATCGTAGTGGGGATGCCTGGATCTCTGCTTCTCTTCGCTTCGCGCATAGAAGTATCGAAGATCGAATTCAGTCGCAATCCGAACTTGGATGCGGTAGACCAAACTGTTTGAAAATAAATTAGATTCCGCGTGAATAAAAATTTTTACTGTTCAAGAGAAAATTCAAATATTAAAATGGTATTTCGGTGGTCAATCAATTATTTTATTTTCAAACCAGTTATGGCGAAAAAGACCTGAGCACTAATTTTCACATGAAATTATTTGTGTCATTCATTGAGGCAAATTAATTCCTCCGATAAGAGTGGAATGAAATTGTCGTATTCATTTTCAACGGACATGATAACACCCATCTCTTCGCGCGTTGGCAGTGTTAATACTCTCTGATCACAGAACATCTAATCTAATTCGATCCGAGATCCTAGATCGTTGCGCTCTGGCATCCACACTACAAACTGCCATAAAACTAGACCAACCGCTTATTCGATATCGAATCGCACTGAGGTTTCGATTCTTCCACTGTTCATCAACTGGACTTTCTAGTCCAAAAATTCGAGCAGTTCTTCTGAACTGCTCGAATTTTGTACTGAAATCTCAGGGTTTCCAAGTACATTTACCGATTTACCATATCTGTATACTGGGAAAGGTTATCGGTCCAGTTTGCTCTAATTTGAATAAATTTATCTTTTTGTTGACCTCAGTTTTTCACTATAAAAAAACTGAGGTCAACAAAGAGAGAAATTTATTCATATATAGGGTGATGAAAATGTGAGCATTATAATGTACAACCTAGCAGTGGCGGATTCACGACTTCAGGGGCCCTACGCTTCAAAACTTTTGGGGCCCCCTCTGAAACATTTTCGATTTTTTTCAAAAGAATTTTTTAATTAAAACTCACTTCTTTCAAAACAAAACATAAAGTTAATTGATAAAATACAAGGTATGTATATCAAAACACAATATGAAAGATGGATAAAAATCTTAAAATAGGAAAAAATATCACCAAACTTCAAATACAAAATATCTCTATATTTTTCATTGCGGCATCGAGATAAAAGAATAAATAAAATCATCACGAAAGATACAAGTATCGTAAAGCTGTAAATCAGTATTCCTCACAACCGTAGTCTATTTTCTGTCATAACAGTTCTATATTTCTTTTTTATCAATGACAGTTTGGAAACGAGCAAAAAATTCTGTCAACTTTGGATGCTTAGCTTTACTCTGCTCTTTACTTTCCTTGACTTTTCGTTTTTGGTAGCCGCTCATACGGTGCAGTGGAATAAGTGTTACCCCCCTCTTATTAACTACTCTATTTTTATGTCTTAAGAAAAAAGCTCAAACAGGTCAATTTTTATATTAAACGCAGTATGTTATGACATAAAAGTTACGAACCTGACATAATCCCTCTTCATGGGGGTGTCACCCCTTCGATTTCTTTGAATGAGAAAGTGCATCATGCGACACCTCATTTGAAACCTATTGAAACACTGATTTCAAAAATGTATAACACTTTGGTTCAAAGCTTAACGGAGTCTGAGCTTAAAAGTCATTTAGTTTTCAGTACACCCTTAGTTGTTACTTGTAATTTATTACATTAAATGATTAAATTCAGTTACCAACATTTACAATGTAGGAAATATTTATTTGAAGACAAAAGACTTCCAACCCTCCAATGAAAAAACCTACCGTCAAGCCAACAGAATTCATTGAGTTCTTGCAAGGTAAGATTAAAACTCTCCAATAACTCAGACTCCGTTAATTTTTGAACCAAAGTGTTATACATTTTTGAAATCAGTGCCATCTTAAACTTTCGAAAAAAATGAAAACTTCTGTCGAAACGACCTCAGACTACTGATACCCACAGTTTGATCCTTGGAGCTGGCCCTTTAGGTCCATCCAAATTGAACGAAAAAAATCATGCGAATAGTCCTTCTATCCGTCTATTCAATAAGCTATTCACAAGTCTTGGCCGTCATCTAAAACTCTCGAAAAAAAATAAAAACTTCTGTCGAAACGGCTTCAGACTACCTATACCCACAGTTTGGTCCTTGGAGCTGGCTCTTTAGGGCCATCGAAACTGAACGAAAAAAATCATCCCAATAGTCCTTTGATCCATCTATTCAATCAGCTTATCACAAGTCTTGGCCGCCATCTTAAACTTAATAGTGAGGAAGGATGAAGAATCTTTCAACATGTACAAAATTTACAAGGAGATGCGTAATTATATAGAACAATACAAAAAAAAAGAAATGAAGAGGGCATTCTGAATGCAAAAAATGAAACAAAAGCTGTGTTGAAGGTAATAAAAAAAGAAACAAATAAAATCAAAATCAAAAATAATGGGAATTCAATAAGAGGACAGGAATTGAGTGATTACTTCAGAAACAAAACTTGAAGAATTGATTTATTTAATACTAGCTGGCCCGGCGAACTTTGTTTCGCCTAAATGATACCTATACTTACGGTGGATTTCACAAATCGTAATCACCAGTGATCGGAGATCAACGGCTTGGTTAGATTTCTGAACTGTCAAATCGAGTTGATTCTAGATCAAGCTCCGATGACCGGTGATATGCTTTGTGAAACCCACCGTTAAAGTTGTATGAACTTACCATTGCTACTTTTTCAAGCAGGAGATAAATTAGGCATAATAAAAGTTCTGTCAAATGTCATCTGTCAACTGTCGAATATCATCTGTCGACTGTCATCTGCCAAATGTCATCTGTCGAATGTCATCTGTCAAATGTCATCTTTTTCATGGATATGGGCTGTCACACAAAACAGATATATGTAGAAAAATAATATGTCAATTACTAATTATGGGCAATTTTGAATTCAGTTATTTCCGCAAATGTATTTATTACCCAAACATAAATCAAAAACATTTCAGAAATATAGAGAAAAAATGAAAATGGACAACTCACGATTGATGCTGTTCGTCACAATCCGATTTAGTTGACATACCGGTAACAATTCACTGTTCCACCAACTTGAGATCTTTACCCGCTTTTTGATCTGATAATAGCCTTCCATGTTATTATAAGTTCTATGCAAATTACATAATATTTGTATACATCGCCATCTAGTGGCGATAATATCAAATATAGTACCTTCACGACTACGGTACAGCGTCTAGATAAGAGCCATTAACCGTAGCGACACCTAGTGGCCTTATTCAAAAGGAGGAAAAGCATTTCCTACATAAGCAAACCGTAGCGACACCTAGCGGCCTTATTCAAAAGGAGGAAATGCATTTCCTACATAAGCAAATTTTTCAGAATTTTAATGTATTTTATAATAACCAGGCCGTAGACTAATCCATAAATGAAGTTTCATAACAAACAGTCCATCCGATCTCGAGTTATAAATGGTGTAACCAACAACTCTCTTTTATATATATAGATTTGAAGAATTTTGTCATAACATTGTAACTTTCAATATTTCTGAACAATGAAGGTGTAAAATATGTTATATGAAAAATGTAAATATTCCTATTATTCTGTTTCAACAATCACAACTGTTACTATTTCCGCATCTGGGCAGACCTCGTCATGTTCTGGAAGGTTTTATGTCAGCAATATCATAATATTTCCCATATATTTTGAATTATCTTTTCTTATTTCTTTCTATAAGTGCTCTGTGCAGGCTTTCCATTTAGGTATTAGCTGTACCTACACGCTTCACGAGCCTCATTCCAAAGATATTTCACTTGCCTGATTATTTGCCAAATTTGTTCGAAGATTAATAAAAACAAATTGAATTCTGCAACTCAAAATATTACTGAATGGGCTATTACCATAATATCTACTAATAATACCAATATGGATTATACCCCTCCTTTTCACAGTCACAAAGTTAAGCCAAGTCTTTGGTGAGTCTCGAGTTGTACGCTTGCGTCGACTGAAAATTCAAAAATAGCGAGAAATTCAGAGGTTATGTTCATTCTGAAAGACAACAAGAAAATAGTTATCCAGAATAAAAATATGTCACTTATGTGCGATAACGGAGAGTGGGAAAACAGGGGCATCGTGGCGAACAGCGGATGCAGTTTTGTTATTTGACTCTGTTTGTATTAAGTCACATACGGTATCCATGGATACAGAATCACATGTCCTTCTCTTCTCCCTAGGCATGCGTATAGCGATGACTGACCCTGGATTTAAGGGGAACGATTGCCACACTTTTGAATACTTATTAGCCACTACGCTCAAATTCTATATTTATAATTCTATGCTACTCCCATGAAGTTGAGAATGACATACGTTTCACGACATAATACGATGTGTCAGAGAGAGATAGAAATTAAAAAAAAAAATATTCTCAATATTGCCGCACAAGCGCAGATCTGGATTGCTACCAAAGTCCAGCTTCAGTTTTAATTATTAGATATATGTCTATTGCCAACATATAATTTCGATTTTCCAAAGCCGCCCGACATGTAAATATCTCTTGGATGGATTTATACATCTATTGAACACCAGAGAAACGGAATATTTGTTATGAGATCTATGGTTCTGAATCTTTGGTCATGACACAGAACATAGCACAGAACAAACAATGAAATATTTGAATCGAAATTTAAATCAAGCAGTCTTATTTCAGAGGTGACATAATTGAATCACCAACGTATTCATGTTAGGTGGTTGTATTTTCATGCGAAATTTCAAATTATGGCAACTTGGGTTTCTTGCAATAAATGTTTCGAACAACTCCATAAAAATAGAAATATAACTTTCTTTCTATCGGAATGCGGACATATAACTTGTGAAAAATGTTCGGAAGACATGAGTGAGTATAATTTGACCGAATCTTAATCAGTTTACCCTCTAATTTGTTTTCAGAAACTTCGAATGCATGCATTATGTGTCGCAAACCCACCAGACTCATAAAATTATGCAAGGATATGGATCCTTCAATTCGTTGCTTTTTCAATCCTTTGGACGTTCAAATGAAGAAATGCATGGAGGTATGTACGTAACGCCCTAACAGTTCTTTTAGTGTTCTCCGTATCTTTATTATACAGTGGTCAAAATAATTGTTTTGTACCTAGTTTAGTCTACCAACGTTGTTTTGTTTTTATTTTTGTCCCCTGATTGTTTTATCAGGATAATAGTTTACTGGCACCGCTTCTGGTTGGTGTATGCTGGTGATCCACGTAAACTCCGATTGTTAACTGTTGTGACTTCACAACCGATGTAAGGGAGTAAACTTAAATATCAGCACCCTATGGTAATCTTGATGATTACTGCTTTAAGTTGTTATCAGTACTTGATAACAACTACGAAGAGGATGGGGAAGTGGTGAAATGTGAACGCACTCTCAACAACAACAACAATAAACTGAATTTTTCTTGTTTCCTCAACTTAGGTACCAAGCACGAAACGATAATACAAATATTATGTAGGTATACAGGGTGTCCTACGGTCGAGTGCCTATAAGACGTTCCTGGCGAACTGGACATATTTGAAATCCGAAAATTGGGATTATGATATTGTTGGAAATTCTCTACAGACCTAAAATATTTTCGGAGCCTGAGAACTTCCGGTTATACCAGGAGTGGAAATTAATTTGTTCAAAAAAATTTTGTTCAATATTTTCGTCTGTGATATGATTGGGTATTCAATGCTGAATAAATTTCTGTTGAAACCATTGTATTCATTTGAATAGTTTTCAAGATATCGAGAAAAAAAACTTAAAAAATTTCAAATATTCATAGTCAGTGTTATGTTCATTATTCTTATTCTGAACATCCCGAGTGTAAACCGTTCTCACAACGTCGAAGTAAAGAATGTGGAAAGGTCATGCATCTTTTGAATTTCATAAATATCATCACAGGGTGTTTCAAATTTTGTGTTGAAAACTGTGATCGAAAATTGGCCATAACTTCTGTTTTTCAAATTAGAACCCTATTTTTTTTTAAAAGCGTTGGATTCTGCGAACAAAAATAATGATAGCACTCTCAGATGCTCTTGCTCCTAAATTCAGTAATTCCCGAGATATTTGAGCTTTTCTGGATTCATGTTGTATGTAGAGTCAATTGAATCATTGAATCTGAAGAGTTTCGATGAATATTCTCATGAAACCATAGTGACAACTAATAATTAGACCTGTCACCTGTGAATTATTAATGGGATCCTATGGTCACCGAATATTCTCATTCCAACAGATTCGATGACTATTCTTATGACCATTGAGGTAAAATCGACGAGTAGTAAGGTTAAGGCCTAGAATAATGTGTGTGAATTAATAATGGGATAATTTATCTTCTATGAACGATTAGTTGGGCTGTTCCCATTATCTATGCGGTTAGTTGTTACCGACGTTTCGGCAAGCATTCGCCTGCCGTCTTCAGGGTGTTGGTCCTGAGAAGGACCGGTTTTTGCCAAACTTGGTCTGTCTGGACTTGTACGCACCATACTTTTTCGATTGTTAAATTACAGTGTTGGGATTCGAACGCGGGTTATAAGGTTGCAATTTCGAAATTCCAGTCACTCTAACCACTAGTCTACCGGAGCAGGTAATTATTATACAATTCAAATTATATGTAGTATTATTTTTTCTGGTAGAGGTCACCTTGACCCGATCAGATGCGCAGTTGATATGCGCAGTAGGTTAAATTTGGTCAGGTTAGGTTAGGTTAGGTCTGGTTGGTCTAGTGTTAATTGCCACCTTGAGCCGAGTTAGTCCTCCTCAATTCAGATCTTATAATTGGTGCCCAGACATCCTTTATTTCCAGAGAAGGTGCACTGATTGCGTTGGGGGTTATGGCCATGAAGGCTGCTTCTTTCAGTTTCCTCCTTCTCCATCCTTCTTCCTTTGATATTATGGAAGCTTCATCCCATCTGATGTTGTGGTTCTCGTTCCAGGCATGTTGGACTAGCTTGGATTTTTCAGTTTCTCCCAATCGAGCTAGTCTTTGGTGTTCTTTGATTCTGACCTCAAGGGGGCGTTTAGTCTCCCCAATGTAGGACCTGCCACATTCGCATGGAATTTCGTAGACGCAATTTTTCGTTAACTGATTTTTGTTGTCAGGCTTAACCTTCGTGAGTTTACTCCTGACCGTATTCTTGGTCTTGAATGCTGTCCTCACATTGTATCTGTTGCCAATCCTTCTTATCTTCTCGGATAGCCCCTTCACATATGGTATGACAGAGGTTATCGTTTCGGTAGCATCATTGTCTGCTTCTTGAGTCTCTGTTCTTGATTCTCTTGGTTCTCTGGCGACATTGGGGAGACTAAACGCCCCCTTGAGGTCAGAATCAAAGAACACCAAATGGGCACCAATTATAAGATCTGAATTGAGGAGGACTAACTCGGCTCAAGGTGGCAATTAACACTAGACCAACCAGACCTAACCTAACCTAACCTGACCAAATTTAACCTACTGCGCATATCAACTGCGCATCTGATCGGGTCAAGGTGACCTCTACCAGAAAAATAATACTACATATATAACTTGAATTGTATAATAATTACCTGCTCCGGTAGACTAGTGGTTAGAGTGACTGGAATTTCGAAATTGCAACCTTATAACCCGCGTTCGAATCCCAACACTGTAATTTAACAATCGAAAAAGTATGGTGCGTACAAGTCCAGACAGACCAAGTTTGGCAAAAACCGGTCCTTCTCAGGACCAACACCCTGAAGACGGCAGGCGAATGCTTGCCGAAACGTCGGTAACAACTAACCGCATAGATAATGGAAACAGCCCAAATAATCTTTCAACAAATATTCCATTATCAAGAATATCTCGATCACAATTATCTTCTATGGTCACAGAATATTCTCAAGCGCAATATAAGATGAATTTGACTCTATACTCCATTCACTTTTATAAAGTATCGCGGTTGGCCATGATTTAGGTTTATCAAGTTTTTTCCCCTAGAACAGACGCAGTTTGGCACTCGTGAAAATTAAGCGACATTGCCAGGTCTACTTTCTATTTACTCTTTTTCAACTTTGTAAATGGAGTTAGTTCTTCGAAGATTTAATTGTGGCGCAGGTTTCGTAGACTACTACATTTTCATACTGGAGTATTTCAGGTTGTGCAAAAATGTAGTTAAATGTCTTTTGAATTAACATAATATTTTCTCAAATTCATTAATTTCCCAAAGGAACATTTTGATTAATACGTAATTACTACGATTTTTTAGCAGAAACAGCAACGTTGTGGGCGTATCTGACAGTGTAATGACCATAACCTAACATTTTCAAAATATATACGGTGAAATGTGTCAAAATTTCATGGCAAACCGCGATACTTTATAAAAGTGAATGGAGTATACGTACAACACAGGCGCGGATCCAGGCCCGAATTTTGGGGGGGGAACTTTTAGATATTCAAATGCCAAAAGGTACTGGTATTTTAGGCAATGGTAAATCATTAGGTGGTCAGGGGCCATTTGGGGGGGGAACGTTCCCCCAGTTCCCCCCCCCCCCCTGGATCCGCGCCTGGTACAACATGAATCCAGAAAAGCTCAAATATCTCGGGAAATACTGAATTTAGGAGCAAAAACATCTGAGAGTGCCATCACTATTTTTCTTCGCAGAATTGAACGCAATCATAAAAAATAGGGTTCTGATTTGAAAAACAGAAGTTATGGCCAATTTTCGATCACAGTTTTCGACGCAAAATTTGAAACACCCTTTGATGATATTTATGAAATTCAAAAGATGCATGACATTTCCACATTCTTCTACTTTGACGTTGTGAGAACGGTTTACACTCGTGATGTTCAGAATAAGAATAATGAACATAACACTGACTATGGATATTTGACATTTTTTCAGGTTTTTCCGCGATATTTTGAAAACTATTCAAATGAATACAATGGTTTCAACAGAAATGTATTCAGCATTGAATACTCAATCAGTAGTTAGCGCAAGCTCTAAGAAAATGCCATACTTATTCTCACAGGGAATGATTAAAACCCATCTTCCTTCAGAAAGGGAAAGAAAAGGCTGTTTGAAATGTCGAGAAGCTTTCAACCAACTTTTAATATTTGTCAATATCTCAAATGATGTAGGGTATTTCGTATTATAAAAGAATGTATCTGCAGAGTATATTCTCTGAGACTAATGATATTGATTTAGGACGTTTGAAAATTTTCAAGAAAGCTTTCGGCAATGTGATAAATTTAGGAGGTGTGAATTTAATATTGATAGAACAAACTCTTGAACTCAACTGTGTCTTTATTTTCCACACATTTTCATACATGAACGTATCGCGTCACATATGCCATATAAAAAACATAAGCAATATAAAGTATGTTCATTAACAATATAACAGGCAATAAAGCATAAACAGAAAAAGTGGTCAAACATCAACTAAAAGGCTTTGACGCCTCTATAATGCCATCAACCAAAAGGAAGCTAGGGCTAGGGATTGAAATCTGCCCTCTAATTCCAACCATTGTTTTTTTTTATTAGGTTCGAATAAAAATGTCAGTTAACAATTTGAATTATTCACTTTCAATTAAAATCAATAGTTTCATTTCAATAATATTCGAAGAAACATTCTGAAACAGAACCATATTTTTAAGTGTTTTTTTGTCCGACTCAGGATTTTCCGCATTTTATATGGTAGACAGTTGTTTTTTTCTATGAAAGGAATCTCTCTTGAAAATAAATTCTTTCTTGTCCGACAAATATTAATGAATTTAGAAACAAACGTCGTTTTCGATTTGTGGACAAGAAAAACGCCACATTTTTCTTGTCGGACCATTGCATTTTCATTACACCGCTTCCTTGTTATTGTTTTCAGAGAGGTGTTATTAAAAATATCGTTCATTGCACGTCCAGAAAGACTTTTTCTGTGCTTGCACGAGTTCACTGTATAGTTACATCAAAATGACTTGAAATTTTCTAAGGAATCTATTTCTGCAATAAAAAAATGGTGTTCTAATTTGAAAAACGGAAGTTGACGTCATTTCCGGAAAAACCGGAGGTGTTCATGCCTTGAAAATATTTTAGATTTCATCAGCATCGTGAAATACTTATAAGTGCTGAATTTCATGAAAATACGTTCAGTAGTTTCCCGTATAAATATGGGTGAGGTTCCTCGTGAAAGACCCTGTATACCGCACATGCCAAGACAGCATATAGCTCTGCTTGTGCTATTGAGCAGTCTTTTCCGAGAGGAATGGACCACTTTGTTCTGGGTCCAACAATCCCAGCACCGGCACCCGTGTTACAAACCGAGCCGTCG
This sequence comes from Adalia bipunctata, assembly GCA_910592335.1. Classification (NCBI taxonomy): domain Eukaryota; kingdom Metazoa; phylum Arthropoda; class Insecta; order Coleoptera; family Coccinellidae; genus Adalia; species Adalia bipunctata. Next base: position 28,986,630 of record OU342951.1, read on the forward strand.
GTGAACCAGGTGGGGCCCTCAGGTTGGAGTAACCTGTCTGGTTTACACCGCTCCACTGATCTCTGTCAGGGACAACTACTTTGTAGGGCTCGTCGAAGCAGAATCGTGCGCACGCACGGTCCCCTCTGCGGAGGAGGGACGGGTTAATCCAGAGGTTTAGTTTTGCACACACATCTCTCCACATATGCCACGAAAAAAAACTAATAAACTAAAGGTGGATTTATACAGCAACTAAAATAAAATAAAATAAGAATGTTCACTTCATGCATTTCAATGACACCGTTTATAAAGGAAATAATCTAAAATAAGGAATAAGAATTAGAATAAGAGATGGTCAACTTTTATCTTTTTCGCTTATTTTATTTGGAAAATGATAGTGCGCATGACCCAAATCCACTCCCCAATCTTTTCCGTATTGACACTTTTGACAAGTTCTAGTTTTATAACCTAAAACTTAATGAATATTTTTTAAAATCATTGTTGATAATTATATTTAATATGGATGACCAGGAAATCATGATGGGAGCGATGTTGTTATTGATGACAAGTACTGCGATTATCGCCTTGAATAAAAGGCGGAAGTAATTGTCAAAAAATCTGCGATTTGATTGGTTTATTCTTATTTCTTATTTTATTCCAGTGATCTCTATAAACCTATGTTGTCTGCTCTTATTTCTTATTTTATTTTATTTTAGTTCTTATTTTATTTTAGTTGCTGTATAAATCCACCTTAAGATTTGGGGATCTCGCATCTCGCGAACCATTCGATCGTTCCTCGCCTTCCTCTCCACCGAATTGGAATTGCGTCGAGGTACTTCCGGGCATTGCGTTGGTAATGTGGTGGTGCTCTTTCCTGTAAGAACCATATCGTATTCCGTGGAACCACATCATTTGGAAATAGTGCTAAATATCTCCATTTAAGGTGGATTTATACAGCAACTAAAATAAAATAAGAACTAAATTAAAATAAAATAAGAAATAAGAGCAGACAACATAGGTTTATAGAGATCACTAGAATAAAATAAGAAATAAGAATGAACCAATCAAATCGCAGATTTTTTGACAATGACTTTTGTGTAAGTTTAGAAAATCGCCTATTCCGCCTTTTATTCAAGGCTTGTCATCAATAACAACATCGCTCCCATCATGATTTCCTGGTCATCCGTATTAAATATATCATCAATAATGATTTAAAAAAATATTCATTAAATTTTAGGTTAGAAAACTAGAACTTGTCAAAAGTATCAATACGGAAAAGATTGGGGAGTGGATTTGGGTCATGCGCACTATCATTTTCCAAATAAAATAAGCGAAAAAGATAAAAGTTGACCATCTCTTATTCTAATTCTTATTCCTTATTTTAGCTTATTTCCTGTATAAACGCTGTCATTGAAATGCATAAAGTGAACATTCATATTTTATTTTATTTTAGTTCTTATTTTATTTTAGTTGCTGTATAAACTCGCCTTCAAATTACTCTTAATGAAAAATGGACCTATGGTTTCGAACACTTAATGCCCAAACATGAACTTTTTTGGGGGATTTGCGTGTGCTCCTCTCTCATCCAGTGAGGATTTTCGGTAGACCAGTAACTTCAATTTTACGATAAGCATGAACGTTAGAGAAAATGTGTACTCATCAGAAAATAAAACCTCTTATAATTGGATAACATAATATGGTTAGCGGAATGAATGGTACTGTACGAAATTCAAAATTGAATATCTCAAAAACTAATGCGTTGAATGAGAAAAAAATTATCACGCTGAATTCATGATAAAAAGGCCTTTCAAATGAGGTATCCTTCACCCTATCTTTCCTATTCAAAATTTAGGGGTTGGTGTTCTATCACTAAGGGTTGAAGCGATATAGTTGTCAATTTGACCTTAAAAGTTTTCCCCCTCGAAACAAAAATCGACGTGTCCGAGCATTTTTTCGAAATAAATTTATTCCGCCCGTTATCTCGTCTGCTTCGTTCTGAAAAGCTCACCCTGTATGTTCAGAATCGATTATGATATTGAATTTTGTGGAGGCATCTCAACATTCTCAACTAGATTCACTATGTATTTTCAATGTGTTACAAGCGCAAACTCGCGAAACTGTTTCTCTATTCTACTTATTGTCCCTTGGAAGGCACGGAACCCTGAAGATTTTTCATGAAACAAGCTACTTACCTCTTTTTGTGGCCAGGTGTTATTTCCGTAACCAATCATTTGGGGAATTGTTATTTTGTGCTTTTCCAGATTCAAAATTCAAGTTCATGAAATTCTAACACAAATCAGAGCCACATAATGTGTTTTACGTATTTTTGATGGTACCATCTGTAAAACACAATTTTATGGTTTTTTTCAATTTGCTTTCATCGCATCTTGAAGGTAAATAAATATGGTATTATTGAAATGAGATATGGGAATATTCGAGGGAATATCATATACCGAATGAATTTCGGTAATCACACTATTTTATTTTTTTTCTATGTTGATTTTTGCAATAAACATGAAAATGGTAACATTTCTTGAATAAAAAATGAAGTTACCTTTCTGGCGAAGTACCACAAGCCTATACTTCCTTTCTGAAAAATTGGGGGCTGCTGGCTGCACCTGTTTTTCGAATGGGTCTGAAGGTAGGGTGCGCGTTTTTACGTAGAAGAATTACATTTTGAAATTCAAGTGATAGAGTTCTGATAATGAATTGATTATTGTCTGCCAGTCTGCCACCTATGCCCATATGTTCTAAATGCTCTACATAATATTCTACCAAATAATTGTTTTGCACTTTCTTTTTATTTGCTGCATGTATTATTAGCCAATTGCAAAGTCGAATAATTTTATTTTGGGGAACCGACCAACTGTTGGTTCCTCTTTCGTTTTCCCTCAAGTATGTGGCTTTGAAACTACTCGGGTATCATCCCTTGTGTCCAAATTCCAGGTTGATCTCAATCCGTCTTAAAGCGGCAGTATTTTAATTTTTTGATTTTCTTTCAATAATGTGTGCAAATTGAAAGATTCCTTGTCGTTTTAGTGCCGTGAAAGTGAAAATTCCCAGGATCGTTAAGGTCTCCGTCTATAATTCTTCTTATTTATTTTCGTTCAATGAAAGATCATTTCACCAATTATGTACTTTGTGCTTTGTCATGTACTGGGTTTTCCACTATAAATTGACCCCCCCTCTAACTCTGTTACAAAAACAGACACATAAAAATATTCGTACAAAATTTGTACGAAATCAAATAAATTTTTTGAAAATGATTACGTCAATTGGACTATATACAGGGTGAATAAAATACAGGAGCTCTCTTGGAGAGAAGAAATGGACTGGCGTACCAGTTCTTTTCGCCACGAAATAAAAAATGGATGTATGAAAGAGAAATAAATACCACAAAGTAAACACTGTAGGAAATGGTACTTACGGTTGTTCAGATTTAAAAGTTACGTATCTGCTTCTGTCTGCTTTCGTAGGTGTTGTACCGCGTAGAGTCCTTATCTCACTCGACGAGTACACTTTTAGGTTCGAATGTAACGAGGTCCGACTTTGGGAAGAAAACTAGAGTATATTCGAACTTTTGGGTATCTAGGTTGCGACGTGGAAGCGGGTGAATTTGCACTGAACAGGTAGAAAAAGGATGTTTCCGGGATTCTCGATGAACCACAGAAAAAAAGTGGGTCAAATCATAGATCTGTTCTTCTTTGTAACCGACCCGGAAAGCCCATTCCAGTAGGAAACTTTGTGGTATAATAAAACCAAAAATATGAATTTTGAACACAGGGTAAACAACATATTGAATGCAATGTTTCGAATGGGACACCCTTTATATTCTTTCATATTTTAATTCGTTAATCTTTTCTGATATAGAATATATATGTGTATGTTAGTCGTATGTCGTTAGTCGTATGTTAGTCTGTCTCTTTTATTTTCCGAGTTTCAAAGTTTTGAAATAATTCCGAAATTCTTTATATTCAAACAATCCACTTGAAAGCAATATTTTTTCATTGAATACCTAACAAAAACCAATAAAAAATAAACAAAATACTAATAAACTATGGTAGAATGGAATAAATAATATCAACTGAAGAAATTGGTTCTTGAAATTTGAAACTCTGTGGTACTCAGAATTAGAGAGATAGACCAAACATATACAGGGTGGCCCACCCCAGACGCGGTTCTCATTTTGAGGCAGTGAATGAAGACATTTTGAAAATTTTTTTTTCGTGAAATGTGAAGGACAATCAGATGCACAATTTAAAATTGTTTTCACATATACAGGGTGTTCGATAACAAAGATATAGACCATAGTTACACTTTTTTAAATGGAATACCCTATATATGAATTCAAAAATTGAATGGCAAGCTCAAATAATGATGAGTTTATAAAGACCATTTTATGCCTTAGAAGAACCATTTTAGAGAAAATGGCGAAAAATCGAAAAAAAGGAGAATTTTCTATTTGCAATTAATGAATAAACCCTTCAAGCCAACGGGACAGACAATGTTTTTTCGTGTAGACATATTAGCTACCCTTATGCAGAAGAAAAAAAAAATAACTCTGGAATATACTGAGTGATTATAATTAATGTTCAAACATTAACTACAAATTATGGTCAAAAACTTTCTTATTTCAAATGGCACACCCAGTATTTCTGTACCTTGTTGAACGTAAAAATTAATATCGAAACTATCTTCATTGGGTTTTCCTATACCTAAACCTAATAGTTTTCAAGTAATTTTCGATTTTTGATTCAACTAGTTAACCTACTATTATGATTAGCGATATTCATAGAAATACTTGGAAATATTTGTGGGTAAATGCTTACAATATTATTTGAAATCTGAAAAACTCATGAGAAGATCTCAATAATGGTGTTGCAGTCACGCAAGATTAATTATTCCTTCATAAATGATTATCTACTGTTTTTCTGAATATCGATTCTTTTTTCAATTATTTTCAAATTAATTTCGCCTAGAAGGTATTAAGTGTCGTTACCATTCTATCTTTTCCGGTACATGTCCTTGAATTTTTCATATTCCGATCGTTTTGATTTGAAGTTAAGCCGTACGTTCAAAGAATCATGTAACAAACGATTCATTTAAAAAAATATTTGCTCAGGCGATGAACCTGTGCTCCAGTCCTACTTTTTTCCTATTCTTCACATTTTCAATATTTTGAAGAATTTCAGAGATTTTCAGAAGAGATCTGTGATCGTGAACCTCTGGCCATAGAGTGAGTTGAGTACCGAGTGGAACGAGTTTCACCAGCATAAAAACATTCAGTATTAAGGTAGTATTTGAAGGTATTTTGTGAACATCTTTGAATCTTTGAGTCTACTAATACTCAATCCAACAATTGGAGATAACAAGTATGAAGAATCAAAGGTTCATCGCCTGAGCAAATATATTTTTTTTCAAATGAATCGTTTGTTACATGGTTTGTTACATTGTTGGATTGAGTATGATTAAGATTCAAAGATGTTCACAAAATACCTTCAAATACTACCTTAATACTGAATGTTTTTATGCTGGTGAAACTCGTTCCACTCGGTACTCAACTCACTCTATGGCCAGAGGTTCACGATCACAGATCTCTTCTGAAAATCTCTGAAATTCTTCAAAATATTGAAAATGTGAAGAATAGGAAAAAAGTAGGACTGGAGCACAGGTTCATCGTCTGAGCAAATATTTTTTTAAATGAATCGTTTGTTACATGATTCTTTGAACGTACGGCTTAACTTCAAATCAAAACGATCGGAATATGAAAAATTCAAGGACATGTACCGGAAAAGATAGAATGGTAACGACACTTAATACCTTCTTGGCGGAATTAATTGGAAAATAATTGAAAAAAGAAATGATATTCAGAAAAACAGTAGATAATCATTTAAAAAGGAATAATAAATCTTGCGTGACTGCAACACCATTATTGAGATCTTCTTATGAGTTTTTCAGATTTCAAATAATATTGTAAGCATTTTGATACGAATATTTCCAATTATTTGAATGAATATCGCTAATTATAATAGTAGGTTCAACTAGTTGAATTAAAAATCGAAAATAACTTGAAAACTATTAGGTTTAGGTAGAGGGAAACCCAATGAAGATAGTTTCGTTATTAATTTTAACGTTCAACAAGGTACAGAAATACTGGGTGTGCCATTTGAAATTAGAAAGTTTTTGACCATTATTTGTAGTTAATGTTTGAACATTAATTTTGATCACTCAGTATATTCCAGAGTTAAATTTTTTTCTTCTGCATAAGTCTACACGAAAAAACATTGTCTGTCTAGTTGGCTTGAAGGGTTTATTCATTAATTGCAAATTAAAAATACTCCTTTTTTTCGATTTTTCGCCATTTTCTCCACAATGGTTCTTCTAAGGCATAAAATGGTCTTTATAAACTCATCATAATTTGAGCTCGCCATTCAATTTTTGAATTCATATATAGGGTATTCCATTTAAAAAAGTGTAACTTTGATCTATATCTTTGTTATCGAACACCCTGTATATGTGAAAACAATTTTAAATTGTGCATCTGATTGTCCTTTACATTTCACGAAAAAAAATTTTCAAAATGTCTTCATTTACTGCCTCAAAATGAGAACCGCGTCTGGGGTGGGCCACCCTGTATACACGCAAATGGCAGTCATAATATTGTTATCAACGAAATGCGGCCTGCAAGAGGATCGTGGATTTATGTTGAATATCATCCTCACAATTCTCTTCTGGCAAATTAATATTCTATTCAAGTCTAATGCACTTCCCCAAGTTAAAATATTGTACGAGATGTGGGGAAAGCATAAACAATAATACATGTCCACAAGAGACTGCAACGGGAATAATCTTTTAATTTTGTTTGCCATTCAATTTTAGAATTCATATATAGGGTATTCCATTTGTAAAAGTGTAACTATGGTCTATATCTTTGTTATCGAACACCCTGTATATGTGAAAACAATTTTAAATTGTGCATCTGATTGTCCTTCACATTTCACGAAAAAAATTTTTTCAAAATGTCTTCATTTATTGCCTCAAAATGAGAACCGCGTCTGGGGTGGGCCACCCTGTATACAGAGTGTAACAGCCAAATGGAATAAATTCGATAATGAATAAATGAGGGCGTGTTGGGAAAAACGCTCGGACACGTCGATTTGTAATTTTAAATGCGCATATTTTTCAAGAAAATAATATTATATAGGGTGTTGCATGTGACCGTGGCCAATACCAACTTTCTTATTTCAAATGCAACCCCCTGTATATTATTTATTTTTTGGATTCTTCAGAGAATTCTAGACACAATTCATGCACAATGTCCTGTACCTATCTTTGACTATTTCGGAAGTATTAAGTGTTTTCAGATTTATTGCAAAAATCTACGTTTTAAATAAAAATTATTATTTTTCACAAATTCGGTATATGTCACTTAAAAGCTAATAAGTAATATTGATTATTTCTTAATTAAAAAAAAACATTAATGTCAATGTAGGAAATGTTCAAAATGCTTGCCGCGAACGTCTTATACTCTTATTATTATTATTAACTCAATATTTCCGAAAAGGTTGAAGATAGGACAATGTACATGAATTATGTCTAGAACTTCCTGTAGAATCCAAAAGATAAATAATATACAGGGGGTTGCCTTCGAAATTAGAAAGTTGGTATTGGCCACGGTCGCATGGAACACCCTATATAATTTTATTTTCATGAAAAATATGCGCATTTAAAATCACGAATCGACGTGTCCGAGCGTTTTTTCTAATACCCCCTCATTTATTCGTTATCGAATTTATTCCATTTGGCTGTTACACTCTGTATATTCGAAATTAGGGGAAAAAGAGCTTGTCAAATAAAGAAAAATACACAGGATTTTCCATTTGAAAAAATTAAGATGCAACAATATGTTGCCCACTCTGTACCTATATATTTCATTTTGTGAAATCATTTCAAGAAACATTAGTCGATTCCGTGAATCTTTTGTAGAAAACATTTTTTTGTACCTCTTTTAGTAAAAAAGTTAAAGTGGAGGTCAAATTAGGGTGAAAAAACCGGTACGTCTTCTCTGATATTCTTCTGGACACTTAATAGATATTTCTCAGCGTCTTCTTTGTGTATGGGAATTGGCGAGATCACAACGGTGTGACGACCCAGCTCAACTTTTTGTTTTTACAAAAAAAATTTGCTTCATGAAAAAAAAAGAGAACACATATGTGAACAATAGGTTGCAAAGGAAGAATATAGTTGGCCATTTTATATTCATAATCAACAGCTTTTTTTTATTACAGGCTTTTATTTAGTTTCACCTGTCCCGGTGGCATATTCATATGTTACCGACACAAACACACAATCGGTTTTCCGAGCGATGCCGAACACGTAATAATAAGTTGCCGACGTAATTCTCAGTTTGTCTGTAACTTAATTATTATGCGAGTAGTGGTTTTATCAAACAAGTGCATTCAGTTATCGCAATATTGCATATTGTTAATACTGCTTATTTCATTACCAAAATGAAATAGTAACTCTAGAGAATTCACCAAAACTTTACCAATATTCTACAGAGGGTAATCTATACTGATATTATAGAGAGGAAAGATTTGCAATTTTGTGTGTTTGATACGATTTGGCTCAAAAAGTACTGGACCGATTTCAGAAATTCTTTCACGCTTAGAAAGCTACATTATCCCTTAGTGACATAGGCTATACTTTTCACCTGAAAAAATTAAGCATACCTACTATAACTCCAATAATTATAAAAAAATCATAATCATAATAAGTTGCCGACGTAATTCTAAGTTTGTCTGTAACTTAACGATTATACAAGTGGTGGTTTCATCCAGTGAACTCCTAGGCTGGAAACATACAGGGTGATTTTTTTAAGTGTTTCATTAGAAGTTTTCGAGGAAGGAATTGCGATACAAATTAAAAATTTTGTATTTTTGTTTTAGAGTACATGAACTCAATTTGTAAAATATTTTCAAATGAGATTTCGTAGTTTTATTGAGGCTCACTTTGAAGCCCTGTTTCAGGCACCTTGTATAAAATTTCCTCATAATTTATACAAGAAGCCGTATCAGCGTACTTTCATTTTTCTCACTGCTCCAAAAAAAAATTCCTACAATGAGGGATTTCGAAGATATAAACACTAATTTGTGACAATCTTTCTGTCAAAAAATTTGAGAATCAGGCAATAACTCAACAATCGCTTGATGTGGTTGCGCATATCATACATGAAATCATTGCAGAATTAAACGAAGAATTTAAATATACAGTGTGTTCCATTTGAAATAACGAAGTTCACATCCGTTTCCGGTAGAACCGGAAGTAGATTCCGCTTGAAAATATTTTACAAATTGAGTTCATGTACTCTAAAACAAAAATACCAAATTTTGAATTTGTATCGCAATTCCTTCCTCGAAAACTTCTAATGAAACACTTAAAAAAATCACCCTGTATATTAGGTTCAGACTAATAATCAACCATCCTCGCTAATATATCAAGTTTTTTTTTTCAAAACCTGTTATATGTATATAAGGTGCCGATGGACTTGCTGCTTGTATAAGTTACCGACAGAATCCTAAAGTTACGTCGGTAACTTATATGAAATCATTCGGCTTCTCGCGGTGCTTGGTTGTGTCGGTAACATATGAATATGCGTCCCGGTGTCTGTCTGTCTATCTGTAATCAAATCTTGCAAGTTGAATATGACACACTTCTAATCGTCCGATTGATTTGAAATTTGGCAGGTGTACATAATTCTGGTGACAATGCATCATGAAATATTTTTCATAGAAAAAAACAAAATGGCGGCTCCAAAATGGTGGCTCCAAAATGGCGGATAAGTTTTGTTATCATCCGATTCCATTCAAAATTAGTATCTGGGGGTTTTTGGGTTCGACAATGATAATTCTTCTTTCAAAATTGGAAAATTCAAGATGGCGGCTACAATATGGCGGACGAGTTTTGTAATTATGATCCGATTCTATTCAAAATTGGTATCTGGGGGTTTTCTGGGTCGGAAATAACGATTCTTCAAAATTGATGAATTCGAAATGGCGGCTTCAATATGGCGGATGAGTGTTGTTATTATAAAAGCTTGTCTTGAAAAATGTTTTTTTTATTATAGCTTGTTTACTGTAAGTTTTCGGCTTATTATTCTGCTTTTTCCACTGAATTTCCGGCATCACAATTTCTTCATATGAATCTTTCATAACAGCTTTTCCAATATTTGTTCCTTAACGTGGGTGCATTGTACAGGTTGGGCAAAATTGGTGCTACATGAACTAAAACATATGATACATTTCTGAAACGGGAAAAAAAATGGCGATTCTTTCTAGGTCATTTCAAACTACTGTTTCCATAAGAAAAAAAAAACTTTATGTTAAAACTCAGCAAATAAACCTCTTAGAAAAAATCAGATTACGCCACTGGATTGCTATCAGAAAAGTGCCTGTATAATGTTTTTATTTCAACATCCTAGCATAAACAGAAACGGAGATAACGACCAAAGTTGAAATCGCCCAAATTTCAATTCTGGCCTATAACTCGGAAACGAATGAAGATAGAGGAATGCAGTTGATATATGGCATTATCAGTTTCTCGAAAAAAGAGGACTATAAGGTGCCATTCATTTTTCTCTATCTCCTCGGGTTAAAAAGTTTTAGTTCATGTAGCACCAATTTTGCCCACCCTGTACAGGGTGGGCATATTTCGATGTTCTAGCACTACAACTTTTAAACCAGAGATAGACAAAATCTGATACTCCATTCTGGATCTCTTTTTCTGAGAAACTAACAAGAGTGGTATTAATTTTTGGCTACCTTCTTTTGTTTTCGAGTTATAAGCGAAAATTGGAAAAATGGCGATATCGAAAAAAATTATATGTCTGCTAATAGTGATGATGGAGCTCTGAATTTAAACATTATACAGGTCCTTTTTTACGTAGGATTAAGTGGCGTGCTCGTCTTTTCTGTACCATTTTAAATTACGAAGTTCTGACCCAAAGTTATGATTTTTTAAATGAGAACACTAGATTTCTGTGCCATTTTCTGAAAGCTTAATTTTTTCTGATGTCAAAAATATATAACATCGTATGGTTTGTATCAATATTAGTATAGAAAACCTAATTTCATCTGAGTCTCAATATTTTCTATGGCTTCAATTGTCGATAAGCACAGAAATATTTAGCATCGTATAATTACCACAATCTCTTTCTAGTATTTTTTTCATTTCTTTGCTCCTTACCATAGAATTTATAGTAACAATTAACATGGAAGGCTATTATTACCAGATCAAAAAGTGGATATCCATCTCAAGTTGGAGGAACAGTGGGATTTTCATGTTTCCATAGGACTGACCTGTTACCACAAGTAACAGAAACACAGAAATGTAGATTTTTTCTTAGCTGAAGTTCATGGTAGACAAAGGCCTGATACACTTTGACTACTCTTTCCCCAGCAACGCAATAATAATCCACTTGAGGACGTTCGTCACTACCAGAATTTTTTGTTTATTACTAATGAAACGAATTCTGTTCGCCCCTTCTGATTTTGGCCTTATATTTCCTTATATATTATGAGTCTTTACTCTTTATCAACTCAATTCATTTTCTCAGTATGGTATTTTTTTCAGTTGAATTTCTTAGAGAACGAATGGTTTTATTTCAGATATACAACTTCCAATCTAACCATAGAGAATTATTCGTTAACAATTATATCAAGAAATATGAATATGCAAAACAACAATGTATGAAGCAGTATACTATCAATAATAAACTGATGCAAGAAAACAAAACTTTGCGATCTATTATAAGGGTAAGTGATGGCAAATTTTCACAATAGAATTAAACATGATTTATAGTCATAATTATGCATTATTATGCTGATCAATGATGGTTATTTTACGTTTCGACAAATTTTAACATAAGTACACCCATTGGTTTTCCACCAGTTTAAGATTTCGCAGACGAGAGTTTTCCAAAACTTAAATGAAAGATTGAGTGTTAAATCTTTGAAATAATTCGAAATCAACTTTTCTACACCTTTTCCAATTGTAATTCAGAATACGTAAAATGTAATTCAGAAAAGCAAATTCGAATTTCAGAAAATGGAAATTGTAATTCAGAATAGTATATGATATGTATCAACTTACTATTCTGAATTACAATTGGAAAACGTGTAGTCGCTTCCATCTGAAAGCATGTTGTGTGAAAAGCCTTATAATGTATAGAATCATATTAGATAAAAAAGAATTGATATAGTAGGTCAATTTTCACGTCGTAAGTCGATATTCATTGCTTACCTATAGTTGGCAATTTTCCGCCATCAAAAGTCTTTTGCGTTTGGTTTTCGTCCGAGAACCGGAGAAGCTCGATTTGTCACAGAATTAGAAGGATAATCGAACTATAAGAATGAATGTAGGATTTCAATCGAGGTACCTAATTAAAGGTCATTCTTTATCACCCAAAATTATACTAAACCCTTTCCAGTTGTGACTCAGAAACGGCCAAGTTAACTTAAGAAAAACATCACTTGTATTTTAGATTAGTCAAGTTTATTTCAGAAAACATCAAATGTAATTCAGATTAGTTGATTTAATTCCAGGAATGGTCTTTTGAAATTCAGTCTGAGAAACCGTCATCTGTAATTAGTGTAATTCACATTTGTCACACAGTCATTTTATTAAACGTCAATTGTATTTCGTCGAATCCGAATGTAATTTAGTTCATTTACGGTGGGTTTCACAAAGCGTGATCACCGATGATTCGAGATCAACGGCTTGATTCTCTGATTTTTGAACTGAAAAATCAAGTTGATTCTAGATCAAGCTCGGATCACCGGTGATTACGCTTTGTGAAACCCACCATCAGTCACATTTTCAGAAATCGTCAATTGTATTTTAGAAATCGTTAATTTCAATGTGAAAGATAATCAATTGAATTACATATATTTTATTCTCTTGTGGAACAATCTTAAAAATCTAAGTCCTTTTTTCTGAATTACAAATAAAGTATTCTGAAATACATATGGTTCAACCCAGGCACGTAGCTAGGCTAGGGGGTGGGCTCAGGGGCTGAAGCCCCTGATTTCTGAAATGAATGTGAATCTGAATTTCAAATGACCACTACTGAAATTAAACTGACTAATCTGAAATACAATTCACGGTTTCTGAATTATACTATTTCTTAGTGACTAGGAAATAGTGCAGTTCAGGCGAAATGCACTTTTCAACTGGAAAAAAATTTCCAGTTTCATGAAACTCTCTTGAGTTGTTTGTTGGTTTGTTGGAAAGCTTCGTCCAAGTTATTCAATGAGATTTCCTTGTAGAATTTGAGGGGTTAGAAATAACCACGAAATTTCGGTACTTTTTCAGTTGTTCGCCTGTAGCTCTTTAACCATGCACTTTCTGCATACGGCATGCGTGCATGCAGATCTAAGAACTTGGTTCTATTTTGAGTGAGAGATCTGAGATTCGAGAATTCAAGATTGATCGGTCTTCTCTCAAATGAAATCACAATATTTTAAATGGTGACAGTAATTATATGTATACGAATCTCTTTGTTATATGCCAAAAAAGCCGAAAATGTGCATCGAGCAAGCGGTGTATACAGAGTGGCCACTTTTTTAAATGGGATTGTATTGGTTAAAAGAAAAATTAAAATGACAGAATTCACTTTTCTTATGATATCTCAATAACCGGCCCTGATAATCTCGATTTGTTTGAACTGCTTGACAATGTTTCTATGAATGCAACTTCTTCGCCATTTGACCGACCTTCTAACTGTTAGATTTAAAAGATACCAATACAATCTCATTGAAAAAGTGGCCACTCTGTATATTTCAAATTTTATATTTGTTTATTAATTCATGTTTTTTGCAAGAATGCAGAATATCTAAAAAAACATAATTATGTCGAACCAATGAAACAAGAAAATTTTCCCAAATTTTGTACATACACGAAAGATGGCGTAAGTGAGGGACAATTGAATTTGCATATGCACATTGAGAATGTTTCACTTTTTTTTTCAATGACATTTCAAAATTTCTATATAATACAGGGTGAGTTTTAACTTGTAGGTACATACTCAAATTTTAACTGTATAGATTCCTGGGGCCAAAACAAACCTTTCTTTTATTTTCCATTTTTCCAAATTGTGCTTTTTCGAAATGATATGATATTTTCCACAAAAACTGAGCGAGTCTGTGCCTGACATTATTTTCCCTATTTCAGTATCGTAATGAGTTAATTACAGTACTAAATACTGTACTGTAATGAACTCATTACAGCATTGTTTTCAATTATATTTTTCATTTTATGGTTGTCAGCACTAGCTTCCGATCCTATCGAATTTCATGATATTTATTTAGAACTGAAAAAATCTTATTGGAAAAGTGAAAAAATTTTTACTCACCATATTTGGGGCCCAGATTACGAAAATGATATCGAGAAGCAAGTCGGCAATCCTCTTAGTTTTTGCAAAAAAATCCCAAAATTTCCGTTTGGAAGTTGAGGTTATACGTAGTTCTGTAGCTAGTTTTCTTCTATCTAATCAATACTCGTTGGAAATGTTTTATTTTTCAATTTCTGAGCCATACTGCGTTACATTTCAGTAAGTTCACCATAATGTAGAACATTGTTCGCAATTTTTCTTGATTCAGGAGGTGTTTAATCGATTTCTTCAATGCGTAATTATAATGATTTCAAAATTCAAAACGTGAGATTCAAATGTCAATTAACGGTCACACCAACTGCCAAGATACAATACAAAAGTAACTAGGATGTATTATCTGAATTTTGCATTTAATTTCGACAGTTTTTCACAAAACTTGACTGAAATAGAGAAAATTTCGTCTAATGCTCGTTGTAGAAGGCAATTCCAACACTCATGCGTTCGAAAACTCACTCCTTCGTCGCTCGTTTTCGAATTTCGCATTCGTATTGGAATAGGAGCCCATTTTGCAACTAGTTTTGGAATATACTATTTTGGTATAAATTAGAATAACTGAAAGTTTGATACTTGTTGGAATTACTGCACTACCTCATTGGAACAAAAATGTTGAAAAATAGTATATTCTGAAACTAGTTGCAGAATGGGCTCCTATTCCAATACGAGCGACGAAGGAGCGAGTTTTCGAACTCATGAGTGTTGGAATTGCATTCTGCAACGAGTATTGGACGAAATTCTCTCTATTTCAGTAAAATTTCGTGAAATACTGTTGAAATTCAATGAAAAATTCAGACTATACATCCTAGTGACTTTTGTATTGTATCTTGGCCGTTGGTGACTGTTCCGAAAATTTCCACATTGACGTGTGTTGAAAATTGATAGGATTGGAAATCATTGTTGACAACCACGAAACGAAAAATATAACTGAAAACAATGCTGTAATGAGTTCATTACAGCACTGTTTTTAGTACTGTAATGAACTCATTACGATACTGAAATAGAGAAATATTATTAAGAGAAATCATTATCGGTATACAGACAAATTTACTTCACATAGACGATAATTTCTAATTGATACCATTGAGTTTAAATATTTAAACTCAATGTTGTTAATACTTAAATATTATTCACATAAACATGCCAATTCTATGAATATTCATGCGTCATTTTTCTGACCAAAGATATTGAATATTTTCTCGCCTGTGAGCCAATAATCCAAGTTTATCCGTAAGAAGCCGTCACCATATGCAGAAGAACTACTTCAGTCTGGAGAGTAGTTTTTTGTGCTGTTTTGTTTTGTTCGTTATTATAATGGGTTATAACAACAAATTAGGTGATGTCCGTTGATGATCGAAAATATTTTGAAATATTATGAAGTATGTAGGTTCTCTCTTTGGAATGAATATCAACACATTTCAAAGAAGTTGTAATGATCATTGGATCTACATCAATTCAATGAAGAGTATTTGTATCAACATCGAAGGAAATAATTATATTTTCAACGATTCTCAACACCCTGTTCCCGTACGTTAAACAGAGCCGGAACTAAAAAAATGGTGAAGGAAAATAGTATATTCTAAAACAAGTTGCAGAATGGGCTCCTATTCCAATACGATTGCGAAATTTGAAAACGAGCGACGAAGGAGCTAGTTTTCGAACGCATGAGAATTGCATTCTGCAACGAGTATTAGACGATATTTTCTCTATTTCAGTCAAATTTCGTGAAATACTGCTGAAATTCAATGGAAACTTCAGATTATGCATATACATCCTAGTGACTTTTGTTTTGTACCTTGGCAGTTTTGATAGGATCGGCAGTTATTGTTGACAACCACGAAACGAAATATATTACTAAAAACAGTGCTGTAATGAGTTCATTAGAGCACTGTTTTTAGTACTGTAATGAACTCATTCCGATACTGAAATAGAGAAAAGTGTATTATTTTATAATAGTATTATACAGTTGGAAATACAATATCAATTTGACAGATCTCCCATATTCTATTAATACGGAACTGGAATTTGATCAGTTCAATGATAAGTCGATTGACTCGTGGAATCACATTCCAATTATCAATCTATCATACTGGGTGGTTGAATAACCACCCATTGAGTAAGTGAAAATATCTCGGTTATGGACATATCATATAAAGGTCTTTTTGACTGATCTAGGATAGCTTAAAATAGATTATCCCGTACATGATAGTTTACTTTTTTGCAATATTGCATATTCTCATGAAATTAAGATTTTTAATATTAGGTAGATATTACATGAATTCAGAGTTTATTAATTTTCAATTTGTTTCAGAATTCTTGCGAACGTGATGGTCCTATATCCAGCACTCCTATTCGGAAAGATATGTCATTCCACAACACATCGCTTTCGACCATAACGCCTGAGAAAAAATTCAGGTTTGGATCTGTCGATGGTGCAGGTTACAACTCGTTTTTCACTCCAGTAAAAGCAGTCCCAGGGAGCGCTCGAAGGTTGTCGTCTTCAAAATTCAGTAATCAGGTGACTGAAAGTTTTATGAGTATTCCAGAATTATATTGAGAACACTGAAGTCAGGAGCTTTTAAGCGCTCGTTCATCAATCTTTTATTCGCATGTTCAGGGAATCAATTGAATGAAATTTGGACAGCTCTACAAGAAATACAAACTAGATTGAAACACTGGGGAATACAGGGAAGGCCATGGGCGCCGCCTTGTTGCTGTTGTTTCAATGAATTTGTAATTTTCAGTCTAGCTTTTTCAGTTGAGGTTACATCCGTCTGCATACTTGAATATATGAAATGTTTTTTTACCTGTGCCGACAGAAAACCTTCTTTTTTGAATCTATACACTCAACGTCATTTCATAGATCGATTGAAATGAAAGAAAACATTACTTTTTTGCAGAGTTCTAGTAGTCAAGGCATATCTCCGGCTCAAGTGGTACCTATGACAGGAAGAATTGAATCATCGGTGCCTGTACATAGATTTCCAGTGGGAACTATGTCATCACTACAGGAACTACATATTGGCAATCGGTTCAGGAAAATATGAAGTGTAAAAAGTTTTGACTAATATTTTTCATTGTTGATAATAATATTGATTTATTTGGATGGGTGCTGTATTGCTGTGTTGATTACGTTTTTCAAATAAGAAGATTATTTGAACATAATATTTATTATATAAATAGTTTAAACAGGAGCATGTTGAGAAGATTTATTTCATCAGGTTCTTCAGTTGGGCTGTCCTAATCCCACCTTTGATATTCTCTGCCTCGTGGAAATTTGGTACTTACCTAAACCTCCTTAAAGTTTCTATAACACGAGCAAAATTACTTAACGAATCCAGAGAATCACGTGTTTCAGGGGATAGGGTCCATTCCTAGAAATAACATACTGAAAGTAGCTGTAGAAGTTAGAGAAAGGTTTTCGCGAATATTTTTAAACCTAGGCTTGTTGTTCGAACAGATCCTTAATTAGGTGTCCAATTTATTTTAATCAGAAATCACATATTCACTTCGAAACCGGAGTTTCTTATACAGTCGAAGTGATAGTACCTACTGATCAGATTCACAAGCTATGAAAAGTTTGTTGTCATCTTCTTATACAAGGGGGGCATGGTGGCCATGGCTCCTCATGGACCTCGGAATTGACTATAAGGCCTTTGTAGTAGTTCATTCCTAAAACGTTGGTAGATTCATGACCCCCATTGAAAATCTGTCTGGATCCGCTAGTGGTTAATACACCAGCAAAACTTCAATTCTTCAAATGTAATTTTCAAGATTTGTTATTTCTGAAAAAGAGAAATATCTGTTGACAATTCATGTAAGTATACATGGATCAAGCTCCACTACCAAATTATTCATTTTAAGATGTTCCTAATTATAATGATCTGAACTTGAATGATCTGTTGTATCGTTTTGCTCTAATATTCCTCAGTGGAAAAACTAAAATAAATATAAAATTTCCAATGAACCTAACGTGTTTCCCAAATAAGTAAAAATTGAAACTGTCGGAACATGCAAGAAATGGTTTTGATTAAAAAAATGTTTTTCATTATAATTCCATGGTAGTTCTCTCCCAATCAACAACTTTTTCCAATTGAACCAAAATAAAAGAAGGTTGAAATTTCTGATTTTCATTCGACAAGAAAACTTAGAATCTTTTCAATGCTACTAGGTTTCTTCCTATAGGTACATCTATTTTCGAACTCAGGAAGTCGTCCAGCCGACGAATGAATACTTTTCCGAATATCGAGCTTGAACTACATTTTGTTTGAATATAAGGTATTCCATTAAATTGATATGTCATCTTAAACTTCAATGAACTTGCTCACTTTGCTTCTTGCTTCCACTGTAGGTAAAGGAACATAATTTAGTGTAGGTACAGGGTGGCAAGATTTCGATGGCCTAGTATTACAACTCCTAAACTATAAAACCCCAAGTTCCTACGGCGTCTAGTTTCCGAGCTACAGGTCGATTTTGGTATTTGGTCCATTATTATAATTCACTATAACTTCCGTATTATAAGATCTACGATCTAGAAATGCGCGCATCTTTCGGGCACTTTTTTTACTGCTTTTCAGCGGTGCCATTGGATTTTTTTGTATTTGCTAATATTTTCGACCAATAACGAAATTTTTTTTTTCAAATGAAAACCCTGATGGAAAATGCAGGGACGGGCCGAAGCCAAATTTTTGGGGGGGGATAGCTTCGAAAATTTTCCAACTGTGCATTAAAGGATTAGAAAACTAATGGTTGAAGGGGGGGTGGTATTTTGGATTACGTGTCAATGTTTTTTTCCCGAGAGCTTTAAAAATATTCAGAAAATTTTGCAGTGTAGTTTTTCAATTCTGCATTACTAGATTAACACACTCCACACTCTACAGGATTATACAGCATCTGTTATCATTATTTTGTATGTTTCGATTTTTAAGTTCAATTCCGAAGAAAAATAAATGATTCATTCAAGTGAACTGAAAAAAATCCACATACTACACACTTCACTTTGAATCTTTTTCGGTCCATTTTTGCATAGGGGCCGTTAAACTTCGGCCGACGGCTACGGCACCGATTCTCCATTCAAAAAGTGCCTTTCATTTTTCCAAGTTCACGCCCTCAATTTTTCACCAAAAAGCTTGATTTTTTTTAAATTGAAGATGAAGGATGTCTTGAGGGCACTCCAATTTCTTCTCTTTGATAAAATTATTTTTTCGCATGAAGAAATCGGCTACGGCACCGATTCTCAATTCAAAAAGTGCCTTTCATTCTTCCAAGTTCACGCCCTCAATTTTTCACCTAAAAGCTTGATTTTTTTTTAAATTGAAGTTGAAGGATGTCTTGAGGGCACTCCAATTTTTTCTCTTTGATAAAATTATTTTTTCGCATAAAAAAATCGGCTACGGCACCGATTCTCCATTCAAAAAGTGCCTTTCATTTTTCCAAGTTTACGTCCTGAATTTTTAAGCTAAAAGCTTGATTTTTTTCTTTAAATTGAAGTTAAAGGATGTCTTAAGGGCACTCCGATTTCTTCTCTTTGAGAAAATCATTTTTTCGCATGAAAAAATCGGGTTGAATTTGAGAGTCTATGAAAATTGACTTCATAATCGTTTTTCGGCGGTTGTTCATCCATTTTTTTTAGAAAATTCATTGGAGTGCCCTCGACAAATCAATTTTCTATATTTGAAAAAAAAATCCATTTGGATATACGCTTAATTAATGCAAAAAATTATGGAAATACTGAAAAGACTTCCAGAAACTGTGAAATCGCAGAGAACTGTCTGAAGTTCCAGGAGAATTAAAAAAAAATCAAGCTTTCAGGTGGAGATTTTAGGACGTGAAAAATGAGAATGGAAAAATGAAAGTCACTTTTTAAATCTAGAATCGGTGCCGTCGGCCAAAGTATAACGGCCCCTTAACAGATTTACGTATTGAACAGAGATTTGATAGAATAATTAAGAATGGGAAAAAAATACTGCCCACTGCCCTACCGAGAGAAATAGCGCAAATTGGTACCAGATGGACACAGTCGATGCGGCCAAACTGAGAAATTCACAACTACCTGCTGAGGGATAACGTAAAAGATGAAAAATTGTTCATCTTTTCAAACACTTGGTAGCAATTCGGAATAAATACCATTTTTTGCTGGTTATACACATTGCACATTGGGCCAAATCTGCCAAATACTCTAAATATACTCTAACAAGAATTTGTTCAATTGTCGCTATTCTCTGCATGCTTTTGTCCGGCCAAACGTGAGCTTAGTTCTATCGGTTTAATAAACATTAATTTAAAACTTCATTTAAAAAAAGTCGAATTCATTCACATTTTAAGAAAAGTTTTGTAGAAATATGTATTCCAACTCCATTGAAATATCTCCAACTGCTTCAAAATTTTCCCAACTGCTTCGAAATTTTCCCAACTTCTTCGAAACTTTTCCAACTGCTTCGAAAATTTTTCAACAGCTTCGAAAATATTCCAACTGCTTTTAAAATTTGCCAACTCTGTTCAACATTGGGGACTTTTTTAGAAATATGTATTACAACTCAATTGAAATCTTTCCAACTGCTTCAAAATTTTCCCAACTGCTTCGGAATTTTCCCAACTTCTTCGAAACTTTTCCAACTGCTTCGAAAATTTTTCAATAGCTTCGAAAATATTCCAACTGCTTTTAAAATTTGCCAACTCTGTTCAACATTGGGGACTTTTGTAGAAATATGTATTACAACTCAATTGAAATCTTTCCAACTGCTTCAAAATTTTCCCAACTTCTTCGAAAATTTTTCAACAGCTACGAAAATATTCCAACTGCTTTTAAAATTTGCCAACTCTGTTCAACATTGGGGACTTTTGTAGAAATATGTATTCCAACCCAATTGGAATCTTTCCAACTGCTTCAAAATTTTCCCAACTGCTTCGAAATTTTCCCAACTTCTTCGAAACTTTTCCAACTGCTTCGAAAATTTTTCAACAGCTTCGAAAATATTCCAACTGCTTTTAAAATTTGCCAACTCTGTTCAACATTGGGGACTTTTTTAGAAATATGTATTACAACTCAATTGAAATCTTTCCAACTGCTTCAAAATTTTCCCAACTGCTTCGAAATTTTCCCAACTTCTTCGAAAATTTTCCAACTGCTTCGAAAATTTTTCAACAGCTTCGAAAATATTCCAACTGCTTTTAAAATTTGCCAACTCTGTTCAACATTGGGGACTTTTGTAGAAATATGTATTCCAACTCAATTGAAATCTTTCCAACTGCTTCAAAATTTTCCCAACTGCTTCGGAATTTTCCCAACTTCTTCGAAACTTTTCCAACTGCTTCGAAAATTTTTCAATAGCTTCGAAAATATTCCAACTGCTTTTAAAATTTGCCAACTCTGTTCAACATTGGGGACTTTTGTAGAAATATGTATTACAACTCAATTGAAATCTTTCCAACTGCTTCAAAATTTTCCCAACTTCTTCGAAAATTTTTCAACAGCTACGAAAATATTCCAACTGCTTTTAAAATTTGCCAACTCTGTTCAACATTGGGGACTTTTGTAGAAATATGTATTCCAACCCAATTGGAATCTTTCCAACTGCTTCAAAATTTTCCCAACTGCTTCGAAATTTTCCCAACTTCTTCGAAACTTTTCCAACTGCTTCGAAAATTTTTCAACAGCTTCGAAAATATTCCAACTGCTTTTAAAATTTGCCAACTCTGTTCAACATTGGGGACTTTTGTAGAAATATGTATTCCAACTCAATTGAAATCTTTCCAACTGCTTCAAAATTTTCCCAACTGCTTCGGAATTTTCCCAACTTCTTCGAAACTTTCCCAACTGCTTTGAAAATTTTTCAACAGCTTCGAAAATATTCCAACTGCTTTTAAAATTTGCCAACTCTGTTCAACATTGGAGACTTTTGTAGAAATATGTATTACAACTCAATTGAAATCTTTCCAACTGCTTCAAAATTTTCCCAACTTCTTCGAAAATTTTTCAACAGCTACGAAAATATTCCAACTGCTTTTAAAATTTGCCAACTCTGTTCAACATTGGGGACTTTTTTAGAAATATGTATTCCAACTCAATTGAAATCTTTCCAACTGCTTCAAAATTTTCCCAATTGTTTCGAAGTTTTCCCAACAGCTACGAAAATATTCCTACTGCTTTTAAAATTTGCCAACTCTGTTCAACATTGGGGACTTTTTTAGAATTAATATGTATTCCAACACAATTGAAATCTTTTCAACTGCTTCAAAATTTTCCCAACTCCTTCGAAATTTTTCCAACTTCTTCGAAACTTTTCCAACTGCTTCGAAATTTTACCAACCGCTTCGAAAATTTTGCAACAGCTTCGAAAATATTCCAACTGCTTTTAAAATTTGCCAACTCTGTTCAACATTGGGGGGGGATCGTCCCCCCCCATCCCCCCCTTAGGCCCGTCCCTGGGAAAATGATAGAGTCCACTATGATCACGAATGTTTCGAAAAAACACTTTTCGTTCGACAAAATTCAAGCAGGTTTTGATTCACTTCCTTCAAAACTGGGGCAGTCATAGAATTTCATATCTTATCCGCCATATTGTAGGCGCCATCTTGAATTTTCCAATTCTGACAGAAGAATCATCATTGTCGAACCCAAAAACACCAGGTACTAGTTTTGAATGGAATCGGATCATAATTAAGAAATTCATCCGCCATTTTGGAGCCACCATTTTGTTTTTTATATAACAGAATTAGGTACAGATGCCAAATTCCAAATCCATCGGACGATTAGAACTGTGTCATATTTAAGTTGCAAGATTTGATTACAGACAGATAGACACCAGGACAGGTGAAACTAAAAAAAAGCCTGTAAAAACGGCCGAAAGATGTGTTCATTGCGAGAGCGTAGATCCTTTAGTACGGAAGTTATAGTCTCGATTATAATAATGGACCAAATACCAAAATCGCCGTGTAGCAACTTGGGGTTTTCAACAATTTATATTTCTCTAAAGAAGAGAACATGACATGTATATGTATCTTACTTTTTCTCTATATCTTTCATAGTACGCAGTAGGTACTAAATCAATGTAATCCGTCCGCCCTGTACATTTCAAAAGAAAAAATTCTGAGAATTTCTGAAACGAACGTGTTTTGTACCTATAGGAAAGTTTACCTAGATAGTACCCTATGGTATTGTGATTACTGCGATAAGTTGTTATCAGTACTTGATAACAAATACGAAGAGAATGAGGAAGTGGTGAAATGTGAACGCAGCCTCAAAAACGAAAAAACTGTATTTTTCTTGCTACCTCAACCTAGGTAACAAGCACGATTATACAAATATTATGAATACAAGTATGAATCTACCTTTCTTTACGATATTATAATATGGGTTTTTAAAGACAAGCTAGAAACTAAGGGAGGTTCATTTCCTCAGAATAAAAGTGGGAAAGATCAACAATTGATTGGATGTCAGAATCGAACAACGCCTCGCTAGGCCATTTTGACTATGGTGGGAAAAACAACCCAATTTCTTAAATCTAGGCCAATGAGGGCGCTTTGACGATTTGATACTCTCTCCTGACATGTGTATTTCCCAGATGTGATTTGAAATGCCATAAATTCACCACATGTTTAATTTTATGAGCCTTTACTGCAAACTAAATGAAGGTACATCCGACATGGTTCCTTTCATCAAAAAACCGGATGAATCTCCTAAACTTGACCTTAATTCTTCGTCTTGAGAAACCTTTCAATCGAAACATAATTGGTTGAAAAAGGGTATTTTGAACGAAGAACGAAAAATTGTAACAATAAAACATATGGGATTATGCCGATTCAAGGGTTCCATCTTTACGGTTGAAACAATTCATCTAGCAATTTTTAAATTCGATAAGTCCTTTCTGGGGGACAAAGAAGATGGAATTTATGTGTTCCATATGTTGCTAAGTGAAACGCTACAGAACGTTTCAGTATTACTGAAAATTTTCGATTAGGCACTTGTATGGAGGAAACTAATACTGGGACCCGAACTTTCGTTTCAAATTTATGCACGTCAATTAAAATTGATGAGAATCAGTTGGAATTGTTTCGTATCCATTTTGTTTCCAAGCCTTCGAGGGAAGATTTGTTGGTATACCTAGTTTGAATCCTCGTCAGCGCTGCAGGAAATGAGAAACCGTCGCCCTAGAAACTCACCCGATAAAGTTATTTATTTCCTCGCAGTATTCATACATTTCTGGTCTATCTGAAAACGAGACTTTTCGTTACCCCCTTATATATGCGCATTCTGCTCTGTTAGGAAGAGTTATGGCTAGACAATAAATCCCCTCTGAGCACTTATTTCCTGTTGAATCCTGGTGTGTGCTGAATTTTATTCAATTGGACTGTTTCGATCGAAAAATCATTTATTTCTGGAGAAATAGATTATTGCTAGAGAAATATTTTAATTTCGACTTTCGAAGTAATACAATAATATACCTCGTACAAAAAGAATAATCATCAGGAAATGTTCAATAATAATTATGAATCTTCGATAATGTACCTACTTACAATCTTAAACGCGTTCAACATTGAATTTTTTGTGTACAAAGTTTGTTCAAAACTCATATTTTTATTTTTCATTACCACACAAAGTTCATACTGCGAATGGATTTCGTCGGTAACAAACCATACCAAGAGCTCTATGATTTACCCTCTTTCTTAGACTCTGTGGTCTGAAGTTCTGAAAGTTATTATCCAGAATACCACAACAAATTCTACATAATTGTACTTGTAAATTCTTCCATTAGTGTGTTAAGGAAATGAAAGCACACTAGATTTTTAATAATAGTCTATTGGCTATCGATTTCGGCCGTTGGCCATCATCAGGCCAGCTGAAAACACAAAACAAATTACATGTAGAAAAATTCCTTCATAAAAAACGCAGTTAGATTAATAAAAATGGCAGTCAACAGGTACATCCTTTATCGAACAGTAAAACTCACCGTCATGTTATGAAGCAACAATAAATTGAGATACATTCATTGGGTATTTTAACAATTATAACAAAATCTGGCAATAATTACAATAATTCTAGAATAGGATTTTCTACGTTTTATTTTACCAAAACTGAGCAAGGAGGTGGGAAGATTGACGGAACGAGAATGACGTATATCATAGACAGAGGGGAATGAAACCAAGCTGTCACGAGTGTCACACAGGAACACAGAAAATAAACTCCGATACATAAACAAACACAACACTGGAATCTGAAACATTTCATAATAACTTGAACATATGTCTTCCACTGAATTCTGATATATCGTTTAATAATAAATTGTTGTTTTTATTTTTCAGAATTTCATATTGTTCTAAAAGAATAAGTTTGTTGTAATTATTTTCCCTATGTATTAATGACAAGTTCTCAATTGCAGCCTTATGCTTACTTCCTGCTAAATGTTCACCTAAAGCTGATTTTGGTCTGTTCCTGATATGTTCGTTATATCTTATTTTAGCTGAGCGAGTGGTCATACCTATATAAAAAGAAGGACATTCACCACAAGATATTTTGTATATACCACTGCAACATATATCTTCTATCTTATCTTTATTGTTTAACAGTATGTTCCCCAAATTTCTTTGTTTTTTATTTACTATTAAGTAGTTATATTTTCTTAAAGTACTTAGAGTTTAATCTGTCATTGAGACCCTCAAAATATGGAATTGCTTTCATTTCCTTAACAAAATTCTACATAATCACACTTTCTCACTGATCGTCCAGCAACGGTCAGAAAGCTACATCATTACACCACTCTCATACACGCTTGAATAACAAGTTATTCGCATGAACGCGACCAATCACGTGCCTGTAAGAACATTTGAGTAAAAACCCAAGTATCCATGCAGTGAATTCGTTCCGTGGGAGAAAATAATGTTCAGTTGAGGCCAGGAAAATTCATTATCTTGGTAACTTAAGGTACTGAATTTTTTACCGTAATTTGACCCCACCTTTAACTTTGTTACTACAAGAGATACAAAAAAAATGTTCAACACGAAAGTTTCACGAAATCGACTTATGTTTTTTAAAATGATTTCACAAAACGAAATATATACAGAGTGGTAACATACTGATTACAACTTCATTTTTTCAATACACCCTGTATACTCTTCTATATTTGGCAAGCTCTTCTTTCCCTAATTTCGAATATATTTTGAATTTTTAGATCCAATATCTTAAGTTGATATTAATAAGGTTTGGAAAAAAGTAATACTAATTTTTACTTTCATTTTATAGCTTTATTCAACGTAGTAACAATCATTCGTTGCGGCTCAAGTATGCGCCCATTTTTTCAGCAACTCATTGCCATTTAGAAGGTAATTTCATTATGCCCGGAACGTCTTGTCCCTATTGGCAAAAAAGTGCGTTAACCAGTTTTCACACGCCTTTCTTGAGGACAACTTCACACCATCAAGAGCATTTGACATCGACAGAAATAGATGGTAGTCGCTTGGTGCCAGATCGGACTGTAAGGTGGTCAGGTGGATGCATAAGAACCTCCCAACCAAGGTCCCGGAGCTTCTGGCGGGTCATCATAGACGTGTGCGGTCTGGCGATATCCTGGTGGAATACGACACCTCTCCTATTGGACAATTCTGGTCTCTTTTCATCGATTGCTGCTTTCAATCGGTCTAATTGCTGGCAATAGAGATCCGAATTAAGCTGAATTTCCATGCATCCGTCATCCGATGATACGACCGTCCGATCGTCGTTGTGTTTGGCAGAATTATTCAAAATTGAAAATTTCACAACGACGATCGGACGGTCGTATCATCGGATGACGGATGCATGGAAATTCAGCATAAAGCGTCTGACCATAGGATAGTAGCTCATGGTAGAGGATACCTTTCCAATCCCACCAAACACACAGCAAAACTTTCCGGGACGTTGTTCGACCATGAACTTTTTTTCCTGACATTATCGTATGTGACTCATTCCTCATGCAGTCACCAGTCTTTCCAAAAATGCCTCGATTTCGTTCCGTTTGGCCAAGGAGTCGCAGATGGAAACACGGTTCATCATTTTTTTTTCCGTCAGCTCGTGCGGCACCTAAACATCAAGCTTCTTTTTGAATGAGCCTTATGCAGATGGTTCAAAACTGCTTTGTGGTCGATTGGCTGTTACAGTATTGGCACCATAAACCTCATTCACATTTGCAGCCGCATGACTTGCATTTTCTCCTTTATCAAAGCAAAATTGTAAAACATGCCGAATTTTTTCCTTGTTCACATCCACTTTAATTGACAACTGAATCGTTCGGTCACAACAATGACAAAACTTGTTTAGCACTTAGAACATGAATTCCTCTTTCCAACGAGTATAAGCTTGTCCCTCAATGCGGCACATCCTGCTCCATTCTCTTTAATAAAGTATACCGGTTGGCAATGACATTCTGACACATTTCACCGTGTATAGTTTAAAAATGTTAGGTTATAGTCATTTTTCTGTCAGATACAAACGAAACGCTGCCCTTTCTACATAAAGATCGTAGTACTTACGTGTTCATCGAAATGTTTATTTACTTTGGGAAAATAATGAATTTGAGAAAATATTATGTGAAATCAATAATTCCAAAGACCTGGTGAATGTTGAAGAAAATTTTTTCTCTGTTAGTACTGGAATTATTTCACGTATATAAACATGGTTGGAAGATTCAGTTAAGATATTTTCTTGTACGGATAAAGAATCGAGTGTCGAAATTTAACTGAAGAATAATGAGCAGAATAGTCCGTTACTTTGTGATAGATTATTCGGAAAAAAAATGTAAGCAGTAGGGGAGAGTTCCCTTGAAACGGAAAATTTAATTATTTTTGATGTGAAATATTATTTCGAATGGAAAAGTTTCAAGTTGTATCGTCATAATTTGAGCATAAGGTTTGTGGATTCACTTTTCCAGAAAAAGCTAGAAAAAGAAAAGCTATTCCCATGAAGTGGACAATGGTACAAAAACATGAGAATACTGTCATAAAGTCCTAGGAGAATAGTTAAAATCATTTAGTAGTACCTACCGAAACAGAGAAAACATATAGTATTTTCCATGTTTAATATTGAATTACATAACATACTTTCACATCTCCCTTGAATCGGAAACATTGCAGCCCATGAACTGGACGTCCATTTCCAGTCATTTTCCAATGTCCGATTCATGGAATATGTGGTTTTTATGAAAAACCAAAAAATATAATTTCTATACAAATCGTTATATCAATGATTTAACATATCTGTCTGATAAGGGATAATCACATAATGTTTATATGAAAAAATCGACAACTTATCGTCACTAGAAACGTAGCTATTCACTTCGCAAATGTACGTACATATTTACTTTACCGGCAACGGATGCATGCCTCGTCAACAAGACGCGAGCCACAGATTCAGCCATTTTTCAAGACACGTGGCTCAATGTTGTGAAAATGGGATTTATGCTTAATTACTATCGGGTGTAGTAACTGTAGTAGAAAACTATAATGTCCGGATCATGGGATGTCCAATTCGAAGGAACTCTCCCCTGATATTAGGTAAATTCCAACAAGTCTATGAATATGTACAATCATTAATAAAAATTTTTCTGTGAATCCTTCACATTGAGTATCGCGTCATTGTCTTGTGAAACGTTTTCCTTCTGACTTAATTTTGGATGGATTGCTCATCATATCAGATTCATGTGTCCATCGACGAACTGAAGTACCGTTTCGGTAAATCCAAGTTTCATCAAGAAACACAAATATGATATTTTCATCTAACGATTTATACTGTAAAAATTTGCGCAGGAAAGTTATTTTGGCTGCAACAACATGTTTTTGTTCACATAAAATTTTGCGTTCATTCACCCTTTAGTATTTGATTTTATAATTTTGAAAAAAGATGTCCGTCTTCCGTTATTTTTCAAATCTTCTTTTGCGAAACTGCGTGGTGTATCAATCTAAGATTGTTCATTATTCGATTTATAATTCCAAATTTGTCGTTGAAGTTCTTTTTTCCGAATAAAGTCTTCGGTAAGTGTCTTTTTGGGTGCACCAATAGAAGGAAATTCTTTGTCGCCTTTTTCACTTGGAATCCTCCTTATTGTGTTTATGTGCAGCGAAAAAATACATATTTCACAGACGTTAATCTCCAATTTATATTCACTAAATAAATATGTATCTATTCATATAATATACAGATTACAGGGTCATTCACGAGGAACCTCACCCATATTTATACGGGAAACTACTGAACGTATTTTCATGAAATTCAGCACTTATAAGTATTTCACGATGCTGATGAAATCTAAAATAATTTCAAGGCATGAGCACCTCCGGTTTTTCCGGAAATGACATCAACTTCCGTTTTTCAAATTAGAACCCCATTTTTTTATTGCAGAAATAGATTCCTTAGAAAATTTCAAGTTATTTTGATGTAACATTTTTCAGTTTTTTTTTTTCTCTCTGAGCGGGAAAATTCGAAAAAAAAATCGAAAATAGAGCTCCGCTGAAACAAGAATAACTTCGAGGTTTTTGGATGGAAAATTTTCATTTTTGGGATTTTTCAAGATGTAAGATTGATGTATCCACTTTCAAAATCGAAATCGCGATTAATGATACAGGGGGTGAAAAAATGGCTTTCAAAGTTAGGGATGACAAAATCGTGAAAAATCAATTTTTTCAAATTAGAACCCCATTTTTTTATGGCAGATATTGAACCTACGTTAAAAAATAATGTGAGTGTATGCATCACACCCTTGCCCTAAAGTGGATATTAACTCAGAAAATATCCATTTTAGGGCATAGGAATTATTAGATATATGGTCGGAGACCTGGAATCCGACACCCGCTGATGTCGACAAAATGTCGATGACGTATGAGAGAAGAGTTTGTCAGATACATCGCGTTTTGGAGATATGCTTTTCTTTCTGGTATGAGAGAAGGGTAAAGAGGGGATCCTTTGACCGATGATAGCGAATGAGTTTCCCCCACCCATTAACTTTCTCTCACCACGCAGTCATCTTGGTCTGCCTGGCATCATAAACATCTAATTTCGGAAAAATTAGTAACTTCGGTGGTGTAATTAGTTAGCACAGCGGACCGGAAATCCGAAGATGCTTGGGTCGACTCCCGCTCGAAGTGAAAATTTTTTTCGAAATTGAAAAATTCGTCTGAATACCGCTTAAAAATGGGGGTTCCACATGTTTCACGGAATACGACATGGTTTCAAAAAGATGGGGCATCTCCACGATAGCAACGCAATGTTTGGAACTACCGAATGACCTGCGCGATCCGCTGATCTCAAGCCATTAGATTTCTTTTTATGGAGATATGTGAAGAGCAATGTGTACAAAACTAAATCCCTTGATTTGAATGACCTAAAAGGTCAAAAATATTCCTTTCCTATAACGGTGGAGAAAAAGGGGTACCCCTCTTGAAGGGCTCGAGGGTGAATGCAAAAAAATGCAAATGCATCCGTATCTTCAGAATTAATCCAGTTACCTAAGATGTGGTGCCGGTGTGTGTGTATAGACCGCCGTCTGGTAGAATTAATACATTTTTTGATGTAATGGACCAAATTTTAAGTTCTGTTTCTCAAAGCGACTATTATTTTGAAGGGGGTTTTTCAAAATCCATTTTTCAGGGACTGGAGGTGTAACTTATTTTTATTCCTAATATTACTGCTCATGCGCAGATAGGGATTCTTACCAAAGCCTGGCTTCAATTTTGATTGTCTCAGTCCGCTCAGTACCCATATTGGAGTTATTAGATATATGGTTGACACTGATTAGATTTTGTTTGAGTCCTTCTTGTCGATGATGGGGTCCTACTCCTCCCGAAAAGGGGTCGCGCTATTTTCCAAAGTCGCTATAGCGCCACGACCGCGAAATATTGCGGATAATCCCGGAACTTTTGACCTATTCGATCTACAATTTTTGGTCACGATTTTTAGTTAGGAGTGGTTATATCAGGGGTTTTATGCATTTATCCACTGATAATGTAATTGTCAGGTTTTGATATTTTATATTGTGGCCGCAATACAAATTTTTGAATCGGTTAGGGCTGAAGGATTTTGGTTGATGGCCTTTTGAAAAATAAAGCACAATGATTATTTTCGTGAATCAGCACAATAAATTCATTATTATTATCTACTCGCTGTCAACCTTATGCTGAATATCAATTTATTTATTCCATTCTCATATGTTGCGGTAGATATCTTCCGATGTGCGAATACACCTTCCTCGCACCTTCGTCACACACTCTCACGCATCAATTTTATGGGGATTATTCCATCTATACTATCTCAATGAAAAAATAGACCATAACACAATTAAAAGGAAAGGTGTTGAAGCATTAAAATAATATCGAATGCAAGAGTGACCGACTTCTCACCGGTTTACCATTTGTTATCTTGTTTACGGAAGGACACACAGAAAGAACATAGTACATAGTCGACTGAGACTATCCCCGGCTCGAAATTCGAGAATCATTCTCGAAATAACTCATAGTTTGAGTTTCCATTTATAGAAAAATCGAGAAAGATAGGTATATTTATATATTTCAACAACGATTACTATCATATGAGTACAAAATATAGAAGAATTATTTGAAAAAAAAAGATTGCGGATGTATTTTGTCTCAGTGAATCCTAAATGCATTTATTTCACCATCATATATTTTCGTTGTATTAGCCCAGGTATCGGTGTTATAGATAATATAGATATAGGTTTCACTTTTCTTTATATGGAAATCCTGGTGTCTGTCTGTAATGAAATCTTGCAAGTTAAATTTGACACACTTCTAATCGTCCGATTGATTTGAAAGGACCCCGCACTTTTTATAGGTAAAGTGGCGACCGGTCAAATTTTCTGAAAGTTTGGTATGTTGTTGTACCCGACTCAGTGACCAAAAGTGTCAATGGGTCCAACCCAACCCTATGGCTAGTTTTCCAAATACGGGGTGTTAAAGTTGAAAATTGCCCAAATTTTCGGATTTATTCTTTGATTATTAAGAGTTGGATTGGATTTCTGTTGCATACACACGTTTACTACATGTTCTAGTAATGAAATTAGTGGATAAGTATGATTAAAAATATTTATATTTACAGGGTGATTCACGAATATATGACGGTAGTTTTTTGCCAAAATTCACTTTTTCTACTGTGGCGTCAGGAAGGCATTTTTTTGAAATGTTCTTTTCGATTTAGTATTATGACCACCAAATATTGCACAGTGCATATTTTTTATACAGGGTGTTTCACAGAGAGAACCACTAGACATAATAATTTTTTTTAGAATTAATTCGAAACCCTGTATTTTTGAATTGATTTTTGGGAAAAGTAATACCACAAACATATGTGTGTCTCTAATCTCCGAAATATTCATGGTGGTTTATTCATAGGAAGGTATTCCATTTTGGGAAAAGTTCGAAAAATATGAACACCCTGTATTCGAAAATTTTCTCGGTCAAATGCAACTATTTTCTCACTATATATTGATTTCTACAACATCTCCAGAGGTATGAATTCTGAATCCGATACTATGACCAGTTTTCGAGATACAGGGCGTTGAAGTTGAGAATAAATGATTTCATCTCAGTTTTTTTTTTCCAATTGAAAAAACGGATCGATTTTATATTGTGCCCATGAGTTCAATATGAGTACAGATAAGATGCGCATGGAAAAGTTCAGCTGAAATATTTACTGTTACAGGGTGATTCACGAATAAATCACAATAGCTTTTGCATACACTCGATAATTCTATACAGTTTCGTCACAGAGAAATTATTCCATGAAGTTAATACCTAGTAGTTCACAATTTTCAGTCTGAAATACTTCATTATGATCACTTCTCATACAGGGTGAGCCATACAAGCAACCATACCAAAAATACTTATGCTATTGTGATTTATTCGTGAATCACCCTGTAACAGTAAATATTTCAGCTGAACTTTTCCATGCGCATCTTATCTGTACTCATATTGAACTCATGGGCACAATATAAAATCGATCCGTTTTTTCAATTGGAAAAAAAAACTGAGATGAAATCATTTATTCTCAACTTCAACGCCCTGTATCTCGAAAACTGGTCATAGTATCGGATTCAGAATTCATACCTCTGGAGATGTTGTAGAAATCAATATATAGTGAGAAAATAGTTGCATTCGACCGAGATAATTTTCGAATACAGGGTGTTCATGTTTTTCGAACTTTTCCCGAAATGGAATACCTTCCTATGAATAAACCACCATGAATATTTTGAAGATTAGAGAAACACATATGTTTGTGGTATTACTTTTCCCAAAAATCAATTCAAAAATAAAGGGTTTCGAATTAATTCTAAAAAAAAATTATTATGTCTAGTGGTTCTCTCTGTGAAACACCCTGTATAAAAAATATGCAATGTGCAATATTTGGTGGTCATAATACTAAATCGAAATGAACATTTCAAAAAATGCCTTCCTGACGTCACAGTAGAAAAAGTGAATTTTGGCAAAAAACTACCGTCATATATTCGTGAATCACCCAGTAAATATAAATATTTTTAATCATACGTATCCACTAATTTCATTACTAGAACATGTAGTAAACGTGTGTAAACAACAGAAATCCAATCCAACTCTTAGTAATTAAAAAATAAATCCGAAAATTCGAGCAATTTTCAACTTTAACACCCCGTATTTGGAAAACTAGCCATAGGATTGGGTTTGACCCATTGACACTTTTGGTCACTGAGTCGGGTACAACAACATAACAAACTTTCAGAAAATTTGACCGGTCGCCACTTTACCTATAAAAAGTGCGGGGTCCTTTGGCAGGTGTACATAATTCCTGGTGACAATGCATCATGAAATATTTGTTATAGAAAAAACAAAATGACGCATGAGTTTTGTAATTATGATCTGATTTCAGTCAAATTCAGTATCTTGGGGATTTTGGGTTCGACAATGGTAATTCTTTTGTCAAAATTGAAAGATGGCGGCTACAATATGGCGGACGAATTTTGTAATTATGATCCGATTCTATTCGAAATTGGTATCTGGGGATTTTTTGAGTAGAACATTACGATTCTTCAAAATTGAGGAATTCAAGATGGAGGCTTCAAAGTGCGAATGAGTGTTGTTATTATAAAAGCTTGTCTTAAATTTTTTTTTTCAATAAATGCTGCTTTTCATTTGAAATTTGTTTAGGTATGAAAAACTCGTTGTCATTTCTGAACGAATCTTATCTATTGAGACTTTGAAATAGTTCATCATCTGCCACTAGGCAGTTGTTAATTCTATTAAATCTATTAAAAAGCTTTAGTATTTCACAATAGTCACCTGTTGTTTACAAGAGAAGAGTAGGAATTTGAAAATCGAGGAATTTTCACAATAGATTTTCTATAATCTATGGACAGACTACTTTAAATTTTTTTTCGTAATCTTGGGATCAGTAACTTCTGAGATAAGCGATTTTTGCATATCTACTTGAATATTCATTGAATTGAGCTTCTTGAAAATTTGAAAAAAAAATTACTCCTTGTCTGCACAATGGAAGCTTTTATATGATATGGTCTGAAAAATTATTTTCCAATTTTTCACGAAAATTTTCCTCGAAAATCAAAATTCGTTCTTTTTCTGTAACTCGATAACTCTGAAACGGAAAAACCCGAAACTTATGTGATCTTCGGGCTGGTTCGAATAGTTAAAAGCATTCTTGGGCAGAATTCAACCAGGAGTTCCGTATTTGAGGCCATTAGAAATTTAGTTCTCCTGCAATTTGAAAACTTCTTATTCAATCAAGACCACATCTACATAAGGTAACCAGAATCAGAAATTTTCTCACAGCTTTCGAACATTTTTTTCTATTGGTTCCTTGAACTGGAAGATGAGACCCTACCAACAAGGGTTCTAATGCTCGTGAATTCAAGTCTGTGGTACTGCTATGAGTTAGATTCATTTTTTTCGTACTCATTCAACACAAATAATACAACTCGAAATAGATAAAATTCTTTAATATTTCCAATAAAATTCACTGAAGAAACAATTGGCATTTCAATAATCCAGCTACATCCACTCATTTGGGTCGTAAGGCAGGACTACCTGTGAATACTGAAAAAATAATCAAGAAATGGTTAGGATGACGAGAAATTTTGTCCCAAATATTAGGTACTATTGGACTTGCATAAATATTCGCAATATCTGGAAAAAATATTATGCATGGTTGGGATGTTGACCATATCCAGCTTCCTGCAACTTCCACATGTAAATTTCTGATTTCACTCAATATCAACAGAGAGAACATAGATCTTAATGTTAGAAACTTAATTGAATGCACAAGGCAAGGCTGAAGACGTTCACACGAAGTGATGATCACATACGGGAAGCAGGATGATTGGGATCCTCTAAGGACAGGACAATTGGACAAAAATGTACTTTTATTGCATTTGAGGTAGTTTTGTCAAAAACAAACACCTACACATTATGGTGCCTAGATATACCTTCCATAAAATATGGCAGAAAAGTATAATAATATAGTATTTGATGATTAATAATTTCAATTGAAGAGGAAAATTGAAGACTATAGAGTGTTTTCTCTCTGATTTTACTAACATTTTTTTAAATTTTGAAAATTCATCACATCAAGTATTATTGAAAGCTACATAAAAATGATGAGGAATATTGAAGCTATAACACAAGCTCGAGGTTCATATTTGTTTTAATCACATATATGTATGGATTAATTTTTTTGTTTTGCAGAAGGACACCTCAAAGCTGCTGGTAGGCACCCTGTATACAGAAATATTGATGATTAAGAAAACATTAGGGATATGTTTCGACAACCATTTGATCATACTAAAAAAAGAATTACTTTGAATTCTAACGAATACGAAATTTTAACTATGAAGATACAGGAATTGTGAAGCTGTTTTTGCCCTCTATCTGTCGCAGTCAATTTTTTTCTAATATACTCAACAGAATCATTGAAATTTGGAGCATATATGCAGATCAGTAATTTGATTACATATTACATAATTTTGCAGCGCGAGGAAAAGTTTCGGAAATTTGGAAATAAGAGTTGTTGTTGTGGAACATTTATAACGTTGTCTCCATTAAAAGCTACATGCTTCGGTAACTGTCTTTATGATTTCAGTTTTGACCCATAATTAATAAAATTATTTTGTAATCTCTCAAACTTTCTCTCGTTCATTGGTTGTATATCGGGAAACATTTCTTCCCGAAATATGGTCACATTGTTCATTGAAAATAAACAGCTTCATCGAACCAACCATTTCCAAGTTACCTAATACAAAATATTGCAAAATAATGTAACTCTCTTAGAAACTTGCTTCTCAATCGAAAATTTAATTTTCTTTCAGTAATTCTCAAAATATACAGGGTGGTCCAGATCGTAACCAAGAAATTTTAACCACGTATTCTACATCAAAAATAAGCCCTAGTTTGTCATATAAATTTATGTCGAGAAATGTTTCCTCTCCGAGATACGGGGTGTTAAAATTATAGAAAAAAAATATTTTTCATTAATAACTTTCACACTGCTTCAAATATTTTTATGAAATTTGAGACTTAGGTTTTCAGCGTCAAGGAGCACTTTTTGCATAATATCATTTCTTTTCTATTCTACCAGTGGCGTCCGTACTGCAGCGAGACTGAATATTTTCAGATGAAAAAATGATACGATACTGGTTTTTTCGACAATAAAAACTACCATTTAAATCCTTATTGAATTTGGAGCAAATTCGGTTTCCTGACTTTTTGCTGTACGAGGCACCGTTTCCGGTTAAAAAAATAAAACACATTCTCATGCATGAAGAAATCGCCAAAATTTGATATGGTGAGTAATAATAATAAGACTATTTTTGTGAACGAGTAATTGGAAACCAAAACTGTCATTTGAGTTTTTTAATCAAATTATTCTACCCTAAAAATAGGAGTTGGGTGTGTGTTGAATTTATCTAATCTTAGAAAATTGCTACAAAACCGTAGTAAGCTTTTTCTGCTTTTTATTGCTATATCAAATTTTGGCGATTTCTTCATGTATGAGAATGTGTTTTATATTTTTAACCGGAAACGGTTCCTCGTTCAGCAAAAAGTCAAGAAATCGAATTTGCTCCGAATTAAATAAGGATTCAAATAGTAGTTTTTATTATCGAAAAAACCAGTGGCGTATCATTTTTTCATCTGAAAATATTAAGTCTTGCTGCAGTACGGACGCCACTGGTGGAATAGAAAAGAAATGATATTATGCAAAAAGTGCTCCTTGACGCTGAAAACCTATGTTTCAAATCTCATAAAAATATTTCAAGCAGTGTGAAAGTAAAAAACATTCTTTTTTATATAATTTTAACACCCCGTATCTCAGAGAGGAAACATTTCTCGACATATGTTTAAATGACAAACTAGGGCTCATTTTTGATGTAGAATACGTGGTTGAAATTTCTTGGTTACGATCTGGACCACCCTGTATAGGGCATTCTATTTGAAAAAATGCACTTTCAGAAACCGCTGAAGATGAAGGAG
The DNA here is from genome assembly GCA_910592335.1 of Adalia bipunctata. Lineage (NCBI taxonomy): Eukaryota > Metazoa > Arthropoda > Insecta > Coleoptera > Coccinellidae > Adalia > Adalia bipunctata. The sequence continues at coordinate 29,024,539 of OU342951.1, forward strand.
TAATGAGGGAGGAATACCAAAATAATCATGTTACTACGCTGAATTGAAAAATGCAATGATATACAGGGTGTGCCATTTGAAAGAACAAAGTACTTTTTTCAATGAATCCTTACTTTCCGTTCTCCGTAAACGTCTAATGTACCATCGACCGTGATACACTCAATAGGTATAATAACTTCGAAACCATTAGATCGATTTTCCTAACTGACGACCTTGACTCAGACATTTCGATCTCAAACGCACCCTGAAGATATCAAGACTAATAGTTCTTTTCTTTCGCAAATTCCGATCGGTTTCATGAAGGTAATGATTTATAAGCGTTTACAAAATTTCGTGAGTATGGCGGGATTACACGAATTAAAAAGTATTAAAAAAATAAATCCATATCTCCAAAGTTTCTCATGTGAATCGATAAAATAGGTGGAAGTAATGTTTGTACCCAAAAATTCATTATCGTAGAGCCATAAGAAGATCTCACCGCTGCAGCTACGAATTTGAGCCAGCACGCAGAAGCTCCTAACCTCAGGTTAATTGCTCTCATAAATTTTAGTATCTTTTGAAGTTACTGAAATTTGCATGTTCACTATGTACAGTTCATAAGAAATTGATCTGCATAATGAATTCTATGTAACATTAATCAACCAACAAAAATCAAACATATGTTGGTTTCAGACGGCTCATTTCGGATGAGGAAATATCTAATAAGCAAGTGATCAAATGGTGTCTAACGGAAGGAATGAAGTGCTTGAACATTAACGTTAACACAGACTGGTCTAACTTTGGTTTAATCAACAATAGAAAATGAAAGGTACAATTCAATACATGCTCATATAAATAAAAGATACTATTTCAATAATGAAGACTCCAACTAAACGAAGAAAAGAAAGGTAAAATCACCACATGTATAATGGCCTAACACGAACTAAACAACAGAGGATGTTTACGCGCTTGCAAGCACGAACACAAATCTCTTACAGAACCATTACCAATTTCGAAACCAGAACATGACATAAACATAACACTTTAATCAAACATCCCCTCCTCCTCCAGGTTTCAAAATAGTAAACCATAATTTCATTTAAAGAGCAGTCATATGACCATAGTTAACTATTAAAAATATCTCACAGTTCGTTTTAGCAGCTATTTTCGGTATCCTGAGTTTGGGCTCGAACACTGGCACTGTTCGGAGACAGGGAGACTAACAGTTGGGGTAGATAAAATCGTGTTCACTGACAACCATCAAAACATTGAAACATTACGCTATTTCAAATCTAAATTGAATTATTGTCCAGTCAGCGGAGGCCCAAAACTAGCAAATAAATACAAAAAGTGATGGAATCTGAGCTATTGTTTTGAGTAATGAAGGTTTATATATACAAGCAGTCCTCTTTGATTACGGAAGCTTTAGCCAGGATAGGGAGAAGGTTCACCTTTCAGGTTTTACCGAATATTTCGAAAACTATGAGTCTTGTCGAGAAAATTGTTCAGAACGAAATGAAATCTAATCTGATTTCTTGTAAGAACTGTTTCATTCATACCCTCTCGAGGATTAATATGAAGGGAAATACAGGGGGTTGGAATATGCTAAAATTCCGAAAAACAGCCTTTGCCGCATAATTTAATTTTCTAGTACTACCTAGAAAATCGGAAAAAATATATATTAATTGATTAGAAATCAATACATTATATTATGCAGATGTGCATCCTAGGGAAGGACGAAAACAATCATCTGAAAGATTTCTTTAGAGGTATTCGATATTATTAGTTCCATATGCATTTTCGAAAAAAAAAACATTTCGATAATTCCACGCTAATCAGCTATGTAAGTTTTTATATCCTCTATAAATTATTTGTGAATATATCGAATAGTTTGTGTTTTATTGATTCAGTTGTTTAACAAAAAAAAAGCCAGTTCAAGTTCCTACCGAAAAAGACCCATTTTCAATTCATAGATAATAATAATAGAAATAAGCTGAGACGAGAATTCATGTTTCACTGTCTTATTTTGTACTTATTGACCATTTTTCTTCCAGAAACAAAAAAGAAATGCATTGATTCAAACTCATTCCTAAGATGATGGAGAAAAACCAAAATATAGACATTTTTGTTGGAAAAATGAATTGGCTTTAACTTTGTAGGAACCAACATAAAATATTAGAGTGGAATTATCGAAGCATTCCGATTTTTTTCGAAATAATCCGAAAAATGATAAATATTTTCGTAGATTCGAATATTTTTCATTATCTCTACCAAAAAACCCGAGAAGACTGTTTGGCACCTCTATCGCTCAAAACAATGATCCAGACTACATGGATCTTTTTGTATTTATTTTTCTTTCGTTGACTGGAAAATAAGAGAGAAACATGAAAATAAAAAACATTCCGAAAACTTCCACGAAACTGTACAGGTACGAGACACGTAACTTTCATTCTGTGCAAGACATAACTGATTATTCCTCACCTAGTGGCGAAAGGAATCGCTCGAATTCGAAGACTACCCACAAAAATAAAACACCTTTTTCTGCATTCCTACAATTATACCTAGTGAAAAACAATCTTCAAGTGTCGTGTTTAGCTGAAATCAAAAAGATATTTGAGTCAATGTTGCCAGATTTTTGTTTTAGTCGAAGGGCACTGGTCGGAGTGTAAAATTATGATATGATCTCCCTGTCTCCCATTCTTTGGGAATATTTTGGTAAGTTCGTAAAACTAGCTAGAACTCTTTGGTTAGTAGGGCCTCGACGCGTCCTTCGCCCTCTTCAATTGAACTTTAAGTCTTTTTGTGCCTATCTGGAAGCCGTTCATGGCTGCAATGGCGCTTTGGGCCGAGTTCGCATTATCAAAGGACACGAAACCAAAGCACTTGGACAGGTTTGTATGCTTATCGATAAACACTTTGGCGGATATCACAGAGCCGAATGGTAAAAAAGTTGACGCCAAGTCCGTATCGGTGAATTCTTGGGGTAGGTGATAGATGAAGAGATTGGCGCCATCGGGACCTGCAAATAAAAGATCATTACTATCAATAAGCATCGACTAAAGTATTTTCCAGGTCAGTTTCAGAAAGGATTCGAAATATCAAATGAATTATACAGGGATTCCCTGGATTGAGGTCATCTATGGTTGAGTCATATTTAGAGATTTTAAACACCTAGTGGCCTTGGTAGGATTATTTTATCACACATGCAGTGAAATTTTATGTTATGCTGTAGTCGTTCTTCAAAGTTCCGCATTACCCTCGCATACAAGTCGATGTCAATTGCCCCAATTTGAGCTGTAATTGCTTCTTTCAACTTTCAACAAAATAATCAGCAGCTGGGAGATCAGGGGAACGAGGGGGCCATGGCACATCACCGAGGCGGGAGATTACTATCCAGGGAAAACGCTCGGAGTTTAGTCTAGCCGCACATTGAGCGCAGCCCATCAGCACAGCACAGCCGAGCCTAGCCTAGCAGAGGATTTTGTAACACACGCAATTGAAATAATTGAATAGAACGCCGCATATTGGACGTAGCAGAGCATGTTACAAAATCCTCTGCTAGGCTAGGCTCTGCTGTGCTGGGCTGCGCTCAATGTGAACCTTTAATTCCCTGAATAAAGAACGTATCAATTACCTATATGTTCATTTATAATTGTGATTTTTATTTGAGATAATTGAACATTCAATACCTATATTACCTAATGATCAACGCATAATTTCATTATCGCTACAAGAACTTCACTCCCAAAGTGTAGGTACATGAAAAGGGAATAATTCGAATTCAATAAGATTAACCAATTGACTCCTATAATTAAAAAAGGCACTGACGTAAAGTCAGGAGATTTTGAGCTCTAGTTTATCAACCTTGTACATAGGTCCAACTTGCAGGTAGATTCGCATTCAAGAATCCAAAAAAAAAAGTTTGATGGCTGTGAACAGAATTAGTCAGCAGACGTCGAATAAATCCTACATGATCCCAAATCTGACATGACAGAAATATGGGAAACTTTTTCCATAATTCGCTAGAAATGTTTATGATTCCGATAACACGATCTGGACAACGTCCTACCCTGGAAATTTCAAGTCTTTAGGTATATCCGTTCGACAGTTATCGTTTATACAGTCGGACTGATGCTGGACGAACAGGTATAATTGAATTGGACCATGATTGTATTGGTGATCATTGAGTCGAACCTAGTCGATTGGGACCATTACCGTCTCAAATTTCAAGAAATACAGACATCGTTACGAAAAAATATAGTCTTCGTTTAAGTAGAACGAGCGCTAAAAATGGTTGATAAATAATCCTATGACTGACCAAATCACTCTAAGCAACAAGAGGTCGAAAAGCTTTTTTCATTGAAAGTTAGGATTGCCATCAAAATAGCAAGGCACGCACGAAAGGGAAATCTGTCAGATCTGATCCGCAGTCCAGATCTGTGCCTTGCTATTCTGGTAACCTCCAACACAGGATGCATAAAAAACTCCTCAATTCTACATGAAATGTTGCACAGTTCAAAATAAAAATTCACCTGTTCGAGTGTTCTTTATGAAATAGTAAATTCTGAAGATACGAATTATATGCGTTACTTTTTATTCATTATGTAAAATGTTAGAGAAGTGATTCTTTTTCTCAAGCGACGCTTATCGTCGGCCGAATGTATGCCATGTGGTATCTTGTTCCTACTGCATAAGTGATACTAAAAAGACTGAAATCTGAACTGAAGGCCAGTTAAAGCACCGACTACAAAACACAATTACATCCTCTCGAGAACCAGAAGCTTTTTCGATCTCCGACTTTGAGGAAGGCCTCTTGATGAGGAGTCTCGATTGTCTGAGATCCGTTTTCGCGTTCCATTCAGAGGAGAATTTCTTGGCAATCCATCTCCTGAAGAGCTTCCAGGTAGATATCAGAGCGAGCTATCACTAAAATAGAGGTTACTTTTGTGTCACGAAAGGAATTTCAGTGTGCCCTGACTGTCACACCATATGCATTATGCATACTACTATGTATATGTATACTATGTATGCAACATCCAGGAGGAGCTAACTACTCATCAGCCAAAGATCGAGTTGTCGAAAATTGGTCTCTTTTGGCCATAAGTCTTAGGGTACGTACATGCCGGAGATGCAAGGATGAGCGCGGTCGCGGTCGCCACGGGCGACGTATCGATTTAGAACTACATCGCGACCGCGACCTCCACCGCGCTCATCCTTGCATCTCCGGCATGTACGTACCCTTAGACGTCGATCTTGAACTTCATTTGTGCCCGACGTCCGGTGCCTACTCTTCTTCCTTGATTTTGGACATTAGGCATTATCAAACCGGGCTTGACAACATCTCATAACAGTAGTTGGATTTCTGGTCGTACGGATAGCGATTTTTCGAAATGACAACCCTGCCTCCGGCGCCTCCCGTAAACCAATAATTCGATCTCTTTCCAATTCACATAGCTGGCGATAAATTTCGCGTACACTTGCTGTAGGCATTTTGAAGACAACTAAACATCGACTTTCGATCTCCTTGAACAGCTGTTTTGTTGTGAAATTTAAAAAATTTGCAAAAAGCGACCACTGTATTTAAGTAAAAGAAAATTTTTAAATAAAAAAACCTTCATGATTTTTTTCTCCAAATATCAATCATTTACTCCTTGCAATACTATCAATGTTGCAGTTTTTTTGTCAGTTAGTATACAGGGTGATTTTTTATGTGTTTCATTAGAAGTATCCGAGGAAGGAATTTTGATACGAATTCAAGATTCTTTATTTTTGTTTTAGAGTACATGAACTTGAATTGTACAATTTCAAGTGGAGTCTACTTCCGGTTACCGGAAACTAATGTAATTTTCGTTATTTCAAATGTAACACCCTGTATATTTTCACATATTTGAATTATTCGTTCAATTCTGCACTGATTTGATGTATGATGTGAGCAACACAAGCGATTGTTGAGTTATAGCCTGATTGTCAAATTTGTTGACAGAAAGAGTGTCACAAATTAGTGTTAATATCTCCAAAATCCCTCATTGTAAGAATTTTTTGCCACAGTGGAATAAGCAAAAGTACGCTTATACTGCTTCTTGTATAAATTATAAGGAAATATTATACAGGGTGTCTGAAACAGGGTTTCAGAGTAAGCCTCAATAAAACTATCAAATCTCGTTTTTTTCAAATGGGAACCATATAATTTCATAATTCCGATCGATTGCTCGTCGAAAGCTAGTTAGAGTGTTCCAAACATTTCATTTATTTAAAATCAGTAGTTTTGCCGTTATTGAATAAAATTCGAATTTCACGACTAAAGCCTGGTTTCTTTGTAATGAGTTATATTTTGGACGTGTACTATACATATCTTAAATGTCTGAATGGATGAAATAAATATTATTATTATTATTGACAACGCTCATTTGAAAATTATCCTAATAAAGCTGTTTAGACAAAGAAACCTGGCTTTAGTCGTGAAATTCGAATTTTATTCAGTAACGGCAAAACTACTGATTTTAAAGATATGAAATGCTTGGCGCACTCTTACTAGTTTTTGAGGAGCATTCGATCGAAATTATGAAATTATATGGTTCCCATTTGATAAAATGAGATTTCATAATTTTATTGAGGCTCACTTTGAAGCTCTGTTTCAGACACACTGTATAATATTTCCTCATAATTTATACAAGAAGCAGTATCAGCGTACTTTCTCTTGTTCCACTGTGGCAAAAAATTCTCACAATGTGGGATTTTGGAGATAGTAATAACACTAATTTGTGACACTCTTTCTGTCAACAAATTTGACAATCAGCAGGCTATAGCTCAACAACCGCTTGAAGTGGTTGCGCATATCATACATCAAATCAGTGCAGAATTAAACGAAGAATTTAAATATGTATGAATATAAAGGGTGTTACATTTGAAATAACGAAAATAACATTCGTTGAAAATATTTCACAATTCAAGTTCCTGTACTCTAAAACAAAAATACAGAACCTTGAATTCGTAAAATTCCTTCATCGAATAATTCTATGAAACACTTAAAAAAATCACCCTGTATAATATGTGTTTGCTGGAATAGCTTCTGCGCATCTCCTCTATAGCGCACATACCAGATCAGCATTAAGCTCTGCTTGTGCTTGTAAGCAGCCTTTTCCGAGAGGAATGTGAACTATGAAATAATGGAAAATATGAACACGAACTGTTGGAAAATGGTTGTCATTTTAATTCCACTATCAATGATTTATGTCGTTTATTTGAGAGAAATATAACATTGATTAATTTTTTCTAATTCTTATTCTAATTCTCGTACCAATTTTTCCATTTTTACAGCTTACAAATCAAAAAAACTATAATTTCTCACAAATTGAGCTTGAGCTAAATCGAGAAATAAATGTATTTTGGAGGAATTAATTTTGGTTTCAATCACAGATAAAATCTAATAAAACTAGGTGTTATTGTCACAAAAAATAGTATTTTCCCTTTCTCCAATTAGTGTATCATCTAAATGTATCAACTCAGTTTTATTCAAATAAATTCAACTGTGAGGTATTTCCATCCACAGGAAAAATCAGGTTTTTTTGGAACCATCATTCCTTGTCGATATTTATTCACAAGTTTCATATGCCAAATATTGCTTCACTTGAAGAGAAAATATGCATTGCTCTCTTTCGAAAGGATATATAAGTACCTAGGTATCAGGAACGTGCTTACCGAAATATTTTTCGAAAAATTAATTCGGTAAAACGAAAAAAAGGACACAGGTTCTTTCAACCTCAAGAGATCAAGTTGAGAAAACATCTATATATATCTATCTATCTATATTAATAAAAGGCGATCTATGGTTGGTTCAAAACTTCGAAATGCCATATTGTTCAAACGATCGCACCAAATTGGACAATTCTTTTTTTGTTGTGTTTATTATTGTTAGGGCAAGGTTTATATAACAAAATATTCCCAAAAATATCCTACAGAAAAGAAAAAAAAGCCTTCCTTTTTCTTACCACCCATAGAATTATGTGTTACCACCAATCGAGCAATCATAGAGTACTTAAATAGGTTTTGACATTTGGACGAAGGAGGTTAGTTTTTCTTCCACAGAATCGCATGTCAAGTGAATAGTTAAAAGTGCAGTAGGTCTCACCAACGGTATAAGAATATTCCATGGGGATTAATAGTAGTAGAACGAAGTTTCACGGTATTCAATAGAAATGCAATAATAAAATAGAACGTTGTGAAGATATAAGCCATGAAGTAGTCTGGCAACGGTGCATTTCATTTTCTTGAAGGGTAGGAAATTCAGAAATGGTATAGACTAGAGTATGAATGGCGATGTATACAATTATTGTGTAATTTGCATAGAACTTATGATAACATGGAAGACTATTATCAGATCCAAAGCGGGTAAAGATCTCAAGTTGGTGGAACAGTGAATTTTCACCGAAATGTAAAGTAAATGTGACGATCAGCATCAATCGTGAGTTGTCCATTTTCATCTATTCTCTATATTTCTGAAATCTTTCTGATTTATTTTTGGGTAATGAATATATTTGCGGAAATGACTGAATTCAAAATTGCCCATAATTAGTAATTGACATATTATTTTTGTATTTCTGTTTTGTGTGACGGCTCATATCCGTGGAAAAGATGACAGTTGACAGATGACGGTTGACAGATGACGGTTGACAGATGACATTTGACAGATGACATTCGACAGATGACATCTGACAGATGACATTTGAGAGATGTCATTTGACAGATGACATTTGACAGATGATATTTGACAGATGACATTTTACAGATGACATTTGACAGATGACAGATGACATTTGACAGATGACATTTGACATTTGACAAATTACATTTGACAGATGACTTTTGACAGATGACATTTGACAGAACTTTCATTATCCCGAATTTATCTCCTGCTTGAAAAAATAGCAATGGTAAGTTTATACAACTTAAACGGGGGTTTCACAAAGCATATCACCGGTGATCGGAGCTTGATCTAGAATCAACTCGATTTGACAGTTCAGAAATCTAACCAAGCCGTTGATTTCCGATCACTGGTGATCACGATTTGTGAAATCCACAGTAAGTATAGGCACGGCCTTCTTAAGATAAAGATGGCTATGGTATAGGTATCATTTAGGCGAAACAAAGTTCGCCGGGCCAGCTAGTATTATTATAAAAATCACCCAGCATAAATATATTCTATATTCATGAAAAAAATTTTCTCAAATTATTGAGGGCGATAAAACCATACATATCGAAGAAAAAATGAGATATTGGATGTTCAGCAACGCATATCATTCCACTGACCGCATTGACCTCCACCAAATTCCTCTTCAACTAACGATATGGCACGTGTGAAGAAATGGCGACAAGGAATCGAAGAGAAGAGAAAAATCTGATTTCCGCTCCAAGTCTCAGTGTTAGCATAGAAAATATGAACGAAGTACCATACAATTCTAGGTGTCATACAAATACACAGATAAAAACCTTAGCGAAGCTTTCATTATAATAGTCTAGCAATTATTATTGTGACATGATGTTAAAGTACTCACCTTCGATTTGTTTGCCAGCAGCCGCGATGGCAGCAGCATTGAGAGTGGCGTTGGCGAATAAAGATCCGTAAGCAGTCAAATCAGGAGCCGTTAATCCTTGTTGCAATCCCGCACTTGAAGTGCCGAGAGTTCTTTCTAATCCCGCACTTTTTCCTAATAATCCCATGCACAAGGGCGCCGTCGGTTGAGACATAGCTGCCAATGTCACTAAGTTAGCACCAATCGGTCCCAGAAGATTTTCAGTACCAGCTAGTAGCTGCTGCTGTTGCTGCTGTAGCAAAGTAGCACCTCCCATAGAATGAATCAGCTGTAAAGTGGCTGCATCTCCTGCTAGTACAGGACTGAAAGGTTGAGCTGGCGCTGAGAGCGCGGGAGCACCAAGAGCATTCCACACATTGGCCTGAAGCTGCTGTTGACGTTTAAGTTCTTTTTCTTTTTGAGTATCAGCAAATTTGACTACAAGGGGTGCTGAACAACCTTCCATCGTCTGCGACTGATGTAAAGCTTTTATGGCACTTAGAGCTGACTGTTTACTGGCGAATGTAACGAATGCACAACCGCGAGACGTACCTACTGGGTCCCTCAGCACTGTGCACTCTTCGATCACTCCATAGCCGCTAAATAACGCGCGTACGTCGTTTTCACAAAACTTTTTGCTCAGCATACCAACGAACAGCTTCCGTTCTGAAATGAAAAAAGTTTCATTACAACTATGTTGAAAAAGAATACAAATTATATGTGTATCAAATCAAATCAAATTTTATTATCCCTATTAATTATCACTATAACAAGCTCATTGTTTATGCTACAAGGATGTATTGATATCTAGTTAGCCTAGACCAGTTACATGCATAAACAAAATATTGCGATACTATATCAACGAACAATAACTTGATAGAAGTGTCAGTGTAGAGTTCGACGTCGAAAAAGTGAACCAGAGTAACGCAATAAATTGAAAAAAAAAAGATGACGGTTAAGAGGTAAGCAAATTTACGAAGATATGCTTAATACCTTGGTGATCAATGTCTCTCGCATGCGACCGTGAAAAATTGGACTGCAAGCTTCAAAATAGGTAAATTTTCCATTGAAGATGATGACCGATCGGGAAGGCCAGTCCCCGAAAATATCGATGCAGTTCATGACATGATTTTTTCAGACCGTCGTTGGGCTAAAACGGATATCGGAAGCACTGAAGATTTCATACGAACGCGTTCATCATATAGTCAATTTGAACATGAGAAAATTTTCTGCAAAATGGATCCCCAAATGTTTGAATGTTGACCAAAATCGTACAAGGGTAGAAGCATCACGTTTCACGTTCGATCTGTGCTCGATTTGAAATGTAGACTTCTTAAACCGAATTGTTACTAATCCCTAAATCATTTTGAGGCAATTCCATAGAGGTCTTCAGCCGGCCACTCACACGCCTGGAAAAGGGGCAATCTAGGGCGCTCGAGTTGGGACTTCCAATGTTGGCCCCTAAACTACAGACTCAACTTTGTAAATGCCCAATTCACACGCCTGCAACTGTGGAAATCTAGGGCATAGTAGGCGGTATGAATCAACCACAATAAATTATCTGAACAATGGTGAAAACCCCTATAGAAATTCTCGATTCCGTTGAAAAAAAGTCAACGAAGAAACATACACACAAGAGATTCGATCAAGATTAGGTCCAAAACCCTGGAGAGCTCACGATAGTGTTATGCACCATTTTTTTATTGCAGAAATAGATTCCTTAGAAAATTTCAAGTTATTTTGATGTAACATTTTTCAGTTTTGGTTGGAAAATTCTCTCTGAGCGGGAAAATTCGAAAAAAAAATGGATATTTTCTGAGTTAATATCCACTTTAGGGCAAGCGTGTGATGAATACACTCACATTATTTTTTAACGTAGATTCAATATCTGCCATAAAAAAATGGGGTTCTAATTTGAAAAAATTGATTTTTCACGATTTTGTCATCCCTAACTTTGAAAGCGATTTTTTCACCCCCTGTATCATGAATCGCGATTTCGATTTTTAAAGTGGATACATCAATCTTACATCTTGAAAAATCCCAAAAATGAAAATTTTCCATCCAAAAACCTCGAAGTTATTCTTGTTTCAGCGGAGCTCTATTTTCGATTTTTTTTTTCGAATTTTCCCGCTCAGAGAGAATTTTCCAACCAAAACTGAAAAATGTTACATCAAAATAACTTGAAATTTTCTAAGGAATCTATTTCTGCAATAAAAAAATGGTGTTCTAATTTGAAAAACGGAAGTTGACGTCATTTCCGGATAAACCGGAGGTGCTCATGCCTTGAAAATATTTTAGATTTCATCAGCATCGTGAAATACTTATTAGTGCTGAATTTCATGAAAATACGTTCAGTAGTTTCCCGTATAAATATGGGTGAGGTATACACTAGAATATTATCAAAGAACAAATGGATCGAATTCTTTTATGTGTTATCGTGGCGTCGAGAAGAGTTTGTCAAGGCGTTTATGTTTTCAAATTTTTAAAATAGCCACCAACTCAAAAACCGCGAATCTTCTGATCAATATAATTTTCAATTTCATGATCAGTTGTCATGCCCCCCCTTAACTGCGACTCACTATGTATATAGGAAACATGATTTCGAATAATTGGAAATGAGGCGTCTAATTGTTATTCAGAGTCCGTCTTCATCTGGCCGTTAGCGTCCACCGCATGACCACAACGACCAAGTTCAAATTCGATCAGCCGTTTCCTTAGTTTTCCAATAAAGACCAAACAAGTTCGTGCTTTTCCTAAAGCCCCCAAGGGACTATAAAACTTAGATGTGTAAAACTTTTGACATCTGACAAATAGATCGCCATTCTGCCTGACCTAATTCTCTCCAATTCCTGTTTCACCAAATTACTGAAAGCAGTTCAGACATTTCCGTTATATAAAAATGCTTAACTGTCATACAGATTTCAATGCGTGATTTATGGTTTATTGGAGCCAAAAAATATCACACAAAACCAGAATTCTATATTTACTGAAGTGATCAGTATTTGCTCCACCCCTTGAGATCGATTTGTCCTAATATTGAAAATTTCTCGAGGGAATGAATTGAAAGTTCAAATTTACGTTCTAAATAAACTCCATCTTTTTACTTTTTAGTCTCACCTGTCCTGGTTTCGTTCTGTCTGTCTGTAATCAAATCTTGCAATTTAAATATGACACACTTTTAATCGTCCGATTGATTTGAAGTTTGGCAGGTGTACAGGGTGGGCAAAATTGGTGCTACATGAACTAAAACTTTTTAACCCGTGGAGATAGAGAAAAATGAATGGCACCATATAGTCCTTTTCTTTCGAAAAACTGATAATGCCATAAACTGCATTCCTCTATCTTCTTTCGTTTTCAAGTTATAGGCCAAAATTGAAATTTGGGCGATTTCAACTTTGGTCATTATCTCCGTTTCTGTATATGCTGGGATGTTGAAATAAAAACATTATACAGGCACTTTTCTGATAGCAATCCACTATCCAGTGGCGTACTCTGATTTTTTCTAAGAGGTTTATTTGCTGAGTTATAACATAAAGTTGTGTTTTTTCTTATGGAAACAGTAAATTGAAATGACTAAGAAATAATCGCCATTTTTTCCCGTTTCAGAAATGTATCATATGTTCTAGTTCATGTAGCAACAATTTCGCCCACCTTGTATCTACATAATTCTGGTGACAATGCATCATGAAATATTTGTTATAGAAAAAAACAAAATGGCGGCTCCAAAATGGCGGATAAGTTTTGTAATTATAATTACAAAACTTATCCGATTCCGATTCCATTCAAAATAAATATCTGGGGGTTTTTGGGTTCGACATTGATGATTCTTCAATCAAAATTGGAAAATTCAAGATGGCGGCTACAATATGGCGGACGAATTTAGTAATTCTGATCCGATTCTATTCGAAATGGGTATCTGGGGGTTTTTTGGGTCGGAAATCACGACTCTTCAAAATTGAGGAAATCAAGATGGCGGCTTCAAATTGGCGGATGAGTGTTGGTATTATAAAAGCTTGTCTTTAAAAATGTTTATTAACATACCTTGTTCAGTTTTATGTTTCTCATCCCCTTCTTTCTATTCTATATTATTTTTTATTCACCTTCAATCGTTAACGTTAACATTATGAATTTTCCATATTCATTTTTTCACAAAGTTTTTCATTGGATTTTTCCTCTATTATTCAACTTGATTCTGTACTTCTAAGTATCTTCCTCCTTAAATATTATCATATTCGAGCTCCATTAACTTTCATAATATGTTTCATATAATGTCATCATTACTTATGAGGACATACTCAAAATATGTAGAATATTTTCCAACTTCGGAGATTATTTTAATTTCTAGAGAACTGGGCGTATTTGAGATCTAGGAATTTGGATCAAGGAATTGTTCGAGATTCTATGTTTATTTAAAAAAAAATTTTGAGAAAAATAATAGAAACTCAATGTTCAATGACTTCATTATTTCATGTCTTGCATAGGAAAAATGTATATTCTCTGCAATCCCTAAATCATTTTGAAGCAATTTCATAGAGGTCTTCACACGCCTGGAAAAGGGGCAATCTAGGGCGCTCGAGTTGGGAGTTCTAATGTTGGCCCCTAAACTACAGACTCAACTTTGTAAATGCCCAATTCACACGCCTGCAACTGTGGAAATCTAGGGCATAGTAGGCGGTATGAATCATCCACAATAAATTATCTGAACAATGCTGAAAACCCCTATAGAAATTCTCGATTTCGTTGGAAAAAAGTCAACGAAGAAACATACACATAAAAGATTCGATCAAGATTAGGTCCAAAACCCCGGAGAGCTTACGATAGTGTTATGCAGTTCATTCCCCGTCATGGAGAATGCCCATTTCTAGTGTTTATTTGACAGAGTGGCTCCAGAAATTTACGCTGATTACGTTGTAATCCAATGTGAACAGGAAAGCAATTTCGTACTGAATGTATTAGGTATATGCTTGTATGCATATATGTGGAATTTAGATTGACCATGCTAAATTATTGGTTATTGATGTTTGATTGTATTGACTTAATGTTCCAGCTAGGAGAGTCATAATATACAAATTTTCACCTTGAAATTTCTTAAGGGTCAATTTAATATAATTCGATTGGAAAGTGAAGAAACGTTTCGATCATGAAAATTGTCGCCGTTTTGATTTTTAGATGACACATTTCCTAAAAAAAGTTCGATAATAATACAGGGTGTACCGCGGGAAATGGATCAAGTTTCACTTCGATCGAAGCTTAGGGATGACCACACGGACGACCAGACACAAATAACCATGAATCCCCACTTATCTTTCAAGACCATCGCCATTTCTAGTAGACATATCGATTCACTTCATGAACAATAAATTCTTGAATAGAACAACTCCTCTCTATCAACTATACGTTTACATAAGTAAGAAACTAAAAATTCAAATCGATTATGCATTTTTTAAATGTATTATTATTATTATTTTTGAATGAAATTATGAAATTCAAAGATCATTATAGAAACGCTTAAAATAAACCTTACTCCGTATCCAAGCTCATTTAAATATTTGAGCATTATTAATGTTCAAAATTCAGATTTTTAATTGGGTCAATACCACAAAGTTCATACTGCGGATGGATTTGATCGGTGAAAAATAAGAACGAGACCTCTATTCTATGGTCGTGTCACCTAGAATCCCACAAATATTTTTAATACCTGTTCTGTTAATCAGACTTTTGCTATACTTCGGTTAAGCAACAGCCTTCAGTTCGCCACCCTAACACAGTCCACCATATATTCTTCCCAAGCCGGAACCTGTTAGTTTCGTATCTGAAGAGTGAATTCTTTCCGTGAGATAAAGACTACACACAGCACAACAATACACACAAGACAAGAAGACCAGCCGATACATCGAATCGTGAGAACCATTCCTTCAGTGTTTACTTCGTGGTATTTGTTTCTATCACATACAAACATTATTTTATTTAATTCTCGTGGTGATAAGAGTTGGTACAGCAGTCCATTCTTTTCTCCAAGAGAGCTCTAGTATATTTAACAATCAACCTCCGATATAGCCATTCCCTCAGATAGTCAA
The DNA here is from genome assembly GCA_910592335.1 of Adalia bipunctata. Lineage (NCBI taxonomy): Eukaryota > Metazoa > Arthropoda > Insecta > Coleoptera > Coccinellidae > Adalia > Adalia bipunctata. The sequence continues at coordinate 29,040,164 of OU342951.1, forward strand.
GCAGCTATTAAAGCACTGAGCTTCTATGTCATCGCGACTCGAAGTTGATGTGGGAGTGCCTGAGAAAACTCAATGAGGTAGGCAAAAAGAATAATGTCTCTTTATTCTGAGTTCCCGGTCTTTCGGGAATCAAAGGCGCACGCCGGAGAAGAAGAAAACAAAAGGGAAACACTCTGGCGGAATCTGCCAGAAATGGGTAATTTCAAAAGTTCTTCTTCTTCAGAATTTTGAAACTGCAAGATCCAGAAGGTATCTGGAACTCAGTAAGAACCAGCTACACCTCCTCACCGGCTTTCTTACAGGACATTGTCGCCTCAGAAAGCATCTGGTGACAATGGGTTTATCAGACACTGAAGAGTGTAGATTCTGTGGGTAGGAGGAAGAAACTCCTAATGACCTAGCCATGGAATGCCTTGCCATTGCAAGCCAAAGAAAAGAATCCTCTGGGCAAGAGACTTGCAGAAGTGAGGAACTAGCCTTGCTGAAGCGTTCTCAGATTTTGGTTTTCATTTGATCCCTGGAACTAGAAGGCAAGCTGTGGAGATCGTGATGAGAACAGTTCTGTTAGGCGGCACAATAGACCTTAAGGTCGTAGTCAACTGTTACCCCCTTCTTACTATAACCATACCCTCCCACCCTCGCCAGCGAGTCTCTGGTGTCGAATAGGAGTGGGACCCCTTCGAAGAGGAGGAATAGGATGGACCCTGGCTGTCGATGGTCATGTTTGTGTGCCAGAGAGGGGTCTTGGTTTGACTACCCGGACCAAGAGAAGACAACCTCATCAAAAATCTTTTGGATCCAGATCAGGAAACCAAGATGAAGAATGCGTGGCTAGATGAAGGATCAGTCTCTACAGGTTTTACCTTCAGCTTCCATGCCCGGAGGGGACAGCGACGGAAAGAGAGAAGAAGAAGGTAAAATTTGGAAGCTTCTTCCACCCCAAATATGTTCGCCTTCACTTTCACTGCTATTTTATGATCTGATCATGAATTTTAGGATTTTTCGATTCAATCTGTTTTTTCATATTATTTTCGCTAAAGAAAACCAACACATTGAATAATCAGGAAAATATCCACACATAACGCGAGACCATTTCATCTTCGAATAAAAATCACTTCGAACACAAAATGAGGAAAACACATACGAAGGGCGAAACGAAAAGAACACATGACCAAGAAGAAATTAATAAATCTCAACTATCAAAATACTCAAAATTTGACTTATCATGAAACAGTATGACTTGCAACAAGAAATCGAACTTCGGACGACATGTCGCTGAATTTCTCGATGCCGGCATCTATCGGCGAATTGACTCAAAGCTGATTTGGGAGTACCGAAACAAGCTCAATGAGGTAGGCAAGAAGAATAAGGTCTTTTTAATCTGGGTCCCTGGTCATTCGGGAATCGTAGGAAACGAAAAGGCCAATACACTGGCCAGAAAGAGCGCACAAACGCCACTCACTGGCCCAGAACCCTTCTGTGGTATAGGAAAATGCACCTATAAGAAGGAGTTTATGATGAAGGAGAGAACCGAAAGAGAGAAACTCTGGCGGAATCTCCCAGGGATGGATCATTCCAAAAAGTTCTGTGAATGATGTATAGGCAAGGAGTGTATAATACACGTTGAGGGGGGAAGTGGCGGGTTGATTATAACGGAAAAGAGTGTCTCCCTTCAATCAGGAATTGTCTAGTCTGAGCATATAATGTGACGTGGTCCCTAAAAAGGGCTATGTTTCGGTGTGAGTTTGCCACCTGTATAATCACCGAGTTATAGCATGCACCAATTAAGCGCTCCCATATTGATTATTAATATGTGACTGGCACTGTTCGGCGCAATTTGCTGGTCGCACTTGAATATGCATTATACCTATATTCATACCTATTACGAAATTTGTCATACGTAAACTGTATCCTAGTCAACACTTCTAGCACCAACTGTCAGGCTTAGCCAAAATCATCATTGAAAACGGAGGAAATAATATCGATCCGTCATCGTTGATAGAATAGGATATCCATGATCTGAAGGGTTTTACAATAAGAAATGTTATTTGGCATTCAAAGAAAAATGCAATTTTTTTTATAAATGATCGGATGTTCATTTCATCATGAAGAGGAAGTTATGCCGTTAATAATGGAAAATAACATCATCCAAAGGACCACCACGACCACGACTACAAGACCATATCCTTTTCATGAAATTTACCATAACCAAATCGCAAATTGTCCACGGCAGCCTCACGAATTCCATCTTTGAGGTCTTAAATCGACGCTGGGCTCTTGACGTAGACCTACTTTTCCACATGGCCTCGTTGGTGATGATCGACCAACTTGAGTTCTTGTGTCAACTGAACTTTATAAGCCTTGAGACCCGAATCCTTATGCAAAATACGGTGTAATGACGTTTGTGAGATGCCTAAATCCAAAGAACGACCAGGAATGGACAAACCTGGGTTTTCTTCAATACTTTCGGCTACAGCAGCAATATTTTCGGCTGATCTTGAGCGACGTGCACGGGTTTTATTCTTCACATCACCAACTTGCCGCAACAGCTCAAACTTTTCCATCAATTTCTGTATTGCGGCTCGACGACCCAAAACCGTTCGAGTTTTACGAACAGTTTCTGCCAAATTTTTACCATTTTTATAGCGAATTTGAAGAATTTGAATGATTTCAATGCGTTGTTGAAGCGTGTATCGATCCATTTTTATTAATGGTTAGTTTCTACTCATCAAATTTCAAAAAAAGACAGCTTCAAAGGATAATACCCTTTATATTTTTCAGGATCCCAATCTTGAACAATACGTTTCACGCAAAAAGTAATTCATTACAGAAGTATTCTCTTGAGCATGATGTTCAAAAATTCCGATCACAAACATTTTCAGTGTTCTCATTTTCACTGAGATATTAGTTGGGAAGGCAGTCAAAAAAACAAACAGGACTCTTTTTTCTTTGAGCTCGAGCTTTCGGAATATGTTTATTTCTTCATCAGGAGCGGGAGTTGAGGTTCGTCTTAGGTGTTGGTTTATTGTGAAGTGGTGCAATCATATAAATTCTTGAGGCAGGCAAAAACAGGGTATCTCATTGAAAGGATTGCTGTTTTTGCCTCAAGAATTTATATGATTTCCCCACTTTACAATAAACCAACACCTAAAACGAAACCTCAACTTCTGCTCCTGATGAAGAAATAAACATATTCCGAAAGCTCGAGCTCGAAGAAAAAAGATTCTCTTTGTTTTTTTTTTACTGCCTTCCCAATAAACCTTAAACCTAATCAAAATCAAACAGTCCATATCGCACTAGTCTATATTATGAAAAAATTATTAAAATCCGTCTGATTACCGATTAATCATTCTTCGAGATTGAAAAGTGAAAATATCGAGTCGCATATTTTGCCCACCTGTATGCAATCTCATCTTAATCTTTGTTATTTTTATTTCAGATGATTCACGAATTAATACCCTACAAAGAGGCATGTTTTGAATAAAACCTTGTTCAGGCTGACCGGTAACATTCACTTAACCCTAACCCTTCAAATTGAAAGATAGAATTGTCCTTCTACGGTTTATACTCGGCCGTTAACTCATTCCTATAATTAGAAAGTTTGCCAATCTCAACTTTCAGGGTAGCCGGCGTCATTCAAAGTTAGGTACAGCAAATGGTATGCGCAAACGCAAAAATTCGCACTGCTACATGCTATTTCCGTTTCCGTTTCTACGCATGCACATTATCATTAAATTTATATTCAGCATTAACCAAAACCTTTTCCGTTGAAGTTGGAGGACATAATAACCAGCGACCATGAACCAGTCTCAACACTTCGAATTAAACTCTCAAATGCGATTTCAATAACTTAAACCAATTCAGTCCTACTTAAAAAAGAGCAAATAAAAAAACCATTAATGGCCAAATTATCCTCAGCAATAAAAAGGAAGTTCCCTTAAAAAAACTACTAATAATCCCTCGTATAGAGTGCATGATAAAGTCGCAATTCCAAATAAAAATTCACCTTTTCTACGTAATATACTACATTTACTTCTATAAAGTATCCCGGTTGGCACATTTCACCTAGTATATTTTGAAAATGTTAGGTTATAGTCATTTTCCTGTCAGATACATACGCAACGTTGTCGGTTCTACATAGAGATCGTAGTAATTACGTATTTATCAAAATGTTCATTTACTTTGGGAAATAAAGAATTTGAAAAAATATTATGTGAATTCAATAGATAAGTTATTCCAAAGCGACAGTTGAAGAAACTCTTTTCTCTGTTGATACTGGAAAAATTTCATGTATATAAACAAAATCATAGTTGTAAGATTCAGTTATGCTATTCTCTTTTACAGAAATCAAGAATCGAGTGTTGTTATTTTACTGGAAAAATAATGGACAAAATAGTCGGTTACTTTGTTCATTCGAAAAAAGAATGGAAGTACTCGAATAACCGGACAGAAAAACTTCTCAACGAACAGAGGGGACGGACCTATGGAATTCCCCAATTCTCAAAATTCTCAAGAAATAAGCCTACAGAAGACATTTAAATACCTTTTTGCACAACTTGAAATACTCCAGTATAAAAATGTGGTAGTATTACGAAACCTGTGTCACAGTTGAACCTTAAAAACTTATATTTGCAACCTTTCGGAGTCTAGATCAGTTTTCTTCGTCATCAGACAAGAGAAAATTTTCAGAATCATATTTGTTTACTTCACATATTCAAAATAAGTTTTGTATATGAAAATTTTCAAGTTCCACTTCTTTTCATAATTTCACTTCTTATTTTTTATAGAAATATTTATTATTTATCGCCTTGTCAATGATCGGGCGGTATACCTACATAAGATGAATGCGAAGCATTCCGACACCTTTGTCTGCAATTATAATTTTTTTGAGTCTTGCAGGTTCAAAAAGTCGGATCTATGTTAGATATTTCTGTTTCATTCGAGTTCGGTGATATAGCAGTTGAATTTCACAAGTCATTTCATGCATTGAGTCACAATAAAATATTCTGACTGAAATTGGTTCGTAGGCAGCACTGACGCTGACAGCCATAAATATCTTATCCGTATAACATAATGGCTCCACTCATATCAGAAATGATGAAACAATGGCCAGCAATTTGCTTATCGAAGCGCTTCCCAGAACCCCAACATCGATATGAACTTCAACCGAAAAAGTGTAACGTCGGCGATAAAGTTAAGTACAGGTGAATAATTTCAGCATGGCGGCCGAACGAGTGCGCTTTCTAATGAAATATTATGGTCGAATTATGTGTGATATGCTGTTATGATATTCCCATCGATCAAACGTGACGCGTCGTGGAGGAATGAATAACCGTTCCATCCGCGTCGAATATCCTGGGTACGAATGGAATTTTGATTCTCATTATTGATTTCCTTATTCCTTGACCTCTCGAAGGTATTGAATATTCTTATCAGACATGGAAAATATGCTATAGGGTTACGTAAAACATCGTGCATGTGATAAAAAATTCTACTTCATATTATTATCCTTCGCCTGTTAGTTCGTTTGGCAGTATTTCTGTCTGTTACAATCAATTTACTCCAATATATTTATTTATTTATCCTCACTATACATTCACCTAAGGTAATTACATGCAGAGGTTTATAACTTAGACTGAATACACAGCCTAAAAATATAAGGAAACGCAACAAAAACAATATATAAAAAATTAAATAAAAGATGATGAAAATAAGAATCGATGTATAGAGTAGCATATAACATTCAATTAAATTGATGCAGCAACAAATTGAGCCTCAGTTCCCCTATGCCGATGTTAAGCGAATACCCAGCATGTCAGTGAGAGGTGACGGACTCTTGCTGTCAATGTAAAAAAGTTCATGTGATAAAACCCTACGATTAATCTTTGGCACTTTGAATTTAATGAAGTAAATAAGATGAGATATACGAATGTATAAAATTCGGTCAGCAAACGATAGGATCGTAGCTGGAAGAATCAACGCTCAAATCGATTGGGAAAAAATGGAAAAACAAAAAAAGATTCTTTGTGTACCATACATCACATCAATAAATGCTCTCATCATGAGGAAAACGAAGAATCTTTTTCGATTGATTTCGAATTTTGAAGAGTCGATATTCAAGAAAATTGAACATGAATGAGACCATTCCCGGCTCAAAATTCGAGAAATACTGAAATCAAGACGAACTGATTAAGTAGTTCTCATTTGAAAATCTTGACACTTTCAGAAGATCGATGAAAGTTGTTGGGCATTCTGTATTCTACATTTTCATAGTTGATTTTTTCGGTCTAGACTCTAGACATATAAAATAAATTCAATTTATTTATTTGCAGATAATGCTTCTACAATCATCATGCGTTAAATTTTCAAGAAAATCATTTTTACTTGGAAACCTTACGCATTTAAAATAACATTGAAATTCATTTTAGAATCCAACAATGTGAAGGGTTTCACTAAATAGGTGCGTAAGTTGATATAGGGAGTGATTCCTCGTAGAAAATCAAAGGGGGCTAAGACCTTTCGCTTCAAAAAAGAGTAAATTTTTTTTTGCTGAGCAGTTCAAAAAATAGCATCTTACAATAAATATGCTACCTTTGAATATTAAATAATTTTGTTGGGATCTCTTAAGGACTGAAACAACCAACCCCTATTGCATTCATCACCAGAACTTTTTAAACAAACAAGGAGAAGATCCGTTCATGCACAATCTTGTATATTATTTTTTCAGGCACCTATTGCTTTTATTGACAAAACACAAGCATTGAAAAAGATTTGCAGAGAATATTATATTTCAACACATATTTTTAAATAAGGAAATTTTGTTTATTCAAAAAGTTGTGGTGAGAAAATAGGGGTTATATCGACGCGTTCAAGCCAAAACGACGTAAGCGCCATTTTTTCAAAAATTTAGTTTTTAGTTGCAATGAATTGTCTTTAGTACCTTCTCTAAGTAGAACGTTCGATTTAGTCCAAAAAATTTACGAATTTTCCTGTATTTCAATTCAAAGTTGCGTAAGCGACAATTTCGACTGAACAGAATTTGTCAAGTCTGTTCACTACCGTCACAAGCGACAGTATTGCACTGAAAATATCGTTCGCGTTTCAACAAAATTACAACGGAAAGGGTGAGTTAATTATAAAGGTGAGTAATTTCAGTGATAATTAAAAAGGTTTTCTTCAATCTTTTTTTAGCAATTCTTCAAATTCTGTTAGTCTTCGTATTCAAATCGCTCATTTTTATAGTGTCGCTTATGCCAAAACAAATTGTTTGTTCACAGTATAGCATCAGCGCCATTTAGTATAGGAATATTCGTAATAATTTTTTGTATGATAATTATTGATATAAGGCTCTCTTTAAGTCATATTTTCAAATTTATTCAGTGGTGATAGGTGTACATGAGAATTCAGTGTGAAGATTTTGAATAAAAACATGTTTTGTCTTTTATTTCAGCTTTTTATAGCTGGCGCTTAGGCCGAAAAAAGTCTTCGAAAGCTAAACGGATTTTAATGATTGTCAAAGAGTCTTCGAATGAACCAGGCCCGTAGCCAGGGGAAGCTCATTTCGGTATAAAAAGGTGTGCTCATTACATGAAGATTATAATTTTTCGTTCTATATTATTTAATTTCTACCATTATAAATTCAAATTTTGAATTTTCGACCAAAGATCAAGGATTTTCATAGAAGATGATACTTGTTTCGAGATCTCGATCTCACCGGGAGACAGGTCACTGTAACCGACGGACGTACAAAGTGAATATACAGGGTGTAACAAGTTCGAGTGCCTATTAGACGTTTCTGGAGAACTGAACATTATGATATTATATGAAATTCCCTACTGAGGTAAAATATTTCGGAAGCCTGGGCACTCCCGTTTATACGTGGAGGGAAAATAAATTGGTTCAAAATTTTTTTTTTGAATTTTTTTAATTTCGTATATTATTTAGTATTCAATTCTGAATACATTCCTATTGAAACCATTGCATTCATTCAAATACATTTCAAAATGTCGGGAGAAAACTGGAAAAAAGTCAAATATAGGTATTCGGAGTCAGTATTATTTTCATTTTTCTAATTTTCAGCCTCCTGAGCGTAAACAGTTCTCATAACATCAAAGCAGAAGAATGTGGAAAGGTCATTCATCTTTCGAATTTCAGAAATATCATCACAGGGTGTTTCAAATTTTGTGTCGAAAACTGTGGTCGAAAATTGGCCATAACTTTTGTTTTTCGAATAAGAACCCAATGATTGCGTTGGATTCTGCAATGAAAAATAATGATAGTACTTTAATAAAAAAAAATGAAAAACAAAGATGCATGAACTCTCCACATTCTTCTAATTTGATGTTATGAGAACGGTTCACGCTCAGGATGCTGACAACGAGAAAAAAAACATAATACTGACTACGAATATTTGACTTTTTCCTAGATATTTTGAAGAGTATCTAGAAGAATACAATGATTTTAATGTAAATGTATTCGCAGAACTGAATACTCATTCATTTCAGAGAGGAAAAAATTGATAAAAAAATTTGAACCAATTTATTCTCGCTCCCTGTATAACCGGAAGTGCGCAGGCTCTAAAAATATTTTAGCTCAATAGACAATTTCGAACAACATCATAATCCAAATTTTCAGATTTCAAATATGACCAGTTCTCCTTAAACGTCTAATAGGCACTCGAACTTGGGACACTCTGTATAACCGTAAGTGCCCAGGCTCTGAAAATATCTTAACTCAGTAGAGAATTTCGAACAATATCATGATCCCAATTCTCAGATTTCAAATAAGTCCAGTTCTCAAGAAACGTCTATTAGGCACTCGACACTCAAACTTGGGACACCCTGTATGGGCTGTATTCTTGTTCCAAAAATGCGCTTAAATTGATGGAGGTTCGTCAAGATTTTTCCGTTTCCAACCCATAAACGATTTCACAAGAAAACTGTTGTTCTATATTCAAAGAAAGCTCTGATAACGTGCATTAAGTAATCACCGTTGAATTTTCATATTCACAATTTTTTTGCCAGTTTATTCAAAGCACTTCGAATAGTCTGATTTTCATACATAAAGTGAGTCGTTAAATTGTTAGGTGAGTTCCATGTGTATAAGTGTTTTTCGATATTCAGGGGAGGATCCATAAGAATAGGGTTTGGGACTAATAAAAACTATTTTAATTCTTCATCATATTTTTTCCTGAATAAATATCACAAATCACCCTAAAATACACAATGATCTTACCTACTAATGAAAACGCATGATGTAGACGGGGCAGCTTACCCTTGAATCGCGAATAGACCTAAGCGCCATTGAAATAATAATAATCCTATATTGAAATGGCATAAGTTGTTATAAACGACATTTTTCACAAAAGCTTGTAAGCATAAGCGACGTCATAAACGACATGACATCACGTCAAATGACTTAACCACCATTTTTGCCTTTTTTACTACTTTTTGCTGCTCAATTTCGACGAAACGTTTATACCCAGTGGTTTTTAGTATTGTTACTTATCACAAGTCCAATTTTCAATAATTTTTTGAAGAAATACTCTCGAAACACGTTTTTCGCAAATTACTCGAAATTATTGAAATGGCACTTACGTCGTTTTGGCTTGAACGCGTCGATATGTTCCACCCCTTCAAAAGATTACAAAAAGATTGAAAATAAATTCATAGGTAGTCTTTTTTATTGGTGAAACAAAATACCATTTCCTCAACTTTTCAGTACTTTGAATAAAAATTTTTGTTTCTTTACTTATTTTTGAAAGACTGCAACTTTTCGGGGAATAGCCTGAAAGCTTTTATTTTCATGATCTAAAAATTTTCGTACTTATTTGTTTACACCCAGTATGAATATGCTGGATACTCCATTTAAAATTAAAGAGGTGTAAGTTTCCGATATATCCGGAAGTTCTTAGTATGAATATTTTAGATGGCTGTCCCCTCCCTCAAAAATTTCAGGCACGTCTGATACTTGGCATTCCATATCGATCGATGAAGATATCAGCGGGCCACTCTGTTTAGTCATAAATCATTTACTTTTTTCCTCATATATCTAAGAATAATTTTAACATCTCCATATTCGTTATTAAAATATCAAACTTCAGAAATGAAAATACTGCCTCACCTTCAGAAACATGAAACAAAAAACTCATGCAGTGTAGGGTTAATAATAGTTATGATGATATTCACAGCATCAACAAACTACATGCTTGTCCATATCAAATTATCAGACATTGTTAGATTTATGTAATGAACATAGAATATCTGTTTTTTCAAATGAATTTCACAAAGTTGTCACTTTTCTTTGTCAATTGTGAAGGAATATGGATGCTGATAACCAATTATCATTTAATTCATAGATATTATAAACATTTCCTCATTTACTTTATTTTTCATACAAATTCTCTCCATTAAAATGATTCCTCAGAATTGATCAAATATTTCTTTGATTTCTATACCAAAACCAAAAACACTGACCCGATTATTACATACTTCTTATTATTCAGAAGTATTTTAGAACTGACACCATAAACGAATATAACTGACTGCTATTATATCCAATCATAATAACACAAAATAGGTACTCTCTTGTCTAGAGTAGTCGTTCCAACCACGGTAACCGCGTAAGTAGATGACATTTGACAATCGGATAAACTAAGATTATTGGCACCTAAATATATTCTATAACTATGGTCCTACCAAGGAATACACATAAAATTTCATTGTGTATGTATATGTTTTATGCATGCAAAAAACCCATTGGAAAACTTAAGTGAAAATGCGTTTGTTCCCAAGATATTTTTGGGTGTTCTCTACACAAGGGTGTCCTCAGCTAGGGGGGAGGGGCAAAAAAATCAGAATAGAAATAATAAACTGATTTTCGTATATTATGCTATTATTTCATGCTCCCTGCTTCGCTTTGGGTTCAATATTTTCCGTATCGCTCTCTTCTGGTGGATTAACAATCCTGCACATGTGCAAAAGGTAAGATTTCAATTTCAACAATTCAAGCAACTGTCAGCTGTCAAATCGGTTGTGAAACAGTGTTGCAAGATCAGCACAACAAATGAGTAATCTCATGCATTCTTGTAACGTCAGGAGCTTTTGAGCACTCGTTCATCCACCATTTGAGTAGATCTACCTTGTAGGTAGGTTCGCATCCAGCAGACCTTTTTTCAACACTTTCTGAGAGGACAACCCCTCAGAATGGCAGTTAACTATTCAAATTTCCCAGAACAAAGTCTCTTTGAACTCCATTAAACATCGAAAAGCTTGAAGAAGAGTTCTACTCGCTACGATCCCGAACAGGAGTAAAGTCAGTCATTTATTCGTTGTCGCATTGCGCCGAGTGTTTTGATTATTTCACTGGTCAACTAGACAATGTTCATATCCTCGATTCATGCTGCATTCTGTATGTTTCCAAAATAATTTTCCGAAGTGGTATAAAATTCCGATGAATTATATGTGCGCTCGTTCATCCATCCTGTAAGAGGATCTGTCTTGTACTCTTGTAGTTCTATCTTGTAAGTAGGTACATTCAAGAATAGGATGAAAAAATTTTGCCAGCAATCGTCTATTATTCTGAATATGTTATTATAGAAATATTGGAAAAAAAATTGTCAGCAATCGTCAATGATCCGCAATATGTTATTATCGAAATATTAAGGTTTTTTTCGTCAATAATTCGCTAGAATTTTCAAGGGTCTTGTTGAGCGATAAGGGGAAAATTTTGCACGTAGCTTGAATACGTCCAATGCATCCATTCAAATGCGAAATTCCATATAGATCGAATCAGTAGTATAGAAATTATCAGAAAACAAAATTTCAGACGACCATATTTCCGGAACCCCTGGTCGAGTTTTGCCCATCAACAAACTTAACCGCACCTACCCTGATAATTTCAGGTCTCCATGTTCATCCGTTCGAGAGTCACCATGTTTACGGACGGCCAGTTGGACGGACGGACATGATTGAGTCAGTGGGTCGAACCTAGTCGACTGAGAACTTCCCGGCTCAAAATTCGAGAAATACAGACATCGTGACGAAAGGATAGAGGAGTAGTTCAAGTGAAACGAGCACTCAAAAGCGATTTTAATGAGAATTTCGATAATCCCAAATATTCTGTGTAAAAAATTTAAAGGAAACATCTTCGAGCCCGAACGATTAGCGCTAATGATTATAACCCGAGGGGTCTCTCACTGGGGAAATTTAGTGTACACTCACGAGGAACTGAGGGGGTAATGAGGGGAAATGAAAGGCATTGAGGGGCAATGAGAGGAATTGAGAGGAAATGAAAGGCAATGAGAGGAAATGAAAGGCAATGAGAGGAAATGAGGAGGCATTGAGGGGAAATGAGGGGAAATGAGTAAAGATTATAAGAAATTAATATATAATGGGGTGTACTTTTCATTTATTTTCACAATTTTATTCTATTACACAAACCCCAAAATAAGAAATAAGGGTAATAAACGGAAATAACGAGTGCATTTATTCAAATAAGAAGAACGTGAAGACCGACTATCTCAACGCCTGCGTCACGCGTCGACTGGCAGCTTTAACCCTCCCCTCGATTTAACCTAATGCTGGCCATACACGTTACGGTCTATCGGAGAGGTATACCTGCGCAGGTCAACCGGAGCGTGTGTGTGTGGGATTAAACCAGCACAGGCATGCCTGCGCAGGTATACTGGCGCTAGAATTGTACGGAATAACAGATAATATCTTCAGAAGTTTAGTGCATTTGAGAGTGCAATAAAATAAAAGAGCGAAAGGTAAGTAGTATAAGTTTCCTGTTAAGTTTGCTTCTGTTATTTAAAAAGATTGAAAACCTCCTTATACTATACTTTCAAAATGATCGTATCACGTATCTAGTTACATTTTCCCGCTCTCTATTTTGGGGGTTCCCTGGTGATTTCTGCTGGATACTAATGTACCCAGAGACCATAGAATCTTTCAGTTTATACCTGAGAACTTGAATGATTTTAGACTCCATTATTTTGCTCGGGTTTCTGGACAGCTTTTTTGATAATTCCAAATTAATTTTCATTTTCAATTTTTTAATCGTATTTTCATTTCTGGAGAGGAGCGTACTGAAGAAACCATAATTCTTCTCCCATATTACTATTGTGAAGGAGATTTGTAGAATGTCGACCTCTTTACAGGTGAACCAAATTCGATGTTCACTGAAAGCATCTCGAGAACTATAGGGTTAGAGAAAAAAATGTTCAAAGACTCGCGATCTCTTTTTTTTTCAAATAAAAAATAACCAAAACGCAGATCTTCGATATCTTGATTTGTTCTTAAGTTACAGGGCGTTTCTGAAAAGTCAGTGTTTCAAATATTTCTCTATATCTCGTTTTCTGTTGGAGACATCCCTAAAATCGATCTAAAATTCTCAAAATTTTGCTTTTTTATTGCCTATACAGGGTGTCCCAAGTTCGAGTGTCTATGACCTTTCTGGAGAACGGGACATATTTGATATCTGAAAATTGGGATTATGATATTGTTCGAAATTCTCTACTGAGCTAAGATATTTTTGGAGCCTGAACACTTCCGGTTATACAAGAAGCGAAAATGAATTTTTTTAATTTTTTTTCTCAATTTTTTCTTTTCTAATATGATTGAGTATTGAATTCTGAATACATTTCTATTGAAATGATTGTATTCATTCAAATAGTTTTCTAAATATCGAGAAAAAACCTGAAAAAGTCAAATATTCGTATAGTCAGTATTATGTTCATTTTCCTCATTCTCAACATCCTTAGCGTAAACCGTTCTCATAACATCAAGGTGGAAGAATGTAGAAAGGTCATCTATTTTCTGAATTTCAGAAAGATCATCACAGGGTGTTTCAAATGTTGTGTCGAAAACTGTGATCGTAAATTGGCCAAATTTATTCAGAATTGAATACTCAATTATATCAAAAAGGAAAAAATTTAAAAAAAAGTCTAGCAATTTTTCACTAACTGTAAGTAAAACATGAATTCCTAGACGAAATTTTTGTTTTCAGATGGATATATTTCAATGGGTAGAAGAGGAAAAAAAGAGGATAATTGGTACATTGGGCGGATGATATCGTTAACCGAAGGGATCAATTATTTCGCCAAGTTCTTGAAACAGGAGCTAGATTGAGTAGATACCTTCATTTGGCCCAAAAACCCCGAGTATCAAATTGTAGACAAATGTTATTTTTTTATGATCCCATTGAGCTTTTAGGGATGAGACCGCATTAAAAAAGGATATAGGGAATTCAAAAAGACTCATTAAAATATAAAAAAAATTTTTGTTTCAGTTCTTATACATATAAATGTTATGTCATTGAATAATTTATTCATTATAAGTTCTCAGAGTATAGATATTTATTTTTGTTCGTTAGACCAATAAATATTTTTTCTAACAATTGTTGTATGCATTTCCTTGATGAACATTTTGTCGACGTCTTATTTTGTATTTTTATCCGATTTTTTTCATATGCCTATTATATCATGAATAATATAGCTTAAATTAGTGGAAATGAAGGGTAAATGAGAGGGCAATACGGAGGCAATGAGGGGAAATGAGGGGAACTGAGGAGGAAATAAGGGTAATGAGGAGGCAATGAGGGGAAATGAAGGCAATTCTGGGGAAATGAGAGGAATTAAGGGAAATTAATGGGGTAATAAGGAAATTTTTTCTCGAAGGGGCAATTTAGTGTACAAAATTCAGTCAGTGAGAGACCCCTCGTTATAACCTTATCCTAATGATGAAAAATTTTATATAAAAGTGATAAAAAATAGAATCAACAGTATGAGTCAACAACAAGAATCAATTACTATTAATTATCATATCTATAATTCAACTCGAAAATACCACACTGGCGTATATAGGTATCTAGGTTAAAAGGTTCGCATGTTTGGAAGGCAGTCTGTATTCTTTTATCTATTTATAATTAGGTACTCTGACATAAACCTGCTAAGATGTCTATTGTTGAATGTCAATGTGAATGAATCGGGAAATATTGTCGTGGAATATTCATAGGATCCTTCGAAGTTCTGGATATCGGATTGCGTTCCAGTTAGAATATGCTACTGTGACCAATTCTCGAACTTATAAAAAGCATTGTCTATTGTTATTTAACGGTGAAACTCGAATCAATAACATCAAATGAACCCGAAACTCACAAGCCAATATATGTATACTCCATTCACAATTATAAAATCACAGCTCTGGCATTGGAAATTTGACACATTCCACTCTGTATCGAAGTTATGACGTTTTTCAAAATATTTTTATGTTCCAAGTCAACACTATGTGGCCATTTCTACATTCTTAGCGTATTTCTCAGAATGTGAATGAATTGGAAAAGATGTGATGGACGAAAATAATTAACGTTTATATGAATTGATAGAAAGGATTCCTTTTCTAGTTATTTGCATGAAAAGTACAAGAGATCACTGTTGAAATATATTATTTTTCGCCATGGAAAAAAATTGCATTGCTTTCACATAATTTTCATATGCATGCTTGTGAAGATTTAATGTTTATTATCCTCTTGAACTGAAAGTTCAAGACTTGACGACATTTTATTTATTTGAACAAGGAGTAAAATATTCTGATTGTATAGTAATTTATTGGATTGAAAAATATTCATACAATACTACCACAGTAGGTTTGTACAAATTAAATGGAATAGGTCAAACATATGCTTCCCATTTATCATTCACCTGTTCCAAAATAAGACACAAACTCCTGGAATATGGAAAAAACCGATGTATTCTGGTTCAATATAGCTTTTTTCTACTTTCGGCAAAGGAATGAAAGTTCCAGTGACACATTTCAATTCTACCTGAACCATATTTTCCGGTCGCTTCCGTTAGAAGATCTTATAAGGAAGCCTTTCTTGTCCATTTACACATTCCAAATAAATTTTGAGCGCCAAAATCGATACCGAAACTAACCAAACTTCTGGGGGACCGGTATTTCGTTTGAAATCTTTCAAAACGGCCAGATACCTAAAAACTTCGTTATCAAGTGTAAAAAGGTCGATTAGTAGATACTTACTTTCGCTTTATTAATGCTTATAAATCGATTTTTGGTCCAATTCAAATTTGCCGTTCGTACTCACGTCAAAACTCGTGAAAGGAAAAAATGACACTTGCACGAAACTTCTTCTGGACGCCGAAGAACGGAAAAATAGGCGATTTCCTATCGATATTTCTCCCCAAAATCGCCGATCGATACGAACTAACAAAATGGGGAAAATCTTTGATACTTTTACTTTGATGTAAACAGAAAAACTGGCATCGACGTTTTGTCATTAACCATATTCTATGTACGCGCACAGATTTTTCATCAGGTGCACCAATTCCTGAAAACGAAACCATGGCCAGAGTTGTGATTTTATAATTGTGAATGGAGTAATGGAATTCAGTTATTTATAATTTGTGATTTTTGATGAATACAAGATGGAAAAATATATTGATTTTCGTAGAGAAAAACCCTTCTACTGAGATACTCAGTGGAAAAACTAGCAGTCTTATTTTTCCAAAGCTGAAAATACTCAAAAATATAGTAATCATCGTACCAATAGAAAATCAGGGTATTTTTTTTATTCGGATGTCAAGCAGTGATGACCGCGCTAGCAACGAAATGTAAACCATAGGTGTTCTTTCTAACCATAGGTTATTACTTTTATAAAATGTTCATATTGATATAAATACCTATGTACATATTTAGGTCGATGATACCGAGAATTCAAGTTGGATTAGAGGAGGTACAGAATCACCCAGAAATAATATAGAAAGTTATAGCACATTTGATCACAAGAGATGAAGAGTGAAGAGAAGAAAAAGGGGGTATTTTATAATAGCATATTGTTCTATGAGCGGTAATGTAAAATGTAAGTCATAACATATATATTCTAAAAAATAAACCACGCAATTTGAAAAGCCGCTCAGAAACATTCGAAAATGAGAATTTCTATCATTTAAAACATGCTTTTTTGGAAACTCTTTTGGGTAATCTGAAGTGAAACCGCTAAATTTGTATATTGGGTAGAATAAAATGAAACACATTCCTGAAAACCAGCTACTGAGAAATTCAATACATTCAATATGAATTAACGCATTTGTTAAAAGAAGAATAAGAGTAATTTTTAGGTTATGTCATATGTCAATGAGAGTACGTCAATGAGAATATGTCAATGAGTATGTCAATGTGAGAGAATAAAGATCATATTATCAACTGTGCATTATTATTAAAACAGAAGGCTCGCTTTATAAATCTCGGTAATCCCTTTAATTAAGGTCCAAAATCTTCATCTGGCGACCCTGACAGGATTCCGAGATTCACAGGAACGTGTTTGGCGTGTTTATTATGAATTAAAAATTTCCAAAATTCAGTGAGTATTACATAAAAGACTGATCTGGAGTGTGCCAGCATTGCTAATAGTACTGTCAGAGTATCTATTGTTGATTCTGATGAAAACAGGAAGCAAAATAAAGCATATAATTTCCTAGTAAACATGGAGCAATACACGGTAGAAATTGAACAGTTTTTCTTCAAAAACGAAGAAGGTAATGCAATCAGTAAATGGCGAGCGTTATCGTAGTATGACAACACAGTTTCTTGTGCCTCATTTGGAAGCTATTGATCTTTTGTTTTCAGCAGGACGGTGCCACAGGTCATACTGCGTGTAAAACACTGATAATCTTGCACGATTCTGCTCATGCATGATCGTGTCATTTCCCATTTTGCTGACCACAATTGGTCTCCACGCTCTCGCGATGTAACACCTTTAAACTTCTGGCTTCTGAAGGCACAGGTTTATGCCGATAAGCCTGCAACCATCGAACCACTGAAAGCCGAAATTATACGCTGTCTCAATGAAATACCACCACATGTATTCAATTACGTTATCGGAAATTTCGTCAGAAGACTCATATGCAAGCAAAGCGAATTCCCAAATGTATATTTTCTAAATGAATAAACATTTCAATACTTTGCTACAGAAAACCATGAAATCTTGCGCTTTTATTGCATAGCGTGTTGATTTCTACACGCGTGGCATTGAGTCGCCACAATTGAAACACTGATTATAAGACTCCTCCATATGTCTGGAAACTGCACTGAAATCCTGTATATTTCTGATTTAGGTTGTGGATCAAGAAAACACTGTAAAAAAATCATCGGAAAGCAATAACGAATCGAAAAATGCAATAATACAAGTTGTTCTATTTAAAGTCCAGAATGTTATTGAAACTTTTCAGTATTCAAAATATTTTAGGTCAATAGAGCGGAACCGATCATTTGAGATTTGAGGTACCATCCAAAAATTTCGAAATACATATTACCAGGTTGCATCCTTCATAAGACTCCTATGTTGGTGACCCTGACTAGGGATTACTGAAAATAACATTAATGAATTCGAACATTTATTTCAAAAAACGGAATAAAGATTTACACAATGCAACAGTGACACAATCGCAAAATTTCATGTTTTCTCACTGGATTAGCATATCGTGCGGAACTTCATTATACGTTAAAAGAAGGAAGGTCATTTCGTTTTTATGACTCCAAGAGTTCTGAAACTTACGAAAACTCATAGGATTTCCTCCATGGGAAATATTCAGATTAACGCCAAGTTCAATTTCAGGGCATTGAATACGATACGATAAAAAAATTCGAGCACTGTTCGATAAGTGTAATACATCATCGAGGCGTGCATAACGCCCACAAATAACTGTGAAATACGATCTGAACGAAAACAATATTTCAGCGGAAGCCGCCTGCTGAATTGTCCCCAACATCATCAATAATATCGGCCCGATTTTCCCTTTCTGGCCGAACCATTTCAGGATGGAAATGAACGGAAATACCAAGATCGCTCCCTAGGGGCTGAACAAGATGAATGACATTATGCGTCACAGCGGTTTCCGAGAAATTTTAAATGATTCGTTAACGTTTTCGAATTTCATATTTTTTGTTCTGTTGATTTAATTGTTCCGGCTTGAAATTCGAAATGGTTATTTATGCACTGCTGCTTAAATACAAGAGATTTTTGGAAGCTCTTCAATCTTGTCGTGATATTCAGAGTGACACCTCGGGAATTTCAGCTATTGACACATGGAGAACTAAAAATTCAATAGGTAGATAAAGAGATTTACTTCCCAGAGAATACAGGTGAGTACTCTGGTCCTATAAAGAAGGCATGCATACATTCAATTTGAACACTATATAGGGTCTTTCACGAGGAACCTCACCCATATTTATACGGGAAACTACTGAACGTATTTTTATGAAATTCAGCACTTATAAGTATTTCACGATGCTGATGGAATCTGAAATATTTTCAAGGCATGAGCGCCTTTGGTTTTCCCGGAAATGACGTCAACTTCCGTTTTTCAAATTAGAACACCATTTTTTTATTGCAGAAATAGATTCCTTAGAAAATTTCAAGTTATTTTGATGTAACATTTTTCAGTTTTGGTTGGAAAATTCTCTCTGAGCGGGAAAATTCGAAAAAAAAATCGAAAATAGAGCTCCGCTGAAACAAGAATAACTTCGAGGTTTTTGGATGGAAAATTTTCATTTTTGGGATTTTTCAAGATGTAAGATTGATGTATCCACTTTAAAAATCGAAATCGCGATTCATGATACAGGGGGTGAAAAAATCGCTTTCAAAGTTAGGGATGACAAAATCGTGAAAAATCAATTTTTTCAAATTAGAACTCCATTTTTTTATGGCAGATATTGAATCTACGTTAAAAAATAATGTGAGTGTATGCATCACACCCTTGCCCTAAAGTGGATATTAACTCAGAAAATATCCTTTACAAATTTTTTAAGATTTTAGTTATCAACTTCACCTCATAACTTTTTTTAATTTAGAAATATATGGTATTGATTATTCAATTCTTGGAG
Organism: Adalia bipunctata; assembly: GCA_910592335.1. Lineage (NCBI taxonomy): Eukaryota > Metazoa > Arthropoda > Insecta > Coleoptera > Coccinellidae > Adalia > Adalia bipunctata. The sequence goes on from OU342951.1 coordinate 29,060,062, forward strand.
GATTTCGTTGGTGACGGATTATTTATACAAAGATGCGATTCATAAACCATAATCAAATAATAGAATAGTTGAGTGAATACTACTACTGAAAATTTTTTATCTGATTTGAATACTGAATTTGCTGCTCCCAAATGTAATATATTCGGGGTGAATGAAACATCCACCTACCCAGCAGTTGAAAGCATATACTTCGATAAAAATATGTAGTGAATGCTATGATGTACTGCAGCAGGGGACAAACTGATATCTACCTATTTTAATTTCCATAATATATTTGCTACTTTTCATTTGTCCCCGCCTACAATACAGTCATGATATATTTTATATTGAAGTTTATACTTTTAACTGCTCAGGTAGGTTGCGAAAAAAACAATGCGTAGTGCACCTATATAGGGTGTATTTTAAGGTGAGGCTTTTCTTTTGACAGGTGATAAAACTCATCAAAATCAGTCATTTTACCGAAAATTTCTTATATTAATGTTCAATTAAATAATTAATAAAGAAGCGGCATATGGCAAAAGGGTCTGTTCAACGCACTAGAATTTTTTTGCAAATTTGTTAGATAAGAGGACAAAAACAAGAGATGTTGATATCTACGGAGGAGCAGGCGAGGCAGCAGGTTCGGACTGAGGAATTTTTAGATTCACCTAGAAACTAGAAAATATTCTAGCCTCATTTTCTCGAAACAGGAGCATGATTCATATAATTTTTTTTTGGTAAAATGAGCTATTTTGATGAGTTCTACCATCTGTCAAAAGAAAAGCCTCACCGGTAGGTTCATTTGGGTTAAAATACACCCTATATATCACTCACAACATTTCATTGATTAAGTGTATGAGCTGTTTGTTTTTCTCTTCAGTTTTGCAGTCCCCCTTTTTGTTTTTGTTTGATAATTTGTTCATTTCAATTTCAATCTTTCAAGTTTCATTAATTAACGAATTGATCAGCGATGGTAAGTGAAAACTGAGTCTTTATTACTATAAAGACTCAGTTCGATCATTCCTTATTATCTGAAACTCCTATTTTGTTACCTTTCTTTACTAAGAAAGGATCGAAAATGATCGAACTAGATTTTAAGTCAATTTTGAAAAATGTTCATTCTATCAAATTTCTTCTATACAAACTAATTCACGAGAGTTTTAGGAATTTAGAGTCCTACGACTACACCTGTTCCAATTGTAATTCAGAAAACGTAAAATGTAATTCAGAAAAGCAAATTTGAATTTCAGAAAATGGAAATTGTAATTCAGAATAGTATATGATATGTATCAACTTACTATTCTGAATTACAATTTCCATTTTCTGAAATTCAAATTTGCTTTTCTGAATTACATTTTACGTTTTCTGAATTAAAATTGGAAAAGGTGTAGATGGTGGAAACTTTAAAAGGAAACTGGTTCAAATTGTTGAAATTGATTAAATTTAACCTATCACAACCCCGAAACCATAACTCCAAATTGTATCGTGTAAAAGACAATTTTGATGTGAATTGAATGCCTAAGGTCGAGGTCCAAGGAATATCATTAATGAGTCAGTCAAAACATCTTTGAAAATGGAGAATATTACCAATGAACTTTCCTTAGGAGATAAAGATATGCTGTCGCGGAGTTTCTTTGAATTTTTTGGGGACCTACAAAATTGCCATTTTCAATTTTTCAGAACTACAATGGAGTAAAATATAAAAATCTTGTGCCGCTCCCACATTTCATACGAATCCAATGACACCTTATTTCCTTAAATCCATCAAGCCGTTCGGGCTGTAGAAAGTGAAAAAGAAATAAACAAACATATATTCAGAGAACATCACCTACCCACCTCCTGGCAGAGTCGATCAAAAAAAAAATAAAACAGTTTATTGGTCGATAATATAATATTATTGGTAAACTGAAATACTAAATGTTGCGTCAAAAACATGGTTTTTCAGATTCTCGTTCATTTCAATCTTCATCTCATCACCATTCAGGATTGTTTTAACAAAATTCATTAATTCATATGGCGGATTCAAGATGGCGGACTATTTTGTCATTTTTGTGGTGGAGATTATGATTCTGCTCCTTTATGTCTCATCCAGATGGACACAAGGGCGGTCATAAGGGGGGGGCCATGGGGGCCATGGCCCCCCCCAAAGGTGGCAATGCACTTAGAATAAATTCTGGAATACTAGATACTATGACTGATATTATTTAATTGTACAAAATGCCCCCCCCCAGAATCAAGATATATGACCGCCCTTGGATGGACATCAGGTGTGACCACCTCACACCTCACCAAAATCGCTTTCGGTTCTATAGACTTTAACAGGGTCTGATTTTTGCGAAACTAGATTTTCTGCACTTTCGGAATACATACATGAAGCTACAGCTATAACATGATGTCCGCTTTCATGCAAACGCGCCCTCACTAGAGGGTTCGCCCTCACAGTGAGAGAACGGCTGATCTAAGAATTCACATGTCATTATTAGAATGTTGCGCCACTGAAGTATTGCATCTGAAGGTGAGACGCACGGAAACCATTTGGATGATTTCAATCATTATTATGTAACATAGTTTGTGCTTCGTCAGTCAATTTTAACGGCTGACCAACGAACCGTACAGTTCAAAAGGAAACGTTCGCAGTTTCATGAGAATCCTATATAACATGAAGCTATTAATGATTTCGCTCGCATGACTTGATTCTATCACCGAGTAGTTCATCCTCATTTAGTCATTTGAGTAGCAACCAGAAATCACTGTCAAGAAACTGACCTGGATACAGGTAGGGCGTGTTCTGCGGCGTAGCCTGCCAATAGGCTGAGGTGATGGCAGGATAGGAGCCTTTGGAGGATACCCGACTCTTCATCCTTTCCACGGAGCACTCGGTCCTGTTCATCGGCCCATGCACTCTTCTCCGAGTCGCATAATATCGCGATTCCGGTCACTGGAACGACCTCGCGAATCACTAGGGCGACCGCACAGGTGCAGCGGTACCACTCGTTTGACCCACGTAATGCACACCTAGGAAAACAGTCACCATTGAACCGATGGAACGTATCATTGCAAGCCGCCCGTTGGTAACTAAACGAAGTGAGCATCAACACACGCGGGTCCGTGTATTACTGCAAGCAAAACTTCTGTGACGAATGACGAATACAAATACACATTATAGTAACGGCTACGAAAATGACGACGGGCTTGAATAGTGAATACATATCGACAAGCGGACATGAGCGTAGGTGAGACGGATACCTATTTGATGGAAACCGCGACAATGAGAAATTACCTGATCATCGTTATTTCGTTAATTCAGATCCAACCAAATTGACATCAAATCTTGAATCCATCAAAACGTTACGGGGATTATTGAATGACAAACTGATTTCAAGTTCAATCATGACACTTCATTTGGCCATTCCCATTTTTCGAAGTTACGAAGAGTTCTGTCCAATTGCGAATATAGATATACCAAAGAACCACTGCTCTGCTTAGGTAAATCCATTTCGAGAACCCAAAATTACGGCTTGTGGTGGAATTCGTTCCATTGACCGGACTGACTTATTAATACATCAAAGAGCCATGCCATTTCAGATATATGAAGTTATCAACAGAATAGTCCCATAATTTGATTGTTGTTGGTGAGATCACAGTGCAGATGAAATATCATTAATTTCCAGTCGCCTACATGGAGCACCCTATAGATAGGATAGGTGAACCGTATGGTACACAAACCCTAAAAAAAGAATGCCATGGTTCACAAGATTCAAAAAAGTTTTAACACCTTCAAAGTCCTTGGGGATGATACTCTGATAAGGGTTGGAACAGCATCGTGGAAGAGAAGCAACCTAAAAATGTTATTTCGAGAAAATATCCGATTCACATTGAGCGAAAACCAAAATTCTCTACAGGGATTCATTCGAAACACCCCTTCTTCTCAAAAAACTGCTGCATGTTTCACTTACATAAACTCGTAACTTTTCGAAAAATTATCATCGAACTTACTTCCGGTTGTCAAAATGAAACTTCCAAAATCAAAAAGAAGAATGAGATCAGAAAAATGATCAAAATCCACACTGATGTAATTGGGGCTATCTTACATATAGACCAGGGCCGAAACCTTTAAAAATGGTAAAAAATGAAAAAAAATCACAGTAGGATGAAACCCATTAGAAAAGGAGGGGAATATGATCAAAATGAAAGGAAAAATAAATTACGGTCGATCCGAGTTCGGGAAGTGGCAGGGGTGAGTTTTTAAGGGTGAAAAATGGTTTTCCTTGATTTCCGGCAAAACTACAAGTCCTATGGAAAAAAGTTAAATGGCAAAGTTGTAGGTAATGAAAAGATCTACAACTTTTGTATCTGAAATTTTTTCACATAACCTCAAAATTCAGGTGAAAAATTCAAAAAACCAAGTTTTTGGTTTTTTATTTATATCTTTTTCAAAAAAAAAATTTTTTCTACGAAATTTCGTGAAAACTTACCTTATTATGTCCCAAATACACTGTAATTTATTAGATTCAAAATATTCATGTTTTCGTCTTATTTTAACTTAATATCAAAAAAGCACCCTAATTTTCAATCGAAAATTCTGACGTCAAAATATCAGCTTTTTTCAAAAAGTTTGGGGGCTTTTTGTTCGTTGAAATATCTACTCTCTGATAGTGTGAAAAAAATATACATTATTATGAGGAGTGTTCTCAGAAAATGCAAAAAATTGAAAAAACTCAAATTCGAAAATTTTTTTTAATCATTATGTACAATTTTGAGGTATTTATTAAAATTTACTCTTTGATTACTCAAAAAACGTAAAATTTCCTGTTTCATTTATGAACGAAAAAATTGCAAATTGAAATATACTTCTATAATTAACAAAAAAATAAGTTAATAAAGTTAATATTTAATAAGACATCTACAATATTTCGAAAAAGTTGTAGAATCTTGTTTAAATAATATTTTTAGATGACTATTTATTGCTGTTTTAAGATAATTCATATACCTGAGTGACCTTTGGTTAATTTTTAACCCATTGCAAGTTATTTCATAGAGAAGTGGGGACTGAGTTACTCTAATGGTGGGTTTCATAGATCGTTGATTGAACAAATCACAGAATTATTCGACGAAATTGTCAAATCAAGCAATAGGATTTATAATTTTCGAAATTTTTAGCATACAATTGCTTGATTGAGTGAGTTGTGAGAAATTTACTTCATTCAAAGAATTGTTTGGAATCTACATAGCAAGGTAAATACTATCTGTATTTTAATCTATATTAATCAACTTTAAAAAAAAATTAGAAATATTTTCTTTCATAAATAGTATGTTTAACGTAACTTAACCTAAAAAATTAAAATTGAATGATATTTTAGTACAAGTATAAAAACTAGTTATGTATTTCGTTTATTTTGTACAAACAAATTTAGTTATACTCATGATAAAACTTTGAAGGCATTATTTTTTGATTTTGTCTTTTCAGATTGTCAGTATGGATGAATCTGTTTGTATAATCTGCAATGAGATAGGTGACAAGCAAGTGTATGAAATAAAAAAAACAGCTTTGAATCGTTTAGTGGCGTCTAGCAAGAAAAGAATCGACAATAAGTACAAAAAATTTGAAGTTTTAAAATCAGCTTTTATTCATCGAACTTGTCAAAGTCACTATAATGATGAGACTGCAATAGCTACATTCTGTAGCTCAAGACGTAAGAAATCACAGGAAGGAAAAGAAATAAATAAGGTCGCTCTTACATTTAATTTTCAATCTCATTGCTTTCTCTGCGGTGGGTTCTTCGGTAATATTTCAAAAGATAAAATTTCAACTGTTCAAAGTAACGATACAAGAGATAATATATTACAGCATATTCAAAAACAAAACACATTGAATCATTGCGATAAAAACATTTCAGCTCGTTTAAGAAATGTGCCTGATTTAGTTGCAGTAAAAGCTCATTATCACAATGTTTGTATGGCTAATTTTTATAACAATAGGACGGAGAGAAAAAGGGGTCGCTCAGCATGTGAAAACACTAAGAGTTTTATTAATTATCTTATTAATTATATCGTTGATAACGAAACAGAATGTCAATTTTCTGTTAATGAAATAAAAGAGGGATTTTCAGGAGATCTCCCAGACTACACAACTATTAAAAATAAATTGAAAGAGCACTTCCAGAACGATATCGATTGTCATTTGATTAGAAAAGACTTGATAATTTTGTACAAAAATAGTACCGCAAGCAAGAAACTCTGCAAAGACTGGTATGAAAAAAGATTAAAAAGTAAAGAAGACGAACGAACTAGAATCGTTCAAATGGCTGCTGAAATTGTTTTAGAAGATATACGTTCAAAAGTATACGATTTGAATAACTACGAAATTCCAGATTTAAATGAAGGCAATCTTTTTAAGGATGTTCCTGAAACTTCGAAAGTTTTTTTAAATATTGTGTGTACAAGTAATAAAGAAAAAAGTAGAAATAACGTTCGTAGAATGGATAAAAAAGTGGCTACATTGTCTCATTGCATCATCACATCTGTAAGGCCACGTTCTTTTTTATCTCCAATTTTACTTGGGTTGTCGTCGATGATTCACAAAAAATACGCCTCCAAAGGATTGATCGACTCATTATATAATTTAGGTTTGTGTTCCTCATATAAAGAAACATTGCGCTTTGAAGCGTCGGTCATCAAGGACCCTGTGAACCATACGTTTTCTCCAGATTCATACGTTCAATTTATTTATGACAATGCGGATCATAATACATGCACGATTGATGGCAAGAATACTTTCCATGCAATGGGTGGAATAATGGTTGTTACACCGGCATCAAATGTTACTTCAAAGAAAACAATATCTAGATTAAAACAGATTCCATCTTCTCAAGAGATAGGCGAAATTGGATTTGTGAAATTGAAACGTTATGAAAACAAAAGTTCAGATGGATTGAAAACAGTTCAGATAGAAGCTATTTTGGATGTTACGGACAACTATGAAATTTCTTCGGCAGATTTTGCATGGTCTTATTCAAAATTTGCAAACAACAAATCGGATGGTTGGAATGGGTTCATGGAAAAGATACACACTAATTTGACATATCATACTTCAAAAATTATTCCTGTGCCGTTTATAAAAAATCCACCAAGTGATTATGACACCATTTTTACATCGTTGGTAGAAGCGGCTAAACAATGCCAAAAACAAGAGCAAAACATTGTGTTCGTAACGTTTGATCAACCACTATACCACAAAGCTCGTGAAATCTTAGCTAATGTTGATTTATATAATGATCCCTACAATTTATCCTTAGTCCAAGTAAGACTTGGGGGATTTCATTTATTGATGTCTTTCCTCGGAGCGATTGGATTCATCATGGATGGTAGTGGACTTAAGGAAGCTTTTTGTGAAATATATGCTGAAAATTCGTCCGACAAAGCTCTTTCCGGGCACGCATATGCACGAGCTATCCGAGGACATTTTCTAGTACAGCTCGCCTTGTCTGAATTAATTTTTTCTTCGATGGAGTTATCGGACACAGAAAAGGGGCTAATGGATAAATTTTTGCAGGATTTGGGAACAGAAAATTTTGAAGACAATTGGCATCACGAAGATTTTAAGATCATAAAAGAAAAATTTACTGAGCATCTAAAATTAGTACAAAAAAAAGGTCCTACCGCAAAACTTTGGATGCAGTACTGGCAAATGATCTCATTGGTTAAAGATTTCATACGGGCTGAACGTGCAGGTAATTGGGAATTACATTTAAAATGTGTGGAAAGAATGCTTCCCTATTTTCATGCAAGTGGGCACTTTTTATACGCAAAATCTGCCCATCTTTATCTCCAAGATATGCGTAAACTTAAAGACACAATAAATAATGATTATGAATTTACGAGATTCACCGAAGGATTCTTTACAATTAGACGTACTCACAAGTTTTGGTCGGGAGTTTGGTCGGATATGACCATCGAACAAGTTTTGATGAGATCTATGAAAACTCAGGGTGGACTTACACATGGTCGTGGTATGTCTGAAAGTGTTTTAACAAAATTCGTATTAACAATGATCATACTTGTCGAAGTTTGCAATGAAATGGAAGATTTTTGTAATGTTTCTTTTGCAACAACAGAGCAACACGTTGATTCAAGGGAATATCGAATAAAAAGAGATGTAGCTGATTTACAAATATTACAAAAATTTTTCAACAGGTATGATCCTTTTCCACAGACTGATAATATTATGTCCATTTTTTCTGGAATTATTGGCAATGATTCTGTAAATTGCCATGAAGCGTATGAAGAAGGAAAAAAATCTTCGCAAGCTATTGTTGGAATGAATTTTGGCAGTGTAAAATTTAAAAGGAAAAACAAAGTTTTGTCTCTCAAAACGGTTCAATCTTCCATAAAAGTAAACGAAGATATTATAGCCATCGATCCATTATTGCTATTTCAAAGGATATCGTTAACGATAGACAGTAAAAAAGATATGGAAACTTATTTACAATACGAGCTTGCACCTTTTCCATTGTCACTTTTTACAGAAAATGGCCTCAGGAAAAATGTAAAATCTCAACTCTACGAATTATTTGTGAGTGTTAATAGACCAACGCATTCTGAAAGCATAGTGCATGTCGTCGACGGTGGATTTTTACTGCACAAAGTAATTTGGCAGAAATATGAAACGGTGGAAGAGATCATTAACAAATATTTGCGCTACGTAGAAAAACATTACGCAGCAAGCAGCTATATTGTCTTCGATGGGTACCCCGAAATTAAAAAATCAGCTACTGTCACAACAGTACCAGTAGCTACTTCAACTAAAAGAGGAGAACGTAATCGTAGAAAAACCTCAGACAATATTCCAGAGTTCGATTATCAAAACCATACAAAAATACCATTTTCGCAAGAAAAATTTTTATCTAACGAGAAAAACAAGGACAAAATAATAAAAAGTTTAATGACAAGATTACAGTCACAAGGATTTTCCTGTAAACAAGTTGAAGAAGATGCTGATGCTGACATAATTAAGACCTCGATAGAAGTTGCCAGAGATACTAATAAAACTGTCATAGTTGTGGGTCAAGATATTGATATTTTGGTCCTTTTAAATCAATTAAATTCAAATAATCATGACATTTATTTTCTCAAACCAGGCTCTGGAAATGGAAAGGATCTATTTTTCACGTCTAATAGTTTCAAACATGAATCCTTCAAAAATATTGTTGCATTTCTGCATTGTTTTTCTGGTTGCGATACAACATCTGGATTTGCCGGAAAGGGAAAGAAAAGTATTGTTAATTCGTTATTAGATGCGAAAAATTTGTCAAATCTGGCCAATGTTTTTTATATTAAAGATGAAAGTAAAGAAAATATAAAAAAAAGTGGATTACAATTAATAAAATCTATTTATAAATGTAAAAAAGAAAAAATAACACTAAATCAATTGAGGTTTCAAAAATATCAATTGGCAAAAATTAACTCATCTTTCACGTTGGCAAACCTCCCACCCACAGAAGGAGCAGCGGAACAACATTGTTACAGAGCATATTATCAACTTCAAACTTGGTTGGGTAACGAATTGACAGCAACAGATTGGGGCTGGAAGCAACATCAGCGTGGCATTATGCCCAAATTTACAGAAAAGGATTTAATTCCGGAAGTATTGCTCAAAACTATTTGCTGCAGCTGTGAAACTGGATGTAACAGTTTAAAATGTGGCTGCCGAAAACATGGTTTGAAATGCACAAATTTATGCACTAATTGTCATGGTTCTGAAAATTGCTCCAATATAGAAGAAAAAACCTATGAGGAAGTGAATGATTCAGATGAAATTGTGGAAGAAGAAACAATGCAGACTGGAAATAACATCGGAGACGAAAATGATGGTCTTGAAGATTTCGACGATCAACTAGAGTTGGAAAGGTTTTTCGAATCTGACGTTGAAGAAATGCCTTCGAAGAAACAAAAACTAATGAATAACTGATTAGAATTTCAGATGAGGTATTTATGAATAAATAAAATGCGTAATCAGAATTAAGTATCTAAATTCAATAGTACGATTTACCTGTATATTTATATTGTATGAGATTTTTTATGACATGAATGTAATTCGAATTACATAAATAACAATAAATAAACTCTTTATCCTAAAAAAAATGCAGCAATCACATTTTTTCGATGAAATTGTACATGGTGATTAAAAAAAATTTTCGAATTTGAGTTTTTTCAATTTTTTGCATTTTCTGAGAACACTCCTCATAATAATGTATATTTTTTTCACACCATCAGAGAGTAGATATTTCAACGAACAAAAAGCCCCCAAACTTTTTGAAAAAAGCTGATATTTTGACGTCAGAATTTTCGATTGAAAATTAGGGTGCTTTTTTGATATTAAGTTAAAATAAGACGAAAACATGAATATTTTGAATCTAATAAATTACAGTGTATTTGGGACATAATAAGGTAAGTTTTCACGAAATTTCGTAGAAAAAATTTTTTTTTTGAAAAAGATATAAATAAAAAACCAAAAACTTGGTTTTTTGAATTTTTCACCTGAATTTTGAGGTTATGTGAAAAAATTTCAGATACAAAAGTTGTAGATCTTTTCATTACCTACAACTTTGCCATTTAACTTTTTTCCATAGGACTTGTAGTTTTGCCGGAAATCAAGGAAAACCATTTTTCACCCTTAAAAACTCACCCCTGCCACTTCCCGAACTCGGATCGACCGTAATTTATTTTTCCTTTCATTTTGATCATATTCCCCTCCTTTTCTAATGGGTTTCATCCTACTGTAATTTTTTTTTGTTTCAAAAATTATCGACCCTGGTCTAATATAGGATACAAATGGATAGAGGAGATTCCTTGCATTATTTCGAGGAAGTGTCCCATAAATAGGGACATTTGAACGAAAATTATTCAAACGGTCAAATTGACGGGTAGAAATCAGTCATGGCACTTCAGATTCATTCTAACAGTCACCACCAAAAGGACATTGTTCCAGAAAAATATCACCCTGGTGATTTGCAATCAAAATCGGCATGTCACCTGGTGCAAACTCTAAATTGTAATATTTATGCCAAATTTCAGTTAAATATCTTGTGAAATGGATACTAAGAAACTTAAGAAATTCAAACTTTAACAACCTGCATCTCGAAAACGAAATTTTGCGGTCAAATGTCTGTGGGACTTTTTTCCTTAAAATTAAGCAAGGGATCTCTCCTTTCCATTTGTACCCGCAATTCAAAACCACCTTGACTACAAAATTAGGTATTGTACCAACACGCAACTGTCAATTCTCCAAAACGAACCGTCATAATGAGACTCACTCGCTCAGTTCTTCTATCAGATTTCACCAACACAGAAAATCAGTAAAAAAATCCAAAGGAGAAAAATTATAACGTTAAAGGAGCCCAAATTAAACACAGTGATAACCTACACATAATATTCACTGATGCATATCTTGAAGCCATGCCAAAATTAATAATTTCATTTGATCCTACTGAAGCTGTCATTTTTTGACAGTCGACAAGTAGAAATTGCGCCATTGATAAAAATGAAACGATACACGCTTCAACAACGCATTACGCTTCAACAACGCATTGAAATGATGAAAATTGACTATAAAAATGGTGAAAGTTTGGCAGCGACGGTTGGTGAAACTCTAACTATTTTGGGTGAAGCATCTTGTCGAACCGCAATACAGAAAGTAAATTGAAAAATTTGAGCTGTTGGGTCGTGTGAGTGATGTGAAGAATAAAAGCCGTGGACGTCGCTCAAGATCAGCCGAGAATATTGCTGCTGTAGCCGCAAATGTTGAAAACCAAGGTTTAACCATTCCTAGTTGTTCTTTGAAATCAGGCATTCCACAAACGTCATTAAACCGTATTCTGCATAAATATTTGGGTCTTAAGGCTTATAAAGTTCAGTTAACACAAGAACTCAAGATGGCAGATCATCAACAACGTCGTTTCTTTGCTGATTGGGCTCTTGAAATGCATTAAAATGATTCGGAATTCCATCGAAAAATTATCTCGAGTAATGAGGCCCATTTCCACAACCTTGGCTTCGCCAACAAGCAAACCTGTCGCATCTGGCGAGAGGTATTGTTGAAAAGTTTCTCTATACTCAACGTATAACTGTTTGGTGCGGTTTATGGTCCGGTAGGGTCATTAGACCTTACTTTTTCGAGAATGAGGCTGGAGCAACAGGTTCGGTGAATTATCGAGAGATGATTAATGATTTCTTATGGCCGGAATTGGATGGTATTGATCTGGACAACGTTTACTTTCAACAAGAGGGCTCTACGTGTCTCAAAAGCAACGAAAGCATTGACCTTTCACGGAAAAGCTTTTTTCTGACCGTGTTATCTCTTGAAGAGGTGATCAATTGGCCACCGAGATCTTGTGATTTAACTCCTTGCAACTTCTTCCATGTAAAACGGAAGGTCCACGCCAAGAGCCTAGCGTCGATTCAAGATCTCAAAAATGGAATTCATAAGGCTATCGAGGACATTGAGCAGTTACTTCGCGATTTGGCTATGGAAAATTTCATGAAAAGGATATGATCCTGTAGTCGTGGTCGTGGTAGTCATTTGACTGATGTGATTTCCCCCTCTATAATTCGATTATTTATCTGAAAAAATGGCATTTCTCTTTGCATGTCAAAATAACACCTCTTATTGGGAAACCCTTTACAAATGTGACATAACCCTTGCAGCTGAAATTCTTGAAGAGATTTACTATGATTCTAACGAAATATAGTTCTGAAAGAATACCTATATTTCTTCAAGTACCTACGGGCGGAATATCCATGCATACTTTATTTTTGATTATTATTATGAATTGGACAATTGTTAGTATTTTGAACCTATCTACTACGATATCATGAATTCTATTGATTATACTGTGAAAGATATCAGTAGGTACAATTACTCGAAGAATGCAGTTTCAGGTCGTAGCTACGCCACTGATCGTGTATCCTCAATACCGGACATCACGCATACCTACCTATACCTGACAATCCACAAAACGCATAACAATTGCTCCATTGCTATGCGCTATGAGTAATCAGATAGAAAAACGAAGCGAACGAAATACTGAAACAAATATTACGAATTTCACGACTACTTCAAACTGGCTGTAATTAGTTCAGCATTCAATTGCAGGAATTCCTAATATGTCTCTAATATGAAAACATTATGAAAATTCTATTCAGCAGTCTTAAGTGTTAAGAACGTGAAAGTGGAAACCGACTATTTGCGTTCTTCAGGTCACCATTATACACCTCACTCACGCTAAGCTAATACTTAGCTGGACTTTCGACCAGTGCAGGATTCGGATAGAATGCATTGAAAACTTATTGAACTATGAAGCTTCAAATTTCGGCATCAAACTTGATTGGTTCATATTTTCATCCATTTGAATCAATGAATATCTAATAATTCATTTCAGGTAAGTCACTATGGGCCGATTGCACCGTAGACAAAATTATAGTGTCTATTGATTATCATAGATTCATAGACACTAATCGAGGTTCAAGATTTAATCTACAGTTTTGTCTACGGTGCAATCGGCCCTATATGGAGTTAAATTAACAGATTGTTGCCAACGTTTCGAGAACGTTTTTATTCTCTCTCTAAGGCTTAAATGGAATTGAGTAATCAAAATCTTTGAAGATAAAAAAAAATTCTCACACATGCACAATAAGATCTTTTATTTCTATATAAACTTTTTCATCTTTAGAAAATTCTGATTGGGTGAGCCATTGACTTAAAAATATTTTTCAACTGTAATCTCATTAAATAAAACACTTTGTTCATTCATCGATCAACAATTACTGAATATTCTCTCTGGTATACGAGTTACAGCCTGACGAACCAATTTGGAAAATGAGAGTGTTTTTTGCATCTTCGAGTTATTCATTCTCACTCATTCATTCTACTCATTTTATCCAACAGAATAAATCAAAAAATTTTAATGTTTTGAGTTCGTATCTGTATTTTGAATGCCATCAAAATCGAATTGGCAATGCTGTCACTTTTCTTTGTCAATTGTATTGGAATAATGATGCTGATAGGTCCATTTATCCGTAAATTCATATTTTAATAATTTTCCCATTTCCTTCGATATTGATAGAAAAGCTCTTCATTGAAATGATTTCTGCATATTTTATGAATTGATCATTTCAACATGTTCTTTGAATTGTGTTGATATTTATTCCAATACATTATTTCAAAATATTTCGAAATGGACATCATGAACGAATATCATACCAATAATAATATTACAGAATATCTATAGATATAGACTATAGTCTATAGTACGGTTATAGCTTTACATTTGACAATCGGATAAACTTGGATTATTAGCAACTTTGCACCAGGCGAAAAAATATTCAATATCTATGGTAGACGAAATTACGTGAAATATTCATAAATTATAATGTTTATGTGAATAATGCTTAGGTTCAATATTATCACTGATGTGACTGATGAATTTAAATGGAATACATTTATTTATGAGATATTGTTAGGCGAATATGACAACACTATTAATGTCCTAAAACTACGCTTAGAAAAAATATGGAAGGAATGTATCTTGAAAAACGGCTATATTGCATTTCAATTGTGAAACTATTCGAACAAAAGCTCGTGATGATTACTCGTATAAAGAAATATCATTCTTTCAAAATTTTCGTTCCGATAAGGTAAGTAATTCCAACAAGTATCAATTCACTTTCAATCGAGAAATAACATCTCAGACACGGAAACGCCGTTTTTTTTTGATGAATTTCTAAATCCTATCAACAAAGTTTTTTTCGATTATGGGTACTCATGAGAAGCAATATTTCTGTTGAAATATACCCACCAGAGGCAAATCATTTTCTCACAGAACGAAAGATAATAAATAGGGTTCAATATTTATTCGTCATTTGGTTTATGTCTACTCCACAGTCCACACTAGTGTGTGTAGTGACAAATTTAATCTTTATCACATATGTAACCCGATACATAATATCGTATCGGCATAAAACGTATTAGGAATAAGGCAGCAGAAATGATTACCTTTAAGTCGCTCAGTACTTTACTTCGGGTATAGATTGACGTCTTCATTCTTAAATTGAACCAATCGATTATCTATTCTAAACAATTTCTTCATCCAGAAATCATCTCTTCTTTGATTTTGCTTCAGCTAAGTTTGCCAATGTTCTTTTAATGTTTTCTTTGAAAACCCGAAAATATCTCATAATACCCGTATATTTCCGTTTGATATTATTAGCAAACGCTTCTCATTCATTCATGAATTCGTCAAAAATAGCGGACAAATAAGGGATATATCATACCTTATATTATTCGATGTATACGTTGCCGGTTTTTCCATTTTATCTTCTAATACCGTGTCCACAGCCGTCTCAATAAAGACCCGCGTTCGGCATCCTTTCATTTATTTCACTCCGTCCAATGCTAAATACATGGGACGGACAGGAAAGTGAAAACACATCGCGTTCAAGTGCGGTTTTATAAAGGGCAACCGTGGATTCAACCGTTGCGTCAACAACCAAATTCCTCACTATATGGTAGTTGGCGCACGGTTCAACTGTCGGTTAGCCTTCTATAAAACCGGCCCTAAGAGTCTTTAGTCCTCAAAATGGAAAAAGTATACCGCCAGTGGCCAGATGGCAGTGCAGTGCATTAATTTTTATTATTCAGCCTCATAGAACAAATGTTGGGGCGCAGGGAATATAACAAGAAATCCTACACTGAAATAGATCTGACACTGGCTGTATAATACTTCAGTTTTATTTACCAGTCATCTGGGAAGAGATACCTGCGGGGCTTGTCATTTAAAAGGAATTCAATTCCATCTTAGAATCCACAATTGTGAGAAACAATTAATTTTCACTTATCGACTGCTAAAACAGACCTTAATAAATTGTCGTTGATGAAAATGGATATTTATCATATCAAATAGAAAAATTCAAGGAAACAAATTTCGCGAAAACAACACATTGTTGTAATAATAATTACAAAAAATGGTAAATTCTAAAAGAAAAATGAGATAGACGTTTGATTGACTAAATGATGGACTTCGATACTGAATTGAAAAAACACAAAAATATTTGTTCGTTTTGATGGTGGAAATGTTACAGAATAACCAAAAATGATGGGGAATATCCTTTTCATTCATTCAATACTTATGAATTATTTTTCTTATTATTTTTATCTTTATACACTCATACATCCCTTTATTTTTCAGGGATGTAGACCCTTAATGACTTCTCTATAGTGGCCATAAATCAATCTTTCATCTACACGTGGCTCAAATTTACTCCCCACTACAATGTTGAAATACTCGTACCTTCAGTTTTTGTTTATGTCAATGCCAGTTTCAAAATATGTATTTCGTATTCACCAAATAACCGTTTCCGAATAGATCAGAGGAATGTTTCGAAGGATATTTGCAGTCTTTGAAAGGAATGATTCTACGAATTCAAGGATATGTGATATGAACATCAGTGAGTACTTTTTTGGATTTAATCGGATAAAATTAGGAATAACTGGAAAACGGCGCATTTGATGCAAAAAATGCGAATTCATGAGTCGGCTAGGCTGTAACATTATTCGTAGAAATAATATTCGATTAGTGTTGATCCATAAATATAGTGAACTTTTCACCAAAATTTAGGCCAGTTGAGATATAGACAGAAAAGTGTTGTTTGCATGGACCCTGTATCTTTCAGACTATATCTCATAGTCTACCAATTTTTCGGCCTGAAAGTGGTGATATGGAATTGGAAGAGATGTGGTCCCAGCAAGATGTTGCAATAATTACGACATTTCAACAACTGTTCTAAAATGCAGACCGCTACCCTGGCTGCGATATTTTTCAAAACGGCAAAAGTTCTCTGTTCGAGTACGATCCTGACGAATTTTAATAAGGACAATACGTTCCTGTCGAAAATGGAAACTTCTGATTGGTTGGTGGAAGGATCCTATTGTCTATTTTGATTAATATGGTGTTTGGAATTCCTGTCGGCCATTTCAGAGATTGCGACCATAACTTGCAGTTATTGACTCTCTTCATGTGAAAGAGAATTCTTGAATTCCGTGTTGTATTCTGCTACAGTAATTAATCTTTATCGAGAAATGGAAAAGCTAATAAAAGAACAATTTTATGGCGTATAACTTCGGAGTGAAATAATTGCTTTGTATTGAGGTTGCCCCGAAGTATGTACTTAATAGTTATGTTTCCAATAAAACTATGTAGCTAGAAATGAGCCAGAATAGCTGTATAATTGAAGAAATGGCGAATCCGACGTACGAATGTGAGTGTGTGGGTTGTACATTCGTCCGATTCAAGAATGTGCAGGAACATAATGAACAGATATATGAACATGAACGAAATTCGTTAAGGTGGGATTATTGTCTTCGCCTGGATAACCTTCGGGTATATTGGAACCCATTGGACCATCAAGTAAGGTTTGATAATCTTATGAGATACAGGGATATTTCAACGTTTGAGAGCTCTTTTCCAAAATCTTGGGATTTGAAATGAAACTATACCTTCATCACAGGTGCTTCTGCGATATTGATGAGGATACGTGATTATAAATACTACGCGAAAGTTATTTCTTGGCTCCTCATGATAACGCTATAAGGTTTTGCATGAACTACACAGAAACAGAGCCCTTATTGTTCATGCGAAATGAACGGCAATAAATGATGGAGATAAATTCACATCGAGTGTCGGGCGAATATCGTGGTACTGCATTGGTAATTCATTTCAACATTCGCATTTTTCGATTAAATTATCGAACTTGAATCATTGAAATAATTCCTGGTTTTCCTCGTTGGAAGTTTCAATGGGAAAATGATTCACTATATCAGTTCCTAAACGTTTCTTTTTCGCAACTCACTGTTGCGCATCACAATGCCTAGGAAATAAAATTGCACTGCCGAAGATGCTGACGGTTAGTTAACACCAGGTATCAAAGCCTTTCTTGAACTTCCCCTAATGAATCAGCACAACTACATATATAAAGAAGCACATTTATGGTTAGTCATTAGTCATTTCGACGTGCTTGGTGTTACCAAAGATATTTTCGAGTCTGGTGTCTGATGTTCCAACACTTAGTATTATTGCGAATTATACAGGATGAGTCTTTCACTTGAACATGTTTTTCAGTCCAGATTGTTATAAGGTCAAGAAAAAACTTTATATATTTATAGATATTTTTCTACGAAAAATGGACCAGTACGTGTCTGACATATTCTCATTTGTTATGGATATTAAACACCTTGAATTTGATATTTCCTGAGAGACACTGAATAAATGCATATGGGAAGAACTCTATTAAGTATTCACCTTATTGAGGCAAAATTCCAGAAAATGATTTTTTCATGTCTTCATTTGAAAAGCCATATTTCTTCTCCTTGAATAGATGTCATTTTCGATATTCCTCAAGCTGAGTTTGTAACAATTGATAATTTTTCATATTTTCCTCGATACCACACAATATCTTATAATTCATTCATTTATCTCGAATAATCAGTAATTCAGAACACAGATGCATATAAATCCCGGAGTTGGCACATAAGATTTTGTTTGAGACTTCCTTGTCGACAGAAAATTTGAGTATTCGATCTATTTTTATTTTTCTCGAAAGGGATCGTGCTATTTTTCCATTGACGCGCCGATAGCATCAAACTATATAATTTGTGTTTGTATTTCATTAATTTCAATTTTGAATAATGGTTCATGGTTCGGTTAACGGAAATACACAAAATAACAATTTTACAAATGATTGTTTATGGAGATGAAATTTTCTGAAATTGTCCCTATATCCCAAGGAACAATGAGTAAAATAGATAATCAGTTTTTGCGAGTTTAGGCATGTAAGGCAGGCTAAAAAAGCAGCTGCAAATACACTGGTCGAGGATGTGGAATTAAATGTAATGCTACAATTTGAAGAAAACCCACATAAATCGAGTAGAGATGCCTGCACAACATTCAATGTCAGCCATATATCGATTCTGAACATATTAAAACAAAATAATATGCATCCCTGTAAAATGATACTTCCCGAGAGCCATTGGAGGACGATTTTGATAGCAGAACTTTTGTGGACGAATGATGGATATGCTGGATAATAATATAGATATTCTAATTGGTGAAAATTTCGATTTCTGATGAGTGCACTTTTTCTCTTAACGACTATGCTTAACGTCAAAATTGACGCTACTATACAGGGTGTTTCACCATAAACTGGACAAACATATATAGCCGTGTAGATGACATCGAGAAAGTCATTTTTGCCATATGACATATACCCCGTTTTCGACGCATAATCGAGATACAGGGTATTCAATGTCAACTTTGAGCAATATTCTGATAACTGTGGTGAGTTATGCGTGACATTTGAAATAACGTTTACCGGTCACATCTTAGTATTTTTTGGGGCTCAATTCAATTGTGGTGTAGAATTTTGCGAAAAAAATTTCAAAATGGCGGAAAACCTGCAAAGTTGGATTTTTTTTTCTTGATTGTCAATTTGGAAAGCATAATCTATAAACGTACTCGATTCTATTCTTTTTTCAAAATTCGAACTTTTTTTCTACATACCTTCAGTAAAAAAAATTCGTCTGAAAGTTTTGGAATTTTTTATAGTTGAACTATCTTTAATTCTTAATACTTGGGTGCAATTAGAATAAAAAAATATCAATTGGTTTTCGTTTTGTAGCCTTCCAAAGATTACTCTCGGAGTACTTTCATAATTTTTATTTGAAAAACTGGAGGACATACGAAAGCCAAAATTGTGCCTCTGGGCTGCCAAAGTGACCCAGATAGAAATACGAATTTAGAAACCACAAAAATTTTTTTTCGAAAAAATAATTTTTTTTTTTTTTCTAGGAAACTTTCGAAAGATTCGAACTCTACACTCTCGATTTACTTGTGTACTTTGGTAAGGGAGATTCATAGAATTAGAATTAATCCAATTCATCCTACTCGTCGAGTTCGAGTTTTTTGAAAAAAAAAATTTTTTTTTTATAATTTCATGTTTTTATCCGTGTCATTCTGGCAGCCCATCAGCACAATTTTGACCTTCGTACGGCCTCCAGTTTCTCAAATAAAAATTCAGAAAGTACACCGAGCGTAATCTTCGGAAGGCTACAAAAGAAAAACCAATTGATATTTTTTCATTCTGTTTTCACCCAAGTATTCAGAATTGAAGATTGTTCAACCATAAAAAATTCCAAAAATTTCGGGCGGAATTTTTTTTGCCTAAAGACATGTAAAAAAAAGTTAAGTTCGAATCCAAAAAAAAATTTTTCACGGAAAATCTTAGAAAATCGAGTACGTTGAGATTATGCTTTCCGAATTAGCAACCAAGAAAAAAAATTCCAACTTTGCAGGTTTTCTGCCATTTTGAATTTTTTTTTCCAAATTCTACAACACAATTGAATTGTGCCCTAAAAAATACTGAGATGTGACCAGAAATCGTTATTTGAAAAATCACGCATAACTTACCTCAGTTCACAGAATATTGCTCAAAGTAGACATTAAACACCCTATATCTCGCTAATGCATCGAAAACGGGGTATATGTCATAAGGCAAAAATGACTTTCCCGGTGTCAACTACATGGCCATATATGTTTGTCCAGTTTATGGTGGAACACCCTGTATAGTCTACCGCAAATCCTCACTCGGTGAGAGAAGAACACACGCAATTCCGGCTTCGGTTTAATAGGAGGTCATTTATTAGAAGAAGTGATTTTCAAAAGTTAGTATAGATTTAGCCAAATATTTATAAGTTATCATAAATCCCAGAGAATTAGCTGTTTTTAGTATAATAAGAGTCTGTTTTGTAAACTGAAAAAATTTCAATTCAAATATCAAAATGGGTAGCCTATTATGAGAAACCATGTGCAATTTTCGAGCCGAACGGCAACGGAAGAGAACAGAATTGAATGTTTAATTGCCGAAATGTATAAATTTATGCTTTTTAGATTTTGATCAATTTTGTTTTTCATGAATATCAAAGTCCTAGAAATGAACTATTCACTTATATGCTGTCTTAGTATATAATGTATTTTTTTCACGAATGCTTATTCAATAAAGTTTAGAAATTAGGTTTTCTCTTTGTACCCCTCGGAAGAGTAGTTATTGCGTCCATCTATTAATCCCGAAAAAAACCTGACATTGGTGTCAGTAAAGATTCATTTACTTATAGGACTTTTAATGAATATAAATTCTAATGTTGAACAACAAACTGATTTATCTTTGGAATATTGTTATGTTCAAGCCTCATCATACTAGAATTACAAATTTTAAAATAATGAATTCCAAGACAAGAAGAAAGTCAATTGTACAAAAGTACCTACTTCAATGAAATAAAAACGATAAATCAGGCCTATTACACAGAGACTTCCATTAGGTATTTGGCGCAGAGTATAGCTGAATTCGAGCAAATACAAACAAGGGGAGGTGCTTGCAGTTTGCGATCGATTACTAATGGCTGCATTCGATCAGTTCGAGGTACGTATCTACTTGTTTATTAGTAATTAACGTAATTGATAAAGCAAATTCGATTACCTAGTTACCCCCACATGAGAACCTCGTAAGTACTTTACTTGGTCGAAGGATTCGTAACATGTCTCCTCTTATAGGGGCCTACTGTGAACAAATACTGATGTAAACGGTTATTGATTTAGTTCGGAGTTGAGTTGATTTGCGTGTTTTGCGTTACAGGATTCTGTGGTTCGTTTCGATGTTTCATATACCAAAAACTGAAAAATATTGTCTTTAATGCGCTTTATGTTTCTTACATGGAAAGAATTAGAATTTGGAGAAATCTTCACACAGCTCCAATTCATCTCAAATCAATTGAATTTTCTTCTAGCTCCACTTGTTAGTTATTGTAATTTTGAATTTTCTTCTTAATATGATACAATAAATAGTGGTCGACAAAATAGGAAAGATTTATGGAGTAGGTATATACAGATCTATGTTTCAACCTACAAACTTGAATGTCTTAATATTAAACTCGAAATTCTTTCATTTTACTCCAACAATGTTGATGAAGCCTCTGCTGTTGTTAATTCGGAAAATTTAAAAAAAATCAAAAACAACAGCAATGAAGAAAAAATGATTCGAATCACCTGCTGAAGCCTTGCATGCCCGTTTCACCACGTGAACTCTCCATTGAATACACATAAGGGTATGACCAAGGGACGGTCATCATTATCCCCGTCAGCAGATCTGATTTACGCTTTGATATACTTCTTAATTGCCTGGCAGCGCATTGTATGCCTGATACAGAATAGAATGCACACTTTGCAAATGAAGAAATTGACCTGTATTCGCTCATTTTAGTTTTTATTCAAAAATATAAGGTGCGCAACTAAGTTCTCTCTGTTTTTTGTATGAAAATGCAGCTTTATTGTGGAAGAATGCTTATAAATGAATCATTCAAAGTATTGCCCATTGTTATCTACAACTTGTTACCATCTTTAGGGTAGAGCTCGATCATCGTTACGGTGATCATCCACGAATCAAGCCATTTTTTGATGTCCTCAAATGAGTGAAACTGCCAGACCATGTGCCATCGACTGGAACAAGTAATAATCTAACGGCGCAATATCTGGGGAATACGGTAGGTGGGGTAGGACACCCTATTTGAGCGTTTCAACTGGTTTGGCAATGTAAGGCCTAGCGTGGACACTGGAAGTGGACATGCTGTAGAATCACTCTATCGTGCCTGTGCTCGTATTGTGACCGTTTTTTTGCGAAGTTCTTAACTCAATCGCATCAATTGAAGTGAATGCCGTTCTGCTGTATTGGTTCAACTCGATTACCTCAGCTCATAATGAATAACACTGACCTGGTCCCACCAAATACACAGCATGGAGCAGTCGCCATGACTTTCTCCTCTTTGGGCTGCTGTAGTTGATCTATTTTTTATCTCCTGTCACTATGCAATAAAGAAATCTTGTTTTGAATCATTTCCAATGGATGGAGTCGTTTGGAAATGCTGAATAAAGCTCTTCTTACGTTTGGACGAATTCTCATTTGGCAATAACTCCAATTCAGCGTCCTCGAAGGTTTTTGGCCTTCATGCCGACAGTCGTCAACATCGAAATTACCGTCTTTGACGCGATGGATCGGAGTTTGAACCGAAAGTGAAGTATAAACTGAATAACTCCCCTCCTATATCAATAGTTTGAACCATCATTATAGTTTGAATTGCTATTAATTTTACGCCCCTTAGAGCAGCATCTCCGTGATCATTATGAAGCTTTCAATGTTCTTCAGAAGCCGGTTTCTTCGAATGAAAGAAGAAAATTATCACTTCCCGCAATTGACAATTATTTGGCACAATATCAGACATAATCACTCAACCAAAAGTATCTGACGCCAAGACAAAATAACTAATGTGTTGGAACAGTTTGTTAACCATATGCTAACGTTCGTTTGAATATGTCCAAATCGACCATCACCACATAATTCTATACCTATAATTTGATCCTTGAAATTAGAAGTGAAACATCTAGTGGGCTCTGCCAAAGCAGCACCAAGAAAATCCGATAAGGTATCCATGGATATATAATGACATGTCCCTTCTCTTCGCCCGACGCATGCGTATAGCGACAACTGACCCTGGATTTAGGACTACACTGCCACCACGCTCAAATTCTATATTTATAATTCTATGACCATCCCCTACTGCTAGAGCCATCTATTGACAAACAGCGGGAACTTTGTTGCGCACCTAAAATAATTGTCTAATATCAGAATATCTGATCAATACCTTAATTGTTTTTTGAACATGTTTTCGAAATTCTTCATGAACAATTTCTATTTTTTTCATACGGCCTTATAATGCTGTACCCCTAAGAACTCCATATTGTAATCTTGATTCAACAAGGGCATAATAAAGCATCATCAGATATTTCCAAACTACACCTTTTCCAATTGTAATTCAGAAAACGTAAAATATAATTCAGAAAAGCAATTTGAATTTCAGAAAATGGAAATTGTAATTCAGAATAGTAAGTTGATATTCAGAAACGATAATTCGAATTTCAAAATAGTGATATGTAATTCAGAAAGGGTAATTTGAATTTCAGAATAGTGATATGTAATTCAGAAACGGTATTTTGAATTTCAGAAAATATAAATTGTAATTCAGAATTGGTAATTTGAAATTCAGAAATGGGAAATTTTAATTCAAAAAAACGAAATTGTAATTAGGAAAAAATAAATTGTAATTCAATTGCTTGGTATACAAACCACATTCTCTTATATTATGTATGTAATTCAAATCGAGACATGATTTCATCAAAAGTGGGTGGCGAACAATATTAATAATGATTCTTGAGGTCATTTTCGACTCTCAAAGTGCGAAGATACCTTCATAGGAGCAAGAAATATAATAATAATAACTTTATTTCCAAGAATAACATAAAGATATACAATATACAGTCGAAAACGATAACAGGAAAAAAACAAACTTGAAAATACAGAATCATTTCTCATAAAGATAAATTTTGTGATGAGATGTTCTATATGAATTTTCACTGACCAATTGGCATATCCTATAATGCTAGAACCAAAAGTTGAAGAACTGTATCTAAGACTACACACAACCAAACTTATATAGAATCACCCTGTTATTTGGAAAAAACGAATTTTAATTAAAAAAAAGTCGCTGAAAAGTGAAGAGCAGTTTTCCCAAAACAAGTTTATTACAAAAATAATATAAATTATCAAAAGATTATTTTTATAATAGAACAGAAAATTAAAAGTGTAAATTTCTCTAAATATAATTTTTATGTAACGGAGAATTGAACAACAAATGAAACGATTTTAACAAATCAATAATCAGTATTACCACCCCTGGTATTGATACAAGCTTGAATTCGACGAGGCATGCTTTCTATTAAGTTGTTAATTTCTTCTTCTGTAACATTTGCCCATTCCTCTAAAGCCGCTTGTATAAGTTGCTCTGCGTTACCAGGATTATTTTGACGAGCTCTAATTTTTCTTTTGATCCTATCCCACAAGTGCTCGATAGGATTAAGGTCCGGTGAACAAGAAGGCCACTCTAAAACAGTCACACCTTCTGTTTCGAAAATTTTTTTTGCAACTCTGCTGGTATGTGGAGGTGCATTATCCTGCATAAATAGGAAATAATCTCCAAAAGCACCTCGCCAGAGCCTCACTACAGGTTGTAGCACTAGATCAACATACCTAGGCCCTGTCAGAGATTGTCTAATGGGAATTAAAGGAGTTTTCTCACCAAACATAATTCCGCCCCAAAACATTACAGTACCTCCTTTGTATTTAGGGATCGGTCTTGCAGCTTGGAGCCCAGCTTGCCTCCCTCTACCTCTTAAAATGCGAACACGCCGGTCGTCTGATCGTAGGCCAATTCTGGTCTCATCCGAAAATAAGACATTTTTCCAATCTTCAATAGTCCAATTTTCATGCTCTGAACACCAATTAAAACGGTCAACTTTATTTTGCCTTGATAGTTCTGGAACTCTTAACGCTCTTCTCTAGAATAATTCCCGAGCGCGAAGTCTTTTTCTAATAGTTTCGACAGAAACACTTACACCTGTATCTTGCAAAAATTGCCTTTGAAGCTCTGAATGAGATACTGCGGGATTTCTCCTTGCTGTTTGGGTTAAAAAGAAGCGATCCTGCCTTTCTGTCGTTACTCTTCCACGACTTCTTCTCTTCTCGGCCTTTTCTTTAGGGTTCCTAACTCCAGAAACCTTGCATAGGTTTTTGAAACAACCCCGTGTGTAACCCCCACCGTTCTTGCAATCTGTCTTTGTGACATACCTTGTTCTGCCATAGTAATAATTCTTCCTCTCTGGACTTCCGATAACCCCACATAAGGCATTTTTTTAAAACTTCGCAAAAAAACAAAATATAAATTCACTGCGACGTTCGAACGAAATGGTAAAATCGACACTGCAAAGCCAAATCTTATCAAGTGCTTATGAACCTAACTGTTTTTGTGAGTAGACACATGCACTTTTTATTTGCTTCTAACGAAAAAGATATCAAAATAATATTTCATCTTAATACTGGGTGATTCCATATAAGTTTGGTTGTGTGTATATTTCTACGGTATAAGCTAGATACCGAGCTCGATACTATTCTGAATTACACATTTAATTTTCTGAAATTGAATTGATAACTTCTGAATTACAATTTTCCTTTTCTGAAATTGAATTTGCCATTTTTAAATTTCAATTCACAGTAATTCACTATTCTAAATTACAACATTGTTTTTCTGAATTACAACTTGCTAATCTACATTTCAATTTCGTTTTTCTGAAATTGAATTCACTATTCTGAAATTCAATTTCTGTTTTCTAAATTACATATTGCTATTCTGAAATACATGTTCTTTTTTCTGAAATTCAACTTTGAATTTCTGAATTACAACTGTGAAAGATATACTACATCTCCCTCACATTGCCTTCAAGAAATTGGGGTTTGAGAACCTACCTCAAACGAATCAGGAAAACATGTTTATCCTCTGAACGTAAAATACTCCAGTCTAGGAAATATTCATTGAAATCGACGTTAACAAACTCCTTTCATTTCATATTAGAGCGATTCAATCAAGTGACATAATCTCATCAAATAAATTAACTTCCAATTAAATTATTTGAAATTGTACCTCTGGATCTCAACAAAAATCTCCGCAGTATTTTTTTTTTTTTGATTAAAAAGGTACTTCACATTATAATTTGAAGGAATTTCATCTCGTGGAGATTAATCGACAGATCAGAATCTGCGTGTCAGGATTGAAAATTACAATCCTCAATCTACCTACTTTAGAGTGGTAAAATGGATTTATACATTACCGCCGTCGGATGATCTATGGATTCCGTCCCATTTAAATTATTCATGGAATATACCCGAAATGGCTTTTCATTTCACTCTCATCACAATACTAAAAGCAAGGTCAATTACGTTGAATTGTCGCTAAGTGCTGAGAGATGGAGATAATTAATTCCATTGTTTCAAAAAGGGCCCCTCCGTTGTCGATCGATGTTACCTGAGGTATAAGCATTTTCAAGGCTATGAACTCGAATCTGGCTTGGGAGATTCGTTTTGATTCACGCTTTTTTTTCTATTACTGCATTTATATAATTTCAGACCCCGATACCCTATCATTAGGATTACTACTTGAAAAAAAAAATTAGTTTCATTGAAACAAAGCAGATAACTGCCTCAGGCAAAAAAGAATTCACGCTGAGATCAGACATGAATTGATATAAATATCAACAATAATGCCATATCCGAAAAGGACTAGACTAAACTAGAGTTTAGAGAAATATTCAACAGCATGCAGACAATTTTTTGTTTTTTGCTCGGTGTGTGACTTTTTCCGTAATTTAAAAAAATTGTCTGCATGCTGTTAAATATGTCTCTAATTATTTCCACGGACGTTAAAATCCATTTATATAACAAGAGTATAGTTCTTGTACAATAGGAGTATGATAGATGCTGACCATGGTATCTGCTTTGTTTTTGTGATCATCAGAGCAATATAGCTCACCTTCGTCAAGAACAAGATGGAACATTGTTGATGCTAAAGAGTTAGGGATATCGTATTCAATCGTGTTTAAAAGTATGTAAACTTCGAGAAAATCGCTGTAAAATCATTTAAAACTCAATAACAACTTAAATCCATCCAATAAAAATCAGTATGAGACATTTTGTCAATCTGGTGGCCTTTTTTATGAAGTTTGGTTCTCTGCATATGCTTCATGATTGTTCTTATTTTGAAATGAAGTCAGTTTATCAACGGCTTCGATTTGAATCGAATTTTCTGAAAATGCCAAGACGTAAATTAACAAACGCTGAGGCTAATAGGGCTATCGGAATGCTACAAAGGGCCTAACTCAGGTTGTTGTAGCGGAAAGGCTCCAAGTCAGCCAAAGTGTGATATATCGACTTTTGAATAGGTTCAGGGAGACAGGTTCTGTGTTGGAAAGACCAAGGCTTAGTGGGCGACGAAAAACAACACCTGCTCAGGATCGTTTCATCACCGTTTCGGCGAGAAGAAACCCTACATCTACGTGTAGAATGCTACGGAATACTCTTCAAAATGCAGATGGGGTCCAAGTGTCCATCGAAACCATCAGACGATGTTTGAGAGAGGTGAATCTAGGTTCTAGACGTCCATTAAGAGGAGTTCCATTAACACGTGACCATAATCGTCAAAGACTGGAATAGGCAAGGCAACATATCAATTGAAACGATCAATGGCGTAGTGTCCTTTTCACTGATGAATCCAGATATGGACGATTTTCAGATTCTCGAAGAATAAGAGTATGGACAATCCCACGCATACCCCGTAATCGTCGCTATGTCCAAGAAGTCTATCCATAACGAGAGGGTAGTGTTATGGTATGGTATGTATGGTATGGTATGTTTCAACGGGCGCACAGATCGACACATTTGTCCTGGAAATATGACCGGCTTAAGGTAGCATTCGGATCTAGGCAGTCGCGACCCGGCAGCCGCGTCCGTCTGCCGCGACCCATCGCCACTGCTGGGCGGCGCTGCCACAAGCTTACGGATACCAGCGACCCGGCGGCGACTGCCACAGTGTCAGCAAGAAACCAGTGCGAACAATTGTGCATTTCGGTCCTGTTCTGAATAGCAAAATTTTCATGAATCAACTTCAATTAATTAATTTTAACTATGTCTGACAATTTAAACAAACGAAAGCGTTCTATTGAGTTTTTTTTTCCAATATCCTCCCATATATTATCTCTAATATCATTATCTTTATAAGTTTTGAGTCGAGAATCTTGAAGCGAAGGATTTTGGTCTATTAGTTCTACTAGGAACTCGTTATTTTCATCGGTAAACGCTTCCATTCTATACTACACCAAAACACAAGAACAATCAAGATGAGTGGGCAGCGCGACCATACTGCTTCCAGAGCGGCTCAGCGGCGCTGCCAAAGTCGCGCTGTGGCCACGCCTCCCGGCCGCGCTGCACGGTCGCTTGTATCGGAAAGCGTTGCATGCAATTCCGTTTGAGCGGTGCAAGGCGACCCTGGTCGTGGCTGCCGGGAAGCGGCAGCCGGGTCGCGACTGCCTAGATCCGAATGCTACCTTTACACTATAGGGAGCATGCGGCATGCCATTGCCAATGTTGTGCCAAATTTTCACGCTGCTATTGGTGAAACTTGTCAATTTCTGGACGATAACGCTAGACCGCACCGTGCAGCCATAGTTGAGAATGCGCGTGAGGAGCTTGGTATTCCACATTTACCAATACCTTCGAACTCACCAGATTTGAATTGGAACAATACACCTAAAAGTATCAGTATTCTGAGAGGAAGGAATCTGAAGGGGGAAGACAGGCATAATCTTACAGAAATGAAACTGCAAGGATCTGATGACAATGGTTCAATCGAAATCTGGCGAGTATAGATTTTGTGGGGAACAGGAGGAAACGGGCGAATTCCTGGTTACAGAGTGTCTCGCCATTACAATGCAGCGCAACGAGCGCTTCGGACGAGAAAATATAGGAGGAATGAGAACTCAAATACTGGAATTCGTTGGAGCTCTGGAGCTGGAGGGCGAGCTGTAGATGGCGTGTTGATGAGAACAGCTCCGCTGGGGGACAATAGATCTCAATAGATCTCAAAAGATCTCAAGGTCGTAGTGCACTGTATCTCCATTTAAGAGCTGGTTTCATCTAACAAGCATTCGGGGAAGCTTTAAATCGGGAGATGTCTCTCTGAACTGCTCAAACACAAATTTTGCAGATGCTGGAACAATGTTTCGGCCAAATTGTGCTTCATGCTCTTACTCGAGAAGCACAAGGGTATGAGGCAACATCAACTGTCTACCGAATGTTGGAATTCCCCCTAATCGACTTCGAAGCTCGCCCAGTTGAAGATTTCTAGCCATATAGTTGGAAAATCTCTAATAACGGAAGAGAAGCACAAGACGAGGAACTATTTCAACACGGTGTATCCATAAAAATTACAGTAATGAACGATGCGGTCGTCCAAAGAATGATGAAACGCGCCAGGAAATATCTGAGATAACGGTCTTCAAATTTTGTTTCATAATAAGGATAATTAGATTGCTTGTTGAAAACTCTCATAAAAATATAAAATTGTTTTCGACGTGTTGTCAGCCTCCGGTTTTTTTTTCGAAACTTTCGGACCATGCCTGATATTCTAGATTTTGGATGATGGTAACATAGAATATTTTTGCGTTTTCAGTGCATGGATGAAGTTATTATTCGATGTTTCACTTTCAACAAGGATATATCGATTGTCCTAAATTATTTTGTGCAGAGTAAAGTTTGTCAATATAATTGCTACACTATCGAACTATCTCCAGGTGACCAATCCGAAATCCAGTACCAACCATGGCTTAAACTTGCAGTTCTGCTCGCTTTGCGATGAAGGAAAATTGTATAGGTTGAGAATGTATGTAATAATATTTACTTTTCCCGCCTCCACCAAATCGAATCAGAAATAATTACGATTCGGGTGCTATGATCTATGATGAGGTGCTATGATCAAAGTCCGATTATTTAACAGATGTCTCCTCATGTGATGCGATTCCCCGTCGTCCAAAGAAGCAGATAATTTAGCAATTGCAATGCTGAAATTCAATAACGTAATGTTGAGTTGATCGCATGCAATTTCCAGGCTTGAAGTTGGGAGTCATACAGGTATGAGGAACTGAATAGGTTTCACATAATAACATAAATTGCATTGAGTGTTGCAACCAATTCGTTAACCATGGGCGTCTTATCTTGGGGCTATATCTTTACGACTTTGACAACAACCAAGGGCTCTAAGAATCAAATAGCCAATATAACCTCAGCGGAAGCGAATCAAAATCTTCAATGTGTCGATATTATACTCGTTATGGTATGAAGTGAAGTGTATACATTGAGAATTTAATCTAATCATTTGAATGTGTTGAAACTGTTCAATTATACAGGGTGAGTCTTTGACTCGTACATATATTTCAACTGTTGATTCCTCTCATCTAAAGAAACACATTTTTTCCTATACCATTTTTCGAAAGTCGGTTTCGTTTGGAAGATACCGGG
The DNA here is from genome assembly GCA_910592335.1 of Adalia bipunctata. Lineage (NCBI taxonomy): Eukaryota > Metazoa > Arthropoda > Insecta > Coleoptera > Coccinellidae > Adalia > Adalia bipunctata. The sequence continues at coordinate 29,091,148 of OU342951.1, forward strand.
TGTCGAAAATTTATGAAAAAATAGTACATTGTTTACGGGGTAGGAAAAGACTTAAATTCCTGGACGATCGTGAAGATTGCTAAGACGAGGCGCAAGCCGATACTGAGCAAGACAGAGTCCAGGAATGTGGCTTCTCCTACGAGGTAAACATCCTATTTTTCCGCAAATCGTTTAGAATTATACATATTTCGATCAATAATAAAAACAAAATATCAGGAATCGGACTATATAATTCTCCTTAACAAATTTCTTTAAGCCAACGTTTCGAAACAGCACTGTTCCATTTTCAAGGTTAAAAATACAAAAAGAAATTTCAAAACGTGACCAAACAAAACGAATACCCTCCAACTCATACCTTTCGAAATCTTAAATTTACGGAGAGAATCTAAAATTATGGAATGAAATAATTTTGATAAAAGAGCACATATCACAAGAATTCATAACTAAACATGAACAACCATCAAGTAAAAACGCTTCAACTATTGTCAAACATCCAATGTCATGAGAAACGTCAAAAACATAGAATTAAAACAGACGTCAATGTTGAAGAAACATACAAACCAGAAATAATCAACCGTGGAATGAATATGATTATAAACGATGAGTGTATGAAACACTATGTAAGCGTAAACAACCACAAAAATATATAAAATTATAAATATGAAAAATATATAAAATATGAATATGAAAAATATGTGAAAAAAATTTCCTATGAATAAATCATCACATTGGATGTTTGACAATAGTTGAAGCGTTTTTACTTGATGGTTGTTCATGTTTGTTTATGAATTCTTGTGATATGTGCTCTTTTATCAAAATTATTTTATGCCATAATTTTAGATTCTCTCCGTAAATTTAAGATTTCGAAAGGTATGAGTTGGAGGGTATTCGTTTTGTTTGGTCACGTTTTGAAATTTCTTTTTGTATTTTTAGCCTTGAAAATGGAACAGTGCTGTTTCGAAACGTTGGCCAAAGAAATTTGTTAAGGAGAATTATATAGTCCGATTCCTGATATTTTGTTTTTATTACTATCAATATAATGGACGAAGAAAATTTTAATGATTTCAATCTATTTCGAAAATATCGCAAATTATTCCATTCATAAATAAATGGAGCTTTGACATTCGGAATAAAATTGGTTGCGTTACTATGAATACGTATTAAATTAATGTCGAATTGTCTTGACGCATAAAGATTTAATTGCTGGTGTTTCCGAAGACAAAACAGTGTGAAATGACAAATGATGAGAAATTCTCAATTTCTGGGACTCCTCCAGAGCTGGTTAAGGCAGTGAATACTGCTTGGTTAGAATTATTTTGCCTCCCTAAGCCAAAAACGCAGTATCCCCAATTTATACCATTTCCGAATTTCATCTTTATATAAAATTATTATATAAGGATGAAATTGGAAAATGGTAAAATTGGAGATACTGCTTTTTGGCTTAGGACGGCAGTATTGCCGAAGAAATCAAGAGAAAAGTACGATTATGCCTTTGTAGAACAATGACAACTGTAAGGAAATATCGTTTCCTCACTGTGAGGAAAGGATATTTCCTTACAGTTTTCAGTTTTCTACATAAGCATATTGGTACTTTTCTCTCGATTTCTTTCGGCTTGCGCCTCAACTCAAGGCGTTAAACTCTGGCCGACGGCACCGATTCTCCATTCAAAAAGTGCCTTCCATCTCTCCAAGTTCACGCCCTCAATTTTCCAACTGAAAGCTTAATTTTTTTTTAATTCTTCTGGAATTTCAGACGGTTCTCTGCGATTTCACACTTTCTGGAAGTCCTTTCAGTATTTCCATAATTTTTTTCATTATTTAAGCGCCTATCCAAATAGATTTTTCCCTAAAATAAAGAAAGTTGATTTGTCGAGGGCACTCCAATGAATTTTCAAATAAAAAAGAATTGATGAACAACCGCCGAAAAACGATTATGAAGTCAATTTGAGAGTCTACGAAAAATGCGAAAAAATATTTTTTTCAAAGAGAAGAAATTGGAGTGCCCTCAAGAAATCCTTCAACTTTCATAAAAAAAAAATTGAGGGCGTAAATTTTACCAAAGAGAAGAAATTGGAGTGCCCTCAGGACATTCTTTAACTTCAAGCTCTTAGGTGAAAAATTGAGGGCGTGAACTTGGAAAAATGAAAGGCATTTTTTGAATAGAGAATCGGTGCCGTAGCCGTCAGCTAGAGTAAAACGACCCCTTAACAATCTTCACAATCGTCCAGGAATGTTAGGCTTTTCCTACCCGGTAAACAATGCCCTTATCTTCCCCATATCTTCGGAAAATAATTTATTATTAACTGAAATTTGGTTCATTCATGATCATTCATCGTGCATGTTCCGAAATCAAAACTTATTCAATATTCCTCCTGGTATAAAAGTTACAGCCGACTCATAAATCCACGCCAAGATACTATAAAACTACTCGAAAAAGATGAACGGTGCAAATTTTTCAAAAAATCAATCATTTGAGAAAATAAATGTATTTCTATGATTAATGAAACGCATCGTTTTCGAGTTATTCCTAATTTTATCTATGAGGAAAAAAATTATAAATCTTGAGAATAATCAGTATGTTACACAGTTTCATAAAAAATAAAATTATACTCAGCACTAAATGATCTGTGGCGATGTTTCTATCTAAAAAAGGTCCTTTGTGATAATTTCCTGCCAACTAACAAACCGGAAAAAACTCCTGCACAAAAAAATTACCAATTCATACAAGTATATTCTATAAACTCGACACTGCACGGTTAATATCACATTGATTTACTGAAATTCTTCACATAACTATCACTCGATCGAAGAAAAACACCTATAATGAACACTTTTCCCTTTCATAACAACATAGATCTGGGAAAGATTTCCTCCACGTTTGTTTACGTATCGCATCGCCTCCAACGTTATTTGAAATAGCCAGGTTGTCGCTATACGCATGCGTCGTGAATTTTTGCGGCGTAGAGAATTGCTGTTTTGTGTAGAGAAGATCATAGATGTTCAATGTTCATACTATGTTATGCGAAAAATCAACAAGCTGGCAACATGTTTCATCGAAAGCCGAGTCTCATACCGCACATCACACATAAGTATTTTTGTATAATACCTTCATTATTGACTAGAATGTCCTTTTAGATTTACATATATTTCATCCCCTACCCCTTTTTTTCCTCAACTCACCACATCAGAAAAAAAATGATTAACACAAAAACATGATGATTATCGTCGCTCTGTGTACTGGAAAGTCCGTGTAATGAAGTTCCAATTATTTTAAACTATTCCTTTCATCAAATTTCAGAATTCTGCGCAGAGCTCTAGATATTTTATAAAAATTAAATGAATTCAACTGGAAGAGAAAATTTTGACAGTAGTCTCAGGGTTACATAGTATCAAAATCAAATAATATTCACTCATACTGACTGGAAGATAAAGAACATTTCTTTATAGAATATGTAAATTCTGTTACAGATAGGGAAGCTGGAATTGTAACTAAGTGGCAACGGGTGTAATTTTTTAAATTTTTGAAATGGTCGTATATCTCGAAAACCGAAGGACTTCAATGAAACAAAACATATTTTGCTGAGCCGCCACAAAATCCTCCGCTCGAAGGTGATATATTATACATTCATTACGCCACACTCTGTATACAAAACAGATGTTAACGGAACACAAAATCTTTTTTTGAAGCTCTTTTTTAGCATAATTTCTCTCGTGACGTATGAGTATAAATAAAAGCAGCAACCGTTTCGCATCACTTCAAATATTCAAAAAATGAACACTCCTGTAAATTCATGATGTTTGATGTAAACAGCACATTGAATACAAAAAGGTTCCAATCTCCACCATTCCTCCATTTCAAGATTGTGAAATAATTTTGATAAAAGAGCACATATCACAAGAATTCATAACTAAACATGAACAACCATCAAGTAAAAACGCTTCAACTATTGTCAAACATCCAATGTCATGAGAAACGTCAAAAACATAGAATTAAAACAGACGTCAATGTTGAAGAAACATACAAACCAGAAATAATCAACCGTGGAATGAATATGATTATAAACGATGAGTGTATGAAACACTATGTAAGCGTAAACAACCACAAAAATATATAAAATTATAAATATGAAAAATATATAAAATATGAATATGAAAAATATGTGAAAAAAATTTCCTATGAATAAATCATCACATTGGATGTTTGACAATAGTTGAAGCGTTTTTACTTGATGGTTGTTCATGTTTGTTTATGAATTCTTGTGATATGTGCTCTTTTATCAAAATTACTAGCTGGCCCGGCGAACTTTGTTTCGCCTAAATAATACCTATCACCTATACCATAGCCATCTTTATTAAGAAGGCCGTGCCTATACTTACAGTAGATTTCACAACGCAATCACCAGGGATCGAAGATCAACGGCTTGGTTAGATTTCTGAACTGTCAAATCGAGTATTCTAGATCAAGCTCCGATCACCGGTGATATGCTTTGTGAAACCCCCGTTAAAGTTGTATAAACTTACCATTGCAATTTTTTCAAGCAGGAGATAAATTAGGCATAATAAAAGTTCTGTCAAATGTCATCTGTCAACTGTCATCTGTCAAACGTCATCTGTCAAATGTCATCTGTCAAACGTCATCTGTCAAACGTCATATGTCCAACGTCATCTGTCAAACGTCATCTGTAAAATGTCATCTGTCAAACGTCATCTGTCAAATGTCATCTGTCATCTGTCAAATGTCATCTGTTCATCTGTCAAATGACATCTGTCAAATGTCATCTGTCAAATGTCATCTCTCAAACGTCATCTGTCAAACGTCATCTGTCAAACGTCATCTGTCAAATGTCATCTGTCAAACGTCATCTGTCAAATGTCATCTGTCAAACGTCATCTTTTCCATGGATATGAGCTGTCACACAAAACAGAAATATATATATATATATATATATTCTTATGAAATGGAGCTGTTACAGATTTTAAAAATGCTTTGTCAACCTCTTTGAAGAAATGAAAAAAGAAGTACATTCGTAGAAGAAGATGCCCTTCAATATGAATATCTGAAAACAAATCTAATAACCCTACACTTATACGGGGAGACAGAGTTTTTGCTGAGGTTTTTATCTGTGCTCTTGCATCATACGCAGAAATGTATGGTGCCCCGTTTGACATTCCTCTGCTAATACTGAGATTAGGAGCGGGGAATGGATCAATATGTTTGTTTGAATGATCTGTTCCTTGTTGCCTTTTCGAGACACATGCCATAAAAAAAAACAGAAATACAAAAATAATATGTCAATTACTAATTATGGGCAATTTTGAATTCAGTTATTTCCGCAAATATATTTATTACCCAAACATAAATCAAAAACATTTCAAAAATATAGAGAAAAGATGAAAATGGACAATTCACGATTGATGCTGATCGTCACAATCCGATTTACTTTACATTCCGGTAAAAATTCACTGTTCCACCAACTTGATCTGATAATAGCCTTCCATGTTATTATAAGTTCTATGCAAATTACACAATAATTGTATACATCTAAGATGCCTAGAATACTGGTGTAAGCACTCGTCAAATTTTGAATGGAATGACGTTAGACCAAATTGAGAATTTCGGCAAGATTTCGTTTTTTCCACTTCAGGTGGCGCTCTTCACTAATTATGTCATACAACGTCATTACGGTCCTTTTTCCCTTGATCGATTTGATTGATTAATCAACAGCTGATCTGCCAAAGTCAATTATGACTTGACCATAGAATGACATTTTTATATGGTGAAAGTCTTATACTTTTCCTGATATGAATTAAAATGTCAAGAATATATTCCCAAATTATTGCTTGACAAAATTATCGGCTATTGACACAGAATGTTCACCAGAATAAATTCGAATATTTGAAATGACTAATAAAAATCAGTCATAATTAGTGAAAAGCGCCATCTGAAGTGGAAAAAACGAAATCTTGCCGATATTCTCAATTTGGTCGAAACAAAATCTAATCAGTGCAATCACCATGTGTTCAGTCATCGAATATACATCGCCATTCATACTCTAGTCTAGTCTAGTCTACCATTTCTGAATTTCCTACCCTTCAAGAAAATGAAATCCACCGTTGCCAGACAACTTCATGGCTTATAACTTCACAACGTTCTATTTTATCGAAAATAGCGAGTCCATTCCTCTCGTTCTATTTTATTATTGCATTTCTATTGAATACCGTGAAACTTCGTTCTACCATAGAATATTCTTATACCGTTGTTAGGTATTCTGTGGTAAGACCTACTATTCACTTGACATGCGATTCTGTGGAAGAAAAACTAACCTCCTGTGTCCAAATGTCAATATGGCATTTCGAAGTTTTGAACCAACCATAGATCGCCTTTTATTAAAAAAGAAAAGGGCTATTTTTAGGGTTTTTCCAGCAATAATTCTAATTTTTCTCGCCGTAAAAACCATCCTTGAACTTCAACGAACATTTTAAAAAAAGATTTGGCCAAATTGGTCGAGGCGTTGTTGAGTTATGCGCTTACAACACATTTTGCGATTCATTTTTATATTATAGATTTTATGCCATAATTTTAGATTCTCTCCGTAAATTTAAGATTTCGAAAGGTATGAGTTGGAGGGTATTCGTTTTGTTTGGTCACGTTTTGAAATTTCTTTTTGTATTTTTAGCCTTGAAAATGGAACAGTGCTGTTTCGAAACGTTGGCCAAAGAAATTTGTTAAGGAGAATTATATAGTCCGATTCCTGATATTTTGTTTTTATTACTATCAATATAATGGACGAAGAAAATTTTAATGATTTCAATCTATTTCGAAAATATCGCAAATTATTCCATTCATAAATAAATGGAGCTTTGACATTCGGAATAAAATTGGTTGCGTTACTATGAATACGTATTAAATTAATGTCGAATTGTCTTGACGCATAAAGATTTAATTGCTGGTGTTTCCGAAGACAAAACAGTGTGAAATGACAAATGATGAGAAATTCTCAATTTCTGGGACTCCTCCAGAGCTGGTTAAGGCAGTGAATACTGCTTGGTTTTGGTTAGAATTATTTTGCCTCCCTAAGCCAAAAACGCAGTATCCCCAATTTATACCATTTCCGAATTTCATCTTTATATAAAATTATTATATAAGGATGAAATTGGAAAATGGTAAATAGTACATAGTATCAAAATCAAATAATATTCACTCATACTGACTGGAAGATAAAGAACATTTCTTTATAGAATATGTAAATTCTGTTACAGATAGGGAAGCTGGAATTGTAACTAAGTGGCAACGGGTGTAATTTTTTAAATTTTTGAAATGGTCGTATATCTCGAAAACCGAAGGACTTCAATGAAACAAAACATATTTTGCTGAGCCGCCACAAAATCCTCCGCTCGAAGGTGATATATTATACATTCATTACGCCACACTCTGTATACAAAACAGATGTTAACGGAACACAAAAACTTTTTTTGAAGCTCTTTTTTAGCATAATTTCTCTCGTGACGTATGAGTATAAATAAAAGCAGCAACCGTTTCGCATCACTTCAAATATTCAAAAAATGAACACTCCTGTAAATTCATGATGTTTGATGTAAACAGCACATTGAATACAAAAAGGTTCCAATCTCCACCATTCCTCCATTTCAAGATTGTGAACTTACCGTTTCTATTTTCGCTATCAGCAGGTTTCATCTGAATGGGGTGGTGCATCTGAAACAGAAAGCAACGTCATCAGTCTAATGGATCATTAACATGAAAGGGGGTTGAATTCATCGGCCAATACGACATCTAGCTTTGGAGCTCCACTTCGGAAAGTATGAATGAAAAGTTGACAGAGAGTTTCTCCTTCTTTATGGTCTATGGAACAAATTCAGTTGGAAGGCTATCCGAAGAAATATGGCTTCTTCTGAGAACATCGAAATAGATTAGGTACAGTTCGTTATATGAAACGTCATTTCGAATATAGAATTGCTCAATGATATGTTGCTATGGGGTAGTAAAATTTTTCTTCCACTTAGAATAAGTGTATTTTTATTTTCCATATCTCCGTTGAAAAAAGGAACAATAATTGGACCTCCCGTGCGTCTTTCTGTCGCCGTCCATTTTCTTAATCCTCGACTAGAATTAATGACATACACGCACCTAACTTAATAATAAGTGATTTATAGCGACCTAAAAACTTGAATTTCAATTATATAATTGATATAAAATTGGGAATTTTTAATCGACATGATTCTATTTATATTGGCAATATTTTTCAACTAAAATTTCAACGAGAGATGAGAGATCCGATGAAACCTAGTATTGGTTTCAATGGAATTTCAGGAAGATCATCTACAAGAGATCTGAGCTTGTGCAGACATTGAAAATAAATATTATTTATTCATTCTATCTCACTGTGACAAATCGGTTTAGGTAGTGAAATGGAATAAATCCACACATGCACACGTCATAATTCTTGTCCCCCCCCCTCTCAACTTGTGTAGTGTAATATGACAAATTTGTGGTGTATTCGAAATTAATCAATTTTCAGCGAATAACAAGTGTTGTATATTGAGAATATTACATGGAAAATGCCGAGACATCCAATTTCCCAGTTTGACCGGGCAAGAATAGTAGCCCTACATCAAGAAGCTTTTTCGAACCACCAGATTGCGCAGAAGGCGCATAGTAGACCTTTTCCTGGAAACCGAAAGCGTTGCCCGGAGTCCGGTGCCTGGCCGACCCAGAGTGACATCTACAAGGGAAGACCATAATAACGTATGGTCCTAAAGTTTTGGGAAAAATTTCAAAAGCATATAACTCTGACTTGAATAATCTTATATTTTTATCAAATTATTCAACGATTTAACTTAACTATTCCTATTATAAATCAAAGTCAAATAACAGACGAGGGACCATTATTTTCGATTTGCCTAATAATTTCCCTGACACGTCGCATCTCAATCAGACCAGGTGAAATTTTTCCCAAAACTTTGGGACCATACGTTTTCGCAAATTTCACTCAAAGGAATCGAACGGTATCTGTAACAGCCCTTCGAATTCATTTTTTGAAGACTCAACTAGTACCATAAGGAGACGGTTGCATTCCTCAAATTAAAGGGCAAAAATTTCTCTAAGAGTACCTCGGCTATCACCTGGATATAGAGATACCCGTCGGCAATGGGCTAAATATCACCAAGAATGGCTTTTACCACATTGACGCAATGTACTTTTTTGGACGAGTCATGATTCGATTAACAAAGTGATAGTCGATTGGAAAGGGCTCAGGGTGGTAAAGGCAGACTGAAGCGACTCAATTTTACCCGGGAACTTGTGCTCTTTTAAGAGTTTTAAGGCGGATCAATAATGCTGAGGGGTATAATGTTCGGTCGCCGTACCCTCCTTATTATCGTTGAACGAACAATGACTGATACCATTTACGTAGAAAACATCATCATACCAATCGTTGTACGAATTTCGGGATAATTTCATTTATCAGGATGATAACGCCCACTACATTGCACACGAAAGGTGCAAAACATTCTTCAAGAGAACAATATTCAAAGAATGAACTGGCCAGCAAACTCACCGGACATGAATCCAATTGAACTCGTATAGTATTACTTAGGGAGAGTAATATCCAATATAGCCTAAACCCACCTGCAACTTTTCCGAATTGAGCTTAGACCTTCAGGAAGAATGAAACGATATGTCTGGAAATTACATTAATGACTTCATTTGGAGGATGCCTAGGCGTATTGAATTTGGATTCAGTATAATTAGTCAAAATAAATAATCGATACATCTAGAATTTTCCTCATTTTTCCCATTTTGTCTTATTTTGTACAATGTGTGAATTGTCTTACTGGACGAATGAAGATTATTTTTATTATTAATAACAAATCTTTCGCAACATGAAATATAATTTCATATTATCGATGCATCTATTAAAATAAATTCATATTCCTGAGGGGATAATCTCATTCAAAGTTTCTATTGGTGGTAAGTTGTCCTAGAGAACCAATTTTCAATGAAAGCACTGTACTCATACATGCCTTCTAATGACAAGCAAGGTTCGTTCAAAACATTGATTATTCAAAGTCCCCAGACGGCTTCAAAAGATAAGGAAATTTTCTGACAACGCATATTTTTATTCTGTCCATTTTCACTTCTCACATTTATACCCATTCATTTCCACAGGATTTGGTGCAAACTAGTTTTCCCCTCCAACTAATATCCCATTTTCAGTTGCTTAACAATTCTGAGATATCATACGGAAAAAACAACCATAGATCACAAATTAGTAAAAGTTTGCTCTGTTGGGTTCTCTATAAATATAATTTGATCCTTGAATTTAAAAGTGAAGCATCTAGAAGGCTGTGCCTAGGGCATAGAATTATAAATATAGAATTTGAGCGTAGTGTCTAATAAGTATACAAAAGTGTGGCAATCGTTCCCCTTAAATCCAGGGTCAGTCATCGCTATACGCATGCCTAGGGAGAAGAGAAGGGACATGTTATTCTGTATCCATGGATACCGTATGTGACTCAATACAAACAGAGACAAATAACAAATCTGCATCCGCTGATCGCTACGAAGCCCCTATGTTCCCACTCACCGTTGTCGCACATGCTCACTAGTCTCACTGACCCTAGGCACAGCCCTTTAGATGTTTCACTTTTAATTTCAAGGATCAAATTATAGGTATAGAATTATGTGGCCTAGGGTCAGTGAGACTGTTGAGCATGTGCGATAACGGAAGATGGCAAATTAGGGACATCGTGGCGAGCAGTGGATGCAGTTTCTTCATTTGTCTCTGTATTGAGCCACATAATATGGTATCCATGGATACATAATTACATCTCCCTCTCTTCTCCCTAGGCATGCGTATAGCGATGACTGACCCTGGATTTGAGGGGAACGATTGCCACACTTTTGTATACTTATTAGCCACTACGCTCATATTCTATATTTATAATTCTATAGGTGAATCACCTTGCACACATCAGACTTTGATCTTGTCTATAACGTCGAATATGTCATACATAAAATATTATCGTTTAAATTAAAATTAATCTCTACACATACCATGATGACATATTATGCTTATGATCGTTGTTATAACACAATAACTTCAGTTATTATAGCCGTGTGACAGTTGCAACTCCGTTCGGAGGAAGTTTAGGAAGACTGAAACTAGATTAAACTAGCATATCACTGCTTTATTTTGTACCTCCGCCAAAACTCGTCGGCTACAATGAAGAACTTCATGAACATTGAAAAGTTAGAACCTGAATCACTTCCTAAAGGCAAAAGTTCGAAAGAAATCTACATATTTTGCCAGAATAACGATAGCAATAGAATCGAAGGGAATGTGGGAGATTTCAACTTTTGGAGTTTTCTTGTTATCTTTTCCCCCAACTTTTCTCAATCTTCGTCCCCAAACCAGATACGTGTTTCTAGGTTCACGGAGATTGAACGTACGAAAAATATGTAGCAAGTCCGCTACTCCATTGTATCTAGTTACTTCGGAATTTACATAAGAGTTCATTGAACGTTACTACGATAAAAAAATTTAAGGTAGGTATACAGGGTATTTAATTGGAAAACGGAAATACTTGAACGGCGAATAGGGGTCACCGTGGTGGTTTTAGTTTGTAACAGGTGAATTTCCTGTTTACACTTCGAAATTATTTATTTACTCATTATTCATTATTTCATCTAAATTTGCGATATAATATGTTTTGAATCTACTGTATTGAATAATTCTGATGAACGTCAATTGTGATATATTGGACCACAGTATAGATACACTCCAGATAAAATGAACTGAAATCTTTACTCTCTCGAGAACTCGCGCACCATTTCTGTGCGCAGTAGAAATTTAGAGGGACCTTTGAATTTACATTTTACCGCCAACCGGGAGTATCGTAAACATTAGGCATAATGATGCGCGTGTCTGAATCGGAGTAAGAAAATACTCGAAGTGCGACTACTGGTTGGTGTCTATACTGTGATTGGACTAATTGCGTGGATATTGATGTTGGCAACGCCGACTGAACAGAGAAATTTTGATGGTTTGCGGTTGCGTCAACTACTTAATTATTGGCAGGCCGTTTTGATCTTCGTTTGATTTGAATTGACCAATACGATCTAATGGAGAATGGATTAGATTGGTTGATGTATCAAAGGCACGTTCCAACACTTCCAACCTGCGAAACTGACAGCATCGTTTGGGAAGTCTTTCTCGAGCCTTCGGGTATGAGAGAGTTGACATTGAATTGTTGTGTAATAATTTGGAAATGTATTGTGTTTCGTGAATCTTGTTTTTGTGTTTGGATATTTAGGCAATTTGTAATATAGTTAGTCACCAATTCATTGCGTTCATTACTTGGAAATTTGAGTGATACACATTTCTTGTACTTGGTGGCCATATTGGAACGCTGTTGAATTCTTGTCAGCAACTCAGTATTTATTCAAATTACCAGATAATTATATAATTCATCGCATGGAGTTTTGTAATTGCATTTAGATTGTTGTGTATATTGAGTTCTAAGGGAGGAATAAGTAATAAAATTTTTACTGCGTGTTTTACGTATATATTCTTTATCAGTCGAATTACTATAATAACTGTGTGTTTTACTGTATGGTCACTGGTTCCAATGACTTGAACAATGTATTACTTAACTAGCAACCCATTTCTGCATAGAATGCAGATATTTCTGTTGGTGACCATTTCTGTAGTCTCAAGGTATACCTGGTAGAACGCTATCTTCATTATAAGATCATTGCGGGTAGAGAACTGATTATGACTTGATTCCAATCTTTCACCTATACTCATATGTCTGAAACCTCTGTATGATATTTTACAAATTGATTGTTGGCAACTTGCTTTGTAAATGCTAGATTTAACTATGAATTCTTCGTGCTGGACCTCTCTTTCCGGCAATCTTACCCTGCACAACTAAATGAAGGAGGTGAGACTCCTCTGGATGCCTCATCACGTGGCCGAAGTATTCTAGTTCCGGCTTTTTATATGTCAATTATTTCTGTATTCTTCTTCATTCGTTGAAGCTTGCAAAAATTTATTAATCATCAAATTTACGGTTGGGAATCGTCCAAAAGACTGCATGGTTCACAGATGGAAACCATTTCCGTATTTAGAAATCACACGATTTTTGAGTACCTCATTGCAGGTTTGCTCCTATGGACATGAGTGTCGTTATTTATTTTGCACTAATATGATTGTCTTACGTTGAGCGGAAAATTGTCATGAAGGATCAGGTTAGACCAAGCATGTCAAACTCGCGGCCCAAATCGTAAATTATTGCGGCCCTAGAATCATGAATTTTTCTCGGTTCTGGAATCACACATTTGATTCACGGTATTCACCCAACTTGTGAAACTGTGAGCGAGTTCATGTTTATGTACAATTGTACGCCATCTAGTGTCACCTAGCTTCATTACACGATAGATTGCTGCCTGTGGCCGATTTCGCGCTTTTTCATATATGGGATTCCCCTATTTCTCTTGATTATATAGTGCCTTCTTGCGTGCGTCTGCGTAGTACACCGTTGGGTTTGTTATTCAGTGTACGTTTATTGCAGTTCGCCGTAGTATAAAAAATAGTGTTTTCCCATTACTTAGCCAAGTTCGTTAATCATTTGAATCCAACCATTCCTTATATTTATTTGCTTGGTAAGTTATTATTCAAATTATTTGAGTGTTAGTAATCACTTTCTGATAGTGAACTATCTATTTGTTGACGGCGATTCATTTTCTTCAGAAACTGCTTCTATTCAGAATGTCGACCTCACAGCCTGGAAGTAGTAGCAGTAATTCAAAAAAGAGAAAAATCGTTGATGAGCACCGAACATTCCAGGAAAAATGGGAACTAGAATATTTTTGTTTTCAAGGAAAAGATAAAATAATTTGCTTGATATGCAACAGCACTATTAGCGTTCCAAAATTATTCAATATTAGGCCACATTATGAGCAACATAAATCAAAGTATGACAAATTTGAGGGAATAATGAGAGAAGAAAAGTTGAAAGAACTGAAAATAGGACTGAAAAAGCAGCAAGCAATGTTTTCAAAAATTCCGCAAGAAAGCGAAGCAGCTGTGCAAGCCAGCTACATGTTGTCACAGATGATTGCGAAACATTCAAAACCTTTTACTGAAGGCGATTTCATAAAAACCTGCCTCATTGAGACTGCAAAAATAGTATGTCCTGGCAACGTGAAGCCATTTGAATTAATTTCATTATCTCGCAATACCGTCGTTGAAAGAATAAGTGAAATGGCAGATAATATTAGTGAGCAAATAAAAGGTAAATCATCAAGTTTTGAGAGATTTTCAATTGCATGTGATGAGAGCACTGATATTGGAGGCATAGGCATAGCACAATTAGCTGTGTTTCTGCGAGCTTGCGATACAGACTTCAATGTGTTCGAAGAATTGTTGGAGTTAGTTCCAATGAGTGATACCACGACAGGACGGGATGTTTTTGATTGCGTTTACGCGCTTTTGAAAAAATATAATCTCCCTTTGGTAAAGCTATCTTCTGTGGCGACTGATGGAGCACCTTCGATGTGTGAAAAGAGAGTCGGTTTTGTAGCATTACTACGTAAGCAGCTTGCAGAAATTGGCGTAGAACCGAACTTTCCTCACACGCATTGCATTATCCATCAGGAGGTTTTATGCACGAAAGTGATAAAAATGGATAATGTTTTGTCCTATGTGAAGAAAGTCATAAATTTTATTAGATCACGAGGATTAAATCAGAGACAATTTTCGACTTTCCTTAGCGAAATAGAAAGTAATTATTCCGGGCTTACTTACTATAGTGAGGTTCGTTGGCTATCTTGCTACAAGATACTGAAGCAATTTTGGGATTTGAAGGATGAAATATCCCAATTTTTGAATTCGAAAAGTCAACCCACAAGCTTGTTCAGTGATCAAGTGTGGCTGCAAGACTTATCCTTTATGGTTGATATCACAAAACATTTAAATGATTTAAATGTATCGCTACAAGGAAAGAATCAACTCATTACAAATATGCGGGACAAAATAAGCGCATTCAAATGCAAATTGGTTTTATGGGAGAAACATTTGCGCTAAGAAAATCTTACTCATTTTCCTACATGCCAGATATACAAATCAAGTGCAAGTATATCTTATCAGAAATACGCCGATAAAATTGAGAATCTCAGATGTGAATTTGAAATGAGATTTGCAGATTTCGAGAGTTTGCATAGCAAATTTACTTTATTTTCATCAATTTTCTCAACAGAAATCGATTTGGTACCTGATGAAATGCAGATGGAAGTGATCGAGATTCAGTGCGATTCGGATTTAAGAGAAAAATTCAAGGAAGTTGGTGTACCTGAAATTTACCGATAATTTCCAGCTAAATTTGAAAACGCTAGGAATTTAGCCTATGAGATTATTTCCATGTTTGGGAGTATACAGATGCGAGCAGTTATTTTCGCTTATGAAAGGAAATAAGTCTCCTATAAGATCAAGGATTACCAACAATCACCTCGGTGCGGTATTAAAAATTAAAACTGCTAATAGTTTGTCTCCAGAAATAGAAAAACTTGTTGCACTGAAAAGGAATCAAGTATCGGGCAAGAAAAATTGAAGTGAAATGTACAGTATTATTTGTTTGCATGTATAGCTTGTAAATTTTTTCATTTTGTTATTGTTTATAGTATATTTTTCTATTATTTCATTGTATGAAAAAGTTTTTCTACAACCCCCCCCCCCCGCTCACATCACTTTTGGCAATTTGCGGCCCTCTTGAACTCAGCCTTTTTCATTTTGGCACAAGGCGCGCATTGAGTTTGACACCACTGGGTTAGACCTACAAGGATGGATTCATGGCGTTAACGCCGGAATCGCTCATTCCGGAACGCATCAGATGGAGAAAAAGAGAGAATTACCGCCGATAGTCTATGATGGCGTCTAGACAAGTAAAATTGCACCTGGAACCGTTCAATTTCGAAGCTTATTACCAAATTATAACCCGATCAGATTGAAGAATTCTCGGAACTAATAGACCAAGGCATTCGGATTCAAAGCAATCCTGAAGATTTCGAGTCTATAACTATAAGTAGGATATGTATTTTCTTTCCAACACTTTTATCTATAAGACAGGCATGACGAACGGACAGAATCGAATTTGCCCCCGCAATATTCAACAGTTTTTCCAACCTGATCGAAAATCATGTTCGGTTCCGAATTCCACAATTACATTCGACATTCGGCCGAAATGATAAATATTTAGTCTATTGTAATAAGCGCCTAAGAAGTATATCAGTTCTGTATTTGTGGCGCCATCTGTGTCCAAGAATGAGTACCTACTCCAAATAGGTGCTGCATTTTTCATGGCACTGATATTCATTTTGTTCAATCTAACAATATTGTTTATGGACAAAATGACAAAATGAACAATGCTTTCACGAAACTCCTCAGCCTGGGAGTGGGAACCTTCACTCCCACTGGTTTTGTCCCTCGAATTTATCTGTCTTATATGCAAAATATGAACTTCCTCGTTTTCGGGTTGAAGGCAGGTAGCAGGCAAAGAAAGAGCACACGATAACGTGGAACGGAAATAGCTACGTGATAGGAATATACTAATAGACGAAAGATAATGCGGACTTTGGTGGTATTATATGCCGGTTGGGTGAAATGTATACGCATAAAATTTGAAGGCTTTTATTTCGTTCTGCATATATTTGAAGTGCTAGTAGAACTAATTAGCAACTGTCTGATTGTAAATACTTTAACATTTTCAAGTTTGTACAAGGTAGTCTTTCATCGAATCTTATTACAAAGTAATCATCGAACAGAAAATGGGGCTCCGTGAGATAAAGATAAGGAACAACGTGACAAAAAATGTTGAAAATTGAGAGGTAAGTGCAATGGAACAAATTACAAAATGCATCTGATGCTCATGTTTTTGTTAATAAAATACTTCCGGTTCAACCGGAAATGCCATCAACTTCTTATAAATGGGACACCCTATATATTTTTACAGATTTTGAAAGAGCTTGTTATCTTGAATTCGAATTCATACATACTGAATTCAGTGTGAAAAAATCATAGTGGGGAGGTGCTCCATCTTGTTGAAACCAAACATTTTGTGGTAATTGCCCATTCTGTTGAAGTGCAGGAATAATTTCGTTATTTAGGATGTCCAAATAATTGTCTTCATTCAAGTTTCCGTCGATAAAAAATGGGCCTTCAAGCCGATTTTCGACAATACCTATCCAAACATTTAACTTCTGTGGATGCTGGGTATGTGATTCATGAATTCAATGAGGATTCTCATTTGACCAAAACCTCGTTTTTACATTTTTTTTACACTAAACTCAGTATGTATGAAATCAAAAAATAACAAGCTCTTTCAAAATCTGTAGAAGTACATTCAAATAAAATAAGTCGGTGACATTTCCGGTTGAACCGGTCGAACCGGAAGTATATTATCAACAAAAAAATGTACATCAGATGCATTTTGTTCCATTGCACTTACCTGCAAATTTTCATAAACATCGTTCTGTTCGTTTGAAAGATATTCACTTGGTTCCATACTTTTTCCCAACCCTGTATATACAGCGTGTCCCAGAAGTCGCGCAACCCATTGAGGGGATCGAAAGTGAAAAATATATATAAGACCGAAAATCCATGTTTGAAATTTTTGGATAACGAGTTAGTTAGTAATTAATTAATCAAAGTGACCAATCAGGTGCGCCCTACAGAAGAATAAGTGGACAATGGGGATGCGAGAGTGAGACGCTAGTCTCGGTCCCCACTGTCCATTATTTCTTCTGTAGGGCGCTCCTGATTGGTCACCTTCATTAATTAATTACTAACTAACTACGTTATCAAAAAATTTCAAACATGGATTTTCGAACTTATATATATTTTTAACTTTCGATCCCCTCAATGGGTTGCGCGACTTCTGGGACACGTTATCAAAAATAGTATTGAACTGGCTTAAACTGTTTTTCCAAATCAAGTCATTACTGTAACGATGGAAATAAAATGGCATTTGTCGACAATTATTTCGAAGTGACAGTTCTTGATAATTGATTTTAAGAGATTTACCAAGTTGGTTCCATATTTGAAAAAATTGTCAGTTTGAAACCATCCTAAGAAATCTAAGGCAGATGATGAAACCTATTTGTTGGTTAAGGTAGATTTTTGAAGATTGTTTTATGTGTTTTTTAAATTACTGATTTCCTTTTAGGTTGTTTTAATACTGGGTACTTCGGGTGCTTGCCGCCGTGAGGAACTCACTAAAATGACAGTCGATGACATAGAAGATAAGTATCAAAATAAGAGATGTTTCAACCAAGCTGTTGGAATAAATAGTTTTGGAAAGATGCCTAGATCAATAGTAAAACACCAAATCCTGAAGCTTACACGGGCCATTGTTTTCGGAGAACATCAGCCACACTCCTTACTAATACGGGGGCCTATATTATGTGTTTTGAAGCGACATGGAGGATGGAAATCTTCGACTGTGGCCGCAGGATACGTGGAAGATTATATCGACAATAAAATTCAGATATAAAATTAAATTTGAGACTGTGAAATTTCAGGATCAAGTTCTGTCACCTCTAGGGCAGTTGCATGTAAATCAAAAATGGATAGTCTTTCAACTCCCAAAACTACGCTATCACGAGCTGAATCTAAGTTATCTGGTTTAGGAATGAATATTGTTTCGTGCACTGGCTGCACCATTAATGTTAACATTGTAGATTGTAAATAATAAATAAAATAAGGTAGTGTTAAATTTTTTCACAATTTGAAAGCCTTCTTTATTGTTATACATTAATGAATAAATGATTTCTTGGATTTTTGTTTCATTGAGGAACATACAGGTCAAACTATTAAATCCCATATAGTTTACATGTAGTGTGCGAAGTATTTCGCACACTACTTCGCGCACGGTGTCATGGTAACGAAGGAAAATGAAAAAAGTGTCACTTCCCATATTCTTGTCAATGAGCGAACCTTGTCATTTTTTGACGTTTGTAAAAAAATTTGTTATGTCTGCCTTTCTAGCTCCCTTCCATCCTTCCTTGAATTAATTTAGTTATGGAATTATGATATAGCATATTGTATTAAGAATTTGTTTACCGATTGTTACGAAAATTATTTTTTTTTTTCAATTTGCGGCCAGAACCGAATCTGGTATTCTAGAATTCTGACGCACCATGGCCTTCTGTTATTCACTTGTGATATAAATAATTCCAGGGAACGACGATTTGTTGTACTTGAACTGATGTGATTTGGACAATAAATGTATTATTATTATTATACAGTATGGTGCAAATGAAAGGATTAAATTCGTTATTTCGTAAACCGGCGACTTTAAGGAAAAATCCTGAAACCCGTTGATTTTTATTTTAGAACGGTCTATTCGTAAGGATACCTTTTTATTTTTGACGTCATCTATGCGAGCGTGATGACGTCATCGCTAAAATTTTTAAATGGAAATGTGGGTGTTGTAATCATGGAATTATGAATATGAAATTTGAGCTTAGTGGCTAATAAGTAGGTATACGAAAGTGTGGCAATCGTTCCCCTTAAATCCAGGGTCAGTCATCGCTATACGCATGCCTAGGGAGCAGAGAAGGGACATGTAATTCTGTATCCATGGATACCGTATTTGACTCAATACAAACAGAGACAAATAACAAATCTGCATCCGCTGATCGCAACGATGCCCCTATTTTCCTATTCTCCGTTATCGCACATGCTCAATAGTCTCACTGACCCTAGGCCCAGCCCTCTAGAGGCTTCACTTTTAATTTCAAGGATCAAATTATAGGTATAGAATTATGTGGTTGTAATACATTATTTGAAAGGTCTTTTGAATACCTATTCAGCCATATCAATATGTACTCGTTATTTTTCCAGAGAGGCGTATTATGTGGCATAAATTTTCGATTATGACTGGCCCCATGAAAATTACCGCCGAAATGATCCAGAGTATGAGTCGGAAGTTTGAGAATCTATACCATTGTATGAAAGTTGTTTGATTATAGATCCATAGAAACCCTATTGTAACGACTCCTTACTGAAAATAGAAAGTGAAATTGTAGATCAAAACGGCACTCTAGAATCAAGATTATAGATCGGGAATATCAGCAATATTTCGCGATCGCGGCGCTATAGCGGCAATGGAAAAAAGCGCGATCCCTTTCGGGAGATATGAAAAATAGGACCCCCATTACATTACGATCGACAAGACAAACTAAATCTTATCATATGCCGTGTAGGGCAGATTGATCTTTTCATCATGATGACTTTATGAATCTATCACTTACCGAGAATACGTATCACATTCGTATTACCTCTTGTTTTTGAAACCGTTTTCGGTCTTTTAGCAGTTTAGCACATTTTTCAGTTAACTCTTAATAAGATCTGCACCGTTGAACAAATATTTCTGTATGCTGTATTTGAAGAGAGATGTGAAGGTAATTGAAAATATACAGGGCAATCCACTTTGTTGGATATCTTTTTTTGGAAACATTTTGCAAAATTTCGAATGGTCATCATATCCGAACTACTCCTCGTGCAAGGAAAGCTCCATGCTACTTGTCTCTCTCCTTTATCAGCCGTATTAGTAATTTTCTTCGATGTTTTTTCGGACAAAAGACAACAACCCACCATACCTACTCAAAAAACCTTGATTGGGCAGATACCTTTGGCTTCTCCCCTTTCCATATAGAATAAGCAATAAATATGAAATTTAGTTCCGAAAATCGTGAACTGCACACGTTTCTACAGATAGGTTGAGACAGCTCTGTTAAATTATCTCACGGTGTTTAGAGGAGTAATATCAAGACAGATGTTCCACGGGACGTAGTACGGGCGTTTACCTCCAGTATTTGATCAAACAATGCCGGATTACGGTACGCCTAGGTTGGAATGTATAGCGTAATTTGGTGTCTGAATAGTGGGAACTGATAATAGGATGGCACGTGGACCAGAATTAGCCAAACAACACCCGGAACGGTCCTCCGATATGATATATATATATATACACGCTCGCTCGAATCAGTTTCCATTGTTGCGGGTCCAGAATGTCAGGTAAATCTCATTATCAGTTTGCGAGTGAAAACGGCGAATAATGAAAGATGGAAAATGCTGGGAATTCGGGAACTCGAAAGAACGCAATGTTGCAATTATTGCGAGATAAGGAATTGTTTATCTAGCGAAAGGGGTTGAATGTAGCAACATGGGTTATCGTGATGATCTGCTATTATCCTTTTAGTACTATCCTCAGAATCCTCACACACGAACGGTCGGCAAAACAGTTGTGAAAGATTGAAATACATTGTATATAATAGGATCATGCACACGGAACGGTATCGGATAGAAAACTATTCGGCTGCCGGTGAAATTAGAATCGAATTCGGCGACACGCGGCAGCCGGACGCAAAAGAAAAACTGCAACTGTAAATCGTCGTTATTTTCACAGTCAGTTGCTAAGCGCGAAATTGGTATTCACTATTTGTGTAAGTTGCTATAACAACAGTGGCTATGAGAAGTGGTTCACTAGCAACGCCGTGGCAACAGCTTAGGAGGTGTTGTTAACGAAAACCACGTGCGTTGAGCACTATTTTGGAATGTTTTTCTGTATTTGTGTAAACAATTAAATATTTTAAATCTATAAAAATGGCATTTCTCGTGCAGATGGGCTTTTCAATCATTTAGGAATTATATATATATATATTCTTTTGAAAGAGAGTAATACATACTTTTTTCTTAAATCAAACAATATATGGCATAAGGCACGTGTGAAGAAATGGCGACAAGGAACAGATTGTATAAAAAAAAAACAATCTGTTTCCCGATCCAAATCTTAGTGTTAGCAGAGGGAATGTGAACGGGGTACCATACAATTTTGCGTATGACACACGAGAACAGATAAAAACCTCTGAAAAAACTCTGTATGTGTGGTGCTGTTGTAGGATGCATAGATCGTACTCATATTGCAATCATTAATCCTCCAGAGAATAATGAAATTTACCCTGGTGCGGTTTATTATAACCGAAAGGGGTATGCTAGTATAATAGGTATAGTTTCGTGAAATGTATAAAGGACAATCAGATGCACAATTTAAAATTGTTTTTACATATACAGGGTGTTCGATAATAAAGATATAGACCAAAGTTACACTTTTTTGAATGGAATACCCCATATATGAATTCAAAAATTGAATGGCAAGCTCAAATAATGATGAGTTTATAAAGACCATTTTATGTCTTAGAAGAACCATTGTAGAGAAAATGGCGAAAAATGGAAAAAAAGGAGTATTTTCAATTTGCAATTAATGAATAAACCCTTCAAGCCAACGAGACAGACAATGTTTTTTCTTGTAGAAATATTGGCTACCTTTATGCAAAAGGAAAAAAATTAACTCTGGAATATACTGAGTGATCATAATTGATGTTCAAACATTAACTACAAATAAT
Organism: Adalia bipunctata; assembly: GCA_910592335.1. Taxonomy (NCBI): domain Eukaryota; kingdom Metazoa; phylum Arthropoda; class Insecta; order Coleoptera; family Coccinellidae; genus Adalia; species Adalia bipunctata. The sequence continues at coordinate 29,113,631 of OU342951.1, forward strand.
GGTCAAAAACTTTCTTATTTCAAATGGCACACCCAGTATTTCTGTACCTTGTTGAACGTAAAAATTAATATCGAAACTATTTAGTCCAAGATCCCAGAGCAATCAGACTACTTATTTTCACACGGATGAAACCTGAAGTTTTCAGTAGCGTCTCGTGTGCCTTGAATGCCTACGCGCTTTGTGGAACTTGCCGAGTGACACCGGGGCAGGTACCAGGTGAGAAAGGTAACTAAAAATAAGAATTATTTAACTAAAATTCACATGGTTGATTTTTATATATGTCATGTAGAATATTATTTTAAAGTAATATCATAAGTGTCAGACACTTTTGATGGACCATAGCATTTGTCAGACGCTTTTAAGCTACCCAAAAAATAAATGAACTTTACTTATTTTTACATGTCTGATTTTTCAATATTTTATTGAAGTATTTTTAAAAAATTATTTTCAATCAGTCAGACAAATTAGAGTGACCAGATATGTATAGGACATTGTGCATGAATTGGGTCTAGAATTTTCTGAAGAATCCAAAAAATAAATAACCAACAGGGGGTTGCATTTGAAATAAGAAAGTTGGTATTGGCCACGGTCACATGGAACACCCTATATAATATTATTTTCCTGAAAAATATGCGCATTTCAAATTACAAATCGACGTGTCCGAGCGTTTTTCCCAACACGACCTCATTTATTCGTTATCAAATTTATTCCATTTGGCTGTTACACTCTGTATATACAAATAAGTTATATTACACGCAAACAGCACATACACAGTAGATTGAAACATACGGTGAGTTTAAGAAGGGGAACCGAGTTATCATGGACGTCTCACTCACTCTGAAGCGCATGCATAGTGCTCTCGCCCTCATACTTCTGTCCGAATGATTTTTGTCTTAGGGGATGCTTGGTCACTCTAATTTGTCTGACTGATTGAAAATAACTTTTAAATAAATACTTCAATAACATATTGAAAAATCAGACATGTAAAAATAAGTAAAGTTCATTTATTTTTTTGGGTAGCTTAAGGGCTCTCACAGACACAGCGGTTTCTGCCGAATCGGCCGTCGAGAAAATCGCCCAGTCGGCGGTATTGGCCTGTGCTTTTGCGCTATGAAACCACACACCGCCGCCCAAGCCAACTCGTCCCACAGAAGCAAATTCAGCCGACTCGGCGATTTTCTCGGCTGCCGACTCGGCGGAAACCGCTGTGTCTGTGAGAGCCCTTACAGCGTCTGACAAAAGCTCTGTTCCATCAAAAGTGTCTGACACTTATGATATTACTTTAAAATAATATTCTACATGACATATATAAAAATCAGCCATGTGAATTTAAGTTAAATAATTCTTATTTTTAGTTACCTTTCTCACCTGGTACCTGCCCAGGTGTCACTCGGCAAGTTCCACAAAGCGCGTAGGTATTCAAGGCACACGAGACGCTACTGAAAATTTCAGGTTTCATCCGTGTGAAAATAAGTTATGTCTGATTGCTCTGGGATCTCACTGTAATTGTCATTGGGTTTCCCTATACCTAAACCTAATAGTTTTCAAGTAATTTTCGATTTTTAATTCAACTAGCTAAACCTACCATTATGATTAGCGATATTCATAGAAATACTTGAAAATATTTTTGGGGAAATGCTTACAATATTATTTGAAATCTGAAAAACTCATATGAAGATCTCAATAATGGTGTTGCAGTCACGCAAGATTTATTATCCCTTTATAAATGATTATCTACTGTTTTTCTGAATATCAATTATTTTTTCAATTATTTTCAAATTAATTTCGCCAAGAAGGTATTAAGTGTCATTATCATTTCTTCTTTTACGGTACATGCCCTAAAATTTTTTTTTATTCCGATCCTTCTGAAGTTGAGCCATATGAGGACGTCCCTAAACTCACTACTGCTGCTTGGGAAATTCATAACATAGTTGGGTTGATATTTGTGTGGACAAGATGTCTAGAATGATGGTGTAAGCACTCGTCGATTTTTGAATGGATTGACGTTCGACTAAATCGAAAATATCAGAAATGTTTCGTGGCGGCGCCGCAATGTCATACTTGTCCTTTCGGAATTTTTTCCCTTGATCGATTTGATTTCAACAGCTGATCTGCCAAGGTCAATTATGACATGACTGCAGAATGACATTTTTATATGATAAAAGTATATTATGCAACGATCATGTAATGATGGTCATTGATATACGAGCAAAAACCGGGATACGAAATGAGCCGGAGGCGAACAATTCGGTCTTGCTTCCAATAATGATTAATCGGGCTGGAATTGTAAATGAAAAGTAAGAATATACGTTAATCTTCGATAATCGATCGAATACTTACCTCCACATAGCGACTAAATTTGAAAAATATGCATCTTGAATTACGTCAGACCTCGGACATATCGAACGTCAACGCGATGATTCGAATTCTCCGGCCAGGTCTATAAAGATTTTGCGATTTCGGCGAAGTTCGCGATTTTCGCGAATTTTTTCGAAATACTTCCCGATATCGCAGAGAAAATCCAAAAGCTTCAACGTGGAGCTCCGTTCTTCCTCTTTCCGACGCCCCCTTCCCGTAGCGGACGGGGGCCGCTTGATTGGAAAATAATGAATTTCAATTGATACAAAATCTGTATCGTGATGATATGCCAGAATCTTGTTTTTATTTGAAGCAACCAATATATTGAACCCAAATCGTCCTTATCGAAAGCCGTCTTCTTTAAATAAGTGTTGATTTCGATCAGACCAATCGATGATTTCAATCATAGAAGCATAAAGTTCACGCATATTCAACGGTCTCCTGTTTATAATCCAACAGTGAATCGAAAAGCAGGAAAAGTATTATAATTTTTTTCTCAGGTGATATTAATTTGAATTGTGACATATGAAACATTTTCGAAATCAGCAAAAAATTCGCAGCAAGATAAAAGAACTTTCGACAATAGTTTATATTTGAGCTAGAGATCAAAAATCCTTCTCATTTCTCGAAAACAGCGGGATGAAAAAAATCAATCATATAATATTCGAATCACTCTTAAAAAAGTGTCTGTAGAATGTAACAACAGATTTCCAATAGGAGTTCAAACGAGCGAGTTATTCAGCATTATTGAAAATGATAATTCCTCAATTTTCGCTGATAACTCAAAATCTATGAATGATAGGTCGGATCTGTTTTCAGATTTGGATTATTCAGGAAAAAAATACTAGAGAATGTGTTCTCCATTTTCTTCTAGCTCCTGTAGTTCTCGAGGTCCCCTCAGTAGACAACGAATTTTGCCCACCCTGTATATTCAAACTCAATGGTGGAACTGAAATCTACTTATTCTGATAGTAACCCTGATAATTTGGAATCAATAATTAATCACCAGCTATCCAATCAGGGTATTATATAAATACAATAAGGTTAAAATTTTGAGTGAAAAAGAAAACAAAGAATTTCCCTCTATTGGTGCACCCAAAAAGACTTCAGTTTGAAAAAAGATCAGCAACGACAAATTTGAAATTATAATTTGAAAAATGAACACTTTCCGATTGATACACTACTCACTTTTGCAAAGGAGCATTTTGAATATAACGGAGGACGGACATCACTTATCAAAATTATAAAATCAAATTCATTATTTTTGCAAGAAAATAAACATTTAGATAAATACGTTATTACTACGACCACTATGCAGGCACGACAACGTTGCGTAGTTATCTGACTGACTATAACCTAACATTTTCAAAATGTACACGGAGGAATGTGTCGGAATGTTATGGACAACCGGAATTCTTTATGAAAGTAAATGGAGTGTACACATTTTTTTTTGTGTTGTGATTTTCACGAAAAGGAATATCCTGTAATGTTCAGAGAACATCGTGAGAACCAAGGGCTATCAATTAACAAAATGTTATGTGTTCAGGTTTTTTCGTTCGGAAGGACAGAATTGAATTGGACGAGGATTCGTCAGTCCGATCTCATCATTTGTAACTGTTTCTGGCTCAAAATTCGATAGACACGGACAATCTTGAAGAAATGACTTTCCGTTGACTCGTGTGAGGATAATAAAGTTCGACTAAATTTATAATGAATGATTTTATCGTCTGTGTATTCAATTAGAGGGAAAGATTTTAGCGGCATGCAGACAATTTTTTGAAATTCCGGAAAAAGTTACACACCGCGCAGGAATTGAACCTGCGTCTCCTACTTTGCAGGTACGGTGCTCTTACCATATGAGGTGAACCTCATGATATTGAATTCCGGGAAAAGTTAGCTCAGTTGGTAAGAGCACCGTACCCGGAAAGTAGGAGACGCAGGTTCAATTCCTGCACGGTGTGTAACTTCTTCCGGAATTTCAAAAAATTGTCTGCATGCCGCTAAAATCTTTCGTTCGACTAAATTTTTTTAGAGATGTTCACCTGCGAGTTCTCATCACATTGAATTCACAGTTCGTTCTCCACAACAGGATTTTGTTAGATCGCAGTTGAACGCTTAGAGTGCTTAGACTATGTATAGACAAAGGTTGAACGGCTCGAGAGAACTCAATACATTTGAAGAGCAATATTGTAAATCTAAAGAGATTTTTCAAACGTGGATGCTCATTAGCGAGATGCCAACAGAAAGCTGATTCGGATGATGTTAAACTTTAATCCCCTTCTATTTCGCAATACGAGAGTGCTGTGCTCTATACATCACACGATATTAAACTTTCACCTCTAATTTTACTTGGGAAGCCTATGCTGAAATTCATGCTCTCCATATATTATATCTTCCACTATTCTGACTCGATTAGTTGGAATTTAAAACGGAGTAGGTAACGAAGAGACTGTGTTTGTTATTAAGAAAAATATATGGAATACCTTCAAGAAATTGGAGGGGTGAATAGTTAATAGGAGAATCTGAATTACTAATTGAAGCTCACGAAAGTTGTGCCAACAAGTTCCCGAATTAATGATGATACTGTTTGCGCATTTTGCTGTTCTTCGGAATGAAATGAGAAGGCTGTAATGTAGTAAATATTATAATAATGCAACCACATTGACTGTTGAAATGTTATCAGATCCCATGAAGAGACAGGTCTTTTACTCTCATGATCTAGCTTTATGAGTCTCAAATAAACAAACCATCTATTTTGTTCAAAAAGTTCCGTTTTAGTACTTCGCTACTATTCAGCTGGAACTTCTGATACGAAATGAAGTCTTTGGGATTCAATATTGTATTGTGCATTAGTTTCGTGAAATTGAATTAATATGTTCATCGCTTAACGGTCGAGCTATACTTCTTAGCCAACATGCTGGATTTGCTTAATTAGGTCTCTGTAGAGTTGAGGGCTTGGCTCTACTGAAATCGGATAACTAACTGAAAATTTTTAATTAACTTCAAATTAATTTATTTAGTACTAGAGCCTTGAAACATAGCCCATAATTGGGTTGATAATGTAACCCCATTTATAGCACATGTATTAAACATAAAGACAATCAGGGCTATTCACTAAGCAAAGTGGTTATGGATAGCAACTGTAAGTTGTCGTTATGTTCACAGTCAGTTGCTAAGCGCGAAATTGGTATTCACTATTTTTGTAAGTTGCTATGTATAACAACCAGTGGCTATGAGAAGTGGTTCACTGGCAACAGCTTTAGAGGTGTTGTTAACGAAAAACACGTGCGTTGGGCACTGATTTGGAATGTTTATCTGTATTTGTGTGAACAATTGAATATTTTAAACCTATGAAAATGGCATCTCTCGTGCAGATGGACTTTTTAATAATTCATGAATTAATACAAAGGTGTGTGGTGCTGTTGTAGGATGCATATCTATGAGCAATATGAGTACTATCTAGTACTCATATTGCTCATTAATCCTCCAGAGAATAATGAAATTTACCCTGGGGCTGTTAATTATAACCGAAAGGGGTATGCTAGCATATGTAAAACTTCGATAAATATACTCGTTACCCAGGGTCAACTCATGATGCTGCTATATGGCCAGTGCCCTTTATCAGAGAACATATAGATCAAAAATATTTTAAAGGTAGAACCAATATAATATGGCTTTTAGGAGATTCTGGCTATCTCCTTTACATGTCATATATCATAATAAGAAATCACCTTATTCAACATAGTAACTAATGTAATGTTATTTTTCAATTATTCTAATCAGTTCTCAAATTCACAAAATAAAATGTTATTGAAAATTTGTAAGTTTCATTGCTAACTCTGGGTATGCAGAGTGGCCACTTTTTCAATGGGATTGTATTGGTAACTTTTAAACTATAAGTGTTAGAAGGTCGGTCAAATGGAGAAAAAGTTGAATTCGTAGAAGCATTGTGAAGCAGTTCAAACAAATCGAGATTATCAGGGCCGGTTATTGAGATATCATAAGAAAAGTAAATTCTGTCTTTTTGATTTCTCTTTTTTCCCCACTTTATTTCAAATATCATCAAAAAATGTTACAGGAATTTTTATTCGACTGCACATTATCCTCAAATTGACATAATCAGATTTCGTATCCAACGTTTCTTACTTTCTGGGCCATCCTCAACCTCATTTTTTTCAAAATCGGACCTGCATATTTTATGGCACTTTTCGAAATTATTTTTGACGCTGAATCCAACGATATATCATACAATGTCATCCAAAGTTGATTTTACAAAATGGTGGACATTTCGAACACTTACTTCATCTATGTTCATCATTTACTATCGACTATTTCCCTCGTCTGAATTTCCACCAATCAGAAACGCGCAATTTTGAATCACAAATGGTTTCTAGATGGAAAAACTGTATGGCAGCAGCTGTCAGCAGTTTTTTCGGGTTTACCCGCGGCAAAACTTGACAGTTGTTGTCAACGAAAATTAATAATACATACATAGATGCATCCAGAATAATCTGTTACTCATGAAATATTCTTGTCAAATACCATTCGTGCATCTAATTTTTCCTGAGAAAAAAATCGAAAAAACACAGTGCAAAGTAATATTTTTTTAACAAAAAGCATTCGTGCAGGTGCAAAAATCCTCGTCTTCGACTCGGATTTTTGTTGCCACCTGCACTCATGCTTCTTGTTAAAATATTACTTAGCAACGTGTTTTTTCGATTTTTTTCGGAAAAATTGGATGCACTTATGATATTACTGATGAATAATTATTTAATTTGTCTTTCATTGAATGATAGTTTCGTTTAGTTATCATGAATAAGGTTTTTCACCTCTTGAAATTTGTAAATAATTATTACGTAACAGAATCAAAGCAAGAAACAAGTTATAATAATAATTTACTAATTTCAAGAGGTGAAAAACCTAATTGATAATAATCAAACGAAACTATCATTCAATGGAAAACAAATTACAGGATTATTTGAAAGTAAATGATGGACATTATTGAAGTAAGTGTTAGAAATGTCCACCATTTTGTGAAATCAACTTTGAATGACATTGTATGATACATCGTTGAATTCAGCGTTGAAAGTTATTTCAAAAATATTAGTGAGGGTAGGTATATATGTAATAAAACACACTATCTTTCATAAAAATCTATTGGCGATCGATTTAAGCGTGTAATGCCATCTTCGGGCCAGCTGCAAATACAAACAATCTGTTATCTATAGAATACTACAACAAATATAAAATTAAATTATGATCACCTATTCTAAGATCTATCTTTAGTGAGGTTATGTGTTCTCCTGTTTTCTTACCGTCTTTGTAGATCACAATTTCATGGGTATTATAGCAAAAATTATTCTATATGTTGATCTTCGATTCTTCAATTTCAGAAATATATCCGGATAACGTACTCTCTAGCAAAAATTCCTCGTGTATTCGAAAAATTCGTCAGCGTGCAAAATGTCGGTGGCAGGATAGGTAAGTTGGTAACAGACGTGTCATTGTTTGACTGTCGTTGTTATCGAATGTTATTTCAAAAAGTGTCATAAAATATGCAGGTCCGTATTGAAAAAAATGAGGTTGAGGGTGGCCCAGAGAGTTCGAAACGTTGGATACGAAATCTGGTTATGTCAATTTGAGGATAATATACTGTCGAATAAAAAATTTCTGTAACATTTTTCGATAATTTCTGAAATAAAGTGGGAAAAAAATAAAAATCAAAAAGACAGAATTTACTTTTCTTATGATATCTCAATAACCGGCCCTGATAATCTCGATTTGTTTGAACTGCTTGACAATGCTTCTATGGATGCAACTTTTTCTCCATTTGACCTTCTAACACTTATGGTTTAAAAGTTATCTATACAATCCCATCCCATTGAAAAAGTGGTCACTCTGTATATTTGAACAAACCCAAGTGATAAAATAGGATAAAAAAACCCACATCAACACGTTAAAAAAAAGTATAATCAACCCTGATCGAAACATTAAACATTAAGAGGTTATATACCTATTTCTCGCCATATATCCGCACCATATTTTAGTGATTTCAGATCTACAGGCTGTCCCACTAGTGCCGCAGCGGACGATATACGCGTAACGGTCTTAGTTTGGCAAAAATTTTTGATGCAGACTTGATATACTCTAAGAAGAGCACAACCTGAAAATATTTTCGAATATATCTATCGGGTGACCCACAAAAGAGGAATAGAGGGTGACTTTGTTTTTTCCAATGGGACACCCTATGTTCAATAGTGTTTTTCAATTCTCTGAAACTTCCTGCATGCTTTCGTATACTTTTCACATATTTTTATTCGACAGTTTTCGAAATGTTATCGAATCTTATCCAATTATATTTCACGAACCCTTGCACATAGGTACCAATAACAGCTTTATATGGATTGAAGGACCATACTTCATAGTATCCTAGCAAGCTATAAGCTATAAGTACCTGTTCATTTATATTTTATTTGCAGCCCTACATTTCCGGAATTGAGGGGTTCAGATGGTGAGAGTAACATTTCTTGATATTTTCGTTGTTGATGTGCTAAGTTTAGCCGTCATACCAAATTTTAGCTGTCCAGGATCTTTTCATCTCATCATAAACATACATACATCCCCACAAAATGGAAGTTTGGAGGGAAAATTTTTTAATTTTTTCTGACGTGTATGTGCTATACTAGTTTATATGCTAAATCTGAGCTTTCTAGGAAATATACATATCGAATTATACAGGGTTGGGAGAGAGTATGAAACCAAGTAGATTTCTTCCAAATCGAAGTGTCGATACCTTTGAAACTTTACGGGCGAGTACTATGATCCATAAAGCATTTTGAACCACAAATTTAATACAGCCGTACGATTGGTTCCACTCGAAATATCCACAACATTTTCAATTTAAGTGGGACCCATATGCTTTTGCAGATTAAAAAAGACGCCGTTATTTAATATTCGTTGGTGACTACTAGGTAAAGTGGAAATAATTTGGAAAACAATAATGAATCTCAATCAGAGAAAAGCTACATTTATCCACTTTGTTCAAATGAGAATAAAAATTCAAACAAAATGACTTCAAATATTCAAAATGCTTGCTGTTAATCTCCAGACAATATGCAGGCCTGGTGATAAATTCACGAATCATTCCTCTGAAAATCTCCAAATATTAGTTCACATTTATCAATAATTCTTTGTCTCAATTCCTGCGCGCATGTTGGCCTATGAATCCTTTACGTTCGATACGATTCGTTGAAATTCCTTTGGATTTATAAGTTTATCCGAAGTTTCAATCGAACACAGATGCCTGAATAAACGATTAATTCAAATTACAAATAGGTCGACCTATTAAACTTCTAAAAAAGAATCCTTTCTGCTTTCAGGTAACATAATGGATGATAATTGAATATGTCACCTGTTCACGTACTTTAGTGTGGAGTAGACCTAAACCAAATAATGAATAAATTCGGAGCTTATTCATAACTGTCCGTTATATTGAGTAAATAGAGCTTTGGTCTTGCTGTTGTGTACTTCCCAATGATTCACATCAAAAAAATTTCTAATCTGTCATTTATAGTGTTGAAAAATATTTTGAAAACTGCCAATTCTGTTTTGAAAACAAAATATACGTCATTGTTATACTTGCCTACAAAGTTTCATAAATATCGTCCTGTTCGTTTGGAACATAGTTTGGTTCCATACATTTTTTTTTCTGGGATCCTTTAACCATAGAAAATCGCTGAAGAGTGCTACTCTCAAGATGCGGAAAGCTCTATTTTAGGAGATATGAATTTTTTGAATTTGCATGAAATATACCATTTTATAACCTTTAATTTGATTATTACACAAGACATATTCATGGAATATATAAATGGATTTATTCATGGAATATTGTGTTTAACACAATACACATAATATTCACGAGGAACCTCACCCACATTTATACGGGAAACTACTGAACGTATTTTCATGAAATTCAGCACTTATAAGTATTTCACGATGCTGATGAAATCTAAAATATTTTCAAGGCATGAGCACCTCCGGTTTTTCTGGAAATGACGTCAACTTCCGTTTTTCAAATTAGAACACCATTTTTTTATTGCAGAAATAGATTCCTTAGAAAATTTCAAGTTATTTGTTATATGTAACATTTTTCAGTTTTGGTTGGAAAATTAGTGGATATTAACTCAGAAAATGTCCATTTTAGGGCAAGGGTGTGATGCATACACTCACATTATTTTTTAACGTAGATTCAATATCTGCCATAAAAAAATGGGGTTCTAATTTGAAAAAATTGATTTTTCACGATTTTGTCATCCCTAACTTTGAAAGCAATTTTTTCACCCCCTGTATCATGAATCGCGATTTTGATTTTTAAAGTGGATACATCAATCTTACATCTTGAAAAATCTCAAAAATGAAAATTTTCCATCCAAAAACCTCGAAGTTATTCTTGTTTCAGCGGAGCTCTATTTTCGATTTTTTTTCGAATTTTCCCGCTCAGAGAGAATTTTCCAACCAAAACTGAAAAATGTTACATCAAAATAACTCGAAATTTTCTAAGGAATCTATTTCTGCAATAAAAAAATGGTGTTCTAATTTGAAAAACGGAAGTTGACGTCATTTCCGGAAAAACCAGAGGTGCTCATGCCTTGAAAATATTTTAGATTTCATCAGCATCGTGAAATACTTATAAGTGCTGAATTTCATGAAAATACGTCCAGTAGTTTCCCGTAGAAATAGGGGTGAGGTTCCTCGTGAAAGACCCTGTATATTGTATAATTTCTCTCCTCCGTTTGACTTATTATAACGACAGGGGCGTGGATAATGTTTTTGACTTTTGTAGTGGGGAAGTAAAATAATAATGCTGCAAAATGGTGAATGCGCGAGGCACTCCACGTATATAGCATATTGTGGACTTCTGCCTTCTTCAACAACCTGCCAGGTTTATTGGGGAAGCATGAATTTGTATGAAGATCGTTGCCATAGACCCGCAACTTGTGAGTAGAACTAATCGATTTGTTATGGAAAAATGTAGGTACCTACCCTGAAAAAAATTGGTGGCTGGTCATTAGGTGGAGTTTTACCCAAACACTCAGTTTTCTTCGAATATATTATCAGCTATCAAAAAGCCATATTTCTTCCTTCGAAATACCATTCTTTTTCTATTTTCCTGAAGGTTCGTTTGTAAACGCTAAAAATTTGTTCATATTTTTCTCGAAAAACCAAAAATATTTCATAAATAAACGTTTCTCATTCAAGTTTTGATTCATCAAGCAATATCAATCTATTTTGTATGCAAAACAATAGAAACATGGAAATTCTATGAATATTTCACAAGAGGTCAGAGACATTTTGGTATAGATGTTGCCAACAACGGCCATATTTCTGAAATTAAGGAAGTTCATTTCTTGATACATCACATAGTTCAAATAATCAAATATCTTTGAATTCTACCATGAAATGAGGAACCGAATTCGAAATTAATGAATCGAACCTCCAATTTCAAACTTTCGCCTACGATTGGTGACTGCAAATTTCGTTATTCAAATTCTTCCACTGATTTGATAATTCACCATTTCAATTTCTCGAGAACATATGACAACTGACAAGTTCATGACATCTGTTTTCATTGAAATTATTCAAATTTTTACGAATAAAATGAGAAAATCAACACGTGGGTGTGGGTGGCTGTTTCATATTCCATAATCATAATGAATTATCATGTCCTCATAGTGTATTGTTAGACAAATACACATAAAATTGCCCAAAAAGATGAAGAGATGCAGATTTTCAGATAACTAATTGTAGTGTTGTTTTCAAGGTACGATTTTTTGCCTTGATGTTTTTCAACAAAATTCCACCTTCTTGATTACTGAACAGCAATGTTTTAAAATCCTCAAAGAAGGGACAAGAAGCCTAGATGAAAACTTTCAAGGAGACCCTGACGAAATAAAAGATATAGAGTTCGCTGTGGTGGAAGAAAAGATCTGAATATCTTTAGAATAGAAAGGTACATTTCGGTGAATTTGTGATTTGTTTATATTGGAAATTTGCGTTAATAGATGACAAAAGTCATTCAGGTTCAGATTACTATCACCAATAATGTTGAAGAAATATTTCGTCATTGAAAGTTCGTCCTTATATTTCAAGTGGAAAATATAATGTTAGGTACTTCTATTAATCCAGCTTGAGGAAATGGGTTCATGAATACAACATTCTGCATGCCTTCATAGTCAGTCATTCTTAACGAAGGTTTCCTAACATGAATAATTCCATTTCAATTTCTGATCAATTATTGATAATGAAGTAATTGAAATTTGAAAGTTGATCGAGCTGGCTGATTCGGAATTAATTTGATTTATTTCGTCTAATCAATTGAAAATCAACACTGAAAAAATGGTGAATTGCATAATCATTTCAAGTCAAAATAAGTAGGTCTGGGCGGCCATATATTGGTGGATTGAGGAATATAACCTCACTTACCGCAGAATTGAAATATCGATAATTATTATCTTAGCTCCAATGTTGAACAGAAAACGCAAATAATACGCATTATCATAAAAATGCAAATTCTCCCGAGAGAGTGAATAAGAAATCTTGTGTAAAATGCTAAAGGGATGAGCTCATTCAATCCATACTTACAACAAATGACAGGTTTCAAAGACTTCAATGAATAAAATAATAATTTACTCACCCCATTGAGAGTTTTGATGTTGTGGAGAGCATCCTGTGCTTGAAGTGCAGCTTTCCTAGTGAAGAACGTCACGAAACAACACCCTGAAAATGAATGGTACAAAAATAAGAACATCAGCGGAATCTATGCCTCTACGAGTCATTTACGCCATTAAATTAATTTTCTCAATTTTGTGAATTTCAAATATATTTAATGTTAATTTTTCATCATGAAAAATTCCCAATATTCTTCATCTCTTTTTCTATACGCAAAGAACTTGCCAGCATTGCGGCGGATATGTCACACATTGTTCAATTGAAAATTCCTATTCAGTCCAACGAATCGTGAATACATCTGCTTTCGCTAATTGATTTATTTCTCATTTTCATTAACGAATTCGGGAAATTATATTTTTGCCTTAAATTCAACATTTATTGATTTTCAAGATAATTACGAGGATAACATTGTTAGTCACAAGAATGACATTAGCAGCGGGATCTCCCATACGCAGCAGTTCGTTCATCGAGCTCGATGAACTATTTCGTGGATAGTGGAGACAGCATCGTTAATTTCACTATAAGCTTTATGTAAGTGTTATTTACGGTACTTTTTCCTTAAATTTGTATTGGGATTTATTTCAAAATGATATATCGACCGTTCACTAATTAACTCGTGCCGTTGAAGTCTGATATTCAGAATCACTCATACCAACATATGTAGAAAGTTTAATATAAGCAAAACTCAGCTGAAAATTAAAAACCATTAAAAATTGCTAATCATAATCTTCAAATGCCAACTGAAATGAATACAACGAAAAGAAAAAATGATCACTGGATTGAAAATCCGAGTATTCATTTATACTTTTTTCTTGATAAGTAAGTTAAGTCACAACATGTTATCTAAATTTGATACGTAATGTATATTGTGAATATTGAGAATAATAAACAATCTATAAATTCAACCTGTTTTTCATTTGAATGAAGATTCTGAACGGTTGCTCTCTGAATACAGTAAATTGTTTGATGAACTTGAATTTTGTATTTGATCAATCGATTGAGAATAGAATCAAGTCAAATCATCTTTATTATAAGTGTTAACAAACTATCGTATTCACACGACCAAAGCATCAACAAATACAAGATAAGCAAAAAACACATAATGAACATAGAGAAAATTAAATGAATCTACAAAAAAATGATGTTCAAGAAATTGATCGAAATTATAAGGAGGGATATCAACAAAGCTTTCATTTCATTCTTGAGATGACAAAAAAGCAGTGGTATCCAGCTTACAGGTGAAACATTATGAAATTCAAAGGTCAGAAAGTTAGATATCCTCTGTCTGTAATATTCACAGAAATATAATAACACTAGAACGCTATAAGGTACGTCCGAGATTCAGTAAAATGACCTCATATAGCGAATAAACACCTACTACTTGTACATGCGCAGCTCGTCTTTTCTTGCCACGTCGTTGTCAAGTTTTATGGTTTCAGATGAAGTTCGGAATAAATCTTATTGTAAAACCAGTGAATTCGGCAACACCGCTACGCGACGAAAACAAACACACGTCACATCAGAAAAAGTATCAGTGTCGTATTTTAGGATTTGTTGATTCCCTTTGCTGTGTGCTTTCCTGTTTATTCATTCGTATGAATTCGCTTGCCTTTTCTGCCCCGTTTTCGGTGTTTCCTCGTTGTTTTCTTGAACATTATGTAGTACTGATACTCCTTTGGTTTAGTTTTGTATCTAAGTTTTACTAGTTAATTTTGATAGTCGAGTGCTGTGACAAATTATAGACAAAATGAAGTGAAGAAATGGTTCTTTTTTGCGAAAATAAAGGAGGAACCCATTTTATGTATATATGAAAAATACTACAGCTATTTTATTATTATTGCGAATGTTGATATTGACAACTTATTCATACCACATTCTCGAAGTCAAAAATTTTAAGACCTGTCCTGATGACACGTTCGAATATTGCGCAAACTCTGTAGTAGGTCAATTTGCGCTGTGGGGTGCCAGGAATGCAGATCTGATTAGCGTTCTAGTATTTATTATATTTCTGTGGTAGTATTGCACATGTATATCAAGATTGCTTCTGGTGTCGTTACTGTTCGAAAGAGCATATAACAGACTCTCCAGTATAAAAACGCCAGGCAAAGTGAGAATTCATGACAACTGATTGTTCTACGCAATCGAAATAACGTTTTAAACTCTGAACCGCATTTCCACACCAGAATGCCATACCTCAAGTGAGACTCACAAAGCGAGAAGTGTCTGTGTACTTCGAGATAGGGACAATGCAAGGCTTCTCAGCAGGAATATATTCGGGAAGGCAGGAAACCAACAAAGAGAGCCTCGTATCCATGCATATATCGATAAACTTGACAACCCATACCTCATTATCAATTCTTAATGAAAATTTTATCAACTCGGTTTTATCATTATTCAAACAAAGACCATTTACAGAAAACCATTTCAAGGCAACAGAACGCACATCAGCTTCGCACAACTTTAGGTATCCCCTTACAAATGGTGGTGTCATGAGCACGAAGAATTGTTTGGCAGTGATCGAGTTAACCTGGAAAATCATTCACGAAAATAGGATAAAAAATATGGCCAATAATTGAGGCTTGTGGCAATCCAATGGTTATACAGGGTGTTTCACCATAAACTGGACAAACATATATAGACGTGTGGGTGACACAGAGAAAGTCATTTTTGCCTTGTGACATATACCCCGTTTTCGACGCATAGGCGAGATACAGTGTGTTTAATGTCAACTTTGAGCAATATTCTGTGAATTGTGGTAAGTTATGCGTGATATTATTTGAAATGGCGGTTTCTAGTCACATCCCAGTATTTTTTAGGGCTCAATTGAATTGTGGTAAATAATTTTGAAAATGAAGATTCAAAATGGCGGAAAACCCACAAAGTTGAATTTTTTTTCTTGGTTGCCATTTGGAAAGCATTATCTCAACGAACTCGATTTTCTAGAAATATGAATTTATAAATAAAAAAAAAATTTTTCAAAAAACTTTGCTGGGAATCGAACTCTCCACTTCCGATTAACTAGCGTTGCCTTGGTAACGGAGCTCTATAGGTTTAAAATTAATCCAATTCATACTCGTAGAGAGAACGATTCCTACCAAAGTTTTTTGAAAAAATTTTTTTTGGTTTAAAAATTCCTATTTCTATTCGGGTCACTCTGGCAGCTCATTAGCCTAAATTTGGCCTTCGTACGGCCTCCAGTTTTTTGAATAAAAATTATGAAAGTTCTCCGAGCGTAATCTTTGGAAAGCTACAAAAATAAAACCAATGGATATTTTTTGATTCAGTTTTTACCTCAGTATTAAGAGATTGTTCAACCATGAAAAATTTCAGAAATTTTGGGCGAAATTTTGTTTTTCACTGAAAACAAGTAAAAAAAAAGGAACGGAAAATCTTAAAAAATCGAGTAATTCGAGATAATGCTTTCCAAATTGGCAACCGAGAGGAAAATTCCAACTTTATGGGTTTTCCGCCATTTCGAATCTTCATTTTCAAAATTCTTTACCACAATTAAATTAAGCCCTGAAAAATACTAAGATTTGACCAGAAAGCGTTATTTCAAATATCACGCATAACTTACCACAGTTAACAGAGAATATTGCTCAAAGTTGACATTAAACGCCCTGTATCTCGCTTATGCGTCGAAAACGAGGTATACATATATCATATGACAAAAATGACTTCCTCGGTGTCATCTACACGGCTATATATGTTTGTCCAGTTTATGGTGAAACACCCTGTATATTTTTTCTCTAGACCACCGAAACACAGCCTGAAGCTCAAAAAAGATTTGATGAGTTCGATGCTGATGATGTCAAACATTAATCGTTCATGTTTTTCAAGGAGATCAAAGTATTAAACAAATTTGATTCAACCCATCAGTAAAAGCAGCAATGGACCCAGATGGCGATCTATAAAAAATACAACAATAATTTCAAGGGGACATATAAAATCTGTCAGTGAAGCTGAACTAGGCGAACTGCCACACCACCATTCTTCAGTTGACTGCGATCATATACAGGGTGTCCCAGAAGTTGCGCACCCCATTGAGGGCAATGGGGTGCGCGACTTCTGGCCACCCTGTATACTGACTACGAGCGTATACATACATATCCGTTTTTCAATGTAGCGGATTTTAAGGTCATGGTAACAATTAAAGAGCGTTCATTAAGATAACGTAATTCATCAAACGTTGTTTTGTTCGAAACAAGAAAGAATGGAGGTATTCTCATAATGTTGCTCCAGATCAACCCGTCTTTTCAATCTCCATTACGCAAGATTGAGCTTTCAGGTCTCTATTCGATTTCTTTGGCAGGTTTTATATAAACATATTACTCCATAGAGATTTACTCCAGGGCTGATCGATGCAACAAGTCAGAAGAAGTTCAATTATTGTGCCTTTCCCACAGAATTCTCGAAAGAAAATATCTAGTTGGTAGCATTAGAGATAGTAGTGGAGTTTGAAGACTAAGTATTTTCGCTTGTCTTAGTCTAGGCGCGCACCGAAGTGGCGTGGCTGTGGTGTGGCGGTGGTGTGGTAGCGAGGTGGCGAGCTGCATTGCTAAAGCACATGTAAACATATCTAGCTACGCGCACCGAAGTGGTGTGGCGGTGGTGTGGTGGATGCAACACGGCGTGGTGCCACACGGGTGCCACTAGTCTCGAACATGTTTAATTCTCGAGTGGCAAGCGGGACGTCACCACATCGATTCGGCTTTTAATTATACTATTATTTCACGAAATTATAAATAATATATTATAAATCTGTATATTATTTTTAAAAATAGAGTGGGTTTCTATTCTAAGATGCGAGACGACAAGGAATTTAATATAAAATTCGTAGTCCTCGTAGAGAAATATAATGTTATGAGTAGTCTTTCCTTCGCATACACACATTTTCTGTAGTTTGTATCCTTCTTCTGGAGCATAGGTCGCACTTTTTTAACCAACTCAATGAATGTCTCTTTCTTCATTCTATAAAATATTTTGAATTTATTGCCCAAGTTAAGATCTCTTTTGAAGACATTGAATATTCCATATCTTCTGTTCTGTCGCCACAAGGGATGGACCCAATATTTAACTGTTCTCTTTTTTTTTTCGAACTTCAGCATTCATATTTAGAAGTTGCAGATAGGCAAGCATATCTTCATCGGACGAACTCATTTCGACAACTGATGAAGTGGTGCCATTTGCCACTTCAGTGCGCATTAAACCACGTCCTCACCATTTCGCCACCTATCCTTCACCATTCAGCTCGCCACATCGCTACCACGCCACCGCCACACCACTTCGGTGCGCGCCTTGCCTTAGTTTACCTTAGAGCAGAGGTCCCCGAACGTTTTTGCGTCGTAGACCCTTTGTCATGTTTTGGGATGTTTGCAGACTAGGTACGGCTCAACTGACATTTTGCAAATTTCAATATGGTTTGGACAGGTGATACGGTAATACTAAGGCTCTATAAAGGGGAGTATACCAGAAACTGCCATTTTGGGTCCAATCATAGACACGAAAATTACAGATCTCTTCGAATGAAATGAAATCTGTAATAAAAAAAATGAAATCTGTAATGGAATGAGCATATTTTCGGAATGAGAGATCTTGTGATGACTTTTTTCGACATGAAAAACATTGGAAATAGGTAAGGTTCGTTGTGTTAGAAAAATGCCGTGGTATCTAATAGTCAAATTTATAATAATTTATTGTTTATGTTGGTGTATCACCCCGATAGATGGCGATGAAAATGTTGCGAGTCCTGTAATTTTCGAGTCTATGGTTGGACCCAATCAACCATAGAGCCAGGTCTATCTAGCATACCTATCTTTATAGTGCTCTAGTAATACCAACAAATTAAAGTTTCTAACTGTATTCTGGCTTTTACTTCGTAGGATGATGCATATAGAACTTCACTTGAAATATGTTCAATGGATGGACTTTCACCGGAAAAGGACGAGACAAATTAATTTTAATTTCCAACGGAAATATTATGGTTGCTAATTCGGGTAATTCCGTTAGCGAGGTAGTATCCCTCTCAATAATCTAAAGTGTATCCCTTTCAAGTCCAGATATTCAGCAGAAACTACTCGGCTGGAAGCATTTCGAAAAACCATCTTGTTCAGAGCTCAAGATGATTTTGATGGCCGTATACAATTCTGTGAGGCTGCGGACCATGGCTGGAAAACCCGGAATACTTTAGATTTGGACCTAATTGATCTCTGTTTTAGCGGTGGCTGCTTTGTGTTCCAAGACGAATTTTATGGTCAAATAGATGGCACAGCAATGGGCTCACCGACGAGCCCAACGTTTGCCAACTTGGTAATACACACATTGTTCGATTTTGCTGTCTCCAGATTGGGATTCGATATTCCATTATTGAAATTATATGTCGATGATACATTACTCTTATTACCAAAAACGCAGGTGGAGACAACATAAGACATTTTCAATTCATTTCACCACAAAATCAAGTTCACATTAGAAAAGGAGCATAATGATTGCATACCGGTTTTAGATTTACTCATTATCAGAGATGATAATAGGCTTAAGACCAATTGGTATACCAAACCCATTCATTCAGGTAGATGCGTCAATTACCTTTCTAATCACAGTCACTATCAGAAGAGGAACGTTGCACTGAACTTGATCAACAGAGCAGTATCATTGAGCAGTGAAGAATTTGTTGATCAGAACCTGAAAAAAGTGACCGAAATATTGCGGAAAAATAATTACCCCATACACTACATAAGAACAGCCATCAACAATTATAAGAAGAGAAGGCAAAAACCAAGTGTCCCTGTAACAATGAGCTCGAACGACGCCTACGATAACAGCGACACGATAAATACCGGAGCATTGAATCTTGAAGACGAATCAAATCGAATATCCAATGACAGAAAAAAATACTTCAAACTGGCAATGTATCCGGGATTATCACAAAAACTCAACAGAATATTTCAAGAATATAACTGCACGGCCGCTTATTACAACACAGTGGATAACAAGAAAAAATTCTTTACACAACTGAAAGACAGCACACCTTTGCTCAAACAATCCGGATTAATTTATAAAATTCCTTGTGGAGATTGCGAGAAGTGTTATGTCTGGCAAACTAAGCAATTGTTACAGGAGAGGATTAAACAACACGAAAGCGACACACGAAGACGGGGAGCCACTCGGAGGACGGCACTTGCCACACACGCACAAACCTTGGATCACAAATTTAACTTCCAAGAAGTCTCCATACTTGATAAGGAAACGAACTATGGTAGAAGAATTGTTAGTGAGATGATTCATATCAAACGGCATGATACAGTGAATTTTAGAGAAGACACGCAGAACTTGAGTACTGTGTATCACAGTTTAATTTGATTTGACCGAATTCGTGTATTTTTGTTTGTTACTAATTTATTACTTATTTTAATTCGTGACTTTCCGTTGTAGTATTTTGTTAATCATTGATTTTTCATTGTTTCTTTTGTTAGTTTCTCGTTTGTCTGTATAGGTTTCGACTGTTGTGAGTTTTGTCAGTTGCTGATTTATTCGGAGATGTCTCTGGGGTGCGCGACATTTCACTCTCAAAAAGAAAAGGAAAAGAATGAAATGGATGTTAAATTTACCATAACCTCAAAATTACAAATATCAATCTTCATCTTATTCGATACAATACAACTAAACAAATGCAGTTTTTAAATTTCAAAATAATTTTCAGAAAAGTTGAGGTAAGCGATTTGTCGTGTGTCTTGGAGACATATTTTACATTTGTGTTCTTTGTAGCCTTGATAAAGGAGTGAATTAAATTAGTGAATTAAACGTCGGCAAAAATTTTGTAAGAAATTTCAAACTAATAAAGACTGCTTAGTCCAAATTCCTGTCATCATTTCCTTTGAATTTAGATTTGAAGTTGAATCCGGCCGTGAAAGCCTTCATCAATCTGTGAGAAATAAGTCCAATTTTTTCATTTCATATTCAACATGACGAACCCATGTTTTTCCGAATGGCCAAGTCAATCGATTCAACTGTGGATACTGTTGGTTACTCGAATCTTAGAACGGATGGGCCGGAGTTATTGAAAACTGGATTGTTGGTCTATTTTCTCTACTTGACACTTTGACAGACTGATCAACCTATCTTCATTTGCTGTAAGATAACGTCTAACGCTCCCAAATTATCAGAAACGATGATCTGATTCAAGACTTTCAGGATTGAATTTTTTTCAGAAATTGGATTGCTAGGAATTCCATTGAATGAACTCCAAGGTCACCAGATGCAACTTTATCGAACCTACTTGTGTAACTTGAGATCAGCTCTGCAAGGGGGCGCAATAGACCTTAAGGCAGTGGACTGTAATCCATTCTCACTAAAACTATATAACTATATAGTGCGCGTTAAAATTATGAAACAAATTCATTTCCTCAGAAGAAAAATATTTGGCGACAAAATCCTGAAACAGGTCAATTTTGGTTTCACTTTTACCAATTTTTTTTGCATTTCAGAAGGACCTCTCTGAATTTTTTGAATAGGGAAAGTGGGTCATGTGGTACATTTTTGGCAAGGTCTTTGTATATCATATGCATTATATTGCATATTATGACAAGATGGCGTCCGATGAAGACGAACCGGCGGAAGATTGCTCTGGCATAAACGGTGTAAAATAAAAATTAAACGAGATTAAATGTGCATATTGCAACAAAAATGTAGTGCAATATATTAAGTGTGTCAAGTGCGGTGGAAGTTTCCAGCGTTCCTGCCTGCAACGAGCAGCAAATCAGAAATCGGCTGCGTGCAGGCACGAATACGACAAAAAGAAGAAGGTTATTCAACAGAACAAGGTTGACAACGATAATGATCAACACATCAAAATCCTCAATATCGAAAATAGTTATTTAGAAAGGCTTCTCAAAGAATCTCAAGACAAAAATAGATTATTGCAAGAAAATATTCAACTTCTGCATGAAAAATAAAGTGGATGGAATTCAACCAAGGAAAACACAACGAACAAAGTATGTCAGAGGAAGAAAAACTTCGACATAACAGTGATGGACAGCGTCAACAATGAATTAAAAATAATCAACATAACCAACAAGCAAGTAAAATCGCAATCATGCCTAATAAACGTATCAAGACAACTCGGTGATACCATATGAACTACCATCCACAGAAAACGTACCATCCCAACAGAAAGAAGTAGAAAATGGAACTAACCTTAAAGTTAACCCAACTCAATCCCAGTCCCAGATGTCATGGAAAACAGCGATTTCAAAAACACGCAAACAACATCAAGAGAAAACTACAAATGATTTGGAATGCAAAGTCATGAATAAAAACACCAACCAGCAAAAATTCAGTAGGTACTATCCTCCAAGAAAACAAAGAAGAGTTGATATAGGAACAGGCGACTGTGACCCAGCTTCAGGGAACCTTCAAGAATAACAGATTACTGCTCAACATGTATAGATAATATATTTTGTAATACCAAAAATTACCATACTGAGACCTACGAGCCGCACATCTCAGATCACAAAGCACAATTAGTCACAGATTACTAACATAACATCCAACGAAGCGACAAAACTGAATTCAAAGAAGTTGGACGAATCAATGAGTCAACTCTGAAAGAATTGAACACCAGGATAAAAGTTGTCAAGTGGAACAAGGAGTTAACTGATGAGACCAGGCACGTAGCGAGGGGGGGGGCTCGGGGGCCCGTGCCCCCCCCGAAATATCAAAAAATGCCTGTATATATCAAAAAATGCCTGTATATTTGACAAAATTTGCGCTGTTTACTTATTGTGGGCCCCCCCCGAAATTGTGGGCCCCCCCCGAAAGAAAATCCTGGCTACGTGCCTGGATGAGACACCAGATAAAGCTTTTGACCAGTTTATAAATATACTGAACAGAGAAGTCGAAGATACCTACATGTCCCATCAAGGAAACTTGAAAATATGCTTAAAGCTGTTGAAATACAAATGCAAACATGTACAGAAAGCTCAAGAAAGAATATAAGGAGAAAATGAAGATGGCTAAAAAGCAAGAAAATCATCAGTACATACACCAAGCAGAAAATACTCAAAAGGCACAGTGGACAGTAATTAAAGGAATAAGAATAAAACATTTCGATAAATTTAGTTCACAAATCGGCATTAACATACAAAAACAAAAAAAAACTACTCTTTGACAACACAAGAATTAAACTCCAAAATTGAGAGAAATACACATACCTTTTCCTCTCTGAAACAACCGAAAACGAGGCGTTGGAAGCAACCAAACGAATTAAAGCCAAACGAACTACAGACATCTGTGGACATAGCACTGTGATTCTTAAGAAAATAATTGACACCATTGTAGAACCATTGACAAATCCTATTAATAAATATTTTTCTGTAGGAACATTTCCAACAGCGATGAAAATTGCAAAAATTACGCCAATACACAAAAAAGGGGACAAAGATGGCATGCAAAAGATTAAAAAGATGAAATACAAATATCGTTAAACTTCTGTCAGAAAAATGAGATTTCTCTTGTTTTGAATAGTATTAAGGTAAATAAATTAGGAACAAATGATGCCGCACATTTTTATCCAGACCATATCATTTAGGATGATGAAAATTGCGCTACCATTTTAAGGATACTCTATGGTCATTTGATACTGTACGGCATCAACATATTTTTGAAGAGAAAAATTGAAAAAATGACAAAATCATTATATATATATGTATCAATAATGTTTCAAGTATACCTTTTTTAAACCAAAAAATATACAAAACTGTTGATACTTGGATTGACGGTTTCACTTGTTGGGTATGATATAGACACTTCAGACGGTATAATGATTTTGTCATTTTTTCAATTTTTCTCTTCAAAAATATGTTGATGCCGTACAGTATCAAATGACCATAGAGTATCCTTAAAATGGTAGCGCAATTTTCATCATCCTAAATGATATGGTCTGGTTAAAAATGTACGGCATCATTTGTTCCTAATTTATTTACCTTAATACTATTCAAAACAAGGGATAAAATGTAGAAAATTGTTATATATCATTAATCTATGAGTTCCAAACTTTTACAATAATATGAAAAATTTCACTTTTTGTATTTCTCTATAATTTTTTTTAGAACAGTTTCTTTTGAACGGCAATATAATATAAGAATTGTATCTTGAAGTATCATGTAAAAAAAGAAGTTGCCGTACTGGGTCAAATGACTTTAGAGCTTTATGGGTCAAGCATAAGATGAAATTAAGATAATTATTGATATAACATCAAAATGAACAATTATTTTTTGACGGCCTTATTTTTAATAGTAATTTTGAGTGCTGGATAATGTTTTGGAACCGAAGCCGTACTTTTTCAAATGGCCCCCCTGGAGCACGGCAAGAGAGGGGGTTGCAACCCTCGATTTTTTCCCTTTGTCGCATGATTTTTGTACGGCGTTGCTGAATAATGGATTAGAAGATGTATGGCAACCGTATAAAACTGATGCCGTACAAAGTCAAATGACCTATTTTACCATGGAAATTTTCGGAAAATCAAAAAAATTTTCCGAATATATGGCGCATCATTTTTGTACGGCACTGCCCGTTTTCCTATTATTTTCCATGGAGCTATCGATGGTAAGAATGCCGTCAAAAGTCGTATGACCCAAATGTACCCAGTCTACCTGTCGTTTTGAATTGCCACCTGTACTCAGTTGGACAGCTTACAAGTGATGGCATAGTGCTGAATCTCATTATTTTATGTCCTTCTATCGTTCTAAATAGGTCATCTTCTGGTTCAAAAGACCCATCAATTTTCGACACGGGCCTGTAGTCTATTATACATGATTTCATGAAACACTGATCATCAAGCGTTTGCTAGGTATTGATCCGAAATTTCAGGAAATAATTATATGCAATCCAGAAAAGTACTCTTGCTCGATGACGTCCGACGCATGGTTCTCCAGCAGGCAGAAAGTTCGAATAATGAAACTTAATGAACGAAGTTTCGACACATCAATTTTAACGAGTCTTGAAAGCGAGAAAGCGGAAATTTCATAATTGGGTTTTTACGTTTTCATCGATTCAAACCCGGAAAATATATGCATACGGAAAGGATCGCGTTTCAGACAATACAATTATAACTTCTGGAAAATTCCATAATGGTCTGCTTCTAATTGCTAAAGTGTTCGATGAAGACGTAACCTTTGCGAGTCCAGAGTTTAGGGGGAGCGTCACTTCGTTCCCACCTAGTCCAATATAGAACCGACACCTTGAAAAATTGCCAAACTTCGGAGCCAGTTAGCGAGTTGAGCAATTGTAATTTGTTACGGAAGAACGAGCAACGAACACCGGCCCGCGATTGGGCCGATAAGTTCGAGAATTTACTGCCGGAAGCGATATCTATTTAACTTGGCTAAGAAGCTGGACTCTGAACAGACCTATTCTTGATCCAACAAGCATACCTAGATGATATTTGTGACGACGGATTGACATTCAATTAATTGAAGTTTAATTTTGTGTCAAGAATTCTTGGATAAGATTTTGGTATTTTATATTTTTTTTATTGGTAAAGAAAAAATTAACCTTTTTTTCTCGTTCTATTTAATGAACTCTCACAACCTAATTGGACACGAACTAATCAATTTATTGTTCAATTATACAGGGTTATCCCACATAATACAGTCCAACCGAATACTTCAGTAATAATATAAATATTTCCGAAGTCAATTTCATAAACGGAAAAAGGGTCACATCTTTGTGAAGGTCTTGCAATCCTGATTCTCTCAGATGCTTTTTCGAAAACGCTACGGCTTTTTTTCCCCCGATCAAAGAAACCACTTAGAGTCCATGGAAGATTATACCACAACATACGGTGCCTGAAGCGTTCCTAGAACACCCGAAGAACAGAAGAATCGTCCCTTGGAAGATCAGACCTGCTCGAAAAATACTCCCGATCAAAGATCAGAGTTGGAACTTTATGAAAGGATGTTTTCACCAGAAGCAGTTTATTTTATTGTTTTTTTCTCTTCTTTCCTTTCTTGTTTTTTTTCTGCATATATAATTTCAAGATAATAGAAGCCTCACAACATGGATATAAGCATATTCTTTAAACAAATTCCATTCTAGGTGTTCCTTAAATGGTGTATCAACGGTAAACTGTAGATCCTCATAAAAAATAACCTTTTTTATTCCCTTCCTTTTTTTTCTCCGGGTCTTCGTTTCAGAAATACAGGGTGTCAATAATGTATATTATTTTTCAGTTTTTTGCTATGGCCTCGGGAACTGTTTGAATTACAGAATTGAGTTTCTGTACACATATTGTCACTAATAATAGCTACTTTCTTGCACTCTACTCGTTTTTATTAGACGTGCCAGTGCGGAGATATTGAATTTGCACCGCTCAACTCTTAAACCACTGGACAAATTTGCATTTGCACAGCAAATTCTGATGCGCCAATGTGTTTTGCAAAAAAAGGTACTTTTGTTTCATTATTCTAAAGTGAACCGTTTTCGAGAAAACTGGCATTTTATGATCAAAAACAATAATTGGCTAACGCATTGTTAATTTCTTGTAATTGGAAAAAATCTTGAATCTAATCTTGTTAACTGCTGACGCTAAAAATAATGAAAAATAACTTTGCAATTCGAACTTGAAAACCTAGTTGTCAAGGTGTGTTGAACTTAATGAACTTGTTAATTACAATTACAAGAAATTTACAATGCAAATTTGTCCAGTGGTGTAAAAGTTGGGGGGTACCTAAATCTTTGTGCATATCGATATCTCCGCCACTGGAACGTCTAATAAAACCAAGTTAAGTACAAAAATGTAGCTATTATGAGTGATCATGTGTGGAAAAAACTCAATCCTGAAGTTCAAACGGTTCCTGAGGTATTAGCAAAAAACTGAAAAAAAATTGAATTTTTGACTCGGAAACGTAGACCCGAAGAAGAAAATGGGAGAGAAAAATGTTATTTTTTCATGAGGAATCTACAGGTTTTATCAATGCTCGTGTTTCATATTGTTTACATAATATGAGAAGAATAATGATTATGATATACCTAACCTTACTACGACCAAAATATCCACATTCTCTAAGGTGGAACTGCACTGATTTTTTTTCATTATTGTTAGTTAAAAAAATTTTTTTGTATGAGTTAATTCTGAATGTATAATTGTTTACAGCTTAATGCGCGCAGGCAGGGCATTTGGTTTTTTGATTTTTTGGGGTTGGGTATCTAATACACATAAGATGGAAATTAATTTTTCGATTTTGTTTCGTTATGTGGATGAAGGTTAAAGACAAAAAAAAAAGGAAAACAATTTTTATTTCTTAGTTACGAACAGGTCATTTCTCCTAGATTAATAACCTCTGTAACTTATTTGTTTATTTATTTATTGGAATTTATTAAATAAACATATTATTATTATCCTTCATCATCGGTCTCCCGGTCTCAGCTTAAGCTGGTATTATTTCTATGAACCAGTGAAAAAACAATTCAGTTCCTCCCACTGGTTCAGGAATTTCCGCACGATGTGACAGGTTTCAATGCTACAGCCTGTTGTGCATATCCCGCGATCCTCTGGGATTTCTCTTGAATGATTCCTCCAGGTGAAGTCGTTATGGAGGGAGTATCTCCATCCAGGAAGTGGTTTGTCCTCGCAATGGTTCACGTAATTAAAAGCTCGCATTACTTCAATATTCATTTCGCGGCTCCACTTGATACGTGCGTTGCGAGCTCCCCTGCTGGCAGTCCTCCTCACGGTGGTCGAGCCAGCAGGTGGAGTGGCAATTCCATCTTCTGCCATGATATCGGCTTCCACCTCCCGTTGCTGGCCTGATATTTTCTCCATTTTAATGGATTTGCCACCATTTACCCTTGGTGGCCCAGGTAACTCGGGCCGTGGGGACGTCACCCCCCATGTGGCGTGGCAGAAACCAAGCCACACCCGTGCGTATTATTATTATTATTATTATTATAATTGTATGGTGTTAATATTTCCTCAACTAACACAGAGCGGGACATTTTTTGATTTTTTCTTCTATATGATCTGTTCCTCATTGCAAATTCTCATCACCTCCCATATGACATACCTACTGTTTTATTATAAAAAAGTGGGTATTGCTCAGTCCCAAAAAAACATACAGAGTGTCTCAGGAGGAATGGATAATCCTGAAACTTCAAATGTATATGAGCTATTGGGAGCTCTGGAAAAATGCAAAACAAAATCAATCCCCGGTAGAGATATCTTTATTTTTAAAAATGATTTCTACTACACCAAGTTGCATTCAGTATGTAATACGCTCACAATTAAATCAAATCCATCAGTTTCTCCATACTCAAATATTCTTCATTAATACCTATAGATATGCAGAACCAGGAATAATGTGATTAATGTTCATTATGTGAAAGTTCGCTCGTTCATGGAGGAAAAAATATACGAAAACCTGAGTGGTCAAATCAAAAGAAAGGGCTCTTCATGCTGATTTCGAAATGGTACAATGCATTCTCATAATAATATGTGATAAGAAATAATTTATCCTATTGTATACTGAGGCAGCAAATTCGTCTGAATAATAAAATATTGAAGATTCAATAATTTATACTCTGAATTAGTACCTAAATGTGCGTTCCTGACAGAAAAACAGAAAATTATTCCACTATCCATTGTTCTCTGTGTTCATGTTTGGATTTCTTTGACTGACAATCATGTTGAAATATTACCTAGTAATTGGTTCGAACATAGGTTGGTGATTTCGCTACGATTCAGTATTTAACTGGATTAATTCTCAACTTTGAAGATGCCACGAAATAATTACACATCACAGGAATACGCAAATATGCTTTTCATTTCTGGTGAGTGCCGAGGTAATGCCACTGAAGCAACAGCACTTTATAGGGAATTGGGAAAGATATCCTAACATGCGCCCGCCTATCACCGCGTATTCATCAGAGTTCTTGGGTTTTACATGGAAAGGTGAATTCCTGGCAGCGGTGTTGGTGGCACAAGCACTGAACGGGGGTCGCTAAAACCGCAATGGGAGATATCTACAGTTCTGTAGGAAATTGAACGAGATCCTTCAATCTCGTCAAGATCAATCGCACGACGTACTGGTATACCATGACAGAGTGTGTAATGTACAGCAGTACCACAGAGTGAAATAATTTCATCCCTATCACTCAACACAAGTGCAAACATTGCAACCGACACACTACCAGGAAAGATTGCTTTTCTACCAATAGGTGCTTGTAAAAATAAAAGAAGATCCATAATTCCTCGATAGTATTCTGTGGAATAATGAAACAACACTGGAGCGAGATGAATACTGCAACATGCACAACCTGCATAGCTGGAAAATTTCAAATCCTCATTTGAAGAGACTGATCCCAGCACCAGTTCCAAATAAATTCTTGGACTGTAGTGTTGATTAGAAAGATAATTGGCTCTTCTGATCTAACGGGCAGCTGATGATGAAAACTATTCAGTATTCCTTTAACAATCTCGAAAAAATGAGAGAATCTGATTCGTTCCAGAACGATGGGTGACCAGCTCACTATACATTTCTGTTCTTTCGACGGATATGAGAAGTATCTCCCATAAGCCCGCTCCACACTCATGGCGCGAATCTTGCCAAGAATTCTTGCCGTGAACCTGGCCAAGAATTCGCGGCCAAATAAGTCATCCACACTCACACAAATATTCGCACTTTGGTTCACGGCATCCTCGCTGTCTGCGAAGACTTTCTGCACTATAAAAAAGGTTCATTCTGATAATAATCAAGAAATTCTCATTTCACTTATCTCCTCTAAATCTAATCTAATTCCACTTCCTTGCTTCAAGAAAACCATTCATTTCAGAAGCGAATAAAGTCAGTGAACAAGCATTAAATCATTACTGCGCTGGTACCGCGAACGCCTGTGAGTGTGGATGGAACATTTGTGCTTAGGCGCGAAGCCTTTGTCGCGGGACAGGAGACCGCAACGAAACGGAGAACGCCGCGAAGCGCGAACGCGACACAAGAAAGTTATCCACACTCGCGTTCGCGGTATTGGCCGACGTTCTTGCCATGAGTGTGGAGCGGGCTATAGATTAAAGAAAAACCGAGAGTAACTTTGCCCGATGGATGGGTCGAAGTAACGACCACTCAGAAGTGGTCATGCAGAAATCCGGTCATCTTGTTCCCGAATACTTACAAAACCCTTCTTTGTTCAAAATTGAATGCGAAATGGATGGAACAATAAAATTGGAAAATCAAATACATGGAAGTAGGTATACAAAAATTGTATCTTTGAAATTTTTCGACTCAAAATTATTGCAATTTTTGTCAATGAATGTTGAAATAATCGGATACAACAATTCTCTCCTTAAAATAAAAAGGAAATAAAAAAACGTCCGTGCTTACGCAACCTTCCCAGATGAGTATACAGGGTGATTTTTTTAAGTATGATATGCGCAACCACATCAAGCGATTGTTGAGTTATTGCCTGATTCTCAAATTTTTTGACAGAAAGATTGTCACAAATTAGTGTTAATATCTTCAAAATCCCTCATTATAAGAATTTTTTTTGGAGCAGTGAGACAAATGAAAGTACGCTGATACGGCTTCTTGTACAAATTATGAGGAAATTTTATACAGGGTGCCTGAAACAGGGCTTCAAAGTGAGCCTCAATAAAACTACGAAATCTCATTTTTTTTCAAATGGGAACCATATGATTTTATAATTCCGATCGATTGCTCGCCAAAAACTAGTTAGAGTGTGCCAAACATTTCATGTCTTCAAAATGAGTAGTTTCGCCGTTATCGAATAAAATTCTGATTTCACGACTAAAGCCAGGTTTCTTTGTCTGAATATCAGGTTTATCAAGATAATTTTCAAGAAGGCTATGTCAATAGTAATAATATGTCAGTTTTAAACTAAAATTTCTTTATTTAGTCATCATTCATTATCTGCTCTGTTTATTTGTCACATTCGCAGCAAATACAGAAGAGACTTTTGATATATCATTCTCTTCATTATTATTGTTATTGCTTGTTTTGCATAGTGCTTGATCAATAAAAATAAGTAAGAATGACTATTCCTAACATAGCCTACTTTGAAATAGACGAGCATTCCACTGAATTTGACTGATGGGACAACCCTGGCTTTATTCATGAAATTCTGTCGAATTGAGTGGTATGCTCGTCTATTTCAAAGTAGGCTATGTTAAGAATAGTCATTCTTACTTATGTTTCTTGATCAAGCACTATGCAAAACAAGCACTAACAATAATAAGGTACACTAGAATGATATATCAAAAGTCTCTTCTGTATTTGCTGCGAATGTGACAAATAAACAGAGCAGATAATGAATGATGACCAAATAAAGAAATTTTAGTTTAAAACTGACATATTATTACTATTGACATAGCCTACTTGAAAATTATCTTGATAAACCTGATATTCAGACAAAGAAACCTGGCTTTAGTCGTGAAATCAGAATTTTATTCGATAACGGCGAAACTACTCATTTTAAAGACATGAAATGTTTGGCACACTCTAACTTGTTTTTGGCGAGCAATCGATCGGAATTATAAAATTATATGGTTCCCATTTGAAAAAAATGAGATTTCGTAGTTTTATTGAGGCTCACTTTGAAGCCCTGTTTCAGGCACCCTGTATAAAATTTCCTCATAATTTATACAAGAAGCCGTATCAGCGTACTTTCATTTGTCTCACTGCTCCAAAAAAAAATTCTTACAATAAGGGATTTTGAAGATATAAACACTAATTTGTGACAATCTTTCTGTAAAAAAATTTGAGAATCAGGCAATAACTCAACAATCGCTTGATGTGGTTGCGCATATCATACTTCAAATCATTGCAGAATTAAACGAAGAATTCAAATATGTATAAATATATAGGGTGTTCCATTTGAAATAACGAAGTTCACACCCGTTTCCGGTAGAACCGGAAGTAGATTCCGCTTGAAAATATTTTACAAATTGAGTTCATGTACTCTAAAACAAAAATACAAAATTTTGAATTTGTATCGCAATTCCTTCCTCGAAAACTTCTAATGAAACACTTAAAAAAATCACCCTGTATTGGTCGTTTGGGTACCCTTTCATGGCCTCCACGTATCCTGAATCCATTGTATTTTTTACTGGGGTCGCCTAAAGGACAAGGTCTACTCCATGCTAATCAGAAATCTTGAGAATTTAGGTAGACGTGTTCAGCAAGCTGCTTCGAAAATTTCCGATTTCTACTACCTACTCAAAACATTTCAACTTCGATTCCCTGAGTGTATAATGTATGAGTTTTTATCATTGTGTAATGTAATGAAGTACAGATTGAAAAATGAAATTATCGTATCTTCAAAATTATGTGGGGATCATGAATCGGCCTTAATACCCAGGTGTAAAATCCTGAGGCAAGTTAGCTCCGGGCAACTTCACAATACATGTTCAGCAGTTTTCTCATCAGATTCACAGAGTCAGCAAATATTTGCAGATGATATCATCTGCTGACTCGCTGACTCGATACAAAAGATATTTGTATCAATAGTTTCCTATCAGCAGTCCCACAGTACAACGAATCTCTGTCAAAGGAAGCTGGATAAGCATCCTCGTGTGAGACAGTGAATCCTCCACGAATCTTTCGGCTTGTGTCGTGTCATTCCTTCACGTCTATAATATGTGCAGATGACTTTTATATGACCGGCAGTCCCGGAATAGAATATCATCTGTCCTTCTTGTTGAGACACCATGTATTCGAAGCATTCCAACGCCAGTCCTTGTTTGGAGTTGATACTCAGGTAGAATTAATGATGTTCCCGGAGAAGGCAGGTGCCAGATATTAGGATGCCTACCCTTCCGCAATTTTGTTGGCAAACTTTGGCGCTGATGGTGCGGCTAAAATTCCTTTGGGGGTTGGATTGACGACCATAATGACAGCGCCGCGAAGTATATGGAGGTGTAAAAATTTCATTGTTATGGAA
Source organism: Adalia bipunctata (assembly GCA_910592335.1). NCBI lineage: Eukaryota > Metazoa > Arthropoda > Insecta > Coleoptera > Coccinellidae > Adalia > Adalia bipunctata. The sequence continues at coordinate 29,146,664 of OU342951.1, forward strand.
GTTTTATGCATATATACCGTAGAGCGTTATGTGGTTTATGCTAGAAAATTTAGCAGGAGCCGGTGCCAATGGCGCATTGCAACCATACCCTTTATGCTGAAATTGAAACTTAGAAACACTGTCCCCTCATTTTGAATAGGATCTCTGGAAACAATTCATATTCGTTTTTGTCGTTCTTCAAAATGAATGGTGTTGAGAACCAGATTACTTTTTGGGAATTTGGTTTGGGATCAATTTTCGGCTTTGACGCGTTCATTATTAATATGGAATGTTCTTATTTTTTGCGGACTGAAACAGGTGTTGCGTACGCGATGCCAGGGAACAGCCACTATGATTCGAGATCCAATGTGAAATATAGCTATCAACGGCTTTTATGATTTGAATTTACGATTTGTTATATTCCTAGTTGTGCGAATTTTGAAGGTGTACAATATCGGCTGCAAACTGATTTGTGCAGTGCATAGTGAGAGCTCTCAAGGATTACGACACCATCAACGGGGTTAGTCAATGAAATTGACTAGCATTTCATCGTCACTTTTTTTGTTATATTTCAAAAAATAATAATCATCCTATATAATAAAAATTTAAGAGGCATAGAATTTAAGAGGTTTTTTTTGTCGAAAGGCGAGCGCCGAAGGCGCGAGGGCCGTCGCGTGCGACGGCCTACGGGCGAGGGGAGGAGGGCGTCGGAAAGTTGAAGAACGGGAGCACGCGTGGGTGTTTTCGGATTTTTTCTAGGACCCCGGGAAGTATTTTAAAAAAATTCGCGAAAAACGGTAAAATTCGCCCTTAAATAGCGAATTTCATGCAAATAAGGCTTTTTTCCGGAGGCACCTGGACGTTCGGAGATTTTTTTAAACAAAGACCCATATCCCCGTTACCACAGGTACGCAAAGGGTTTTTCGACACGTTCTTCCGGGTCTCCGAAATAAATTCCAAAAGTTTCGACATTTCGTGAAAATGGTAAAAATTTCCGACTCGACCAGAAAATATAGATAAAACCAGAGAGTTTCAGTTATTGCGATGACTTTCGACGTTAGAATTAGGTTAGGGTTCTTGACAACGGCATTCAAAGTTTGACGCGACGCACAGATTACCGTTTCGAGGTTGGATTTTTTCGACATTTCGAGACGTCACATTACATATAGGTTAGGGTTCTTGACAACGGCAGTCAAAGTTTGAGCGAAGCACAGATGACCGTTTGAAGGTTGGATTTTTTCGACATTTCGAGACGTCAAGGGTGAAGTTACATAGGAGGTTAGGGTTCTTGACAACGGCAGTCAAAGTTTGACGCGACGCATAGATGACCGTTTGGAGGTTGGATTATTTCGACATTTCGAGACGTCACATTACATATAGGTTAGGGTTCTTGACAACGGCAGTCAAAGTTTGAGCGAAGCACAGATGACCGTTTGAAGGTTGGATTTTTTCGACATTTCGAGACGTCAAGGGTGAAGTTACATAGAGGTTAGGGTTCTTGACAACGGCAGTCAAAGTTTGACGCGACGCATAGATGACCGTTTGGAGGTTGGATTTTTTCGACATTTCGAGACGTCACATTACATATAGGTTAGGGTTCTTGACAACGGCAATCAAAGTTCGAGCGAAGCACAGATGACCGTTTGAAGGTTGGATTTTTTCGACATTTCGAGACGTCAAGAGTGAAGTTACATAGAGGTTATGGTTCTTGACAACGGCAGTCGAAGTTTGACGCGACGCATAGATGACCGTTTGGAGGTTGGATTTTTTCGACATTTCGAGACGTCACATTACATATAGGTTAGGGTTCTTGACAACGGCAGTCAAAGTTTGAGCGAAGCACAGATGACCGTTTGAAGGTTGGATTTTTTCGACATTTCGAGACGTCAAGGGTGAAGTTACATAGAGGTTATGGTTCTTGACAACGGCAGTCAAAGTTTGACGCGACGCATAGATGACCGTTTGGAGGTTGGATTTTTTCGACATTTCGAGACGTCACATTACATATAGGTTAGGGTTCTTGACAACGGCAGTCAAAGTTTGAGCGAAGCACAGATGACCGTTTGAAGGTTGGATTTTTTCGACATTTCGAGACGTCAAGGGTGAAGTTACATAGAGGTTATGGTTCTTGACAACGGCAGTCGAAGTTTGACGCGACGCATAGATGACCGTTTGGAGGTTGGATTTTTTCGACATTTCGAGACGTCACATTACATATAGGTTAGGGTTCTTGACAACGGCAGTCAAAGTTTGAGCGAAGCACAGATGACCGTTTGAAGGTTGGATTTTTTCGACATTTCGAGACGTCAAGGGTGAAGTTACATATAGGTTAGGGTTCTTGACAACGGCAATCAAATTTTAACTCGACGCATAGATGACCGTTTGGAGGTTGCGTTTTTGCTTTTGATTTTTCAAAATGCGAATCTGTCTTCAAAGGGAGATCTACTAACAAGGTGAATCTACTTAAAAGGTAGATGGCTGGGCCCAAACTAGTTCTTAATAATTACAAAATACGGTCCTTCGAGAAAGTCTGGTTACGACAAATGCTTAGAACTTATTCGAATTCCACTCAGATTTTTTTTATCAGAATGTTGAGTTCAAGCACGCTTTGAGGCTATCACAGATTCTCTCCAATCCGATGTAGAGAGATGACACATCGATGTCTGTATACGGTAACTCAGTATAGATGTACAGGGCGAATCAGTTATAATTGAGCAGACATTGATGGCACATCTTCCAAGTCGCCTTGTTTGGGAAAAAGAATACTATGCACCTCTTTTTATCTCCGAAAAAAATACAGGAATCACATTTTTCTATGATAATATTGGATTCAAGAAGACTTTTTCTTCAATGCCGTCGTCTCAAAGGACAATTTTATTTTCGATTTTGGGATAACATCAGTGGTGTGAAATTTGATCATATCTCAATATTATTCCCAAGAAAATAGTATTTTATTCAATTTGGACTTCAATCCGCTTTTGAAGAGCAAAATCTGAAGTTTCAGTTCCATAGATAAATATATTTTTCATTACACCGCACTGAAAACCCTATCATAACATGTAGATTTAGAACATCGAAAATGACTCTTTTCCGTGCGGCCGCACCGCAAAAAGTTTTACGGTGCGCTGAGGCATAGATTCATCCTATGATTCCTATGCTCAGACACAGAGCAACGATTGCGTGACAGTTAGATGTCAGTGCTTTGAATCATTATTTTTTCACAATATCGAAATGCTTTCTGCTGAAAATTTTTCCCGTGTTATTGTTTTCAGAGAGGTGTAATGAAAAATATCGTTCATTACACGTCCAGAAAGGCTTTTTCCGTGCTTGCACGAGTTCGCGCGCACGGAAAAAGCTTACTTTCTGGACTAGTAATGAAATGTACTATTCCTAGGACTAGGAATTGGTTTATGAAATTCATTCCAAATCGAAAAATACTGACATCTGAGTATCTGACAATTGTTCGAAACGCAGATTTCCTGCCTCGAAACATTTCTTTCAACGGCGAGCTAATGATAATGAATTGACACCATCTTTCGTTGTTTTCTGTCACGAAAGTATTGTAACAGTAAATTTTAATTTTCTACAAGGGCCGACTCCATCAGAATTTTCGTGCTTATTTGACATCACACTGTATATAATATTTCATTGATGAAATGGGTGATGATGTCTCAAATTTTTTAATGGCAAATATTTATACATGTACAGGGTATCCCATTTTGGGCACTTTCACGGGATATCTCCGTTATTTTTAACGTTAGCGGGATGCGATTTTCGCGACAGTGTGCTACTTTTTTGTGAAACTAAAGATGGCGCAATCAGTTTTTGCATAGCCCTCTTAGTTTTTGCTATACAGGCTGGAAGCTGGAAATGAAAAGTATCACTTTTTAATCACCCCCCGTATCTCAGTTGTGCTTGAACTTGGAGAAATGGTTGGAACGCATTCCTATAGATTTTTTTCAGTAGAATGCAGTGGCGTAATCAGTTTTTCAATTAAACTTCCCGTTTTTGAGTTATTGAGCAAACATATGTTTTTTTAAATTGGACACCCTGTATATTATTTTTTATTCTTATTAAGCACAATCTCAGCTTTTCAAAAACATATTATTTTATGAATTTATCTTCAAAACCAAGCTCAGAATTCAAGATGTTGTAATTCAATTGTCAATAACTAAGGCTATGACTGTTTATTAAAAACAGAAAATAAATGTCAAGATTTCGTTAGAAATCGAAAATAATGTTAACATCATATCTACATCACATGATCTAATATTCAACTTAATTTAATTTGCAATTTTTTGAAAATTTAAATAATTTGAAAATAAATGCATAAAATAATATATTTTTGAAAAGCTGAGATTGTGCTTGATAAGAATAAAAAATAATATACAGGGTGTCCCATTTAAAAAAACATATGTTGCTTAATAACTCAAAAACAGAAAGTAAAATTGAAAAACTGACTACGCCACTGGATTCCACGGAAAAAAATCTATACGAATGCGTTTCAACCATTTCTCCAAGTTCAAGCACAACTGAGATATTGGGGGTGATTAAAAAGTGATACTTTTCATTTCCAGCCTGTATAGCAAAAACTAAGAGGGCTATGCAAAAACTGATTGCGCCATCTTTAGTTTCACAAAAAAGTAGCACACTGTCGCGAAAACCGCATCCCGCTAACGTTAAAAATAACGGAGATATCCCGTAAAAGTGCCCAAAATGGGATACCCTGTACATGTTTTCTTACGTGTGTAAATAAATTATTATTATTATTATTATTGAACCAACAGTTTTCTTTCTTAATATTTATGTGCTTATTGAGACCGGTTTCGGAATACTTCAATCCATCCTCAGCCAAAGACTCCAAAAAATATGAATGAAAACACACATACATTCAGAGTTCACAAAAACACAGTTAAGGTGCAAACACATTGTTGTCACGTCACGGGAGCTCACGTGAGGTCAGGTTCAACGTATTGCGCTAGAGACACACCATTTGACATTCGCGCTGTCATGAGCTATTCGGCAATATTTAGTAACGAAGCGAAATATCAGACGTGATATCACGTGCGATCAGAAAATGTAAATTTGCGGAATTATAGATCTCGCGTGCTTTCACGTGACAGCAGATACTTACCTAGCGACCGCGTGAATAACAACAATGCGTTTCTAAGCGCAAGTGAAGCGATGTGAAGTGAAGTGATGATGCGTGAGCTCACGTGACGTGACAACAATGTGTTTGCACCTTTACACTCAAAATACATGATGTCAAACAATAAATTGAATTGAGCTGGGTTGTTGTTGTTGTGTTTGATATATGTCAATATGTGATATTTCAGCTCCCTGAAGATGGTCACAATGATGACCGAAAGCTAGGATCGATGCAATAAAGAGATCTGACTTTATTTATGACGAGTCTATTCGAAACATTCACTAAGACCCATGACGACGTTTGTCCATACCGGGATCGTATAAGTAGTCGAATAGTGTATTTGAGGTGTATGAACGGAAAACAGCGTTGCCATATTTAGGGACCCAATGCGTTGGTCAACTATACGAATTATATACAGCAAGTTGATGTCGACTGAAGCGCCCTCGCACTGGCCAAACAATGAAACTCTTCCATATATAATCACATGTATAACCGACTTTTCAGACCCGGCTGAAAATGCACCCCTAGCATCCCCTCAGCCCCCTCATAACTTTTCTATAGACGAACGTTACAAGTCCCGAAGCCGGGTCTGAAAACGTCACTTTTGTACTGAAAACTCGGTCGAGTATATTATTAATATATTGTAGCGTCTCCTGAAGAAGGCTTGAGAAACAAGGAAAAAAGAGAGTTTTCTCTCATTACCGACTGCTAAACCACATAAAATCAACTAATTTTGAATAAACACAGTCGCTAAATCTCAAATTAGAATTATTACCACACCCGATATCCAAAAACATCAATAAATTATGCATAACGACATGATTTTCCAACAAGATAAGGACACAGCTTGAATTACGATGATCAATTTCAAAACAATCTTGTTGATAATGATGGAATTAACCTTTCTCATGAGTAAAAACTACACCAGAAAATTGAACTCAATCAAGGCAACAAGTAACCTGAAAAATGATAAATTTGTGAATAATAGTTTAGATGAATAACACTGACACCTTCCCAACAATTCACTCAGAACACGATGAAAACTTCAAAATATCACAGCTTCGAAGCACTTAGAATAAACATCTCAAGACATTACTCGGGATCTCGGGATCCGCCAATACTCCTAGGTGAGAACATTAAACAGTGTCACCATTCGAAAAGAAGAAGAGTTTTGAGGCAATTTTCAATTAAGAAGAAGCATAAATGTATGAATAACAATGACAGCCGCATTACATTTTTTGCAACTGTAGAGCTCCTATACAGGGTCTTTCACGAGGAACCTCACTCATATTTATACGGGAAACTACTGAACGTATTTTCATGAAATTCAGCACTTATAAGTATTTCACGATGCTGATGAAATCTAAAATATTTTCAAGGCATGAGCACCTCCGGTTTTTCCGGAAATGACGTCAACTTCCGTTTTTCAAATTAGAACACCATTTTTTATTGCAGAAATAGATTCCTCAGAAAATTTCAAGTTATTTTGATGTAACATTTTTCAGTTTTGGTTGGAAAATTCTCTCTGAGCGGGAAAATTCGAATAAAAAAACGAAAATAGAGCTCCGCTGAAACAAGAATAACTTCGAGGTTTTTGGATAGAAAATTTTCATTTTTGGGATTTTTCAAGATGTAAGATTGATGTATTCATCTTAAGAATCGAAATCGCGATTCATGATACAGGGGGTGAAAAAATCGCTTTCAAAGTTAGGGATGACAAAATCGTGAAAAATCAATTTTTTTTAAATTAGAACCCCATTTTTTATGGCAGATATTGAATCTACGTTAAAAAATAATGTGAGTGTATGCATCACACCCTTGCCCTAAAGTGGATATTTTCTGAGTTATTCACAAAAAACTGTTTTTCGTCTTGAATTTTCAGCTATTTCTTTTCCCTTCACGCCAAAAAGATGAAATTTTCAGGAACTGTTACTTAAACCATGTTTATTATTTTACTACCCTAATATGCAAGAGAAAAAAGTTACAGGTTGTTCCTAAATAGATGGCGAATTTGGATACGAATTTGTATCGGAAACCTCTTTATTTCAACTAATCGGCCATCGGTTTTCTCTCCAGTGATAAATGAATAATTCCTTGTGAACCATATGCAAAAACTTACCATGTTTACATAGTGATCGATTTTATAACTTAATACGAATTATCACCAAATTAATAGTAAACACAAAATGCTACTGAATAAAGAGGAATTTGGCAGATGTAATTAACGATATATATCATTAAAAAAAAGAATGTAAAACATGGTAAGTTTTTGCATATGGTTCTTAAGGAATTATTTATTTATCACTGGAGAGAAAACCGATGGCCGATTAGTTGAAATAAAGAGGTTTCCGATACAAATTCGAATCCAAATTCGCCATCTATTTAGGAACAACCTGTAACTTTTTTCTCTTGCATATTAGGGTAGTAGAATCTAAAACATGGTTTAAGTAACAGTTCCTGAAAATTTCATCTTTTTGGCGTGAAGGGAAAAGAAATAGCTGAAAATTCAAGACGAAAAACAGTTTTTGTGAATAACTCAGAAAATATCCACTTTAGGGCAAGAGTGTGATGCATACACTCACATTATATTATAACGTAGATTCAATATCTGAAATAAAAAAATGGGGTTCTAATTTGAAAAAATTGATTTTCCACGATTTTGTCATCCCTAACTTTGAAAGCGATTTTTTCACCTCCTGTATCATGAATCGCGATTTCGATTTTTAAAGTGGATACATCAATCTTACATCTTGAAAAATCTCAAAAATGAAAATTTTCTATCCAAAAACCTCGAAGTTGTTCTTGTTTCAGCGGAGCTCTATTTTCGATTTTTTTTTCGAATTTTCCCGCTCAGAGAGAATTTTCCAACCAAAACTGAAAAATGTTACATCAAAATAACTTGAAATTTTCTAAGGAATCTATTTCTGCAATAAAAAAATGGTGTTCTAATTTGAAAAACGGAAGTTGACGTCATTTCCGGAAAAACCGGAGGTGCTCATGCCTTGAAAATATTTTAGATTTCATCAGCATCGTGAAATACTTATAAGTGCTGAATTTCATGAAAATACGTTCAGTAGTTTCCCGTATAAATATGGGTGAGGTTCCTCGTGAAAGACCCTGTATAGATCACAGCGCTCCTCTAACGGGCGTCACACGAAACTCTAACCTCCGTCGTCATAGGCAGTCCAAAACAACTATGTCATTAACAGGCTTCGTTCACAAAAGCCAATATTATGAGTTCATGTGAGCGAAGCTGGGACGGAACGTGACCTCATCCCGATTCATAGTTGGTAGCAACGCTATACAGTCCTACCCTCAAGGTCACTATTGAGCCATACTTTAGTTTGAAATCACACCCTTGGTACTCAAGCTATGATAAAAAATAATCCAGCAACGTGTCACTGCCAAAGCTCTCTGAGACAAAGTGAACAAAACCAATCGTTAAAGCAAAAGCAAAAACCCGACTGCAAAACATTTAACTAAAAGGAAAGAAAGAAGACCTATACTATGCACGGAAATTACACATTTTCAAGTTTCTGGCTTTACTGAGATTTTATAAAAATAAATAAAAACTCGATTTTAGTCACCACCTTTTAAGGGTGATATCTCGGAAAGGGGTGGGCTGAGGAAATTTTGTTACAGGAAAGACCCATCTCCACACGAGTCATCCCCTCTTCAATTTCATCGCATGAATTCAGAAACACACTGTATGTTTGTCCAGTTTATGGTGAAACACCCTGCATTTTTCAATATGAATATGTCGTGGGTTGATAGAATGTTCTTAGTTCGAGAATATGTTAATTTGATTTGACGTGGCTGGTAAATCGAGAGTATCATTTTTTGGCCGCTTGAGTTAATTCACTCAAAAGATTTGATTCAGTGAATTGAACCATTCACTCAGTGGCCAATTCAAATGGGTAGCTCAAATGAATATAACATGGTTTCTAGGATTCTCTGATTTGACTATGAAATATTCATATCTGTCAAGTTAAATCGAGTTTTGTCGAACAGAGTGAAACAAATCTTGAAAAATGATATACGATTACGAACCGGCTGAGGGTGAAGGTGAAGAAGAAGCAAGGGGATCTTTAAATGCAGATGGTGAATACGTTCATGCAAAAGCTTTTCTTCAAAAGGCTAGTGCAGCAACTGGAGAGAACCTTTACGATCATCTGAGTGATGTGCTGAACAAAATTCTCTCAGAGCGTCCACAAAATGTGATCGATTTTTTCGAGGAATACAGTAGAAAAGTAAAAGAGAGAAGATTCAAGTCTGGTTTGGATCATCTAGAGGACATATATGTTTCAAAAGGTAGATATGTTCTTTCAACGAAACTTATGGAACTTCTGAAACCGATCAAAATGGAAGAACAGACAACAATGGACCCTGCTGATTTGGAATTAGCTGATATGACACAAAATGATATGTTACAACTCCTTTTCTACTTCGAACATGTTGGCCTCGGGTTGCCCAAGAATGAGATGTTCTGCTTGACTGTATCTATGAAAAGGCTTGTGCACACTGAACCAATAGCTTCTATAAGATTTTGGGGTATAATTTACGGATTATATAATAATTATTACATTGTTGAGACAGAATTGAAAGAAGAAGAATACATGAAGCGAAATGAAAATTTCAATGAAGATGTTCAACCTAACGTGATGGATGAAAATATTCTCTCCAAAAACGCTGAAATTGCCCACAAAATATACGAAGAAGATGAAATAACTATGAGACTGCATCAGTTAGCACGTGAACAGCAACTAGGCGGTGAAGACTCGAAATTTCCAAGACAACTTCCCCCTCTCCCATTGAATACATTCGAGAAACCACCAAAAATACCGCCCGAGCCATCAGGCGTTGGGGTCAATTCGAAAGTTTATTATGTAACCAACGCTGTCACAGACCCATGGGAGCAATTGCCAGATCTAACACCGGAACAAATTTGTGGAGCACGAAGAATCCATAAATCATTCACCGGCAAGTTGGATCAAGAACTATTAACATATCCAGAATTTCCCGGAAAAGAAAGAAACTACCTGAGAGCACAAATAGCAAGAATATCCGCTGGTACTAATATTTCCCCCTTAGGATATTATACCTTCGGTGCTGAAACTGCAGGGGAGGGCGACGAAGAAGAACCAATAGAAGATGAAGAAATGGAGGGCCCTAAGACTTCATTTAAGATCAATCCAAAGTACGAGCCGCATCCTCTGAAAGATCTCGTTGATGAATCTATGTCATTTTGGGTGCATCATACCCAATATATACTTTCCCAAGGGAGAACTAGCTGGTGGAGTCCAGTTGCCGAGCCAGAACACCTCGATGAAGCTGAAGACGAAGCACAACCTGAGGAAGAAGAAGATAGGCCAAAAGCAGCGGGCCCGGAAGCAGAAACAGGGCCACCACTTCTAACACCGCTGTCTGAAGATGCTCAAATTGAAAGTGTACCCGCCTGGTCGGTCCGAGCGTCCTCTAAAATAATGGAAGAATTTGCCGTTGCACTCGTTAGATCCCACTTATGGCCAGGAGCTTATTGCTTCGCTACCCAGGGAAAGCTTTTTCAGAATATTTATTTTGGAAACGGTTTGAAATATCTTGTGAGCAATTTTTCTCCGGTTCCCTTACCACCTATTCAACAAGATTATCCTTCTGGCCCAGAAATTATGGAAATGTTCGATCCAACAGGTGCAGAGGAAGAAGATTGGAGAATCGCCCATCTACCTAAACCGAAGGTAGAAGGGCCTGAAGAAGGTGAAGAAGAAGAGCTAGAAGAGGAAGAGGAAGAAGAGGACGAAGAGGAAGATTAGATTTAATTGATATTGATAGAATACAATTTCGTTTGAAATAAACTATCGTTAAACCTTTCTTGATTTTCAAGAATTAATAATATTCCACTGAAGCTTCATCGTGATTGCCGAGATCTTTAGGTGTATAAAACTAGATAATTCCTTGATTTCTATCCCAATGTGAACTTTCCCACAGTATCAAGGTATTCCATACAGGGTGTTACTTAAGTGGAGGTATAAACGAAAAGATGAAAAGAGGAGATTCCTTGAACAATTTTAAGAAAAAAATGTTCCATAAACATGGGACCGCCACGTTTCCTTTTCGAGAAACAGGGTGCTCAGTTCGTTTTTTTTCTTTGTCTCTGCACAAGACATTCAACGTGAATTGATGTGTCGAAACTAACGATGAATTTATTCACCAAAACTTACTAACCAGATTTTTATGACAATTTCGATATTCTTTGAGGATTTCAAGAAAACCATTTAATTTTTTCTCGATCCTGATAGCAGACGCGACAAAACTACAACAGACCAAGTTTAGTTTAGCAACAAATCTTCTTTTCACAATTTTTCAAACCAACAGTGACTCACCGAATAAAATTCTGGAGTAAAACAGGGAACAGTGTTCCAAAAAAATATCATACACCCAGTGGATTTGCAATCGATATTGTCCTGTCACATTGTGTAAACTCTAAATTGTAATATCAATGCCTCTATGCCAAATTCCAAACAAGTATTTTGTGAATACTATGAGGAAAAAAAAAGGTACGTTTAGGATATTTTAGAAACTTTTTCGGGGACTCAGGAACGAAATCGAAAAATAAATGGTATATTTTATATACTATGATTATTGTGTCTTCCACGGTTTAACCAATAAGGGCAGAAAGGAAAAGTCTCCTAGTGGGAAAAAGGACAATCCAAAAAAACTCTTAAATTATATTTGGCGACGTTTCGTAGATTTTCATCTGCTTCATCAGGCCTGAAAACCAAAAATGGAACACACATAAAAAGCACAATGGTACAAAAATTACCTCTATAAACTAGAGTTCTATTAAATCTAAAAAAGTGGACCGACAGGCATCACCAGTCATCATTCCTAAAATACCGCTCACAACGTAATTTAAAATCAAAACAAACATCTGACAGGAACTCGAAACTCAGAATAAACAGAAGGTAACAAAATAACCTCAAACAAAGGTACAGTCACAAAATGTCAACCACGCATCACAGAACAACAATTCTTTCCCCTCTTCTATTCCTCTCAGAGAAACATAACTACAAAATCTCAGAATCAACTCAATCTCAAATACTTGTTCAGAATAGAATTATACAATTTACTTAGTTGTTCAGTATCGGATCTAAAATTGATGGAATTATTGAGGTTTATATGTATCATTTCTAAAATGTTTCTCGTCTAAAAATGCTTCTCATTGTCTAAGACTCTTACACCTGAAAAATCAAGCCTATGTTTATCTTTAAAAAAATGTGAACACAAAGCAGTCTTTTCCTTATTCTTGACATCTCTTACATCTTATTTGTGTTGCTTAATTCTACTTTGCAAATATTGTTTAGTCTGACCTACATACATGCTATCGCAATCTAAACAAGGAATCCCGTATATCACGCCTGATCTAAGTTCTCTGTCAATAGGATCTTTAATTCTACTATATAGGGGAAAGGCAGGCAAGATGGCATAGTAGGGCCAAATGGCATACCATATGTACTGAAGAATCCACTGCGAGTGGAATCCTAGAACTCGGTGCAAATGTTCGAATTAGTTGGCAACAGTGTACGAACGTTGTTTCAAGGGATCCGTTACGGTAGTTGATGACTTAGTCGTGAAAAATGGTGAAAAAGTGGTGTGACCGTGTACAACTTCGACGTAAGCTCTCTCTTCTCGCCTTTATAATTGTAAGTACAGATTATTTCACTAAATTTTTTATATCCGAGTAGAATTGTACCTTTATTGTAATCCTTTTATGTATTAACCTTGACAAAAAGATGTCACAAAAATGTTGATTTACTTATTCGTTTTTTGGACACGTGGTTAGGGCAAGTTGGCATACATAGAGGCTGGGTAAAATGGCATGGTATATTGGTATGCCGTCTTGCCCGAAAAATAGTACCTTTTTATTAACAATGAAATATTGTTTCAGATGGTCTACAATTATCGATGGAAAACCAACAGAGGAGAGTGGGATGAGAATAATATGTCAAGAGAATTAATTTTATGTTTTGTTTAGTTCTTGTTTCGTTCGATATAAGATTATGAAATATTTTTCAGTGATTTCCTAAATCTGTGAGAATTCTTTTTATGTTCTGTTCCTGTTTATATAAATATAAATTTCTATTTCTTGTATTATCTGTTATTTATTGGAATTTTGTTTTTTTCACTACAAAATATATCATTTTATATGATATGTCATCTTGCCCGACACTGTAGGGCAAAATGGTTTTTCGAATGTTTCAGATTATCGCGATTTTTTTTTGTCTATAGTTTTTTTTATTCATATCTTTCTTCAAAAATTGATAGCTAACTTGATTGACTGAAGATTCAACTAATGCTGTACTCTATATTTTTTTCCTCATAAGAGATATCGATTTTCAAAAGATTGTATGCCATCTTGCCTGCCTCTCCCCTAAAGAAGCAACAGTTTTCATGTTGTAGAAAACCAATTCGTAATTTTCTCTTTTAAGTGCTCTTTTAATTTTTTGGGACAGTTCGGGAATATAGGGAAACTTGAAATATGATTTAGATGGTTTTGTTGTGCTGATTTATCCACTTTCAATTTTGTCCAAAAGTGCAGGAATAATTTTATTAACAGAAGATTTAGGGTATCTATTATTCTGTAATATTGTTCTTACTTTATTTATATTTTGGGCGTGATACACGGGGTTGCTCAACTTAATTGCTCTATAAAGTAAATTGTTGATGGCACTAATCTTGTAACTAGTAGCATGGTTTGAAAGATAATTGAGTACAATACCAGAGCTAGTAGGCTTAGTATACCAATTGGTTGTGAGTCTCCGTTCTTCAGTACGACAAACGCGAACGTCCAAAAAGGGCAGAGAGCCCTCACTTTCAACCTCCACAGTAAATTGGATCTCCTCATGGTAGCCGTTGAACAACATGACAGCCTCGTCGATCGTATTCCTAGGCAAAGCCATGATGGAATCATCCACATAATATTTTATAAAAGGGACGAAAAAGGGCAGTTGGGTCATCATAGTTGTGACCAAGTCGTTCATTACAAAGGATGCCAAAATTGGACTCGCAATACCTCCCATAGTCGTGCCCTCAATTTGTTGATGCGTCGTGCCATTGAAAACAAAATAGCTAGTTTCGAACAAAAAGTCAACCAATGTCAGAAAAGTTCGTTTGTCCAAGCAAGTGTAGGCTGAGAATTTGAAAAGAAGAGGATGAAAAAACATAATTCTGTTCCCCCTAGACTATATTGCTTACGCAAAACACATAAACAAGGTTTACACATGAGACCTATTCTCAGTGGAATTAATTCGCCATCTTCCAATATTGCAGAATTCATACACAAAACTTTAAGTGGTGTGTCTACCACGTTCCAACACCAACTTAATAGCTCTTTTGAATTCGTTGAATTCTCAAGGAATGTGGTTTTACCTGATGACTACGTCCTGGTGTCACTTGATGTTACTTCTTTGTTCACCAATATTACTCATGCTCTCATAGTGCAGATTATCAAGAAGACTTGGCAAACAATCTCAGCCTACACTTGCTCGGACAAACGAACTTTTCTGACATTGGTTGACTTTTTGTTCGAAAATAGCTATTTTGTTTTCAATGGCACGACGCATCAACAAATTGAGGGCACGACTATGGGAGGTATTGCGAGTCCAATTTTGGCATCCTTTGTAATGAACGACTTGGTCACAACTATGATGACCCAACTGCCCTTTTTCGTCCCTTTTATAAAATATTATGTGGATGATTCCATCATGGCTTTGCCTAGGAATAAGATCGACGAGGCTGTCATGTTGTTCAACGGCTACCATGATAAGATCCAATTTACTGTGGAGGTTGAAAGTGAGGGCTCTCTGCCCTTTTTGGACGTTCGCGTTTGTCGTACTGAAGAACGGAGACTCACAACCAATTGGTAGGGGAGAGTTCCTTTGAATTGGACAGCCCATGAAACGGACACTATAGTTTTCTACTACACCCGATAGTAATTGAGCATACTTTACGTAAATACCATTTTCGCAACATTGAGCCACGTCTCTTGGAAAATGGCTGAATCTGTGGCTCGCGTCTTGTGGACGAGGCATGCATTGAAAAATCCGTTGCTGGTAAAGTAAATATGTACGTACATTTGCGAAGTGAATAGCTACGTTTCTAGTGACGATAAGTTGCCGATTTTTTCATATAAACATCAAGTGATTATCCCTTATCAGACAGATATGTTAAATCATTGATATAACGATTTGTAGAAATTATATTTTCAGGTTTTTTATAAAAACCACAAATCCCATGAATCGGACATAGAAAAATGACTGGAAATTGATGTCCAGTTCATGGGCTGCAATGTTTCCGATTCGAGGGAGATTTGAAAATATGTTATGTAATTCAATAATTAACAAGGAAAATACTGTATGTTTTCTCTGTCTGGTACTACTAAATGATTTTAACTATTCTCCTAGAACTTTATGACAGTATTCTATTGTTTTTGTACCATTGTCCACTTCATGGGAATAACTGTCCATAACAAGGGCAACATCCCATGAAATGGACATTTTATAAAACAAAGTAAGACTTATTTTTTCGAGTGACTAGCATTTCTTTTTCTAGCTTTTTCTGAAAAAGTGAATCCACAAACCTTATGCTCATATTATGACGGAACAATTTGAAACTTTTCCATTTGAAATAATATTTCACAACGAAAATAAATTGTCCGTTTCAAGGGAACTCTCCCCTATACTAAGCCTACTAGCTCTGGTATTGTACTCAATTATCTTTCAAACCATGCTACTAGTTACAAGATTAGTGCCATCAACAATTTACTTTTTCTCCAACCATCGAAAAATGTTGACATTTTTGTACTATTTTCTGGTGCAAAAGCCATGAATTCCCTTACCGTACAAAAATTTGCTCGTTGCATAGCAACACTTTTAATCCTAGGATTAAAAACGCTACTTTTAATCCTAGGACTAAAAGTAATTGCATTTGAGATGTCTAATTGAAATTTTAAGTCTACTGACGTCTACTTGACAATCAATATTTACCAACAATACCAGATATTTGACTGGGTTGGAAAAAAAATAGTATATATCATACGGACTAAAAGTGCCTATTTTTACTCGCAATTTTGCATTCGCTCGGCTGCGCTGCGCTCCGCCTCGCAACTGCAAACATTGCTCGTAAAAAAATATGCACTTTTAATCCTTATATAATATAATATACTATTATAGAGCAATTAAGTTGAGCAACCCCGTGTATCACGCCCAACATATAAATAAAGTAAGAACAATATTACAGAATAATAGATACCCTAAATCTTTTGTTAATAAAATTATTCCTGCACTTTTGGACAAAATTGAAAGTGGTAAAATCAGCACAACAAAACCATCTAAATCATATTTCAAGTTTCACTATATTCCCGAACTGTCCCAAAAAATTAAAAGAGCACTCAAAAGAGAAAATTACGAATTGGTTTTCTACAACATGAAAACTGTTGCTTCTTTATATAGTAGAATTAAAGATTCTATTGATAGAGAACTTAGATCAGGCGTGATATACGGGATTCCTTGTTTAGATTGCGATAGCATGTATGTCGGTCAGACTAAACAATATTTGCAAAGTAGAATTAAGCAACACAAATATGATGTACGAGATGTCAAGAATAAGGAAAAGACTGCTTTGTGTTCACATTTTTTTAAAGATAAACATAGGCTTGATTTTTCAGGTGTAAGAGTCTTAGACAATGAGAAGCATTTAAGAAGAGAAACATTTTAGAAATGATACATATTAACCTCAATAATTCCATCAATTTTAGATCCGATACTGAACACCTAAGTAAAATGTATAATTCTATTCTGAATAAGTATTTGAGATTGAGTTGATTTTGAGATTTTGTAGTTATGTTTCTCTGAGAGGAATAGAAGAGGGGAAAGAATTGTTGTTCTGTGATGCTTGGTTGACATTTTGTGACTGTACCTTTGTTTGAGGTTATTTTGTTACCTTCTGTTTATTCTGAGTTTCGAGTTCCTGTCAGATGTTTGTTTTGATTTTAAATTACGTTGTGAGCGGTATTTTAGGATTGATGATTGGTGATGCCTTTCGGTCCACTTTTTTAGATTTTATAGAACTCTAGTTTATAGAGGTAATTTTTGTACCATTGTGCTTTTTTTATGTGTGTTCCATTTTTGGTTTTCAGGCCTGATGAAGCAGATGAAAATCTGCGAAACGTCGCCAAATATAATTTAAGAGTTTTTTTGGATTGTCCTTTTTCCCACTAGGAGACTTTTCCTTTCTGCCCTTATTGGATAAATGGTTTATAGCCCGTGTGAAGAAATGGCGACGAAGAACAGATTGTATGAAAGAAATAATCTGTTTTCCGCTCCAAATCTAACTGTTAGCACCGGAAATCCAAACGGAGCACCATACAATTTAACGTATATATACAGGGTGTTTCACCATAAGCTGGATAAACATATATGTATAGCCGTGTAGACGACACCGAGGAAGTCATTTTTGCCTTATGACATATACCCCGTTATCGAAGCATCAGCGAGATACAGGGTGTTCAATGTCAACTTTGAGCAATATTCCGTGAACTGTGGTAAGTTATGCGTGATATTTCAAATAGCGGTTTCTGGTCACATCTCAGTATTTTTCAGGGGGCTCAATTCAATTGTGTTGAATGTCGATACAAACCACGTTTTGAATTGAAATTAATGAAAAATAAAATGAAAGCTCTAGATTATCAGTGTCGATGTTTTTATCTAAACAATATCCTCTTGGAATTTTATAAACTCGGCACAACACGGTTATTATTAATTAATTCACTGTAAGTCTTCACATAATCATCAGCTGTTTGCTTTCTTTTCTGTGAATAAATAGATCGACCAATCACGCCGGTTATTTCTATACTAATGCATCGGTCATGGGACTAACGTTGGAGATCCAGAACAACCACTTCGCATTAGCAAACCGTTATAAGCGACTGAAATTAAGATCGTAGCGCTATATCGGCGAGAATCAGAACTACTCGTTAGGCATTTCCAAAGAAGAACGCCCAGAGGCAATTAGCGAAAAGTGAACAAAACTAATGCTCTTGTGTTGGTTCACCTGTTAACGATAGAGGATGTACTGCTTCCTATACCATTGTTTAAAGAGAAAATCAACACAATCTGGCATCGTCTTCCCAAAATCCCTGTGAAATATCATAGGAGTTGGTAAGTTAGGTCATTGACCTCGAATCCTATGACCTAGGTTAATGAATTAAGGTGAGGTTAGTGTAAAAACAATTCTTTATGAGATAGTTTTGGGATATCGAGAAAAATTTTTAAAAAGGTTTTTGTGCTCACAATCTAATCTTCAGGAAAACGAAGAGGGAACTTATTTTGGTAGGAGTAATAATAAGCTTTCCAATTGCAGAAATAATCGGACAAACTTTTTGAGGAAATATCGTGTTTGTAATATTTTTGTTCCAATAAGGTTGGTGCTAGTATTTCTTAAATTTCAATCGATAAATATAAACTTTGCATCAATTCCAGAGAATCGTATCAGGCACGTATTTGGCCTTATTTTTTTTCAGATGGCTATATCTTTTGAACAGAGCCGAGTTCGGAAAATGGAAAAGGCGTTTCTTTTTGACTTCAAGAATCTACAGTTCATGGACTGTTTTCGGAACAGAAAAAAGTCCTAGAGGATTGAATACGATGAATGCGGTTGTTGTTTTTTCTTGATCCAAGTATTTCGTCAGCATGCAATCTCCAAGTACATCAAAACATGTATTATATCTATATAGGCCGAGAACCAACTAAAAATGCTTTATAGCTGATAATGTCGAACATCGAATGTATGTATCTCGTTTTATATGATTTCAATTAAAAGTATGATACTCAGTTACTAGTCAACACGTACACATGTGACGGAGCATTTCACATTCGATGAAGATTTCTTCGACATTCTACGCTCATCCTTCAATCCGTCGAATCAGGTTCCGCCGAATAAATCGCATTTCGTGAAAGGAAACGAGCACATCGTAGCACGAATATCCTTCCGGTCTAGATACACGAAAAAGTAGGAGCTCCTTTGTTGAACGGCTGAATTTTCTCGCGGAGAAGAGCTCAATTTCCTCGGGACGTTCGCTGTCAGTGTCCGACTGACAGATAACGTCGGAGATAATTCGACATTTCGACATGAGCTGTCGCGAAAATAAAATTAGACGATTCCCGGGAAATCTCCCCGAGTCAGTCAGATTTTTCTTCGTGCTTCGGATTTCCAGGATGATTCATTGATGAAACCCCTCCTTCTTCTAAAACGGTCACCGGATTTCTATGGTGAATCAGCCACTTTACGAATATGAACTATAAATGGTTATTTCATTGCATGAACGTGATGAACGTACCACAGCCTTCTCTACTTTCAAGCATGTGGAAAGGCAGAACAGATGTTTAGAAGATTTTCTTTCTCATAAATTATCTGCTGAAATTGACTTCGAACCACTCGGTGGATTGAAGGGTCGAATGTTACAAATTAGAAGTGAAAGGTTTATTAATAACACAGTCCTGTTCGTCTATAATTCAATCATCAATTTCGAAATAATACATTTGGTCTTACTTGTGCACTTCGAAATATTTGCTTGATCAGAACCTTGATTTTCGTGGATATGAAGGACTAGCATTCGAAATGAAAACCGCAGGTTATTCACCAAAGCTATGCAGAATAATGAGAAATGATTTGAGGCATAGAAACTCTTGTGTGAAAAAAGATGATGCCCATTGCACACGCAGATATTCAGAAGCAGAAGTTCCTCAAGGATCCATACTAGGAGCATAGCCATCTTCAACTTACAGAGCCCGGACCTTGCGAAGAGCGGCAACGCTGGACTGGGGTATAGAAAGCAAACGTCTATTGGTAAACAATGCACGTGTTTTTGTATCATCCGCTTAGTTTTGTGGTCATGTATGTGAAAAAATAAGTGAATTATAGCGACTGTTCGAGTGCCGTGTTCAGTGAGTGTTTGTGATATTGGTGTTAGTGAATTTTCCTTGGAATATCAGAATAATTGGTATCTGATATCTAACCTATAAATTCAACTTGGACAGGTCATCTGCTTCGAAAAATGGTCAAAACGTTTTGTATTCATGTATTCCATCGTGTGGAAGTAATTATCCGTCTACAAGAAATTAAGGATATTTTAGTTGTTTTAGTTTTCCGAAAGATGAACAGCGTTAAGCTTTTATGGATGAGGTCCATGCCATATCGCGAAATTTCATTCCAACGAATAGTTTTGTTTGCGAGAAATATTTTGATCCCGATATAATTAAGTTCGATAAACATTTGCAAGCAGATGGAGCCATCAAATTACTTTCTTTAAGATCCCCAAAATTGAAAGAAGGCGCTATCCCAAAGCCCAAATCAAATAAAAAGGACCGATCCTCAGTGTAGAAGGGAAGCAATTTTTTCTATAGGAAAGATAATGAAGTAGAAGCTTTTTTGAGTTCCGATTTGATCAAAGATTTCGAAGGCTTACTTGAAAATTATTCGGCTAAAATTGATATATCTGGATGGGAAATTAAAATATTTCATAAAGATGTTCTGATTTCCGCTAATGAACTAAAATGGATAGTTCCTTCTGATTTGATTCTCAGCAGATGGTCCCAAGTTACTTATTTGCTTGCTCGTTATAAACACGTGTCTAATGAGAATACAAGTAAATCTACATAAGATTTATTGAGAGATTCCTTTACTTCATTAGAAGATAAGAATAATGAAAATTTTGGCCCCGTGGTTCTTGCTCGACAATAAATTGAATATAACATCAACCAATTCGCTTCAATTTCAATTTTGTTTTTCATTTATATTCAATTTATTGACTGAGTGGGGCATACTTCCACTCTTTTTTCAGATATTCATCGGAAAACACATTTATCAACATTAGGAAATGAAATGATACGGTCGATTGTCGAAATATCGTATCTCTCCACGCTAAGCATCGTAAGCAGTATACCTCCCTGCCCTGTTTTTTTCTCGGCGTTGCCGCTTAAGGCACCCGGCCATGTCTAGAGAAGGCCGGGCTAGGAGTGTTACTCTATGATATATAGATTACCTATATAGATGATATACCAAGAAATCCTAGAAGTCTGCTTGGTCTATACGCAGACGATGCGGGCTTAACAGTTAGACACAGAAATACAAAAGGAATTCACAAAAGACTTCGAAATATCATAGAATTATAAATATAGAATTTGAGCGTAGTGGCTAATAAGTATACAAAAGTGTGGCAATCGTTCCCCTTAAATCCAGGGTCAGTCATCGCTATACGCATGCCTAGGGAGAAGAGAAGGGACGTGTAATTATGTATCCATGGATACCATATGTGGTTCAATACAAACAGTGACAAATAAGGAAACTGCATCTGCTGATCGCCACGATGCCCCTAATTTCCCTCTCTCCGTTATATTATTATCGCACATGCTCAAGAGTCTCACTGACCCTAGGCAGAGCCCTCTAGATACTTCACTTTCAATTTCAAGGATTAAATTATAGGTATAGAATTATGTGACTTATATCAATCATGTGAATACTTTCGATCATAACCTAACCATTTCATGTGAATAATTCAATCGCTGTAATCCGTTTTCTTCAAGTATATCGTTTTTAACTCCTATTTATATTTTAGAACTAAACTGAAAATATTTCAAGTGAAATATTTTCGTCCGTGATATCTATTTTGTTGTTGACACTTGGCATATCAATGACCTCCACGTGTCCTGCAATTTCTGAATTTCCAGTTTACGCATGCGTACAATTCAATTCTTACCAACGATCTGTCTTCAATATGTGACTGTGAATTGCAGGGGTAGGAGCCATATTAATGTCGAAAAGACATAAAATGATGGGAGTCAATTCTACAGTAATCAAACGGAATGCTGAAAAATGATGTCCTTGAAAGTTTGGTGGATTATGGGGAATTTCACATCAAGAGACCCAGAGACCAATTGCGAAATTGAATAGAACTCCCCACCTATGGAGAGATATCCAAATGAAGAATAATCACGAACATTCTGCATAAACAATTCGAAAGAGAAAACATTCAGATGAATAGATGGAAGGTTTATGAGCAAATGCCAGGAACCAACTACAGGAGAGGTATTTAGTCGGTAAAAATCCGAAATTACCCAGAAAGGCTAGGAGTCTAATGTTAGAGTCACCTCTTCCATAACAAAAAAAAGTTGTATAAATAAGTTCAAAGAGTATCAGTACCTATTTGTATGAATATTATGAAAGATTTTGTTAATGAATTGAAATTATTTTATATTTCAGATTTTGTTATTGTTGAATTTTTTTTTTCTCAATGTCTCGAAGCAACGTATCAGTGTTCATTTCGTTGTTTATAATGTCCTCTACAATGCGACCTATTAGTTGGATTTAGTTATATTTTATTCATTCGGTTCATGACGTTTTCCTAATAAGTGTGATTCTTTTGTTTCTTTGTGGATTTTTAGATTCTGACTGAAATTGTTTTCTCCTGCTAATTTACTAATCGTTCTATAGTTTTCAGGAGATGTTTCATCTTTGCCTGTTTTATGAAATGGAATGAAGATACTTTTTGTCATACTATTGGCCAGTGTTGTGTAGGTACTGATTATACCGTTAATTACGTATGATAATTGAACAATGACTTTTTCGATAAGTTTTAGTCTATTCCGTTGTCATAGCCATCTATACCTTCAGTTCTGAGCGATTCGTTAAAAAGTTTTTCTGCTTTCCTCCATTTAAGGGATTTTCGACATAATCAGTCAGGATTCCAGATTTTTGTTCGTTCGTTATGAATAATTTTGAGCTGTGAGTAAGGTCGAGGTGATTTATGTGGATGTGCCAAGCTATTTTCACCTTGTTGCTGTATTTGATGAGATCCTTCATATAACCCAGCAGTGTGTCGGCGTTTGTATCGAAAGACCTAAGAATGGTGATTTTCTCTCGTGCTTTAAGGATGGAGGTTCTGAATTTTTAGACTTCGTATTCTAATATTTCTTTCGTATCTATTCTGTTCTGGATCTGAATATTCTCATACAAAATTTCACGAAACTTATTCCCATGTATTTAGCTGGTCCCTCAACAGAAAATAAAATAGGGTTATGATCAGAAGATAGTTCAGATAGTGCTAATGATTAAGTCTTTTGTTGTAGGAGTGGTAATATACACGGTGACCCATTTTTGAAGATCCACTGAAATAATTCGCTGGGGAGACCCCAAATCAAAAATTGTTTCAAATGAAAGGTTCTGTATTTTAAGGGGGACATCGAATACCGACATTCAATCTGGCTTTGGAGCTTGATTTCGGGGTAATTTCAAGGTCAATAAGATTTTTGGAATAGGAAATATTCATTTTTCGTTGCAGAATATCAATCTTCGTGAGAAACTAAAACATTCCGTCTCATTGTTTTTTCCACAAGAAGAGTTTCTCTGGAGATATGAAGTGTTTCATGCTTAAGATGATCATGGTTAAGTACTTCAAAGTTATTTTCCCATAGAATTCATGGTTTGGTATTGGGTAAGAACATTATCGAAAAAGAAGAACTGGTTTGTTTTCAAAATTTTTTCCAACCGCAAACATGAGTTGACACCGCTCATCGCATGCCGAATTCTGAAATTTTGTTACCACTAAACAAATACATTGGTACATTATTGAGAATTTTAGGTATTGCGCAATTTCAGACAATTTTTCCTAGTAATAACTTATCTGTCTCTTTTATTTATCCTTTTTCTTCAGACTCGTTTATTGATCGAAAAAATGACGAGCGTCGGATTATGATTTTCATTATAGTCATTCTGAGCATAAAACACTTCATATTGAAGATTCATATATTCTGCTACGAGAAATGCATATTTCATATTAAAAATATCTACTTGACCTTGAAATGACCTAGAAATAAAACTCCAAGATCACATTCGATGTCTCCCTGAAAACTAAGAAACTTTCTCTTGAAACATTTCTTGATACTGGCTCTTCCCGAGGAGTTATTTTAGTAGTTCTTCTGAAATGGGGCACCCTATATAGTCGTTGGAAATGTTACAGTTTTATTTTATATCAAGAGAACGAACTTCGGATTTCATATTACATACATATTCAGATTACCCAAGACAATATTAATTGTTAAATTGAATTGTTCGAAATGATTTCTTATCGATGATTGTTGTTATAGAATATACTGAGAGAAGAAGAGAAGAATAACTTATATTCAAATTCCAGCAAGAAAGGAGACGTTGAGAGATATTTCAATAATACATAGACGTTTTATTACGATCACACGAAATTCGAAAATCAGCAATACGAGTTTCAGGAATGCGTTTGTGGAATCCGATGATCTGAAACCTTAATTTGGCTACAATAACATTACTTGATATAATATTTTCAACTACTCCCATAGAATAATATATCCATTTTTCAACCGATTAGATCTGTAATAGTCGTATATCTACTAATACCAATATGGATTAGGTATACCCTTGCTTTTCACACTCACAAAGTGAAGCCAAATCTTTGGTAAGGATCAAGTTGTGCGCTTGCGTCAACTGAAAATTCAAAAATTGCGAGAATTTTAGAGGTTATGTTTATTCTGAAAGACAACAAAAAATAGATATCCAGAATGAAAATATGTCACTTAAATTAATACTTCAGTTCAATTCTAAAATATAGATAGGAGTTAACAATGATATTGAGGACTTGAAGAAAACGAAATAAAGCGATTGAAACATTTCAAATAAAATTGTGAGGTCACGATCGAAACTATTCACATGAAATGAAGAATGACATACGTTTCACGACATAATACAATGTGTCAGAGAGGGATAGAATAAAAAAAATAATTTTATACTCAATATTGGATTGTTACCAAAGCACAGCTTCAGTATTGATTGGCTCATTACCCATATAGGAATTATTAGATACAAGCAGCTTCGCCCAGGTAGACATTTGTTTCACGCGGCGGTTTCATCTTCAACACTTTAATCTGCCATATCTTTTGATGACTCGTTGTATGATAGATGTGAAGGGCAATTTCGTTCTAAATTAAATACTGGGGATAAATAACGTATTAGGTTGGATGAGGATCAATACCCAATTCATAAAAACACACTCCCAAATAGTGCATAATTTTGGAAAACATCTGATTACCATAAACAGGTAATAGCAAGTCAATCTTGAGAGATAGATATATGCTATCGCGGACTTTTTTGTAGAACTATTTAAGAGGTAGGTACATTTCCGTCATACATTGTATCCACGTAAGTCTTACGGTTTTTGCAGCGCACGTGAAAATAGCTGATTATGGCTGACTTTTTTGTTATTATTGAAGTTATAGCAGGTATCCTTAATTTTTTCGGATGAAAAGTATAGCCTATGTCACTCAGGGATAATGTAGCTTTCTAATGGTGAAAGAATTTCTGAAATCGGTCCAGTAGGTAGTGCTTGAGTCTATTCGTATCAAACAAACAAAAATGCAAATCTATAACGCCTATAAATCACTCTAATACAAATAGGAAAAAAGAAACTGCTTACGAAATGGATAAAGAAGTCGTTACGAGTATCGATCAGGAATTCCATTTCAGACATGGTAACGTTCTCGCCAATCATTTCTTCATTCCCTCTGGACTGAATATCCAAAAATTGCATTTGGAAAATGTGAATTTTTGACTTTTTCTACGCGATTCGATTCTCGACCACAGAGATTGCTATTGACTGTTGTGAATTTTGAAAATGCAGATTAAATCGAATTTTACTTAAGAAGTCGAAGATAAAGTATAGTGAGAGAAATGGACTGGCAATTATATGTCCCTAGTGGACGGTCCTAACGGACGCGAATTTTCCTATTTTTATAAAGTATAGTATTCAATTCGCGGTAATGGTCATAAAACACTCGATGAATTACATCACCGTCCTGACGGCTCGTGTTGCAAAATTCATCTGCGTGTTGATAACGAATTCTCTTTGCAGTGGCGGATCAACTTATGGGCGCAGTAAGCAATTCATATAGGTTTCGGTTCGAATCAGAGGAACCGCAGAGGGCGCGAAGTAGTTTTAAATAAAGCTGTCACTTGACCGTGGCATTTAATTAATGACAATCTCTAAAGCATTATTATTTGGTCAGCGTTTTTGATTGACAGCGACACGCCAATCGAAACATTGCCGGTATCTCGTAAGGGCCGTATCAGGTAGGCCAAGAACAATCTGGATCTGTCCTCCAAGAAGGAGAACATCAAGAGTCAAGAGTCCGATGGATCTGATATGGCGAGAGACGTAGTCACGTAGTAAAAGTCTTCAGTGAATATTGTTCTTTCCAACTTCACCATTCAGTGATTCAGTATCAATCGAGGGCTGAAATACGAAAAGAGCTATTCGCCAAACAGAGGAATTCGCTATCTGCCTTCTCACTGCATCGATCTCTGCCTTTTTATTACAAGCTTTTATTTAGTTTCACCTGTCCCGGTGTCTGTCTGTCTGTCTATAATCCAATCTTGCAAGTTGAATATGACACACTTCTTATCGTCCGATTGATTTGAAATTTGGCAGGTGCACATAATTCTGGTGACAATGCATCATGAAATATTTTTTATAGAAAAAAACAAAATGGCGGCTCCAAAATGGCGGATGAGTTTTGTAATTATCATTCGATTCCATTCAAAATTAGTATCTGGTATTTGGGTTCGACAATGATGATTCTTCCGTCAAAATTGAAAAATTCAAGATGGCGGCTACAATATGGCGGACGAGTTTTGTAATTATGAAGCGATTCTATTCAAAATTGGTATCTGGGGGTTTTCTGGGTAGGAAATTACGATTTTTCAAAATTGAGGAATTCAAGATGGCGGCTTCAAAATGGCGGATGAGTGTTGTTATTATGAAAGCTTGTTTAAAAAAATGATTTTTTCGTTACAGCTTGTTTGTATTATTATTATTATCAAAGAAACAATGATTTTGAATATTTTCTAGCTGATTGAATTGACCTTTTTTCACAAGATGCACATCTTTCTACGACCAGTACCGTCATTGTAGCAACTCGTGCTTCTTTTGGTTATCAGCGATATCTAAGGTCCATGCCGCAAAGGTACGAAATCTTGTGCCTTTGTTAACGGTTTTTATAATCGAGTCATGTATCCTATTCTTCATATTATAGGTATTTGATATTTTTGTATTTCATTTGTAATTTAAACATATTGAATAAATGAATTTGAATTTAAAGTACTTATCACATGAAAATTCAGCGGAACTAGTTCTGATGGTTCAGATCATGTTGAACAAATATTAATCTTCTATTTAATCTCGCAAAATGAGTTGAACTTTCAGTTTGAATTGGTACTTCCGACTTCAAATCCTATTTTGGAGCACTATCCTTGTCCCTGAGGAAATTTCGTTATTCAGTTCAGACCGAAAAGGCGGAAGTCGGAGTTGATGCGATACACTTTTCTCAACAAACATTTCGAGGGGGTGTCGATTTATCCGCACGTCACCGCCATGTATCGAGGTTAGATTGAGTTGTGAGGATTTTGTGACCGGAACGTTCGCCTCTAGAGTTCTTTGAGGAAATTGCGAAAGCGGATCATAACTCAGGGACTGATAAATGCATTGGCTTCGAAAATATCACCATCGAATACAGCATTCAACGTCTCCCTCTGAACGTATTCAAACGAAATAAAAGGTAATATGTACTTGGAATTCGGTAAGTGGCACGACGTATCTCAACGGATTCGAACACATCAACACATCGCGACAAGCTTTCATGATCTTTATACACATGGAGAATTTCCGGCCATTTTCAGAAAAAATATATTTTGACATATTGGATTCTCACGAAATTCGGGATTTTTAAATTTTTTCTTCATCAATTTATACCCTCAAGAAACTATCGAAGACTCAAAAATAATCTGCCGAATTCAAACGATCAGAAGAAGCGAAAAATCATGTGACGTCGGTGGCTAGAGAGATTTTTGATTGGTTGTACTCGTCATGACATGCTACTGATATAAAAATGATAGCATTGCCAAATCACAAAAAAAATTAGCCTGAAAAAGCCCTTGCTTTCACTTTCCTAATAATATCATAATATAATGTTGATTTTGGATGTTTTCTTTTATCATTTGTACTCCATAAAGCTTCATAATATCATTCAATTTACGACCTCCTAATTGAAGATAAAGAGGGTTCAAGTAAGCAGAAAGGTGAGAAATTCAATTAAAATTTTTTATCCCTAGTCTACACACGTACAGGTAAGAATTGGTATACAGGGTGGCCACTTTTTGAATGGCATAGTATTGGTAACTTTCAAACCATAAGAGTTAGAAGGTCGGTCAAATGGAGAAAAAGTTGCATTTATAGAAGCATTGTCAAGCAGTTGAAACATATCGAGATTATCAGGGCCGGTTATTGAGATATCATAAGAAAATAAATTCAGTCATTTTAGTTTTTATTTTTTTCCCACTTTATTTCAAATATTATCAAAAAATGTCACAGGAATTTTTTATTCGACAGTAAATTATCCTCGAAATGACATAA
Source organism: Adalia bipunctata (assembly GCA_910592335.1). NCBI lineage: Eukaryota > Metazoa > Arthropoda > Insecta > Coleoptera > Coccinellidae > Adalia > Adalia bipunctata. Next base: position 29,175,334 of record OU342951.1, read on the forward strand.
TCAGATTTCGTATCCAACGTTTCGTACTTCCTGGGCCACCCTCAACCTTATTTTTTTCAATATGGACCTGCATATTTTATGACACTTTTCGAAATAAATTTTAACGCCAAATTCAACGATATATCATACAATGCCTGCCAAAGTTGATTTTACAAAATGGTGGACATTTCGAACGCTTACGTGATTAATGTTCATCATTTACCTTCGAATAATCATTTCCTTTGTCTTTCATTAAATGATAGTTTCGTTTAATTATTATGAATTAGGTTTTTCACCTTTTGAAATTTGTAAATGATTATTACGTAACAGAATCGAAGCAACCTAATTCATAATAATCAAACGAAACTATCATTCAATGAAAGACAAATTGAATGATTATTCGAAGGTAAATGATGAACATTAATGACATTAGTGTTCGAAATGTCCACCATTTTGTAAAATCAACTTTGAATGACATTGTATTGAATTCAGCGTTAAAAGTTAATTCGAATAGTGTCATAAAATATGAAGGTCCGTAATGAAAGAAATAAGTTTGAGGGTGGCCTAGGAAGTACGAAACGTTGGATACGAAATCTGATTATGTCATTTTGAGGATAATTTACTGTCGAATAAAAAATTTCCGTAACATTTTTGGATGATATTTGAAATGAAGTGGGAAAAAAATAAAAATCAAAATGACAGAATTTACTTTTCTTATGATATCTCAATAACTGGCTCTGATAACCTCGATTTGTTTGAACTGCTTGACAATGCTTCTATGGATGAAACTTTCTCCCCATTTGACCGACCTTCTAACTCTTATAGTTTAAAAGTTACCAATTCAATGCCATTGAAAAAGTGGCCACCCTGTATATAGGCCGGTCTTCTAATTTAGGGAGCATTAAAAATTATTTTCATTTTGAAAAGTGCAAATTAGTGGTAAGAATAATTATTAATTTTGCAACTGTGTACCTAGGAGTATAGAATATAGAGAATAAAATACTCCTAGACTTAACTGTGAGAAACGCCTTTCTATAGTAGGGTAGACCGGGGATAAAAGTGCCACTTTTTAATTTTTATTTTTTTACTGGTCCATTGTATTTTATTAGGGTCAGATTTAATACGTGCCTGATTACCTGAACACTAGTTATCAAAATGCATGAAAGGAAATACAATATAAAATTGATATAAAATTGTTATTGATGTACTTTTGTATTGTTGCAATTGGCACTTTTTGCCCCATCTTTGGGGCTAATGGTGCCGACCTAAGGATAAGAAGTACCAAGTAGAATTTGAAAATGGAATAGGCTACCCAGCAAATACTCAATTGTTTTAATAGGTTTTCAACCGTATACAAAAACTATCTGACTGGGAACATTTCATATTGGATTTATTCATTATCACTAAGTATTACAAAATAGGGAGTAATATAAGTTCTGCCGTTTCATTCGGTTGCTACCGCAGTTAAGGGTTATGTGCCACTGATGAGGGCTCACAAGCCAGAAACCGGTCTGTCATTATCCTGCTGTATGGTGCTGCCACCACTGCCACCTGTGGTGTACTTCGGAAATTAGCTCTCTACTAGTACATTTCCCTTATCACTATAACAGTTTAAGCAAGCAAAAGAAAATGAGATGCATTTACTGTGAGCCTATTTTTTATACTCTACTAAACATTGTATCCATTCGTATGGTTCGAAACAGTAAAGACAAAAGCAATCACCTATCTCATTCTCTGCTCGATTCAGAAACTTCTCTCAGTATCTTAACCAGTTTTTTCTTCGTGAACACCTTCTTTTTTACTTGCTCAATTTTTCGTTTTTTAACTTTCATTTCTTCTGCGCTCTTTCGACTTACTCTTTTCACGTTCACTCTTCTCGGGCGTATCAGTCAGCAGTATGTCTCCGTTTTCTTCCTTTATTTGAAGTTTGCCTAGGACCTGCTATAGGAAGTGGTCTAACGCAATGCGGAGAAAATACTTCGGTGGAAATATTAAATTCAAATGGAGTAAGGGGAGTGACTGAAACTCCAGAAATTACCAAAACCTCAGAAGTGACTGGAACTTCAGAAGTCGAGAGGCGGTTTCTGAATCTACTCTGTTTCGGTCTATTAATCTTTTCAAACCAACTCTACCTACATATTTCATAATTTTTGGCTGCCGATCTTATTGAAATTCCTTCGTTGATCACTGATTCAACTGCTCCCTTCATAATCCGTAGTGGGGTTTTACCGTTTCACCTCTTTCGGGTTTTCAGGAACAATTCCGCATTCTATGAAAATTTAAAAAAATAGTGTAATCATAACTGGGGCAAGAATTGCCATACGGCATTTATCACCCCATGATGCTTGGTACCTTTTTCCCCACTGACCAAGTTTTTATAAATTTGTTTGTAAGAAAAAATACCTCAATAAAGAGGAAATGGATATAGTAGTCGTGGAGTACAATGATAAAGCTATCGGTATAAAATTATTTCGCCCCGAAAAAAATACAGCCATCAAATAAGAAGGAAAAGGAAATGGTCCAGTTTTCTTACGTTTGAGTATTAAAAACTTCACTTTGTACGCCCTTCCTCAGACCACTCTGGAAACTAAATGATTTCACGAACATGATGCGCAGCATGTCGTTTTTGTTCCATGGTTGCCGTGTTGGATTCATATTTTTGAATTTGCAGAAATAGCGACGGTTGGAACTTTTTACCTCTGGCACTTTTATCCCCAGTCCACCCTACCTACGCAGAGAAGACGCCGAAATGTTGAAAAATGACAAATATTAAGGTAATGTTTCTATTTATAGTTTGTTGGCGTGGTTGTCACATCAGTGTTTGTATTTTCAGAGAATGGGTATTATATCAACTTTAATGAAAATCAAGTTTTTATATGACGATGTTTCAAAAACATTATAGTGATCACATCAAATATAATACGATTACTGAATATATTTATCAATATTCCTAGATTTTACAAAGACTTGACAACAGCGGCGTGTCTCTCAGTTACTCTGGGTTTTGTCCCCTCCATCACAAACTTCAACCAATCATATTACAAATTGAGCCACTGACGTCACAGCAGAGGGACCTTGAATTCACACGTGTTGAAATCACATTTTCAATATCGAATAATAAATCAATTCTTCAAAATTCAGAGTGACTAAATGGTTACAAATGTGTTATAAACTGCCCTCATTATGTCATGAGAAGAAAAGTGCATATTTTGAGGTACTGGATATCCCCATTTATATGATCATAAAAGCTTGTCGCGAGGTTTGCGTAATTAACTATGAGTATTTGATTGAACTGAAATTTGAAAATGAAACTTAGCAGATGAAGTTACTCAGTTGAATAGGTTCTAGTTTTTTCACACAAGTAAACGCGCGACAAGCTTTTATGATCATATAAATTGTGTATACTGTAGATATAATGAGGTTATAATTTGATAGTTTAAATTTAAAAGAAGAATTTTATTTTCTTCTTTTGGGAGCATTCAAATGAAAGCTTTCTTCAAAAAAGGTTTTCTGATTTTAATTTTTTCCATAGTACTGACATCAGATTACGAGTATTACGACTATCTAAAAAAAGAACTTTCTAGTGCAATGGGACCTATTTGGCCTACGCTGTATAAGACCAAGCAAATGAACGTCACTCCATCAGCATAAATTGTGAGCATTCGGAAAAGTCGAATTTTACATTTCATATTTCCACCTCCGCGACCCCTGTCGCGCTCGATGCAACAATGCGTGGCGGACGCCATTATACTCTTCGAAATAACGTACATTGAGGGTGGGTCGAGGGATGATGTTCAAGATGACATTTTCCATTTCATGCATATTTGCATATAATGTTCTTTTTAAGGTTTGCTACCTTACCCCAGCTTCTCTGAACTAGCAGACACTGAAAAATTTCCATATGCATAAACATCTGACATTAATACTGGCCTATGTGAATTCAAGCTTTTGGTTGAATTTGAGACGTGGAAGTTGGCATGAAGAGCTTTTTCGGGAGAAACTTATATGGGTAGGGGAATAAATAATTTGTCTTTCTGTCGCAATGGCATATTTACCGCGGTTTTTTGGAAGGCTTGTTGAAGGGAATGTACGACTCGGAGAACTTGTCATGAGGATATTTGTTCGAATCAAATAGTAATTTCAGCCTAGTTCTCTTAGAAGCAGAAGACAAATTATTTTTATTCACTCAAAATCTTGAATTTATACACATGGTGAGTCTTTGACTTGTACCTAATTTTAACTGGAGATTCTTGAGGCCAAAGGGAAACCTTTTTTCATTTTCCATTTTTCCGAATTCGGCTCTGTTAAAGAGATATAGCCATTTGAAGAAAAAAAAAGTTGGGCTCAATACGTGCCTGAAACACTTCTCTGCAAACATAAAGTTCATATTTTTCGATTGAAATTGAGGTGATTATGAGATGTTCTGACATTAGAAATTACTCAAGCAATAATCTTATTTGAATAAGAATGTAACAAACACGATATTTTCTAACAAAAACATCTGTCCGATTATTTCTGCAATTGAAAAACCATATTTATCCCACCAAAATAAGTTCCTTCTTCTATTTTCCTGAAGATTAGTTTGTATACACTAATAATTTGTTCATATTTTCCTCGATATCCTGAAACGATCTCATAAATTGGTTTCTCACTAACCTATCCATTAATCAAAGTCATATGATTCGAGGTCAATGACCTAACCTAATCCATTTTCTCTGTAGAAATTTTGAAAAATGGTATGGAAAAAAGTGTTTCGTTTGATGAGCGGAATCTACAGTTAAAAAATATGTACAAGTCAAAGACTCACCTTCACATTAAAACACACCTGAAAATGTGAGTTCCTTAGATTTTTATGAAATAAGAATGAAATCGCTGGAGAAGTCTTTATTTTTGAAGGGAAATCACAACAGACGATGTACTAAAGATTTCAAGATGGCTATAACCACAAAAAAATGTGGGGATATACAGGGTGGGTGAGTCTTTGACTTGAACATATATTCTAACTGTATATTCTTGAGGCCAAAAAGAAACCTTTTTTTCTGTTTCCATTTTTCAGCATTAGGTGTACAGGTACAGGATGAGCAAAATTGGTGCTACATGAACTAAAACTTTTTAACCCGAGGAGAAACTAATAATGCCATCAACTGCATTCCTCTATCTTCTTTCGTTTACGAGTTATAGGCCAAAATTGAAATTTGGCCGATTTCGACTTTGGTCATTATCTCCGTTTCTGTTTATGCTAGGATGTTGAATTAAAAACAATATACAGGCGCTTTTCTGATAGCAATCCAGTGGCATACTCTGATTTCTCTAAGAGAGTTATAACATAAAGTTGTGTTTTCTTATGAAAACATTAGTTGGAAATGACTCAGAAAGAATCGCCATTTTTTTCCCGTTTCAGAAATGTATCATGTGTTATACAAGGTGCGGCACGGAGGGCGGACGTTTTTCAGATGGGCATAACTTTCCCCCACTGAGGACGAGAGGAGTGGGGAAGGTGCCGTTAGACTCGTGTGTTCCTAGCATTTATTTACCAGTTGTCGTCATGGAGCCTTGGACGGTGGAGCATCGTGTTTTCGCCTATGATAGTTTCGTCCGAAATAATGAGTCAGTCACGGTCGTGCAGCGTGAGTTTCGTCGCCATTTCCACATTCATCGGAATAGAGCTATTCCCTCTCGAAACACCATCCTTCGTTGGGTTGAATCACTTCGCAGTCGTGGTGAACTGATCAACAGAAGACCAAGAGGACCTGTGCGAACAGTTCGAACGCCTGAAAATGTTGAACGCGTTCGACAAGCCATTCTTCGCAGTCCCCAGATTTATCCATATGCGATTTTTTCTTATGGGGACACCTCAAGGCTAGAGTATACGAGACCAAGCCCCGAACTCTGGACGAATTGAAAAGGGCTATTCGCGTGGAAGTTGTCCAAGTTGAGAGAGCGATGTTGGAGAGAGTCTACGCGAACTTCCAAGAGCGCCTCCAGCACTGCATCACCGATTTCGGCCACCACATGCCTGATGTGATTTTCCACACTTGACTGTCTCAAATGCTATTTCCTTGAGAATCTGATTCCGTCAATAAATGTGTTTTTGAGTAAAAATTAACGCTTTTATTATTTTTTTAAAACCATCCATCCTCCGTGCCGCACCCTGTACATCGCCCTCAGATGCGTTAAGATATTATGAAAAATATGGTTTGTATATGGAATTCAAATTATTGAGTATTAAGTAGGCTGAATCATAGAATTATGTGTCTCTAGGCATGGTGTCATTTTATTTCATAGTTGAATCACTTGCTGCCCTACTATTATCATTCGCTAAAATGAAACATTTTGACATATCATATTTTTCGTAATTTTGGAATATCTCCATAATACCGCCAACGATGACTACAAATTTTAATAACTGACAGTTGTTTCAAACAGAGATCGTCGCACCATCAAGTATTCAACCGTGAAATAATAATTACACCATGCGTAGAGACCATATATCTAATAATTCCTATATGGGGAAAGAGCCAATAAAAACTGAAGCTGGGCTTTGGTAACGATCCAGATCTGCGCTTGTGCGGCAATATTGAGAATAAAAATATTTTTTTAATTCTATCTCTCTCTGACACAACGTATTATGTCGTGAAACGTATGTCATTCTTAACTTCATGTGAGTAGTTTCGCTGTTTCGATCGTAACCTCACAATTTAATGTGAAATGTTTCAATAGCTTTATTCCGTTTTCTTCAAGTCCTTATTGTCATTGTTAACTCCTATTCATATTCTAAAATTGAACTGAAAGTATTCAAGTGACTTATTTTCATTCTGGATATCTATTTTCTTGTTGTCTTTCAGAATAAACATAACCTCTAAATTTCTCGCAGTTTTTGAATTTCCAGTTGACGCAAGCGTACAACTCAAGCCTTCACTTTGTGACTTTGAAAAGCAGGGGTATAATCCATATTGGTATAAGTAGATATATGGTAGAGACACATAATTCTATGATTCAGCCTACTTAATACTCAATAATTTGAATTCCATATACAAACCATATTTTTCATAATATCTTAACGAATCGGAGGGCGATGTATAACATATGATACATTTCTGAAACGGAAAGGAAATGACGATTCTTTCTAAGTCATTTCAATCTACTGTTTCCAAAAGAAAAAACACAACTCTATGTTATAACTCAGCGAATGAATCTCTTAGAAAAAATCGGAGTACGCCACTGAATTGCTATCGGAAAAGTGCCTGTATAATGTTTTTATTTCAACATCCTAGCATAAACAGAAACGGAGATAATGACCAAAGTTGAAATCGCCCAAATTTCAATTTTGGCCTATAACTCGGAAACGAAAGAAGATAGAGGATTACAGTTGATGGCATTATCAGTTTCTCGAAAAAAGAGGAATATAAGGTGCCATTCTTTTTTCTCTATCTACTCGGGTTAAAAAGTTTTAGTTCATGTAGCACCAATTTTGCCCACCCTGTACATGCATGATACGATTCGATTGAAATTGAGTTAATATATTTGAGAAATATTCAAGTAGGTACTAACCATCAAAATGAGTTCCTCCTTCGATTTTTCTCAAGATTATTTCGTGAACATCAATAACTTGGTCCTATTCTCCTTGATATCCCGAAAATATTTCGTAATGAGTTTTCATTTAATTTGTGTCAAGTTATATCAACCTATTTTGTATTCAAAACAATAATCTTCTATGAATATTTCACATAACTTTGAGAAGAAGTTGTCAGCTTTTTGATTTTTTGGATTCTTCTTATGGGATCGTGTTTATACCTGTAACCCTCCAAGTTGGACCATATGAATATCTACATCCATCAAGTTATTGCTGAGAATTGACATAGAAATTTACTTCAAGAGAGATCACGCGGAGGATATTTTTTAAAAGATGTATTCCACACATAAGAGCAAGACCGAGCATAATATTGAAATGAAAATTGTACACCAATTATTAGATACGTGACAGAAGATTCTTCGTTGTTTCATAAGAAGTACTAGAATCAACAAAGAAAAGAGTCTTCATCTAGAACCAAAAAAAATGAATTAGCAGATAACTCTGTTGCTTCAACACTGATACCTAGGGACGAGATATCTGATTTTTTTCCGAAATGTTTTCTTTCAGGCGCCTTTTCTACCAACGCCGGCCCTGCGTATCATAATGAATGGTCGCGACTTGACTGACACACACTGTAGACAATTGAGATCGATATGACCGAGGCCTTTCATCCTCCCAACGAATCCAACGTGAAAATTTATAATCAGTTTGCTCAATGTATTAAAACAAATACAGTTTTCCGAGACAGGAGTTATAATTCCATCTTATTCTTTTGCTAATGAACGTCGTCATTTCGTGTGACCTGGGGCCATAGATCATTTCAAAGAGTTCACTATTGTTTCGAGCTCTGGATTTAATTGGATGAATTTGCAGCTGCTGGACCGGGGTTGAATAAAAACAGATTTCACGCAATTGAAGCCAATGCGATTGTTCCATGGCAGAATTCGCGATCAGCATCGGACGAGGATGAAAAGTTTCGAACAATGGCCAGTTCGGAAAAATGTCTCCTGACAATGGACATCTGAAAAGGGATTACACAATGTGCAGTGTCCTAGCTAGATGAATTGTATATTAGCCTGAATGTTACGGAGATTTGAATTGTATTGATACTGAAAATGTTTGAATATTAATTCGAGGTGATTTTTTCAGATAAGGACATCCTTCTTTATTGCTCTGATGAAATCTTTGTTGGAGAATAGAAGTAGCGAGTCGAACATAGTATTGTTCTAAAATGGATATTTTCTGATATATTCAAGAGATAAGTTTTCAATTATCCCTGATCTACTTGAATGTAAATAATAGTATATTATTTCAAGGAGAAGTGTCACTTTTCATGGCAAGCTTGAGTTTCCACTTTTGGATTGACATTCACGATCGTTATAATTGAGTGAAAAATGGAACATTTGCCAAGTTACGGTTGTCTCGCAAAATTCATCTTTTGCATAACGACACTTTTCCGCGCCGGAGGAGTAAACGTGAATAATACACACTTTCATTTAGAATATCGATAAAAAATATTTTCCATATCGTGCTTGGTCCTTGTCCTCATCTGTAGAATACAACATCAATCAAATGTCCTCTGCGCGATCTCAACAGGACTAGATAGATGTTGGTTTTCAGATCGTCAATAGTCTGAGGATTATTGGCATAACAGTGAACTCTATTGGGAAAAGTAGAATTATTCGATAGGTGGCGCTCTGAAATGTCAATGTCATCTTAGCAACGAGTAAAACAAATCAGATGTCGTATGAGCCCTTTGATATTGAGGTGGTTTTATTTTGCTGTTTAAGTTATTTTCAGGGGGTGTTTTGTGAAACTTTTGGTTTTTCTTTGATTGTGCTTTAGTGCTTTGTGTTGTTAATCTAAATTTTGACTCCCAATATTTTTATTTTTGGAGTAATAGGTATGGTTGATGTTTGTGAAAAGTACAACAAGCGTTCAAATAACTGTTTAGTTTTAGGTCTGATTTCGTGTTTTTATTTCATTTTTGATATAGTCATATCTACAAAAGTTGCAGGGAAGGTACGTTTGTATTGAGTATCATTTGAAATTTTTAATACCGACTTATTTTCTCTTCGTTTTCTGGAACATACTTTGTGGCTTGACTGTGGTAGTTTTAAGGAAGGTACTGCATTTAAAAGAAGATACTTTTTTTTACTAAGACCTGAAGAATATGTTACTCATTTATATATTGTTCACCTTCAGAAATATAACCTACACCATCCACTATTAACTTATAAGGGTGAAAAGGTTCGGTATATAGGCAAATACAAAAGAATTCAATCCAAACGATTTATTCCGCTACGGTTTCGAATCAATTCGATTCTTCTTCAGGCTGAAAAACAATTAATACAACAATTAAAACAAACCTAACAAGCGAAAAGACAACCTACCGAAACACATCAAAAACAGAACAGCCTCAAGAGGCATTAAATAAGTTTAGAAAGATGATACAATATAAAACTAAATTTCGTCAATATCGCAAATTCTCAAACGTCCAATCGGTCACAATGACAATAGGTTCAAAAATTGAAACGTCAAACATTTAGGAAAACTAAACTAAACAAGAAAACGAAAAACGTCAACAACACAAACTCGGTGTCCGAAGGCTGCAACCACAAAATCTCGAAAACGACATCCGAGCTAACCTCAAATCTTACATTTATTAAAAAAAAGGTTCTTTTTGACCTGAAGAATCTACAGTTAGAAAAATGTAAAAGCCAAAACCTCATCCTGTTTACCTCCAGAGATGAATAGTTTGATATAACAAAATATTCAGCCATTCCACCGATGAATGCGTTAATGCCTGGAGCAAATCGATCGCTCGATTCGCAAAAGCTTCACGTAGGGCTGATATGTCGGACAGAGTCGTTCCTCATTAATTTCGATGTCGGTGTGAAGAAGAAAAGCCGCATCAACTGCACCACTCAGCTTCTATGCGAAATAGATCACTCGGTACGAAGTAATCCTCCCCGTTCAGCTTTTTAACATGGTGGTATTAAACAAAATCGTTATTGCGCTGTTGTAATAAATCTCCACTCTAATTAGTTGCCACAAGCGGGGGGTCGTCTGTTCGTTCTGATTTTTAATAGGACACAACCGACGCTAATCAATATGGTCTTTTTGGGGAATTATGTCGCGAAACGAAACCCGCGCCCTGTTCATCTCCGCTATACAAGTCGATGCGCTTTTCAATTGGAAGAGATTTATCGCTGTTTCGCATCTTTCATTAGCGCATTACCTGAAAAATTGGTGGCGCGATCGATACTGCCTGGGCTGGCTGGATGAAATGAATTTGAATGTTCAATGTTGCGATACAGGTTGTATCGCGGAGAGCAGAGAGCAAGAAATCATTGAAATATTTCCAGTGCTGCGGTGCTGCCGCATATTTCAAAAAGTATGTATGTTATTGCATATTTCAATGCATCATAGGAACATGATTATTTTGTTATCACTTCTCCATACTCATGCACAGTGCTTTCTGATTCTGAGTAATCAAATGATTTCTTCTTTTTTTGTGAGAAACAAAGCTTCGATTGAACATCCATAACTTCCATACTAAAAAATCTTAGAAAGCTGAAATTTCGGATGCAGAGACAAGAGACCTACACGAAACGGGGAAGGTCGCGAAGAGCGAACGTGACACCAAGAAGTCATCCACACTTACTTTCGCGGCATTGGCCGAGGTTCTTGCCGTGAGTGTGGAGCGGGCTTATGAAGTAGATGAGTAAACATTTTCTCTTCCGTTCCTTGAGGCTACCTGGAGGAATGAGAGCCGTTTCACATGCGACTGATGGTCGGTCCTGATGGTCAGTCGGAGCCGGCGTTTGAACTGAATTTTGCAATCCTTTCACATGCATGCGTATCATCAGTCGACCGATGGAACAAGCACGAGCATCGGTCCAGCCCGCTGCGTTTGCGTGTCGTCGGCTCGAGCCGACAAAGGAGGCTTTCACATGTATGCGCACCATCAGTCCGTATGCGATTGCGGTGTTGCGCATGTTATTGAATATTCTGAGGATTTTTTACGTCTTTACGAATGGGTAGGAAAAAATTAATTCAGAAACTGAAATGGTGATTAGTGTCATGAAAAAAGCGAAATTCTGGGATACATCCTCAGAAAATTATAAAAATATAGATTTGAATATTGGGAGGATGCGGCTCAGATCTGTGTATTGCAGGAAGATTTCAAGAATCTTTTTCAATGACAACAGCAAGAAGTAAGTATGTTTGCATATTCATCAACAGATTGATCGTCGATAATGTCGTCGCTCCTCATATTTTCGTCTGAGTTCCTTGGGTTTCGAAATACAGGATGATGGAATGGAATTTAAAAATTCAATAAACCTTGAACCAATTGAGCAGATTTCCCATATAACTTTCCAAAGCCAAACAGAGAATTCTCATAATAATAAGAATTCTCAATATAAGAATTTTGGAATACGGAATACTTCGTGCGAGAAACGGTTCTCGCACAAATCGTCAACAGTGTCCCGTTCCAAATCCAAAGCGGTAAATGGTCTTTGATAGCGGCGACTGACGATACGCATCCATATGAAAACAAATACCGTCGACTGATGATCAGTTCGACCGACCATCAGGACCGATCATCAGTCCCATGTGAAACGGCTCTTAGTCGTGAGTTGACATTGGCTTTCATTTATAAACTCCTATTCACCTGGTTACGGAATGCTCTGCCATTGCAAGCCAAAGAAAAGAGTGCTTTGGACAAGAAACTTGTAGGAGTGGGGATTTATCCTCGTTGAAGCCGTCCCAGATACTGGATTTGATCGAATCTCTGGAACTGGAAGGCGAGCTGTAGGAGGCGCGATGAGAACATGCACAATAGACCTTAAGGTCGCGGTGGACTGTAACCTCTACTCACTATAACTATAACTTTATTGATTATAATTCGTTTAATTGTTACAGAGGTGTGTTGTATTTTCTTAATAGAGGTCCAAAAAACCTCATCATGAGTAAACAAACTTTTTTTGTGGACTTCATCAAACGAAAATTGATGAAAGCGAAACAAAATCGAGAAGTTCGGCTGCTGGAATTTTGGCTACAAAAAATCCACCTAGAGAAGTGCTAGTGCCTGGGAATTCTAAAGACATTCGAAACTTTGTGGGACAACATGTCACCGATACAAAGGACGATATTAGTTCACTCTAAGTTCCAACGCCAACATACACGTTTCCTTTACTTGATAAATACAAAGACAAAAAAACGGTTTCAGCACAATTGGCTTTCCTACTCAGCGAAAGAGAAGGGGCATTCTGCAAATTTTGGGTATTTTTCGAAACAGGTGGGACGGAGAGCCAGACATCATAAGGAGCTTCAGTGAAATCCAAAATGGATATGTTACTGGAGGAAGGCAAAAGAGGCCAATATTTATTCGATTTTATTGTGTAGCAGTTGCTCAGCTGTAATCTGTTGTTCAGATATTCAATTCACATCAAAATGCTCATTTTTATAAAGAATCCATCAGTGCTTACGATAATTTAATGCGAACACAAGACAAGGCTCAGGATCTCTAAGAAGTTAGCAGTGCCACTTGTGAAAAAAATCAATGAAATCTTTTGCAGTAATTGTCGAATAATTTTCAAGAATGAAGGAAAATCAAACTGAAATTCGGTATGGATATTACACTTTAGAGTTCACACCATGTGACATGCCAATTTCGATTGCAAATCTACAAGGTGATATTTTTTCTGGAACACTATCCTGTTTTCCTCCAGAACTTTCTTTTTGGTGAGCCACTGCAAGTTTGAAATTGTAAAATGAAAATCTGCTATTTTTCTTAACATTATTGTCGTATCTGCTACCGATTTAGAGAAAAACGATTTTCTCGAAAACCTGAAATGAATCAGGACTTTTTTTCGAAATCGGTAGCAGAAACGACAAAACTACAAGGTACCATAGAGTTAGTATAACAGCTGAGCTTCTTCTTACTATTCATCAAACTAACAGTGACTCCGAAAAGAAAGGTTCTGGAGAAAACCAGGGAACAGTATCCCAGAAAAAAAAACACCAGGTAGGTTTGCGATCAAAATTGGCATGCCATATGGTGTAATCTTCAAATTGTGATATTTATGCTCAATTTCAGTCGAATATCTTGTGACATGCAGATAATATGAGAAAAAACACGATCTCGAAAACGAAACTTTCGCGGACACATTTATATGGGACTTTTCTACTTGAAACTATTCATATAATATCCTTCATTTGAACCTCCAATTAAGAAACACTCTTTATATGCCAATATTATTGGCGAGAAAAAAAATTGTGGCTCCTGAAAAATTTGGAAATTTTGTTAATTGTAATTGTTGACTCTTCCGATTCAAAAGGTTGCCGACTCCTGGTCTAAAGCATTGAAATCACTACCAAGTTTAAAATAATTGTGTCACGCCAAAGAACAGATCTTATCCTGTCATTTCGCAAGCTTCAGAAACACCAGTAGTGGATTATTTCAGGATTGAGATTTTCATTTCATTCATTGATTTCTTCTTTAACCAGCTAAAAGGAAAGATTCGCAAACCATAAGCAAATTTCTGAAGGTTTTATGTGTTTACTATCAGGAGAAGAACCAACAAATTGCGACGCCTATAACAAACTTCTTATTTATATACACCTGATGTGCCAAAGTCATTTCAAAAACTGAAATCAAGCTTTGAATCCACAGCCAGTAGCCCCACCACAGAGAACATTATCAACTTTGAGAATCCAGAACTATCTTCGGAATTATACTTCCCAAAATAAACTCAAAGGCACAGGCATGATGTCAATACAGAGGGAGTTTCCAATTTCCAAAAATAAAATAATTGATGATCTAGCAATAAGACCAAGGCGACGTGATTTTGTTTCATAATTTATTCTTGTTTTGCAATAAAAGAAATATTATTATTATTTGTTTCATATCCCCTTCCCCCAAGACAATTGTCTGGGTGCGCCACTGTAATAAATATTATATACATTCTCAATTGTCCATAAACCGACATTGTTTCAATGGTACGACGAAAAAAGGTTTTTGCTAAGTTGTAACATTTTACTTTCCACATACTGAGGAAGGACAGAAGTTATCTCCCAACTATGGATGTTGGTAACAATTGCCTAATGAACAACTAAGTTCGTCGAGAACGTGGACTTTACAGATTTTAATCTGAAAATATCTTACGGAAGAATGCTTGTATCAAACTTACCCTTGCTTGCACCTGTGCCTTTATCTCTCAGAACATTTATTGAATGTACCCGTCCATATTCTTCGAACATCCTCCTGAGGTCATTCTCATCCATGCTTCTGGGCACCTGTCCCACAAACATCTTTATTGTGTCACTATCTGGCTGCTCCTGCGGTTCATTATTTTTAACGTTGTTCGGATGTGAGGTATTCAACAAGTTATTGTTGTTATTGTTATTGTTGTTGTTATTGTTATTGTTGTTCGTGCTGTGGTTGTTGTTGTTCATCGCAAGAGGACTGAAACAAAAGGTTACTGTCAATTGTTACTGATAATGAAAATAAATGTTATATACAGGGTGTTTCAATTTGCAGGTTTTCCGCCATTTCGAATATTTTTTCTGAATTGAATTGAGCCCTCAAAATAATGCTACGTGACCAGGAACCGTTATTCCGAATATCACGCATAACAAACAAGTTATCAGAATGTTGCTCAAAGTTGACATTAAACACCCTGTATCTCGCTTATGCGTCGAAAACGGGGTATATGTCAGAAGGCAAAAATGACTTCCTCAGTGTCATCTACACGGCTATATATGTTTGTCCAGGTTATGGTGGAACACCCTGTACATATCACGACAATGTGATAATAGTTTTTGTTTTCAATGTAGAAACATGCTGGAGAGCAACTCGATATACTCAATTTAGTAACGAGATTTATCTACACCCGTACTATAATAATACAATAATATGTCCATAATCTGTTTCGTAATGATATCCATTACGATACAGATTTTTAATCAATAGAAATCCATTATTTTTCGATCAAGCGGCCCCCGTTCGTCGGAAAGGGAAAAAGCGGAGCTCCACGGTGATGCTTCTGGATTTTTTCTGCGATATCGGGAAGTATTTAAAAAAAATCAGAAAATCGCGAATTTCGCCGAAATCGCACAATTCTCGGAGTCAAAGACCTGGCCAGAGAATTCGAATAGGGATGTTGACTATTTTTAGGAAATTATTTTAATTTGTAGATAAGCCCTATACAAACACGAAAAAAATATTTTCATGAAAACAATATAGCAAATACCAATAAAAAATGCGTATATAAAAATAGTTTTCAAAATTCCCGCTGAAACGAAGTGATTATGATGACGTCACTATACGGTAAACAGACTTCGCCGTCTGTCAAAGCGAACTGATCTTGTGTGATTTCTTGCGAACAAATCGTTTGCGTAATTACAAATAATCGTGAAATAGTTCGCTGGTGATACGTTTTACTCTCTTCTGTTCTTCGTAAGTTCGTACTCGTGATGACCGTAAGCAGTAAGGTTATAGGTAAGCTGTTTACCGAACAGTGACGTCACGTATTCTCATTCGTGTTTGCAGTCACGTGATAAACGGTAATAGATTACACATTTTAAATCGATTTTATTTAATTTAATGAGAGTAATTAGATCACTAAAATATTGTTTAAGGATTTCAAAAACTACCTTCCATGTGGAAAACCTCAATTTATATGAATTTGTAACATGTGTCAACATCCCTATTATCGCGTTGAAGTTCGATATGTCCGAGGTATGACGTAATTTTTCAAGATGCATATTTTTCGAATTCACGCGCTATTTGGAGGTAAGTATTCGGTCGATTATCGAAATTTTACGTACCCTCATTTTCATTTTTCAGCTAAAATTCATCATTCATCGCCTTATCGGGTAAAGATAAAATAGCGTATGCAACTCTTATGTGATGGTTATCAATAACCCGCATCCTGGTTTATGCTCGTATATTAATAACCATCATCACATGATCGTTGTATAATATACATCTCAATTCAAAGTACGTATTGCCTTCTGGGAATACAATAGCTAGTTCCAATATAGCGAGTTATGAAACCATAACTATATAAAAATGAATATATACAGTGTGAAAAAGCCAAATGAATTATATTCATTATCTCGGGTACTGTAAATATTCATAAAATGAATATCCTGAAACACATGTCATTCATTCACGTAAAAATGGGAACCCTGCCTCCAAATCCCTCCGAACGTCAAGTACCTACCTACAAAACCCCAAATTTTTCAAATAGGAAGTATGGTATGGGCATGTGACACATCCTTTTAAAGGTCAAATCATTTTTTATTGGGAAATGGCATTGTCATGTTTATTCGCAAGATTTGAATAGAAAAGAATAAAATCATGCGAACATCATCGAAATTCATTACGGAAATCCCTCAAATATTCCCAAATCTGATTACAATAATATACTAGATTCCTCCACTACATTCATCTCTGGGGGCAACAAACTCAATGAGGTAGGCAAGAAGAATAAGGTCTCTTTAATCTGGGTTCCCGGTCATTCGGGAATCGTAGGAAACGAAGAGGCCAATACACTGGCCAGAAAGGGCGAACAGACACCACTCACTGGACCAGAACCCTTCTGTGGTATAGGAAAATGCACCTATAAGAAGGAGTTTATGCTGAAGGAGAAAACCGAAAGAGAAAAACTCTGGCGGAATCTCCCAGGGATGGATCACTCCAAAAAGTTCCTCCGGAACTTTGAAACTGCTAGATCCAAAAAATATCTGGATCTCAGTAAAAACCAACTTCATCTACTCACTGGCTTTCTCACAGGACATTGTCGCCTAAAAAAGCATCTGTTGAGAATGGGTTTATCAGACACTGATGAGTGTAGATTCTGTGGGGAGGAGGAAGAAACTCCTATTCACCTGGTTACGGAATGCTATGCCATTGCAAGCCAAAGGAAAGAGTGCTTTGGACAAGAAACTTGTAGAAGTGGGGAGTAATCCTCCTTGAAGCCGTCCCAGATTCTGGATTTCATCAAATCTCTGGAACTGGAGGGCGAGCTGTAGGAGGCGCGATGATAACAGCTCTGTCAGGGGGCACAATAGACCTTAAGGTCGCAGTGAACTGTAACCCCTTTTTACTATAACTATATAACTGGGGGCACGATTTCAATAGGAGAAATATTTTCTGGGTTAAAAAAAATGACATGTTTGATAACAATATCCAATTAGTAGACAGTTTGTTTTCTGATGAAAGCAGTTTTCATTGAACGGTCATAGCAATCGCCAAAATTTCCGCTACTGGCCTACCGAAAATCCTCACGGGATGGAAGGGGAACACACGCAATTCCCTCGAAAAGTTAATGTTTGAGCAGTAAATGTTGAAAACCATATCATAGGCCCCTTTTCTATTGAGGGCAATTTCAATTTAGCACTACTTTAAAATGATTGCGTTCCAACTTCGGCAAATTTATATGTATCCTGATCAAGGTGATCCTCAAGTTCCAAGAAACACGAAATGGTTCCAACAAGATGGAGCACCAACACATTACCAACGCAATGTGAGGCAGTATCAAGACAAAAACCTTAATCCTTATTTTTTTTATGGGGATATGTGAAAAGCAACGTACACATAGTTGAACCCATTTATTCGAATTACCTAAAAGATACAATAACGTTGCGATTTGGTCAATCACTCCTGAGATGTTGAAAATATGTTGAAAGTTTTATTTGAGGTTAGGATGTTGCCAAGGCGTTAGCAGTGAGCAAACTTAATTCCAGTTCTTCGTGGTGATTTATAGTGTTCTGTTGAGTTTTCAATATTGAGTTTTATTTTTTTAGGACCTTTATCGTTTTTCACACGAAAATAATATATATTTAAGTTCTATGAGTGAAACAGGGTGACCCCTTCTGAAAGATCCTCTGAACTTCTTGGGTAGAGCCTGTACCAAAAAATGGCTAAAATAAAAG
Source organism: Adalia bipunctata (assembly GCA_910592335.1). Classification (NCBI taxonomy): domain Eukaryota; kingdom Metazoa; phylum Arthropoda; class Insecta; order Coleoptera; family Coccinellidae; genus Adalia; species Adalia bipunctata. Next base: position 29,193,836 of record OU342951.1, read on the forward strand.
TTTCTTAGTTTTCAGGGGGACATCGAATGCATTTACTCATTCTGACCTTTGATTTCAAGATCATTTCAAGTTCAAGTAGATTTTTTGAATACGGAATATGCATTTTTCTTTGCTGAATTTTAATCGTCGTGAAATACTAAACATTCTGCCCTTTTTTGTTTCATCCATAATATATATTCATTTGAAAGAGAGTAATACATACGTTTTTCTTAAATCAAACAATATATGGCATGAGGCACATGTGACGAAATGGCGACAAGGACAAGGAATAGATTGTTTAAAAGAAATCTGTTCCCCGTTGTCGAAATACGAAGTGTTTCATCCCCGGAATGGTTAAGATGAAAATCTTCTACACAAACTACTGAGCAAATTTTAGAAAGTTTCAGAAAAAAAACCAACTATTATTTTCTGAATATGTTTATAAGCAAAATAGAACCAAATGATTTCATGACAAATTATTTCGAAGTACTTTACCATGGTTATCTCAAGCATGAAACAGTTCATATCTCCAGAGAATTTTTTTATGGAGAAACGAAAGGGACAGAATGTTTTAGTTACTCACGGAGATTATTTTTCTGCAACTAAAATAGTATATTATATTATAAGGATTAAAAAGAGGCACTGTTAGTCCGTATTATATATACTATTTTTCTACAGCCAAGTCAAATATCTGGTACCTACTGTTGGTAAATATTGATTGTCAAGTAGACGTCAGTAGACTTCAATTTTCAATCAGAGAGCTCAAATGCAATTACTTTTAGTCCTAGGGTTAAAAGTAGCGTTTTTAATTCTAGGATTAAAAGTGTTGCTAAGCAACGAGCGAATTTTTGTACGGTAAGGGAATTGATGGCTTTTGCACCTGAAAATAGTAAAAAATGTCTACATTTTTTGATGGTTGGAGAAAAAAGTATATTTCCAATCCAAAAAATCTACCTACTTGACCTTGAAATGTCCTTGAAATCAACATCCAGGGTTAGAGGTTCCTCAGAGCAAGTCGTGGTGGACATATGCCGGAAATTATATTTTGAACATGAATGTCATAAAATAATCTTTCAAATAAAAGATTGAAATCAATCTCAATGTGTTTTTTTTTTTCAATTTGAAGTTCTATCACTCTAAAAAAACACCCGATAAATTAATTACCCCCCCAGAGCACTACAACCAATTCGATTTTTTCAAGGGCGGTCCTACGGGGGGTAAAGGGGGTAATTACCCCCCCCCAGAGCTCTACAACCAATTCGATTTTTAAAATTTGATTTATAAAAAACTAACAAAAAGAAATTTTTATAGTCTTTTCAATTGTTCATTCAATTATTACCCCCCAGGAAATCAGCCTAGGTCCGCCCTTGCTGTAGACTGTAGTGTTTGTTATGGCATATTTTATAGTTTTCAGAAGGAGAAATGGATAATGAATCTTTTCGTTTCATTTTACCGGACGATAGGATTCTACAGTAGATACTGCCTAAAGAAGGCTCAAGGCTTCGACATGTATATCTATTGTTTCATAATACTGAAATTGTATTGTTACTATTGTTTGTAATGTTTTGAGTTATAGAAATGAATTGAGTTTTCATTGTTAATAGCTATGGAGTTTTAGGAGTACCTATCATAACTGATTGTTAAATAAACTGGAGTTTATAATGTTAATTTATATTATATCATTCCTTCATCACAAGTCTATACATATTATCTCATTTTCATCGTTGAATTCTATGATAAATTTCCATATTATGTATTTTCATCATTCCATAGTATTTTTCTATAATTTTATTCTTCATATTGCAAAATAATCAATTTTTTCATTCTCGAATTGAAGTATGATGTCTAATAAATATAATGTGCTATCTTCAAAACAATAGTGAAACTGAAATTCTGAATGTATGGCTACATCAATTTCATTATACTCTTTAATTGAAAATATTAATCAGTTCATTAAATCCAATAGGAGTGTTCATCAAGTTGAAAATACTTTTTAATCAAATTTATAACTCGCATTAACAAATTCAATAGAAGGTTTCATTAATTTCATGATGAAATTTCATTGAGGTTATTGAACTTGACCATTATATTAATAAAACACTTCCATTGTTGCTAAAGCAAAGCCAATTCCATTTTAATGAAACGAGTTTCATTACAGTTATGGGACGTCCAATGGTCACCTATTTAATGAAGATAGCTTTATAAAATCAATGAGAATTATAATCGGAATAATGAGAATTTTTTCTCAGTGCAGGGAGGGCTCGAATCTCGATTTCGCGGTTGACTTCGTTAATGGACAAAATTCGACTGGGGTGTCGAACATATTTCCATTCGAAATTTTCCTATTGCATCCACCATGAAAAATTTTGCAGGTCTGGCAGTAATGAATTTCAAATATCAAAAGTTGGATTTTTGCGTGAATTTCATGCGGTGCCCTCATTCGTGCAATGAATAACCGTGAAATGTGAATGCACGCATAATCGCGAAACTCGACGCCACTCAAAAGTTGGCAGGCAGGATCGAAAGAAATATAATTCATATTCAAATTTCGCCCTCCCACATCGTATGTGCGGCGAAACAGAAACACGTGAATTTCTGGAGTTGGGGGATACCCCAAATTATATTTCTGACTCGAATTGGAACCATACTTTTACCGATATCTTTGAATCTGAATTCGTCGTTTGCTATCGGAGTGTCTTATTGTTGTATCGAAAAAGAGTATGTCGGTTGGAAATTATACAACAATTCCTTTTGGTTTCAGTTCATTCTTTTTTGTATCAGCTGGTATTATTATACTTATTATACAGGGTTCCTCACGATAGACTACTCATTTTATTTTAATAATACATTCCCTTCGAGATAACTCAATAAGTTGTTCTCTGTTGGGATATTTTCTGTAGTTTTATGCATTCATCTCTATTTTAAATTAATAATTTCGTGGAACGTCATTTTTATACGTGGAGTTCGTTAGGTTTCAATAATCATTTGAATTATAAAATTTTTCTTTCTTTGAGATAATATTTCAACATCCGTTTGAACTTTCATGGAATACTTAGTCCATCAAGCCTGGATGTCGAAGAACAGTTCGTACACAAAATATTGAACGAGTTAGAATTGGTAGACAAAGCCTTATTCTAGAAATATCAAAGGGAAGCTTAGATCGAATTCTTCAAAAGGATGTAGAATTCTATCCCTATATACAGGATCTTTCACGAGGAACCTCACCCATATTTATACGGGAAACTACTGAACGTATTTTCATGAAATTCAGTACTTATAAGTATTTCACGATGCTGATGAAATCTAAAATATTTTCAAGGCATGAGCACCTCCGGTTTTTCCGGAAATGACGTCAACTTCCGTTTTTCAAATTAGAACATCATTTTTTTATTGCAGAAATAGATTCCTTAGAAAATTTCAAGTTATTTTGATGTAACATCTTTCAGTTTTGGTTGGAAAATTCTCTCTGAGCGGGAAAATTCGAAAAAAAAATCGAAAATAGAGCTCCGCTGAAACAAGAATAACTTCGAGGTTTTTGGATGGAAAATTTTCATTTTTGGGATTTTTCAGGATGTAAGATTGATGTATCCACTTTAAAAATCGAAATCGCGATTCATGATACAGGGGGTGAAAAAATCGCTTTCAAAGTTAGGGATGACAAAATTGTGAAAAATCAATTTTTTCAAATTTGAACCCCATTTTTTTATGGCAGATATTGAATCTACGTTAAAAAATAATGTGAGTGTATGCATCACACCCTTGCCCTAAAGTGGATATTAACTCAGAAAATATCCACTTTAGGGCAATCTTACATCCTGAAAAATCCCAAAAATGAAAATTTTCCATCCAAAAACCTCGAAGTTATTCTTGTTTCAGCGGAGCTCTATTTTCGATTTTTTTTTCGAATTTTCCCGCTCAGAGAGAATTTTCCAACCAAAACTGAAAAATGTTACATCAAAATAACTTGAAATTTTCTAAGGAATCTATTTCTGCAATAAAAAAATGATGTTCTAATTTGAGAAACGGAAGTTGACGACATTTCCGGAAAAACCGGAGGTGCTCATGCCTTGAAAATATTTTAGATTTCATCAGCATCGTGAAATACTTATAAGTGCTGAATATTTCATGAAAATACGTTCAGTAGTTTCCCGTATAAATATGGGTGAGGTTCCTCGTGAGAGACCCTGTATACCACATATCAAGATTGGACGGCATGGTCAATAAACATAATTTCAGATACTGGTCAAATAAATATCCTCGTGAAATCTCTGCGCAGAACCTCCATAGTCCAAAAGTTGTGGTGTGGAGAAGGATCTTTTGGTATTATTGGTCCATATTTTTTTGGAGACGAAACGCGTTGTAACAATAACATCCGAGTGCCACGTACCTAAACATGCTAGAGAAACATTCTAGAATTAAATAGACGAGGATTACTAAACAATTCCTTACTATTTCAACAAGATGAGGCAACAGCTCATACCACCGGAAACTCAATGAGGGTTCTGCTAAAAATGTTCAATGGCCGACTTATGTTTTGATTCGGATATTTGCCTTGGCCTTCGAGATCCCCCGACTTAACGGCAACCGATATTTTCCTGTGGGGATATTTAAAAGCCAAAGTGTTTGCGAGTCGTCCTGGTACAATCGAAGAACTCAGAAGTCAGAATTCGTGAAGAATATGAAGCAATAGGCGACGGTCTACTACGCCGTGTAAGTGAACCACTATTTATCCACGTGATTTTTGAAAGTTTAATGAGCAGTGAACTTTATCAGAATGATTATCAAAGAAATCAAGAGAAAATTACGAATATGCTTATGTAGAACACTGACAAAATAAATGTGGGGAAAAATATAATTTTCCGCAAATCGCAAGGAAATTTTGACATTCCAGTCAAAATTGGTCATAGAAAAAGTCAAGATTTCCTAACTGTTAGGAAATATTCATTTCCTTACTATAAGGAAATGATATTTCCTTACAGTTGGGTCGACATATGCATATACGAACTTTTCTCATGATTCCTCCGGCACTCATTCCAAAGAGGCAGTATTTTCACTGCATCAACCAGCTCTGGAGGAGTCCCAGAAATAGCAAATTCATCATCACTCATCATTTCACACTGTTTTAAATTCGAAAACACTAGCAATTAAATTAATAATTACTAGTTTGGGCCCAGCGATCTACCTTTTAAGTAGATTCACCTTGTTAGTAGATCTCCCTTTGAAGACAGATTCGCATTTTGAAAAATCAAAAGCAAAAACGCAACCTCCAAACGGTCATCTATGCGTCGAGTTAAAATTTGATTGCCGTTGTCAAGAACCCTAACCTATATGTAATGTGACGTCTCGAAATGTCGAAAAAATCCAACCTCCAAACGGTCATCTATGCGTCGCGTCAAACTTTGACTGCCGTTGTCAAGAACCCTAACCTCTATGTAACTTCGCCCTTGACGTCTCGAAATGTCGAAAAAATCCAACCTTCAAACGGTCATCTGTGCTTCGCTCAAACTTTGACTGCCGTTGTCAAGAACCCTTACCTATATGTAATGTGACGTCTCGAAATGTCGAAAAAAATCCAACCTCCAAACGGTCATCTATGCGTCGCGTCAAACTTTGACTGCCGTTGTCAAGAACCCTAACCTCTATGTAACTTCGCCCTTGACGTCTCGAAATGTCGAAAAAATCCAACCTTCAAACGGTCATCTGTGCTTCGCTCAAACTTTGACTGCCGTTGTCAAGAACCCTAACCTATATGTAATGTGACGTCTCGAAATGTCGAAAAAATCCAACCTCCAAACGGTCATCTATGCGTCGCGTCAAACTTTGACTGCCGTTGTCAAGAACCCTAACCTCTATGTAACTTCACCCTTGACGTCTCGAAATGTCGAAAAAATCCAACCTTCAAACGGTCATCTGTGCTTCGCTCAAACTTTGACTGCCGTTGTCAAGAACCCTAACCTATATGTAATGTGACGTCTCGAAATGTCGAAAAAATCCAACCTCGAAACGGTAATCTGTGCGTCGCGTCAAACTTTGAATGCCGTTGTCAAGAACCCTAACCTAATTCTAACGTCGAAAGTCATCGCAATAACTGAAACTCTCTGGTTTTATCGATATTATTTCTGGTCGAGTCGGAAATTTTTACCATTTTCACGAAATGTCGAAACTTTTCGAATTTATTTCGGAGACCCGGAAGAACGTGTCGAAAAACCCTTTGCGTACCTGTGGTAACGGGGATATGGGTCTTTGTTTAAAAAAATCTCCGAACGTCCAGGTGCCTCCGGAAAAAAGCCTTATTTGCATGAAATTCGCTATTTAAGGGCGAATTTTACCGTTTTTCGCGAATTTTTTTAAAATACTTCCCGGGGTCCTAGAAAAAATCCGAAAACACCCACGCGTGCTCCCGTTCTTCAACTTTCCGACGCCCTCCTCCCCTCGCCCGTAGGCCGTCGCACGCGACGGCCCTCGCGCCTTCGGCGCTCGCCTTTCGACAAAAAAAACCTCTTAAATTCTCTGGTCCTTATTATCTTAATATATAGGAGGATATGCGTCAACTTTGAAAATTCAACATCACTACGTTTCCATAGTAACGTAATCAATTTCAATACGAATTTCGAAGCATCATTCACTTATGAATTAAATAATTCGCGATTTCATCAAAATTAATTGGAATCTGTCGAATTTTCGATTTGCGGAAAACTAGTATGTTCACCTCGTAGGAAAAGACACTTTCCTGGACTCTGTGTTGCCAAGTCTCGGCTTGCGCCTCGACTTAGCAATTTTCACAATCGTCCAGGAATGTTACGCTTTTCCAACTCGGTGAACAATGTACTATTCCTCATAGTAGTTATAGTTATAGTGAAAAGGGGTTACAGTTCACTGCGACCTCAAGGTCTATTGTGCTCCCTATCAGAGCTATTTGATGAATTCCATTATCTGGGATGGCTTCAAGGAGGATAACACCCCACTTCTACAAGTTTCTTGTCCAAAGCACTCTTTCCTTTGGCTTGCAATGGCATAGCATTCCGTAACCAGGTGAATAGGAGTTTCTTTCTCCTCCCCACAGAATCTACACTCATCAGTGTCCGATAAACCCATTCTCAACAGATGCTTCTTTAGGCGACAATGTCCTGTGAGAAAGCCAGTTTTCCTCACAGTAAGGAAATGTATATTTCCCAACAGTTGGGAAATCTGGACTTTTTCTATGGGAAATTTTGTCAGCAATGTCAAAATTTCCTAGCGATTTGTGAAAAAAGAAATTTCTTCGATTAAAAAAAAAAGCTCTTGTGTTTTTACTGTTGACAAACTTGTCAGAGATTAGCACTGTCTAGAACCGCCCGAGAAAAAATCTGTGATTGTTTCTTTATGCCGCTAAACAATGGATGGAATACCTTGATAGCCATCCAGGAGAAATTTGGAACACACTAGTGTGGAATTTTGTGGCAACATATTTCGGAGGCACTCAAATGCATTCGAAAATAGAATTCCAACAATGAATTATGCCAACATGCGCTCGTATATGAGCAATTCTTTTCAGTTTCACTTTAGTCCTTACCTTTGACAATTAACCTACATTCGTATCATTCATATGAACAGCAGCTTCCAAATGCCGAAAACTGCGGAATTCAACTCATTATGATCAGAACCTCATTAAGTGCTTTCGGGCTTCGTTATTCGGTTCTGTCAAACAACAGAACGGAATGCTTAAATTTCTGTGATGAACATAAAGTGAATGAATATTTCTGATAATTTTCTGCTGTTCTTTGGTGTTGTTATGTGGCTAAAACCTCGATTTGTTTGAATTTGTAGGAATTATAGACGGCGCTTCGTGAAAGTTTTCGTGAAAAAGTGCAAAATCTAACTAATGCAACCAATACATTTGCATACATATGAATTGTTCACTTTTGGATTTCACCTAAAATCATAATATAATCAGCATAAAAGTTTTTCAGTGACAGAAAATCCAAATTTCATTCAAATACGCAGAACGAAAAACCATTAGAAAGAAGCTTTCAATACCTTTCTGATACGTATCGAGTTGAATATAAAGTTAAATTTTTTTTCGGATGTCAGTCCAATCACAATCAGAAGGGCAGCAACAGCTTCCTTACCCTAGGTTTGCAGCCTTCCAAATTAGTGGAAGACCTCTTACCTCCTCAGTAAGAAGCTCCGTGTTTTGTTGGAAATTAAAACAAATTTTTTCGTTGTTTTTGTGCAAATACTAGCCTGCATTACGAGTGTCAACTTTCTAGCATATTTTGAATAACCTTATTTAAAAACAATTTAATTTTCAACTCTTCTTCCCCCACAAAGGGTGGATAGAGGGTGTGAGATTTCTCAAAATTTCCATGGTGTGCCATTTTGTGGCCCTCATTCTGGATTTGAGATTTCTAGGATTTCAGAAATTAGATATCCATGAATAATCCCCCAGAATTAGGGGTTGGGGTGAAAGTTACAGATTTCCAACTTTTCCCTTGTTTATGTGCTAACCTAAACCTACATTCCCAATTTCAGTTTTCTAGAATTTCAAGAAGTATCTATTCCCATACGGAATTTCATGAAGATGCATACAGACGCTCTCATAATGGAGGTCAGGAGAATAAATTTCTAGGCTATATGCCAAACTAAAGCTTTCTGGAAATTAAAGAAGTATCTATATATTCCTAAGAAATTATATACAGGGTGAATTCATGAAACCGTTTTCATAAAGTTTTGAAAAAAAAAGGGTTATAATGCCACACCCTCTAAATTATAGAAAATATCTCCGAAACGTTCTTCAACAACTCCTTGGTACAATCACTATTCGGCAGACTTCTAATTAAATCGCAGAGGACTGTGACACTCGTTACGGATTATGTGAAGCTTGAAAATCCCTTATTCCTCTGAAATATAATAATAACGTGTTATCCACAATGTACCAGCTAAATTACGAACCTTCAAAGTGGATTACAACGAATTAAAATCTTATTATTACGCAGTGAATTGAGAATGAATCTCATATTACGTTTACATTCCCAATAGTTTGCAGGGTGATTTCTATAAGCTGGAATTTTGTATCAACTCGAATTATGAAATGAAAATGCTGTAGAGTTGTGGTTTTTCATTTCAGTAGAGAATTTTGATATGGGGTTAAAGTTGTTGAAGACATTTAGAATAGTGAATATCGTATTTCACGGTGTATATGCTATGATGTCGAATTTCGAACCATTTTGTTGGTCAATGAGAACAATGAGGATATTCTTAACTGTACCACAGAATATTTTATTGCATTAATTGTTTATACACGTTATTTTTTGTGTTGGAAAAGTATCTATTTGTGATTTTTCTCCAGAAAAAATATCCTTCCACAACATAAATCAACGAATATATAGATTACAATAAAGAAAATCTATCTAAGTGTAGAAGGGCATACTAATTCAGTTGTCTCAGAAATTACAAATTAGACCCATACTATCCAGTTACTCTGCGTATAACCCAAAAAAGTGCCTTTCAAGCAATTGAATCAGATATAAAGCGAACCAATGGTCGCATTCACCGGACGTAACCGTTGGGCAACTGTTCCGAAACACTAGCGCAATCGTCCGGTGGCACATGCGCTACTTACTCAACACGTTCTGGAGCAGGCGTATTTTTCGGAGCGCTTTTGATTTGCGCTAGGTATCGGTAGCGGAACGCTTCGTCCGATGAATGCGACCACTGATAATAATGGGTAGAATTTCGGTTAACCAACTGAGTGTGGTTCAATTATTAATGTTTAATTTAATCTTCCGAGTGAAAATAAAAATAAGGCTAGTGGACTGTATACGTATATGAAATCAATTGAAACCCAACACAAATGAAAGGATAAATGTACTCATAATAACAGAAGAAACATAGTTACCTTTATATCAGCAAAACAGTCAACAGGATCCTGTCGATGACTCCTATTCCAATATAAAAATTGATCGAGCTCGACAAACGAATATGGAATGAAGCTGACGTGAAAATCCGTTGCTAAAAATGTTAAATTGTGCACACTTATCCTTGTGATATTGTTAAATAACCACGCCACTGGTAACAGTCTTTTTGTTCGAAATAATTCGAACAAATAATGAAAGTTTTAAATGAATGTTATTCGATTGACACGAAATCACTACGAACTGCGAATCACAGGAAAAAAACTGAAATTTTCCGAATTCACGAAAGGAAGCAGAAAATGAGCAATTATCGGAAGCAGAATTATTCACGAAGTCAATCAGTGAACTGATATGAATTATATGAAAACGAAACAAATATGCGACATATGCTGCGCTCCACAGCTGACAAGTTCTTCTTGTACATAAAGGATAATCCATATGGGAATTCCCCAGTATGGAGAAATTAATTTAATAATTTGAATTTTGAAAATTCAGAATAATCAATTTGAACCGTTCACTTGGCGTGAACAGATAATAAATATCGTTGAATCTTCCACAAGTCTTTTCACATGAACTTCAGTTTGTGCAAGTTGATTTTCCTAACAGAAAAATGAGAAAAGGATTCCATTAGCATTGTTGGAACATTTTTATGATTTTTCTTCTGTTACAGTTATGGGCTTCGGAAAATTCTGCTCCGCATTTGAGCATGAAAATTAAGGAACTTCATCAAAACTTCATTGAAATAGTTTATTACTTTTCACTCTGATACGCTTCCGATCAACTCTTGATAAATGTTCAAGAGACCAATTATTGATAGACTTACTGTTAAATTTTCATGAAGGAATGTTTCATTTTATTCTATTGATTACCAGTAAAAATTCGTCGCAAATTATCCCATGTTCGAGAAATCTTGCTCATATTTCGAAAACTGGACTATTCAGAATTAGAAACATGAAAAATCGTTCGAGTCGAACTTTTTCGAATGCAACTTCAACAATTAAGCACCATGACAAATGATAACACTTTTTGTAAAACCTCAAATCAGTGCTTCACTTGAATACCTAATCATAGTAGTGTGATACTGAAATTGTCTTTTATATTCATCGGAAAAATTTCGAATTTTGTATACTGGAGAACGACTTCACTTGAGCATAACGAACAGACAGGATACCAGTAAAATTTGTCAGCTTCCTATGAATCAACGATGGGAAACCCTGTATTATCTTCTAAAAAATCTGAATTTAAACATGTGTTCGTTCTTAAAACGTCCGGATATTTGTGTGCACATGCAATTTCAGAACCCTTTTCTGAATGAGCTGGCGAATACTCCCTGATAAACGGGGGCTACAATCATTTCCCGGGATAACAAGATGGAAACACCTAGGCGTTAGAATAGGGAAAAAGGGGAGTTGCCACAACGCCTCCGATACAGTCCTCTTTCCAAGGTACATAGAGATAAATGAAATTCCGTTCAAATATTTGCTCAATGAGCGATGTTACAAGGATGACAATGTGAATCGAAAACAAAGCCGCCTTTCTCGACGAGAATCAGAGAAAATGGTGATGGAGCACACCCAAATGTAGTGATGAAAAATGTTTCATTTCCTGATTCGTTATCGAAGGATGGGTCTGGAATTAGAAATACGACCACAGTTGATGCCGCAGATGAATCGATAAATATAGATATAGGTACAGGGTGGGCATGCGGAATCTGCATCGTTCGATTTTCCCGAATAATTGACTCTTGAAGACGTACACAAAAAATTTGTTTTTCTCCAACCATCAAAAAATGTTGACATTTTTGTACTATTTTCAGGTGCAAAAGCCATCAGTTCCCTTACCGTACAAAAATTTGCTCGTTCCTTAGCAACACTTTTAATCCTAGGATTAAAAACGCTACTTTTAATCCTAGGACTAAAAGTCATTGCATTTGAGCTCTCTAAATGAAATTTGAAGTCTACTGACGTCTACTTGACATTCAATATTTACCAACAATATCAGATATTTGACTAGGTTGGAGAAAAAATAGTATATATCATACGGACTAAAAGTGCACTTTTAATCCTTATAATATAATATACTATTTCCGCAAATCACTAGGAAATTTTGACATTCCAGTCAAAATTGGTCGTAAAAAAAAGTTCCTAATTGTTAGGAAATAGTCATTTCCTTACTGTAAGGAAATGATATTTCCTTTCTTACAGTTGATTCGACATATGCATATACGAACTTTTCTCATGATTCCTTTGGCACTTAGGCAGCTCGTAGACCGGTACGACGCTACCGCTACGCGACCGTGATTTCTGGTCGCTCACAGGTAGCGCACGTTATTTTGAATGGGAGCGCGCACACCGGGGATACCGCGACGCGACCGATACGCGACCTGTAAGCTACCGATCTCGGGAGACTGAAATGAGTGAATGCTCGATCGCCAGCATTGCGCGACCGCTAATTCTGGTCGCTGAGAGATCGCGCCCTTTATTTTAAATAGGAGCGCGTACACCGGGGATACTGCGACGCGACCTGTAAGCTACCGCTCACGGGAGATTCGACATGTCGGTCGCCAGGGGACAGCGACGCGACTGAAATGAAATTTGTTCTAATTCTGAGTAAAATCAGCACTCACTACTCATGAGGTATTCCCTCGGGTATTCCTATGGTGAGAGGGACTCTTCATGTCGACCTATGAGGTCGACTCGTGGCATTTTTGTAGACGTGTCTTGGGGTGTGAGTCTCTCAACTAGATGCGGATGAACAGTGGTGCACAAGACCTGAGTTCAGCCCAGAGAAGGCATTCTGGAGCCTGAACACTCTCGGTTATACAAGGAGCGAAAATAAATTTGTTCAAATAATTTTTTTTCTATTTTTTCGTTTCTGATATGTTTGAGTATTCAATGCTGAATACATTTCTGTTAAAATATTCAAATAGTTTTCAAAATATCGAAAAAAAAAACCTGTAGTCAGAATTATGTCCATTTTTCTTGTTCTCAACATCCTGAGCGCAAACCGTTTTCATAACATCAAAGTAGAAGAATGTGAAATGGGCATGCATCTTTTGAATTTCAGAAATATCAAATTTCCAAATTTTGTGTCGATAATTGGTTTTTCAAACCAAAACCCTATTTTTTATGATTGCGTTGGATTCTGGAGAGAAAAATAATGATAATACTCTGAGTTTTTTTTTATAATTTCATTTTTATATATGTATTACTTTATTAGAGTAGTATCATTATTTTTCTTCGCAGAATCTTACGCAATCATAGAAAAATAAGGGTTTTCCTTTGAAAAACAGAAAAATATGGCAAATTTTCGATCACAGTTTTCGACACTCCCTGTTATGATATTTCCAAAATTCAAAAGATGCATGTCCTTTCCACATTCTTCTACTTTTATGTTATGATAACGGTTCACGCTCAGGATGTTGAGAACAATAAAAATGAATATAACACTGACTACGAATATTTGACTCTTTTCCGTTTTTTTTTTCGGTATTTTGAGAACTATTTGAATGGTTTTAACATAATGTACCTATTCATCATTGAAAACTCAATCATATCAGAAACGAAAAAATAGAAAAAAAAATATTTGAACGAATTAATTTTCGCTCCTTGTATATCTTACCGGGAGTTTTCAGGCTTCAAAAATATTTCAACTCAGTAGGGAATTATGAACAATATCATTATTCAAATTTTCGGATTTCAATAAAATAGTGGAGGAGTACTTACTACTAAATACCTTTGAAATGTGTCGAATACATAGGTCGGATACGAATAATATGCTCGAGATAAATTCCACTACTTTCGCTGTTATTTGATTATCAATGGATATTTTGAAGCGGAATTTTAGGGTCAGATAGTACTCGATACGATCTTCAACATTGGTTATCGCAACACCCCTTTTTCCAATTCAAAATCAAGGGGTTATACTCACCCTCGTTAGAGGGTTGAAGTTACGGGGATGAAAAAAGCGGAAAAGTTCTTCCCCCTCAAATCAGAAATTGACGAGTCCGAGAGATTTTCCACATTTTTATTTTGAATTTGAAATATTGTGGTGCTAATTTTTTGTTGGACCACCCGATATCATATACATATTCTGTGCTTCGGCCTACTTAATACTCAATAATTGAAATTTCACATATAAACAATATTTTTCATGATATCTGGACGAATCTGAGGGTGCGATGTATGATGCATGATATATTTCAGGAACGGAAAAAATGGCTATTCTTTGTAAGTCATTTAAACAACTGTTTTCCTAAGAAATTACACAACTTTATGTTAAAGCTCAACAAAAAAAACTCTTGGAAGAACTCATGATACTACACTCGATTGCTATAGAAAAAGTATCTGTATAATGTTTTTATATTTAAACATTCTGGTACAAACAGCAACGGAGATAATGACCAAAGTTGAAATCGTCGAAATTTAAATTTTGGCCTATAGCTCGAAAACGAAGGAATGCAGTTGATGGCAATCAGTTTATAAAAAAAGCCGTAATTTGCCGTTTATTTTCCTCTATCTCTTTGGGCCAAAAAGTTTTAGTTCAGGTATCGCCAATTATGCCCACCATGTACAGAACAGTTTATTTTCGATTGGTGCACTTCGGTGACCTATAGTTTTGTGGAGTGGAGACTCTTTTTCAAATAATAATAAGCTGATATTATGCATTCATCACTGCTTGACATTTTTGACAATGGAGAGTTTTTTTTCATAACATAGAAACCGATCGCGTATCGGTCGCGTAGCGGCATCGTAGCTTTGGTGTGAACGACCCATGTTACTGATCGCCGCGACTCAAATCTCGTCGCGGTCGCGTAGCGGTAGCGTCGTACCGGTCTACGAGCTGCCTTATCCTAAAGATGCAGTATTTTCACTGCATCAACCAGCTCTGGAGGAGTCCCAGAAATAGCAAATTCATCATCACTTATCATTTTACACTGTTTTAAATTGGAAAACACTAGCAATTAAATTAATTATACTGCCGTGTTAATTGAAAAGGGCGTATCTGCAAAAAAGCACTTTTGAGATATTCGACTTCAAAGACTGTCATTTGTGCAATTTTGGTAGACGCGCCGTTTTTATTTTCGATTATACAGCCCTTTAAATGATGAGATACGCCTCTGGAATTTGAAAGATGATAGAACTCATTGCGAAGATTTTCTAGAGGCAAATAACTCAAAATGGCTGTTTTTGTAGATACGCCCCTTTCAATTAACACGGCAGTATATGCGTCAACTTGGACAATTCAACATGAGTAGGTTTAGATAGTAACGTAACCAATTTCAATACGAATTTCGAAGCATCATTTTTTTATGATTCAAATAATTGAAATCTGCCGAATTTTAAACTATTCGCGGAAAAATAGTGTGTTCACCTCGTAGGAAAAGACACATTCCTGGACTCTATGTTGCCAAGTCTTGGCTTGCGCCTCGACTTAGCAATTTTCACAATCGTCCAGGAATGTTACGCTTTTCCTACCCGGTAAACAATGTACTATTCTTGGTATGATTTCAATTCATTCATCCAACACATGACAGTTATGACTGTCATCATTAATGTCATTTTAGACAAGTAAACTATCGAATAACACACTAGTGTGTTATAATCCATAACTCACTAGTTCATATTCTAATTAGGAAGTATTCAACTTACATATTACTATTACAAGCAGAATTCACATTGATATTGAAATCAAAGAGGAACGCTAACGGTTTATTCGAATTTGAAGTAATTGTTAAATTCCTTGGTTCATTGGAACCAGACGCTCCTATATCGATGCAGCTGCTGATAGTGCTGGTTTCCATTTTTGTGAAAAACAAAAGGCAGCTTTGATTAGTATTCTTTGGTCTGAAATGTTTTTTTTTTAAATTGATATGATGAAATTTCTCGATTTCTTGGTTTCAGTGTCGTGCGAAATACGCGAAAATATTTCTCCTTGTCCTGAATATTTTCAATTTTCGAATGAACCAATGCACCGCTAATTCTGAATATCGATCCACATTCATCAACAGGTACTCGTCGTCAAGAGCTTCGTTTGAAAAGTTCTATTTTTCAGGTCGTTCTGAAGTCTTGTAGTTCTTTGGCATGTATGCCTGTGATTTGCGACGATGGAGCTAATTTACTTCGCAAATGTACAAAATAAGCCAATCGAACATTGCCACCGATACATATCTGAAGTCTTCGACTTGTACATATATTTTAACTGTAGATTCCTCTTACGAACGAAACACCTTTTTTTATACGATTTTCCAAAATTCGGTTTCGTTTGGAAGATATAGGGTGTCGAAAATCCACGAAAAAAACCCTTTCTCGTTCATATCTTGGGTACCGTCATTTCAAATGAACTGAATTTTGGTTGATTGGTTACTCTATTTATGGTGCATATAATATTCCTCAATCGGAATTTTCCCTGGTATGAAAGTTACAGCGTAGCCCACTCATAAATCCAAGCGAAAATACCATAAAACCACTCTTGAAAAAGATGAACGGTTCATATTTTCGGAAAAATTAATCATTTTAGGAAATAAAAGTATTCATATGTTTTTTCAATAAAACGCGTCGTTTTCGAGTTATTTCCAATTTGCGCCGATAAATTTGAGGAAAAAGTCAAAAATCATAAGAATACTCTGGATGCCTCCCTAGATTTACAATATCGCAGAATGGCTGAACTTTATAAACTCTCTGAGTATCTATATAAATAAACAATGTTTTCAGAATGATTATCAACTTTGTCAAGACTAAAATGTTGATGGAATACGAAAATTCGGATATTGATGATGAATATCCCATGCAAACCACTTATTGAATTGAAATTAATGCAGAATGAAATGATACTTAACACTACATGATCTCTCTTTCTATCTGAAAAATATCCTCTTGGAATTTTATGAACTCGACACTACACGGTTATTATCAGTAGTAATATCACAAGAGAGTGAGAATAAATTGAAAATAATTCGACAGATTTTAGAAAACTTGTTGCCAAGCAATAGACACGAGAGCCCGAAGGGCTTGAGTGGCTATTGCCAAATGGCAACAAGTTTGAGAAAATTCCTGGAGAATTATTATCAGTAGTAATATCACAAGAGAGTGAGAATAAATTGAAGATAATTCGACAGATTTTGGAAAACTTGTTGTTGGCAACAAGTTTGAGAAAATGCCTGGAGAATTATTATCTAATTTATCGAACTCTCGTGTGGTATTCGACGGATTACTTTTTGACGTTATTCTCTGACGTTACAATCAAAATCATCAATTTTTAAGATTTTATATTTTTATTTCAACAAATTTATACTTATTACTCGACTCAATATAAACAGAATGAGTTATACAAATTAGGATGCATTGAAGTTTTGAACATGAAAAATACAATTTCTTCTGGAAGCCAGACGGTGTGTTTTCGTCGTTGAGTTTTATCATGTCCAAGATTTCTCCTTTGCTCAAACTTGCAGAACTTTATTTCCTCTTTTCGAGCTCTCCCTGTAATAACTTACGCTTTGTGTTTTTAGCATATCTGGTGGATTTGAATTCAATATCATTGAATAGATCGAATCTTCTATTTAATTGGTCGTAGTACAACTCTTGCATTCATTTTGCGGTTTTATTCCACATTGTCTTCTCCATTCTGTTTCTTCATATTGAACCCAAAGTCCTTCAAAATAACGGCTTGTTTTGTTGTTTATGTCTTCTCTTCCAATTTGAAGCCCCTCTCGTCGCAAAATAATTGGAATTGTTTCCAAATCGACGCGCTGCTTATGTTGGTATTCTAACATGCACTTTCAATGATTATTTTATTTATATCATCGACTGATGATTCACTGAAACTTTTGGGATTCATTTTACGAATTTCTTGAAAATTTACGACAAACGCGTCAAATCAAGAAAATCGGTTGTCATGTGGTTGTCATTCAATAAAAACAATGTACATTGAATTATTCTCGCTGGAATAATGTAGGTAGATTATTTCCCCTATAATAATGTTTTGATTGGCTAGAACGTATATGAATTACTGAAATTGAAGATTTCTATTGGTTTCGAGAAACGTCAAAAAATAATCTAATTTATCGAACTCTCGTGTGTTATTCGATAGATTATTTTTTGACGTTATTCTCTGACGTTACAATCAAAATCATTAATTTTTGATTTTATATTTTTATTTCCACAAATTTATATTACTCGACTCAATATAAACAGAATGAGTTATACAAATTAGGATGCATTGAAGTTTTGAAAATGAAGAATACAATTTCTTCTGGAAGCCAGACGGTGTGTTTTCTTTGTTGAGTTTTATCATGTCCAAGATTTCTCCTCTGCTCAAACTTGCAGAACTTTATTTCGTTTTTTCGAGCTCTTCCTGTAATAACTTTCGCTTATTGTTTTAAGCATATCTGGTGGATTTGAATTCGATATCATTGAATGGGTCGAATCTTCTACTTAAAAGGTCGTAGTACAACTCTTGCATTCATTTTGCGGTTTTATTCCACATTGTCTTCTTCATTCTGATTCTTCATATTGAACCCATAGTCCTTCAAAATAACGGCTTGTTTTGTTGTTGATGTCTTCTCTTCCAATTTGAAGCCCCTCTCGTCGCAAAATAATTGGAATTGTTTCCTAATCTACGCGCTGCATATTTTGGTATTCTAACATACACTTTCAATGATCATTTCAATTATATCATCGACTGATGATTCACTAAAACTTTTGGGATTCATTTTACGAATTTCTTGAAAATTTACGACAGACGCGTCAAATCAAGAAAATCCGTTGTCATGTGGTTGTCATTCAATAAAAACAATGTACATTGAATTATTCTCGCTGGAATAATGTAGGTAGATTATTTCCACTATAATAGTGTTTCGATTGGCTAAGACGTATATGAAATACTGAAATTGAAGATTTCTATTGGTTTCGAGAAACGTCAAAAAATAATCACATTAATTCTTTCGTCACATCATCGTATGCATTCTTCTCTGTGAATAAACGAATCGACCTTTGACTATAGTCTAAGAAATCGACAAATCTTAGTCCATCACGCCGCTCTACGCATGCTTTGTTCAACAACCACAGACCAACTGTTTGGTCTGTGGAACAACGGTTTGTCTTGCGCACCGTTATAGGCGACTGAAATTAAGATCATGGCGCTCTATCGGCGAGAATCCGAACTACTCCTTCGGCATTTCCAAAGAGGCACGACAAGACGCCATCAGCCAGAAGTTAACAAAACTAGTGCCTTTGCGTTTGTTCATCCGTTAACGATAGGGGACGTACTGCTTCCTTGTTTAAAGAGAATATCAACACAATCTGGCATCGTCTTTTTGAAAGCTCTATGATAGCTCTGACATAGAAGATGGGTTAGGTTAGGTCATTGATCTCGAATCTTGTTAGGTTAATGGAGTTATGTTCGATAAGTGTAAAAACAATTCTTTATCAGATAGTTTTGGGATATAGAGGAAAATGTTATACATGCTCACAAACTAATCTCAATGAAAATCGAAGGAGGAACTCACTTTGTTGGGATGAATATGGCTTTTCAAATGCCAATATAATCGGACTATACCAAGTGTTTTTTTTTTAGGAAATATCGTGTTTGTACCATTTTTATTCCAATAAGGTTAGTACTGGCGTATTTCCCAAATGTATCAACTCGATTTCAATCGAGAAATACGCTTTGCATCAATTCCAGAAAATCGTTTTGGGGACGTATTTAGCATAATTTTTTTTCTAATGGCTATATATTTTTAACAGAGCCGAATTCGGAAAAATGGAAAATAAAAAAGAGGTTTCTTTTGACCTCAAGAATCTTCAGTTAAAATATATGTACGAGTCAAAGACTCACCCTGTACAGTAACATATAGGTTGATTAATAAATTTCATTATTGGATAAAAAGATTTCAACTTAGTTGGGCTGCGTTCAGTGGATTAAACAACCATTTTTTCGAATTATAAAATACCGAACTTGATTGAAATAAAAGACCTATGTCTAGATCCTACCGTAATTCGGTACAAGATCTATTCAGACTGTGTCTACGATGGAAGAAAGATATATTGTTAGAACTTGTGCAATATATTATACCAACGTAACATGAGCGCGATCTCGCCGTCTTCAGCGAGAGTTTGTGGCATGGCGCCACGTTGCATCGTTTCGAATTTGACGCCCCGAGATGAGGAAGAATTAGGACTAGCTTCAAGCTTCCCCAGAATTGATGTTCCATTCCTCTAACTGTATGTTAGGAAGGAAACTTTATGTTTTAAGGAAAAATCAGACATGTAAATGTAATACTTAGATTTATTTATGAATTCATTTGGATTTGACACCTTTGAAATCATCAATTGCTGGTGGTCGAATATGAACTATTCAAATTCCTTATTTATAACTATTGATGTCACTGGGAATTAAAATGGATTCGTTGGTATTGATGGAATTCGCTGAATAAAACGGATTCATCAGTTCCATATCCAACGAAATCTACGCAGAACTTATGCGATTTCGCTCAATGAAAACAACCAAAAATTGATTCAATAAAACTCGAGTAAGGAATTATTGCAATCTGTTAGCTTAGTCCATGAAAATGATGAGTGATGCATGAGTTTAATGTAGTGAAATCACAGAAGATTCGTCAATTTGAGAAACATTGATGGCATATCCGTGATCTGTACGACTAGATATCAAACTATAATGTGCCATCATAGAACTTATAGCACAGAATACCTAACTACACAGAAGCGTCACTCTGTGGGATGACGCTTCTGCCATGCTAGGTAGTACATATGTCAAAATTAAATTTAAACTTCCCGATGGACCGCTGAAGTTTGTTTTTTTTTGGTATGATTCTGATTGTTGATAAATCAAAAACTGAAAATCCTTTGTTATGTGAACCGTTGACCATTCAAATCAAATTTGCCACTCAAAAGTGACATATGTACTACCTAACAGAGAATGAAGGTCACGAAAATTTGCCCCTTGAAGATCAAAGTGCCGACGCTTACTGACGCTTCTGTGTAGTTAGGTATTCTGTGCTTATAGTACATGGAATGCTATTAGCACAGAATACCTAACTACACAGAAGCGTCACTCCGCCTTCCCGCCAAAACTTTATTTGATGACGCTTGTGCCATGCTAGGTAGTACATATGTCAAGGTGAAATTCAAACTTCCCGCTGGATCACTCAAAAGTGACATATTTACTACCTAACAGAGAATGAAGGTCACGAAAATTTGCCCCTCGAAGATCAAAGTGCCGACGCTTACTGATGCTTCTGTGTAGTTAGGTATTCTGTGCTATTAGCCTTGCTGCTCACTTTAAAATAATGGATAAACATCTCAAGTTGGAGGAATACCGAAATTTCCATGTTCCCATAAATACGACTTGTCATACAGAACAGAAACACAGAAATACTATGAATTCAATCTTCAAGATCCGATTCACTTGGCATTTCGGCAAACATTTCTGTGTTTCTGATCGGTGTGACAGGTCGTATCCATTGAAACATGGAAATTTTGGTATTCCTCCAACTTGAGATGTATATCCACTTTTTGATCTAGTAATAGCATTCCATGTACAGGGTGGGCAAAATTGGTGCTACATGAACTAAAACTTTTTAACCCGAGGAGATAGAGAAAAAGGAATAGCACCTTATAGTCCTCTTTTTTCGAGAAACTGATAATGCCATCAACTGCATTCCTCTATCTTCTTTCGTTCCGAGTTATAGGCCAAAATTGAAATTTGGGCACTTTTCTGATAGCAATCCAGTGGCATACTCTGATTTTTTCTAAGGGGTTTATTTGCTGAGTTATAACATAAAGTTGTGTTTTTTCTTATGGAAATAGAAGTTTGAAATGACTTAGAAAGAATCGCCATTTTTTTCCCGTTTCAGAAATGTATCATATGTCATTCATCGCTTTCAGATTCCTTAAGATATTATGAAAAATATGTTTTGTATATGGAATTCAAATTATTGAGTGTAAAGAAGGCTGAATCATAGAATTATGTGTCTCTACGCATGGTGTAATTATTATTTTACGGTTGAATACTTGATGGTGAGATCTCTATTTGAAACAACTGTCAGTTATTGAAATTTGAAGTCATCGTTGTCGGCATTATGAAGATATTCCAAAATTACGAAAAATATGATATGTTGAAATGTTTCATTTTAGCGAATGAGAATAGTGGGGCAGCAAGTGATTCAACTATGAAATAAAAATGACACCATGCCTAGAGACACATAATTCTATGATTCAGCCTACTCAATAATTCGAATTCCATATACAAACCATATTTTTCATAATATCTTAACAAATCTGAGGGCGATGTAGATATAACATATGATACATTTCTGAAACGGGAAAAAAATTTACAGATTTCGCAATCCTTGCAACCATCAGAGACATTGGAAATGATAACACCACATGAGAATATTACCAACATTTATTTGCATTTGAACTTAAAATAAAATAGTATTTTCAATAATAATAATGAGCAATAATAATTGCAAGAAACAATCAACATTCCCAATTCCTAACATAAACATGTGAGAGGAAACTTGTCACCGTATTTTAAAACAAAAATGTTCTTTCTAAAGTAAGTATTCTTAAGATATAATAATAAAAAATAAAGATATAAATAATTGGATGAAGCTGGGTCCATCCTGTCATTTCTGTCCAATATTTTCGAAGTGAGTTTTGATTTAAGCAAATCTGGGTTTTCATGAAATTGACTTTAGATAGAAGGATTCAGTTTTTACTAAAATTCATGAATCTTACATGTACTCGGAGTTAACATCATCAGAATAAGCTGAGTCCACCTCGTCCAATATTTTCGAAGAGAATTTCTATTTTACCAAATCTGAGTTTTCTCGAAATTGGCTCGAGATAGAAGGATTCTGTTTTTACTAAAATTCATGAATCTTATATGTTCTTAGATCAACTCTCATCGGATGAAGCTGAGTCCATTCTGTCCAATATTTTCTAAGCGAATTTTCATTTTACCAAATCTGGGTTTTCATGAAATTGGTTTGAGATAGAAAGATTCTGTTTTCACTAAAATTCAGGAATCTTATATGTACCTTCTCGGAGTAAACATCATCAGAAGAAGCTGAGTCCACCCCTTCCAATATTTTCGAAAAGAATTTTTATTTTACCAAATCTGAGTATTCTCGAAATTGGCTTGAGATAGAAGGATTATGTTTTTACTAAAATTCATGAATCTTATATGTAGGGGAGGACGGGGGAATTCCACGCACCTTAGGGAAAATGCTCACAAAAACCTTCCTATGTACACACAAACTTTCATAATTTAACTGCTAAATCATGAACCCATTTGGAACTTTTTCATCACAAGGAAAAAGTTCAACTACCTATACCAATTGAGAAAAAAAAATAATTTTGAAAACTGTCTTTTCGCGGTCTTCCCCCACGTACTGGGTAATATCGCGCATGCGATGGTATAATTATGCGCATATACAGGCCCGCCGCTAGCTGTCTGAGCGCCCGCGTGCAAATACTGTTATGCCGCCCCCAATAGGGCGCTACATCAGGGGCGTATCCAGGGAGCAATTCGGGGGGGGGGGTGGTTAGATTTAGTGTGAAAAACTCTTTCCTGGGGATGGGTTAATTACCCCCAGTACCACCCCCCCCCCGTAAATACTACCCTGCGCTAAATATGCTGAGTCTTCTGTAGAAAGGGTTCCCCCATTATGGTGGGAAAAAAATAAAAAACCTATTGAATTATTGTTATATATATATATATTATATTATTATTATTTCTATCGCAGGGGGGGCACCTGCGGAACTTCGGGGGGCGGCAGTGCCCCTCCCGGAAATATACCTGAAAGAAACACTGCAGTGAATTCACTGAATTCCGTGGATATACGGAAATTATCGATGTTTGGCCGCCTGTCCTCCCGATCCTTCAAATAAAAAGTCTCTCTAAGGGGGATGGGGAGACCTTGCCGCCCCCAATGTTGAACGGAGTTGGAGAAATTTCAAAGCAGTTGGCAAAGTTTCGATCGCATATGGCAAAATTTCTATGTTTCTATGACAGTTGGCAAAATTTTAAAGCAGTTGGAGTTGGACAACCCCCCCCCCGCTTACCACGTTGTTTGTCCCCTCCAAAAAAAATTCAATTTCACTGGATTTGCCGCCCCCCTGGACGTGCCGCCCTTGTGCCGGGCACGCCTTGCACGCCCGCTTACGGCGGGCCTGCGCATATATTGAACAGCTGAAAAACTCGAAAAAATATTTCATTATTTAGGTAATAACCAAGTACAATGTAAATTAAACAAATTTCCATGAATAGGTACAAAAAATATTATTGAAGAATTACCCCGCTACAGCTGCGCGTTATTCTTCCAGTGTGAGTCACCTAACCTAACTAATCACTGACAGTAGATGACGAAATACAATTATGTAATTGTTCTTTTGCATTAAATAATCTACACATATGAAGGAAAATAGTCATGCAATAGATTCATTAGAAATTAATAATAGAAGTACTTTCCACGATTCCAATATCTCTCGAAAATTAGATCAGAGCGTCGTGAAACGAACAATCGGCTCCCTGGTCTAAAATAAAAACACGAATATCTTTAAATTACGGGAGGATGTTGGCAAGGCAAATACGAGATGGTGCGCTGTATCCACAGAAATATAATAAAATATTTATTTATTTATATGTTTATTATATTTCTGTGGCTGTATCTAAATTTTGAAATAACTGAACTGAGTTGCAGAATATCAATGCGCAGAATTCCCCCGTGCGCGGAATTCCCCCGTCCTCCCCTACTCGGAGGAAATCAAATGAAGCTGAGTCCACTACGTCCAATATTTTCGAAGTGAATTTTGATTTTAGCAAATCTGGGTATTCATGAAATTGGCTTCAGTTAGAAGGATTCTGTTTCTACTAAAATTCATGAATCTTATATGTACTCGGATCAACTATTGACCTTTTCTTCAAATACCGAAATATTTGCCCAATCTGGCAACGTTGCGGCGAATTTGACGGACCACTAACCGCGGCCCAGATCTCACTTGATGAAACAACAATATAAACACTCGAAGTGCTAATGAAGGAAATAAAACAATGATCTATCCTTCAAATACAGGAATAATTGCCCAATCTGGCAACGTTGCGGCGAATTTGACGTACCTCCCACCGCGGCTCACTGGTCGCCGTCGCCGATTCTCGAGCATACATTAATTCTCACGAATTCCTAACCAATCAGATTCACTCGATTCCGAGTGCTTCAGAATGCACCCGAGAGGACGATCGTGAGAAGAAGCCGTTGCCCGTTATTCAGATCGCGCGTTTTGTCTTTTGTCGTTCTTCATAAACGAATCTGATAGTGAAATAGTTGAAAACGGTTGGAACTTCGAACAGTTTGATTTATATTATAGTAATTACCCCCCATGAGTATCAAAGTCCTTAGAAGAAGTTACGCAATGTGGTGCACATAAAAAAAATTCATAAATTGTGAACCTGATTTTCAATCGTTATTACCCCCCCCCCCTTCATGAAAAAAAGCTATATCCGCCCTTGCATTTAAAACAAGCTATAATAAAAAAATCATTTTTTAAAACAATCTTTTATAAAAACAACCCTCATCCGCCATTTTGAAGCCGCCATCTTGAATTCCTCAATTTTGAAGAATCGTAATTTCCGACCCAGAACACCCCTAGATACCAATTTTGAAAAGAATCGGATCATAATTACGAAACTCGTCCGCCCTATTCTAGCCGCCATCTTGAATTTTTCAATTTTGACAGAAGAATCATCATTGTCGAACCCAAAAACCCCTAGATACTAATTTTGAATGAAATCGGATGATAATTACGAAACTCTGCCGCCATTTTGGAGCAGCCATTTTGTTTTTTTCTATAAAAAATCTTTCATGATGCATTGTCACCAGAATTATGTACACCTGCCAAATTTCAAATCAATCGGACGATTAGAAGTGTGTCATATTTAACTTGCAAGATTTGATTACAGACAGACAGACAGACAGACACCGGGACAGGTGAAACTAAATAAAAGCTTGTAAAAAAAGCACATATGCGCTCACAAAAACCTCAAAAGTGAGAATTTAAGTAGGTAATTTAGCATATGTATTTTGAAATATGGCAATATAACTGTGTGTTGTATCATAGTTTTCTTGGATGGGGGAAATGTAAGAAATATCAATCATACAGAACACCATGAATTATTCTCAAATGATCATTATGTAGAAAACGTTTCCTGGTTTTCATCAGTAGAACAAAGAGAACACAAAATATATTGCTTCTTCACCACTTTAGCGGAATCATCATTATGGATTGTCCGGAGATGCCTGTTTCTAACAAATACGCTGGTAAACTCTTTTCCACATATGCCGCAAATGCAAATAAGTGGATTCACTCTGCAATAAAGTCGAGCATTTATTTGAAACGTCCATAATGAGAAATTGTAATAGATTTTGCTAGATATTATATTCAATAAAAATCAAACTGTTCGAAGTTTCGACCGTTTTCAACTATTTCACTATCAGATTCGTTTATGAAGAAGGACAAAAGACAAAACGCGCGATTTGAATAACGGGCAACGGCTTCTTCTCACGATCTTCCACGCGGGTGCATTCGGAACAAAGATATTCTAGAATATCTTTGATTCGGAAGCACTCGGATCGAGTGAATCTGATTGGTTAGGCATTCGTGAGAATTAATGTATGCTCGCTTCTCATATGCTGGCCCAATACTGAATACACCCTATGTCACCTATATCACGCGATAACTTTCGAATGCTTTTTTGGTCTACTAGCGACACCTTTGTCTTTTGACCTTGAACGAAAACTCGAAACTTGCCTGTAATATACGAACATAAACATTTCCAATGTTAAAATGGCGATTCTTTCTAAGTCATTTCAAACTACTGTTTCCATACGGAAAAACACAACTTCATGTTATAACGCAGCAAATAGACCTCTTAGAAAAAATCAGAGTACGCCACTAGATTGCTATCAGAAAAGTGCCTGTATAATGTTCTCATTTCAACATCCTAGCATAAACAGAAACGGAGATAATGACCAAAGTTGAAATGGCCCAAATTTCAATATTGGCCTATAACTCGAAAACGAAAGAAGATAGAGGAATGCAGATGATGTCATTATCAGTTTCTCGAAAAAAGAGGACTATAAGGTGCCATTCATTTTTCTCTATCTCCTCGGGTTAAAAAGTTTTAGTTCATGTAGCACCAATTTTGCCCACCCTGTACTATTAGTACTATTCTATGTGCCATTGATACTTTTTGAACATATCACGGCTGTGCAGCAAAAATATCTTTGATGAAACAGTTGTCATGCTATCACAACTACTCAATACGGTAATAAAACGGCTATTTTCCACCAACAGACATGAACATAGAAAAATGTAAAAATAAAAAGACTCGGATTCAGATGAAAACAGAGACATACATTGAAGATGATCTGATCACCAAAAACAAAGCATGAATCAAATTATGCCACTAACCTCCCTCCAAGCAATCAACCAATTGGTCTTATTTTTGTGGGTTCGTTCTATTTACACGAGGGCTATATCGTTTCGCCGCGATGTCTGTATTTTACGAATTTTGGGCGGTGAATGGTTTCCAATGATGAAGTGGCCAAATTCAATTCTGTTCGTAAACACGATAACTCCTGAAAGAAAGATCCTATAGTCAATTTTCTGGCAGGCTTGGATCCCGAATGCCGTATTCATTCGAATATTTATTGTCGAGTTGCAAAATGGAGAATGAGCCAGTTCGTGTATGTTTGCATATATACTCCATTCACAATTATAAAATCACAGCTCTGGCATTGGAAATTTGACACATTCCACTCTGTATCGAAGTTATGACGTTTTTCAAAATATTTTTATGTTCCAAGTCAACACTATGTTGCCCTTTCTACATTCTTAGCGTATTTCTCAGAATGTGAATGAATTGGAAAAGATGTGATGGACGAAAATAATAAACGTTTATATGAATTGATAGAAAGGATTCCTTTTCTAGTTATTTGCATGAAAAGTACAAGAGATCACTGTTGAAATATATTATTTTTCGCCATGGAAAGAAATTGCATTGCTTTCACCTTTCACATAATTTTCATATGCATGCTTGTGAAGATTTAATGCTTATTATCCTCTTGAACTGAAAGTTCAAGACTTGACGACATTTTATTTATTTGATCTTATGAACAAGGAGTGAAATATTCTGATTGTATAGTAATTTATTGGATTAAAAAATATTCATACATTACTACCACATTACTTGTACAAATAAATTGGAATAGGTCGAACATATGCTACACATTTATCATTCACCTGTTCTAAAATAAGACACAAACTCCTGGAATATAGAAAAAACCGATGTATTCTGGTTCAATATAGCCTATTTCTACTTTCGGCAAAGGATTGATAGGAATGAAAGCTCCAGTGACACATTTCAATTCATCGGAATCTGAATCGTTGAGTGCAATATAGTCATATTTCTTCTTTTTTTAGCTTTTTCGACGTGTTTTTTTTCTGAAACGTGAAAACGATCAACAATAATCATTTACAGACCGATGATGGCCATCCAGACCCGTTTAGGTACTTACGAAAATCGTGCAATTTCATTCTGCAAGTTCTTTCCTCATAATTCCTCGAAAATCCTACCTGAACCATATTTTCCGATCGCTTTCGTTAGAAGATCGTATAAGGAAGCCTTTTTTGTCCATTTACACATTCCAAATAAATTTTGAGCACCAAAAACGATACCGAAACTAACCAAACTTCTGGGGGACCGGAATTTCGTTTGAAATCTTTCAAAACGGCCAGATACCTAAAAAAAACTTCGTTATCAAGTGTGAAAAGGTCGATTAGTACTCACTTTCGCTTTATTTATGCATATAAATCGATTTTTGGTCCAATTCAAATTTGCCGTTCGTACTCACGCCAAAACTCGTGAAAGGAAAAAATGACACTTGCACGAAACTTCTTCTGGACGACGAAGAACGGAAAAATAGGCGATTTCCTATCGATATTTCGCCCCAGAATCGCCAATCGATTCGAACTAACAGAATGTGGAAAATCTTTGATACTTTTACTTTGATGTAAACAGAAAAACTGGCATCGTCGTTTCGTCATAAACGATATTCTATGTACGCGCACAGATTTTTCATCAGGTGCACCAATTCCTGAAAACGAAACCATGGCCAGAGTTGTGATTTTATAATTGTGAATGGAGTATACCTACTCGGGGCTTGTTCATTTGGAATATTTATATTATTTGAATTCATTTCCAGTATTGAGAGGGAACGCCCTAAGTGTATTTTTCTCAGAGGTATGTTAGTTATTCACTTAATTAGCTGAATCAGTTTCCAGATGAGATTCAATTTACGAGAAACAATTTACTAAAAATATCATTTACATGCAACTTGCTGAAGGTCATGATTGAGTTGATACGTAAATGATGTTTCAAATAATGTTATTTATAAATGAATCTCTTATATACCGTCAAAAGTCTTGGTCCTCCTAGGTTTCTCAAGAAATAAACAATCTATGTTCTGGAAATGAGATGAATGTTTTTATCTATTTAAAGTGCAATATATTTGATAGGAAACCTTTGTTTGTTGCTCTTTGCTTTATGCAGGATGAGACAAAATAGGAAAAATGTTCTTGTACACTCCATTCACTTTCATAGAGTATCCCGGTTGGCCATGGAGATTCTGACACATTTCAACGTGTATATTTCGAAAATGTTATGTTAACTCAGAAAATATCCATTTTAGGGCAAGGGTGTGATGCATACACTCACATTATTTTTTAACGTAGATTCAATATCTGCCATAAAAAAATGGGGTTCTAATTTGAAAAAATTGATTTTTCACGATTTTGTCATCCCTAACTTTGAAAGCGATTTTTTCACCCCCTGTATCATGAATCGCGATTTCGATTTTTAAAGTGGATACATCAATCTTACATATTGAAAAATCCCAAAAATGAAAATTTTCCATCCAAAAACCTCGAAGTTATTCTTGTTTCAGCGGAGCTCTATTTTCGATTTTTTTTTCGAATTTTCCCGCTCAGAGAGAATTTTCCAACCAAAACTGAAAAATGTTACATCAAAATAACTTGAAATTTTCTAAGGAATCAATTTCTGCAATAAAAAAATGGTGTTCTAATTTGAAAAACGGAAGTTGATGTCATTTCCGGAAAAACCGGAGGTGCTCATGCCTTGAAAATATTTTAGATTTCATCAGCATCGTGAAAAACTTATAAGTGCTGAATTTCATGAAAATACGTTCAGTAGTTTCCCGTATAAATATGGGTGAGGTTCCTCGTGAAAGACCCTGTATACCTACGTTTTCATCAAAATGTTTAGGATCTTTGGGAAAACGATAAATTTGAGAAAAAATAATATGAATTCAATATTTCCAAAGACCTAGTAACGTTGAAGAAACTTTTTTCTCTGTTAAAACTGGAAATATTCCGCGTATGTAAACATGATTTTCAGATTCAGTTCTGCTATTTTCTTGTACGGAAATCAAGAATCGAGAGTTGAAATTTTACTGAGAAATAATGGACAGAATAGTCCGTTACTTTGAGGTAGTTAATTCAAAAAAGAATAAAAGTACTCGAATTTCCCGACAGAAAAACTTCTTAACGAACAGACGCACGTTTGGAATTCCCCACTTTTCAAAATTCCCAAGAAATAAGCCTACAGAAGACATTCAAATACCTTTTTGCACTACTTGAAATACTCCACTATGAAAATGTATAACTACGAAACCTGTGTCACAGTTAAACCTTCGAAGAACTAACTTCAATAACAAAGTTGAAGAAGACTAAATAGAAATTAGCATTGGCAACGTCTCTGTGAATTATTTGACATTTCACGACTACCAACCTGCGTCAGTTTTAAGTAAAAGAACTTGATAAACGTAAATCTTGGCCAACCGGGATACTTTATGAAAGTGAATGGAGTACCTAAATGACGATATTTTAATGGCAAACCTCCATCATGGAATTGGATATTCTGACAATCCATATTTTCTACTGTCAAACTCACATAAGTTTTGCCGAAGTGAGAAACTTTGTAATTTGATTTTTTCACACTTTCAACAGGTATCCACCACTATTCACTATTTTCAATCAATAGACAATGTTCTCTTTATTTCAGCACTGAATGCGGTACGGTCGGAAGCGCTTTGTTTGAATCCCCATCGAAAATATATCACGATGAACATGAAGTTGTTTGAATATTGATATTTTTTGTTCATCCTAATGATAAACATCACGCACTATCTAAGAGTTGTATCAGGATTTTTCACGTCATGATTATTTCATCTTAAAAATTTATTCACATAGGCCATTCTTTGCTAAAATCATCTACATATATGGTTTTCTTTCTACCTTCTGTTGAAAAGAGACTCACATGTGGAAAAACCCTGTTTTGATGAGAGCGCAAGACTTGAATTGAGCGACATGTTTGACAATCATACGGTGGGTTTCACAAAGCGTAATTAACGCTGATCCGAGATCAGCTCTGATTATCTGGTTTTTGAACTGTCAAATCGAGTTGATTTTAAATCAAGCTCGGATCACCGTTGATTACGCTTTGTGAAACCCACCGTTTGAACCTCCAATCACCGGTGATTAGGCTTTGTGAAACCCACCGTTAATATCACATGACGTCACAGATCGAAAGATGACAGA
The DNA here is from genome assembly GCA_910592335.1 of Adalia bipunctata. Classification (NCBI taxonomy): domain Eukaryota; kingdom Metazoa; phylum Arthropoda; class Insecta; order Coleoptera; family Coccinellidae; genus Adalia; species Adalia bipunctata. Next base: position 29,225,406 of record OU342951.1, read on the forward strand.
TGGGAGTTAGTACAGTGACTCTAACAAGTCACTGTAGGAGTTAGTAAACATAGAGCATTTCACGGTAGAACAACGTCCTGATTGTCAAAACTTATTATCAACGGTGAATGGCGAACGTTATCGTGCTATGATAACACAATTTCTTCTGCATCATTTGGAAACTATCGATCTTGACGACATGCAACTATCGAACTATTGAACGCCGAAATCAGACGCTGTATTAATGAAATACCACAACATAAATTTAAGAACGTTATTGAAAAATTCGTCAAAAGGGTAAGCATATGCCAGCAAAGCCGTGGCGGCCATTTACAAGATAATTTATTTCATACATAATTCCCAAATTAATATTTTCTGAATCGATGAATATGTGGATAATTTGCTACGATGATTTATTGAACAATGACATCTTGCGCTCTTATTGAAACACCCTTAATAAGAGTTATCCTGGAATGTTTTCGAAAAATGGATATATTCCGTAACTTTGCCGCCATGTGTATTAGGAATTCTTGGTGTAAAATGCTGCTCGAATGTCAATATTGGATTTGGGGAAAAGCGGAGAGAAAGCAATCTTGTTTCGTTCACTCTTGGAACGATTTCAGGCAGGAATCGGGACCGCTATAAAGCGTATACAGTGGTAGAACAGCGACAGTCTCGAATTTGCATAATCTACTGGCACTGATAGCGGGGTGTAACGCACCTATATAAGGCGATTAAAATGTCGTCAGAGAAAAATATGTAGGGCCAGCGTTCCCGTCGTAGAATGTAAACGGTTTAAATCCGGAATTACAAAAACACACAGACTCGAGAGAACAGAAATAAATCCCGGACTAGACGAAAATATTGCGTCACTCGCAGGCCACAAGTCTGAGATATCGCATTGCATGCTTTTCGTAGATAGCAACTTGTGCTCGTATTATAATGTTTAGACTTGTTCCAATTCCGGGTTTGTGTCTCGGAAGCCTTCATGGATTTTATTGCAGCACGCGGTTACTGATGGTTGTGGATTTTTTTGCATAAAGAGTAAGTCTGTAAGTTATACATTTTGAAATGTTAAGGAAATATAGATACCCATTCGTATGAAAAATAAGAGGACAATTCATTTTAGCTTGACTGTGCGGAAGTAGGTGATGTTTTTAGAATTTTTGTTTTTTTATTTTTTTATCTGTTTTTTTCTACAGCCCTAACACCTTGATGGATTTCAATATTCTCAATTTCAATTCAAACTCCGAAAACTAATGTCAATTAATACGTACTGATGCGGAAACTAGACAGAATGAGAGTTTTGAAGAATTGACTGTGATTTAGTTCGATCGTTCCTTGTTATCCGAAATTCCTATTTTGTTGCTTTTCTTTATTATATAAACTTAATTTCTTACTCCCCACCATTGATCAGCTCGCTTATCAATGAAATTTTGAAGATTCAAATATACTAATTACCAAAGAAAAAACAGAAAACTGGAATGCAGAAACAAATAACTGAAAGGAAAAAAAAACGAGACATACAGGGTGTTCCTAAATTGAAGGTTTAAACCTTTGGGTAATGGGGTCACGAACGTTTCGTTTTTGAGATACAGAGTGTTGATATTTCAATTTTTTCAAATTTTTTTCTCATGGTATCTGCACTTTACAAGATATTACTTTTCAAAACACAAACATTCAATAATTCGATGTGTCAAAACTGACACTGAATATATTCGCCATCGCCTACTAACTGAATTTTATGATAATTAAGGATTTCGAGAGAATCGTTCAAAATTTTTCTTCTCGAAATCGGTAGCAGATACGATAAAATTACAGGAGACCGAAATAGTTATTTAATCAACTAGTTTATTAATGACAGCGATTAATGGCTGAAATATTTAAATGTTTGAGACCATTAATCGCTGAATTAATAAACGAGTTGATTACAAGGTTTTTCCGTCGACCTCATCACGAATTGAATATGAATTCTCGATAGAAATGAATTTTTATTTTGCATAATCGACAAATCTGACATGATGTGAATTTCTATGTTCATTTCGATATATTAATATTTATGCTCCCTATGGAACAATTCAAAAAATTCATAGAGGGAATATTGGACATGTTGTGACATTCTGAAAAGTTCACATTTAGTTTGAATTTATATCATTTCCTATGATATCCCATAAGGAACGTGTGGAGAAAGTGGAGGTTGAAGTATTATCTACTTTGCAACTTGTGTCACCTGAAATTTCTTCTGCAGTCTATTTTATTTTGAATGGAGTTGTCAATTTACCCTTCTGTGACAGAAGTTGATTTCCAACCAAGCTCGATAGTGCTCTGACTGAATATTTTATGTTCGGTTGCCATGACAATCATGGATTAATAAAAATCATGCATTGAAATAAATCATTAATGGATGATCTTGAGTTCGTTGAAATGAGCTTTTATTCTATGGTCGACGGAAAAGTTTATTATCACAAAAAAAGTTTTTTTCACATTATTCCAAATCAACAGTTGCTCACCAAAAAAAATTTTTTGTGGAAAACAGGTGACAGTGTTCCAGAAAAAATAACACCCTGTAGATCTGCTATCGAAATTGCCATGTCACGTGGTGAGAACTCTTAAATGTAATATCTATGCCAAATTACAGTTGAATATCTTGTAAAGTGTAGATACTTTGATATACATGTTTATGGGACTTTCTTTAACTTACTTAAGGAATCTCCCCTTTTCGTTTTTACGTTCAATTTAGGAACAGCCTGTATACTTAATCAATGGATTTGTTCTTGTATAGGATGCGCTACTATATTATCGCTACCTACCTGAGTATTTAATTATATACAAAATGATGGGCAAAATTAGTTGTCTACTAAAAAATCTGATTAAACACTCTTGAGCTCTTTTCTATTGACTAATCCTAATCTGAAAACAGATCCAGCCTATCGTTCATAGATATTGAGTTATGAACGAAAATTGAGAAGTAGTCATTTTCAATAATGCTGAATAACTCGCTTGTTTGAATTCGTATTTGAAATGTGATATCACATTCTACAGGCACTTTCAAGGAGTAATTGAAATGTAATATTATTTGACTTTTCAATCGAGCAATTCCCAAAAAATTGAAAGGATTCATCATTCCGCAAATGTAAACTTTAGTCGAAAAAACTCTCATCATGCTACAAAATTTTTGCCGATTTGAAAAATGCATCATATGTCGCTATTTACATAGATATTACATGCTGTCAAATTTTGTTGACAGTGTTGTCAAACACAAATTCAGACCCTTCCGGGATTTCTAGGGTGTTATCGTGTTTCACCATTTCTGGGCCAGCGTGTATGGTCAAAAATAATTTTAGCCTATGCACTGAGTACAGTCATTTTCCTAGCCCGTTTACAAGAGTTATTTACTGATGAACAATCAATTTCTAATGTCAATTTGCCGCCGGAATGAAAGGAGTTATTACGAGAACAAATTATGATTACATTTTTACTGAAATTTTGTGTTCAATGGCACTCAAAAAATATTCAATTCGATAATTTTCTCTCTTTGCTTTTACCTCATTTCAAATGAGAATCTGCTGCTGAAAAAAAATTACTGCCTGCACTCAAACGAAAACTTCTGTAGGAGATATACAAGGAATTTGGCAAGTTTTCAAATCAATTTTTTCACACATAAATTGTGGAATCCGAAAGTTGCAGGTAAACTGATATTGAAAATTGACTATTCTTTTCTTCTCATACCAACTTTCAAATCATGCTCATTCTCTTTCAACATATTATTCAGCATAGTATTGATTTTTTCTACATATATACCTACTTATATGAAAATAATCCGATATTATATTCGAATTTAGTCAACGTAGACAAAATTGGTGGAAAATGAAGTAGGTAGGGTGAAATTTTTTTCAGAAAACACAAGAACTCAAATACCTCGTAAACTCTTGATTTCTGAATATCAATAAATAGGTACGGCTCGAACGACAGCAAATTAGTTATACTAATACATCCTTCAAGGTTCACGTCTAATTCGGAAGCATTCGACACATATCGAAAATGTCTGAATATCATTAGAAAAATCTTGAGTTTTATTGTTCGACCATGATACCATAACATATAAATGTTCAGCAGTAAAGTATAGTTCGAACACTGCCGAACCTCTAACGATACGCTCAGCAGAAGCATTCGTAAAACTTTCACCACCAATTCGGGACTGAGGGTCATTGGTTTTATGAGCCGAATTTGTTTCACAACATTTCTCGTGTGGCGTTATGGTTTAACTTGAGGACATCTTCCTGTAGGTGCTTTCAAGACTTCGGTTATGTTCCATCCTAGGCGAAAGTGCGAAGTATGGATTTTATTGCTGCGGTATAAGCACCGCCTTACGGAACTTCAGGAAATATAAATAATTCCTAACAAGTTTGATATTTCGCAATTGAAATGTATCTCCTTCAGTTGAAATGGACAGGTATCGGCATATACCATAGAGAAGTCTATCACGGTTTATAACACACAGGGTTGGAAGAAAGTATGGAACAAAGTGAATATCTTTTGAACGGAAAGGACAATATTCATGAAATTTTGCAGTTGAGTGCAATGGTGCGAAATGCATCTGATGTACATCTTTTTGTTGATAATACACTGCCGGTTGAACCGTGAATACCCTAAACATTTCCGATCCATACGGGACCTCCTGGGGTGAACAACATTTCGAATGCAACTACATTTTTTCAAATCGGATACCTGTATATTCTTCCATATTTTCATTGTTCATTTTTTCCTGATATTGAACATATATGCGTATGTGGGTCTGTCTCTTTTATTTCCAGAGTTTCAAAGTTTCGAAATGAAACTACGGAATGAAAAAATACATATGAGAAATCCTTCCGAAATTCTTTATGTTCAAACAATTTACTTGAAAGCAATATTTTTACGATGAATACCTAACAGTTTCCAATATAAAATGAAGAAACAAATAATAGCATAGAATAAATAAAAGCAATTAAAGAAATTGGTTCTTTAAATCTGAAACTCTGTGGTAGTCAGAATAAGAGAGAAAGATCAAACATATGTTATATATTATTCGAAATGAGGGAAAAAAGGGCTTGCCAAATATAGAACGGTATACAGGGTGTTCTATTTGAAAAAATGAAGTAGCAATCAATATGTTTTTAAATTAACATAGATATGCTCGTCTGTTTCAGAGTAGGCTTTGTTAGGAATTGTCATTTTCACTTATTCTTATTGATCAAGCATTATGCATAACGAGCAATCATGAAAAGGTGCACCAGAATGATATATCAACAGTTTGTTCTTTGTTTGCGGCAAATGTGACAAATAAACAAAGCAGATAATGAATGATCACTGAATATTTTTTTTTTCAAAACATTAATGTCAGTGTTATTTCCAACGCCAACCTGAATTCTGCAACTCGAAATATTAGTGAATGGGCATTACCAACATAATTCCGATTTTCCAAAGCCACCCGAGATGTCAATAATTCTTGGATGGACTATAATAACAGCAAAGTGGATTAAAACCCTGCTTTTCACACTTACAAAGTGAAGCCAAATCTTTGGTAAGGTTCGAATTGAACGCTTGCGTCAACTGAAGAATCAAAAATTTCGAGAAATATAGAGGTTATGTTTAGAGGCCTTAACCCACATAATTCTATACCTATAATTTGATCCTTGAAATTAAAAGTGAAGCATCTAGAGGGCTCTGCCTAGGGTCAGTGAGACTATTGAGCATGTGCGATAAGGGAGAGTGGAAAATTAGGGACATCGTGGCGATCAGCGGATGCAGTTCCTTTATTTGTTTCTGCTTGTATTGAGCCACATATGGTATCCATGCATACATAATTACAATTAGGCATGGGTATAGCGATTACTTACCCTGGATTTGAGGGGAACGATTGCCACACTTTTGTGTACCTACTTATTAGCCACTACGCTCAAATTCTATATCTATAATTCTATGCCTTAACCTTACTTCTCGATTTTACTTAAATGGTTACTATGGTTTCATAAAAATAGTCATCGAATCTGTTGGCATGAGAATATTCTGTGAGCATAGAAGATAAATGATCCCATCAATAATTCACAGGTGACAGGTCTAATTATTAGTTGTTACTATGGTTTTGTAAGAATATTCATCGAATTTCTTCAGATTCGATGAATTTGACTCTACGCACAACATGGATCGAGAAAAGCCCAAATAACTCGGAAATTAGTGAATTTAGGAGCAAGAGCATCAAAGAGTGCTATAATTATTTTTCTTCAAGTCAATTTAAGCACTATGAGGATAGGGTTATCGGTCTCAAGGAACAATGTGGTGTTCAACTATTTATTCTTCAAGCGACGTTCCGGCCAATTTGTGGCCTTTTTCAAGCTGAAGTCTCCAATCGCTACTTTCAAAACTAAGACAACACATGATATACGGAAACAGTACAACACTAAAAATCTACAAATCATAATCTGAACAATAAAAATCCTAAAAATACATTTTGTTCCTTGAGACCGATAACCCTATCCTCATTGATACGTATATTATATTTAAGCACTATTGTTGATTGCAATAGGAGTTTATTCTGAACTGAATGCTGAAAATAGTGTGTTAAGGTCATTCCTGATTGGACACTCAGGTGCTCATATTTCTTTTCATCACGTCAGGTTAATCATTAAATCTGCGATACTTATCTGTTTGAAAAAAACCATGCATGCACCCCAAAAATCATAGTTCACATTCGACAGGGCATCCCTTTTTTCAAAGAGGACACATGGAAACAATTCATTTCCACTATACTTTCATGATTGAGACGAATTGAATTTGACATATATGGTCCGGAAATCTTTTTTTTTGTATATCTCAGAAAATTTGAATTTTGGTTTTAGATGAGTTGTAAGTTCCTTCAGGTATGATTTCAATCAAACGCAGATTTCTGAATAATCGATTTATTCAATTCGCGAATAAGGAGGTCGATCCATACTCGGGGAAGAGAACTGAATACCTGATTTCTTAAAATGATTACTTTCTTGTTCACCTATTCATAAAACGAAATGTAATGGATACGAAAGTATCAGATTCTATATGGGATAAGAATTTAATCTGTCACCATTTATACTTCAGTGTGAAGTAGACATAAACCAAAAATCGAATATGTATTGAACCCTAACGGATCTTTCGGTCTGTTGGAAATAGATATTTGGTTTTGCTGTGTATATTTCAACGTATTCTAACACCAACTTTTTATAGAACGTGCAGTGCATTCCATTATAACTATAGAAAACCTGGGTTCCCACATAAAAAATTTGTGTTTTCACTTTTTTTGAGATTGTCCATTTTGACAACGACAAGGTGATCACTGAAAATTCGAATATAGGGTTACTTTTTTGAAAAACGTTGGTGTCTTGTCCGGAAAAAACCGCAGAAAAATTTACAAGGTATCGTATCTGTAGTCAAAGCACCATTCAGAAAAAGCGAACTTCATCCCAAAAATGATTTCACGAACAAAATTAGTGTGACACCAGCAGTGACATTGTGAAGGACTGTTTTCGAAATAATATACAGGGTGAGTCTTTGACTTGTACATATATTTTAACTGTAGATTCCCCTCATCAAACGAAAAACTTTTTTCCCATACCATTTTTCAAAATTCGGTTTCGTTTGGAAGATACAGGGTGTCGAAAATCCACGAAAAAAAACACTTTCCTGTTCATATCTCCGGAACCGTTATTTCAAATGAACTGAATTTTGGTCCATTGGTTACTCTATTCATGGTGCATATTCCTCAATCGATATTCAATATCTCTCCTAGTTTAAAAGTTACAGGGTGGTCGACTCATAAATTCATGCAAAAACACTATCAAATCACTTGAAAAGGATAAACGGTTCATATTTTCGAAAGAATCAACCATTTTAGAGAATAAAAGTATTCCTATATTTTTTCAATAAAACGCGTCGTTTTCGAGTTATTCCTAAATGTATACGAAGAAATTTGAGGAAAAAATCATGAATTTCATAAAAAATCTGAATGCTTTCCTGGATTAAATATCATCGAATATTGTTTCTTCTCTGGTCTCTTAACAAATTAACAATGTTGTCAATGTTTATCAACTGAATTCCGAGAAGCATGAAATTACAAAGTTTATAAGAAGTTTCTATTGAAAATTTATTGATACCCGTCCTTCAGGAAAATCTATCTTCTTAACAATATCCTCTTGGAATTTTTAATCGACTCTACACTGTTTTCACATCACATTCATCACCTGTTTGCTTTATTCTCTGCAAACTTCAAGTAAATAAATAATAAAACGAATCCATGTAGAAAGGTTATCGCGGCGTCGTTCATTGTAATCACAGACTGTACTGTGGAGACACAGAAGAACGTCTTGTCTTGTCTTGCGTGGCGGCTACATCGCACTCGCAGCCGGCAGCGCACTTAAATTTAGATCGTAGCGATCTTTGGTAGCGATGTATCGGCGAGAATCAGAACTACTCGTTTGGCATTTCCATTTTCCAAAGAGCAATGCGTAGAAGCCTCTGTGATAGTTCTTCCGTTAACGATAGGGGACGTTCTGCTTTCTTGAGTTCGCCTATACCATTGTTGAAGAGTAAATCGTCAATCTGGCATCGTCTTCTCTAGAATTCTATGATATATCATCACAGAGGAATGGATTAGGTTAGGTCATTGACCTCGAATCATATGACTTTGATTAATGGAGTTAGGATAGGTTAGTGAGAAACTAATTTTTATAAGATAGTTTCAGGGTATCGAGGCAAATATGAACAAATTATTAGTGTTTACAAACTAATCTTCAGGAAAATCGAAGAAGGAACTTATTTTGGTGTGAGAAATATGTCATTTCAATTGCAGAAATTATGGAACAAAACTTAGCGTTTTTGCTAGGAAATATCGTGTTTGTAACATTCTTATTCAAATAAGGTTAGTGCTTGAGTATTTTCTAAATGTATCACCCAGAATATCTGATAATCACATCAATTTCAATTGAAAAATATGAACTTTGAGGTGTTTGCAGAGAATTGTTTCAGGAGCGTATTCAGCCCAACTTTTTTTTTCAAATGGCTATATCTCTTTAACAGAGCCGAATTCGGAAAAATGGAAAATGAAAAAAAGGCTTCTTTAGGCCTCAAGAATCTACAGTTAAAATATATGTACAAGTCAAAGACTCACCCTGTATATTGATCGAGGTTTAATTTTCTACTTTCACCCCTAGACGCTATGCGACATGAAATTGTTCAAATGTTTTGGAAACAATTCGAAATGTGCCAGGTATTGTTCTGTTGAAATCAACCGACTCACTCGAACACGAACCCTGTTTAAGATTACAATAGCATTAATAATCGATTATATTACTCGTGGAGAGCTGACAACAGAGGAACCTTCAGGGTGGCTGCCGCATTCATTTCTCCCTTTTCCCCGATCTTCTCTTGTAATCCCTGGTCGACATGTTGCACACTCATCGAAACAATCTTGCCACAATGCGACTAGATATTTTCTCCAGATAGAAATCCCACGTCACCCATTCGCCGTCCCTCGATCAGAATACTTGTCTGAAATTGACAACGGCAGTATTTTTGTGTCCATATACCGTTTTTAGCTGAACCGGGATCTCTTTCATTATCAGTGTACAGGGTGGGCAAAATTGGTGCTACATGAACTAAAACTTTTCAACCCGAGGAGATAGAGAAAAATGAATGGCACCTTATAGTCCTCTTTTTTCGAGAAACTGATAATGCCATCAACTGCATTCCTCTATTTTCTTTCGTTTCCGAGTTATACAAAAGTTAAACAAAAGAAGATAGATGAATGCAGTTGATAGCATTATCAGTTTCTCGAAAAAAGAGGACTATAAAGTGTCATTCATTTTTCTCTATCTCCTCGGGTTAAAAAGTTTCAGTTCATGTAGCACCAATTTTGCCCACCCTGTATACTCGATATTTTTGAATATTTTTAAAATCATCTCTGCGTCCACATGCAGAAGGATTCATTTATTTATAATCGATCTTTCAATATCTACATCCCATTGTGTCACGACGGACTTATCCGATATAAATGACATAATGGTTTTCCAATAAGAGGTGTTATTTTGTCATTCCAAGAAAAATGCCATTTCATTAGAAAAATGATCGAATGTTCATTTAATTGAAAAGAGGAAGAGGAATGCCGTTTATAATGAAAAATATCATCAGCCACGACCACGAATAAAGGACCACATATTTTCCATAAAATTTCCATAACCTCGTTGCTTGTTAGGTTATCTCACTTTCTGTCGATATTACTGATATTTTTGTTGGGAACAGGAAACCAAAACGAAAATCCCACGAAAAATTGCAGCAATCACCTTTTTTGTAAGTTGAACGATGGATACGTCATATTATTATTTCGCATACAGTATACATCGAATTCTATTCACGTGAGGTTGAGAGTGTGTTGTGGTCAGGAGATCCTAGGCAAGTGCAGCAATGCATGGACTCAAGGCAATAGAATGCCCTGCATTACCCAAAATCCCCTAGGGTCTGACCTACCACGCAGAACCTGCTCCATACTTATAGAATCAGAACGCAACATGGAAGATGCGCATACCTTCTGCACAAATGAGGCAAACAACCATCACCAAACTGCGACTGCGGAGAATATCAAACGATTAAACACATCACGGAGGAATATCCCACAAGATCCTACAACGGTAGACCTGAAGACTTTCTGCTGGCAACCACCGGGTCGATAGATTATATTAACCGACTTGACATTTGTTTGTGAAATCCCAAAGTATGTTTTATTAGCTTATAAACAATATACAGGGGAAAATGAAAGGAATGAATTCGTTATTTCGTAAACCGACGACTTTAGGAAAAAATCCTGAAACCCGTCATATTTTAAAACGGGCTATTCGTAAGGATATGTTTTTATTTTTGACGTCATCTATGCGAGCGTGATTAATTGAATGGAAATGTGGGTGTTGTAATACATTATTTGAAAGGTCTTTTGAATACCTATTCAGCCATATCAATATGTACAGTAATTGATTTTTGTATTTGTTTAAAAAATTAATGAAATTTTATTATTTCAATAAATATTTAATATGTATTAGGTATTCATTGAATACAACGAAACCTAAATTAAGTGCTCAACTTGTTTACCTTCAGCCAAAATACAATGAGAAATTTATTTTTGTGTGTGACTAAATACATCATACCAATACTTCATACATTTTATCAAGAAATCTGTTGAACATTCATCAATTATATTTGTGACAATACGCAGAACAAATACCCACATATTGATATGGCTGAATAGGTATTTGAAAGACCTTTCAAATAATGTATTACAACGCCCACATTTCCATTTAAAAATTTTAACGATGACGTCATCAAGCTCGCATAGATGACGTCAAAAATAAAAAGGTATTGTTACGAATAGCCTGTTTAGAAATAAAAACCGACGGGTCTCGGTATTTTTCCTCAAAGTCGCCGGCTTACGAAATAACGAATTTATTCCTTTCATTTGCACCATACTGTATGTGACTTGGTTTTAAAGTTGACTGTGTCTAAATTGCCATACGATAAATAAAAATCTATACACGTGATTCCTGATTGGCTAATAGAATAACGAACCGACCAACAAATCATTTCCCTCAAGAATTCCATCATCCATAATATGTGAATTCGATTCTTCAAGAAAATGAGGACATTATCGATTAATTTGATCACAACATCAAACTTTATTTCATTAAAAATCAGCTGGTTTGCTGCACACTCTACAATTAAATTTTTTTTGTCAAGGTACAGTGATTGAGTTTCAAAATGGAAACAAAGCTTTATGATAATCATTGTGCCCGTGATTTCGAATAAACGGTCCATGGTTCAGTAAAATCTCAATTTGAACTTTTGAATATTAGCTTTAAGTTGAAAACTTTGACTCCCATTGCTTAGAATCTTTGATGATGAAGTGGGTAGATACCGGCCAAATGAATGAGGGCGTATAGAAACTGACTTTTTCAAAAATTTTCCTTGTTTATGGATATAAAACTAAATATTTATACCTAAGAGAAAATTATTATTAATCGGTAAACTGACAATTTTCGAATTCTGGAAAAATTTTCGAATTTCCGGTCCAACGTCATAACCAACTACAAATTTCTCCGGAATTCGAAAATTGTCTGTTTACCGATTAGGTAATAATTATTTGCTCTTATACATTTCACAGACGTTAATTTCCAATTTAATTATTTATATTAGCAGAAGATCGTTACAAAGTGGCGGAGGATCAGGTTCGTATAAAAATTTTTGAAATATGTAATTGGAAGTGCTGGTTCTAATTGAAAGCGAGCTACATTATATCATTTCGTGACGATGTCTTCATTTTTCGAATTTTGAGCCGAGAATGGTCACAATCGATAGGTTGGACTGAATCATCACGAATTCGTGGTTATATTCAATTCTATCCTGCGTTGAACACGATAACTGCCGAAAGGATGAACCCTTCGCATAAACCGAAAGACCTTAAATTTTCAGGGTTGAACATGTTTGTATCGGTTTGTCAGACGATTTTGGAATCCGAAAAACGTTTTCACTGCCAGCGGAATTGGAACCACACATCTGCGGATTTTCGATCCGCTGTTCCGTTCAATTGTACCACCTAAGCTACTAATATTATTTCGGAATTCGATATTAGTGTTGAGAGTCTTCAGCCTTCAGAATGAGAAACGTATACCGCCAGAAGGAAGTGCAGTGCATTGATTTTCATTTATTGTATTATTCAGCTTAATAGAACAAATGTTGGGGCGCAGGGAATATAACAAGAAACCCTACCCTGAACTAGATCTCACACTGGCTGAAAAATACTCTCACTCTCCTTCACCAGTCATCTGGGAGGAGATTCCTGCGGGGCGTGTCATTTGAGAGAAATTCAATTCCAGGTTGAAATACACAAATGTAAGAAACAAATAATATTCATTTATCGACGGCTTAAACAAACCTCAATAAATTGTCGTTGATACAAATGGATATTTAACATTTCGGATATAAAAAATTCGAGGAAATTTTCGCGAGAATAACACATTGTTGTAATATTTTTTACAAAAAAACTAAAAATTCTAAAAGAGAAATGGAGAAACACAAAAATATTTCAATTGTTAGTTTTGCTGGTGGAAATGTTGAAAAATAACCAAAAATGATGAGGAATATCCTTCTCATTCATTCAATACTTATAAACTATTTTTTTTATAATTTTTATCTTTATACACCCATACATTCCTTCATAAATCAGAAAATATAAATCGTTTCTCACTCCCTTTTTTTCAGGGATGTAGACCCCGCGCAGAGAAATGATTTTTGCACGGAAATGACGAACTCATTTACTATCATCGGATCCTTCCTATTCTCCACCCATGCTTGATCGATATTCTGTAGATTTCGGCTGATCTCAGACTTCGAGACATTTTTCGGATTTCAAAGTTGCTGTGAAATTTTTCCTCTGTTTTTTTTTTCGATATTTGGACCGAGAATGGACTCTAGGACTAGGTACGAATCACGGATCAGGAATATGTGCTCGCTTTGGAAAATCTAAATTGTGTTGGTAATAAGCACATTCAGTAAGATTTCGTATTGTATTATTCAGGTTGGTATTGGAAATATCACTGACCCAAGACATTTGATTCTATTTGTATATGGTTCTTGTGATTCGAATAAAGTTGGAAAATTATTGTATCAATTCTGAATGCTTATCGAATAGTTTGAATTTGAATTTGTGTATATCCTAAATTTTGTCCCTATATTAGCAACATACAATAATTGTCAGTATAGCCCTATAGAAGTGCCTTGGGGTTTTTGTGAAATGTGTTATAATCTAAGAATTCAGACAAAGTAAGGAGGCAGGGAGCGAGTGAAATATGTTTGGAATGAAGCTCTTAAAGTATGTACAGCAAATAAATGGAAAATCTGCATGAAGCACGTTAAAAAAGAAATAGGGACAGATTCGTCGAAATATATGGGATGTTATGATATCGTTGACATAAATAGTATATTCTAAAACTAGTTGCAGAATGGGCTCCTATTCCAATACGAATGCGAAATTCGAAAACGAGCGACGAAGTGTTGGAATTGCATTCTGCAACGAGTATAAGACGATATTTTCTCTATTTCAGTCAAATTTCGTGAAATACTGTTGAAATTCAATGAAAAATTCAAATTATACGTCCTAGTGACTTTTGTGTTGTGTCTTGGCAGTTGGTGACTGTACGAAATTGACATTTCCAAATTGACGTGTGTTGAAAATTGGTAGGATCAGAAGCCAGTGCTGACAACCACAAAACGAAAAATATAACTGTTTTTAGTACTGTAATTAACTCATTACGATACTGAAATAGAGAAACTTTTTTTATAAACATGACGAGTTTTGAACTGATGGGGAAATAAAAGAATTCTGAATAATAGAAACCTTTATATGCCTCATAAGTTTTATTACTTCATACATGTTTTCTCATTCATTATAAGCGAATTTCAATGAATACAAGTAAAAAGTGTTTTTTTATTTTATTTTGAACCTTCATTGTTCACAAATATGGAATATGTCATGACAGAATTCTTCATATATTAAATAAATTCATTCATTATGTTTTGTTCCTCTCTTACTATCTAATATGATTTTTCCAATCGGCAAATTTTTCGGTTAGTTTTACTGGTTTAGCGAATATTCATTTTGAAGTTTGGAAAGGCACGTGCGTTTTAATCGTTAATCGTTTCATTTTCAATCTGGAAAATTTCAAGATGTATTACTTTGACAAAATACCATTTAGTTTTCATGCTTTACTTGTATAATATTTTATTGCTAACATGAAACCACAGAAAATTGTTAGTTACGAAAGTAATTTCATAATTATATTTTGCTAACGAAAATGGACCGTTTTTCAATTTTAATTACCTATTTGAAACTTCCAAGGCCTGCTTTGATGTCAATAATTCTTGATCCGAGGATAATTGGATAGACAGACCATTTTCGACATTTCAGATTGTCTATAATTGAACAGAAACGTCTAGTTTAGCATATACCGAGGATCACTTTGTGAATATCGATATCCTTTCAGGTTATGACCTTCTCCCAAGTGGAAATAATGTCGGGGCAAGCCGTTTCGATCCGGAATAGGATCCGTTGTTTTTCGTTATCAGACACGAAGGGCTAGTTTTTCCGGTTTCATTATTTATAGATAACATTAGTCGTTCCAGTCTACACGTCCTGATCGATATTGAGAATAACAGTTCAGTAGCCGCTTTCCTCGCCAGATAAAGATTTGTGAGTCTGATCCTTGGTGGTATTTGCTATGCGATTGAGTAGATGATAAAAGAAGATATTTTTTGGTTTCAGTTTGATGAATTGAACGAGTAAATATCTTTTAATTGATAAGGACGATATTTATCAAACTTCGAACATCTAAAGATTTTTTGTTACCACTGTTCCACAAGAAATTGCACTGACCTCTTCAATTTAAATGGAAAAAACCTCTATTGTTCGCAGATTTTGAAAGAACTTGTTTCTCATAATCTATACACACTGAATTCTTCGGAAATTATTCGTTGAATCGAAAAATAAATCACTTTAAATTCAATAATTGTTCAGTAGGAATAAATTTGAGAGACTGGACATTGGTTCATTGATTTATACAGGGTGAATTTTTTGAGTGTTTCATCAGACGTATTCGAGAAAGGAATTGCGATACAAATTCAAGATTCTGTATTTTGTTTTAGAGTAGGTACATAAACATAAATTGTTAAATATTCTCAAGCGGAATCTACTTTCGGTTCTACCGAAAACGAATCTGAACTAAGTTATGTCAAATAAAACACCCTTATATTTATACATACATATTTGAATTCTTCGTTTAATTCTGCACTGATTTGATGTTTGATATGCGCAAACCATCTCAAGCGATTGTTGAGTGATAGCCTGATTGTCAAATTTGTTGACAGAAAGAGTGTCACAAATTAGTGTCTATAACTCAGTTGCAGGAACGTCCCTTTGAAATTTGGAATGGTCTTTAAAATCTTAATGCCACATTAAACATGGTATTCTGTTGCAGGAAACCAAATTTAATGGAAACATTAGTTGTTCATTTAATTTAATTTCTAACCTCCATTATTTCGCCATTATCAATATTTCGTGTTACAAGAAACTATTTTTGCTTCAAATGGAGGATTATTTTGACACTTCATCGCTTTAAATTTAATGGCATGAGTTTGTGTCATCAAACTCACATTAAATTTCCTTCACAAGTAATACGTTTTATTGTTTTTTGACGAAATTAAAGAAAATAAAAAAAAGGGTATCAATTCGTAATGTCGAGTGACGCTAGCATGTCCAGCCTTTCTTCACTATCCGATGAAGAAACAACAGGCAGAAATATACCGGATAGAAGAGACTTATGGAATGATTACGAAAACGAAGAGTTCCGAGCCAGATTCAGGTTCAATAAATCCTGTATTGAGCATATTTTGAGCAAAATAAGGCACCTAATTGCACCCGAAACCGGGCGATCTAGATCCATTGATGCTTGAACGCAATTACTCATAACCCTAAGATTTCATGCGACAGGTTCATTTCAAGCTGTTTTAGGAGATTCGGTAGGCTGTAACAAATCTACTTTATGCCGAATTATTCAGAAAGTGACTGAAGCCATTTCAAGCCTAGCTAGCCTAGCCAAATCTACGTGAATGCCACCAGGTTGAGCAAGAATTTTTCGAAATTGCTGGTTTCCCAAGGGTGATGGGAACCATTGATTGCACCCACGCAAAAATTAATTCACCCGGAGGAAACTTAGCAATAAAACTGAGAAATCTCATTTTTTCAAATGGTAAACACATAACTCTGTAATTCCAATCGATTACTCGTCAAGAACTAGTCAGAGTGTGCCAAACAAGGACAATAACACAGCGTTGGCTGAACATGCTTTCAATGAGTTACACTCATTCAATTTCGAAGGTGTCACTATCTTAGACACTCAAACCAACTTAAAGAAAAGATTATTTTGCGAAATGATAGAAATTAAGAAAGACGTGAATTCAGTCAACAAAAGAAGTGATATTGAAAACTCAAATACTGCCTATTTTAATCTAATTCACCCACATACAAAGAATACGAAATTTAACATCCAACTATTTACATTGATCTTGGTTCTCGGAGTTCACATATTATTCGTTTTCATTTCTTGATATCGGGTAGACAGTTTATTGATATCAAACATCCAATTCACCCACATTCCACATATTTCAGTACACAAGCGTTATCCTTCCGAATGAGATCCGTTATCAGTCCATCCTTAGTATTTTTATTTTTGGAGATGACAATAGAGACCAACTGGCAATGTGAGTAGCTCTCATTGTTTTTCGGAGAAGTTCTTCATAATATATATGGAGTTCTTTTTTTTTCTGTTTAATTACCATCGTATTTGTTGTTTCATAAATGAATAATTTTTTTGTGTGTTTCCTAGTTCATATTTTGTGTTATAGCCAACTTTTGTTTGTTCTATCGGATTTCAAAATTTTCTGTGTTATTTATATGTATCATTCATTGTAGAGCCCTGAAGATGATTTGAAATAAATCGAAACGTCGGCATTTTGTCTAATTGAGACTCTTTAATCCAGACCAAAAAGAACCCTCTTATTACCAATACGCATTAATACAAAGGTCATTAAAATATCAAAGTAGTTTTGATGTTTTTGAATGAAATTCGAATTTCATGACTGAAGCCATCAGGTTTCTTTGTCTAATCATAGGTTTATTGAAATAATAAGTAGGCTTTTGTCAATAGATAAAATATTAAAATATGTCAGTTAATCAACTAATATTTATGGAGGAATATATTTTGAAAATATATTGTAATTCCCATGATTGAATTTCTGTCACAGTATTTTGTTGAGATGATTGTCGTTATAGTTTCAAAATGAGTTTTTTTATTTGGCCATTATTAATTACATATCTGCCTTGCTTATTTGTCACATTCTCCGCGAATGAGGAACAGACTTGATTTATCATTCTAGTATACTTATTATCATTGCATGTTCTGCATAGAGCTCGATCGATGAAGATAAGTAAGAATGACAATAACTAACATAGCCTACTTGGAAAAAGACGAGCATACCAATGAACTTGACTGAGGCAAACCTGGCTTCAGTCGTGAAATTCGAATTTTAATCGATAACGGCAAAACTACTGTCTTTGAAGTCATGAAATTGTCGGCACACAATCGATCGGAATCGAAAAAATATTTGGTTACTAGTTGGGAAAAATGAGATTTCGTTGTTTCATTCGGGCTCACTTTGAATACATGTTCCAGGCACCCTATATAATATTTCTTCATGATTTATATAGAATGCAGTATCCGCCTACTTTATTTAATTTAACTGTTGCAAAAAGAAATTCTTACAATGAGGAATTTTGAAGATGAAAACACTAATTTGTGGCACTCTTCCTCTCAACAAATTTGACAACCCAACAATCGCTTGAAATGGCTGCGCATATCATACACCAAATCAATGCAGAATTGAACGAAGAATTCAAATATGTATGAATATAGATGGTATTATATTTGGAATAACGAAGTTTAAATTCGTTTCTGGTGGAACCGGAAGTAGATTCCGCCTGAAAATATTTCTTACAATTCAAGTTTATGTACTCTAAAACAAGAATAAAGAATCTTGAATTCATATCAAAATTCCTTCCTCGAAAATGTCTAATAGAACACTAAAAAAAATCATCCTGTATAAGTTACCTTCTCATCTGAAATCGCTGATGGGTGATAGTTTTGTGAAGGAAAAACTCCAATCCATGACTGTTTATCCGCTCTTGAAGAATTTTTTCCTGTGTTTAAGTATTTTATATTTCAATTTTTCTCTCTTATTCTGAGAACCACAGAGTTTTGAAAAACCAATTTCTTCAGTTGATATTATTTATTCTTTACTACCATAGTTTATTATTTTTTTTATTTATTATTGGAAACTGTTGGGTATTCATTGAAAAAATATTGTTTTTAAGTAAATTGTTCGAATATAAAGAATTTTGGAAGCATTTCTTATGTGTATTTTTAAATTCCGTAATTTCATTTCAAAACTTTGAAACCCTGGAAATAAAACAGACAGACCCACATACCCATATGTATTCGATATCAGGAAAAAATAAACAATTGAAATATGAAAGAATATACAGGGTTTTTCATTTGAGAAAATGTAGTTAAATTCGATATGTTCTTCACCCTGTACATATCCCAATTGACGTAATCATTTTCGAAAAATTTATTTGATTTCGTACAATTTTTGTATGAAGTATTTTTATGTATCTGTTTTTATAACAGAGTTAGAGAGGTGGTCAAGTTATAGTAAAAACCCCGGTACATTGTCGTATTGTAAACTGTTGGTATCCCGAACCACCGTGTTAACCTAACCTAAACTGTTGGTAATAAATTTCCTCAATCCGTCTACAGCATAATTTCCAAAGAAATTATGGTACTTAAGTTTACATAATTCCATATTTCCCTTTTCATTGATATTCCGGACGAAGAACCGAGATCAGTTCATAATTCCGTCAATTAGAGAAACAAACTGACACAACCTTGTATTCGGACTCCACATTTCCTGCGGCAAGGATGTAAGTCCTCAGGCGAGGACTATTCCCATTTGTGAGCCCTCCGTCGAGAAAAAGAAACGAATAAGTGCCTTCATTATGATAATGTTCAGGGAAAAATTACGTAGAATCTGACACACACCATTATGGAAATTTTGACGGAGCCGGAAGTTCGGATTTCTGCTAATTCAGACCAAGTCCCGGCTTTCTCAGTTCCGGAATTCTGCATAATTTTTTGTGTCGTGTGACTTCAGAGTGAATGGATTATTCGGGAAATTCACGATACGAATTCTGAAATCATCGTCAGGTAATTGACTGCGTCAAATTCTCGAGTCGAGATTTTGGTTTAATTCATCTGATTTCGAATAGAATTATCATCCAAACGAATTCGATGCGAGGTAGCATTTGCCGTGAATAAAATAGAAGTATGATTGATACGATTTGCATCAATTGAATGATAATGTGAAACTATTTTTTGCCTGTAGAGAAAAGATTTTGCGCTCGCATTCAAAAAATATTACATGCTCTTCAAAATTGATACCAAGCCGGCCGAGCATGAAGTGTTTCTTGAAAAACAAAAGTAGCATAATTGTTCTATTCACGAATAGATTTTTTGGATAAGAAAAAACACCTTCCTTTCAAATTTCAACAATATTTTGTGCATAGAATTCGAGAAGAATGCTTTCCGACGGCTGCAGATTTATTGAAATAATAATATTAACACATTTCACCACAAACCCTCAAGGCGTCAAATTTTCTTTTATCCCCGATTATTAACAGATAAATCTCTAACTAACTAGGTACTGTTATGATTGCCTATATGAGCCTTTATATAACGAATAAAAATAAATTTTGGAATCCAACAAATCAATAAAAAAAAATTCAAATTTTGCTTTGCCCGGTAAACTCTATTCTCTCAGTTGAGGGGCCAACTCACAATGAAAAATTGAGATATATCGATATTCAATATCAATTCTACTTCTAATACAAATTCAACAATAAACAACTTATTCTACCTCTATATTATGAAACTACTCCTACTCATCTATTATTATTGTCCGTATATGATCCTATAGTCAAGGTTGCGTTCAATACATGTTACTTCTCAACAAAATCAGTCCCTTCCTTCGCTTCATATATCTTCCTTTCTCCAAGTATCTATCTCCTTAGTTCTCAATTCGTTATTTAAGATCACGTCAATTCTGATTCGTTCTTCAATTTTTAATCATTTCATTCAATTCATCGTATTCGGTATATTTCTCCTCAATATCTTTCTTGACTTTTTGATTTTCAATTGAATTTTCTTTTTGATTTTTCCTAATTTATCTTCTTGACTTTTCTTTCTGATTTTTCAATTCCATTCCATTTTTTCTCTCCCTGGTTTCCATCCTTCAAAACATCTTCCACATTCTTGATTTTTCAGAGAATCTATTTTCTATGTACAAACTTCAAATAATTTACCTAAATCTTTCAATTATAATTTGGCCTCAATAGATCGGAATTAAATTTGAAAACAGAATAAAAAAAAAATTATGCTATTATTTCATAAGTTTTCAAGGGATTTTTGAGCTCAATCATGCAATTGGAGTTGTGTTTCACACAAAAAATAATTCCTTGAAAGCACTCGAAATGGTAAGGCAATAAACAAACACAATCGCAAATCAATAGCGGAAGCGATAAATGCAATAACATATTGGCTGTTACCGATGAAAAAACTATTTAAACGGCCACGCAACAGTGCTGACGTTATGTTAGAACCATAGAGCGAAAGCGAGTATCAAAGAATCCAAATTTTCAAAATTTTGCGTTGCATTTGAAATTAAGAAGTTTAGATCTATTCACGTTATAAATGGAAGTTGCAGCAACTGAAAATATTTGAGCTGAACATTTTTTTTTGAAAATTCCAGTATGCAAGTTTTCAAAAATCTATAGTGACAATAATTCTCCACATATACCCATCTGCTCAACTAGGTGTGAAAGTTCTCTTTGTACAGAACATATATCCTTGTATGCTCATGAAATCAGGGGATGATATGACAGTGTGAATGGAAGGATATGAAAGGGGCAGAAATCGAAGAGAAATAGGCAAGGCATTCCTGAAGAATGAAGAAAAAACAAAAAATTTCGCTGAAAACAGCGCAAACAGAAGAAGAAGCAGTCTGAAGATTGAATAATGTCGAAAAATACTTGCCGTTTGCTGTTGTTGGAAGAAAAGAAAGGATCCGGTGCTCTATTTCAGGGAGAGCATTGTTTCATCGACCTACGCCTGGACGACAAAATCGCCGACTGGAGATTCTATTGTCTCGATATCTGGGGTGGTCGTATTTGAAGGGATGCTTGGATGCTGCGTTCCATTCATATTTGATCGATCGACATATTATTATAATTCGTTCCTTGAATTCAGACATAGATGGAAATGCACCAGGACAATTTTATGAATTGTAATGAAATTGAAAATAATATGCGGTTCAGTTCGAAGAGAAATAATTATTTCTCTTCATGTTTGAATAGCATTTCAAGGATATAATCCCAGATAGGTATTCATGAAATGGGAGTTATACCATCATTATCATCAGCAAAAATAAGAAGAAACCATATAACTCGAGATTTCCATGTTTCCATAGATATGAGCTGTCACACAGAATAGAAACACAAAAGTTATATGTCAATTACTATCTATGGGCGATTTTGGCTTCAATAATTTCCGCAAATTATTATTTATTACAAAAACAGCAATTGAGAAACATTTAAAAATGAAGAGAAAATATGCAAATTGACAAGTAACGATCGTCAAAATCCGATTCACTTGACATATGGGCAAGAATTCTTGTGTTTATGTTCTCTTTCTCTGTGACACCTGATAAACATGATAACATGAAAATCTCGCTGTTCCACCAAAATGAGATCTTTACCTACTTTTTGATCTGGTAATAAATAGCATTCCATGATACCATATATCTAATAACATCAATATACAGGGTCTTTCACGAGGAACCTCACCCATATTTATACGGGAAACTACTGAACGTATTTTCATGAAATTCAGCACTTATAAGTATTTCACGATGCTGATGAAATCTAAAATATTTGCAAGGCATGAGCACCTCCGGTTTTTCCGGAAATGACGTCAACTTCCGTTTTTAAAATTAGAACACCATTTTTTTATTGCAGAAAAAGATTCCTTAGAAAATTTCAAGTTATTTTGATGTAACATTTTTCAGTTTTGGTTGGAAAATTCTCTCTGAGCGGGAAAATTCGAAAAAAAAATCGAAAATAGAGCTCCGCTGAAACAAGAATAACTTCGAGGTTTTTGAATGGAAAATTTTCATTTTTGGGATTTTTCAAGATGTAAGATTGATGTATCCACTTTGAAAATCGAAATCGCGATTCATGATACAGGGGGTGAAAAAATCGCTTTCAAAGTTAGGGATGACAAAATCGTGAAAAATCAATTTTTTCAAATTAGAACCCCATTTTTTTATGGAAGATATTGAATCTACGTTAAAAAATAATGTGAGTGTATGCATCACACCCTTGCCCTAAAGTGGATATTTTCTGAGGTATTCACAAAAAACTGTTTTTCGTCTTGAATTTTCAGCTATTTCTTTTCCCTTCACGCCAAAAAGATGAAATTTTCAGGAACTGTTACTTAAACCATGTTTTAGATTTCACTAATATGCAAGAGAAAAAAGTTACAGGTTGTTCCTAAATAGATGGCGAATTTGGATTCGAATTTGTATCGGAAACCTCTTTATTTCAACTAATCGTCCATCGGTTTTCTCTCCAGTGATAAATAAATAATTCCTTATGAACCATATGCAAAAACTTACCATGTTTACATAGTGATCGATTTTATAACTTAATACGAATTATCACCAAATTAATAGTAAACACAAAATGCTACTGAATAAAGAGGAATTTGGCAGATGTAATTAATGATATCTATCATTAAAAAAAAAGAATGTAAAACATATTTTTTGCATATGGTTCTTAAGGAATTATTTATTTATCACTGGAGAGAAAACCGATGGCCTATTAGTTGAAATAAAGAGGTTTCCTATACAAATTCGAATCCAAATTCCCCATCTATTTAGGAACAACCTGTAACTTTTTTCTCTTGCATATTAGGGTAGTAAAATCTAAAACATGGTTTAAGTAACAGTTCCTGAAAATTTCATCTTTTTGGCGTGAAGGGAAAAGAAATAGCTGAAAATTCAAGACGAAAAACAGTTTTTTGTGAATAACTCAGAAAATATCCACTTTAGGGCAAGGGTGTGATGCATACACTCACATTATTTTTTAACGTAGATTCACCCCCTGTATCATGAATCACGATTTCGATATTTAAAATGGATACATCAATCTTACATCTTGAAAAATCCCAAAAATGAAAATTTTCCATCCAAAAACCTCGAAGTTATTCTTGTTTCAGCGGAGCTCTATTTTCGATTTTTTTTTCGAATTTTCCCGCTCAGAGAGAATTTTCCAACCAAAACTGAAAAATGTTACATCAAAATAACTTGAAATTTTCTAAGGAATCTATTTCTGCAATAAAAAAATGGTGTTCTAATTTGAAAAACGGAAGTTGACGTCATTTCCAGAAAAACCAGAGGTGCTCATGCCTTGAAAATATTTTAGATTTCATCAGCATCGTGAAATACTTATAAGTGCTGAATTTCATGAAAATACGTTCAGTCTTTTCCCGTATAAATATGGGTGAGGTTCCTCGTTAAAGACCCTGTAGATTATACCCCTGCTATTCGCAGTCACAGAGTGAAGGCAAATCGTCGGTAAGAATTGATTTGTACGCATGCATGAACTGGAAATTCAAAACTCGCGGGAAACGTTGAGGTTATGTATATTTCGAGTATATTTCGAGATTTCAACAAGAAAATAGATATCGCGGATGGAAATTTGCCACTGAAATATTTTCCGTTCAAACCTAAAATATGAAAAGGAGTTAATAATGATATAATATTTAGGACTCAAAGAAAACGGAATAAAGCGATTGAAATATCTCACATGAAACTGTAAGGTTATGATCGAAAATATTCACATTCAGTTATGGATGACATACGTTTCACGACAAAATACGATGTGTCGAAGAGAGACAGAATTAGTAAGTTATTTTCATTCTTAATAATACTGCACATTAGATATATGCATGATACTATAAGTTCTATGGAGGGAACTTTTTTGATGATTCTGTAGAACTGAATGAATTGAATTAACTCAGAAAACTGAAAATCAATTAGTGAGTATTTATTGTATTGTCTTGAAGATTATCCAACAATCTTGAAGTTCATTATAGGAAACGATTCTTCAGAAGTGCAAAACTTTCACTGTGTTATCATCTATTCTAGTCAATCATTCAATATGAAAAAAAAAATTATGTTATATATTAGCATAGGTTTCAACAGTCATTGTCTTCGAATGATTTTGAAAAAATGTGACTTCACTTATTTGTTATTTTTTCTTTAAATATAAATAATTTCATATTCTCTGGCCGTCACTAAATTTATTTTTCAGGGCGTGTAGGTACAATATTCACGAAAAAAAATAATGCTAAAATATTCAATTTGAAAAAATTATCTACCTATTTAATACGTACAGAAGAAACACTTTCCATATCAAATAAAAATAAACAATAATTATAATTCATTCGATTGGGTAAAATTGAACTGAAAAGAGAAATTAACTCACAAATTAACATGATAATAAAAAATGATTCTATACTTTTCTAAAACGGTAACTCGGTGGATCGGCCTGACGAAATCTGTCGAAAAGTGGGTCCAGAAGAATTTGAAAATCGCAGCGAAGCTGCGATACAGTGAGAAAATTTTTATACGGTCGGAAAATTTTTATACGGTCGGAAAGAGGAATAATCGATCTATGCTTGGGTGGAATTTAGATTCTCTAGGCAAGGTAGAAATATTCTTAAAAAATTCGCGAGAATCACGAAAAAATCCTACAAAAGGGGCCATTTTGAACTCGATAAAACTTTTTTCACAGATATCCTAGCCGTGATGTAAATATACGGATCGAAAGAGGAAAACTCAATGCAAAATGGCTTGGTACTCATATATCCTATTATTCCCCCATTTCTTCAGGAAAATTGATCAAACTTTGACATTTCGCCTATAAAATCACCCGAGTTCTACCGATGAGGATAACTACTTAAGATGTGGATCGGCTGGCCCATACTAGTAGAAAACTAACTTAATCATTCATGATCTGAAGGAGAATGTTCTCGCTCGTCTTCATCGTGAATTATCCTTCGATACCTCTACTATGCCACCCCTAACCAACCGAGATACAGTTCGCACCCCCGCACCCTAAGGAACGAATGATTTCCACCCTCGGTATGCCCACGAGTAAAATTCTAGGTAAGTGCAAAGATTCAGACTTTTCTGCAATCATATCACCCAAAAAACATTTCGTTTTCGAGATACAAGGTTAATAATTAAAATTTTTAAGTTTTTCCGAGCAGTATCTGCATTCCACAAGATATTCAACTGGAATTTTGCAAAGGTATTTAAATTCAGAGTTTGAATCATCTGACATGCCAATTTCGATTGCGAATCTACAGGGTATAATTTTTTCTGGTTTCCTACATAATTTTTGTTGGTAAGTCACTGTTTGTTTGAGATTTTATAAAAAGCACCTTTTTTTACTAAATTTGATGGTATTTTGTAGTTTTGTCGTTTCTGCTACCGATTTTATAGAAATATTCAGAAAAATATTGAAATTGTCAAAAATTCTAGTTCGTATGAGAAGAAATTCAAACTATTTTAGTCTGGGGATCTGGCGGGCCATGACTGATGTCACCGTTCAATCCACCAGTTTGATAATTTTCGTTTGAATACTCCCTGATACACCCTGTATCTCGAAAACGAAACATTTGCGGTCGAATGTTCGAATGTCTATGGAACTTTTTTCTCTTAAAATTAATGAAGGAATCTCCCCTGCCCCGATCGTTTGTACGTCCAATTTAGGAACATCCTGTATATTCTGAGAGGGATATATTTTTCTGTGATTTAAAAAGAAAACCATACAGGGGGAGTCTTTGATATGCACAATTCTTATAACTGTAGATTGAAATTAAGGAGGTTATTCTGAAGGACTTGTGAATAAGTAACTTTTTCGCCAAAAAATTGACTTTCTATCTGTTATGACAGCAATACAATAGTTATTATAATTGATGGTGAAGAAACAGAACAAAGGGACAATAAGAATAAATGTGAAATAGTTGTTTTCCTATGTCCACTATTTTTGGAAAACGAGAACAACACAATACACAAATGAAAAACACACTATGCCAGATGAAAGTTGTCAAAGATCTCAAAAATTTTGTGTTCTATGATTTTGACATCTTGGACAACTTTCTTCCGTTCAGTTTGTCCTTATTTGTGTACTGTATCCTTTTCTGTTTTATCTGTTGATTTACTTATTCCACTGGTTTCATAAACGTTTCGAAACGTTTTAAAATTGTGACAAATAAACAAATTCAATTTGGAATTTCCATACTACCAATTACCCAACACCCTTTATGTATACTTTTCGTCCTCTAAAAGAGGAAAAATGAAAAGAAATATTTCACATCTTATTACACGAATGTTCTGTATTTGCTGAATTTATTTTTTGTCTTTATGTTATGTTCCTTTAC
This sequence comes from Adalia bipunctata, assembly GCA_910592335.1. Lineage (NCBI taxonomy): Eukaryota > Metazoa > Arthropoda > Insecta > Coleoptera > Coccinellidae > Adalia > Adalia bipunctata. The sequence continues at coordinate 29,252,669 of OU342951.1, forward strand.
AATAAATGGAGTTATCTATTTCAATATTTCTTTGTGTTTTTAGCATTGATTAGAAATCATTGAAGATTTGAAATGTTGGCAATTTTAATGAAGATTTTTTTAATTCATTTAGCTGATTCACCTGTCCTCTAGCTGAGATCTTCTACCATTGTTAACTGGTATGATTTGAAACAAAAGAAGCGTAGGAAGACTCAGAGAGAGATAGGTGCTGTGGCCGGAAAACAATGGATGAGAACAGCCAACGAAACTAAATAAGAGAAATATAAAGGAGAATAAAGTAATTCGGAAGATAGAAGTGGAAAATATCGAATTTGTCACCACCCTGTATCGTCTTGAATTGTCTATGGTACTAACGTAAGGAGATAATTTCGAAGTTGGTAAACTGCTGCATCCAATTTTCGGCACATGTAGATGAAATTTGGGTTACCGTTTGAATACAGGGTGGCCATTTGAAAACGAAACAGACGAGATTACAGACGAAATAAATTTTTTCGATAGAAATGCTCGGACAGGTCGATTTCTATTTCGAGGGGGACAACTCAAGATGTAGGTTACGGACGCATAGCGCTTCAACCCTTGCTACTACAACCCTCACCCCCAATTTTTGAATAGGGAAGATGAGGTGAGTGATACCTCATTTGAAAGGTATTTTTATACTGATTTCAGCACAGTAATTGTTTTTTCATTTTATGCATTAGTTCTCGAAATATTCTTAACTAAGTATTTGAAAATGAAGTGGTGTTTTCATGGCACTTGTAGTGTTTTTTTGTGAAGAATCGACATTTTGATTAAAGATTTCTATGTCAGTGGATTGGAGGAGGGAAGCCACAGTCATGGTTGTTTTGAAGCTCAAAATGTCGATTTTTCACAAAAAAACACTACAAGTGCCATGAAAACACCACTTCATTTTCAAATACTTAGTTAAGAATATTTCGAGAACTAATGCATAAAATGAAAAAACAATTACTGTGCTGAAATCAGTATAAACTTTCAAATGAGGTATCACTCACCCCATCTTCCCTATTCAAAAATTGGGGGTAAGGGTTGTAGTAGCAAGGGTTGAAGCGCTATGCGTCCGTAACCTACATCTTAAGTTGTCCCCCTCGAAACAGAAATCGGCCTGTCCGAGCATTTCTATCGAAAAAATTTATTTCGTCTGTAATCTCGTCTGTTTCGTTTTCAAATGGCCACCCTGTATATCAATGGAACGCTCAAAATATTTCCGATTCGAAATGTTCAAAGCAGATTGTGATTAATTCCAGAATGCAAGGTCGATTCCTCTCTCTGAATTTTTACTTAAATTTTAGACCCAGGCGAAAATCCAAAGGACACCGAAACGCTTTCAGAATCACCCCATTCGGATGGCGATCATCCCTCTCTGAAAAGTCAACTGCGCTACGGATGAACACGATCCTGAAACACTGTCACGTATAAAATCCTTCCCCCTTAGCTTCCAACTCTTGAATAATAATTAGGCGGATATCCCGCGGCACGTCAATTATGGGACAGAACTCTTCCTTACGCGTGATCGAAATTGATTCTGTAGGCCTTTGACGGAGTTAAGCTGGCCTACACAAAAATCTTGTGCCGTTGAATTGATCTAATAGTTGGCAAAACGTAGCCGGAGGGAACCCATGAATAAGTTGTATAAATGTTACAAATAAGATTTTAATTACTCAAAAATTGTTTCTTTTAAACAAACATCAACATGTTGAGAAATATCTGCTGGTACCTGAATGTCGTCTATACATGGTGTCCCACGAGGAATTTAACGTACAGAACATATGTGGGGTGTATCATCAGCATCTCGAAATGGCTACATAGAATTGTTTCCTATCTCTCGTCAACAATATACAGGATCATTCATTCATTCTGACCGAAATTTCATTCGACTATACAGGGTGGTCCACGTATTCTACATAAAAATAAGCCCTAGTTTGTCATATAAACATATGTCGAGAAATGTTTCCTCTCCGAAATACGGGGTGTTAAAATTAAAGAAAAAAAAATGATTTTTATTGATAACTTTCACACTGCTTGAAATATTTCTATGAAATTTGAGACATAGGTTTTGTGCGTCAAGGAGTCACTTTTTGCATAATATCATTTCTTTTCTCTTCTACCAGTGGCGTCCGTACTGCAGCGAGACTGAATATTTTCAGATAAAAAAATGATACGCCACTGGGTTTTCCGACAATAAAAATTACTATTTAAATCCTTATTTGATTAGGAGTAAATTCGGTGTCGGTACGAGGAACCGAGGAACACTCGCCAAAATTTGATATAGCAATAAAAAGCTTACTACGGCTTGTTTTCAACATGACGGTTGTCCAGCCCACTTCATAGACATGTGAGGAACTGGTTGGATAATAATTTTCCATAAAGATGGATCGGACGTAATGGGCCAGTCAGTTGGCCTCCACTGAGCCCCGATATTAATCCTTTGGACTTCTTCGTATGGGGTTTTTGAAAGAAATCGTATATGTATGTGACTTCTGTGAACTCGAGAGAAGAACTTATTGGCCGTATTCAAAATGCTCGCGACGACTTGAAATCGAAATTTAGCTGCTGCTGTCGGATCTTTCAGACGTCGATGTGAATTATGTGTTCAGCAAAATGGTTCATACTTCGAACATCTTCTTTGAGTTTGTTTTGTGTGTGGTTGTTAATGCTGATTTTTTTTAGTTACACGTTTCTTTCACAAAAATAGTCTTTTTATTATTATGTAGGTACCTAACTACCATATCAAATTTTGTCGATTTCTTCATGCATGAGAATGTGTTTTATTTTTTTAACCGGAAACGGTGCCTCGTACAGCAAAAGGTCAGAAAACCGAATTTACTCCAAATTGAATAAGGATTTGAATAGTAATTTTTTTTTTGTCGGAAAAACCAGTGGCGTATCATTTTTTTCATCTGTAAATATTCAGTCTCGCTGCAGTACGGACGCCACTGGTAGAATACAAAATGATATAATGCAAAAAGTGCTCCTTGACGCTCACAACCTATGTCTCAAATTTCATAAAAATATTTCAAGCAATGTGAAAGTTATAAATAAAACCTTTTTTTTCTTCAATTTCAATCTCAGAGAGGAAACATTTCTCGACATATGTTTATTTGACAAACTAGGGCTCATTTTTGATGTAGATATGTGGTTGAAATCTCCTGGTTACGATCTGGACCACCCAGTATTCCGGAAAAAGCATTTCAATATTTTCTCAAAATGAATTGAACAACAGGACGTTTCTGCGAGCGAAAATGGCAATTTGCTCAAACAATATTCTACTGTTTACATAACTTGTCATTTTTCAATTGAATATTCTGCACTCTGTTTTTTTGTTTTCTTCAATCATTTGCGATTCCAAGAACACCTATTCAAAATAATACAATAAGAATATTCTTTCAGGGCTCGTCCTACTCGAAAGGGGGCTAATCTATTGGTCAAGGTGTCTTCATCCATGAATTTTTCAGCCAGGAACGGCTTCAAATGTTACAACTCGCTCACTCATGACGTTTCGGCCATTTGGTCGATCTCTCCAGAACTGAGTAACACTTGGAGATTCCTAGAGCGGAATTCGACTAGGGGTTTCGTAAAAATGGCCGTTCCAAATTCTGTTCTTCTGATCATGTCGAAACTGCGGATTCCATAGAAATGAAAATTTGCATCTGTATAGAGAATGACGTATTCAAGCTACGTAAAATTTTTTGTCCATATTACTCAGCCAGAATCGTACAAAATACAAGCGAATTAAGGAAAGGAAAAAACCAAAATTTTTGTGACAACCTATACGGTATCATTGGATAATTCATTCATTGGACAACTGAGTTCTCGAAAAATTTTCTCAGTTCGTTTTTCTCAAATTCAAATCTTCATTAAGATGAATCTACTCATAAGGTAAATGAACAATCGCTCGAAAGCTCTAGACTTCACGTGAAACTTCTTAGTAACTAACTTTTGAGTAGAAATTTGAAGATTCAAGATTTTTCGCTAATTTTTCTGTGATCTATGGACGGACTTTTATATTCGTAATCATTTTCGAAACCTTAATCTTGGGAACTCAGATCTCAGAAATTTCAAAAAATCGTGAACTTAAATTAATTTGTTGTCCTGATGGTCAGATATTCCATTTGATGGTAAACTGAGAAAAAAGTTTTTCATTTTGGGGGAAAAATTTTAGGGAAAAATGGAGAATTTGGATGAAAAAAATCCAGGTGTGCCATGTAGCATATCTGATTAAAGCGTTCACCTTGAGAACAACATATAATTTCGTTTCAGAATTTTGAGATGCTTTGTTTCCAAGATATTCAAGAAATTATGCGAAAATTGTGCATTGTCCTTCCTTATTCTCGAATGAACTAAACCTATAAGAACTGGAAAGTATTCAAATTAATAATTAAAAAATATCTGGATCAAGTCAGGGCTTTCGAGTGCTCGTTCATTCTTTCTGAGTAGATCCATCTTGTAAATTTATCCATCTTGAAGGTAAATTCGCATTCAGGAATCCAAAGAAAAAATTCGACAGTAGCTGTCGAAGCAATCTTCCATGATCCTGAATGTTATTAGGAAGAGTGTGAATTTTTTGGTCAATAATTCGCTTGCCTTTTATATGGTTCTAGTTGAGCCATCTGGACAAAATTTTGTACTGAGCTTGTGCATGTCATTCTCCATCCAAAGGCGGAGTTTTATTTGGATCGAATCTGCAGTTTCGAAATGATCAGAAAAATGAAATTTGAAACGGCCATATTTACTAGACCGCGGCATTTAGAGCCATTTTTTCGCGTCAATCACGGTTTAAAACTATTTTAAAAACATTTCATTTTCAATCAGCTGATTCCAAAAATCAAACTTCAGTTCGAACTATTCCACTACCTGCTTTCAAACCGCTGCAAATTATTTCGAACCATTTGGTGCGTGACGTCACCAGTTCGACGCTTAAACACGAATATTTCAAAACGGACGAAATAATTTTAAAATATTGTCACGCGAAAATATGGCTTAAGTCTCTAGGTTAATCCGTTCGAGAGTTATCGTGTTTAGATAGGCGGACGGACAGATTTGAATTTGACCAACCGATCCATAATTAGTGAGACCATTCTCGGATCGAAATTCGAAAAATACAGGCATTGTGACGAAATGATATTTATAGTTCTCGCTTGAATGGAACAAGCACTCAAAAAGTGATAGATAATACGGAAACCTCATTTATGCTGGTTATCCAACTTCAACTCGATGTTTTGTTCACGTTGGTAGTCTACGGAACGAAAATGCCATTATTTCAAAGTTTGGATGAAATCTACTCATCATGGTTTATGCCACTTCATGCATGCAATGAAACGGGACAAATTTGCATTAGAAGGCCAGTAACGTCCCCATATTCAAGACGAGAATCTGGATTTGTATATTGAAAAAAAAAATTGTAGTAGTACGAAAGTTGCATTGGGAAATTGAAAGATCCGAGAATGACATTTGAAAATTTTTATTTTGTCATGGCCTTATTGAGATTTTTCTATTTCAAGAATAGCCATGATATCAAAAACCTTGATTTATTTATTCAACATGATTTTCAATTTTTTTATCCGTTGCGATGCCCCTCATCCGGAGGTGAATAATCATCTAAATATTACGCTTCACCCTATATGTATTAAGACTTCATGAATTGAGTTATGAACCGACTTGAGTAGTGTGAAATTTTAAAGCAATACAATTATTTTCATAACTCACCACACCGGCTTTTCATTGTTTTCAACTCACCTGAAAGAAAAGAATATATCATTAGATCAGAATGAATAATCATCAGATTTAAAAGATCGATTTCAATTGAATCCAGACATAAAATACATGTTGTAATTAATGAAACTAACTTTGTCCCCAGGAAATCTTTCTTAACACTTTGGAACATGTATTCCAACATTTTGCAGAAGAAACGGGGATCGAGAACGGAAATTCGGATTGAATAAGGAAATATAAATTCCTTGAAAATGAACACAACACAACAATCGTTCAAACTTGATCCGACGCGTGCCGAAACAGGAGAGAAGGATTTAATCGGAAAAACAGATAACAACGTGACAAGGAAAGAAAATCCGGAGGGGATAAATTTCAAAATTGTATTCTTTCTCGAAACCAATCACGTTCAACCGATGCAAATGTGGCATAGTGTTGATAGTTTTTAGGATTTTTTTTCCATTAAATTAGATCTGCACAAATGAGATACAAGTGGTAATGATCATTCTATAATATAGTGCTATACAGGGTCAGTCTTAAAGACCGTTCATAAGAAAAATACTAGGAATAATTCTGGACAACCAAATAAAATCATATAGGTAATCAAGAAATTGAGTGAATAGTTTTCGCTGAAATTAAAAATAAACGTTGATTGAAATTAATTAACTGCCGTTTTGCAAATGCAAAAGCATATTAATTTACAGTTTGTTCCTAAAATCTTTCATCAATTTTGCGAATGATGCTTAAATGGGAACTTTGATTGCTGAAATATAAGCATAAAAAGTCGAAATTTTTGGATTCCATCAGGAAACAAAATGAAATGTGGATCCTTTTCTTGTATTTGAAATTGCAATTCATCAAACAGACATGCATATCCCAGTTGCGAATTCCATTTCAGTCCTTTATTTGAAATCTTATATGGACCTCCTGTTAGTTACTAGGAAATATTAAATTTAAGCTTTGAAAGGAAGTCAGGTCTACATCTGGGTATCGGAATAAACTGAATACTGCATTACAAAATTCGCAGGCAATTGGAATGACGCAGATTTTTGTGGAGATCCTGTAGGAAATTTTATAAGCCTTGGGTGAAAGATAGTTCTGAACAAATCTAAGTATTCAAGTTCTTCGAAAAAAAATTTAAATATTCCATATAATGCTGCAATTGTAATATTGAAACGGTATTACAAAGACCCTATAAATTTATCATCGTGAACATAAGGGTGTTTCAATTGGAGCACGAGATTTCAGTGTGGAAAAAAAATAGGTTTTTTGTAGCGAAATTTTAAAATATTTATTCACCAAATCGGGAAATGACACGACCAGGAGCAAACTCGTGCAAGATCGTCCAAGATCGTCAATCGGGCGATATGACATGAGGCACACGTCATAATCATGTGACATTATGACTGTCAAACATGGCGCGCAATTCAAATCTTGCGCCATTATTGAGACACTCTTTTTAATGACAAATAATCGAGGAATTTTAGTTGAAGAAACATGGCTTTCTTTGAATAAGGATAATTTCAGATCACGACCTCATGATCTCAAAAGAAAGCGAACTATATCATGCCCAGGGATCGCCCATTCGTCAGTGACAGATCCAGTAAATATAAAATTCTCTCTCTTGATTTTGTCGATCTCTTCAACAGATGTTGCCAAAATAAAAATCAGATAGAAAACAAAACGGTTTGTTTCATGAAATCTAACGTTCCTCTTTTACTTTGATCGTTTCAATGCAGACGGGCCTTGAAATGTATCAATGTGTGCTTTTTCATCCGTCGTTGTATCGGTGAAGGACGGATCAAATCTAGGAGTTGTTTATGACATAATTATGAAAGATAAAACTCAGCAATATTGATTGACAGTAATTATTTCTTGTGGAGAATTTATACTTTCTGCGATTAACCATCTTTGGGCCGGAAATCCAAAGATGCGTGATTCGACTCCCGTTCGAAGTGAAAACTTTTTCAGAAATTCAAAAATCCGTCTGAATACCGATCAATAATTTTCTCTCATATATTTCACAGACTTTAATCTCCAATTTATATTTATTTCTTCGAAAACCTGAATCATTCAATATTTCAGTCTAGCAAATCTATGTGATGAAGAGCAAACCAAATAATTCACTATACGAAAAGATATCACGTTTACCATATTCTATAATTTCTTACTTAGATATTGGATTCAGCTCATTAATAATCCTACTTTTTTTAAATATTTAGCTCATTTTTGAAATTTGCCAAGGACTTTAGTTGTATAATAGTATATCATTTCATAGGGAGAAGTGTTACTTTTCACGGCGAGCTTGAGTTTGAGGGTAATTGAAAGCGAGCGATGAAAAGTCACTTTTCCTTCGAATGAAATATGTTATTTTATTTTCAAAATTTTGAAATTGATGGAAATCTAAATATCCACTTCCTGATTGACTTTTCCTGCCGCCGGAGGGAAAAGTAAGCCATAGCAACTATTTCTCCTCCTAGGCGGAGAAATAGAACTTCTCGATGATCCTGTCAGTCGAAAAATGACGTTGTTATCGAACGTTCAAAAATAGAATCGTTTATATACCTAGTATATCTCGCCTATAATGAGGAGTAGGATAAAATGTTTCAGATAGCAGTTGAATTGTTTACTTTGTTGCTCATTTTAACAATATTTCGGAATATACAGAGTGTTCCTTCAAAGCAGGGCAATACAGTGATCATTTTTTTGAATGGATCCTCCTGTAAATTTTTTTATTTCCAAACGTTCGATAACAACCTCATTCCTCGACTGACAGGATCACAGAGAAGTTCTAATCCTCCGCCTAGACGGAGAAATAGTTGCTATGGCTTACTTTTCCCTCCAGGCGGCGGCAGGAAAAGTGTTGTTATGCAAGGAGCTAATTTTGCAAGACAACCGTAACTATACAAATGTTACATTTTTCACTCAATTATAACGATCGTGAATGTCAATCCAAAAGAGGATATTCAGATTTGCAGGAATTTCAAGCTGTTTGAAAATAAAATAACATATTTCATTCGAAGGAGAAGTGACTTTTCATGGCTCGCAAACTCAAGCTCGCCATGAAAAGTGACACTTCTCCTCCTCATGAAATAATATACTATTGCCGTTGAGTTGGGCAAATTGTTTTACATAAGGAGGTATTTCCTTCTTTCGAAAAGTTTGGGGCATTTTCAAATTAATGCTGAGAGTTAGAAAATCTTCGGACAAAGAGATCACCACGAATGTTATCATCATAAAAAATGTATGGATAAAATTTAGGCAGAATTATTTGGGACACAAAACACCATGAGTGTGATGAAATGTCGTTTTGGACTGAAAATTACATTTCTCAAACAGGACATTTTGTGCATAGGAGTTTTTGATATTCTAACTTTGTTAAGTTAATGCCTCTGTATAAAATGTAATTTTCAGTGCATACGTTCTTTTCATCTTACTCTTGGTGTTGCATGTCCAAAATAATTCTGCCTAAATTTTATTCATAAATTTTTTATGTTGGTGGTTTGTTTTTCCAAAGAGTTTCTTATACTTTCAGGAATAGCTGGACAGGCGAAATATGATTTAGGGAGTTTTAATGTCAGGTTTCTATCAAAAACCCTCAGAGATCACAAAACTGTATACATATGAGATTGGATTCACTATGGTTGTTGTCGGTTTTTATGAATAACTAGCTGGCCCGGCGAACTTTTGTTTCGCCTAAATGATACCTATACTTACGGTGGATTTCACAAATCGTAATCACCAGTGATCGGAGATCAACGGCTTGGTTAGATTTCTGAACTGTCAAATCGAGTTTATTCTAGATCAAGCTCCAATCACTGGTGATATCCTTTGTGAAACTTACCGTTAAAGTTGTATAAACTCACAATTGCTATTTTTTCAAGCAGGAGATAAATTAGTCATAATAAAAGTTCTGTCAATGGTCATCTGTCAAATGTCATCTGTCAAATATCACCTGTCAAATTTCGTATGTCAAATGTCATCTGTCAACTGTCATCTGTCATCTTTTCCATGGATATGAGCTGTCTGTCACACAAAACAGAAATACAAAAATAATATGTCAATTACTAATTATGGGCAATTTTGAATTCAGTTATTTCCGCAAATGTATTGATTAACTAAACATAAATCAAAATCATTTCAGAAATATAGAGAGAAGATGAAGATGGATAACTCACGATTGATGTTAATCGTCACAATCCGATTTACTTGACATTCCGGTAAAAATTCACTGTTCCGCCAACTTGAGATCTTTACCCGCTTTTTGATCTGATGATAGCCTTCCATGTTATTATAAGTTCTATGCAAATTACACATTAATTGTATACATCACCATCTAGTGGCGATAATATCAAATATAGTACCTTCATGACTACGTTACAGTGTCTAGATAAGAGCCAATAACCGTAGCGACACCTAGTGGATTCAAAAGGAGAAAAAGCATTTCCTACATAAGCAAACCGTAGCGACACCTAGTGGCCTTATTCAAAAGGAGGAAAAGCATTTCCTACACAAGCAAATTTTTCATCGAATTTTTCAGAGTTTTGATTATTTTATAATAACCAGGCCGTAGACGAATCCATAAATGAAGTTTCATAACAAACAGTCCATCCGATCTCGAGTTATAAATGGTGTAACCAACAACTCTGTTTTATATATATAGATCATATATATATATATAGATCATTTAATGGTAACAAGTTATTGATCAACACATTCTTTTAATTCGATTAAAGCAAATATTTCATCACAGAAAGAGCATATTTTGTGCATATTATGAATAGAACTTTTGACTTCTGAATTTCGTTAGCTACAAGACGAAATCGATAACTCAATTCTTGAAGCATTTGATTTAGTGACGGTTTTTTCAAAGGTGCGTCTTGTGAATCAAAATAAAATGATAGGTCAGTCAATTATTAAACCTGGAAAAATACGCATAGTGAACATGCTGCAAACATTGGGCTTATTGAAAGAAATGTCACCTTAGAAATAGTAATGGTGAAAAGTAGGTACATTTATTTTATGGGACATTTTGAAAAATGTCGAAACAAGTTTCTCCCAATCAAAACACGAACGAATAATAATTTGAAATACAGGGTGTTCCTAATTGGAGGTAAATCAGGGATTCCTCGAATAATTTAAAGAAAAGTCTCATAAACATGGGACCGCAAACATTTAGTTATAGGTGTCCAAATTTGAATTTGTTTAGCGTTTTTCTGATTTCTAAAAGTATCTGCACTCCACAAGGTATTCAACTGAGCAAGAGTACAATTTGATGTGTCAAAACTAACCATAAATTCATTCCCTACAATTTACTAACTGGATTTTCATGACAATTCTGATTTTTCTGAGGATTTCGGGAGAATTTTTTTTTCTCGACGAATACCTATACGAAAAGAGATGAAATTCAATATGAATACAAAGCTTCATTTCATAATTTCTCGAACTAATAGTGGCTCACCAAGAAGGTGAGCAGGAGCACCCTGTATATTGGACCTATGCGTCATTCTAAATTTTCAAAGTGAATCGAATTTCATCATAATGATTTACTCACCTTCAAATATTGTCACAAAATGTGTCGAATTATGTTGTACTAACCAGGCTTCCATATTTGCACTATTCACAAATTGTAGAAGTACAAGTTTCGCAGAGCAATCGAAACGTTCGCAATACGCAATAGCAAAGCAAGCAATCTCGGCAGCAAGCAGCCGCAGGAGATGATTCCGTACTATTCGGCTTATCGAATGGGGTATTCGGCATTCGGCTATATCCACAGTATAGACACCAACTGGTTAGTGTCTATACTGTGGCTATATCCGGCAAAGCACTTATGTCGCGCATGACACAACATTGCAAATGGTTTGTCCAAGAAATATGTATTTATTTGAGCTGAACAATTCACTTTTTCAAATCTTGAGTATTCCGGGTTTCATCAATAAAGTCGGTATCGCTTTCGAAATTCGCATAACTTATCAACAAATAAATATTTTTCTCTATTTCAGTATCGTAATGAGTTCATTACAGTACTAAAAACAGTGCTGTAATGAATCCATTACAGCACTGTTTTCAGTAATATTTTTCGTTTCGTTGTTGTCAACAATGACTGCCGATTCTATCAATTTTCAACACACGTCAAGTTGAAAATGTCAATTTTCGTCAGTGAACCAACTGCCAAGATACAATACAAAAGTTACTAGGATGTATAATCTGAATTTTTCATTGAATTTCAACAGAAATTTGACTGAAATAGAGAAAATATCGTCTAATACTCATTGAAGTCGATCTTTATCAAAACAAAATAATAATAACCGTGCTTTATTGGACATTATCTGAAAAGGGCAGTTACTGGATCCTTGTGAAACATTCGTCCTACATCCTCTAGTAACTAGTTCATTAATTTTATGTGATAATGTTCCCTTCAGGTCGACTAGTCTTACTTCCATTGGCTGTTAGATTTTTGATAAAGTAACTCATTTAGTGTTCAAGGTCTTGATTTGGTTGCCTAAAATTATAATCAATCAAATATTTGTTTACTTTCTAAACGTCAGATTCTATCGTTGAATCTTACTTCAACTGAATGAATGAAACATTTCTTTCATAAAGCAGAATATCTCATTCTTCATATAACAAACATGATTATTTCGGCCTATTAAAAGCTTTCATTCTTCCAGTTCAAATATTTTCTTGTTGTGTGAAAAAAATGTTTCTCTGTTATCTCGCATGCGACATTTGTAGCATGGGTCAGGAACGAAATGCTGGAATCAACGCTTGAGCAGAAAATCAGTGCAAAGAAAACAAGTTGTACATGATTGAAAAAAAGTTAAGAAAATAATGAATTGAGTAGGTTTCTGAAAAAGAATAATTTTTTAATTTATACGCATCGCATTAACTATACTCATAGAATAAGACAAAAGAGTCGATACAGGATTCCATAGTGTATGGAAATATATTGATGTAACGTATTATAGGTATCTCCCATGTACAAAGCAGGAAAAAAAATTTCATAACAGGATAACTTTGAATCTGGACAATGGTTTTCTAGCACTAGCAAATGCAAATCTTGCTACAAGGTAAATCTACCTAAGAGGTAAATCTATCTTGTACAAGGCGAATCCTACCAGGTGAATCCACCTACAAGGTGAATCTATCTACGAAAAACGTCATCAGCGACCAGTTGTTAGTTGAGATGTTTACCCGTTTTTTTTGTTATGCATTAACATTCTTCCTAATATATGTTCCAGGTATATCAAAGCCTTCGTTCAAGCTTAACGAGAGCTCAAAAACAATAATTTCAACTTTTTCCAAAGTTCATGATCAGGACTCTTTATTCGCTTGCGTTTTCATAACCTGAAAAAAATTAATGTCAGATTTTACCTAGAATCCGAATTTCGTAGTTCGAATAAATCCCATTAAATAAAAAGGAATCGAATAATCCATGCTGGTAGATTACAGCGTATCATATATAATCGATATATATAGTATCTTTACTTCTGGCTTAGTTTATCTCCGGCAGATATATAGTTATCAAAGAATCCGTAGAAATATCGCATGTGATTTGGACTGGTTTATCCTCAAGGGATGGCCTAATAATATCGTCCACGTTTCGCTCCCAGAAGATAAAACTAGAAGATTGCCGGGTTTCATTTTCTTCAATTTATTTTTCCTGCTGCCTCTTGATCCATAAAAAATAAACCACTCGAGGGAGATCGAAAAGCGTAAGACAATTCGGCATATCGATGCCGTCTGATATTGTTATTCTCAAATAATGTGAACTTAACATTATAGAGAAAATGTAGATGGAGGAAATATAATAAATTGATTTCCTATTGGAAGAAAATTTGTTTTTTGTGGTATATCAAATTATTGATCTGAGGCGAGGTTTCGAATCCATTTGACAATACACTTGTCAGACTATCATCCCTAGAAAAGAGAAAGCTGAAAGATGGTCCACAAGCACTTTTCAAAAATAAGTTTCTTTATTAAGGTGGGCGTTCAATGTAGTGTGTTTTTATTTCAAGTTGCATTTGAGAATGGTTTCACTTTGAGAACTGAAATTTTGTGGGTGAACTCAGAAAGGATTGGAGTTCTTAATGAGATGATTGAGATTTATTTCATTTCAACAGTTCTTTTTTTTTCTTTCAAAAATGGAAGAAAATAAGTTAACTCATGCTTCTGTTTTATTTCAAACGAAAGAACCATGAAAATAGTTCAACTTCCGATTAAAAGTGAATCTACAGATAATTTCGTTCAGAAAAACAACTTGAAATGCGGAATTGGCAGAGAATGGCCAAATTCAAAATATGGCGGGAAAAAGTTCCTGTTTTACCCACATATTCACTAATTTCATAATTCAGCTATTGTCGGATAGAGAGCGCCATAGTACATTTCATTCATAATTAGAGAGATATTCATAGAACTTATAGAGGGAATGTAAGTTCTATGGAGATATTCCATAAAATGCACGGTGGCGCCTCTATCGGTCGACTTGTCCTACGCGCATCAAACGGCGACCTTAAACACTAGCACTTACAGCAGCGATAATTTCTTCTGAACGTACAGTTTTTGCCTTGTGGTCGTTGTTGCATCGAGTATAAACAATATCACAATATCTATCGATAGAATTGCTGCACTGATGGACGATTATGGAAATCATGAATTTCACGAAGTGCTCTATAAGCTCATTCTGTCTGTAGCATTTCATTTTCAACTATTATGCTCGCTATTATGTAAATGATTTTCAAAAACTTGTTTGACATTTTACACTTAGAGCCGATTTCATTATGAAGTAAAACGCTATTTTAAAATTTTGAAACAGCGTTTTACTTTATGTTATGAACCATAGCAACGAGTAGAATGCTTCCTTAAAATTTGAAGAAGCATTTAACTTCATTACGAGATCTGCCCTTAGACTAGAGATCAAGTTTTTATAGATCATCATTTACGTTCATGAAAATGAACATTCAAAACACTGAGATTTTGTAAATATTTTATCTGAAATGTTACATCGAAGTCCGAACCAAACATGCGATTTAACTCGGAAGTGAAAAAAGTTTTCGTGCAGCGTGGAGCGATTCAATAAAAGCTTCTTTAGCAATATCCATAAGTCGCTGTAGTTGTAATGACGGTGGTCCAGCAAATATCCAGCTGAATTGGTAACGCTGTTGAATTGCAACCTCAACTCACGAGGAAGTCTCGTTCTATTCATGCGAATAAACGATATTGAGCTTATTGTACTCGTTAGTCGAAAACAAGCCTGGGTTGTAATCGATGAAATAATATGAAAATTTTTTAAAGATCTATGAAGCCTGTATAGTTTTAGTTAGTACTATATGATTTTAATTTTGTTGATAAGTATACTTTTATGGAACAAACTTATCTAATCAACGCAAACATAGGCATTTTGCATATTCCTCGGTCTGCATATCGATGCATTTTTGCCAAAGTAACGTAAGTGACATTTTTGGTGAAAATCATGTTTTTCCATTAACGTAAAGCTTTTATTGTTGAGAAGGTACTGCCAAAGTGTAGTAAGCCTAGAAAATACTTCAAACCCTAATTTTTAAGTATTTTAAAAACGTATGTCCAGAATTTTTTTAATCATGTCCGTCAAAGAAACGAAAGTTCAACACTATTTTCACCATAGTAATGTAAGCTATCGTTGTTTACCGCCATAATAACTTAAGTCCGGGCGGTTTCTGTGACTTACGTCCGTTTTTCACAGTCAGTGTTTGGCTTACGACAGTGACAGGTTCGTGCTACAATCGACTAAAAATACTAAAATTATTGATTTTAGGTAAGTAAAATAACGGAGAGCGTTTTTTTTGTAGTCAGAATTCAAAAATATCACAACCTTAACTAACATTATGTATAAAACTTCATTTCATATTTAATTTCGTTTATTTTATTACAAATTATTGTGTCATAACCTGAAAGCCTGTGAGAAATTTACAGGAATGCGAATGTATCCTATATACAGGGTGTTTCTGAATAGCTGTCCGAATTAAAAAGAAGGGATTTGAATAAACTTTGCAAAAACAATGTCATACCTGCCAGGTTTCACGATGAATTTTTTAAACTAAAATGTAAGTCTTCTGTTCAAGATGAGTTGTAGCAGAGAGTGATGCAGAGGATGACAATGAGGATGAAAGCTCCGAAACTTAATAAAAAATAATATGTATTTCTTACTAGTATGAATTTATTATTTCTTTTGGTTTTCATTTCTAAATGTATTTCGCAATATAAATCCACCTGAATAAAAAATGTCAGTTTATTTCTGTAACGTTATTTTATGTGTTTTTTTATAATAAACGATAACTTTCAATTCTTTCCATAATGATTTAAGTGCTACAATTTGCCGCTAAACTGACGTATCTGGGTACTTACGTTACATTTTTGATCAAGACTTCGAGTTTTCTGATCCTGTAAAGTAACGTAAGTATCAACTAACCACTTAACCTATACAAAAACTTTAAAAATTCTTTTTTTTAATTAACTATATTCATCAAAGAATCGCCCTGGTAAATTTTGCACAATTTAAATAAGTTTAACCAGGTTAAATTGAAAACACGTTTTTTCTGCAAAATCGTTTTTGGTGACTTACGTTACTTTGGCAAATACATATCGATATAACAAATATTGACTCATTCATCGAAGCGAGCATTTTTCGAACCGTGTGCTCTATTACGGATAAACGGCAGATAACACGATTATTCCGTATGCATTAAAATAATAATGATAACATTATTAGTATTTTGATGCTGCGCCAAAATTATTCCTTGTACCCCGAAGTAATATTGAACAGCTACTCGGGATCAAGAAAAATAAACTTCGTTATGCGTTTGTTATTAATGATTATACAGGGTCCTGCAATAATGCGTTCTTCTTCCATTGCTGCCGAACCAGACATCTCAGAGATTTCGTTGGAAAGTAGACCTCTTGTACCTTCATTTCTGCATCTCAGGAAATATTTTCTGATATACAGGGTGTCCCTGATAAATGTTCTTTAACAAATGGATGATTTTTTCAATGGATCACCCCATATTTTTCCACATATTTTCAATGACCTTCATTACCTCTTTCATAACGCAAAATCTTAGGAACATTTTTCCAACAGTTCAGATCTTATTCGAAGAAAACTGCAAAGAGGTGAGGGATAAGCAGTTCAGTAAAAGTCTTCTGACGATTTTCAGAAGCGATAGTAACATGAATTTGAACTAAAAGCTTTTTAATTGAAGGATTTGCCTCGACATGATTCCAAAACGATCAACCTGTCATATACAGGGTGTCCGATATTAAGGTCCAAATATGAAGAACTTCAAATTATTATTTCTCGATTTTTTTCAAATAGAATACCCTACCATGTATTTCTTCCACAATAATGTAGACATTTGGATACCTTACATTTTCTCAGAAGTAATCTCAGGATTATTTTAACCCCGTCCAGCAGACACGAAAAATGATATCGCAAACGAAAATTTGATTCAAATAATAACATAATGAAACTAACGGACATTCAAAAGAGGTCAAACAATGAAATAAAACTAAATGAAAAATTATTGACAAACTTCAAAACCTCCCCAAACAGTAACTGTACCACCTCTGATCTGATCGTATGAACTACCTGAACCGATCTGCGATTTCTAGAAACTCTTTCAATCGGAAACCAAAACTTCTCTTGAATGATTCGAAAAGTACTCAAAGTCTCTGTTACTCTGTTACAAGAACAGATACATAAAAATATTTCATACAAAAATTGTAAAAAATCAAAGTTTTTAAAAATTATTACGTCAATTTGACTATATAGGTACAGGGTGAACGATATATTGAAAACAACTAAATTTTTTCACATGGGACACCCTTATATTCTTTCATGTTTTGTTTGGTTATTCTTTTCTGATATCGAATATATACATATACGTGTGTGGATCTGTCTCTTATATTTTCAGAGTTTCAAAGTTTTGAAATAAAACTACGGAGTAAAAAATACATTTACATATGTGAAATCATTCTGAAATTCTTCATATTCAAACAATTTATTTAACAGCAATATTTTTTCAATGAATACCTAACAATATCCAATAAAAAACAAAACAAAATAATAAACTATGATAGTATGGAATAAATAATATCAAATTGAGAAATCCCTTCTCAAAATTCGAAACTATGTGGTACTCATGGGTATTCTGCAGAATAAGAGAGATAGACATAACATACATATGTTGTATATTCGAAATTAAAGGGAAAAAACCTTGCGAAATAAAGAAAAGTACACAGGGTTTTCCATTTGAAAAAAGGAAGTTGCAAAATTTCTTTTTTTCGATCCACTCAATTGGGTGAGCGACTTCTGGAAACCCTGTATAAGGAAAATCAATTCGAAGCTTGTAGTTTCAGAGGGGTCTCCTCAGGAGACCAAGGAGTAATCAGGATAAACAATATATCAATTCCGAAATTCTTTATATTCAAACAATTTACAAGCAATATTTTTTCAATGAATACTTAACAATATCACATAAAAATAGAAAAAAAAAAATGAACTATGGAATGAATAATACCAACTGAAGAAATCGGTTCTCAAAATTTGAAACTTTGTGGTACTCAGAATAAGAGAGATAGACCAAACATATGTTATATATTCGAAATTAGGGGGAAAAGAGCTTGCGAAATATGGAAAAGTACACAGGGTGTGCCATTTGAAAAAAGGAAGTTGCAATCAATATGTTGCCCACCCTGTATATATTTCATTTTGTGAAATCATTTTGAGAAACATTAGTCGATTTCGTGAAACTTTAGTCAAAACATTTTTCTGTTCCTCTTTTAGTAACAATTTGAAGTCAAATTATGGTGAAAAACTTGGTACCTTCTCGATCATAGCGATAGCTTTCTATTTCTCATAAATGAAGATTTGGTGGACAAGAATCGGCAACTTGATTACTGAACGTCCCCAATATTTGCGAAGCAGTATATTATTTGGTTTTTCCGATAAAAACAATCATTTCATTTTTTCTATTTCATTGATTAACATGAGAAATCTCAAGGGTGATCAAATTTCAGAAATATTGAAGTTTTATGTATATTTTTTTTAAAACTTTCTGAACAGACGTGCTCCACAAAATTTTGTATACGTTTAGGAATCGTTATTATGCAGCTTATAGAAATTTGAAACCGATTAGATATGCTGTTTTTGAAAAATTAATAACTCAGTGACTCCGAAACCATTTGGCATATTTTGTCGATAAATGGACACATTTAAATTTCACATCAACCCTGAAAATTTCAAGTCTCCTCATTACTAATGCTAGTGTGTTCACGGACGACCGGACTGACAGAATTGATTGGACCACAGGTTCTTCACGAGTGACTCAAACTCAATAATTTGGGACGATTTTGTCAAAATGATAACCTTATCCAACGAAACGAGCCCGTCAAAAAATAAGTGTTCCACCATTCAATATAAATTGGAAGAAAATTGTGTTAAATGTTAGTGTTCATAAGGTGTATTGATGATTTCAACGAATTCTGAATAGAGAACGAGAGCGCATCAATCATATCAACGCATGGCTAGGAGATAAATTGCTGTCCGAATCAAGCGTGAAGTTGACGAAGACCTCGAATTTTCAGCATCGTTTTGTTGGCTTGGCACCGACAAACGAGTTGCACGTCACAAAATTCAATTTATGCGGTTTTCTGGGAAGAAAATCATTCAACTGTCAGTATGAACAGATGTATGCATGCATCATGCTTTCATCCCACCATTTCTCCTCTCATGTAACGAAAACTAGGACTATCGTCTTTCACCCATGTGATTACTCGCATCCGAACAATAAGTGTAATAACAATATAAGTATACCAGGTAACGGCGAAATAAATGTTCAGAACGCCTCTTCATCGTTTATTCGATTTGAGTTTTGAGTAAGAGAATTCTTCAAAAACATGAGAAATCCTGAACTTTTGATAGGTTGGTTACTGAAACTCCTATTACTTCGACTGTTGAGCCGGAAGCTGTTCAATCAGAATCTGTAAGACATATATCTAAAAATACCATATGAATCCTAAGCCTGCTATTCAAAGTTACAAAATGAAGCATTGTTGGTAAAAATTGAGTTGTACGCATGTATCAAATACAAAAATTGCGGAAAAGGTATAGGTAGGTATGTTCATTTGGAGAGACAACAACGAAACAGAAATCGAAGCTGAAAATATAAGCAATACCTGAAGAAAAACTTATGTATATTTATATAGATTATATATTATTATAGAAGAAAGCGATTGAAGACATAACATGAAATTTTTAGGTTATGATCGAGAGTGATCACATGAAGTTATGGACGACATTCAAGGGCGTCGATGGGGAGGGGGGCATTAAATCTGCGATGCCTTGTCTGATTTACCATTTTGCATGTTCTTTATATTCATAAGATTAATAACTCTGGAAGAAACAAAATGTGTTGTCGACAGCATTAAACGAGCTGGTTTATAAAAATATGTGCATATAAAATTGAAGATGTACTAGCAAATCTTACGAATAACACCTTCAACCATGGTTTTTCCTCACAAAATCTGAATACATCTTTGTTTATACCAATTATAAGAAAGGGAAAAACCAAATATCTCAATTTTCATTGAACATGCATTGGTCAAAAGATTAGTGAGAGTGACACTTCATACATATACCTAAGTGATAGGTCGGCGATATACAGGGTGTTTGGTAATTCGACGTGAACCCTGAAAAGGATTAAGGAATATACTAGACGTCATTTGCAGTGAATTGCGTCGAGTAAAGCATGGTCCGAAAATCTATGGTTACGAAGATATGGCGATTTCATATCATGTTACAGTTTCATTATACAAAGTGGTTCTTTTACTTGTACATTTTTTGTAACTGTACATTTTTCTCGTCCAATAAAACACTTTCTGACTCGCCATTTTTTCAAATTCCGCGCCGTTTGATAAATATACGGTGTTGAAAGTCCTTGAAAAACACTTTTCTTTCCATATCTTCGAAAGCTTATTAATTCGAATTGAATAAATTTGGTATTATTCTAGTTATGTTTCATTTTCTTCAAACAATACTGAATATTTGTTTCGGTATATGAGTTAAGGCGGACTCCCACTACTCGTATATTTGGCGAGTACGCAATTATTTGCGTACTTGGCAAGTAGACGAAGTTTCGAATTTGAATGACAAGATTGACAAGTATTGGCCGAGTGAACCACTCTCACTACATGCCAAATATGGGCAAGTGGCAAATATTTGCCAAATACACGAGAAGTGGGAGTCCGGCTTTACAGCCTAACGAACTCTTAATAAACTGGGATTATTGGCAACGGTCAGAGGCGAGGAAATATTCTACATCTATGTTTGGTGAAATGACTATTCATAGAAATTCAATCCTTATGTAAATAATGTATGGGTTACCATCATTGGTGAATTTCAATGGAATACGTTGGTCATCAGATACATCAGGGTGAATATGATCACATTATTTATGTTCCCAAACTAGGCAAAGTTGGAATGTAATTTGGAGATTAATTATTGCTTTTCAATTTCGAATATAATCGAACGAAACTTAGTGATAATTGTAACAAAATATCGTTTTTTCAACATCCTGGTTCCAATAATGGTAGTACTTACTGCAGTCATTCCTGCTACAACTCATTTTGAATCGAGAAACAACGCCAGTTATTTCAATTCCTTTCAAAGAATAATATCAGGTAGGTAGGTACTTGCCTTTTCTTTTAATAACAATACATTGCACATTTGGAGAAATGGAAAGAAGGTTTCTTTTGGCCTCTGACATCTACAGATAAAAAAAATTAAAAGTCGAAGACTGTATACTCCATTCACTTTTATAAAGTATCGCGGTTGGCCATGATTTAGGTTTATCAAGTTTTTTCCCCTAGAACAGACGCAGTTTGGCACTCGTGAAAATTAAGCGACATTGCCAGGTCTACTTTCTATTTACTCTTTTTCAACCTTGTAAATGGAGTTAGTTCTTCGAAGATTCAACTGTGGCGCAGGTTTCGTAGAACTACTACATTTTCATACTGGAGTATTTCAGGTTGTGCAAAAATGTAGTTAAATGTCTTCTGAATCCACATAATATTTTCTCAAATTCATTAATTTCCCAAAGGAACATTTTAATAAATACGTAATTACTACGATTTTTTAGCAGAAACGGCAACGTTGTGGGCGTATCTGACAGTGAATGACCATAACCTAAAATTTTCAAAATATATACGGTGAAATGTGTCAAAATTTCATGGCAAACCGCGATACTTTATAAAAGTGAATGGAGTATATATCAAGATATTCACGAAAATAATTATAAACTGAAGGTGGATTTATACAGCAACTAAAATAAAATAAGAACTAAAATAAAATAAAATAAGAATGTTCACTTCATGCATTTCAATGACAGCGTTTATACAGGAAATAAGCTAAAAAAAAAGGAATAAGAATTAGAATAAGAGATGGTCAACTTTTATCTTTTTCGCTTATTTTATTTGGAAAATGATAGTGCGCATAACCCAAATCCACTCCCCAATCTTTTCCGTATTGAAACTTTTGACAAGATCTAGTTTTCTAACCTATAACTTAATGAAAATTTTTTTAAATCATTGTTGATAATATATTTAATATGGATGACCAAGAAATCATGATAGGAGCGATGTTGTTATTGATGACAAGTACTGCGATTATCGCCTTGAATAAAAGGCGGAATAGGAGATTTTCTGAACTTGCACAAAACACAAAAGTCATTGTCAAAAAATCTGCGATTTGATTGGTTCATTCTTATTTCTTATTTTATTCTAGTGATATCTATAAATCTATAAACCTATGTTGTCTGCTCTTATTTCTTATTTTAGTTATTATTTTATTTTAGTTGCTGTATAAATCCACCTTGAGTGGTCGGTTAGTTTTGCTGGTGAGTGTACTCGACCATAAAATATGTTCATTCGAAGATAATATGAGAAAAATGAATGGTAAAAAAGCTGTGTGGATTCTGAAAAATTTTCAGCTAAGTGAAGGCATCTAAGATCATGCTCCTGTCTCTACCACAAACACAGTAATATGAATTCCGAACGTGTATTCATACGTTGAAGCTCAGGCATTCCCAGAGCGTCGATTAAAATTCAACAGGTCCACAGTTGAGCCGACATTAGTGGGATCGGCTATGGCGGTAGGTGATTTTAACCGCGTTAATTTAATAAACCTTGGGGTGGAAGACGTGGGGGTTACGCGTCGCCGCTTAAAAATTCGGCAACTTGATTATACAGTAGGATCGTTACGTAGAGATGATTATTATGCGGCCGGTTTGAGCCGGTGGAAGCAGAGGTCTGGTATATGAATTCGGAAACTTGAACCGGCAGTCCTAAATTTTGCTCAAGATCAACGAATGAATGCAGGTGAACAGCCGACAACTCCAAAGATTGATATATGGGAAACATTTGAAAATATCTGAAATAATAAACTCTCACCTCTGTTTATATACCGAACGCATACTTGATTATACAGGTTATGATAAAGTATGGACGGAAATAACCATATTTTTCAAGCTTTGCAGGCAAATGCAATGACGAATATCTTATTTGATAGCCTTTTGGCAAAAAGTTTCAAGAGAGGCAAGAGAGGGCCGGAATTTTTCAGGAGGGGCCAAAGTGAATAGAAATACAACGGGAAAATTGAATCTCGTAATTATTCAAGCCTAAGTATGTCAAATTCTAGGCGGGGGTGCGGCAAAATTTTAGGGGTGGCCTGGCCTCCCTGCCGTCCCCTCTAGCCTTGCCACTGGCAGTCAATTATTTTAAGGTTTAACGGGCAGTTAGTTCTTTTAGGGCGGGTTGTAACTCAGTAGGTTAACCTCTGGTTTCCGTTGACCATTGGTTAACGTTGATTGGGTTGTTGTATGACAGAAATCTTGAAGTTAACCACTCAGTGAACTGTCGAATTTCCAACCATCTAGTTTTGAGAGTTTAACCTATGGTCTAGACAAAAAAGCACAGAAAATGCTTTCAGATTGACATACTACATGAATTTTTAAACGATCAACTTTCAAACTAATCTAAACTGAAAATAATCTATCCTAAGTGTGTACTGTGTTGGTTAGAAATTGCTCTGCTTGTTTAGTTATTCGAAATGAATATGCAAAGAGAGAGTCTGCGTGAGTTAAATCTCACTGATGATGAGGACTTCATGGAACTTGTCGAATAAGAATCATTTCCCAGGAAAAAACGAAATTTTAGACCGAGGGATGAACATTTTTTTTAAATGGAATGACCAAGAATTTCGATAAAGGTTACGGTTATCTAAAGAGATAGTGAAACTAATAATGTGCTGTGCTTCACAATATTGCTGTGAAAAAAATGAACCTGAACTACCCATCGATGAAGAAGTGGCAGCACTCATTGAAGAGGCACAAAATATAACTTTACAAGTACCAGATATATCAATATGAATAATCTTATTAGATACAATATTATTACGCAATATTTCCAGGCACTCCTGTAACTCATTTAAACATTTTCAGGGCTAATATTTTCAATGTACAGGTATTACAACACAGCTTGCCGTTGAAATAAAATAACAAAAAATATTTTACCACAATAATTATGTTTTATTCACCCAATTCTTTCAATAATTTTTTCTCCTGTAAGTTTAAAATTGCAATTTTCAATGCCGGCACCTACACGAAGATGAATAAACAGATAAACAGTCTCGGAATCTGAATTCTGAAAAAAAAACTTACAGTCAGAGTGTCACAGATTACAGTTATGACAGCAGACAGAATTATAAAAATATTCAATGGATTCTGTGATCTGGGTTCATTGTGGCCAATTAAAATACAAAAAAGAGACGTTTACTTGACCATCATCTGATTTTTCATGTTACAACAGAAATTGACTTAACCTTATTTGGCAGGTTAACCATTGGTTTCAAGACCAACTAGTTAACCAACTGAGTTACAACCCGCCCTTAAAGTTTAACTGTGACACAGGTTTAGTCGTATCCAGGTAGGCTACTACATTTTTATACTGGAGTATTTCAAGTTTTGCAAAAAGGTATTTAAATCTCTTCTGTATGCTTATTCCTTGAGAATTTTGAAAAATGGGGAATTCCATAGGTCCATCTGTTCGTTTAGAAGTTTTTCTGTCGTGTTATTCGACTACTCCTATTCCTTTTTCGAATGAACTATCACAAAGTGACGGACTATTCTGTCCAATCATGTTTATGTGCAACATTCGCCAGGTCTTTGGAAATATTGATTTCACATAATATTTTCTCAAATTCATGATTTTCCCAAAGTAATAAAACATTTTGATAAATAAGTACATAATTACTACGACCTCTATCTAGACAAGACAATGTTATGTCATTCGACAAGAAAATTACTATAACCTAACATTTTCAAAATAAACACGGTGAAATGTGTCAGAATGTCCTCGCCAACCGGGATACTTTATGAAACTGAATGGTAACTAGTGAATTTTCCCCTTTTACACTCGAATTTCACAACATTGATTATTCCATTTGAATTGACAACACATTCAGTTTCATTGCTTGATATTTTGGCAACATCGCTGTGATATTTTCAACCTCAACCTCAACGCTGGTATTCCAGACGTCTGTAATCTTCCTTCATGAAATTTCATTATTTTCTCAGATTGCGCGAATATATTTCTATGTATGAATTAAATTGTATGTAGGTACCTACTATAGAAATAGGCTGCAGGGCCTCAGGTCGATGGCCATAATTGAATTTTTCTCTCTCTTTCCAAATATGGTCACGACCGAAAAGGGTGAATTCTATTGGTTGACGCTTAGAGAGCGAGTTGCGTGTGTGTTATAGGAATCAGTCTATTTCTAACATTCAGACGAGATGCCGTCGATCGATTAGTTGTAATTGAAGTTCTTGAGATTATTTTGAAACAAAAATTCTCTTTTGTTCTCGTGATATTGTTTTGGGCACGTAATAGTGCTTCCTGGTGAAACCCACAGCTTAAGCGTGTATTTATTTCTAGTGGAGACCATTCTGTACCGCACTAAGATATAGAAGGATTCTGAACTAGTTAAGACTTTGCTGTTCCAATATTGTTGACCGAACCATTATTTGGAAGGATTTATTGCTGAACCTATAGCACCAAAAATACAGCTGAAAGGTGCTGTGAATCTGTGAATATTCAGAAGAGATGGGAAGTAGCTGGCCGAGCAAACCGACATCTGAAATCCTGAGAGATCGGTGGTCAATCGCATAGATAAGTTTACTCTAGTATTTTGTGATGACATATTGAGATGAAGGAAATATTGTGAGGTTGAATTTGTCAACATAAGTTATGATTGTGAATTTGGAAGAATAACGTATGTTCCTAAAGTTTTGGGAAAAATTTCAAAAGCATATAACTCTGACTCAAATAATCTTATATTTTTATCAAATCATTCAACAATTTAACTTAACTATCCCCATTATGAATCAAAATTCAAATAACAGACGAAGTGACATTTCAATTCTATGGCCTTCTTCGTTGAATGCATTTTGCTTCTCAATCAGACCAGGTGAAATTTTTCCCAAAACTTTAGGACCATACGTTATAACATTTAGGGATTTTCAATGAGCAAGCATAATAGAGCTGAAGAAAAATAGAGTGCATATTCTCTTGCAAAAACCTTAGAATATTCGATGACATGCGCAACACCGCAATCGTATCTGGGCTGATGGTCAGCATGCATGTGCCCCGGCTTGGATCGCTGAAACGCATACGCAGCAGGCCTAACTGACGCACGTGCTTGATTGATCGGTCATCAGTCATCAGTCATCAGTACTGATCATCAGTCCCATGTGAACCGGCTCTCAGAAGTTTTTCGTCAATTTTTCGCGACATCGGTCCCAACCGTTTTGAAGAATCGTTTTGGAATCAAATATGTTAGTTTGATCGAATATGCAGCATGAATTCGGGGCTCATCGTATCTACACGTTACCGTCTTCCGTGTGTCCAGTGTAGGCACCCCATAGAACTTATAGTACATGGAATGCCATTAGCCTTGCTGCTCAGCTTAAAAAAGTGGATAAACATCTCAAGTTGGAGGAATACCGAAATTTACATGTTCCCATGGATACGACTTGTCATACAAAATAGAAACACAGAAATACTATGAATTTAATCGTCAAGATCCGATTCACTTGGCATTTCGGCAAACATTTCTGTGTTTCTGATCGGTGTGACAAGTCGTATCCATGGAAACATGGAAATTTAGAGATTCCTCCAACTTGAGATGTTTACCCACTTTTTGATCTGGTAATAGCATTCCATGTAATATAAGTTCTATGAGGCACCCGCATTGAAAACTATGTATCTGTTTTCATCACGAATTGGTAGGGTGGTGTCATCTACCGTGACTGACCCTGTATGAAGCAAGTGACGGCTGAGCTATGGTCTCAGTGAAGATTGAGCACAATCAATACTCAAATTTGTCCATTATTCAATCTTGTTCAGGCACCTACGTATGAACATAACAATTTCATCTCTGCACCGAATCACGAAGATTTCTGCAAATTGTTTTGACACGTTCGCTTCTACGAAATTGCTTCGCTTCCTGCATGAGAATTCGTAGCCAAGCTTCGAATTGATAACTGCGAAAACGCCGGTGGGTGGTCGTGATTAGATTTGCGCACCCGTCGCGTGAATATTTCAGGAACAAACCGGGGAAAATCGCTGAATCAGAAAAAAATAAACATGGAGAAATGTTTTTCTTTGGATTGTTACCTTATATACGTTATATGATTTGCGAACAGTTGGTTTCAAATTATGATTGAGAATTAGCGTACGAGTGATCTTTGTAGAATCATCCATGATTTTCGCCCTATTCACCCGGAAAATTATTGAAAATAAGGAACATATACAGGATCCTGCAATAGTGCGATCTCCTTCCATATAGCTATCAATTTAGGCATCTTAGAAATTTGGTTCGAAAACAGGTTTTATGTTTTTTTTTTTCTGCATCTCAAGAAATTATTATACAGTATACAAGTGTTTCACAGATTTTATTCAGAGAAAACTGGAAAAAGTTGAGCGCAGAGCACTCCGCTGAAAGACTCGAAAATGGTTGCAAAAAAAAACGTGACACGGATGTGATACGAATTCTTGCTCACTGAAAGATTAATCACAACAAAAAGATTAATCTGCCATACACAGGATCCACGTTATCAATTGCCATATTAGATGAACTTGAAATTGATATTTCTCGATTTTCTCAAATGGAACACACTAATAATTATGTATTTCACTATAATAATAATAATAATATGATTCATTCTCGGTATCAACATACAGAAAGTGTCAAAATAATACAAATACATCCACATACAATGTAGACGTCAAATAATATCCAACATACACAAAAAAGTGTCCAATTAATGATACCTAAATATATTACAGTCGAAAATAGTATATTATTTTATGAGGAGGAGTCACTTTTCATGGCGAGCTTTCAGTTTGCCCGCCGAACGTAGTGATGCGGGTAATTGAAAGCGAGCCATGAAAAGTCACTTCTCCTTCGAATGAAATATGTTATTTTATTTTCAAACATCTTGAAATTCCTGGAAATCTGAATAATATTGACATTTACGATCGTTATAATTGAGTGAAAAATGTAACATTTGCATAACAACACTTTTCCTTCCGCCGGAGGGAAAAGTAAGCCATAGCAACTTTTTCTCCGCCTAGGCGGAGAAATAGAACTTCTCTGTGATCCTGTCAGTCTAGAAATGACGTTGTTATCGAACGTTTGGAAATAATAGTTATTTATGATATGAGTGTTAAAAGTGACGTTTTATTTTGTGGGTAAAAAAGTTTGTGAAATCAGCGGAGCGAATTGAACAATTTCACTAACAAAATAAAATTACTCTCAGCATAAATACCATACAAAGTTTTTTGTACAACTGCCTTATTTTGATAATGAAATGAGCGAATTTGCAATGACAATAAACTTCAGAATGCATTTTAATATTCAAATAATAAAAAGATATTGTGAATGGCAAACGTTGCCAAGGTTGTGATTACTAACAAATGAGAAAAGACGGTGTCATTTGAATTTCGTTCCTGTGCAATTTTCTTCTTGGGTTTTTAACTGCTAAATATGTTTGTCGAGAGTCCAATTATTAATGAAAGTGACGATTTGGTTTTTCCTGTGGATATTGAAGAGCCTGCAAGAAGAGCAAATCTGGAACTCATACCTAAAAAAATCTGTTCAGCAGTACGATATTGCATATAATAATTTCCTGGCCTGTTGTGAATTGAAAAATGTAGAAGGGAACTTCAGTGAACCAGTTTTCCTGGCATACTCCGAAGAAAAATCAAAAATATGGAGTTCATCAACTTTGTGGAGCAAATTTCCAATGATATAAAGTCAAGCGCCCTTGTTAAAAATGGTGTGGATGTTAGTAAATATTTTGAGGTGAAACAAAAAAGTGAAGGATATCGTCCCAAAAAATCGAAAATTCTCTTTCGTGAACAAGCTGAAAAGTTTATAAATGGGGCACCAGATGAGAAATACTTGATGGTTAAGGTTGCAACTATTTTCGGATTATTTGGAGCCTTTCGGCGTGAAGAATTGTGTAATTTATCAGTGGAAGACTTCGAAATAACAAATAAATCATTGGTTATACAACTTCCAAACACAAAAACGAAAGTGAGTCGTTCTTTCAGTATTATTGGGAAGTATGTTGACTATTTTCATAAGTACTTTGCACTGCGCCCTTCTGTCATAAAACATCGTCGTTTTTTCCTGAAATACAGATTTTTAATTCAGCGAATAATGGTCTCAAACATTAACGCGCTCGCTCCGCTCACGCGTTAAAATATTTCGACCATTAATCGCTGTCATTAACTCATTGATAAACTAGTTGATTAAATAACAATTTCAACACGCTTCCACGTGTCGTAAACAATCAATTTTGACATTGTTTGCTGTCATTGAAAGTGTCACTTTTAATGGCAGTTGTACAAAAATTCATTTTCATCGAGCCCCATCTAGGGCCTTAATCCTATCCGGCACCGTGTTATAAAACGCAGGACCCTAGTGGTATATGAATTGCTGAGAGGATGTGAGACGATGGAAAGGCGTCTCCAAGTTTGTCCTGTGTCTGGTGTTATAGGAATGTCTATTCGAGGGAACTATAATGGGACAATTGAATCCTTTATGTACATTTCCCCAGCAGCAACCTTAGGGTTATTTTCACTCTGCGTCTGGCAAATAGAAAGATGTCATCGCAACAAATAATTTCAATTGGATATGAACAGATTTCTGAAGGAATCAAAAGAACTTATAAAAAGCACGTTACATTTGAAAAAATCAAGCAATATCTATTTCAAGTTCATCATATTTGGCAATCAATAACGGATATCCTGTGTATAGCAGATTAATCTTTTTGATATGATGACTCTATGGATCTTTTAGTAACCAAGAGTTCGTACCACATTCTTGTAACGTTCTGTTTTTGATCCAACCGTTTTTGGCCTTTTAGCGGAGTGCTATGCGCTAAACTTTCTCCAGTTTTCATCGAATAAGAAATATACCGTGAGAAAAATATAGAGATGATGACGGTCATTGAAAATACATGAAAATATGCAGAACAATTCATTTAAAAAATCCCCCGTTTGTTGAATATCTTTTTTTGGGAAAGGTCTGTACATAGGAAAATAATTTTTTGAGATACAGAAATAGAAAGAAATACAAAAAACATGTTCTCGAAGGAAATTTCTAAGATGTCTCCGGTTCGGTAGATATGGAAGAAAACGCACTTTTGCAGGACCCTGTATGTAGTTTCAGTATTCAACGACGGACGTATATTTAGAGTGAACGGGTTATGATTTTATATCATCAGAAGCTTTTGAGCACTCCACTTTTCAGACAGATTCGCATCAGAACTTAATTGGGAATAAAGTTTTTGTGGCGATTCTTAACGATATCGAGTGAATTCGATGGGAGTGCCAATAATTTCCTGGAAAGAAAGACATTTCCGCGAGATCTCTGAGAGATTGAAATACTGCTCTTATGGGAATTCCTATTGCCATGTCCCAGAGATCGGTATGTGCTGTTATGGAGCGAAATTATCAATTGTTTATTTTGCGAGTTCCACATAAGTTATGGAAGTTCAAATATTTTGTAACCATTTACGAAGTTGTCGATTCTTGTCCACCAAATATTCATTCACTAGAAATGAAATGTTTACTGTATTATATCTGAGTGGTTATTTTGCTACTCGTTTGATAACTGTTTCCGTGCCTGGCCATTTCTTGTCATTCGCGTTTTTAAGAATCTTTGACCAGCTATGTTTTACGTTCTTACAGTTAACCTCGATTGAATATCTGAAAATTTGTTTCGCAATGATGCCTACACGTAAACTTAGTGCGGATGAAACAATTGTCGAGCCGGGAATTTATCAGAGATGTTGCGAATTTCCTTCATGTTAGTCATAGCCCAGTTTCCGGCTTTCAAACGTTGGTGTTTTGGTTTCGATTGAAACAGATCTTTTCGAAGACTTCGAGATGTTAATCTACATTCTCGAACACCTTTGGCAAGGATTCCACTGATTCAAAATCATATGCGACTCCGATCGCTTTGGGTGAATTGGAACGATAAATGGAAGTCTGTATTGTTCACCCAAAAGGTCTTTGGTTTCACGATAGTCCACGTGTTCCCAGAAATCGCAGATCGGTTCAGAAAATTCATACGTTCAGAACAGTTACTGTTTGGGTAGGGGTAGGCATTCGTTTCAATAGACCTACTGCATTGTTGGTGCTCGATGCGACCGTGAATAGGTCGATTTACATACAGATATGGATAATGTAGTTGGAAACACTGGGGTATCAGTACAAAATTCGAGCAGTCTTCTAGTCCAGTTGAACAGTGGGAGAATCGAAACCTCAGTGCGCTTCGATAACGAATAAGCGGCTGGTCTAGTTTCATGGCAGTTTGTAGTGGGGAAGCCAGAGCGCAACGATCTAGGATCTCGGATCGAATTAGATGAGAGGAAGAGGAAGGAAGAAGGAAGAAGGAATCAGTAACACTCCCAACTCGCGAAGCGATGGGTGTTATGCCCGTTGAAAATGAATACGACAATTTTTTTTCTACTCTTATCGGAAAAATTAATTTGCCTCAATGAATGACACAAATAATTTCCTGTGAAAATTATCGCTCAGGTCTTTTTCACCATAACTGGTTCGAAAATAAAATGAATTCTACGAAAAACAAAAATACATTCTACGTATCTAATAAGAAATTGAAAAAACAAAAATATTTTATGAAAAGGAAAAAAAATGGAAAACAAAAACAAATTAAATATTGAAGGTATCGGCCGATCTTCAAAGGCAACAATAAACGAATTTATTGTCTCCACAATTGGTTGACCACCGAAATACCATTTCTTTATTCGAATTTTCTCTTGAACAGTAAACTTCTTTCAGAAGGAAAGATTTTAGCGGCATGCAGACAATTTTTTTGTTGAAATTCCGGAAAAAGTTACTCACCGTGTAGGAAATGAACCTGCTTCTTCTACATTCCGGGTCGGGGCTCTTACCTACTGAGCTAACTGTGTGTATGATACTTTTCCCGGAAATCAATATCATGAGGTTCACCTCATATGTAGCGAGACAGGGGGGTTCCTAGGTGGGGAGCACTGATTCGTCATCATTAGCCAGAGAACTTCTTTATCCTTCACTTTACTTCATCGAATTTCTTCGATTTCAGTTAAGGTCAGATGTTGGATTCCGACCAAGGATGAAATACTAAGCTGAGAATTATTATACAGGGTGTCCCACTAGTGCCGCAGCGGACGATATACGCGTAACGGTCTGAGATTGGCAAAATTTTTTGATGCAGACTTGATATACACCAAGAAGAGCACAACCTAAAAATATTTTCGAATATATCGGGTGGCCCACAAAAGAGGAATAGCAGGTGACTTTGTTTTTTCAAATGGGACACCCTATATTCAACAGTGTTTTTCAATTCTCTGAAACTTCCTGCATGCTTTCGTATACTTTTTACATATTTTTATTCGATAGTTTTCGAAATATTGGCGATTTTGACAAAAAAATGATACTTGTAGAGGCTATGTTATACAATTATATTTCACGAACCCTTACACATACCAATAATAGTTTTATATGGATTGAAAGAGAAGACTTGAAAGTATCCTACCCAGCTATAATAAAGCATCTTCAGCATACAGAGTGTTCACAAAAAGACTATCAACATGACGAATTTCAAATCGATTTTTCTTCATTTTTTCAAATGCAATGCATATAATTTTTTTTCATCATTGTAATCACCATTCATTTTACTTCATTTTTTGTCAAATATATGATATGCATCTCTAACGGAATAGGAGTTTTAGGCGCTTTTTAGAAATGTTTCCCTAAAATTCACATATACCTTCGAATTCAAATAGCAGATTTGGCTTTTCTGTGGTCATTGAGAACTGTCAAATTATTCAACCCAGAATTAGCATCATTGAAGCTTCAATTCATATTATAGCGAAATGAGGAACTAGAAGGTTTTGATGTATCTACTCAAAAATGTGATGAAATCAGTTACTGAAGACAGAAACTTGCTTTCTGTACCCATTTTTCAAAATACATTTTTGATAATTTTCTATGTTTCTACTTGGAACGTCGAATCTTCCAGAAATTTCAAACAAGCTTTGAGCTTGCGAGCTTGAAGATCTGCGTGCGTGCCTGTGAAACTTATGAATATAATTTTTCGAAGAAAGTTTTATAAGGATAAGAGCGGGCACTTTTTTGTATCCTGAAGTTTTAAAACGCGTTTTTTTGAAGCATTCATAACTTGTACATTCAAACTTATTGGTATTTTTTGAATTTTTACATCATTGTGTGAGTATTCATCCAATCCGTAAAAACTATGATGATTTGAATTGAAGCAGCAATGATGTTAATTTTGAATAGAATAATTTGACAGTTCCCAGTAACCACAGAAAAGCCAAATCTGCTTTTTGAATTCGAAAGTAAATGTGAATTTGGAGGAAAAACTCTAAAAAATCATATTCCGTTAGAGATATGCATATCATGTATTTGACAAAAAATGAAGTAAAATGAATGGTGATTACAATGATGAAAAAAAGTTATATGCATTGCATTTGAAAAAATGAAGAAAAATCGATTTGAAATTCGTCATGTTGTTAGTCTTTTTGTGGACACTCTGTATGCTGAAGATGCTTTATTATAGTTGGGTAGGATACTTTGAAGTCTTGTCTTTCAATACATATAAAACTATTATTGGTATGTGCAAGGGTTCGTGAAATATAATTGTATAACATAGCCTCTACAAGTTTCAGTTTTTTGTCAAAATGGCCAATATTTCGAAAACTATCGAATAAAAATATGTGAAAAGTATACGGAAGCATGCAGGAAGTTTCAGAGAATTGAAAAACAGTATTGAATATAGGGTGTCCCATTTGAAAAAACAAAGTCACCCTGTATTCCTCTTTTGTAGGCCACCCTATATATTCGAAAATATTTTTAGGTTGTGCTCTTCTTGTAGTATATCAAGTCTGCATCAAAAAATTTTGCAGAACGCAGACCGTTACGCGTATATCGTCCGCTGCGGCACTAGTGGGACACCCTGTATAATGAATGATTTTATCGTCTGTGAATTCAATTAGAAGAAAAGATTTTAGCGGCATGCAGACAATTTTTTTTTGAAATTCCGGAAAAAGTTACACATGGTCTGTCGCATCAAAGTTCGGATTGCGACTGAATTCGATCTTCGATCCGCGAAGAGCAGCAGAGATCCAGCTATCCCCACTACGATCGAAACCGCCATTAAACTAGACCAGCCGCTTATTCGATATCGAATCGCACTGAGGTTTCGATTCTTCCACTGTTCAACTGGACTAGAAAACTGCTCGAATTTTGTACTGAAACCCCAGTGTTTCCAACTACATTATCTATATCTGTATAGCAAGTCATTGACAATAAGTTTTCTTAATTTCATGTTGCTATTGGGGTAAACTTCCTATTTTTGAACGATAATACGCTACCCCATCGTGGGAGAATTGCCGATGAAGCTCTGGAAATTCATGATACTTATTCCGAATTTGGCCTCTTTGGCTGCCAGACCTGAATCCCCTTGAACACGTTCGGTATCCGTTACAAAGAACTTTGGATTTTCATCAACCACCTCCACCTTCGAGAACTTTTGAGAGAAACCGATCAAGGTTATCCAGCAATCTGATCGAAAGTATGTGAAGGTGTTGTCAGGTTGTCGATGTTGTTCGAGAGGCCCTACTTTTTTACTGAACTTCATTTTGTCAACTTTTTGAGTTTTTTCTGCACATACTATCAATAAATTTTTACCTAAAACTGGAGAACTTATAGAGAAATGGGAGAAAAATGGGTCTCAACGATTTATGTTTATGCCTACTAAACTTATTATTATGAATTACATGTAGCGCATCTCGAACGAACTCTCAATTTTGAAATTTTTAGGCAAACAACTTCGAATGGACAAAATTATTTTATTTCCGAACGATGACAAAGATAACAACGGCATTTTTCATCGAAAAGTTCTATTTCTTCGCCTAAGAGGAGAAATAGTTGCTATAGCTTACTTTTCCCTCCGGCGACAGGAAAAGTGTTATGCAAAAGATGAATTCTGCAAGACAACGCGTAACCATCAGGCAAATGTTCCATTTTCCACTCTATCGAAAGGATCATGAATGTCAATCCAAAAGTGGATTTTCAGATCTCCATGAATTTCAAAATGTTTGAAAATAAGATTACATAGTTCATTCGAAGGAGAAGTGACTCTTCATGGCTCGCTTTCAATTACCCGCCTCAATACGTTCGGCGGGTAAACTCAACCTCGCCATGAAAAGTGACACCTCTCCTCATGAAATAATATACTATTATTCGAAATTTGCGTCATTGGATAGTGAAATAAATATACGGGGAAATTGAAAAAAGTTTCGTTGATTATAGGTACTGAATATATTTATACACTTTAAAAGATATACAATAAAAAAGCAAAAATGAGTTCAATAAAGCTATAAAAAATATTTTGCACTCGGAGATATCTAGAAAACGTGGAAAAAATTGCACAAAAAGTTAACAAAACCCCGCAATATCATCATCAATTTAATTCTTTCCTTCATTTCTCTCCGGTCATTATTGTGTTTTATTATTGTTGAAGGTACATGTTCCTGTTTTTCTAACGAGTTTTAAAAGTGTCCTTATTTGCGAAACACAAGATTTTTTCACGTCTGTGTGTTTACTGGTACACCTCGTGAAATGAAAAAAATGCACCATTTTGTTCAAAATACGATCCGATTTTCTCGAATATGGGGAAAGTAAATACCCGACATGTACAAATGGAGGGTGGAATTCTCCCTATCTCCTGCTCCTCCAGTCTACTTATTCGATGTGGTAAAGATGGATCTAACTGGATCAGTCGAATTCGTTCACTAATCCGCGGAAAGTTGTCACTGAACCCCGAATTTTTCACTTCTGGATTTCGTCGAACTTGAAATTTTAATGAAATCACGCTCAGTAGCTTCTCGATCAATCCCAGAGAGCGGTCCACTCGTCCGATGAACCACGAAGAATAATGTTCACGTTCACGGAGAGATTTTACGTCGGGGTATTAAACTTAGGACCCCACCAGGTCCTCGGAAATGTGAAACGATAAATTCTGTTGACAAAAAGCCGGGGCCAACGAAGTGAAAATTACGATTGCTGTAGACGAACTTAACCGGGCAATAAAAGTTTCTGTGTTCTCGTATTTCGTGGGTGTGGGCTGGTATGGTGGAGGCAGGAAGGAAGGTTATATGGTGTGTGAAATGGAGGAAGAAATTAATTCATAACCTTAGGTCCGGACGCCGTGCTGAAGCAATTTGGTCCATCTCGAAATCCATTCTGGGTTTATGTAATATTTCAGTTCCCAGCTGATATAATGCCATCACAGATTATAAAGTAAAGTGTTTAGTGGAAAGTTATTTGAGCATTAAGAAAAGTGAAGTATAGTTAGAATTCGAGGACGTTTTTGGGCATTATCGATAGAAAGGACACCTGTCTCCATACAAGCAATGAACAAAGTCAACATGGTAACACATCCGTACGAATGAAATTACAAGACCTATTATATCTATTACTAGCTGGCCCGGCGAACTTTGTTTCGCCTAAATGATAGTAATGATACCTATACCATAGCCATCTTTATCTTAAGAAGGCCGTGCCTATACTTACTGTGGATTTCACAAATCGTAATCACCAGTGATCGGAGATCAACGGCTTGGTTAGATTTCCGAACTGTCAAATCGAGTTGATTCTAGATCAAGCTCCGATCACCGGTGATATGCTTTGTGAAACCCCCGTTTGAATTGTATAAACTTACCATTGCTATTTCTTCAAGCAGGAGATAAATTAGGCATAATAAAAGTTCTGTCAAATGGCATCTGTCAAAAGTCATCTGTCAAATATCATCTGTCAAATGTCAAATGTCATCTGTCAAATGTCATCTGTCAAACTTCATCTTTCAAATGTCATCTGTCAAATGTCATCTGTCAAACGTCATCTGTCAAATGTCATCTGTCAAATGTCATCTGTCGAATGTCATCTGTCTTATGTCATCTGTCAACTGTCAACTTTTCCACGGATATGAGCTGTCACACAAAACAGAAATACAAAAATAATATGTCAATTACTAATTATGGGCAATTTTGGATTCAGTCATTTCCGCAAATATATTTATTACCCAAACATAAATCAGAAAGATTTCAGAAATATAGAGAAAAGATGAAAATGGACAACTCACGATTGATGCTGATCGTCACATTTACTTTACATTCCGGTGAAAATTCACTGTTCCACCAACTTGAGATCCTTACCCGCTTTGGATCTGATAATAGCCTTCCATGTTATTATAAGTTCTATGCAAGTTACACAATAATTGTATACATCGCCATTCGTACTCTAGTCTATACCATTTCTGAATTTCCTACCCTTCAAGAAAATGAAATGCACCGTTGCCAGACTACTTCATGGCTTATATCTTCACAACGTTCTATTTTATTATTGCATTTCTATTGAATACCGTGGAACTTCGTTCTACTACTATTCATTCCCATGGAATATTCTTATACCGTTGGTAAGACCTACTGCACTTTTAACTATTCACTTGACATGCGATTCTGTGGAAGAAAAACTAACCTCCTTTGTCCAAATGTCAAAACCTATATAAGTACTCTATGATTGCTCGATTGGTGGTAACACATAATTCTATGGGTGGTTAGAAAAAGGAAGGCTTTTTTTTCTTTTCTGTAGGAGTTTTTTGGGAATATTTTGTTATATAAACCTTGTCCTAACAATAATAAACACAACAAAAAAAGAATTGTCCAATTTGGTGCGATCGTATGAACAATATGGCATTTCGAAGTTTTGAACCAACCATAGATCGCCTTTTATTAATATAGATGTTATGCAGGCACATAGCCAGGATTTTATTTCGGGGGGGGCCCACAACTTTCGGGGGGGGGGGGGGGGGTCACAAAAAGTAAACATTGCAAATTTTGTCAAATATAAGGGCATTTTTTGATTTTTTTGATATTTCGGGGGGGGCCCCCGGGCCCCCCCCCTCGCTACGTGCCTGATGTTATGTTCATCCTCCCCATCATCTTTACACTCAGCAAAGATTGCATTACACAGTGCGAGGCTATATTATGGAACAAATTCGATAGGTATTCCGCAAGATATGATATTTGACAAAAATCCTGTGAGAGGTCGACTTTTTTTTAAATACCGATTTCTGAATGTATATTCTGAAGAGGTTATGTCACTGTTTGTGACTAGGTGACATAATCGGTATTTTTTTTTTAATTGGAATACTTATTCGTCTTATGATACTCCATCTGAAAGGTGTCTCAATTCTGCATTCAATGATAAAAAAATTGGTTTGTTTGTACAGGGTGAACAAGAATTAATATTTCATTTCAGTAAGAGAATAACTTTAATTACCTATATCCACTACAAGAAAAAATCCAGATCTAACGATTTTCTTTTGGGGTTATTTGAAATTGAAGGTCTATGTAGATAGGCCGCAAAATCTATAGGTTTTGGAAAATCGAATTAGGATCGGAACCAACAGAATTATCTACTCCCGTTGTTAATCGCATTGTGTCTGTAGATTTGCTTTTGTCAAGAGAATGGTGGATGGCATTTTGAACATTTCATTCAAATATCGTATTTTGTTGGATCTACATACAGGGTGGCCATTTGAAAACGAAACAGACGAGATTACAAACGAAATAAATTTTTTCGATAGAAATGCTCGGACAGGTCGATTTCTGTTTCGAAGGGGACAACTTGAGATGTAGGTTACGGACGCATAGCGCTCCAACCCTTGCTACTAAAACCCTCACCCCCAATTTTTGAATAGGGAAGATGGGGTGAGTGATACCTCATTTGAAAGGTATTTTTATACTGATTTCAGCACAGTAATTGTTTTTTCATTTTATGCATTAGTTCTCGAAATATTTTCAACTAAGTATTTGAAAATGAAGTGGTGTTTTCATGGCACTTGTAGTGTTTTTTTGTGAAAAATCGACATTAAGATTATTTCGTCTGTAATCTCGTCTGTTTCGTTTTCAACTGGCCACCCTGTAAAATTAAAGTTATATATTCTCTTACTGAAATGAAATATAAATTTTTGATCACCCTGTACAAACAAATCAAATTATTTATTTTATTTGAGTTTCAGATGAAGTATCACAAGACATCTATTTCAAGTTTAAAAAAATACCGATTACGTCACCACGTCAAAACCAGTGACATAACCTCTTCAGAATATACATTCAGAAATCTTTATTCAAAAACAAAAATCGACCTCTTTCAGGATTTTTTCAGAGGTAGATACCTATATCGCCCTGCGAAATATCGAATGTTCTATAATTTGGCCGCGCACTGTATATATTACAATACTCGTCAATATCTTGCTGTGAAATAAAATTCGGTTTTTTGATTGCGTTGAACTAATGTAATTTTTTGAGTTTGAGATGGTAGCACTCGGTCACTGTAACCTACATACGAGGTGGATCTTCTTACAGGGTTGTTTTATTTCAACTATCCCCGATTTTATTTTTTTAGCGGTATACATGTGATTAAAGTTGATGCCAGTGGTGATCAATTTCAAATTTTTTCTCAGTCCTGATTTGAAATACCGCCTGACATTTTCGAAGCAAACAATTTGTTGTATTGATGATCGGAATTTACACAAACCTTTCCGGCATATCGCTGTCGAATGTTGGACAATATTACGAAAATGTGCAAACGTCTACAGTTGATGAGATGAATTGAGTTCTGCAACCAAACGATGATAATAATTGATTTTTGCGTAAGTTTCTTCATTTTTCGGAGTTTCTGTTGCCTTATTGGGTGAGGTTTCTATGTGAAAAAGTCCAAAACTCATAAACAATTTTTCCCAAAAAAAAGCCAACGACGGAGACAATTATGTATTATCTTCTGAACTGCCATTATAGACAAACATAAACAATAATGCAATGATCAATAACAACAAAGCATTATAGATGGCACACTGATCTTGGACACCTCTCTTAGACTTAATTCTATTATATGTATACAGGGTCTTTCACGAGGAACCTCACCCATATTTATACTGAACGTATTTTCATGAAATTCAGCACTTATTAGTCCAGTCATCTTAGTAGTTTCACCTCGGAATGTGAGATACCCAGCTGTATATTTGTATAAACCTTTATTTTGACACCCTAAAACATGTCTCAAAACCTACATATTGTAAGGTGTCCGCGTCTGTCAAAAAATAAGGTCAAAGGTCACAAAAATCGATTTTTTTGACGTTTTTTGCAAATATCTCGTTTCCTATAGGGTTTACGGGATTTGTATTTATTATCAATATTATAGAAGATAAAATTCTCTACAACTTTTGTATGAAAATTTTTTTTATAAGTTGAATCGTTTTTGAGATAGAGGGCTGTGAGCGCGCAATGTTTACTTTATAGAGGATCTTTAAAGGTCAACCGGTAGGTCCGATCAAAAATATGTCTCAAATAGTTAATAAAATGTTTAGAAATATATAATTATAAATTATTATAATTTTTTTCGAAAAGTTCATTATAGTTAATGTTTTTTTATGACTTATCTATTGTTAGTTAAGTATCAATGTATTTAATCACACTTACCTGGTTGTGAATAATTATTCAAACAACGACAAACTCTGATTTAAATTTTTTTCTTCTTCCTCATTATCATCGTCTTCTGGTTGAATTTGCGCTTCTTCTTCATTTTCTTCTTCAACGACATTTGTCTCCAGGTCTTCCATGATGTCAGGGTCAAAGGTCCCATCTTCACTGGCATCACTCTGGTATGGCAGAGCATTGAGACAAGCTTGGCCATTACACTGGCCACAAGCTAAAGAGCACTGCAACCCCGATTTTCTGCAACCACATCGCGAACCACAACCATTTTTGCAGTTGCAGGATATTGTGTTAAGCAATTCCTCTGGAGCAGGTGGTAAAATTGTTGTGATTGGTTCCAGGAATTCGTTACGCATTGTCCAACCCCACTCCTGGGGTTCCAAATCATGCCTAACCTAACATAGCTTCAGTTACTTCATTATTATTATTATTATTATTATTATAATTGCAATAAGAGTAGAGGTACAAACCTATAATACTCAATCTAAGAAAAAAAAAAGCGTACATGTATGTGTGAAGTGAATAATTGAAAAATAAAATGATCACATCCTTAACATCAATTAGTAAAAGAAAAGAATACCCAATTACAGGCGATCATATGCATTCTTGAAGGCATTCGTGCTAGCAGCCGCGACCACGCTGTCGGGTAGACGATTCCAAGAATGAAATATTCTGTTGGGCAAAAACCACTGTCTCTCAGATGTTCGAAATTTCTCTCTAGCTAGCTTGAACGAATGGCCACGAAGATGATTCCGATTCATAGTGAAGAGATCCCTCATCTGATCGCCGAAATGACCATGAACGGCTCTAAAAGAAAATATCAGGTCTCCTCGCAATCTCCTGTTCTCGAAAGTTGGTATGTTGAGCAATCGTAATCTTTCTTCATAAGATGGACGCACCGCACCATAAGTAAGTCTGGTGATCCATCTTTGTAGCAGCTCCAATCTGTTCCTGTCTGCCTGGAGGGAAGGCCACCATGCAGGGCCAGCATATTCTAGGATCGGACGGACATAGTATCGGTAGAGTAGATTGAAAGTTTTGGCATCACAACCTTTGAAGCACTTGAAGAGAAGAAAAGTGAGTTGTTTTGATCTGGAGATGATGTTACTTATATGATTCGTCCAAGTTAGGTCATTCGAGACTGTGATCCCCAGATCTTTCTGGCTTGTCACCGTGCGTAAGGGCTGACCGTCGATGGTATAAATCTTGTTCGGGTTATCTTTACCAATATGCATCAGAGTGCACTTCTCTATATTAAGAGGCAACATCCAGTCAAGGCACCACCTACAAATAGTATCTAAATCCTCCTGCAGGGTGTCCGAGTCGGATATGGGGTTATTATAGACTTTGGCATCATCAGCGAAAAGCGCACTTTTGGATTTAAGGAGACGGGGAAGATCCGAAGTGTAAAGCAAATATAGTACAGGCCCCAGCACAGAACCCTGTGGTACGCCAGAGATGACCGGAGTATAGGAGGACGAGTAGGAATCACCCACCTAACACGAAACGTTCTATTCGCAAGGAAAGCACCGATCCATCTCAATAAGTTACCTCTGATTCCCAGGTGCTCCAGTTTTTTTAGAAGTCTTTTATGAGGCACTCGATCGAAAGCTCTGGCGAAATCAAGGAAAACCACGTCAACAGGATCCCCTCGGTCCCATGCTCTGGTCCAGTCTGATAAACAAGACAGCAGGTTTGTGATCGTCGAACGTCCGGGGATGAATCCATGTTGCTCTCTCGGAAATATACCATTCATTTGCGAGAACTCAACTACCTGGTCGCATATTATTCTTTCCAAAACCTTCGCTACAGATGAAACCAAATTAATTGGCCGGTAATTGTGAGCCGACAGCTTGTCTCCACGTTTGAATATCGGAGTAACAGTTGAAGACAACCAATCAGATGGAAGGGAGGCTGTCGACAGAGATCTGGAAAAGAGGATGTGCAGAGGAGCAACAAAAGCCCTGGAGCAACGGTGCAGAAGATTCGATGTGATGCCATCCCTACCAGGGGAGGTATTGAGCTTGATGGTGGTGAGGTATCTCTCAACTATTTCTTCACTGATCATGATGTCGCTTATATCTTCAACACCACGTGGAGTGAGAGGAGCAGGAACATTTCCGTGGAGCTCTGCGGAAAACGTGGATGCAGAAGTCTCCGCAAGGATATCTGCAGTCTCCTCTGCACTCTCGCATAGCTGTCCACTGGATCTTCTGATTGACGGAACACCAACCTTAGAGTTGAGAGACGACCTGATGTATTTGAACAACTTTTTTGGGTTTTTCGAAGAGGCTAAATCATCCTGGAACCTTGACTTCGCGAGCTTTATCTTTTGATCGACGAAATTGGAGAAACTTCTATGATTCTGATAGTCGGAATTCGATCTTGAACGTAAGTACCTCTGCCACATTGATTTTTTCAGTTTCACCAATCCGAGTATACTTGCATCGATCCAAGGTCTTGACGGGCAGACTCTAGAACGCCTAGTACGAGTATTGTTAGAGACAGCCTCGTCAACCACATTCAGAAATGTAGAACACACCGCATCCACATCCTTGCCACCCAGCAAGAGGTCCCAACTCCTTGATAAGATCTCAGAAGTGATTGCGTTGTAGTCAATCACCTTAAATAACCTGGTTGTCCCCGAAGACCCAACACACGGCTGCAACTGTATCTCAGTGGTCAAAGCAATGTGGTCCGACTTCCCGAATGGTGGAAGATAATTGATGTCTGATACTATATTAGCATCAGTTGTG
Organism: Adalia bipunctata; assembly: GCA_910592335.1. NCBI lineage: Eukaryota > Metazoa > Arthropoda > Insecta > Coleoptera > Coccinellidae > Adalia > Adalia bipunctata. The sequence goes on from OU342951.1 coordinate 29,296,389, forward strand.
AAAAATAGATCGAGCACTGACGGTATTTGTCCGATACGGTATCGTGTAGGTTCCAATACTAGTTGTTGAATTGCAGAAGAACTAACCATTTCCGCATAGGGAAAGGATGGTGAATTACACGATGGCATTGTTGTTAGGGGCCATCTGATATCAGGGCAGTTGAAATCTCCCGTGATCAACATATTACTATATTGAGTAGAGGAATTCACCAAAAATTCTACGCAGTCTCTATCGGCTACACACGGACGAGGGCGGTAAATGCAACCGACAAAAAGAGCAAATTCCCGGTTGTGAATCCTCAGGAAAAGGTTGTCAATACCAGACCAATCCTGGTGCGAGACCTCAACCTTGAAAGAGTTGGTAATACTGGAATTAACATAAATACACACTCCTCGATGACCAAGAGTGTCCAGATTGTCGTCGCGATACAGCTCATAGTCGGCGATTGCAAAAAGAGAATCGGGAATTGAGGGTTGAAGCCAGGATTCCGAAATGAATATCAAGAACGGTTTATGAATTTGTACGAATGCTTGTAGTTCAGAGAATTTGGAAGATAAGGATTGTATATTAGTATACATGACTGGCCAAGATTGGAGTCTATCTAGTTTTTTGCATTTTCATTACTCTTGTATGGGTTTGATGTTACAATAGATGGAATCCCCCCGACATACTTTATTGTAATATTCGTTTCTCCAGAGTCCTGCCTTCTCTTCAGCTCACCTCTGACCGCTTTCAGCGAAGCAACTTGCTCCTTGGTTTTGTCGTCCTGCACTCTTATTGTACGATACTTCGGATGACCATGAAGTGTGGACTTATTTCTCAATATGTTAGTCACCAAGTCGGAATTCGAGAATGAGAGTTTCATCCAGCGCGGTTTGGTTTTATCCTTGGAGGGCAACCTGGTGACATTAATGATGGACATACTAGCACAGGGAGAAACATGGTCGACAATTTCAGCAGCGGATTTTTTATCTTCACTCTCGTTCGCCTCGGGTACATTGACTAAGATTAAATTGGATGAGCGTTTTACTCTCTCCAGGATTTCTGGCATAGAGTTATCGACATTTTTTGTTTTCAAGTTAGACAACATGCTCTCTGTAGCCGCTATTTTAGTTGTTATGGATGAAATATCGCTTTCAAAGGAAGAGTTGGCCTTCTGTATAGCCAATATATCTGTGCTAAACTTCTGAATTGATGACTCATGAGAAGAAAGAGTTTCGGAATGGGCGCTGAGAGTTGCAAAACACATGTCCAATCTGGAACATATGTCTTCCTGCCTCTTTTCCACCCTAGCTAGACTAGCTGACATAATATTCATGTGCTCCATCAATTGATTGAAATGTTTGAGCGAAGTTTCTGATGAGGCGATGATGCTGATGTTTTACTTGAAAAATATGTGAAGCAAGTAGCATGATATTTAGCTTTAGCAGCAATCAAATCATAATGGAAAAGTATACGATTTTTTACTATTTCTCCGAAATCATCACCAGGTTCTTCTGCTTTTTTAATCACAGATTGTTTGAATTCAAGAGTACTCACTTTTTTTATTTTACGTCCGTATTTTTCCTCTTTCTTTATCTCTACGGCCTCATCAGCTGTTTCACCACAAAATATACATTGAGTCTTAAAATCAAACACTTCACTTCGTCTTTTACAGGGTACAGATGGAGAAGCAATGCTTTCCCCTTTTTCTAATCACCGTTTTGCAGCTTGAATACAGTTTTTGCTAATGTAAACACTTCGGCATTTTTCATGCACTTTTACAGAGGTTACGGATTTTAGACGATCAATGAGGCCATCATTTCTTTCGATACTTGCCTTTCTCAAAGTCTTTAAGCCGCGCACTACTTCAACTAATGCATCTTTTGAATCAGAGTTATTACATATAAAACACACATCAGCCATAATTCTTGAAATAGTACGTAGTTACCAAGATACGATTTAAACTTACGAATAACCATGGTTACTATAAAGTGGTTCCTTGATAAAGAAAACGGTCGAAACTCTATACAAGACAGCGGTCACTGCCCTCTATCTCAAAAACGATTCAACGTATAAAAAAACTTTTGAGACAAAAGTTGTAGAGAATTTTATCTCCTATAATATTGATAATGAATACAAATCCCGTAAACCCCATAGAAAACGAGATATTTGCAAAAAACGTCAAAAAAATCGATTTTTGTGACCTTTGACCTTATTTTTCGACAGACGCGGACACCTTACAATATGTAGGTTTTGAGACATGTTTTAGGGTGTCAAAATAAAGGTTTATACAAATATTCAGCTGGGTATCTCTCATTCCGAGATTCTCACCTTATTTTGACTAATATGACTGGACTATAAGTATTTCACGATGCTGATGAAATCTAAAATATTTTCAAGGTATGACCACCTCCGGTTTTTCCGGAAATGACGTCAACTTCCGTTTTTCAAATTAGAACACCATTTTTTTTATGGCAGATATTGAATCTACGTGAAAAAATAATGTGAGTGTATGCCCTAAAGTGGATATTAACTCAGAAAATATCCATTTTAGGGCAAGGATGTGATGCATACACTCACATTATTTTTCAACGTAGATTCAATATCTGCCATAAAAAAATGGGGTTCTAATTTGAAAAAATTGATTTTTCACGATTTTGTCATCCCTAACTTTGAAAGCGATTTTTTCACCCCCTGTATCATGAATCGCGATTTCGATTTTCAAAGTTGATTCATCAATCTTACATCTTGAAAAATCCCAAAAATGGAAATTTTCCATCCAAAAACCTCGAAGTTATTCTTGTTTCAGTGGAGCTCTATTTTCGATTTTTTTTTCGAATTTTGCCGCTCAGAGAGAATTTTTCAACCAAAACTGAAAAATGTTACATCAAAATAACTTGAAATTTTCTAAGGAATCTATTTCTGCAATAAAAAAATGGTGTTCTAATTTGAAAAACGGAAGTTGACGTCATTTCCGGAAAAACCGGAGGTGCTCATGCCTTGAAAATATTTTATATTTCATCAGCATCGTGAAATACTTATAAGTGCTGAATTTCATGAAAATACGTTCAGTAGTTTCCCGTATAAATATGGGTGAGGTTCCTCGTGAAAGACCCTGTATAATTGAAAGAAATATCAAATATCATATCATTTGCCATTATAAATAATGACAAATGAAATGTGAAACCGAACTAGGTCTCCGATACCGTTCAGTAGTTTCCCGTATAAATATGGGTGAGGTTCCTCGTGAAAGACCCTGTAGAGTACCTACCTTGTACATATATTTCAATTGTAGATTCTTGAGAAACAAAAAAACCTTTTTTCATTTTCCATTTTTCAAAATTCTGCTCTGTTGAAATGAGCAATTCCAAAAAAAATTGGTCCAAATACGTGCCTGATAAGATGGTATGGATGCGAATACTTCAAAGATCATATTCTTCGAGTGAAACTTTATTGAAACATTAATTCAATGCTCTACTACAAACCTTATTGGAATAAAAGTTAAAAACACGATATCTCTTAGCAAAAGCATTTAGTTTTGTCCGATCATATCTGGAATTGAATAGCCATATTTCTACCATCAAAATACGTTTCTTTCTCGATTATCCTGAAGATTTGTTCATAAACACAAATAATTTGTTCATATTTTCCTTATTTCAGAAACGAAGATTTTTCATTCAATTTATGATTCATTATGCTAAATCAACCTATTTTGTATTCAAAACAATATTCTTCTATTAATATTCCATAGAATTTTCAGTAGGGACGTTGCCATATTAAATTATCGGTTTAAAAGACGAACGTAGCCTACCGTTAAGGGGCCGTTATACTCTGGTCGACGGTACCGATTCTCCATTCAGAAAGTGTCTTTCATTATTCCAAGTTCACGCCCTCAATTTTGACCTGAAAGCTTGATATTTTTCAAATTCTCCTGGAATTTCAGACAGTTCGCTGCGATTTCACACTTTCTGGAAGTCTTTTCAGGATTTCCATACTTTTTTGCATTAATTAAGCGCCTAACCAGATAATTTTTTTTTAATGTAGAACTGATTTGTCGAGGACACTCCGACGAATTTTCTGAAATGAAGTTGATGAACAACCGCCGAAAAACGATTATGATATCGATTTTTATAGACTCTCAAATTCAGCCCGATTTTTTCATTCTGAAACATGATTTTTCCAAGGAGAATTGGATTGCCCTCAAGACATCCTTCAACCTCAATTCAACGAGAAAATCAAGCCTTTAAAAGAACGTTTAAATTTATTACCTCCATGTAAAATTTTTATATTATTGAAAACTATGAAGTGGTTGAGTGTAATGGAGTGACTAGAGAAAACAGTATTGATTTATATTGCAGAAAAGATATTTTATGTTCCTCAATTCCAACTCCGATTCCAGTGAATACTCTTACTTTGGATCAGTTCCTTTTCTTGAGTTCTATCGAATTCAATAATTTTATCTCTTCATTTCATGTTCCTCAACATTTGTGAGATTAACAATTAATTAGATTTTACATATCTATCTACATCAAACTTCTGTGATTCACACATGAAAATTCGACAATGCTGATAAACATTCCGACAACTTGTTAACTCGTAGTGCAATGAAAGTGTAAAGATATGGACAAAAAATGGTTTTTTTATGGACTCATCTTCAAACGAAGCCGAATTTTGAAAAATTGTATGAGAAAAAAGTATTTCGTTTGATGACAGGATTCTCATAAGTAATATCATGAGTGCATCCAATTTTTCCGGAAAAAATCGAAAAAACACGTTGCTGAGTAATATTTTAACAAGAAGCATGAGTGCATGTGGCAACAAAAATCCGAGTCGAAGACGAGGATTTTTGCACCTGCACGAATGCTTTTTGTTAAAAAAATATTTCTTTGCACTGTGTTTTTTCGTTTTTTTTCCACAGGAAAAATTAGATGCACGAATGGTATATTCTATTTCATGAGTAACAGATTATTCTGGATGCATTATGTATTATACCTATATATGTGTTATAAATTTTGGTTGACAACAACTGTCAAGTTTTGCCGCAGGTAAACCCGAAAAAACTGCTGACAGCTGCTGCCATACAGTTTTTTCATCTAGAAACTATTTGTTATTCAAAATTGCGCGTTTCTGATTGGTGGAAATTAAGACGAGGGAAATAGTCCAGAAAAAACATATGTACTAGTTGAAGACTCATCCCGTATTTCTCAATATGAAGCATATTATTTGTACCATAGTGTATAGTTTCAGGGTTGATACATTCTGAAAATAAATGTGTGATCCGTATTATGAGTGGGCTAAGTTGAAGTCCTTTCAAAAAACGAGATTATTACTATCACTCTTATGTTAGCAGATTCTACCTCGTAAGTACTGTTTTATTTGGCATAGGATAACTTTTATCACAATGCGAACTTGGAGTTTCATGAACTATTCCAGATTTCAGAGAATAAAGAATATTTGTGATGTTCATAGGAATTTTACATTCACTCATTTACCTCACCAGGTTTTAATCTATTACAACAGTAAAATGAATAAATAATGATTATAATACCAGCAATAATATATTTCCGATTTGTTAGAGGTATTTCAGTGCCCTGCAAACATTTCATTTAATCTAACAAATTTCAATTGATGAATCTTTATACTCTCAGAGAGAACTTGGTTTACATTTTGAGGTATTAGCGAAATATATTTTGTAGAAAAAAAATATTTGGATGAGTGAGATTGGGTAGATGGACTTCTGTTTCTGTTTTTGCAGTTTTAGGTTTCCACTCCACTTCAGTACGAAGCAAGATTAAATTTCTCATCTTCCACATCAAAGTTTGCATCCTACTGCCAGAAGGTATTTTTCTTAGAGAGTGCTTTACTGAGATTATAACCGATTTCATCCATCGTTCGGGGCAATGAGACCCTACAAAATTAATCATTCGGACGTAATTCACTAATGAAGGAGAAACGACTATATCAAAACAAACATCAAATAATCTTAACCCCTCGCCACGGCTGATGGCGGAGATTTCATTAAGTTCATTTGCAAACAACTGGCTGCTGCCTGTATTCAAAGCAAAATATTTGCGGCTGGAGGTTCTCTTACAACAGAACCGCAAATTATTACGAACGGGCTGAATATCAACATAGTCTACGGCGGGGTTAAGATTCTGACTAAGAGAAAAACCGCTGGTGATTCGTAGAAAAAGGGATCTAAGGAATTTCTGATGGCTCACAGCAGTCACAGCGTATCCAGAACAATAAGACAGGACGACTCAAATGTTTTACGTCGTTTCATACGAAAATCAGCTTTGATCGGTGGAGCATACAAAGTGAAGAATCCTTTTTTGCATATTCGAGATGCTTTCCAATTTGAGCTGTTGTTTTGAATAGCCCGCTATTTCGGTAGATCTCCCTTTTGAAGCTGTCATTTCTTGATATTTGATAAGTGAAACTGTGCCATTGAAATAATTGAACCGATACACGCTACAACAATGCATTGAAATTATTAAAATTCACTATAAAAATGGTGGAAATTCGGTAGAGGCGGTTCGTAAAACATTTTTAGGTCGTCGTGAAGCACCTAGTGAACCGCAATACAGAAATTTGTGGAAAAATTTGAGCTGTAGGGATAAGTTAGTGATGTGAAGAATGAAACCTGTGCACGTCGCTCAAGAACAGCCGAGAATATTGCTGCTGTAGCGGAAAGTGTTGAAGAAAACCTAGGTTTGTCCTTTCCCGTCGTTCTTTTGGAATTAAGAAAATTGATGATTTTTCATGGCCGGAATTGGATGGTATTGATCTGGACGTTTACTCTCACTAAGTCAGAGCTACGTGCCATACAAGCAACGAAACCATTGATCAATTACGGGGAAAGTTCCCGGACCGTGAAATCTCTCGAAGAGAATTGTAAGCAGAGCTCTTGACTTCTTCTAAAGCTATAACAACGTATTCTGAGCCAGCTGGATAGTATGTTGTTTGAATCTTTGTTTTCATCCATGGCATCTTCTAGGAATTTTAACTCAAGAAGTCATTGCTTCACATTATGAATACTTCGAACCGTGGCATCTTTCTCTTCGATTGTTTGATGATGTTGAACTAATCTTCGCGGACAGAAATATTTCGAAACTTTCTACTTGCTGTCTCTATCACACCGGAATCTGTATTATTTGTTGAAAGGGAATAGCCCGATACAATGAGCGTAAGATCTATAGTTTCTTTCGCCATATTGGGAACTTGAAGAAGTTTTGATAACGTGGAACACATTCGATTCTGCCCAGTGCATAAATAAGCAAATTACTTTTCATGTGATTCTTTTCCTTGTGTTTCATCCCGAACAATAGTTTGAATTGTACTTGATTCACTACTCCAGCGAATGTTATAGCAATTCATTCATAGCAGAAATACAAAATATCCATCAGGTCGTGAACATGATAAGTATGGACTTAGTGTGTTCATTTTAAAGAACTGAAAAGTATTCCAGTAAAGCTATCTAACGGAAACCCTAACTGCAAAACTGAAATTTGCAAACTTGGTTCCCTTCAGCTCTTAACCCCTCATATACAGGATGCATAGAAAAAATGGTGTGGTCACTCTTGAAAATATTTTCAGTCGAAATGCGTTCCAAATACCATAATATGAGTGCCATTGTTCTATTTAAATTTTCGCCTATAGATGCCAGCCATTGGGAAATATACCAATGTCGTTCTCATTTCAAAGCTTTGTTGTTTCTATTTCTTGTTGAAAGTTAATTGACAGTTCAGTATAATCTTTCTTTGTTATTTGTGTTCATTTTGTTTCGTTTTTGGTGAGCGTTTTCATTAGTTTGGGTTCATAGTGATGATCCAAATAATAGTTCAAATTTGAGCAGTCGTTCATCTAACTCGTAACAAGATCAACGTTGTGGGTAAATTCGCATTAGAGAACTCTACGGAAACAAATTTTGACAGCTGTCAAAAAAATGACAACAGCTGTCAAACAAATCGTCCTTGATCCAAGATATGTAAATACCGAAATGTATCTCCTATTCGAATTCCAGGTTTCTTTATGAGCAACAAAATGTGTCCGAATGTTGCCTCGGTGTGTAAGCCACCTAAGGAAATGATTCGAGTCGTCGAATTTTGACTGTGATCGAAGAATATCATGGTTCTCAGGTAGTAGAACTCCATTTTAATTGGGGTGAGTAACCTCCAATATTTGAAGTTGATCATTAATTATCTCTCCTCCTCTTCCTGGCAAGAATATCAATTATGCATGTTCATTATCCTTCAGAGTAAAATTTAACACATTTCCTTTGATACTGCGAATGCCATATTTTTTATCTGATTCAATTTCACCGAATAAAGTTTTGATAGGCTTCATTCAGTAAGGTGAATTTGCCATATTTTTCACACATTCCTTCTCGTAGTTCCTTCTCTGTTTCTATTACCAGATAAAATTTCATGATACTTTGTAATGAACTTCAATTTCTCCGTCTAGAAATTGATTTTCATTTTAAATTTTTTTCTTTTCCGAATTTTTATTTCAAATTCCTGCATTTCATTTCCGTTCATAATTACGCCGAGAAGATCGAATATGGTCCGTTCGATGTTGTTTTGCATGCAGAGAATCTAGTAAAAACCTTCATAAAAACCACCAAATGTGGATAACGCCGTTTTTTGCTTCGTACGGACGATCAGCCAGATTCACAGAAATTTTACTGAAGTACTTTTCTAGAAAAGTAACATTTGTGCGCCGGCCATTCTCGTTCCCCCCCCGGGGAGGATATAAAAGCCGATGTTCCCCTCACCTGGGACCTTACAATTGATTTCGAATTCCATAGTGAATGAGAGTCCTTTTTGCGATTTTTCACGTTTCTTTTGAATCCTGCTAATTCAGTATTTTGCTTGAATTTTTAACTACGCTTTCATCATTTTGATAGATTTCCGTTGTAAATCTCAACCGATTCTTTTCCGTTTGCAAAGTGAGTGCTTGTGCGTTGAAATCGTAAGTACTGAACCGATTTATTGCAGTCCCATCTTGATCCTCGTTGAGTCTACTAAAATAGCTGTTCCGCCGAAATTCATTCAGTAACTTTGCAAGCAAGTACTATAGCACGTTTGACCGAATAATCGGCGTCTGAGATCCGTCCTTTATGGCGAGTATTCCCATAGTCTGATCGAAAGGCCCCTACAAACCAATACTATAGTACATTACGCCGTGCAAACGTAAAACCAGCTAAGTAGACAATATAACTCTTTTGAGTGTTGGGACTGAAAGAAAATCGAAGTTAAATAACTGCTGTACCTTTTTTATATATACTGCGCACCTGTCTTATCCGTTTGACATTTTTCTATATACAACTGCATACTTGAATTCACTCCGTTTAATTGATATTTCCCCCTTCTGTTCTGGCTGACCCGTACTCGTGAAATATTTATTGCTTACTGTGCTCGCGATCAGGCGAAACTGATCACCTTATTAAATTTGTGTATTTTTATATTTCATTTATTTTTGGCATTACTGTTTATTTGTATTCTCATTTCCATCAACTGAATAAACTGTGGAAATTGTTCTATTTCTGAATTATCATTTATCGCTAACATCCTAGATAATAGGGGACTCTGTCTCCGACTAGCAGCTGCCCTGGTAGGTTTGCTATTCTCCCTATTAGTAAAAGAATAGCTGGCGCTCGAGGTAAGGTTCTCCGAGAAAAGCTCGTCACAACTTCAATCCAAGTCGATGAACAATATTTCAAAAAGCCCAGCAGTATTCACAGATGAGCACTGATTTTGTTGAAACCAAAACAATTCAACAATTTATGAACGTTTTTGAAACGTGTAACTTTCCATTAAATAGCAGGACCTAAAGAAAGATGCATAGAACACCTGGTGTAACGACTCTATACTAAAAATCGTGACCAAAATTTGTAGATCAAAACGGCATCCTAGATTTCAGATTTTGGTCAAGTTCCGCAATAATCCGCAATATTTTGCGGTCGTGGCGCTACTTTTTGTATAACATGGGTTATGTTATGTTTTTAGAGAAATGACACAATGACAGTTGTCTCTGATCACAACATGTATTAATTTCGAATGTCATAAAGATTGTGGTTATAGAATAATAGCGCGACCTCTTTTGGGAGAAATGAAAAGCCGCACAAAATTTCAGATGATCAATCGACAAAAAAGTCTTAAACAAAATCTAATCAGTGCCAACACTAGGTATTCTATGCATCTATACCTAAAGGAACACAATTGACATAAAAAACGTCAGAACATATTGCTCATTGTTGTCATTATAAACAATTTAAATTCTATCATTTCTATTTGAAAACTCGTCGAAGTCAATTCTATGTGTTGAAAGCTGAACCAAATTGACAAACTTAGCTCCGAATCTGGGTTCGTTGTTCACAAAATTCAGCGGAGTGTAGGCGATGCAGCATGCAATGAATCAAATAAGATAGGATAAAACCAATTTAATGATCCGACGTGGAATTTGAGCATTGGTTTTTTGCGCCGGCGTCATTGCTGGCGAGTAGAGAAATCGCAATATTTTCGAGCTTATAAAAAAATAGTACTGGAGGTATTTCGTCCCCAATCAACGCAGCTGCGAGCAGTTTGCAATTTTTTTATTGGGCGTATTTGTCCTGACAGCTTCGATGGTCCGATGGAGCGAAGTTTGCCATTTTGGAACGACTTTAAATTTCACATTAGTATTTTCCTGAGCCTCACGATAAAACATCAATTTTATAATGTTCCACGTATTTTCCTGCAAATTGTTTTCAAGGGTTCGTCTCTTGACATTCGACCTCAAACTCAGGAGGTTTGATATGAAATTATTATCATTGGGGTGGATGGTAGATATACTTTAATATATAATCGAGTATCGTTTTTGCCACATCAAAGGTTCGTGAAAATTTCCTTCGTCTCTTTGGTCGTAATATATAGGGCAATATGCATTTCCGGAAATATTGCCAACGCTCTCAGTGAGGAATTTCATTATAACACAAGCTCCTGTTGAGAATATAGGGAAGTCAGGTAGGTACGATATATTCTAAATTGTGGATTCATTCCATGGAATGAAAGTTGGCAAACTGGCTTAGGAACTATGATACATGTTTCTGATGATTTTTATGGGCAATCAACAGATTCACTCAAAACAAGATTACAATTTCATATAAAAACCACATAGGTTTTTATTTGTGACAATGATTTTCATCACATTCCCCTCACGAAACAAGTATCGGGGGTTTTATTTAGAGTGACTTAAAATTGAAATAAAACACATATAAATTGAGATTGAAGCCAAATGATTTTTTATTTGAATGACTATTTCCCTCGTCTTAATTTCCACCAATCAGAAACGCGCAATTCTGAATTACAAGGGGTTTCTAGATGGAAAGACTGTATGGCAGCAGCTGTCAGCAGTTTTTTCGAGTTTACCCGCGGGAAAACTTGACAGTTGTCACCAAAGGCTACAATAATTGAGTTTGTTGTATTTTGCGTTTAAATAAATCACCTCTTTGTCAGTTTCGAAATCAATAACTCTACATAATGAATGAAAAATAATCTGTTACTCATGATATAGTCTTGTCAATGATAATTGACCAACCGAATCGCAGCTTTATGATAGTTGGCGATTACGGACATGCGTATAATTAGTTTTCAAATAAAGTAAGATGAAATAACCTACAAAGATGTAAGTTGTCTATCTTCCGTTCTTATTCCTTATTTTATCGTATGTTCAGTAGTAATATGAGTTGCATGGAAACATCACGAGTCCGCAGGAGGAGTGGTGTTTCCTCAAAGCAACTCATTTGAGTTGGAAAATAAAAGAGAGTTATGTGGAAGGTAAATTCAATATCGTGTCGTGTGATATTTTATATGACTATTTCACTAACGCAGTGATACTCAAAGTGTTTTCCGCGGAACCCTAGGGTTCCGCGATACCCCTGTAGGGGTTCCGCAAGAATTTAGAAAACAAAATCGAAACACCACCTTCTGGTCGAACGTTTAGTCGTAAGCGCTTCTCATTTATCAAAATCGCCGACTCTTGTATTTTGAGAGTCCTAGGACCATGATACTAAACCCCACAAGATAAGATCACACTGTCTTGATGAATGAGTTTTGAATAGGTTGGCGCATGACGTCTCTAGGTGACAAACGGCGCTTATTTTCAGATTCATTTTCTTGCTTTCGCTTAATTCTTGCGTGAATATAATTTTCTTCTTCGGAATATTTGCAAAAATACCGAATCCGATCGAAAAGAAGTCAAAACAGTTGTTGATTATAAAATAACACTTGGAGATTCGAGCAAAATACTAACTCGTGACAAATAGATGGGTAGTTAAATTATCGAGAATATGTTTCGACTTTCAAATCAATTTTCCTAATTTTTTTCTTGGAATGATTCAATTGCTACAAAATATTGTGCGAACTTCAACTGATACACGAGAGAATTAGTATTTCAAGTAACGTGTGGTAACATGTGGTAAAGTAAGTAATAATTAATAACTGTTACATTGTACTTTCAATACACTCATTAATAAAGAATTCACTTTTAAAAAGACTTTTTTATATTGTAGGTTTCCGTCAAGTATTTTGCTTGTCGAAAGGGTTCCGTCCCCAAAAAAATTTGAGAACCGCTGCACTAACTAACTGAAAGTTAAGCAACAGCATATTCGAGAAAAGCAATGAAAAACATGTTGACAACTACAATTTGTATTTATCAGTTGTCGAACCCTTCGTATCCTTGGTTCTATCGTTGAAAATACCGAAGTTGTAAGACGAATCATAATTCAGAGACAGTTGGTATTTACGTGATAATACGAGCTATTTTTGGTCTGTGGTTGGTCAGTTTTTGGAATGAGTGAAATAGTCTGTATACAGGGTGGCCCACCCCAGACGCGGTTCTCATTTTGAGGCACTAAATGAAAACATTTTGAAATTTTTTTTTTCGTGAAATGTAAAGGACAATCAGATGCACAATTTAAAATTGTTTTCACATATACAGGGGGTTTGATAACAAAGATATAGACCAAAGTTACACTTTTTTAAATGGAATACCCTATATATGAATTCAAAAATTGAATGGCAAGCTCAAATAATGATGAATTTATAAAGACCATTTTATGCCTTAGAAGAACCATTGTAGAGGAAATGGCGAAAAATCGAAAAAAAGGAGTACTTTTAATTTACAATTAATGAATAAACCCTTTAAGCCAACGAGACAGACAATGTTTTTTCGTGTAGATATATTGGCTACCCTTATGCAGAAGAAAAAAATTTAACTCTGGAATATACTGAGTGATCATAATTAATGTTCGAACATTAACTAAAAATAATGGTCAAAAACTTTCTTATTTCAAATGGCACACTCAGTATTTCTGTACCTTGTTGAACGTAAAAATTAATATCGAAACTATTTTCATTAGGTTTCCCTATACCTAAACCTAATAGTTTTCAAGTAATTTTCGATTTTTAATTCAACTAGTTGACCTACTATTATGGTTAGCGATATTCATAAGTAATATCATAAGTGCACCCAATTTTTCCGAAAAAAATCGAAAAAACACGTTGCTAAGTAATATTTTAACAAGAAGCATGAGTGCAGGTGGCAACAAAAATCCGAGTCGAAGACGAGGATTTTTGCACCTGCACGAATGCTTTTTGTTAAAAAAATATTACTTCGCACTGTGTTTTTTCGATTTTTTTCACAGGAAAAATTAGATGCACGAATGGTATTTGACAAGACTATTTCTTGAGTAACAGATTATTCTGTATGCATCTATGTATGTATTATTAATTTTCGTTGACAACAACTGTCAAGTTTTGCCGCGGGTAAACCCGAAAAAACTGCTGACAGCTGCTGCCAAACAATTTTTCCATCTAGAAACCATTTGTGATTCAAAATTGCGCGTTTCTGATTGGTGGAAATTAAGACGAGGGAAATAGTCATAGAAATACTTGAAAATATTTGTGGGGAAATGCTTTCAATATTATTTGAAATCTGGAAAACTCATATAAAGATCTCAATAATGGTGTTGCGGTCACGCAAGATTTATGATTTCTTTATGAATGATTAGGTATCTACTGTTTTTCTGAATATCAATTCTTTTTTCAATTATTTTCAAATTAATTTCGCCTAGAAGATATTAAGTGTCATTATCATTCAATCTTTTTCGGTACATGCCCTTAAATTTTTCTTTATTCTTATCATTTTGAAGTTAAGCCATACGTTCAAAGAATCATGTAACAAACGATTCATTTGAAAAAATATTTGCTCAGGCGATGAACCTTTGATTCTTCATACTTGTTATCTCCAATTGTTGCATTGAGTATTAGTAGACTCAAAGTTTCAAAGATGTTCACAAAATACCTTCAAATACTACCGTACTACTGAACTGAATGTCCTTATGCTGGAGAAACTCGTTCCACTCGATACTCAACTCACTCTCTGGCCAGAGGTTCACGATCACAGATCTCTTTTGAAAATCTCTAAAAGTCTTCAAAATATTGAAAATGTGAAGAATAGGGAAATGTTGGACTGGAGCACAGGTTCATCGCCTGAACAAATATTTTTTTAAATGAATCGTTTTTTACAGGATTCTTTGAACGTATGGCTTAACTTCAAATCAAAACGATCGGAATAAAGAAAAATTCAAGGGCATGTACCGGAAAAGATTGAACGATAATGACACTTAATGCCTTCTAGGCGAAATTAATTTGAAAATAATTGAAAAAAGAATTTATATTCAGAAAAATTTACAGATTTCGCAATCCTTGCAACCATCAGAGACATTGGAAATGATAACACCACATGTGAATATTACCAACATTTATTTGCATTTGAACTTAAAATGAAATAGTATTTTCAATAATAATAATCTCCTCCACGGTGCCAAATGTGCAACTCCCAACTCACCACACGTCATATAATCATAGAATGCCAACTATTCGAAGCCCAAAGAAAAGTACACAACGTTAGCAACAAAATGGAAGAATCCCTCAACATCAGTTCACCGCCCTGCACCAATAGAATAGCATTCATTAAAAGCAGCAAATTTAAAATATGATTACATCTATGACACAATACCATGACATGTATAATATATTATGAATGATACTAAACATTTTGTAAACATATCGAACTGAAACCGCTAATGGCCTTGTTGTCGAAGCGGCAAACAATAAATAAATAATAATAATGAATAATTTCTAATAATAAGCAATAATAATTGCAAGAAACAATCAATCAATAAATCCTAACATAAACATGTAAGAGGAAATCTTGTCACCGTATTTTAAAACAAAAATGTTCTTTCTAAAGTAAGTATTCTTAAGATATAATAATAAAAAATAAAGATATAAATAATTGGATGAAGCTGGGTCCATCCTGTCATTCCTGTCCAATATTTTCGAAGTGAATTTTGATTTTAGCAAATCTGGGTTTTCATAAAATTGGCTTTAGATAGAAGGAGTCAGTTTTTACTGAAATTTATGAATCTTATATGTAATTAGATCAACTCTCATCGGATGAAGATGATATTTTCTAAGCGAATTTTTATTTTACCAAATTTGGGTTTTCATGAAATTGGTTTGAGATATATAATATATGTACTCGGAGTAAACATCATCAGGAGAAGCAGAGTCCACCCCGTCCAATATTTTCGAAGGGAATTTTCATCATACCAAATCTGAGTATTCTCGAAATTGGCTTGAGATAAAAGGATTATGTTTTTACTAAAATACATGAATCTTATATGTAGGGAGGACGGGGGAATTCCACGCACCTAAGAGAAAATGCTCACAAAAACCTTCCTATGTACTTACACACAAACTTTCATAATTTAACTGCTGAATCATGAACCCATTTGGAACTTTTTCATCACAAGGAAAAGGTTCAAATACCTCTACCAATTGAGAGAAAAAAATAATTCTGAAAACTGTCTTTTCGCGGTATTCTCCCACGTTCTGGGTTATACCGCGCATGCGATGGTATAATTATGCGCATATCTTGAACAGCTGAGAAACTCGAAAAAATATATTTAATTTTTTAGGTAATAACCAACTACAATGTAAATTAAACAAATTTCCATGAATAGGTACAAAAAATATTATTGAAGAATTACCCCGCTACAGCTGCGCGTTATTCCCCCGGTGTGAGTCACCTAACCTAACTAATCACTGACAGTAGATGACGAAATACAATTAATTGTTCTTTTGCATTAAATAATGTACACATATGGAGGAAAATATTCATGCAATAGATTCATTAGGAATTAATAATAGGAGTACTTTCCACGATTCCAATTCCTCTCGAAAATTAGATCAGAGCGTCGTGAAACGAACAATCGGCTCCCTGGTCTAAACTGAAAACACGAATACCTTTAAATTACGGGAGGATGTTGGCAAGGCAAATACGAGATGGTGCGCTGTATCTAAATTTTGAAATTTAACTGAACTGAGTTGCAGAATATCAATGCGCAGAATTCCCCCGTCCTCCCCTACTCGAAGGAAATATCATCAGATGAAGCTGAGTACTCTCCGTCCAATATTTTCGAAGTGAATTAAGATTTTAGCAAATCTGGGTATTCATGTAATTGGCTTTAGATAGAAGGATTCTGTTTCTACTAAAATTCATGAATATTATATGTTCTCGGATCAACTAATGAACTATTCTTCAAATACCGAAATAATTGCCGAATCTGGCAACGTTGCAGAGAATTTGACGTACCTCCCACTGCCGCTCACAGGTCGACCTATCTTAATAAATCACGCGATAACTATCGAATGCTGTTTTGGTCTACTGGCGACACTTTTGTCTTTTGACCTTGAACGAAAATTCGTAACTTGCCTGTAATATACGAACATAACCATTTCCAATGTTAAAATTTCTACAATTTTTGTCTCATTTCATAAGAACAATGTATCAATAACATTTGACATAATGAATTTATTGCAAATCAGTACTATGCTCTTGGGGAATTGAGTACTGATTCTAATGAAATATAAAGTAAATATCTCCCTGCTTTAGAACAAAAAGGAAATAATAATTCAATAATTTTAAATTTATGAAAGTATTTGTTGTCATTAGTTTGAACTCATATAACAATTACTTTATAGGTATAAGAATATTTCTTTTTTGTTGAGCTTTATTATATCCCACTGTATTTTATTTTATATACATATTCATATTTGACATTAACATTTAAAAATTGTTCAAAAGGCTGTGTAAATAAAATCAACCCATTTCAGAATAAATATTTAATGCAACTATTATGATTTCACTACAATTAATTCGTTTTTAGCATGCAACAATTTGATTTTTAGCAATTCCAATTCTGCATTATTTTTTGCTCTTCTGAAAGTATCTTCTTCCAATTCCCTTTGTTTTCCTCTCTCATTTTTTTCCTTTAGGTTTCGCAGTTCCTCATCTGCAATTTGCTTCTGTACATTCAGAATGTCCTTTTCAATAGCAGCATTTTCATTCCGGGCTATTTGGAATTTTTTTTCCTCCTCAAAATACTCTAATTTTATTTGAGCTACTTTTAAGTATTCCTCTGAAAGTTGACCAGAAGTTTTTGTCATGGCTGGTCGCCTTCTTGATAAGAATGAGGAATTTCCAGTACATTGAGGAGTTGCCTCGATTATTCTTATCTATAAATAACACAAAATGAAATTAATGAAGTTTAAATTGGAATAAACAGCAATCACAAAATAATTAATGCTTACAGCAGGCGTATCCACTTCTTCAGTGATCTTCACTCTCTTTAAAGATTCCTTTTCATGGGATGTAATTGTAGCACATACCTCTTCTTCATTCATCGTTCGAGATGCTGAGGGGTTTTCAAATACCATGCTGTCAGAATCGAATATGTTCTTAAATCCTTCAACGCCTTTTTTATTCATAAGCCACAGAGCAAGATCCAGATTTGGGTCTTGAGGGGGCACCTGAGCTGTTCCACCACCGGTCAGATATACCTCTCTTCTTTCTGCTGCGATGTGCTTCCTCGTGTCCTTTTTTATATTCTCATAAAATTTTTTTAGAGATTCTTTGCCCCTATGATGTCCATCAGGGGATTGTGAATTGAATAAATTCGTAATTTCTTGCCACGCTTCCGTCTTTTCACGCCAAGTAACTGCATTCGTTTTTTATTTTCAATGGTGCCCTTGAAACTATTCACCAAATTTAAAAGTTTATTTTTCTCATTAGAAGAGAAATTTGGAGCTCTTGTTGATTTCTTTTCAACACTATCCATTTTGAATTCACACTTCACAAGGAAAAACCGAAAAACACAAATTATCTGTACGATGTTTGTACGTTGTCTGCATATATCTACTAATACCTATATGGATTATACGCCTGCTAATCTGAGTCTGAAAGTGAAGCCAGATCTTTGGTAACGATTGATTTGTACGCATGCGTCAACTCGAAATTCAAAAATGACAATAGACTTGGAGGTTATGTTATTTATTTACTTCAAACTTCAAGATATTCTTGCATATGACTTGGATGAAAACGTTCTACTAAAACATTTCCGTATTAGTTTTCACAAAGAAATGAATGTTATAAGTTTTCAGAAAACTATTTGATTCATCGTATTGAAGGGAATGCATTCTTTTAGCCGGAATAAATATTGATAATTCATGTATCAAGGATTTATCGAGAAATTTTCGTCAGAGGTTCTAATGGAATTCCGATCACCTGTTAAAATAAAACGTAGGTATGTCTGTAGGTACATCATTGCTGTGAGAATTAAGGTTGATAAAATGGTAACTCACACAGTTAAATAAACCCTTGTTATTAAAGTAATGTAGAAGTCAAAAAGATTTTGTGTTTTAGGTTAATTGAATAGTGAATATTTCATTGCTGAAACAAAATTGAAATGTGTTTTTTCAGTTAGGTATTCAAGGATATGTTTATTTGCAATGTTGCATCCCAATAGTAATTCTCTTTCACAGTTTTTGTTTGATAAGAAGTCTAAAATTCTTGTCTTGTTTTGTTGATCTACTTGCTCAGGTTTTCAATTCTGAATGAAAAAATTCTTTCTTTGCTTCAAACATTCCATTTTAAGATCCCATTTATAGCAACTATTGAAGAAAATATCAAGTAGAGGCCATGAATATTAATTATTCAAATTTGTGTTACTCAATATCTTAAAATGATGTATTCGATCATTCTATGTAATAAAACAAATAATAACTATTTTACAGTTTATTTACACATTTTTTTCATAACAACTTCATACCGAAAATTATTGTTAAGGAAGAAAAAAAACAAGTTTACATGCCGAGGTAGGTAGAGTTGGATGAACTTTCATGACATATTCAACATGAGTAAAGTATTAGAAAAGTTTGAATCCTCCTTCAATTTTAAAATGGTACATGAAATTAGAAATATTTCCATACTATGAGTTTTCAGGTAAACTATGAATTTTTAGTCCATGATCCATATTATAATTGCTTATATAGTAAGGGAAATAGTCAATAGCGGTTAGATAAAGATAAATCCAAAATTGTTCTCAGAAGGGCACTTTCGAGAACAAGTTGAACTTTTCTGATTGGATTATTATGCGTTTTGGATTATGGTATGAAAAAGGAGTTTGTTGGTAGTACCCTCATGGAACTATGCAATTTTTTAACAACCCAGGGACTGCATGTTCCATTAAAATTGAATGAGAGGCTATTATTATGACAAAGCGAGAACATGAGAGTGGAGGTAGCAGTACATACACTAAGTAATACAGTTTTGTAAAAACACTGAACCATGACCTAAAATAAAAATATGTTGAAATTGTGAATTTTGTTAAATTTTCAATAATACCATCTAAATAGTGAGTAGGATAATATGTGATCTAAAAAACAAAGTTGAAACTAAAGACATACCGTTGATTGGAAGGTATGTAGTGGATTGTCTGTAAACAGTGGAAGAAAATCATGCAAGTTTTTTGATAAAACAAGATGAGTATGTAATGTTGTGGTGTATAAACCTAGAGTGGAACCTCGATATAACAAATTTGAGACCAATCTCACCTCAGTTTAACGAATTACCTGTTATAACGAATCTCTACTGCTTCCCTTCCGATTTGTTATATCGAAGTTCCACTGTATTTATATGACGTAATCAAAAGCCAAGGCAAATTTACCTCTCAATACGATAAACATAAATACAGAACCCAGATAATATGTGACAAATGATTTATTGAGTTTCAGAATGCATTTATTCTAGAGTCAGTTTAACTGATTGATTTCATTCATTTGATGAAAAGAAAAACGCACCCAGTATGTGTGTTGAACAGCTTTTTCACCTAGCGGTACATTGCCATTAAAAACTTAGAGCCAACCCTTTCAGTGGGTTACTATTCAAAAAGAGATTTATACTTTAAAAGATGTCCTCCATCCAAACCAAAATTGACTTCTCTGAGTGTTTTCTATTAGTACCTTTCCCTGTAAAATAACTTTCAACAAAATGTCTTCCGCAAATTCTCATTTGTGCGACATCGTTATTAGCATTTAGGTGACATAGAGCCATCCACTGAGATCTTTACAGGTGGTTCTTAGGGAACCTGAAAATAATATAGTGGTAAAGGAGAAAGCATGAAAGTATAACAGTAATATTTGCATATTTTACCTGTGATATGAATTCGAGCATGTAGAGTCACAAATGTAACATTTGTAAGTAGAACTCCCACAACAATTTTCAAATAGATATAAATATTATCCAAAAACGGACCAACTATAACTATAAAGACTAACCAACTCAACTAGGTAAGCAAACTTTGATTATATTAAACGCGAAAATTAGCAATAATAACAATGATTATAAGTGAAAAACGAACGGGGATTTAAACAAGGAATTAAATATTTATAAACGAATTTTCAATTTCAATAGGAGAATTAACAGTTAACATTTACGGAATAAATAATTTCAAATTTGTTTGGTTATGAGCGTAAATATCCACATGAAATAATACATCACAATATTAATTTTACGTCTATGACATAATAAAATGTGCCAGAGAGAGATAGAATAACTACGTTATTTTTATTCTTAATATTTCTGCACATGCGCAGATCTGGATTGTTACCAAAGCCCAGCTTCAATTTTGATTGGCCTATTACCCATATAGGAATTATTAGATATATGGTTGTCTGTTATTTGTTATGTTATAGGTTAGTCATAGATCATAGAAACCGGCATAGAATTTCTTCTTTTCAATTCTCAAGTAGGTCGAATGTAATAATTTGAATAATCTTACAGCGTTGCCAAATGGCAGTGATCCTTAGCTAAATTTCTGTTAAGTGGTACCGGTGCAAATGGAAATATTTTTGAGTGGAACTTAAGTCTAAGTGGTACCTAGCAACGAGGAACTTTTAAGGGTAAGCGGTGCAAACGGGCGTTAGAGGCCGATTTGAGCATGGGCGAACAGTGTCATAAGCGGATTTTGTTGCCAGACTGTGCAAATCCGTTTCTTCAGTGGATCAAATAACGAAATAATTGCCCAATCTGGCAACGTTGCGGCGAATTTGACGGGCCGCTCACCGCGGCCCAGATCTCACTTGATTAAACAACAATATAAACACTCGAAGTTCTAATGAAGGAAATAAAACAATGATCTATCCTTCAAATACCGGAATAATTGCCTGCGACGAATTTGACGGGCCGCTCACCGCGGCCCAGATCTCACTTGATTAAACAACAATATAAACACTCGAAGTGCTAATGAAGGAAATAAAACAATGATCTATCCTTCAAATACCGGACTAAGTGCCCAATCCGGCAACGTTGCGGCGAATTTGGCGGACCTCCCACCTGAGTCCCACCTCGGCGCAGTTCGCCGATTCTCGTATGCTGGCATATGCTGGCCCAACACACCTACGTTAATGAATCACGCGATAACTTTCGAATGCTTTTTTGGTCTACTGGCGACACTTTTGTCTTTTGACCTTGAACAAAAACTCGTAATTTACCTGCAATATACGAACATAAACATTTCCAATGTTAAAACAGTAGATACCTAATCTTCAATAAAGGAATAATAAATCTTGCGTGATCGCAACACCATTATTGAGATCTTCATATGAGTTTTTCAGATTTCAAATAATATTGTGAGCATTTCCCCACAAATATTTCCAAATATTTCTATGAATATCGCTAATCATAATAGTAGGTTAGCTAGTTGAATTAAAAATCGAGAATTACTTAAAAACTATTGGGTTTAGGTATAGGGAAACCCAATGAAGATAGTTTCGATATTAATTTTCACGTTCAACAAGGTACAGAAATACTGGGTGTGCCATTTGAAATAAGAAAGTTTTTGACCATTATTCGTAGTTAATGTTTGAACATTAATTATGATCACTCAGTATATTCCAGGGTTAAATTTTTTTCTTCTGCATAAGGGTAGCCAATATGTCTACACGAAAAAACATTGTCTGTTTAGTTGGCTTGAAGAGTTCATTCATTAATTGCGAATTAAAAAAACTCCTTTTTTTCGATTTTTCGCCATTTTCTCTACAATGGTTCCT
Source organism: Adalia bipunctata (assembly GCA_910592335.1). Taxonomy (NCBI): domain Eukaryota; kingdom Metazoa; phylum Arthropoda; class Insecta; order Coleoptera; family Coccinellidae; genus Adalia; species Adalia bipunctata. Next base: position 29,318,867 of record OU342951.1, read on the forward strand.
CTAAGGCATAAAATGGTCTTTATAAACTCATCATTATTTGAGCTTGCCATTCAATTTTTGAATTCATATAAAGGGTATTCCATTTAAAAAAGTGTAACTTTGGTCTATATCTTTGTTATCGAATACCCTGTATATGTGAAAACGATTTTAAATTGTGCATCTGATTGTCCTTTACATTTCACGAAAAAAAATTTTCAAAATGTCTCCATTTACTGCCTCAAAATGAGAACCGCGTCTGGGGTGGCCACCCTGTATAATCGCTTTTATTGAAATACGCATGTTCATATTTCTTATTCTATAGTAATTGACAATCAAATGACCGCAAATAAATAATATTCAATCTGCTACACTATAACGATGATTCAATAAATATAACATTCTATCCAGAAGGCTATCGATATAACCAGAACCATAGCTGTAAACACTAAGAATACACAGCTGTATCCTACTAGATTCCACATTCTATTTTTCGGGAAAATCGTGAAATGAATAATTTCTTCACACAATCTTCTACGTGAATGATTGATTCCCTGTACGCTCTATGGGCGCAGCAGTAATAATAGGCTTATTGCTATCCAGTATCAGAACTCCACTAATACAGTAGAATGTTCCCAATATGAAAACTCTTCTCAGTTTAAAACATCTGAAGACTTTCCAACTTATTTGAAATGCATTGAATGTTCAACTATTCATTTATTCTTTAGAAATCGTACGCTCTAGATCGAACCGTTCTGTTATTTGATTGTAATTTGAAACCCGAAACGGTTTAGATTTAATTCCGATGATGCGATTTCTTCTTATCGTTCGTTCACTGACACGAACATTAGGTACACATCACTTGAAAGAGATGAGCACCAGTTTCATCAGTTGTACCGAAGCGCCCACTGCCAAAATTAAAATATTGTAATAAATAAAAAGGAAATCTTCATAAAAGATGAGGCAACATCTGAGTGTTTTAAACGTTTCCGTTTATCTCTGTTCTCGTCCCAGGGTGCTTTCAAAAAAAGCATATTTTTCATTCCTCATGGTAACAAAGCTGAATTCGGAAAAACGGAGAATAAAAAAAGTGCCTTTCGACTACAACAGTCTACAGATAGTAGAAGAGTCTACAAACTGTTTAAGCCAAAAACTCACTACGTAGATTAGATTAGAGGAGGGGCGGAAGATCCTCTGAACTCGCAAGCACCTTGACCTAAAGATCCAATGTGCATCCCCGCGCTGTTTAACAGTCAGGCAATAGTGTCTCCATGAACTTTATCACCTTTCTGGGGGCTACATATAGATAGTAGAAGAGTCTACAAACTGTGGAAGCCAAAAACTTACTACGTACCTATAGCAATAATTGGGTTGGGGTTATTCAGTGAAAATCTATTCAGCAATTTTTCTTAACTCTCAGTTCAACCACAGCACTATTCAAATTTGGGTTTCGATTTTTTTTCTTCAAATGAATAAATTTTTTTTATTTTCGACTGCTTTATAAACACTTGCATGATTTATGAATTCGTTTAGCATCCATAATTGACTACTTTATTGGACACCACTATATTGGACTCAACTGTCACAGTCTTCTCTTGATTTTGCAATTTTCTTCGTTTCACACCATTTGTTATAGGTCGCATACAAATTTTCATAAGCACTTTTAGTGGGTAAGAGAGATTCTTTGGCACTTGCGGAAATTTCTTTACGCTCTCCTCTCCCGAACTACCCATTTTTGGATTATTATGACGTTTGTCACAGAATTAACGAAGTAAACAACTTTGTTCAGTGAGGTTGCTAGGGTCGTTGATGGTAGGTTACTAAGGTAAGAAAAGCAAAAGCACATTCAATGATTACTTGAAATAAATCGACGAATATTTTATTTGCCATTTGAGAAAATAAAATTTCTGCATTGCAGTCAAACATAAAGCATTGCATGCAACTCGTACATAATTAGACTTATGGACTTGCCCGAATTATTGGCCTCGCTCGCTTTGCTCGTTCTGCCATAAACTTTTGGACTCGTCCATAAAGACCTAATTTATGTATGTACTTGTTACATAAATAGCTATTATTTTCAGGAATATGGATTTGTATCGCTTCTCTATTAGAGGAGTAAGCAATATTTCTTTTTGGGTAAGCAGGAGCCATTCAATTTACAACTTTTTTTGTCGACTCATTCGAATATTCACTGGGTCTAGCCGTGGAAGTACCTATCCCGGTGGCACTTGTTTGATAAAACCACTACTCGCATAAAAATTAAGTTACCGACAAACTGAGAATTACGTCGGCAACTTATTATTACGTGTTCGGCATCGCTCGGAAAACCGATTGTGTGTTTGTGTCGGTAACATATGAATAGCATATTCATATGTTACCGACACAACCAAGCACCGCGAGAAGCCGAATGATTTCATATAAGTTACCGACGTAACTTTAGGATTCTGTCGGTAACTTACACAAGCATTAAGTCCATCGGCACCTTATATACCTACATACAGGGTGGGACAGAAAAACCTATACGATTTCAAAACGTTATAAAATTAAAACCACTCAGCTTGTCAAAATTTTTTTTTTATTAACATATCGCAAATTTTATGCCATTTTTAAATTTAAGTTTTGAAAAGCACATCACTCAAATGTCGTCCTTGGGAGCGGATACACTTATTTAGGCGCTCGCGGTAGCTTTCCATGACTTTCACCGTCATTTCCACAGGAATTTCTTCAATTGCCCGAGCAATTTCCCTTCGTAAAGCAAGAAGGGTCCTTGGTCGATGCTGGTAAACCTTTGATTTGAGGTAACCCCAAAGGAAGAAGTCACATGGAGTGAGATCCGGTGAGCGCGGCGGCCAGCCAACATCACCTCTCAGAGAAATGAGGCGACCGGGAAACAGTTCCCTGAGAATGTCCATTGATCGTCGCGATGTGTGGGCGGTTGCACCATCCTGTTGAAACCACACATTTTCCACGCCATTTTCTTCCATTTTGGGTCTTAGAAAATTTTCCAGCATGAAACAATAGCGCTCGCTGTTGACCGTTACGGTTTGCCCATTTTCTTCAAAAAAGTAGGGCCCCCAGACGCCTAGGCGGGAAAGAGCACACCACACAGTCACTTTTGGGCTATGGAGGGGTTCCTGATGGATTTCCCGAGGATTTTCGTCACTCCAATATCGAAAAGCACGTTGTGTAGCAATTATCGATCCGCCGCATTCGATAAACCGCTCAATAACAAAAGCACGATGTTCACCAGACCAAGGCATGTTGACTACTGACAAATGGCATAAAACCAGCTTTCTAACGGTTTTTACCCCACTACTCTACCTGCTTTCTCTTCTGAGAAAAAGGGATTTGAAATCGGATAGGTTCTTCTGCCCCACCCTGTATAACAGGTTTTGAAAAAAAAACTTGATATATTAGCGAGGATGGTTGATTATTAGTCTGAACAAAATACATGTTTCCAGCCTAAGAGTTCACTGGATGAAACCACCACTTGTATAATCGTTAAGTTACCGACAAACTAAGAATTACGTCGGCAACTTATTATGATTATGATTTTTTTATAATTATTGAAGTTATAGTAGATATGCTTAATTTTTTCGGGTGAAAAGTATAGCCTATGTCACTAAGGGATAATGTAGCTTTCTAAGCGTGAAAGAATTTCTGAAATCGGTCCAGTACTTTTTGAGCCAAATCGTATCAAACACACAAAATTGCAAATCTTTCCTCTTTATAATATCAGTATAGATTACCCTCAGTAGAATATTGGTAAAGTTTTGGTGAATTCTCTAAAGTTACTATTTCATTTTGGTAATGAAATAAGCAGTATTAAAAATATGCAACATTGCGATAACTGAATGCACTTGTTTGATAAAACCACTACTCGCATAATAATTAAGTTACCGACAAACTGAGAATTACGTCGGCAACTTATTATTACGTGTTCGGCATCGCTCGGAAAACCGATTGTGTGTTTGTGTCGGTAACATATGAATATGCATCCCGGTGACCCGGCTTCTTCAAAGTTAACGTCACAATGTCGAAACCATGTTGCGGCATCCAACAACTTCGTCGTCAACACGGAAAATGTCCTGGTTTGTCAACAACGTTTGTATTTTGTGGGTCGCTTGAGGCAAAATGGGTCTACAATCTACATGCGGATCGAAGAAACCCTAGGTGTCTTCGAGATTATACTCTTCACAAAATTAGAACACGCAATCGCTATTCGAAGATGATATTCCGCATACAGGAGGGTGCAGATGCAGGGATCGTCCAGAAAAAGATCAATTTCTCTTCACCTTACAAACTCTCTGTACGTGACTTGTTGCGATACCTATCGATCTTATGAATATCCCAGTTATTGATGCATCAGCAATAAAATCCTCGTAAAGTGTAGAGCTGGATCCTGTCTAACCCCTATCAATATCTCCGTTCTTTTATTTTTCCGTTTCAGGTCAATTCTCATCCGATGTTTACAAATAAGGAAAATGCGCGATCACGGAAAGAATACCGCCGAGGTGATCGAACCGAGTCGAACGTCAAAATGAAACTCCTGTATTGATTCCTGACTAATCTGTTGACAAGAACACCGAACGTTGGATGTTGCTCTCGTAATTGCCTCTGACTTTCCTTTCAAATACTGGGTGTACGCCAGTTTATATCCAGTCAGAAACAAAACGCAAAGACAATATTACTTCGTGATGATCTACTATACGGGGAGTTTTTAAAGACTCCTGCTGAATGGATCTCAAATCTTTTTGAAGAGGAACATCTAATGCTGTGTGTAGCTTTGAGACCGGATGTTGACCTATGGGGACACTCGGCAAGCTTTCGGCATTAATGATGGGCAGATTAATTTTTTTTTGCAATACGCTTGCCGATTCAGAAAGAATAAGTAGGTACTTCCCAGGTCTATTTTAGCCCCAGGAATCTACTTTCAAACTTAATGTCCTAGACTGACCCATAATGTATACGGAGATACATTGATTTGGAAAATATACATTTGGGAGTGATGTATGAAACAAAATATTTTGTAAATGGCTGCCAGGCCTTTGCTGTCGTATGCGTACCCTTTTGACGAAATTTCCAATATCATTATTGAATGCATGTGATGGTAACTCATTGATACAGCGTATTATTTAGGCTTTCCATGCTTCGATAGTTGCAGACTTATTAACAAAAACCTGTGACTTCATATGACCTCACAGCCAGAGTCCAGAAGTCGAAAGTCGTTCAATCGCAAGAGCGTGGGGGCCAATTCTGGTCACAAAATCGGGAAATGACACGACCAGGTGCAAACTGCAATGGAACAAAATGTATCTGATGTACTTTTTTTTGTTGATAATATAGTACCGGTTTAACCGGAAACGCCATCAACTTATTTAATTCAATAGAGACACCATATATATTTTTACAGATTTCGAAAGAGATTGTTATTTTGAATGCATACATACTGAGATAACTGTGAAAAAAATTGGAAAAACTGTTGGTTGTACAATTAATAGGTGTATATTTCATTTTAGAATATTGAGAAACAAAATTACTTCAAATTCTCAAAATGCTCGCCGTTTACTTGGTGACAATATGCCACCCTATCAACAAATTCTTGAGTCTCTCTTTCCAAAACTTCTCCACCTATTAGTTCACATTCATCAATAATTTTTTGTCTCAATTCCTGCAAGTTTTTTGGTCGTCTAACGTAAACACGTGATTTTAGATAAGCCGAAAGAAAATTGGTATGTATTGATTCAAAATAACAAGCTCTTTCAAAATATGTAAAAATTTATAGGGTGTCCCATTTAAATTAAAGAAGTCGATGGCATTTCCGGTTAAACCGACAGTATATTATTAGATAACAAAAGATGTACATCCGATGCATTTTGTTTCATTGCACTCAACTGCAAATTTTCATAAATATCGTTCTTTTCGCTTGAAAGATAGTTATTTACTTGGTTCCATACTTTATCCCGACACTGTATCGTGGTTGGTACGAATAAATTATATTCAATGAAATAGTACATTGTTTACCGGGTAGGAAAAGCCTAACATTCTTGGACGATCGTGAAGATTGCCAAGTCGGGGCGTAAGCCCAGACTTAGCAACACAGAGTCCAGGAATGTGGCTTTTCCTACGAGGTAAACATACTATTTTTCCGCAAATCGTTGGAAATTCGACAGATTCCAATCAATTTTGAAAAAAATCGTGAATTATTGCATTCATAAATAAATGGAGCTTTGAAATTTGGAATGGAATTGGTTACGTTATTATGGACACGTATTAATGCTGAGTTGTCAAACTTGACGAATATTAATTTAATTCCTGGTCTTTTCGGAGACAAAACATAGTGTAAAACGATAAGTGATGATGATTTTTCCATTTCTGGAACTCCCCCAGAGCTGTTTTAGGCAGTGAATACTGCTTCATTAAAATAATTACCAAAATTCCAAATTTCAAAAAATATTCAATTGTCTGTATGCCGTTATTTCTTTCCTTAATAATTACCAAAGAAATCTAGAAAAAAGTACGAATATGCTCATGTAGAACACTGACAACTGTGAGGAAATATCATTTCCTTACAGTAAGGAAATGAATATTTCCTAACAGTTGGGAAATCTTAACTTTTTCTATGATAAATTTTGTTAGGAATGTCAAAATTTCCTAGCGATTTGCGGCAATAGTACATTGTTTACCGGGTAGGAAAAGCGTAACATTCCTGGACGATTGTGACAATTGCTGAGTCGAGGCGCAAGCCGAGACTTGGCAACACAGAGTCCAGGAATGTGTCTTTTCCTACGAGGTGAACATACTATTTTTCCGCAAATCGTTTAAAATTCCACAGATTCCAATTTATTTTGATGAAATCGCGAATTATTCAATTCATAAATAAATTATGCTTCGAAATTCGTATCGAAATTGGTTACGTTACTAAGGGAACGTACTCATGTTGAATTGTCAAAGTTGACGCATATAATTAATTTAATTGCTAGTGTTTTTGAATTTAAAACAGTGTAAAATGACAAGTGATGATGAATTTGCTATTTCTGGGACTCCTCCAGAGCTGCTTGATGCAGTGAAAATACTGCTTCTTCAAAATAAGTGCCGAAGGAATCATGGGAAAAGTTCGTATATGCATTGTCGTACCAACTGTAAGGAAATATCATTTCCTTACAGTAAGGAAATTAATATTTCCGAACAGTTAGGAAATCTTGACTTTTTCTATGACCAATTTTGACTGGAATGTCAAAATTTCCCAGCGATTTGCGGAAATAGTACATTGTTTACCGGGTAGGAAAAGCGTAACATTCCTGGACGATTGTGAAAATTGTTTCGGCTTGCGCCTCGACTTAGCAACACAGAGTCCAGGAATGTATCTTTTCCTACGAGGTGAACATAATATTTTTCCGCAAATCATTTAAAATTCGACAGATTCCAATTAATTTTGATGAAATCGCGAATTATTTGATTCATAAAAAAATTATGCTTCGGAATTCGTATTAAAATTGGTTACGTTTCTATGGAAACGTACTCATGTTGAATTGTCAAAGTTGACGCATATAATTAATTTAATTGCTAGTGTTTTCAAATTTAAAACAGTGTGAAATGATGGGTGATGATCAATTTGCTATTTCTGGAACTCCTCCAGAGCTGTTTGATGCAGTGAAAATACTGCTTCTTTAGAATAAGTGCGGAAGGAATCATGAGAAAAGTTCGTATATGCATATTATGTCGAACCAACTGTAAGGAAATATCATTTCCTTACAGTAAGAAAAGTTAGGGAATCTCGACTTTTTCTATGACCAATTTTGACTGGAATGTCAAAATTTCCTAGCGATTTGCGGAAATAGTACATTGTTTACCGGGTAGGAAAAGCCTTACATTCCTGGACGATCGTGAAGATTGCCAAGTCGGGGCGTAAGCCCAGACTTAGCAACACAGAGTCCAGGAATGTGGCTTTTCATATTAATGCTGAATTGTCAAACTTGACGAATAATAATTTAATTGCTGATCTTTTCGGACAAAACAGTGTTAAATGATGAGTGATGATGAATTTTCCATTTCTGGAACTCCTCTAGTAGTAAATACTGCTCCATTAGAATTATTGCCGAAGAAATCTAGGGAAAAGTACGAATATGCTTATGTAGAACACTGACAACTGTAAAGAAATATCATTTCCTTACAGTTGGGAAATCTTGACTATTTCTATGACAAATTTTGTTAGGAATGTCAAAATTTCCTAGCGATTTGCGGAAAATAATATTGCTTGACATAATATCCAACTTTGGAGATCTTTGAAAAAGAAGATATAGAAGAAGATTTCCACTGTAATTTTAACGAAACTGAAGGGTTTTCTACTCACTGATAGTATTACTCGTTGGATATTGATGGCTGATATATACTCACCTGAAAACAAAAATAGAATTGAATGATAGATAGATATGTGTTTATTCATCATGAAAATATATAAATTGTTGTGAATTCTGATGAAATGTGAGTTATTATCATATAACTTTTAAATATGATAAAAACTATATTCCGATATCTAATTACGAAAAAATACCGTTTCATGATAAGTACTCGATTATTGAACATAGAAATAATCGATTTCAACCTGGACGTAAATGGAATCATTTCGAAATTGGTAGCCCCACAGGCTAGGGGTCCGTTCCGGATTCAACATCTATGGTTCCGAAAGTGGTCGATTCTGACCGCCAGCAAGTGCAGAGTGCACCTGACATTAATGTGAATGTGAGGATGTCAACAATTATCAGCTAATATCTATCAAAGTTAGGGGTAAGATACTTAATCGAAGGGTTTTGGATAACAATTAGATTTCGCAAGTTTGTTTCAGTGGCCAAAACCATCATGATTTTTGAGCGCCCGTTCCAGGAGGGCTATATCATTTCGTTCGAATTTTGAGACTAGAATGGTCTCAATGAGGTTTGAATCACTGATCGAGAATCTATGTTCAAATTAAGTTCTGTGAACACGGAATTTCTCGAAAGAATAAACCTAGAAACTTGAAACTACCCCGCACTTTTCCTATGTAAAGTAGCGACCGGTCAAATTTTCTGGAAGTTTGGTGTGTTGTTGTACCCGACTCAGTTACCAAAAGTGTCAATGGGTCCGACCCAATCCTGTGGCTAGTTTTATGAATATTTCTACATTGTAGGTAGTGATCTCGAATGTGGAAGTAATCGCATGAGCGAATTGAAAACGTTGAAAAGATTTAAAAAAATCACCAATTGGACGCAGGAGCGTCGGAAGGCCCCGCAAACGTTGGAGTGACAATCTTCCACTAGAATAGGCGCGAGGCAAAGAAGCGAAGAAGAACAAGCGAATTGCTTATCCATGAGAAGGAAGAAGAAGAAGAAGAAAATATTGAAAAAGAAGTTTGGAAAAAAAATTTAAATTAACGAAATATGTCTTCGAAAAATAATAATTTTTTAAACTAAGCGCATCACCTACCTACATGACATGGCAAGAATCAACATTGCAAAATGTATGGCACGACATCAGAGAGGAAAAACAGTGTTGGAATGGAATATTGAAGCTTATTGATCTTACGGGATGGAATGACCAGCGATATTGTTATTATTTGTTTGTTCACTAGCGACTTTTTTTGTTCAATTTGTATCTGAATATTTTCTGAAATGAATGAAATATTATTATTATTATTATTACATCTTTCGTGAAATAATCAGAAAAAAATTTCCATAACAGGATAACTTTGAACTTGAACAATTGCTTTCTCGGACTGACAAAATCGAGTCTACCTACAAGTTGAATCTACTTTATACTAGGAAATCCACCAAGAAGATGAAAAAACGAGCGCTCAAAAGCTCCTGATAGTAATGAGATTAGAAAATTGCCTTAATCAGAAAGCTGAACAGTTCGGAATGGGTGACAACCCTGTTCATCATCTTCTCTTCACGCGTTTCCAGTCACAAAAAATTATGGAATTACGATAATATCCTGGGAAAGTAATTATTTATGGATGAAATCCAATATTATTTCCCACTCGTATCGTACCACAGCTGTATACATTACATCTACTCACTCAAAATATCAGTCAATTAGGCCTTTGAAAAAAAATCCGCCAAGGATAATGAAAACGCTTCTGTTATTCCACATCTGGTTTTCTCTCCTCATCTATTTCTAACGAAATAACAGAAGAACATTTGAAATTCACCTTCCAAATGATGCTTTACAAATTTGCATAAAATATGGAAACTTTATTTACGTATGTTGATGATATTGTTCTGTGTAATACAAAACAGCTACACAATGAAAACATTCACAAGCTATGCATTTATTCTGAAATTTGATGGAACAAAGGTTTCGAAAATATTCCAGTTTTCTTCCGGAGGGATATGATTATTCTGCCGAATAATAGTACATTGCTTACCGGGTAGGAAAAGCCTTACATTCCTGGACGATCGTGCAGATTGCTAGATTGCTACACAGAGTCCAGGAATGTGGCTTTTCCTACGAGGTAAACATACTATTTTTCCGCAAATCGTTTGAAATCCGACAGATTTCAAAGAATTTTGAAGAAAATCGCGAATTATTCTATTCATAAATAAATGGAGCATTGAAATCCGGAATGGCATTGGTTGCGTTACTATGGACACGAACTTGATATGATATTGATTAAATTGCTTGGCAAAACAGTGTAAAATGATGAGTGATAATGAATTTTCCATTTCTGGGACTCGTCCAGAGCAGTTTGGAGCAGTAAATACTGCTTCATTAGAATTATGTATTGCCAAAGAAATCTAGAGACGAATATGCTCATGTCGAACACTGACAGTAAGGAAATGAATATTTTCTAACAGTTGAAAAATCTTGACTTCTTCTATGACAAATTTTGTTAGGAATGTCAAAATTTCCTAGCGATTTGCTGAAAAAATCATTAGAGAAAATTGCGATTCCTCTGGAAATTGCTATCAATTCAATGGCCAATAATGAATTCATTAAAGTGACAGGATATAGACTGGAATCAAAGAAAAGTGGAGAGCAAAAAGTATTTTATTGCAGAAAATGTTCAGAGTTTATTCAACGATCGAATTCGTCCAACCGTGAGAGGATTTAACGAAACCAAAAAATTTACTCCCCGGCCACCTTTTTCCAACCGAATAATCACACTGCCAATCGAAATTTCGGGCATATAAACGGGATCAATTTGTTTTTACGGACCAATTATTCGATTGGCTACGACCCTATAACTATTAACTGGGTCAATACCCGTGCCTCTACTCAATTCAGAAAGAAGGGACAGTACGTGGAAAATTCCACGTTCATTACCTTCTTCCGGTTGAAGCGAATGCATATTTTACATATCGATTTTGACTCCATGTGTATACATTACGAAACAGAATAGTCTTGCCAGGTATAGTCTGTGAAGGCCATGAGAAAATTTTTATTGCCTACCTAACAGGGTTTTCAGAGCAATATTTGTTTTCCGGAAGCTGAATATACAGGGTGTCCCAGTAGTCGCGCACCCCATCGAGGAGATCGAAAAATCCATGTTTAAAATTTTTTGATAACGTAGTTAATTAGTGTTTAATTAATGCAAGTGACCAATCAGGAGCGCCCTACAGAAGAATAGGTAAGCAGTGGGGACGCGAGAGTGATACACCAGAGCTGCTGCCGGCTTTTCACGCCATAAACCGAGACTGGCGTCCCACTCTCGCGTCCCCACTGCCTACTCATTTTTCTGTAGGGCGCTCCTGATTGGTCACTTTCATTAATTAATTACTAATTAAAAGAAATAAGACAAATGTTTATACGAACTAGCTCTCTGATACTGTTCACCCTACCAGAACAGTATCGGAGACCTAGTTCGGTTTCACATTTCATTTGTCATTATTTATAATGGCAAATGATATGATATTTGATATTTCTTTCAATTATACAGGGTCTTTCACGAGGAACCTCACCCATATTTATACGGGAAACTACTGAACGTATTTTCATGAAATTCAGCACTTATAAGTATTTCACGATGCTGATGAAATCTAAAATATTTTCAAGGCATGAGCACCTCCGGTTTTTCCGGAAATGACATCAACTTCCGTTTTTCAAATTAGAACACCATTTTTTTATTGCAGAAATAGATTCCTTAGAAAATTTCAAGTTATTTTGATGTAACATTTTTCAGTTTTGGTTGGAAAATTCTCTCTGAGCGGGAAAATTCGAAAAAAAAATCGAAAATAGAGCTCCGCTGAAACAAAAATAACTTCGAGGTTTTTGGATGGAAAATTTTCATTTTTGGGATTTTTCAAGATGTGAGATTGAGGTATACAGGGTGTCCCACGGTCGAGTGCCTATTAGACGTTTCTGGAGAACGGGACATATTTGAAATACGAAAATTGAGATTATGATATTGTTGGAAATTCTCTACAGGCCTGAAATATTTTTGGAGCCTGAGCACTTCCCGTTATACCAGGAGTGCAAATAAATTTGTTCGAAAAATAGTTTTCTCAATATTTTCGTTTCTGATATGATTGAGTATTCAATGCTGAATACATTTATGTTGAAACCATTGTATTCATTCGAATAGTTTTCAAAATATCTAAAAAAAACCTGAACAGCCCAAATGTAAACCGTTCTCACAACGTCAAAGTAGAAGAATGTGGAAACATCATGCATCTTTTGAATTTCATAAATATCATCACAGGGTGTTTCAAATTTTGTGTCGAAAACTGTGATCGAAAATTGGCCATAACTTCTGTTTTTCAAATTAGAACCCTATTTTTTTATGATTGCGTTGGATTCTGCGAAGAAAAATAATGATAGCACTCTCAGATGCTTTTGCTCCTAAATTCAGTAATTTCCGAGTTATTTGAGCTTTTCTGGATTCATGTTGTACGTAAAGTCAAATTCATCGAATCTGAAGAGATTCGATGAATATTCTTATGAAACCATAGTAACAACTAATAATTAGACTTGTCACCTGTGAATTATCCAAAAGAATTCCTTAAATGATACCGACCAATAGATTCTTCAAAGTAGATTCGAGTCTGTAATTGATTGAGAGTATTTCACAGAAATGAATGAAAACTCTTATCAACAGAACTGAAATGATGACAATCACATAATTCATTCATTTGATGCAGTTTCATAATGGCATTAATTTAATTCAATTGCTTTCTTTGACCGGCTTTGTATAATTTTTCGCGGGCGTAATGACTATTGGCGAAAAGGAAGTTCCTTCCAGTATCCGGTAGGTCAACCAAAAAATCTGTGGCGTATTGTTTTATAATAGCGCTCTACTTGCCAGCAACGCTGGCTTCTATCGTTACATAATCTCGTCAGTTTCAAAAATATAATAACAGTTATTACCTAACATTCGTTTAGGCCTCGGAGGCAGTTATGAAAATGATGTCCCGAAAACAAAGATGAATTGTATATCCTGTGCATATAATATTCATCGGCCATTTCAATTCTCCCAAGTTTTTAGTATGCAATGTTTTCAAATCACTTTTTAAAACTCCCTTAATGGAGTACAGAGAAATTCTTAACTTCATATTACTACATTGGAGTAGATACATATTTCATTTCCGTTCTTGAATATTGAGTTGGCTGTTTGAATATACATACCTCAATAAGTAATTTCGTTTCCATACGAATCAAATATTTTTCATTCAGTTCATTTAAATTTTCAAGATATAGGTTTTTCAAATATCTAAGAACACATTTCAAAGTATTCGAATCTTTTGCATTATGTACCATCATTTAGTGTTTCCGATATTTGGTCATCTCACTCAAGTTTATATCTTTGTTGATTCGAATGATGAAACTATGAACTTTAGCAATTGATAATGATTTTCTTTCAAACTGCTGTTATGCAGATCATATGACCAGTAAAAAAAAAGACAACACAGGAAAAAATTTTCAGGTTTATTCGACGACATTGAATAAAATAAAAATTGAAACGGTATGCTTTCGTATACTTTTCACATATTTTTATTCGACAGTTTTAGAAATATTGGCCATTTTGACAAAAAAATGATACTTGTAGAGACTATGTTATCCAATTATGTATATTTCACGAACCCTTGCACATACCAATAACAGTTTCATATGGATTGGAAGACAAGACCTCAAAGTATCCTACCCAGCTATAATGAAGCATCTTCAGCATACAGAGTGACCACAAAAAGACTATCAACATGACGAATTTCAAATCGATTTTTCTTCATTTTTTCAAATGCAATGCATATAATTTTTTTTCATCATTGTAATCACCATTCATTTTACTTCATTTTTTGTCAGATACATGATATGCATTTCTCTAACGGAATAGGATTTTTAAGCGCTTTTTCGAAATGTTTCCATAAAATTCACATATACCTTCGAATTCAAATAGCAGATTTGGCTTTTCTGTGGTTATTGAGAACTGTCAAATTCATATATCTAATAATTCCTATATGGGGAATGGGCCAATCAAAACTGAAGCTGGGCTTTGGTAACGATCCAGATCTGCGCTTGTGCGGCAATATTGAGAATAAAAATATTTTTTTAATTCTATCTCTCTCTGACGCATCGTATTATGTCGTGAAACGTGTGTCATTCTTAACTTCATGTGGATAGTTTCGATCGTAACCTCACAATTCAATGTGAAATGTTTCAATCGCTTTACTCCGATTTCTTGAAGTCCTTATCCTTAATATCATTGTTAACTCCTATTCATATTCTGAAATTGAACAGAACAGAAAGTATTCAAGTGACATATTTTCAATCTGGATATCTATTTTCTTGTCGTCTTTCAGAATAAACATAACCTCCAAATTTCTCGCAATTTTTGAATTTCCAGTTGACGCAAGCGTACAACTCAAGCCTTACCAAAGATTTGGCTTCACTTTGTGACTGTGAAAAGCAGGAGTATAATCCATATTGGTATTAGTAGATATATGGTCAAATTATTCCACTCAGAATTAGCATCATTGAAGCTTCAATTCATATTAAAGCGAAATGAGGAACTACAAGGTTTTGATGTATCTACTCAAAAATGTGATGAAATCAGTTACTGAAGACAGAAACTTGCTTTCTGTACCCATTTTTAAAAATACATTTTTGACAATTTTCTATGTTTCTACTTGGAACGTCGAATCTTCCAAAAATTTCACACAAGCTTTGAGCTTGCGAGCTTGAAGATCTGCGTGCGTGCCTGTGAAACTTATTGATATCATTTTTTCGGATAAGATTTCGGATAAGAGCGGGCACTTTTTTGTATCCTGAAGTTTTGAAACTGTTTTTTTTTTGAAGCATTCATAACTTGTACATTCAAACTCATTGGTATTTTTTGAATTTTTACATCATTGTGTGAGTATTCATCCAATCCGTAAAAACTATGATGATTTCAATTGAAGCTGCAATCAGTGGCGTAGTGACCAGTGTTCCGCGTGTTCGAAGAACACGGGCCCGGGCCCCTGTAAGGGGCCCGGACGCTTGGGACGACTAGCGCTAATAGGGAGGGTAGGGGCCCGGAAAATATCTTGAACACAGGCCCGTGGTGGCGTTACTACGCCGCTGGCTGCAATGATGTTAATTTTGAATAGAATGATTTGACAGTTCCCAATAACCTCAGAAAAGCCAAATCTGCTTTTTGAATTCGAAAGTAAATGTGAATTTGGAGGAAAAACTCTAAAAAATCCTATTCCGTTAGAGATATGCATATCATGTATTTGAAAAAAAATGAAGTGAAATGAATGGTGATAACAATGATGAAAAAAAAATTATATGCATTGCATTTGAAAAAATGAAGAAAAATCGATTTGAAATTCGTCATGTTGATAGTCTTTTTGTGGACACTCTGTATGCTGGAGATGCTTTATTATAGCTGGCTAGGATATTTTGAAGTCTTGTCTTTCAATCCATATAAAACTGTTATTGCTTTGTGCAAGGGTTCGTGAAATATAATTGCATAGCATAGCCTCTACAAGTATCATTTTTTTGTCATAATGGCCAATATTTCGAAAACTGTCGAATAAAAATATGTGAAAAGTATACGAAAGCATGCAGGAAGTTTCAGAGAATTGAAAAACACTATTGAATATAGGGTGTCCCATTTGAAAAAACGAAGTCACCCGCTATTCCTCTTTTGTGGGCCACCCTATATATTCTAAAATATTTTTAGGTTGTGCTCTGCTTGTAGTATATCAAGTCTGCATCAAAAAATTTTGCAAAACTCAGTCCTTTACGCGTATTTCGTCCGCTACGGCACTAGTGGGACACCCTGTATACATGGCAAGTTAAAAAAAAAGCTTTTAAAATTAGTTTTTATTTTCTAGAGCGTTAGGCCGAATCATTGAGTGGTTGACCTCGCTAGTTGCGAATTTGGACAAGCATGAAGAGGTGTTTCACTTCAGGTTCTTGTTCTTGCAAATATAAATTAACATAATTATAACTAAATGGTATGCTTTATCGACAACTTTTTCTTATCGAACCGAGCAAAGGCAGAAACTTCATGAAAATATTTGTTTTTCTTCAGTTCTCTCCATGTTTCGAAAGTGAACAATCTTACCTACCAACCTACCTCTCTGTTATGAGGCCATAATAGGTATGGATATTGAATTAAGCAATGATGATGGCTTTTACGCGAAAGTGGTATGCTTGAATTCATAAGCATACGCTAACTGGCAGGGGTTACCTTGATTATTGAAGTTTTTAATTATAACGGAGATGAAATTGGATCACAATCAATTTGGCAGTAAACGGAAGATGAAAGTTGATATAATTTGTATTCTGCAGTATTTCGAAACTGACAGGAGGAAATATTTCCTCAAAGTGCCTTATGCTTTGAAGATCCTCATAATGTAGTCTGCTTCGATTCATCAGCTATGCTCTCCTAATTACCGCCGACATATTTGGGATAATGATGACTAAGTTTCTGGTTGACTTCATCTTGTCGGAGCACATAAAGGGTTATTACTTGAAGAACTGAGTGCACGTGAAGGGGCGAGAAGACGACGCAATCTAGACCCTTGAGGGTAGTTACGTTATTGTGACAATCGTTGAATTTCTCTTGGTAACGGGTGCAGAATGAGTGCACGAAAAGTTTTAATAACCACACAAGATCTGGATGTCCGGACTTACGTCCTTCCGAAGGTTTATTCAAGATGGCTGCAGATGTATTGAAATGAAAAAAAACAGAGCGGCTGCAAACGTGATAATTTCAATAAATTCGGACCTCTTCGCGATTTGAGTTCAGAACGAAAGGCATCGTAACTAGAACTAGGACATTTGCAACATAATGAATTGATTCAGTTCGAATGAATAAAGAAACATAAATTTATTCGGGAGTAGGAATTGATAACAAAAAGAACAATCAATACGAAATGCGGAACCTATATGCTATTTTCAAGCGGAATCTACTTCCGGTTCTACCAGAAACGAATGTGAACTTCGTTATTTCAAATGCAATACCCTGTATAATTATATATATTTGAATTCTTCATTCAATTCTGCACTGATTAGAAGATTAGATGTACCATATGCGCAACCACTTCAAGCGATTGTTGAGTTATTGCTTATCTCCTGATTGTCAAATTTATTGACAAAAAAACTGTCACAAACTTTGGAAGTTACAGGGTGATTTTGAAATTATGGCGTTTTCGGGCATACCTACTGTGAATCTCGATAACCTCTCATGATATTTTCAAGAATAAAATTGTCTTCGACAGATATCTTCACGTAGAATTCATTGGCGTACACAAACTATTTTTTTAAGCTATCGTTTTTGAGTTATAACCCAAAAAATTTGTTCGTGCCAATGAATTCTACGTGAAAATATCTGTCAAAGACAGTTTTATTCTTGAAAATATCATAAGAGGTTATCGAGATTCACAGTATGCCCGAAAACGCCATAATTTTGATTAACTAACTAAATGATAGACTTCAATACTGAAATGAAAAAACACAAAATTATTTGTTCGTTTTGATGGTGGTAAATGTTACAAAATAACCAAAAATGATGGGGAATATCCTTTCCATTCATTCAATACTCATAAAAATATTTTTTTTATTATTTTCATCTTTATACATCCCTTCATCAATCAGAAAAAAATCAGTCGTTTCTGACTCCCTTTTTTTTCAGGGACGTAAACCCTTAATAGGTAGATCTAGGAGCTCTACATCTAGGAAGACAGCAGATTCTGAAGATAACTGAAGAATACCGTTTTTTTTTTCATTCAAGTTTAAGTTTATGTACCTATAAGTAAGAGTACCTATAGAAGATACCATTGAAGATATTCTGATTTTATTAATTTCCTGCTATCTATAAACCATTCACTTCAAGAACAGTACATGTTCAAGCTCTTATTTCTTCTATTACTAATTTCTATTAATCAAAATCCACCTAATTCTGATTTCAATCTATCCACCTATACTCCATTCATTTTTATTTAATTACATAGGAGGTCATGGTTTCGTTTTCAGGAGATGGTGCACCTGATGAAAAATCTGTGCGCGTACATAAAATATCGTTTATGACAAAACGACGATGCCCGTTTTTCTGTTTACATCAAAGTAAAAGTATCGAAGATTTTCCACATTTTGTTAGTTCGAATCGATCGGCGATTTTGGGGTGAAATATCGATAGAAAATCGCCTATTTTTCCGTTCTTCGTCGTCCAGAAGGAGTTTCGTGCAATTTTCATTTTTTCCTTTCACGAGTTTTGGCGTTTTGGCGTGAGTACGAACGGCAAATTTGAATTGGACCAAAAATCGATTAATAAGCATAAATAAAGCGAAAGTAAGTAGGTACTCGACCTTTTTACACTTGATAACGAAGTTTTTTTTAGGTATCTGGCCGTTTTGAAAGATTCCAAACGAAATTCCGGTCCCCCAGAAATTTGATTAGTTTCGGTATCGTTTTTGGTGCTCAAAATTCATTTGGGATATGTAAATGGACAAAAAAGGCTTCTTTATACGATCTTCTAACGAAAGCGACCGGAAAATATGGTTCAGGTAGGATTTTCGAGGAATTATGAGGAAAGAATGAAATTGCACGATTTTCGTAAGTAAACGGGTTCTGGATGGCCATCATCGGTCTCTAAATGATTATTGTTGATCGTTCTCACGTTTCAGAAAAAAAAACGTCGAAAAAGCTAAAAAAAAAGAAGAAATATGACTATATTGCATTCCACAGAAGATGAATTCAGATTCCGATGAATTGAAATGTGTCACTGGAGCTTTCATTCCATTGCCGAAAGTAGAATTAGGGTATATTGAACCAGAATACATCGGTTTTTTCATATTCCAGGAGTTTGTGTCTTATTTCAGAACAGGTGAATGATAAATGTGAAGCATGTGTTTGATCTATTCCATTTTATTTGTATGAACCTACTGTGGTAGTAATGTATGAATATTTTTTAATCTAATGAATTACTATACAATCAGAATATTTTACATCTTGTTCATAAGATCAAATAAATAAAATGTCGTCAAGTCTTGAACTTTCAGTTCAGTTCAAGACGATATTAAACATTAAATCTTCACAAGCATGCATATGAAAATTATGTGAAAGCAATCCAATTTTCTTCCATGGCGAAAAATGATATATTTCAACAGTGATCTCTTGTACTTTTCATGCAAATAACTAGAAAAGGAATCCTTTTTATCAATTCATATAAACGTTAATTATTTTCGTCCTTCACATCTTTTCGAATTCATTCACATTCTGAGAAATACCCTATATATATATATATATATTCTTATGAAATGGAGCTGTTACAGATTTGTTTTTAATTATGGCATGTGTCTCGAAAAGGCAACAAGGAACAGATCATTCAAACAAACATATTGATCCATTCCCCGCTCCTAATCTCAGTGTTAGCAGAGGAATGTCAAACGGGGCACCATACATTTCTGCGTATGATGCAAGAGCACAGATAAAAACCTCAGCAAAAACTCTGTCTCCCCGTATAAGTGTAGGGTTATTGGATTTGTTTTCAGATATTCATATTGGAGGGCATCTTCTTCTACGAATGTAATTCTTTCTTCATTTCTTCAAAGGGGTTGACAAAGCATTTTTAGATAATCTGAAACAAAAACCAGAGGGAGAAAAAACGGAAAAGCAAAATCAACTAATATATTCAAATTGTTTTGAAGGTACCAACCCATCTCAAAAATGAATCAGATACTAAGTGAATAGAGTTAAAACCATCTGGAAATTTATATATTGAACAATTATTGACCGAATGGTCAATAGTTTGCTCTTCATGTCCATACTCACATCTCGGGCTATCAATGGTATTCCATTTGAAAAGCATACTATTACAACGTCCATGACCTGTCCTAATACGATTCAATAGACACCAATTTTTCCTAGACAGATGAAAACCCTAAGAATGTAGAAAGGGCAACATAGGACTTGGAACATAAAAATATTTTGAAAAACGTCATAACTTCGATACACAGTGGAATTTGTCAAATTTCCAAGGCCAGAGTTGTGATTTTATAATTGTGAATGGAGTACCTATAGTTGCACACATTGAATTTGTAAAAGCAAACAATGTTCAATCAACGAATGAGGAACTACAAAGTTTTTTGTGATTTACTTGCAATTTTGGACTAGTACTGTTCTTCAACTGACCGATTCAAGTGTTTGTCATGGACCGCAAAACAAATTTTGAACGCTCGTTCATCCACCCAGTTAGTGTTTTCACCTTGTAGGTAGATTCGCATTCAAGAATCGATCCATATGAATACTTTTTGACAGCTGTCATGAAAAACCGACAGCATATGTCATATGAATTCTATACTTGATCTCGAATCTGTTATTACAGAAATATTGGAAATTGTGTTCCATAATTCGCTAGAATTTTACATAGTTGTGGCAACGCGAAGAAAAAACTGTGAACGGTCATATTCACGGAAACCCCTTTTTCGAATTTTGGTCATTAACGATCTCCACTGTAGCATTCGAGATTCGAACCTAATCTGAGAACTTCAAGTTTTCATCAGGTTTATCTTGGCTGACGGACCGGCGGACAGAATTAATTGATTTTGATCATACATTCGTGATCAAATGAATTCGACAACTGATGTCGAATCATGTCCATCCTTCCGGGTATGGTTGTTGGTTGAAAGTTTCCTAGCATGGTTCTGACGACGGCATCTAAATAAAATTTTGCATGTAGCTTGAATACGCCATTCTCCATCTAAAGCGAAATTTCATCTCGATTTAAACTGTAGTTTTCAAACTTCCTAATTGTTCGACTCGCGCGGAGACCAAGACCGGCCATCGATATCCACGGTATCTGTCACCGGACTCGGTCTCAGTTCTCGGTCTTTGGACTCTGTCGTGGCGCGAATTGACACCTCAACCCTTCTACATATGGATAGATTTTCGAAATTGAAATATAAGTATTTATTGATCGATTGGTTTGTGTTGTGGAAGGATATTCACCAAGAAAGGATCAAGAAAAAGCGATTGTTTCGCCTACAAATATCTCTTTCATGCAGTACCGACAATTCAATATTGAAGAATGTAGAAAATTATATTGAAAGAATTCACTTGATGTTAATCGGTGGAAAAATTGAACGAAATTTCCGAAGGACACAGTGAAATTACATCTTGAGTAATTTTCACCAATTATTTCCGAACATACATTCATTTTCATCTTTATAGAAAATATGAGACCTTTCAGCAAGTTCACCACTTCTGTTTAAATTCCTGCTTCCATAGACCACTGTCGAGTGTTATCAGTACAAGCGGTTGGCTTAACGGGCGCTGACAACGCAAAACAGTCTCCAGAGAATGTGCGGACACCGGGGGATTCAGAGGGGAGCTTTTATGTATACGAGCTTTAGGCTGAAAAGTGCAAAATTTATGGGCTCGAGTCGAACGTTCTAATGGTCCCTAGCGAAAAAGAGCAGACGACTATTTAAATTAGGTATGGGTAATGGTTTTCTCTGCTCACGGACACAAAAATTCCATACATCCCTGAATATCTAGAAACTTATGAAAGAGTGTTAATGTGTTTCCTTTAAATTTTCCGCGAAAATGCGTTTTTTTCCAACTTAAAGAATACGACGTGTACCATGGAGGTAGGAAAAAGTGGAGGGGGCATAACTGAAAGACAACAAGAAAATATATATCGAGAATGAAAATATGTCACTCAAATACGTTCAGTTCAATTTTGGAATATAAATAGGAGTTAACAATGACTTGAAGAAAACGGAATGAGGCGATTGAAACACATTAAACTGAGATGTTACGATCGTAACTATTCACATGAAGTTAACAACGACATACGTTTCACGACATAAAACGATGTGTCAGAGAGAAATAGAATAAAAAAATATTTTTATTCTCAATATTGCCGCACAAGCGCAGATCTGGATTGTTACCAAAGCCCAGGTTCAGTTCTGATTGGATCAATCCCCATATAGGAATTATTAGATATATGGCTGAGGCATCTATGCTGAGACACATAGCAACGATTGCGTGATGACAGTAGATGTTAGTGTTTTGAATAATTATTGTTTTAAAATATCGAAATGCTTTCTGCTGAAAATTTTTCCCGTGTTATTGTTTTCAGAGAGGTGTAATGAAAAATATCGTTCATTACACGTCCAGAAAAGCTTTTTCCATGCTTGCACGAGTTCACGTGTTCGGCTCCGCCTCATATTTCAGTTGAAATGAATAAGTATAAAACCAACTATATTACTTTACTCTGACTTCCAAAAGAATATAACCCTAACAAGTTCCAAATCTACTCTTTGGTAGCTAGGTTACATAACTGATAACGTAATATGACGTGAGGTTCCTCCCTGTTCCTTCCTCTTTGACGTGAGATAGCTCTGGTTGAAACTCAGCAACTCACCAGTGGTTAGAAATTAGGATTCTTTTAGCAGTTCTAGCGAGAGAATGGGTTATAAGTTAATAATATGTGACGAATTATTATAATAATTTGAGTAGTAAAATAGCTCGAAATTAAGAAGTATTACTGCCGAAACTGATGGAAAATAACCTCGAAAATAACTCGGTGTATCTACAGGGTGTTTCACCAAAAACTGGACAAACATATATAGCAGTGTAGACGACACCGAGTAAGTCATTTTTGCCTTATGACATATACCCCGTTTTCGACGCATAAGCGAGATACAGGTTGTTTAATGTCAACTTTGAGCAATATTCTGATAACTGTGGTGAGTTATGCGTGACATTTGAAATGACGGTTACTGGTCACATCTTAGTATTTTTTAGGGCTTAATTCAATTGTGGTGTAGAATTCTGAAAAAAAATTTCAAAATGGCGGAAAGCCTGAAAAGTTTGAATTTTTTTTTCGGTTGTCAATTTGGAAAGCACTATTTCAACGTACTCGGTTTCTAAGATTTTCCGTGAAAAAATTTTTTCAAAATTCGAACTCAACTTTTTTTTACATGTCTTCAGTGAAAAAAAAATCGCCCAAAACAGTTGGAATTTTTTATAGTTGAACTTTCTTTAATCCTGAATACTTGGGCGAATACAGAATAAAAAATATCATTTGGTTTTCTTTTTGTAGCCTTCCGTACATTACGTTCGGAAAACTTTCATAATTTTCATTCAAAAAACTGGAAGCCGTACGAAGGCCAAAATTGTGCTAATGGGCTGCCAGAATGACCCGGACAGAAGTATGAATTTATAAACCAAAAAAATTTTTTTCAAAAAACTTTGGTAGGATTCGAACTCTCTACGAGTATGAATTGGGTTTATTTTAATTTTATAAATTTCCGTTACCAAGGCGACGCTAGTAAATCGAAAGTCGAGGGTTCGATTCCCACCAAAGTTTTTTGAAAAATTTTTTGGGTTTTTTAATTCGATATTTCTGTCCGGGATACTCTGGCAGCTCATTAGCCTAAATTTGGCCTTCGTACGGCCAATAATGAATAAAAATCATAAAAGTTTTCCGAGCGTAATCTTTGGAAGGCTATAAAAAGAAAACCAATTGATATTTTTTTATTCTGTTTTCTATCAAGTATTCAGAATTGGAGACCATGAAAAATTCCAAAAATTTTGGTCCAAATTTTTTTTTCACTGAAGACATGAAAAAAAAAGCTGAGTTCGAACTTTGAAAAAATTTTTTCACGGAAAATCTCAGGAAATCGAGTACGTTGAAATAGTGCTTTCCAAATTGGCAACCGAGAAAAAAAATTCAAACTTTTCAGGCCTTCCGCCATTTTGAAATTTATTTTTCAGAATTCAACACCACAATTCAGTTGAGCCCTAAAAAATACTACGATGTGACCAGTTACCGTTATTTCAAATGTCACGCAAAACTCACCACAGTTATCAGAATATTGCTCAAAGTTGACATTAAACACCCTGTATCTCGCTTATGCGTCGAAAACGGGGTATATGTCATAAGGCAGAAATGACTTCCTGGGTGTCGTCTACACCGGTATATACAATGTTTGTCCAGTTTATGGTGAAACACCCTGTATAAACATATTTTAGAGGAAGAGATAACACTATTGTCAATTCATTCAGAGATTGAAATTGATTCATTGAATGAGTGTACCATCTATCAATATTTGATGTACCCATCTAGGGTAGGTTCGACCAATCGTTATGCAGTTAAGGATGGTGAAGAATAATACCAGGCAGACTCATCAAAGGGATTTAATTCACTCAACTTGCATTGAATACAATGTAGGGATCTATATCTCCCTAGCCGCTCCTCGTTCCCGCATAGATGTCGCGCGGTTCTACCTTCGTCCCAATAGAACGGCCGCATCGATTTTAAGTACCGAGTCCTTCGCTTGATCGATGCGGCGGGTGGAAACAATTCCCCCGCGCCCCCCACGTCTACAGCAGGCTCCTATCAAGCTGTATTGATAAGTTCAAAGATAGGAGCTGGAACGAAACGTGGAATGCCCTAATGAAGAGGTTTGTGGTACCTCACAAACATCCACGCCGAAAACCCACATTGGTGACCCCGAGGACGGGTGTTTCACGCTGTCTCCTTTAAGGCGACAGCATCCTGCTAGACACTGGTGTGCATCGCAACCCGTCTCACTCACTTTGAGATGGTAGGCTGCCATCTTCTAGTGCAGAGACCGGCCACCTCAACGCAAGGCAACATGCCCATGCTGCGTAACATAGCCGCATTCGCGAGGTCTTGGCTGCGACCTCCCACGGCTACACCAGTATGTCCAAAGGTGAATAGGTGCACATCAGAGCCATAATTCCATCTATACGACGACGATCTCGATTAATATCGTGACTTCGTCACTAGCAGGGGAGTGTTGTAGGGATCTATATCTCCCTAGCCGCTCCTCGTTCCCGCATAGATGTCGCGCGGTTCTACCTTCGTCCCAATAGAACGGCCGCATCGATTTTAAGTACCGAGTCCTTCGCTTGATCGATGCGGCGGGTGGAAACAATTCCCCCGCGCCCCCCACGTCTACAGCAGGCTCCTATCAAGCTGTATTGATAAGTTCAAAGATAGGAGCTGGAACGAAACGTGGAATGCCCTAATGAAGAGGTTTGTGGTACCTCACAAACATCCACGCCGAAAACCCACAACAATATGTTTACTACAGATTCTCGCTGTTGACTAACAAGCGGTCAAACGTATACACTTCTGAATCAATCACTCTATCTCTCTGAATGACTCTCCCTCGCCAATTGTTATATATATTTCATAAATGTTTACTTGTTTTAATAACATTATATTTGATAACATAACTGGCAATGATGAGACCTAGAGCTCTGGCTTCACGTGCCGCTGTAGGTCTTGAAGGGAGGTCGCACTAATCTTATTATAGCACGTACGAAATATACAGTGTGTTCAACATACTACAAATATCGAAGAAAATGTATTGAAAACATCAGTCATGCAGATCAGTGCTAATAGACGGTGAATTGATCAAAAGTTTTCCCATCTCAGAAATTTCAATATTATGATGATATTCATGATTTTTGATTTTCTCGTCCAATATAAAGGGATAAAATTAGGAATTACTTGAGAACGACGCGATTTATTGAAAAAACTTGGGAATACTTTTATTTTCTGAACTGATTGTGTTTTTCGGAATTACGAAAAGTTTATTTTTTTTAAGTGATTTTATTGTATTTTTGCGTGTATTTATGAGTCGGCTACGCTGTAACTTTTATACTGGGATGAATATTGAATAAGTTTTGATTTGGGAATGTGCACCATGAATAGAGTAAACAATAAACCTAAATTCAGTTCATTTGAAATAACGGTTCCACAGATGTGAACTGAAAATTTTTGTTCTCGTGGATATCCGACACCCTGCATCTTTCAAACGAAACCGAGTTTTGAAAAATGGTATGGAAAGAAGTGTTTCGTTCGATGTGAGGAATCTACAGTTAAAATATACAGTATGGTGCAAATGGGAGGAAAAAACTCGTTTTTCGTAAACCGGGGAGTTTAAGGAAAAATCCTGAAACCTGTCGATTTTTATTTTGAAACCGGCTATTCGTAAGGATACTTTTTTATTTTTGGCGTCATCTATGCAAGCGTGATGACGTCATCGCTTAAATTTTCAAATGGAAATGTGGGGGTTGTAATACATTATTTGAAAGGTCAAATACCTATTCAGTACATATCAATATGTACAGTAATTGATTTGCGTATTGTCACAAATATTATTGATGAAATTTCAACAGATTTCTCAATAAAATGTATAAAGTATTGGTATCATGTATTTATTGACACACAAAAATAAATTTCTCATTGTTTTTTAGCTGAACGTAAACAATTTAAGCACTTTATTCAGGTTTCGTTGTATTTCATGAATAATTTATATTGAATATGAATATGTATTTATTGTGATAAAAAAATTGTATTAATTTTTTAAACAAATTCAAGAATCAATAACTGTACATATTTATATGGCTGAATAGGCATTTAAAAGACCTTTCAAATAATTTATCACAACAACCACATTTCCATTTAAAAATTTTAGCGATGACGTCATCACGCTCGCATAGCCCGTTTTAAAATAAAAATCGACAGGTTTCAGGTTTTTTCCTCAAAGTCGCCGGATTACAAAATAACGAATTTATTTCTTTCATTTGCAACATACTGTATGCACAAGTCAAAGACTCACCCTGTAACTGTATAGGTATATTTAGTTTCCCAAAGAAAGAGAAGAATCTAATCCAATAAAGAAATCGAATGGTGTTTTCCACTCAATTGAGTAAAAATGAAATAATTTCAGAAGGAGACATTGAATTAATGATAATCAATTTTTATAAAATGAAAACAAATGATTTATTATGAGTACCATCAATCCAAAGCAAAATATATTACAAAAATGCCCCAGAAGCTTTCGAAAGAAATCATTAATAAATCCCTCGAAAATGTAATATAATTTATGCAATGGTATATGTTGAGAGCTATTGGATGTATCTTATTTTGGCATGGACATAAATAATGGTTGTTAGACCGAGTTAGAAACTCAACCTTATTCAGAGGGTTGAAGGTATGTACCTCAGTTGAAAAAACTTATGATCAAAATTGTGTACTTCTGCTCCTTCTGGGAGTTTAAGGACTTCAACATCTTACAGTTTTCTTTTAATAAGATCTGCACCGCTGAAAAAATATCTCTAAAATTTCATACCATCAAGAAGGAGTTGGAACACATTGAAAATATGTGAAAAAATATAGGGATATCCACTTGAAATATAACTCATCTGTCGGATATTTTTTCTGGGGAAGCCCTGTATACTAGGAAACAATTTCTTGAGATGTAGAAATGAGTCTCCTTAAAGTTTGTTATTGAACGAAATTTTTAAGATGTCTTGTTTGGAAGCTATGGAAGAACACCATACTAAATTAGCCTGTATATAAAAATCTCTAGTATCAGAATACCATCGAATGGTACAGAAAAAGTGCCACAGAAATGTTTTCACCGAAGCGCAGAATTTTCCACAGGCAAAATGCACATTCACAAAAAACACCCTGGAACGGTGAGACACTGACATCAGTTTTTGTTTATCTAGTTTAGAATTACATCCAAATCTTTCTAATTTGGTTCACTTCTGTTTGGAATTTTTCACTTCCCCCTAAAAGAATCCCTAGATCCGCAAGTGAAGTTGACGCATTCCATACATTTCATGTATGCTCTAATTCTAATTAATGAATAAAGATAATTAGCATTATCGATATTATTCTATCTAAGGTCCTGGATAGCTCTAAAAACATAGAGACCTAGAAACCAGGCATGTGTTAGCGAGAGTTGGCTCGTTTTTGAATATTTCTTGGAGTGCATGATTCTCCTGCGAAAATTCATCATGTGGAAAGAGAAAACAGAAAAGCCGTTCGCATAAATTCGCAGAAATTCATGTCTGGAAATTTGATTTGTAGCATGTAAATTTCAGTTTTCTTCTACCTGGCAACAATTCTCCATTATGTGAGAATCCGTTTTCAGCTCAATCGAAAAAGAAAATGCGTACCCCACATTGCTCACGGCCAGTTGATACCTACAGAATCCGCGCTTTGACACAACGCGAAACAATCGATTGGCCTTAGGCGCATGAAAACGAGCTAGAAAGCGTGTTTCATCGGATCGGAAATTGAATCACACGCCTCTTTCGAAAGTGTGGCTGATATTTTCATAGTGATTTATTCTGATGAATTTATCTGTCAAGGCAACACCGCGTTCTGCGCTCCACTCGACTGCTCGACGAGCGCAAAATTGTCACCTGCAAATGAAACTCGCAAAATAAATCAGTCAACTAATTGTAGTGTTTTGATTTATAAATCGTTCACTCTGACGACTAGACTCACAGGGTCAGTTCTCCGGCTCCTTTCATGTAGTGAAAATATTTCGGAACTGATCGCACAGCCATCCTCTTTCGTACGAAGGACACAAGTTGTTCCAATTTCGAGCACCTATTATACGTTTCTGGATAACTGGGCCTATAAGAAATCTGAAAATTTGGATTATTCGATTGTTCGGAATTATCTGTTGGGCTGAAATAATTTTTGGAGCTTTAGCACTTCCGATTATATTTTTGATGAATTTTTCTTCAGTAATAAATGACTAGACGAAGAACAAGAAGTAGAAGCTTTTGTTTACTCATTAAAACACCCTGTATAGGGTGTTGAGGACGTCATACAAATAAAAGATTTCGTTTCATATATACAAACATAGTAACAACACGCCTTGATAGAATGCCTATGCATATTACAGTTTGGGAACAAACAAAGACCTTGAAAAAGACATTGAGGAAAGATTATGTTGATCTATAATCATGCTACCAGGGTGAACGACATAGTTATTGGACACTTAAGAAAATTTCATTAGTGGAGTTATGTAAACTTTCCAAATTTGGAGAAAATCTATGAAATAATGGTTTGAAATGATAGCAGAATATGTGATTTAAAGGTCACTTTTGTAATTATGAACAAAGGAGAAGGTTTTTAACTTTCATCACATTCCAATGAAAAAATGGGCGAAAAATATAGTTATTGGACATATTATACAGCTATGGGACGAGTGTTGTACAGTCATTGGACAATATGTATTTTATTTATTTTATTAATGTAAATATATCATAAATGAAAACCAACTAAAATTCTCATCAGTGTTGTAAAAGTCTTTGTATTCTGCCAATAATATATTGACATCTTCAGAATCTTCATGTGAATTTTCAACTTTCTAGTCTTCCGAACTATAGTGTATTGCCGAAAGCACAGGTGACACAAATACATATAAGTCATTATCCATGTCATCCGGTATATTTATCTGTTGCCTTTTTGGTACACATTCCTCAAGAAAGATTTTCGTCAAACAGCAGGCCCTCTTTTACATGAACGTGCTTTTGGCAAATGCCACATCAATTTGAATCTGCAAATAAAGAGCGAGCTGCCGTTTGAATTTATGCCAAGGGCGGATTTACAGAGGGGTAATCACCCCCCCCATGAGTATCAAAGTCCTCAGAAAAAGTAACGCAATGTGGTGCACATAAAAATTTCATACATTGTGAACCTGATATACAATCGTTATTACCCCCCCCCATGAAAAAAAGCTATATCCGCCCTTGATTTATCCGAGTCATTTTCAGAAACATTGCTGTCCACACCTGTGCATTTGTATCAGGAGGTTTGTTATCATTCATCCGGAATTATTTTTTATTCCTATGATGACAAGTTGGTCCCTATTCGTAGTGTGAGTAACTCTCATTGTGAGAAATATTCAAAACCAACAATTTCTTTTTTATTTTTTTTTTCGGGATTTATTTATGTTATTTTGTATTCGATCAACATACCGTGTTCGCACATCGATTGTTTTATGCTGTTTCTATTAATCGATATCGTTCACCCTTTTATTTTTCTGAGTTTTCAAATGTAATCAGGTGAACATTTCATCAATTTCAATTTTTGAATACTCCATCATTTGGAAATGAACAGTTGAAGATTGCTGAGACGATTTCTTTATAGAAACGGAGCAATCTGTGAATCTTATGAATAAGAGCAAAACATCCAGTGAAATATTTTCAAGAGACCTATTCAACCCTCGAACTCATTGTGAAACAATATGAATTGAGAAATTGAAATAAAGCACCATTCTCGAACGGGAAATTCAGAATCTGAAAATACATTGTGAAATCGTATGCTATGTGGCATGCATTTCAGTCGAATTCATCAACCGAGCGCTAACTAATTATTGATTTTTAATATTTTGCCCCGCTTTTGCACTTTCAACTGACAGCGGCAGAAGGCATGGATAGCGGATAGAAATGAAATATGGAAGTTCAGCTACCGACTGGAGTTGCAATGTTTGATATTGATTTTACTGAATATATTTCGTGGTCCGTGGAGTATACGAGGAAGGTTCAATCCACTAATATCATTTTGATTTCCTCCACGCACATGGAACACATATTTATGGCTATGAAGTGTTCAATTTTTCAGAGCCAAATTCATGGGCTTTTCCCTGTTATTTCAGCATACAGGATGGTCCATATGCTGATGGTTTTATGAAACACAGTTGAAAATGGATCGAAAGTTCGAAATTATTACCGTAGCGGTATAGTTATTTTCCTATCAAGGGCGGTAAGTTGTACTTTCCCGCACTAGATTGCCGTTGCCCAAACGACGCGGAGCGGAGTTCAGGCAAGCAATCGAGTGCGGGAAAGTACTTTTCGCTCAAGATAGGAACTATGTTTTTTTACAACCGTTTTATAAAATGAAAAAAAAATTCTACACAACTCGGATATTCGTTTTGACACATAAATTGAGGAGTTTGGGAATCTATACGGAAAATCATAGACCATGACATAAATAAATACACAGATCCATGTATGCGAGTCATAATTTTTGAAGGATGTCAAGTTCTCTTTGAAAATGCACTAATTTTCAAACGGAAATCTGCATTAATAATTAGTTTGACATGGATGAAACTGCATAATTTGAAATATTTAACTAAATAGATAAGTAAGTAGATTAAGAGATTTCATGTTGAAGGTATTATTATTATATCTGGTAGGCATATTTACTTTTCCGCACTAGTGCGGGAAAGTGACACTTTCCGAATCGAAAACAATGCGGGAAAGTAGTTAGTTAGGCCCGGTTGTAGAAAAAAAAATTATCTGTGTCCATTATTTGTGAACTTTTCTGAAAACCTCTAAATATGAACTTTAAATAATGAGAAACCAATATTCATTCCTTGGTGGCACAACGTATTATTTTCAATAAGCTCAGTTTGTATTGAATCGAAAAAACATGATCTATCCAGATCTGCGAAAATATACAGAGAGTCTCCATCGGAACGAAAAAGTGGAGGGATGTATATTGCTTCATTGCATCCATCTGCAGAGTTCCATAAATATCGCTCTTTTCGAATGAACATCCTCAGTTCCATACTTTTCCTCAACCCAATATCACCAATACTCCATGATACATCGATGTTTGTCCATCCTGCACAAATATTTCACTGTCCATAATTGAAATTGTTGAAGACGTTGAGTGCTAATATGTTTTCAGAGGATGGGTAGGAGAGTCCTGTTTTATACTGCGTTCAGTATATTATCGAAATGGTGTTTTTTGTTTGCTTTCAATAGAAAGGTCTATACGGAGGAAAGGATAATGTTTACTCTTCATACAAAGAACAGCACATGAGGGTGGCAAATCTTCACGAACGATATGAGAAAATTGCGACAATATTTGCAATTTCTACCATCATCGAATGTTTGATTTGAAATGGATATGTAGACAATCAGGACAAAATGGAAAGAACTTGAGAATCATGATATTGTGCATATATTGGGTTCCTATGATGACATGATGTCTATAACAAGATTGTTCCTGTTAAAATAATGTGTTTTTTCGAAAACATTACAGTCAATGAAAAACTCGGTATGACAGTGTGAATATAGAATCAAGAATAAAAGAAAAATATTTCCACATCTAGTGTTTATCAAGTACACAAAATTTTTCGAACACACATATATCGATGATTAAAACATTGTTAACTTTGAATTCGATTCGATGATATTATAAATCCAGGAAAGATTATTCCTATGATTCGTGATTTTTTCGTCAACTTTTGTAGGGTAGAATTGGGAATAACTCGAAAACGACGCGTTTTATCGAAGAAACTTGAGAATAGTTTTATTTTCTAAACCGTGGTTCTTTCGAAAATATGAACCTTTTTTTTCAGATGGTTTTATTGTATTTTTGCGTGGATATATGAGTCGGCTACACTGAAACTTTCATACCGGGGGGACTATTGAAAAAGTTTTGATTTGGGAATATGCATCATGAAGCGAGTGAATACTTCACCAAAATTCGGTTCATTTGAAATAACGGTTCCGAAGATATAGAAATGATAGAAAAGTGTTTTTTTCGTGGATTTTCGACACCCTGTATCTTCCAAACGAAACCGAATTCCGAAAAATGGTACAGGAAAAAAGTGTTTCGTTACAGATTAAATATATGTACAAGTCGAAGAATCACCCTGTTTATCATAAGCCAAAAGTGTTTCGAAATTTACAAATTTCCAAATGCTCCATATTTCTGCTGTTAAAAGCTGTTAAAAAAATACGAAAGAAGATATTGAAAAAAATTCTTTCTATTTTGAAAGCCAGCATAATCAAGCCTAATTCGAGTCATAAAGGGTTCAAGGGCGATTTTTGAAGACCTAATTCTTGAGGTCTTCACTCTTCACTTGAAAGAGGCAATCGAAGAGGGAATCATCTGAATTGAAACCGCTATGCTGAAGAAAGTAATGGAAAATTTTTGCGAAAGACTCCACATATGCGTCGCTCGCCGAGGCCGTCATTTGGATGATATTATTTTCAAGACATAAATGAAGAGAAAAACTTGATAACGCTGGCTTTCAAAATAAAAAGAAATTTTTTCAATATCTTTTTTCGTATTTTTTTAACGCCTAAATCTTTGTATTTGAAATCTATATTATGTAAAATGTGTGATTCGGAACCGCCCTATCAGCCAGTATGGCCCACCCCAGACGCGGTTCTCATTTTGAGGCAGTGAATGAAGACATTTTGAAAAATTTTTTTTCGTCTAATGTGAAGGACAATCAGATGCACAATTTAAAATTGTTTTCACATATACAGGGTGTTCGATAACAAAGATATAGACCATAGTTACACTTTTTTAAATGGAATACCCTATATATGAATTCAAAAATTGAATGGCAAGCTCAAATAAAGATGAGTTTATA
This sequence comes from Adalia bipunctata, assembly GCA_910592335.1. NCBI lineage: Eukaryota > Metazoa > Arthropoda > Insecta > Coleoptera > Coccinellidae > Adalia > Adalia bipunctata. The sequence goes on from OU342951.1 coordinate 29,352,496, forward strand.
AGAACCATTTTATGTCTTAGGAGAACCATTTAAGAGAAAATGGCGAAAAATCGAAAAAAAGGAGTATTTTTAATTTGCAATTAATGAATAAACCCTTCAAGCCAACGAGACAGACAATGTTTTTTCGTGTAGACATATTGGCTACCCTTATGCAGAAAACAAAAATTTAACTCTGGAATATACTGAGTGATCATAATTAATGTTCAAACATTAACTACATATAATGGTCAAAAACTTTCTTATTTCAAATGGCACACCTAGTATTTCTGTACCTTGTTGAACGTGAAAATTAATATAGAAACTATCTTCAATAGGTTTCCCTATACCTAAACCTAATAGTTTTCAAGTAATTTTCGATTTTTAATTCAACTAGTTAACCTACTATTATGATTAGCGATATTCAAAGAAATACTTGGAAATATTTGTGGGGAAATGCTCACAATATTATTTGAAATCTGAAAAACTCATATGAAGATCTCAATAATGGTGTTGCGGTCACGCAAGATTTATTATTCCTTATAAATGATTATCTACTGTATTTCTCAATATCAATTTTTTTTTCAATTATTTTAAAATTAATTTCGCCTAGAAGGTATTGAATGTCATCCTCATTCAATATTTTTCGGTACATGCCCTTAAATTTTTCTTTATTCTTATCGTTTTGAAGTTAAGCCATACGTTCAAAGAATCATGTAACAAACGATTCATTTAAAAAAATATTTGCTCAGGCGATGAACCTCTGATTCTTCATACTTGTTATCTCCAATTGTTGGATTGAGTATCAGTAGACTCAAAGATTCAAAGATGTTCATAAAATACCTTCAAATACTACCTTACTACTGAATGCCGGTATTCAACTCACTCTCTGGCCAGAGGTTCACTATCACAGATCTCTTTTGAAAATCTCCAAAAGTCTTCGAAATATTGAAAATGTGAAGAATAGGGAAAATGTTGGACAGCACAGGTTCATCGCCTGAGCAGTAATTTTTTTGAATGAATCGTTTGTTACATGATTCTTTGAACGTATGGCTTAACTTCGAATCAAAACGATCGGAATAAAGAAAAATTTAAAGGCATGTACCGGGAAAGATTGAATGATAATGCGACACTCAATACCTTCTAGGCGAAATTAATTTGAAAATAATTGAAAAAAGAATTCATATTCAGAAAAACAATAGATAATCATTTATAAAGGAATAATAAATCTTGCGGGACCGCAACACCATTATTGAGATCTTCATATGAGTTTCTCAGATTTCAAAAAATATTGTGAGCATTTCCCCACAAATATTTACAAGTCTATGAATATCGCTAATCATAACAGTAGGTTAACAAGTTTAATTCAAAATCGAAAATTACTTGAAAACTATTAGGTTTAGGTATAGGGAAACCTATTGAAGATAGTTTCAATATTAATTTTTACGTTCAACAAGGTACAGAAATACTGGGTGTGCCATTTGAAATAAGAAAGTTTTTGACCATTATTTGTAGTAAATGTTTGAACATTAATTATGATCACTCAGTATATTCCAGAGTTAAATTTTTGTTTTTTGCATAAGGGTAGCCAATACGTCTATACGAAAAAACATTGTTTGTCTAGTTGGCTTGAAGGGTTTATTCATTAATTGCAAATCAAAAATACTCCTTTTTTTCGATTTTTTGCCATTTTCTCTCAAATGGTTCTCCTAAGACATAAAATGGTTCCTATAAACTCATCTTTATTTGAGCTTGCCATTCAATTTTTGAATTCATATATAGGGTATTCCATTTAAAAAAGTGTAACTATGGTCTATATCTTTGTTATCGAACACCCTGTATATGTGAAAACAATTTTAAATTGTGCATCTGATTGTCCTTCACATTTGACGAAAAAAAAATTTTCAAAATTTCTTCATTTACTGCCTCAAAATGAGAACCGCGTCTGGGGTGGGCCACCCTGTATATGGGCCAAATTGAATCGCCATAGTGGACTATTTACCTACGCGATATATCACGCTTTTCGTGAAGGGTGTTTGCTCTGCACAACTTACAAACAAACGTTTTTCAGATACTGGAGTCCGCATTTACTATAAAGACGATTATTTTTTGTCCGAGGAGGGAGTGGTAGATTTGAACCTACCCTCCGGATGAACTATACGAGTACAAAGCTTTATCTGTTATATCTATGCTTTCACATCTCGCTGCTCAACGTATTTTTCAAGCTATGGTGGCATGCCGACTGAATCTCAGGATTTTTCGCGGGTAATATGGACTGCCGGGATTTTGCTCGTCCTTCTGGATGGATTAGGGATATCCTGATACGAGAATTGTAGCAAAGTAATCGACGTTCTGCAATACGCTATGAGGGTATTACATGTTGTAATCCTGTTCTCAGGATATCAGAATGTTCGGAATAAACCAAGACGAATAAATTGAATGCGAAAGACGAATGATTTTGCAAATTATTCATCAAGCCGTATTCTAGATTTGCGAGTATCGGTTCCCAAAGTTTGCCATATTGAAACTTCTTTTCGGGTATTACTAATTTATTTGGAAGACTTGCCTATAGGCATAGGATTTTTTTTGGAAAAGATATCCATTGATTTTGTTAGTGTTTGGAAAACTTAGCCACAAAATTCACTCGGTAGACATAGGATCCGACAATAGTATATTTCATTACTTGTTTTTATTCAAACAGACCGCAACACCTGAAAATTTCCACATATTTCATTACAAGTCCAGAAAGTAAGCTTTTTCCGTGCGCGCCCGATGTGTTCCCGTGTGAGGCGGAGCCGAACACGGGAACTCGTGCAAGCACGGAAAAAGCCTTTCTGGACGTGTAATGAACGATATTTTTCATTACACCTCTCTGAAAACAATAACACGGGAAAAATTTTCATATATAATACCACTAGAGATGAAATTTTTCCGGCAAAATTTCTCGATTGTAAAATGAAAGTTTGTTGCTTTCGGCAATTTTGCGAATGATAATTGTATCAAAATCACGAGCCGTCAGGCGAGTGATTTTGGAAAAATGTCATGAGCGAAATTGCCGAGAAGCAACAAACTTGAATATTACAAGAGAGAAATTTTACCTGCTTAAATTTCATCTCGAGTGGTATTCGAAATGACTATTTCTCGAGAAAATGTGTCTGAAGATGGTCACATTGGGCTTGTATTGCGCTATTTGACAAATAAGTATTCATCATAGATCAACTAAACGTTGTTTGTTTTCTCTATGGTATTCATTCCCGAAGGTATCTATGAATTTGAGAAACGTCAAAAATTTTGTCGCTGAAAAACCAAGTTGTTGATTTTGCCCGTTACCATGTTTTATCGATGAGAAACAAGTGTCAAGGAAAATTCCTCACTAAAAATGGAATGAGTGGAATAGTCAGCAGAAAGCATTTCGATATTGTGAAACAATAATTAATCAAAACACTGACATATACTGTCACGCAATCGTTGCTCTGTGTCTCAGCATAGGAATCATAGGATGGATCTATGCCTCAGCGCACCGTAAAACTTATTGCGGTGCGGCCGCACGGAAAAGAGTCATTTTCGATGTTCTAAATCTACATGTTTTGATAGGATTTTCAGTGCGGTGTAATGAAAAAGTTATATAAGAATTTGTTATGAATTGTAGATCATGACATGTATGTACTTATATCATCTCTCATTCAATCATTTAGAGGAACGTGATTTGAAAAAATGATTTTTGCAATATTTTGTTCATACATATATTTTGACGCAGAATAATTTGTTCGGGTAGTTCTCAATTTTATCTTTACTAATATTATAGAGAGGGGAGATTTGTATTTTTGTGTGTTCGATACGACTTGAATCAAAAACTACTGAACCGATTTCCGAAATTCTTTTGCCATTAGAAAGCTACATTATCCTTGTGTGACATTGGCTATACTTTTCACCCGAAAGCATTAAAGATTCCTACTATAATAATCAGCCATAATCAGCTATTTTCACGTGCGCTGCAAAAATCGTAAGACTTACGTGGATACAATGTATGACGGAAATGTACCTCCGCGATAGCATATATCTATCTCTCAAGATTGACTTGCTATTGTCTGTTTATGGTTATCAGATTTTTTCCAAAATTATGCACTATTTGGGAGTGTGTTTTTATGAATTGGGTAGGTATTGATCCTCATCTAACCTAATACGTTATTTATCCCCAGTATTTAATTCAGAACGAAATTGCCGTTCACATCATACAATTATACAACGAGTAGGGGAGCGAGGGGCTTGTAACAGTTTTCATAAAAAGTGATAAATCTTGAGATCCATTGATTAAATTGCTACCGAATGAATATGGATGGATGCTGTAACTCTTCCTCTACCAAATCAAGTAAGAATAATACCATAACTATCGGTCATTATTTCACAATCATTTATTTTCTAGAAGAAGTGCGGTGTTACAACTCACCTCGTGCTTGGGGCAAGTAGTGACAAAAAAAGACAACGATAATACCTCTGATCATTGTTTATTTTTAACAGAATTAACATATTTCTAAAGTAGGTATTATTTAATTCCTATCGAAAATCAACTTAAATACACTTTTTGAGTAATCAACACCTAAAAATTGAGTAATTACCAGTTTTATTGAGTTGAACACTACTTTTAATCATCATGGCACTTTTAAATCACCTCTTCGCTTTGTGTTTCCCACTCTGGCTTTTTTTATACACCCTCATTCTGAAAAAAAAAAATTAGGTATCTACATCATAACTCGGGGCATGTGTAGGTTCCACGTTACAACAAGCCCCGGGATTTTGTTACAACTAACCCCATGGTATGATTTTTAACATTTATCAAGATAACTATTTCAACAATTTAGCAATCTTAAAAACTGTTACACACATTATCAAAGATAGATGAATTGGAATGTAAATAATAAACAGAAAGTTTTAAATCAGTCGAAAATATTAACGCAAACCAAAATTTTACGACAGTACAATTTTATATTACCTGGCAAACATGAAGCACGAGCACACTTCCGCTCACTATGCGCAGGCTGGCGGGATACAGGCTATGGCAACATTATGCGGCACGGTTTATAGGTCAAATCGAGTCAAAGAAATACGCTAAAAAAGTTTAAGATCCTAGTGAAAAGAGCCTGTTACTACTTGCCCCTGTTACAACAAGCCCCTCGCTCCCCTACATCAAAAGAAATGGCAGGTTGAAGTGTTGAAGATGAAACCACCGCGTGAAACAAATTTCTACACGGGCGAAGCTGGGACGGCCTCCTTGTTATAAATGAATTCTTATTAACTGCTTTTTTTCCCGATAGTAAAAGTGCATAAATTCCATTCATAAGGTACTTTCAATAAGCTTGAAATTATTCATTTTATAACTGTGGACTTTAAAAATGAATAAAAACGAGAGGAAATAACAATTTCAAAATGTCGTTTCGTCGAATCAAATCTTACAAAAGTTCAAAGTGGCCACTTTTTCTCACAATGATGAAAGTGCATGAATTCAATTCATTAGGTTTTTGAAATTAACTTGAAAATATTCATTTTATAACGGTGGAATTTCAAAATGAATGATAATGAAAGAAAACGAGAAAAAAAATTCATAATGTCGTTTCACCAAATTAAATTTTACCAAAGTTCGAAGTGGCCACCATGAGCTCCACAACTATTGAATTTTCGTTTTATGCAATGGGTCATGAATGATATTGTTGCTAAAAATTTTAAGAACAAGGTTCAAATTGAACTAGGCCTTGGCTCATTGTAATAGGAATTTATTTTTCCGCGAATCGCTAGGGAATTCTGACATTCCTAAAAAGTTTGTCATAGAATGAGTCAAGATTTCCCAACTGTTAGGAAATATTCATTTCCTCACTGTAAGGAAATGATATTTCCTTACAGTTGTCCGTGATCTTCATAAGCATATTCGTACTTTTCTCTAGATTTCTTTGGCAATTATTCTAACGAAGCAGAATTTACTGCCTCAAACTGCTCTGGACGAGACCCTGAAATGGAAAATTCATCATCACTCATCATTTTACACTGTTTTATCTTCGAAAAGACCAGAAATTGAATTGATATCATATCAAGTTTGACAATTCAGCATTAATACGTGTCCATAGTAACGCAACCAATTCCATTCCGGATTTCGAAGGTCCATTCATTTATGAATCGAATAATTTGCGATTTTCTTCAAAATTTATTAAAATCTGTCGAATTTCAAACGAGTTGCGGAAAAATAGTATGTTTACGTCGTAGGAAAAGTCACATTCCTGAACCCGGCTTACGCATCGACTTAGCAATCTTCACGATCCTCCAGGAATGTGAGGCTCTTCCTACCCGGTAAACAATGTACTATTCATTGAATGCTGGAAATATATCAAATTATACCATTGCGGAATCTCAATGAACATGGTGTTTTTTAGCAAAGTATTGAAATATTTATTGATTTAGAAAATATGCATTTGGGAATCATGTATGAAACAAAATATCTTGTAAATGGCCGCTCCGGTTAACTAGCATATGCGTACTCTTTTGACGAAATTTTAAATAACGTTAAATTGATGCAGCGTCTAATTGCAGGCTCATTGACATGAAACTGTGACTTCTGATAATCCCACAGCTAGAAGTTTAAAGACGTAAAATCGCAGGAGCGTGAGGACAATTCTGGTCACCAAATCGGGAAATGACACGACCAGAAGTAAACTCGTGCAAGATCGTGGATGTTCGAAGGGCTATATGATATGATATGATATGTTGTTTATCGTGATCACACCTAGGTCTCCTAAGGAGTCCCCTCTGAAACTACAAGCTTCGAAGCTTGTATCTTGTACGAGTTCGGAGAAGCAGTTGTGTTCTAAGTAGGCTTTGTTACTGTGTCCTTACGCCACCTTAGGCACAGCACTGTATATTTTTGACCCAACAGTGAAATGGTGGCCCCTACCGAGACTAGAAAAGTTCTTCCCTAGCTCGGGATTGAACTTCGGACTTGCCTAATTCAATGCTCTAACCACTGAGCCAAGGGAACTCATACGACATGTGGCACCGTCCTGCTGAAACCACATGTCGTCAACATCAAGAGCTTCCAAATGAGGCTCAAGAAACTGTGTTGTCATAACACGATATCGTTCGCCATTCACCGTTACCGCTTTACCTTCTTCGTTTTCGAAGAAAAAAGGGTCGTTGTACTACCATGTAATGCTACATGTTTACTTACTCCCATTTGTCAAATTTCGATCTATCATGTAACATTAAGACTGTCAAACATGGCGCGCAATTTGAATCTTTCCATCCATTAAAACATCCTTTAGTTACCATTGTGCATCTGATTTGTGCGTAAAGTGGAAGAATAACTGTTATCATTTCAGTCGATTTTCTGTATTCACCTTTGTTGAGAACATTTTCCTAATTTCGTTAATAAAATCATTCAACCTAACCGACTTTCATGAGGAATTTAGCAAAATGGATGAAACATGTATTTCCATGACAAAGATAGTGTATTGTTTCCTACAATTATTCAAAGAACGATTAACTTGTGCCTATGCGCACAATACTGCTACGCATGAGTTTGAGAACCCACCCGATAGGCAGTACTCATCAAGACAAGCTCATCGTAAGCCACTGAGAGATAGGAACTTTTGTGTGAAAATAGGTGATGTTCATTCCACACTCAGATATTTGGAAGCAGGAGTTCCCAAGGATCCATACTAGGACCGCTACTCTATAACATATACATACATGATATACCAAGAAATCCAAGATGTCTGCTTGCTCTATACGCGGACGATACGGGCATATAGCAATTAGGTACAGAAATACAAAAATAATTCACAAAAGACTTCAAGAAGCTGCAGACGATATCAGTCAATGGTGTAACAGATGGAAAATCAAAATCAATGGAGAAAAGAGTCAAGCAATACTGCTTCAAAAGAGAAAACTGAAGATGGAATCGAAAATAGCCATAGACTATAATGAAATAGAATGGCAGAATGAAGCTAAATATCTAGGAGTAATATTAGACAAGGGACTTACGTGGAAACAGCACATTAAGTATGCAGTGGATAATACGAATGTAGCAATGAAAAGACTATATCCGATTATAGGCAGAAGAAGCCAAATGAACAGAAACACAAAATTGAGGATCATAAAAGCAGTCGCCAGACCGCAGCTAACATATGGATCAACAGCATGGGGATATGCAGCGAGAACCCATATAAAGAGAATTCAAAGTACAGAAAACAAATTTCTGAGATGGGCTTTAGACGCCCCCTGGTTTGTTAGGAATGAACAGATACAAAAAGACATAAAATGGGAGTCCATTACTACATTCATCAAACGAAAAGCTGCAAAAGCCTATGAAAGAGCTAGTGAACATCCAAATGACGACCTTAGAAGGTTAGTTGACTATGACCCCGCTGAAGATGAAAAAACATCTAGAATTTACCGCAAAAGACCTAGAGACCAATTGCGAAAATGAAGATATAGAACTCCACACTCAGTAAGAGATATCCAATTGAAGGATATACACAAACACTCAGCATAAAAGAATGCGAAAGAGAAAATAACAGATAAGATGATGGAAGGTTTATAGGCTTATGCCCGGAACCAACCGCAGGAGAGGTGTTTAGTCGGTAAGAATCCGACACTACCCAGAAAGACTGGGTGTCTGATGTAAGATTCACCTCTTCTAGAACAAAAAAAAAAATCGTAAGCCAACTTGGCATAATCCGCATAATTCAGCATCTTGTACATATTCATCTTCTCATTCAATCAAATGAATGTACCTACCTATATGATAAGATATCATCACTCAATGAACTATGAAGAGAGCACGGCTAGAAAAACTAAACCTTCTCACAAACATCCATATGGCGATACTCCGAAAGAGGTAAAAGAACTGATAAAAGTCAACCGAAGACTAAGAAAGAACTACAGGATGTATAAAACAGATAATGAAAAAATCAGACTAAATAGACATAGTCAAATACTTAAAAATGCACTAAGGGAGCTCAGAACGAATAGATGGAATAAGAAAATCAGTGAACCCAACACAGAAGAGCACTCTGCATGGAAAATTCAGAAAAATTTACGTAAAGAAAAAACTCAAATTCCACCACTGCATGGAATGGCATATTCAAAAAGCGATAAATCTAACGCTCTTGCCGATACTATAGAAAGGGAGTCAAGAATAAATTATTGTGAAGAAGACGATGAGGACCTAGAAGTATTAATTGAAGATAATGAAAACGAAATGAAAGAATCACCACCGGATGACAAAATCCCTCATCCAACATCTCCAGCAGAAATCAAAGAGATAATCAATAATTTGAAAACAAGAAAGGCTCCTGGAAAAGGTAAAATTACAAATCTCATGCTGAAGAAAATGTTAAAGAAAGGAACGGCAGCTCTCAGTAGCATAGCAAATGGCGTGATGAGAACGGAGCATTTTCCAAAAAGATGGAAATCTGCCGAAGTGATTGTTTTCAATAAACCAGGTAAGGACAAAAAGTTCCCACAGAACTATTGAACGATAAGCCATCTCCCAGTCCTAGGACAAATTGTGGAGAGAGTCTCAGCCAGACGACTTAATGAAGAAACAGAAGCCCTGGTGACGATACCGAGTGAACAATTTGGGTTCCGAAAACAACATTCAACTGAACAACAGCTCCTAAGAATGACTAAGTATATCACAGAAGGTTTTCAGAATAAACAAGCCACTACTACCACTACTACTACTAGATGTAACCAGAGCTATGGCATGAAGGACTAGCATATAGAATGATAACCCCAGGTTATTCACCCAAGTTATGCAGAATAATAAGAAATTATTTGAGGGATAGGAACTTTTGTGTGAACAAAGGTGATGTTCATTCCAAACTCAGATATTTAGAAGCCGGAGTTCCCCAAGGATCCATACTAGGACCGCTACTCTATAACATATACATACATGATATACCAAGAAATCCAATATGCCTGCTTGATCTATACGCGGACGATACGGGCATAGCAATTAGGCACAGAAATACAAAAATAATTCACAAAAGACTTCAAGAAGCTGCAGATGATATCAGTCAATGGTGTAACAGATGGAAAATCAAAATCAATGGAGAAAAGAGTCAAGCAATACTCCTTTGAAAGAGAAGAATGAAGATGGAATCGAAGATATCCATAGACAATAATGAAATTGAATGGAAGAATGAAGCTGAATACCTATAGGAGTAATATTAGACAAAGGACTAACATGGAAACAGCACATTAAGTATGCAGTGGATAAAACGAATGTAGCAATGAGAAGATTATACCCGATTATAGGCAGAAGAAGCCAAATGAACAGAAACACGAAATTGAGGATCATAAAAGCAGTCGCCAGACCGCAGCTAACATATGGATCAACAGCATGGGGATATGCAGCGAGAACCCATATAAAGAGGATACAAAGTACAGAAAACAAATGTGCATTAGAAGCCCCCTGGTTTGTTTTGAATGAACAAATCCGAAAATACATGAAATGGTAGTCCATTACTACATTCATCAAACGAAAAGCTGCAAAAGCCTATGAATGAGCTAGTGAACATCCAAATGACGACCTTAGAACCCTGCATATCATTAGGAAAATGTTATCATTTGTATGTACAATTGAAGATTTATTTCTGTCAGTTTATAGGCATTGCCCAAACTCCAATAAGCACGTAATAATGATAATTAATAATTTTCGGTGAGAAATTGTGGAAAGGAACTATTCATTATAGTTATTCTCGCGACATTCTGGTCGACTATGAAATAAGGTGTATGTGTATTGAATGCGACTGAAGAAGATCAACAGCAAGGGAATATTCAGGTGGATCTACATGCTCCATGGATATATGAGTGATGTAGTTAATTTCACACGTAAGAGGATTTCTCGATGAAGAATGTCCTCTATGAGCGCTGGGAGAAAATTATCCTTGTGAGATTCCTTGAATTTCACACTTCGACGCTTCTCATGTTTTGCACATATCTTCAAGATCATAAGGAGCAACGGCAAGGGAAATTCGATACCATCTAAAATGGGTTGATTATAGGTACTATGAGGTGAGGCTTCTCTTTTGACAGATGATAGAACTCATCAAAAAAGTCATTCAACCAAAAAATTTTTACATCAATTATGCCCCTGTTTCGAGAAAATGACACTGAAATATTTTCTAGTTCTATTCAAATTTTGAGACGTGTTCAATGGTTTTTCCGTTTATTTGTTCGGGCCACCGGTTTTTTGCTTACAACCATAATTTTTGTATGTCGATGTTAATTTGTAACGACAGCTGATCCTGCTGATCTCTCTCGGACGATATTTTGTCGAGTAGTCGTTGCAATGCTTCCGGAGTGTCGGACATCACAACGGTGTCGTCCGCGTATCGTAAGTTGTTGGTTTAACCATTCATTGTAATACTGTCATTTGAGTCCTCTAGCGCACGAGCAAAGACGACCTTCGAGTATTCGTTGAAGAAAAGGGGCTACAATACGCATCCCTGTCGAACACCGCGCCCTATAGAAGCATTTGTTATGTTATTCGGGGCTATTCACTAAGCAAAGTTGTTATGGATAGCAACTGTAAATCGTCGTTATCCCATGTAATAAGCATAGAATAACGATGATTTACAGTTGCTATCCATAACAACTTTGCTTAGTGAATAGCCCCGAAGATCTCCAATCGTCACAAATGCCGTCTGATGCATGTGAATCGTTCTAATAATATTTAATTCATTTTCATCAATGCCTTTTGAAGGAACTTTATCAGGTCGTTATGATTGACACAGTCGAACGATTTTTCATCATCAATGAAACACATTTTTCTGCTGGTCTCGGCATTTTTGAAGGAGCACTGTGAGACTGAAGAGCGCTTCTCTAGTACCAAATTCTTGTCGGAATCCGAATTGGCAGCAGCTCATGTCCTCTTCGCATTTTTTGTGTATTCTAGGCTGTATTATCTTTAAAAATATTTCGAGATCGTGACTCATCAGACTCATCGCACGAAACTGGTCACATTTGGTAGGGTTCGACTTTTTAGGGATGGAAATGAAGACGGATTGGAGCCAGTCATTATGGGCCTACCACACGCTCAAGCTTCACCACAGTTTGGCTTGCGCAAACCGGCTTGAACACTGAACACTGAGCGTGTGGTTGGGAGAATTATACAGGGTTTTCATTTCAAAACTTGCCACCCCTATTATTTCCATATATATATATTTTTTTTTAAATCGCCGAGACCCGTCAATTTTGTTTTTGAGGGGGAACAATTTTGACGTATAAATTAGCTCTCCCCCTTTAACCCCCTACCCTCCAGAGCCACCCCTACAAAAATCTTAAATGGGAAAGGGGGTCGAGTGATACATCATTTTAAAGGGCTTTTTATTCTCTATATTTTGGCATATTATTTTTCAAATTTGGGTGTTGCGTTGCCGAGTTAGGCGTGTGTCAATTTGAAAAGTTCCCACCACCTATTATTACACTATTTTTATAAAACAGCAAAAAAATGAGAATATGTTTTTCTTGTAACTCGACGATACATGTAAATAAATATTTTCGACAAAAAAAATTGTTTTTTTATGCGTCTGATAAGCGTACGCATACTTACTTACACTCTACGTACGAGCTCACTCGATGCATCAACGCGATCTTGCGCCTAACGCAACAAACCAACAACACTCAAATTTGAAAAAAAATATGCCAAAATATAGAGAATAAAAAGCCCTTTAAAATGATGTATCACTCGACCCCCTTTCTCATTTAAGATTTTTGTAGGGGTGGCTCAAGAGGGTAGGGGGTTAAAGGAGGAGAGCTAATTTATACGTCAAAATTGTTCCCCCTCCAAAACAAAATTGACGGGTCTCGGCGATTTAAAAAAAAATATATATATATGGAAATAATAGGGGTGGCAAGTTTTGAAATGAAAACCCTGTATACAGTTTCCCTCAGTGTTCAGTGTTCAAGCCGGTTTGCGCAAGCCAAACTGTCGTGAAGCTTGAGCGTGTGGTAGGCCTATTAGGCACCTGGCCAATCGCGGCATTGAATGAGCTTTCCATATAGTCGTCACTCTTATTATAGAACATTATTTTTTTGGGTCAAAATCTAACAATTGCTTCTGATAATAATGATGAAATGAGGGGGGACTTACCGCTCCTCCACCATGTCCGTGAAGACTTGTTGCTTAATTGTATGCGATGCGTGCAGATTTTTGTGAAATAAATAAATCTAATATTTAGCTGACCTACTCTTTATCACCTCAAAAATACGATAAAAGTCATAGAACTTATAGTAACAAGAAATACTATCACCAGATCAAAGAGTGGGTAAACATCTCAAGTTGGTGGAACAGCTAGATTTTCAATGGATATGACCTGCCACACATAAATTTTTGCTCAGATACCAAGTGAATCGGATTTTGACTATTAGTTTCATAGTATTTCTGTGTTTCTGTTCTGTGTGACAGGTCATATCCATGAAAACATAGAAGCCTCGCTGTTCCTCCAACTGAGATGTTTACCCCATATATCTACTAATACCAATATGGATTATACCCCTGCTTTTCACACTCTCAAAGTGAAGTCAAATCTTTGGTAAGGCTTGAGTTGTATGCTTGCGTCAACTGGAAATTCAAAAATTGCGAGAAATTTAGAGGTTATGTTTATTCTGAAAGACAGCCATAAAATAAATATCCAGAATGAAAATATGTCACTTAAATATTTTCAGTTCAATTTTAGAATATAAATAGGGGATAACAATGATATCGAGGACTTGAATAAAACGGAATAAAGCGATTGAAACATTGTGAGGTTACGATAGAAAATATTCACATGAAGTTAAGAATGACATACGTTTCACGACATAATACGATGTGTCAGAGAGAGATAGAATTAAAAAAATATTTTTATTCTCAATATTGCCGCACAAGCGCAGATCTCGATTGTTACCAAAGCCCAGCTTCAATTTTGATTGGCTTATTACCCATATTATAGGAATTATTAAATATATGGTTTACCCATTATTTTAAGCTGAGCAGCAAGGCTAATATCATTCCATTTTGATGTAAGTTCTATGGGTAAAACTCATTTGAAAGGTTTGATAATTTCGATAGAACCGATCGTGGTGCAAAATGAAAGTATTCCCGAGTGTTTTGCATAAAAAAACACCGTTTTTGAGTTATTCCTCATTAAATTCGATAAGATTAGTTGGAAAACTAGCAAATTTCACGATTTTTCTCAAACAGTCTGTGGATTCTGAATACCACCATTTTACATGATGCTAACAATGTGGTCACCTTTATCCATCAATGACATTGATGAGCTGCCAAAACCACATAATGAAGTTGGGACCACAGAACTGAAGGCATATTGATATTTCAATCTCCTATGTTACAGTGTCCAATGAATTGTAATGTGCACATTACTGCACCTGATTTCATGGAATATGTATTACTAACTGACAGAAAAACTGCATCATTCAGAAGGTGCTGTTCAATTTTTTTTTGGTAGCACATTGATAGAATAGCAAGGAGTATATGATTAAATGCGGAGAAATTTGGAGAAATGATTAGATTTGAAAAAAAAATCATCTAAACATTTTTTGTTACTCAAATATTGTGGTCATTTTTGCGAATTTTTCAAATTTCACAACAAACCACTTGTTCGAGGAAATCCAAAGTCGATGTTCAGTTGTTGTTAAAATGCCTACAGCACGTGTGCGCGAAATTCATCGCTAAGTGACTTTGAAAAAGGTCGAATTATTGGTCTCTGGGAGGCGGGGTTGTCAAGCGTGGTTTGATAATGCCCAAAATCGAAGAAGAGTAGGCACCGGACGTCGATGGGGCACAAATGAAGTTCAAGATAGACGTCTAAGATTTATGACCATTAGAGATCGAATTGCGACAACTCGTTGTTTTGATGAGTGGTAACGAGAATAAGGCCATCCTGTTACTATCCGAACGGTTTACCGCCGGTAAAGTCGTTTGGACTTCAGCATTATCGACCCCATCTTGTTTTACCTCTCACGGTTGAGAATCAGCGACAACGATTACAGTGGTGCAGAGAACGTCAACATTGGAATGCGGAAGGTATCAGGTCGTCTTTTCTGATGAATCTCGATTCTCATTGGGGTGGAAATGCTTCATTTTTTTAAAAAAAGACTGAATGCGCGAAAATGAAACTTGAAAAAAAAAAGGTTTCTTTTGGCCTCAAGATTCTACTTTCAAACTTCATGTCCTAGACTGACATGGAGTTACTTGAACATTTTGATAGATTCTTGAGGTCAATAGAAAAATTTATTCGATTTCTTTTTCTTCCGAATTCGTCTCTGTCAAACTGACATAGCCATTTGAATAAAAAAATTATAATTATAGGGAAGGAGCAAAAATCCCTTAATAGCAAGGCACACACGAAAGGGAAATCTGTGAGATCTGATCCGCAGTCCAGATTTGTTACAGATCTGGACTGCGGATGGGATCGCTACCGTCGATCTGGTCTGTCGCAGGTCATACATCTCAATGATCCCGACAGACCAGATCGGCGGGAGCGATCCCATCTGCAGTCCAGATCTGTAACTAATCTGGACTGCAGATCAGATCTCACAGATTTCCCTTTCGTGTGTGCCTAGCTAATGATATTATATCAATTGAAATTTAGTTACTCCGAACTCGGCACAAGTTACAAGCTTCAAAGCTTGTAATTTCAGAGGGGTCTCCACAGGAGACCTAGGAGTAATCAGGATTAACAATAGTATAGTATAGTATATTTCAGTATAATGTAGGGTACAAACGAGAGTACAAAATACAAGATACAGATTTTAATTCATACAATCAAGATTGCAGAATTCGTCAGGTAAGTTATGGTGAAGAATATAGTTCAAACACTCAAAAGCAGCAAAAAAAAAGTAGCAGATATTAATCAAACACTGATATACAAAAATCACACGAAACAAACAAATCTAGTCAGCCACATGAAAACAATCCATTCTGACATTCATGGCGAGATACTCTTCTACAGTATAAAAACCCTGGTTGATGAGGAACCTCTTTACCAATCTAGTAAACGATCCCACAGTTAAGGCCTTGATCTCTTGCGGTAGCTTATTATACAATTTGGGTCCCCAGACGTCTATGTATATAGTATTTCCAGACAGTCGATGGAAACGAGTACACAGCTTGTCCCCATTTCGTGTAGTATATCCACATGAACCCGTTCGAAACACTCCAGCATGCCTGTGAACATAATTTAGACAAGTGAGTATATACAAGCTCGGCAAAGTGAGAATATTCTCAGATACAAAGTGGCCCCTACAACTCTCCCTAGATCCCGTTCCCGTCAGCGCTCGTATAGCCCTCTTCTGCTGCAGGAATATTTCAGCAGAGTGCGTGGAGTTGCCCCAAAACATAATTGCATAGGAAATGACGCTCTGGAAGAAGGAGAAATAGGCAATCCTAGCTGACAAATGAGTTGAGGTTCTCTTCATATGCCTAATGGCGAATATTGCTCCATTCAACTTCCTTTTAATACCCTCAATATGTTCCTTCCAGTTCAGTTTGGAGTCTAGAAGAACACCGAGAAATCTCAGTGATGATAAGCCATCTGTCTTCGAAAAGGACATTATCTGTGTTTTTTGGGTATTAATAATCAAACGATTCGCCGCGAACCATGCCTCTATCTCGTCCATCCTCCTCTTCAATTCAAGTCTCAACGTCAGTTGTGAATCACCTCGCAATATGAAGGAGCTGTCGTCGGCAAACATAAGTACTTCAAGGAATCCCAAGTCATTTATGAAAATGAGGAACAGCAGGGGGCCCAAAATTGACCCCTGAGGTACTCCCATCTGAATGTTACTATTGGAGGACCATCGTTTCTGCCAGTAGACTTTTTGAGTTCTACCACTCAAATAGCTCCTCATCAATTCCAAAGTGACACCTCTTATACCATAGTGGTGTAGTTTATCCAACAATATATTGTGATCGACAAGATCAAATGCCTTCGTGAGATCGCAGCAAATTAGCTGACATAGTTGGTGGTTTTCAGAGGCGTCCACTATTTGGTCAATTAGCTCCTTCAATGCTGTTGTAACGGATCTGTTTTTTCGAATATATCTTCATATCATCATCATTTAGGGAATAATAGGTGTGTTTATAAGGACGCAAGATTTCAGTGTTCAATAATAGCTATTTATGTAACAAGTACATAAATTAGGTCTTTATGGACGAGTCCAAAAGTTTATGGCAGAGCGAGCAAAGCGAGCGAGGCCAATAATTTGGCAAGTCCATAAGCCTAATTATGTACGAGTTGCATACAAAGCTTTATGTTCGACTGCAATGCAGAAATTTTATTTGCTGAAATGGCAATTAATATATTCGTCGCTTCATTTCAAGAAAACATTAAGGGTGCTTTTGATTTTCTTACCTTAGTTACCATCAGCGACCTTAGCAACCTCACTGAACAAAGTTGTTTACTTTGTCAATTCTGTGACAAACTTCACAATAATTCCAAAAGTGGATAGTTCGGGAGAGGAAAGCGTGAAAAATTTACACGCAAGTGCCAAAGAATCTCTCCTACCCACTAGAAGTGCTTATGAAAATTCGTATGCGGCCTATAACAAGTGGTGTGAAACTGTGAAATGAAAGTACCTATTGAAAATCGAGAGAAGACTGTGACAGATGAGTCCAATAAAGTGGTGTCCAATAAAGTAGTCATTTATGGACGCTAAACGAATTCATGAATCAAGTGTTTATGAAGCAGTCGAACTCAAATAGTATTTATATTATTTCATGGCGAGCCATCAAAAGTCACTTCTCCTTCGAATGAAATATGTTACTATATTTTCAAACATTTTGAAATTCCTGGAAATCAGAATATCCTCTTTTGGATTGACATTAATTTACGATCGTTACAATTGAGTGAAAAATGTAACATTTGTCTAGCAAAATTAATCCCTTGCATAACAACACTTTTTCTGCCGCCCGCCGCGCCGGAGGGAAAAGTAAGCCATAGAAACTGTTTTTCCTTCTAGGCGAAGAAATCGAACTTTTCAATGATCCTGCCATTCGAAAATGACGTCGTTATCGTACGTTTCAAAATAAACATAGTTTTCTGTAGCAAAATATTGAAAAAGTGATTGATTTAGGGCCGATTGCACCGATGACAAAACTGTAGATTAAATCCAAAACCTCGATTAGTGTCTATGATAATCATAGACACTTAGAAATTATAAAGTGACATAATGACTGTCAAGAATGGCGCGCAATTCAAATCCTGCGCTCTCATTGAAACATTCGTTTCTATACACATACCTCGACTAGAAACAATGAATTTGGAATTATTGATGATTTTCGATTTCCACATCACAAATTACAAATTTAATCATCTAATTCATCACTTATGTCATAGCTGATTTTCAGGAGAGTGTAGTGTTGACCATAGAAAACCGTTTCGGGATTCAGTTGATTCCTGCAAACTACTGCGAAGGAAGAATTCAGCTCTCAAATCTTTTCCTCTAATGATCCATCCCTATTCTTTCTTCGAACTATGTACGGCGGCATTCAATGGAAAGTTATCATTTAATTATTCACATTAATTCGAAAATCAATATCCAAAATGCTAATTCAACAATCAAAATAGGCCGTAACTATTTCGAAAGAAGAAAATAGTGTTCTTAATGATAGGGAGTGAGGAGGCGGAAACACGACACGCATTATTTTGTTCTCATCAAACTCAAACGAGTGATCGCCCTCTGTACACATTACACGTTCAACGCTTGCCATCCTTGGGGTCCTCGCCCAGTATTCCCGTCCTCTATTGAGCTGCAAGAAGCGGAGATTTCCTTAATTCGTTCGGTGCGAGCCTAGCATTTCTCCGAGGAAATTGCTGAGCTCGAAAAACCTTCAACATGTCATCCGTCTGATCATGAAGCTTCATCTTTTCAATGATGTGCTAGCACAATGTAATTCGTTTCGGAGTTCAGCTATCATCCTCCTTACTTCTCTATCATTATAAGCACTCTGTCCTGCATTCGAAAAACGTGCATTTAACGTCTGACTATCGACGATGCTCAAATTCGTTTTCTCCGTTCCGGTGACCTGGCCAATCATTCTCTCATTCATCGACGGCTGCAATGCAAATCTCGTTCGATCATCCAACAAATGAGAATCTTCCTCAAGAAGGCTTTCACTAGGATACTTGCTGTCGGTTCCCCGCCATCAGAAAAGTCTTTGTGACGTCGCATCTTCCTCTGATCATTCTGTATATCGTAGGCCTTCAGGAGGCCGCTGTCAAGTCCCCAAGCATCATCTGGTTCGAGTCATAAGTAAGCAAAAAACGACCTACGAACAGTTTCTTATCGTCTGCACGAAAGTTGAAGCTATTCTCTATTCGCGTTTTATTCTGATATGTGATCCTTCTGACAAGGAGGCTCCTGATCATTTACTAATCTTTCGGCTTCTCATTTCTTCTCCTGATCATAAACCTCCATCTCCATTAATCGCCTGTCACGGTGGCAACTTGTTCAACGCCTCCAACGCTGGAAGCGTTGGCGCCAGCATTACTTGCATACTTTGCCGCAGAGCGACAAGTTGCTTCAACCGTTAACGCCCATGCTTCTAATTGCCATCAGCGGCAACAGTCTTCCTCCTCTAAAATGGTTCTTAGGCCGCATATGCCTTTGCAGGACTTGATTTCACGACGCGTCTCGATGAGGTTTGAACATCTTTAGGATAGTTCGACGGCCCCTCATTGAATTGGTTCCTAGTCCTACGCAATAGGCAGCAATTTATCGTCTCGGTTTATTTTGCTTAGGCAACTCTTCAGGGCGGCCGGCATGGCAAAACAAGAACTAATCACTCGAAAAATATATAAATGAAAATGGTGTATTTGGATTCCAGAATTTGTCACAGTTCGTTCTGAATATATTATCTCATCCGCACTCAAATGCTGAATGCGAAAGAGTCTCCAGTAAAATAAACTTGGTTTAAAGTTCAAAGTAGATCAAGAAATAAGTTGATAACTGCAACCATCAATGGTTCGGTGACACTTATCAGAGGGAGGAATAGGGGTTGGAGAGAAATACTTTGCATCGCATCGATAAGACCGAAAAACAAATTTCTGTCCCCCATTTCGAATGCAAAATGACTATTCGATTGTTCGAATAGCTGGTTCGCCTTTATATTTCAATTATCACGCGAACGATTGCTATTTTTAGCTCGAAACGTGAAACATACTGACCCGCCACAAACAAACTGCACGCGAACGAAGATCGCAGATAAAACTCCGGCAGTTGTATATCGTAAATACTGCATAATTATAATTTACGGCATGGCCACACGTAGTCGTATTAATTATTTACCAACGTGGCGGCAGCGGTGCGACCGAGAACGGGAGGACAGATCTCCCTTGTAATAATCTGTTTTGTGCTCACGCTAGCGATTAATGTCCTATGTGTGTTAAGACTAGTTTGAGCGCGGTCATAATAATGTATCAAATGCCCCAATTGAATACACGTTCATGGACAATTCCACGGATGAGCTATTTACGATACTCCGTATTCAACGACGGATCGGTTTGTTTTGGTATAATATCCGAAGGGTTCATTCCTTTCGCGGATCTCGTGTTTAGTTCGATAAGAGGCGAGATTCGACCAGGGGTTCCATAAATATCCCAATTATTAACAAATTATAATATATATATATATATATATATAACAAATTAATGATCCCATGATCATTAATGATTTCTTCGACAGCTGCTGTAAATTTCTGTCATAATTTTTTCAATTGATATCTTGAACGATAAAATGCGAATCTACACAAAAGTTGGACGACCCACCGCTCAAAAAGTTCTGACTTCTTCATGTTGTTTCACCAGAGGGTTATTCAACTCCCATTGTTGAACCGCTGCCTCATATTGGTCTTTTCCAAGCCCACAGAAAGGCTCAGTTCCAGAAGGTGTTAACCTTGATGGACTTTCTGCAGGCTCATCGACTTTTTCACTTCCTTCAACCCACAATGCACTGGCACCCATAGTAGAGTCACTTTATTGCCTCTAGCCAGTTGCTTTATGGTCTTCTTCTTCCTCTTTTTCTAGGATATGGTCCTGTTTTGTAGCAACGACTCGTCCTCATTCCTGGGAAGCTGAGGTCCAGCTTTCGTACCATCTTTACGGTGGTCTGCCTGGGGGTCTTCTCCTGTTCGGTACATGGTCTTCAACAATTCTGGCTATCCGATGTTCAGCCATCCTGTTCACGTGATCTCTCCAGCTTCTTCTCCTACCTCTAACCCACCTGACAACCTTTTCCACCCCTTCAGATCTTTGGTGGTCCCAAAGGGTATGGCCGGTTTTCGCCCGTAGTATCCTCATCTCAGCTGTAGGAGTAGACGTTTGGTAACTGCTGTGTCGGCTCTTGTTTCTGCAGCATATCTCATGATCGGTCTCACACCGGTTTTATATATTCTTACTTTGCTGTTAATTGACATATACTTATTTCTCCAGATGATGTCCCTCAAAGAACCCGATATCATTGTAGATTTTCACTTCTTTCTGTCAAGTTTCTGCTGCTGGTAATGTTGACGTCGAGGTACCTGAAACTCATGACCTGGTTCACTATCTGGTCGTAGACAGCTAATTTACATCGCCGTGATTCCTTAGATGTTGTAAGGGATTCTGTTTTTTCAACAGATATGCTCAGGTTGAATGTCGCTAATACTTGCTGGAATTTGTATAGTATTCTTTACAGGTCGTCCTCATTCTCGGCTATGAGAGCTTCGTCAGTATAGCAGATAATTTTTACAACTGGACGCCCAATTGAATATCCCCTACCTGCGGATTTAACTGCGGTGATTATTTCGTCCATAATCAAGTTGAAGAGGATTGGGCTAGGGCTATATCCTTGCCTTATTTCATCTGCAATTGGTATATCCTTCGACGTTTGATTACCTGTTCTTATTGTTGCCATGTTGCCGGTGTTTGGATCTTCAATTATTTTTATAACTCTGTGGTCGCTTCGCCGTTTCCTGAGCAACCTCAGAACGTCCTTCAGTCCATATACTTAAACTTCTATACCGCTAGCATTGTGCAAAAAATTGCGTAAAAATGAAGCCAATAATAATATAATGGCTTATACGTATGCGCCATCGCCGCCATATTGCCCCTACCCTGCTTAGAATCCTACTCCAAGCTACTTCCCGTATTCGCGCATGCGCAGTAGTCTCCATATGCCTAGGTCGACGGCTTCAAGGAAAACCACAAGGATCAAGTTATAGGTATAGAATTATTTGCTTCAGTCGTACTCTGTCAAAAGCTTGTTTAGGTAACACATGAAAGCAGGTTTGTTATATTCAATGCTTTTCTCAGCCACCTGTCTCAAAATAAATATTGCATCACTTTATGGTGTGTGATTTTATTATAAATTAGTTGAATGAAGTGAGTGATCATCGCCTTCTCAAGTTCCAAGAATGACAAAATCGAATAATGGACAGTTCACTGTGTGAACACATCTAATGTAGGCCATTCACGAAGCGACCGTTTCAAGCTTTTTTCTACCTGATCTAGTCGCTTGCCTTCACAAGCTTCCAACCGGGCCTTTGAGCATCGTAAAATCTACCACCGACGTAGCGACCATGCAAGCTTCCAAGCTAGCTTCGGTAGCCGGCTTCAAGTCTAGCATTCACTGGCATTCAGTTCAGTCTTTCTCGATGTTTCAAATGGATAAGAAAACTGTTGCTAGTGGTTTATAATTTATATATATACATACTGGAACCAATGGAAGAATTTCGGACGGAGGTGTGATAGAAAAAACAGGTATCGACTGATAACTGATAGCACCCCGAAAGTACCGGCGACCACCGACTAGGCTTCTCCGGACTCGTGCGACCAGGAACGTAGAGGCTCGAAACGCTTCGGTAGCTTCGGTAGCCCCGTCGGACACACACGGAGACTGTTTACAAGCTTTCAGGCAAAGCTGGTAGCTCGAAAGTCTCATAAAAACGCTTCGTGTATGGCCGGCATAACCCTTTTGACTGATGCATTTATTTATTTATTGATCAAATATATACCCTTTTGTATTATATTATCTAATTTGGACTTGAATTTGAAAAAACACAAATGCCAAGTACCTATAATCTCTCTCGAAGACATTCTTCCCGTTCAACAAAACGATTGATAATACATCAGGTATGAGGCATTTGTTTTCAATATAGCACAGTAACTAGGTTGCTTTTTATGTATTGCGAAATGGCAGAATGTTTGAAGTGCATATAATATAGGTATGTGTGGTTGAGTCCGGTATATTCAACCTATCTAAGTAGTGTCTAATAACTATTCCGTCGTCAAATTTATCTGTAACAAAGGACCCCGCACTTTTACTACGGGAAATGGCGTTCCGTCAAATTTTCTAAAATTGACATACTGATCAAAAGTGTCCATGGCCCCAACTCAATCCTATGAACATTTTTTGAGATAAAGGGCGTTGAAGTTGAGAATTACCCACTTTTACTACGCTCGTATCTTGAAACTGAATCGAATGAAGTTCAATTTTTCTCAAGAAACATTTCATCACATCCCCAAGGAGCAAGCATATAGAGGAATATGACCGAAAATCGTTACGAATACAGGGTTATCCATAATTGAATGCATGCCCGATTTTGAAAGTATAAAATATGTCAGTTCCAGAGCGAAAACGTTCGCAAAATGATCTACTACACTAGATATGTTGTTGTTACATCAAAAAAGTCTGAAATACCCAGAATTTATACTGGGTGATCCATTATTATAGAAACTATTCTCAAGGAAGGTTAAATGGACACCCTGTACTTATGGGTTGATTCAAGGTGTTCGTTCAATTTTTTTAGAACATTTCGTCATGGACTTCAAAGAATACAGGGTGATTCAGTCATGAAATGAACTTTGAACCTCACGAAAATACCCAAAAACCACCCTTTTTTTCATCACCCTCTATTTCAAGATTGAATCCGACGAGGTGGGAGTTTTCTTTCCCCACTGTACTTTATATGAAAACATCAATACGGATGAGAGTTTTCATCCTCTTCCTATGACCAGATTTTCTGCTGGAATACGAATAGAATCTATAAATAAATAATTTTCATATTACATAAAAAAAAATCTGGTCATAGGAAGTGGATATAAACTCTCAGCCGTATTGATGTTTTCATATCGAGTACAGTGGTGAAAGAAAACTCCCACCTCGTCGGATTCAATCTTGAAATAGAGGGTGATGAAAAAAAAAGATGGTTTTTGGGTAATTTCGTGAGGTTCAAAGTTCAATTCCTGACTGAATCACCCTGTATTCTTTGAAGTCCATGATGATATGTTCTAAAAAAATTGAACAAACACCTTGAATCAACCCATAAATACAGGGTGTTCATTTAACCTTCCTTGAGAATAGTTTCTATAATAATGGATCACCCAGTATAAATTCTGGGTATTTCAGACTTTTTCGATGTAACAACAACATATCTAATGTAATAGTTCATTTTGCGAACGTTTTCGCTCTGGAATTGACATATTTTATACTTTCAAAATCGGGCATGCATTCAATTATGGATAACCCTGTATTCGTAACGATTTTCGGTCATATTCCTCTATATGCTTGCTCCTTGGGGATGTGATGAAATGTTTCTTGAGAAAAATTGAAGTTCATTCGATTCTGTTCCGAGATACGGGCGTAGTAAAAGTGGGTAATTCTCAACTTCAACGCCCTGTATCTCAAAAACTAGTCATAGAATTGAGTTGGGGCCATGGACACTTTTGATCAGTATGTCGAGTACTACATTATACCAAAATTTTAGAAAATTTGACGGAACGCCATTTCCCGTAGTAAAAGTGCGGGGTCCTTTGGGAATATTCACTATAGTTTAGCCCGTCGGTAGTTATGAAGCAGATAACGATGACAAAATGTTTTTACTAGTTCAGTACAACTCGATGACGAATCATTATTATTATTATTATTTTCTCTGGTAGTGTTCCAAATATTGCCATCGGTTACCATTGTTAGGTAATATCGGAACTATTATGAGGTCGTCTCGCATACGTCAAAATTTTCACCATAATTATCGATTATTACTGCGTTCATTATTACCAACCCGGAGTGGAGTAAGAGAAAATGGACAAAGAACATCTACTAAATACGGATCTCTCTCTCTCTCTCCTCTCTTTCAGCCAGAGATAGAGAGAGAGATTCGAATTATTGGATGTTCTTTGTGCGATCCACCTCCGAAAGGGAATACCGAATGCGCATATAGAGATTTATATCATCCATAGAGTCTGTTGATGATAAGAGAATTATTTCCGAGATATCTTCTGTAAGTGAGAATTCCCCTTAATATCCAAATTTTGCGACCGCGACAGAACACGATCATAATTCGATCCAATTGAAGAAGGAAAGACCTCAAATAACCAGTAGGTATATTCTCAAAATATCACAGGCAGATACATATCCTCAAAAAAATGCATGAATCCCAAAAGAGGGATTAGTATTTTCGACCAGGATAAATAGTTTCTCCGATTCATCTGAACAATGTCCTTGACGATCTAATAATACTTCTTTGCGATTTCTGCATTCTTCATACAAGTGTTCGGTAATATTTCCTTCAATTGAGATCTTTCCTTCAAAATCTCCATCCAAAACAATTTCAAACTATTTACAAATGAAATACATATGTAGACACTGCAAGGGCGTCGCAAGCCTTTGAGCTAGGGGGGGGGGCAAAAAACAATCAGAATAAAAAAAATGAACTGATTTTCGTATATTATGCTATTATTTCATGAGTTTTTAAGGGATTCTCGAGCTCTAGGGGGGGCTGCCCCCCCTGCCATCTGGTGACGCCCTTAGTACACTCTGTCCCAATTTGGATGAGACTACACCGTATCCCAGCTATTGAAGATAGAGACATGCGGTTTTCGCGACCCTGTATCATACTATTTTGTAAACTTTCAAAGCCACAAACAGAAATAGTCCAACTATTTTTGTTCCTGAAATACAAGTCGAAAACGAAAATGTTCAGTTTTTGAGTTGTTAATATTTCTCAGGTCCTGTATAGGATAGGAAAGAAATGAAAACTGCTAATGATACCTAGATATTTTCACATAAAAATCATTTATTTAATTTTTTTTCAGTGCACCAATTTTGAGATTGGTCACAAACTTGGTATTTTTTGAATGGATCACCCTGTATATTTCAACATAAAATTTTTGCAATAAGTTTTTTGAATACATTGATCACAACCTAATCTTCAGTAAATTTAAGCTTAAAAACTATACACTGTGTCCGTAAAGTATGGAACAAATTCATTTTTAGCTAAGGAGGTCATTTTAAGAAATAATCCTGAAACACGTCGATTTTTGATGTTTATTTACCGTATTTTAAAATTATAATCTAATATACAAAGTGAATTACGTTCGAGTTATGACGTCACCGTCTTTTTTTTTTAATGGAACACCCCCATTTTGTCTTAATTTTCGGATTACTCTAGCTGAGCTGATTCCAAAAATGTATCACATGTTGATTCCAATTGGAACAGGGTGGACAAAAATACAACAGTTTTGTGTGTGCTCATAAAGCATCGCGTAACATTCTTTATTAGGTAAATTAACAATACTATCAAAAATATTATTATTATTATTATTATTATGAGCACACACAAAACTATTGTATTTTTGTCCATCCTGTACAAATTGAAATCAACATGTGATACATTTTTGTAATCAGCTCAGCTAGAGTAATCCGAAAATTGAAACCAAATGGGGGTGTTCCATTAAAAAAAAAATGACGGTGACGTCATAACTCGAACGTAATTCACCCTGTATATTAGATTATTATTTTAAAATACGGTAAATTAACATCAAAAATCGACGTGTTTCAGGATTATTTCTTAAAATGACCTGTTTAGCTAAAAATGAATTTGTTCCATACTTTACGGACACAGTGTATATGTAAGTATGTTTGTGTTTCAATAGTTTGCCATGAATCTTATTCACACATGCATTTAATTATTACTTTTTCAAAACATCATGTTTATATATAATTGAAGCGTTGCTTCTACATTTTCGTTAGGAAGGATTTAACATTTGTTAATAACATACTTTTAAAAATTTTTGAAATTGCATGTTTTCACTGTCAGCCATCATTATTGATTTGAATTGACTCTTTTAGTGACTTAGTTTCCAATGAAATAAACAAAACATTTCTTTATACATACTTTTGAGTTAAGGCTTTTCTTTTGACAGGTGATAGAACTCATCAAAAAAAGTCATTTCACCGAAAATTTCTTATATAAAATGTTCAATTTAAAAAATTTATGAAGAAGCGGCATGGCCAAATGAACAAGAGATGTTGATATCTACGGAGGAACAGGCGAGAGAGCAGGTGCGGACTGAGGAATTTTCAGATTCACCTAAAAAATATTCTAGCTTCATTTTCTCGAAACAGGGGCATAATTCATAAAAAAAATTTTCGGTAAATGACTTATTCTGATGAGTTCTATCACCTGACAAAAGAAAAGCCTCACCTCAAAATACACCCTGTATTCAACTCTTATGCATATAATGAACAATCATAAAAATGGATTTCTCTGATTTTCGAAGATGAAATTTAGTGGAGATTAGGTTCTGATACATCATGGAATTCAGAAAAAAAATTGCAGAAATTTGACGTTAAAAATATACAGGTGTTCCATTTGAAAACTATCAAGTTTGTGGCCAATCTTGAAAACAATGCTCTGAAAAAATATCAAATACGCCAACGACTTTCATGTAAAAATATCTATTATAAGCAATTTTCATTTTTTCCTATCTGATACAGGGCTTGAGAAATAATAACATTAAGTTTTACAAAAAAGTGATAAAAGGCCGCGAAAACCGCATAATAGCTGAGATACAGTGCAGTCCCAAACAAATTGAGTCACAGTGTACATCACAAATAGCAGAAAAGAAATCTATTCTTAGGGGGCTGCAACTAAGCGGAGGGGCTCAAAAAGGAATGCTTATATGAGAGGCCCACCCAATTTTTTGACGAGGATTCAATCCCAAAATTTTTCAGCAACTATTCATATATCATTCATTACTTGTTTTCGAGTTGTTGGTATATTTATTTTTATGTTTGCGACATAGAGCTCTCTTCTGATGAGGACCGCGTCATGTGCCAAATGTAGACCAATTGTTTTCAATGGTATGAAAAGCCCTTCTCCGATTTTTTCTGCTGTACATTCAGTTATCTTATTGAATATAATCTAAACAAACTTGAAACCCATTTCATAGGAGTTCACTTGCATGAAAATATCAAGGCATTCATTTCACTTTCCCACCCTTTTCTACCTTTCAGTCATTTACATAAACTTGCAATGGTCGGCAATCAATATGGTACTCCATGTTAGATAATGAATATTAAGTATGCTGATTAGATTCTGAGCAGTATTCATGAAATTGAAATAATCTGCCTTGTAGCCAAATCTTCCAAATTAATTGCCTCTTCTGGATTCTGTATTTTATCGATGCGATTTGCATCAATTTCGGGTTAATCCAGGTGGGAACGTCAGGGAAGTATTAACATCAACGAAACTGGGAGAGAGGAATTGAGAATATTGGCTTTGTTTGAATATACACTATACATAGCGTTTCCGATTTGAAAAGACTCTATCTCAAATGTAAATTTTTCCTCTCTTTGACCGATTGGGCCGTTACTTGTTACTGGTGTACGTTTTTCAGTCAGTATTCAATGTAATATACCAAAGAACAATCGAGTTGATACTCTGCGTGTGCATGTAATATAGGTTTAGAGCAAGTGAATAGTTTCACAACTGAAAGTTATGTACAGGTATGCGGAGGCTGCGACAATATCACTTCTGAGATTGTCATCTTTCACGTCTCAAATTCCAATTCCATCGGAAGTGTTCTTCCTCAGGAACATAACACGGTGTCTTAGTAAAGGACTGCCGCGTTCATTCTACACGGTCGAGTCATGTGTTTGCCCAAAGTGATAAAATATAACCTGGAGAATTTCGCTCCTTTCAGATAAATCACGATAAAAATGTTTACAGACAACGTCATGGATTTGTTCATGATTTTCAACTCGAATACGTGAGTCGTGTATGTGTTTGACACTAGAATGGGTGTTTCTTCATTTAAGACTGTAGATATCTAAGCATCCTATTCGCTTTACCTAATAATTGCATAATACTTTTTTGTCTAGGTCTATATGTGAGCTATATTATGAACATTGCAAGTTTATAAATTATCGGTCAAAAGTTAAGGATATCGATGTTTTCCGAAGATGCATATTTTCCGCATCATCTCAATTTTTTTTTCAATTACATAAACTTATATGGGGCTACCCGTCGGCATTGGGCAGAACACCACCAAGACTTTTTTCGGATGTGTCACGAATCGGTTTACAAAGTGATATTCGACGAGGTGGGTTCGGAGAGGTCCTAGAACGACTCATTTTTGGCCGGGAAGTTGTACCATCACAAGGCGGATCAACAACGTGCTGGGGGAAAGGGCGTGTGTAATGTTCGGTCGCCGATTCCTTCTTATTTCCTCTGAATGACTGACTCAGTCTACGAAGAAAACATCATTGAACCAATCATTCGAAAATAATTTCATTTATCAGGATGAAAACACCCCACCAAACCATTCTTCAAGAGAACAATATCCAGAAAATGAACTGGCCAGCAATCTCACCGGACATGATTCCGATTGAGCACGTATGGGATTACTCAAGCCGAGCAAAATCCAATCACCACAACCCACATATATTATTTCAGGAACTGAGTCTAGCCCTTCAGAAAGAATGGAACGATAGGCCTGAAAATTTCATTAATGACTTGGCGCATTGGGTAGTTTATAGAAAGATGCGGTGGTAAATCGAAATATTGAGTTTGCATTCAGTTGTAAAATAACTAAAATTATTCAGAAATGTTCAGATTTCTTTTCATTTTTCCTTTTTTGTAAGATTTTTTATCAAATATATTGCAGTTGGATTGGAGGAAAATATTCATCTCATTTCGGAACCTAAAATGTTCTGGTTTGAAGAACAGTCGATCGACTGACTTCTACGGTCTTTCGGTTCCAGTTGTAAACTCGAATATAAATTCCTTAATATCACCTCTGACTAAACTTGTCAATAGATGTCTGCAGGGGCGGATTAGCCATTAGGCAGATGAGGCGACTGCCTAGGGGCCCCACATCAGCTAGGGGCCCCGCGTACCTCGTGTGCCCCGTTCACGGGAAAAATTTAATTGAAAAGGGGCCCCGAAAATTGCACTGCCTAGGGGCCTCCCACTTGGTTAATCCGCCCCTGGATGTCTGATCACCGGTGTTTTCCCAAGCTGCCTTAAAATATCGAAGGTTTTCTCGAAAATAGTCGAGAAGGTTATGTCCGATCAAATAATGGAGTTCTTCGAACTCAACGAGCTGGTTTCCACCACGCAGTTCGGCTTCAGGGCTGGAAAAGGTACTGTTGACGCTATAGCGGAGTTTGTCAGCTTTGCGGTGGACTGCTTCGAACGAGGAAGCCACTGCTCAGCATCATTCATTGATCTGACTAAAGCTTTTGACTGCGTCTGTCGGCATAAGTTGTTGAACAAACTTAAGATGTATGGATTCTCGGAGGTTGCGGTCGGGTTGGTCGACTCCTTTCTAGATGAAAGATTCCAGGTTGTATATACAAACGGCACATACTCTTTGCTCAGCCCCATTCGAACAAGAATAGTTCAGGGATCAACACTCGGACCTGTCCTGTTTCTGGTATCAATAAACGATTTACCCGAATTCGTCCCTGAGGTCCATACAATACTTTTTGTGGATGACACCACCTTCAATATCGGCGACACTGATATCAACTCCTTACTGGAGCGATCGAGCTTGGCACGATCGAGGGCTTCTGAATGGTTCTCTCTAAACGGCCTCTGTATAAATACCGATAAAACACACGAACTCGTTTTCAGTCTGAGAGATATAGGTGAGACCAATCAGCTGGACTCGGTTAAGTTCCTTGGAGTCCACTTGGATCCCAAGCTCTCCTGGAGTCACCATGTGAGTGTTTTGTCTGGCAGATTGAGTAGCTCAATTTTTGCGCTGAGAGCTCTGTCCCGCTGTCTTTCGAGGGATGTGCTCAGATACATCTACTTCGCTCTGGTGGAGACGCATATACGATATGGTTTTCTGTTGTGGGGTGGCAGCCCTCATGCCGGAACAGTTTTCTCTCTGCAAAGACGACCAGTCAGGATCTTGGGCGGTCTCTCTTACCGTGACTGCTGCAGGGATACTTTCAGAAATCTCAGCATTCTCACTTTGCCATCAATTTTCATACTGGAGAATATATTGTTAATTCATAGGAAGAGGGATGATTTTCGTGTCCAATCAGATATACACGATCATGACACGAGAGGTAAATCCCTTATAAGGAAGGACTTTCTCAGACTGAGGAGATCGCAGCGGAGTCCCGTATTCTGCGGTGTCTCCCTATATAATAAACTTCCTGGTGGGGCCAAGAATCTGCCAACTAAACAACTTAAAACAAAACTGGTGAAGTTTTTAACGCACAGAGCATTTTATTCCCTTGATGAGTTTTATGAGATGACGATGGATGACGCAGATATTTCATGAATGTTATTTATTGTCTATTTATTATTTTAGTCTGTCTAAACACCCACAGCTTTATTTTAAATGTAATGTTTGATTAATCAATTGATGTCATGTGCATACACTTTCTGACCTGTGAAAACGATTGTATTGTAATTCACCAATAAATTATCTATCTATCTATCTATCTGGAAATGAAATGAATATTTTCCTCTGCAATATGTCAAAAGTCTTGGTGCCCTAGGATCCCTGAAGAGATCTAACTAGGTCGGAACCTAGGTCAGCATCTGCCCGCTTTGATGAGGTTGGAACTTTCGCTGGTTTCCCGGTATGATGATTTGTGGCAAGTTCGAATCAGATCCATGGCGGCTGATCCATGAAGCTGATTAATTGATTGTATAAACCCAAGTGTTCTCATATGAAATAATTTCGACAGAGTTTCTCTGAATGCGGTTTGAGAAATCGAACCGAAATGGTGAAGACAATTAATTACACATATAAACTTTATGATGTCCTCACTGGGAACACTGGAATACATATTTCACACCCTACTAGTCGAGAACACATTGTATTGCATTGGACGAACTTGATATTACGAACTACAAAATCATGCTTATCGAATTCACGAAGGAAATTTATCGAGTATCTCCGACGAATCATGTATAAATAAACATCAAAGGTATTCGTCACCGGAAAAAATGTAGCTTCTATTTCTTCCGTTCAGGTAACATATTATGGAGAACTCGACTAAATTTCGCGCCATGATCCATATCCGCCTCATCAGAATGAGGTTAGTTAAACAACAATAATGTATTATGACGAAACGTAGAGGAGATTTCGTAATGTGAGCCAAAACTCTGCAGAATGTCTCCAGTCCGTTCCAACCACATTGCTCTGTGTAAATACCGAACTATATTTAATTAGGAATTGGCCTATAGGGCAACCGGCCTCAGAAATACGATTCAATGTTATGAAACGGCAGGTCCATAGGTGATCCAGATTTAAAGTTTACTAAACAAATTCTTATTCGATTCCTCATTGATTCGTATTCCGTTAATTCTTTAACTGTATAAGATGTGCGTAAGTTGTTTATCCCAAGTGATTTTCAATCCATGGACAAGCTTATATTGACAATAAACTTAATAGCGTTTACAGTTCACTTTCAAAAATTTATTTTCAATTTAAGTTTTTGCGAGCACTTCGTGAACATTCAGTATAAATTTTGATCATAATGAATGGTATTTATGGGTTTCAGATGTACCTGAGACGATAGAACTTTCTTTGAAAAAAATAACTACTAGTTTCTCGTCGTTTTAGCGGTTTTCTTTGATATTTTAGGATAAGCAAATGTCGATATATCTATATTAATAAAAGAGGATCTATGGTTGGTTCAAAACTTCGAAATGCCTTATTGTTCAAACAAATTGGACAATTCTTTTTTTGTTGTGTGTATTATTGTTAGGGCAAGGTTTATATAACAAAATATTCCCAAAAAAATCCTATAGAAAAGAAAAAAAAGCCTTCCTTTTTCTCGAGCAATCATAGAGTACTTATGTAGGTTTTGACATTTGGACAAAGGAGGTTAGTTTTTCTTCCACAGAATAGCATGTCAAGTGAATAGTTAAAAGTGCAGTAGGTCTTACCACAGAATACCTAACAACGGTATAAGAATATTCCATGGGGATTAATAGTGGTAGAACGAAGTTCCACGGTATTCAATAAAAATGCAATAATAAAATAGAACGAGAGGAATGGACTTGCTATTTTTGATAAAATAGAACGTTGTGAAGTTATAAGCCATGAAGTAGTCTGGCAACGGTGCATTTCATTTCCTTGAAGGGTAGGAAATTCAGGAATG
The DNA here is from genome assembly GCA_910592335.1 of Adalia bipunctata. NCBI lineage: Eukaryota > Metazoa > Arthropoda > Insecta > Coleoptera > Coccinellidae > Adalia > Adalia bipunctata. Next base: position 29,385,919 of record OU342951.1, read on the forward strand.
GTATAGACTAGAGTATGAATGGCGATGTATACAATTATTGTGTAATTTGCATAAAACTTATAATAACATGGAAGGCTATTATCAGATCAAGTTGGTGGAACAGTGAATTTTTACCGGAATGTAAAGTATATCGGATTGTGACGATCAGCATCCATCGTGAATTGTCCATTTTCATATTTTCTCTATATTTCTGAAATGTTTTTGATTTATGTTTGGGTAATAAATATATTTGCGGAAATAACTGAATTCAAAATTGCCCATAATTAGTGATTGATAGAAATTATTTTTGTATTTCTGTTTTGTGTGACAGCTCATATCCATGGAAAAGATGACGTTTGACATATGACATTTGATAGATGACGTTTGACAGATGACGTTTTAAATATGACGTTTGACAGATGACATTTGAAAGATGACATTTGACAGATGACGATGACTTTTGACAGATGACGTTTGACAGATGACATTTGACAGATGACATTTGACAGAATTCTTATTATGCCTAATTTATCTCCTGCTTGAAAAAATAGCAATGGTAAGTTAATACAACTTTAACGGGGGTTTCAAAAAGCATATCACTGGTGATCGGAGCTTGATCTAGAATCAACTCGATTGGACAGTTCAGAAATCTAACCAAGCCGTTGATCTTCGATCACTGGTGATTACGTTGTGAAATCTACAGTAAGTACAGGCACGGCCTTCTTAAGATAAAGATGGCCGTGGTATAGGTATTATTTAGGCGAAACAAAGTTCGCCGGGCCAGCTAGTTTATTAGAGGTATATGTGGTGTTATATCTATGAAGATATATTGGAATCACACTGTATAATTGTATATTTATTGAGTAATACCAAACCAACAACCATAAAGAAACAAGTCAAATTTTCTTTAGGTATTTGTAGAAGCGCAAAAATCAAATTTTTTTTGTTATCTATTTTAGCGCCAAATGATTGTCCCAGAAGTGTTTCAGGCTCAATAATCCATTCTAGGACACCATCCATAACTGTACGTTTTGAATGTTAAAAAATTTCAAGAGCAGATGACAAGTGGAGGATGACCGTGTTTTTCGGATATTTGTGAATAACATTTTTTTTCGGCAACCGTCCGGATGTACCCACTTCCCGGACGCTTTTTCTCTGAGAAAGTAGCATTTTCCGGCCTAGTCCGGAAAGTACGTACTTTCCGGACTAGGCCGGAAAAAATCACGTCGTTGTTGTCATTGTCATGATCATCACAATGGCAACGAAATAACGGATGAAAGTTCTGTTCTGTTTCAAATAAGAATCAAAATGTATAATAAAGAAATGTGTCGTCTCATTGAATTGTAATTCTACACGGTTGTCGAAAAAATATTGTACGCAACACGCCCGAATATAGTTTTTTTGGAATCACAGACTTCCAGGACTCCTCCGGCTCGTCCTAGAATTTTGTCTATTCGTCCAAAAAAACCCTATTTTCCGGACTTGTTACTTAAATTACTATATTTCGGAAACGAAGTCTTTCTGGTACTATGTTGATGTGAAAAATTAGTTTTTTTATCGATTGTCGAAGTTCAGCTAGTGAAATGTGGAACATTCTTGCGAAAATATCACTTTATCCTCGACTGATGCGACATTACATTTCAAAATACCTATAATAAAATTGCAATCGGACTGTGTCATTACATCTACACACTGAATTTATCTTAAAATCACGTCGTGTTTCACAATGAAACTTCGTGATATTTAGAGTAAATTTCAGTTTTTTCAACATTGAATGCAAATACATATTACCATTCTCTAATCTCTATAATTATCATTCACATGATTCAAAGATATTGACAGCTCCTAGGGCTTTTTCTGGATATCAAGCCTCCAATATTATGGATAATTCAGAATGAGAAAAAAACAGAAAAGTTCTATTACAGCAAAAATCAAAAAGACTGTGGGTTTCAAGGTAAAATGTATGATGTTCCCACCAACAAAAAATTATATCTCAGCCACAGAGACTAAGCACAAAGGGCCTCACTATGGAAACTGTTGCAAATTACCAACTCAAATATTTCGTCTGTCACTCTTTCAAACCATATGTTTACTCTAAATGTAGTAATTTGCGGCATATCAGCTTCACGAACAAAACAAGATGGAGTCATCATCAGCCAACCATACAAAGTAAATCTTTGGAATTCGCAATGCAACTATTCGATGAAGATAATATAATTTATTAATGAAAATATTCATTTGGGGACTAGCTCCGAAGCGAAGGCTTCATGATGTGTCTTTTTCGATGTGTGTTTCATGCATAACATTGAAAGTAAACAACTCACTTGATAGCGTGCCCTTGCTTCATGTACGGATGAACTCTGTTAGCATTGGAATCCAAAGAAGTCTGTGAGGCACAATCCTGACTGGTCGGCACACCAGCAGCAGCAGCTGCTCCACTAGCACCCACAGCACTGCTCCCTCCGCCACTCGGGGATAGTTTACAAGCCAACGTTTCAAGCGAACGCAACATAATCATCGGCTGCTCGCGAGCACTCAACTGAACTTATCCTCCGTAGACTAGGACCTCTCACCTGTGTGCTCTAATTCAGATAAGGAAGATAAGACACCTGTACTATCAATGTTTATTTTGGGATATAGAGAGATAAATACGGCCCATGGATGACGAAGAATAGTTAAGAGCGAGGTTGAAAGCAATTCAAATTTGTTGGGAAGTGCAAACGAATGGTTCGAGAGCAATTCGAATTGCATGTCGGCTTGTGTTGATATTTTCAATAACATCTTCTGTTGGATGAAAATTTATAATTGCAATAATTTATGAAGACAATGATAGTTTAACTGTGGTTAATACAGTTAGAGTTCTTGTTACTTGACCAAATTGCAAAAGAGTCCTACATCTTATCACAGTTCATCCTCTGGTCAGCTGAAATAATGGTTTCACTTCAATTCGTCACATACCCCACTCGAAAGCTGAATGACGTACCTATATGCCTGAAACGAATCAAACGAAATAATAAAGGCGGACGTCAGTGTTTCGTTTGATTGTTGTCTACGTCATACTTTATCGACAGTCCTAGTGGCGAAAAGGCGAACTAAAGTTTCACTAAGCGCTTACAACGACCACGCTCACTACTACTATTTTTATTGTTTCACTTGCTTGAGAGCATTGCAAATAGAAGAGGGCCTTCATGCTGACCAACTGTTTAAAAATACCTTGAAATCACTCCCTTTTTTTCGATTCAACTCTTACCTGAAAGCTTTAATCCTAATCAGTGTATCTTGAAAATATTTGATATCACGAAGGTCTTCATCTAAAGCTATAAATTTTTGTTTTCTTATATGTTTTCATCAATGGATAAGAAAATGAATATCCCCACCAGGAAGTTTGTAATGAAAACTTGAATTTTTCGAATCAACTGAGGATTTCGATAGAGTCTATGTTTTGTATAATAACTATTCATATAAATGTGATGTTTCTATAAACAGTTTAAAAATGATTCAAGATACTTTAGGAATACAAAATTTAAATTTCAACCATTTCCGTAGAAGAAATTCTACGAGAATTTCAAAGGAAATAAGGGAAATAAATGATTGTTTTGAACAAACGCATATATTCTTCAATATGCCAAAGGCATTAGTGATACGTAGTGTTGAGGCATCTCTCTCCGGAAATTTATGAAAACAAATAGGCCTGTTTTTACTTTTCCTTGGGGAGCAATTGAAAATAGTTTTCTCCAGCGCAAGTTCTTTGCTTACATTGTTATACAGGGTGTTTCACCATAAACTGGACAAACATATGTAGCCGTGAAGACGACACCAGGGAAGTAATTTTTTCTGGATTCATAGCAGATGATAAATCTGATGAACAGAGATGCAGGCCAGAGTAGTATTGAGGTATTGATGCCCAAAGTTTTTTATAAATTTTTTAAATTGAACATTTCATATAATAAATTCACGGTAAAATGACTCATTTTGATGATTTCAATCACCTGTCAAAAAAAAAGCATCACCTTAAAATACTCCCTGTATACACCACCTTATTAGATGATAGGTTTTGTGTTAGGAGTTCGAAACAACTTATTTTTTCTAGTTTTTGGCATATTCGGTGAGACAAGCGATGCTTTTTATTGAAAAATAGTTGAGGTTCTACTTGTAATGACCTTTAATGGTTCAATCAGATCTCATTTTAGTTTGAGTTCTCTATTGTAGTTTTTAGTTTCGTTATCTACTCGTAAGTCAACACAACATGGTAGAAATGGTACGGATATGTTAAGTTTGGACAAAAGGAAATATCTTTTGACCCACCATACAGGGTGAGTCTTTGACTTGTACATATATTTTAACTGTAGATTCCTCTCATCAAACGAAACACTTTTTTCCCATGCCATTTTTCAAAATTCGGTTTGGTTTGGGAGATACAGGGTGTCGAAAATCCACGAAAAAAACACTTTGCTGTTCATATCTTCGGAACCGTTATTTAAAATGAACTGAATTTTGGTTGATTCTTTACTCTATTCATGGTGCATATTCCTCAATCGAAACTTATTCAATATCTCTCCTAGTTCAAAAGTTACAGGGTGGTCGACTCATAAATTCATGCAAAAACACTATCAAATCACTTGAAAAGGATAAACGGTTCATATTTTCGAAAGAATCAACCATTTTAGAGAATAAAAGTATTCCTATATTTTTTCAATAAAACGCGTCATTTTCGAGTTATTCCTAAATGTATACAAAGAAATTGGAGAAAAAAATCATGAATTTCATAAAAAATCTGAATGCTTCCCTGGCTTAAATATCATCGAATATTGTTTCTTCTCTGGTCTCTTAACAAATTAACAATGTTGTCAATGTTTATCAACTGAATTCCGAGAAGCATGAAATTACACAGTTTATAAGCAAGTTTCTATTAAAAATTTATTGATACCCGTCCTTCAGGAAAATATCTATCTTCTTAACAATATCCTCTTGGAATTTTTAATCGACCCTACACGGTTTTCACATCACAAATCACAAGCATCACCTGTTTGCTTTATTCTCTGCGAGTAAATAAATAAATGAATTGAATCCATAATCCATGTAGAAAGGTTATCGCGTTTAAGCGTCGTTCATTTTATCACAGCCTGGCTGGCCTGTGATAAGACACAGAACAACGGCTTGTCTTGCGTGGCGGCTACATCGCAGCCGGCAGCGCACCGCGACTGAAATTTAGATCGGCGAGAATCAGAACTACTCGTTTGGCATTTCCAAAGAGCAATGCGTAGAAGCCTTTAGCGAAAAGTAAACAATACTAGTTCTTCCGTTAACGATAGGGGACGTTCTGCTTTCTTGAGTTCGCCTATACCATTGTTGAAGAGAAAATCTGGCAATCTTGCATCGTCTTCTCTAGAATTCTGTGATCACTATCACAGAGGAGATGGATTAGGTTAGGTCATTGATCTCGAATCAGATGACTTTGAAATGGAGTTAGGATAGGTTAGTGAGAAACTAATTTTTATAAGATAGTTTCAGGGTATCGAGGCAAATATGAACAAATTATTAGTGTTTACAAACTAATCTTCAGGAAAATCGAAGAAGGAACTTATTTTGGTGTGAGAAATATGGGATTTTAATTGCAGAAATGATGGGACAAAACTTAGCGTTTTTGTTAGGAAATATCGTGTTGGTAACATTCTTATTCAAATAAGGTTAGTGCTTGATTATTTTCTAAATGTATCACCCAGAATATCTAATAATCACATCAATTTCAATTGAAAAATATGAACTTTGAGGTGTTTGTAGAGAATAATATCAGGGACGCATTTAGCACAATTTTTTTTTTCAAATGGCTATATCTCTTCAACCGAGCCGAATTCGGAAAAATGGAAAATGAAAAAAAGGTTTCTTTAGGCCTCAAGAATCTACAGTTAAAATATATGTACAAGTCAAAGACTCACCCTGTATATCATCATTGAGAATGTATGGAACCATGCCCAATATAGGAATATTCTCTTGCTACCGTTCTTGCTGATAATTATTTGAAGTTCAAAAATATATTGTACCTATTCATTGTCTCAAAATTTCAAAAAAAAAACTCGAAACAAAGTTCAAATTATAAAAAGTACAATGTTTTGCCAGATTAACAAAGCGAAGAAATGAGGATATTTTGATTTCATAGAAACGTCAAACTACACTCCTCCATCCGATCCGTTACTGTTCAGCAACTACCTTCCTATCCACTCGCTCCGAAGTCACCTGATCGAATATCCTCCTTATCTCCGTATAAGGAATTCCGAACGCGGTTATAATAAACCCTTTCTATGTTCTGGTGAAGTTTAGTTACAGGAAGAACGGAAATTATTTTCATTTAATACACTTTGGTCTAGACTTCGGTGAAATAACTCGAAAGTTGTGAATTATACAATTTTACAAAAAAATATCTCTCACAATGAGAATGCAATTATCAAAAGAAATATATATATATATGTCCCAAAATAATTATACAATGGAGAGTTTGATTCATAAGGGAATGAATACTGAAAAATTAAAATCTATCGAATACTTATGAAATATAATGATTTTTCCCCCACTTAAAGTATAACACCCTCTTCAAAGGCCAAGATAGAGGAAACCTTCCGAACATTATAATAATCTAAAACATAGTAGTGTAGATTACTATTTTTATGGAGCAAACAAACCGTTAATGACTCCACGGATCGTTTTTCTGAGGTGTTTTCTGTAAATTAGGTTGATTTATCAAGTCATAATATATGTACCCAAAATACCAACGATCCTGACAAAATGTATGCTAATATCGAAATGTAAACTTGGCAAAGCAATTGGAATGGTGACAACAGAAACAACCGAGAGTTTATTGTTATTTATACGATGGTGCTTCCAAGATAACGAACTTCTAACTGAACGCCTATTTGCCATACGAATAAATTTTATTCTAAGTGAAATAATAGAACTTTTAGTTCATGCTATTTTATCACAACATGAGATTTGGCTATTCCTCCGATCAATAAGAGATCTCGGAAAATTGTTCTAAATCGCTATCACCTTATTTTTGGAGTAGGACTCGAGTCATGTATAATAAAAAATCTACGTCGACAGTATTTTTTTTTTCATTTTGTGAATTATACATATATAGGGTGTTTCACCATAAACTGGACAAACATATACGGGGTCTTTCACGAGGAACCTCACCCATATTTATACGGGAAACTACTGAACGTATTTTCATGAAATTCAGCACTTATAAGTATTTCACGATGCTGATGGAATCTAAAATATTTTCAAGGTATGAGCACCTCCGGTTTTTCCGGAAATGACGTCAACTTCCGTTTTTCAAATTAGAACACCATTTTTTTATTGCAGAAATAGATTCCTTAGAAAATTTCAAGTTATTTTGATGTAACATTTTTCAGTTTTGGTTGGAAAATTCTCTCTGAGCGGGAAAATTCGAAAAAAAAATCGAAAATAGAGCTCCGCTGAAACAAGAATAACTTCGAGGTTTTTGGATGGAAAATTTTCATTTTTGGGATTCTTCAAGATGTAAGATTGATGTATCCACTTCAAGAATCGAAATCGCGATTCATGAAAAAATCGCTTTCAAAGTTAGGGATGACAAAATCGTTAAAAATAAATTTTTTCAAATCAGAACCCCATTTTTTATGGCAGATATTGAATCTACGTTAAAAAAAAGTGAGTGTATGCATCACACCCTTGCCCTAAAATGGATATTTTCTGAGTTAATATCCACTTTAGGGCAAGGGTAAGTAATCTATTTCTGCAATAAAAAATGGTGTTCTAATTTGAAAAACGGAAGTTGATGTCATTTCCGGAAAAACCGGAGGTGCTCATGCCTTGAAAATATTTTAGATTTCATCAGCATCGTGAAATACTTATAAGTGCTGAATTTCATGAAAATACGTTCAGTAGTTCCCGTATAAATATGGGTGAGGTTCCTCGTGAAAGACCCTGTATAGCCGTGTAGATGACACCGAGGAAGTCATTTTTACCTTATGACATATACCCCGTTTTCGACGCATAAGCGAGATACAGGTTGTTTAAGGTCAACGATGATCAATATTCTGATAACTGTGGTGAGTTATGCGTGACATTTGAAATAGCGGTTACTGGTCACATCTAAGTATTTTTTTGGGCTCAATTGAATAGTGAGGTAGAATTCTGAAAAAAAATTTTAAAATGGCGGAAAGCCTGCCAATTTGGAAAGCACTATTTCAACGTAGGTACTCGATTCTCTAAGATTTTCCGTGAAAAAATTTTTTCAAAATTCGAACTCAACTTTTTTTCACATGTCTTCAGTAAAAAAAAATCGGCCGGAATTGTTGAAAATTTTCATGGTTGAACTATCTTTCATTTTTGATACTGAGGTGAAAACAGAATTAAATAATATCTATTGGTTTTCTTTTTGTAGCCTTCCAAAAATTAGGTTCGGAGAACTTTCATATTTTTTATTAAGAAAACTGGAAGCCGTACGAAGGCTAAAATTGTGCTATTGGGCTGCCAGAATGACCCGGACAGAAATATGAATTTATAAACCAAAAAATGTTTTTCAAAAAACTTCGGTAGGATATGAACTCTCTACGAGTATGAATTGTTTTATTTTAATCTTATAAATTTCCGTTACCAGAGCGACGCTAGTGAATCCAAAGTGGAAAGTTCGATTCCCACCAAAATTTATTGAAAAAAATGTGTTTGGTTTATAAATTCATATTTCCGTCCGGGTCACTCTGGCAATTCATTAGCCTAATGTCGAGGCCACACCGAGCGCTATGCTATGGACGCTATGGACGCTACGTATGCGATGTTCAGCGGCCACACCGAAAACTACATACTCGAGTATATCTTTTGCTTTTTCGCAATCAGGTTCAGTTGTATTTCACGATGTTACCAAGCACGGTGCCATGGGATAGTGCGATAGCGATGACGATGAGTTGCTTCTATTGGTATCGTTGTGCAAAAATAAACGTAAAAGAAAATGGGTCCACGAAGTGAACAAAATAAGGAATGATTTCGGTGAATTTTATCATCTCGTAGTACAGTTGCGAGAAGATGAATCAAAGTTTAAAGAATATTTTGGAATGAGCCCGCAGCAGTTTGACCAATTGTTACACTACGCACTACACTACAGCCCTCGCGCTCGCGATGTTTTGAATATAGCCAGAGAATATAGCCGAGAATCAAACATTCGGCGACGTGGCTTACATCGCGAACATAGCGAACCTAGCGTACGTAACGCTCGGTGTGGCCGCGACATAAATTTGGCCTTCGTACGACCTCCAGTTTTTGAATAATATTATGAAAGTTCTCCGAGCGTAATTTTTGGGAAGCTACAAAAAGAGAACCAATTAATATTTTTTTTATTCTGTTTTCACCCAAGTATTCAGAATTAAAGATAGTTCAACCATAAAAAATTCCAAAAATTTTGGGCAACATTTTTTTCACTGAAGACATGTAGAAACAAATTTTTCACGGAAAATCTTAGAGAATCGAGTACGTTGAAACCGTGCTTTCCAAATTAGCAACCGAGAAAAAAAATTCCAACTTTGCAGGTTTTCCGCCATTTTGAATTTTTTTTCAAAATTGTACACCACAATTGAATTGAGCCCTGAAAAATACTGAGACGTGACCAGTAACCATTATTTCAAATGTCACGCATAACTCACCACAGTTATCAGAATATTGCTCAAAGTTGACATTAAACACCCTGTATCTCGCTTATGCGTCGAAAACGGGGTATATGTCATGAGGCAAAAATGACTTCCCCGGTGTCGTCTACATTGCTTTATATTGTGACAAGTACGGCCCTGTGCGCTACGGCCCGATCGAGAAGTTTCTGGAAACGCGTGCACGACATAGAAGCCGCCAATGCTTCGCGAAGTTTCTGGACGGGCCCGGACTTAGCGAGAAACAATCGGCGTTATACATATAAGGAGCACATCGACGGATGAGGATTCAGTCAGTCAGAGACGAGCGCCGAGTGAAAATAAATAGTGGAAATAAATCAGTGGAAATAAATTGTACAGACTTTTGTTAGAATAAGTTCATTAGTTGTTAATCATTAGTGTTATAAGTAGTGTAAATAAATAGATTATTGAACCCGGACGTTTTTAATAACGAAGAAAACGTTACATTGGTGTCAGGTGTGGGGTGGATTTGAATGCCGATAACCAGATCGCAAAAAGAGAAAATGGACCAGGCGAGTATGGAATTCCTCAAGCAAGCCTTTGAAAGAATGAAAGAAAATTCCCGAGAAATGAGCTCGAAATTGGAGGAAAAAATGGATAAAATGGAAAATATGGTGGAGGAAAAAATGGATAAAATGGAAAACAAGGTGGTGAGTCAAATTGCGAGTACATTGGACGAGAGAATGGAAGCTATCAAGGAAGTAATAATAGATGAAGTTGATGAAAAACTTGAAGAAGTCAATGGGAAAATTGATAAGGTTGACGGAAAAATTGAAGAAGTAGTTGATGAGGTTAATGGAAAATTCGAAGTATTATCAGGAATAATTGAACAGCATGCCAAGTTCATAGAGTCCCTGAAAAGAACGTCGAATAGAAAAGAAACCCAAGCTTCACCATCCTATAGCTTCGTGAAATCGGAAAACAACACAGAAAGTGGTAAAATGAAGATCAAGCCACCAACATTTGACGGAAAAGTTCCTTGGTCGACATATCGAAAACAATTTGAAGCTGCTGCGTTGGCAAACAGTTGGAGCGACAACGAAAAAGCCACAGCATTAATAATAGCTCTACGAGGAGATGCACTTAACATTCTGCAGACAATACCGAAAGGTCAACAGGCCTGTTATGAAGTTTTAACATCCAAACTTCAGATGAGATATGGCGATGCTCACCTACAGCAAGTTTACCATGCTCAAATAAAGAACCGGGTGCAGAAAGCAGGAGAAAATCTCCAGGAATTCGAGGCCGATGTTGCCAGATTAGTGAGGCTGGCTTATCCATCTGCTCCAGACAGCTTCATTGAACTGCTATCAATCCAGACGTTTGTCGACGGGATCAAGGACAGCGAAACTCAACAAGCCTCGAGACTTGCACGCCCTAAGACCATTGATGATGCCTTGGCTCAAGCTCTAGAATTTGAGGCAGCGAAACAGGCGTCGCATAGAGGACAATTTCGCGTGAGACGAGTCCAAGAAATAGACCGACCTGTGGAGGAGATCATCCGAGAAGATTGAAATTATTGAATGCTAAGGAAAAGGATGCTGTGTGCTGGTATTGCAACAAGAGTGGGCATTTTAAGAGAAATGGCCCAAGGATTGGAAAAAGAGACACAGCAGATAAACTAAAAAGGCTTGGTGATGAGGTGCATAAATCGACCCAGGTTAAAAATGGCTCTGACGTGATAATCCGTAGAATCACGTCCGAAGATTTGACAAGAAGACCTTGCCCCAAAATTGTAGCCACTGCTCTCGTGTGGAAGATAAGGCCAATTTGATGCGGACCACAGTGATCGAAGATGACTGGCTACCCCCAGAAATTCGACGAGCACAGGAGGAAGATCCAGATCTGAGAGTAATCCTAAGTTGGAAGGAGAGTGGCAGACGACCTACATGGGAAGAAGTATCCAGACTGAGCCAAAATGTCAAGTCGTATTGGGCCCAATGGGAAACGTTGAAGATTGATGAAGGTCTTCTGAAACGTTGTTGGGAAAATGAAGATGGATCTCAGCAGAGGCTTCAGTTAATTGTGCCCAAAAGTAGGGTAACGGACATTTTGACCAGACTACATAATGGAACTTCGGGTGGCCATTTTGGGATTACTAAGACTCTGGAGAAGGTTAGGCAGCGATTTTATTGGATCAACTGTAAGAACGACGTTAAAGATTGGTGTAGAAAATGTAAAGTTTGTGCTGTGGCCAACGGACCCTACGGTAAAGGAAAGGCACCAATGAAGCAATATAACGTCGGATCCCCCATGGAACGAGTAGCTATCGACATCGCAGGCCCTTTTCCAGAAACAGGCAATAGAAACAAGTACATTTTGGTAGCGATGGACTACTTTACCAAATGGGTGGAAGCGTACGGTATTCCTAACCAAGAGGCAAGCACAGTAGCTGACAAATTAGTGAAAGAGTTCTTCTGCAGATTTGGAATCCCCCTTGAGCTGCATTGTGATCAAGGCCGAAACTTCGAATCGAAGTTATTCCAGGAAGTTTGCAAAACATTGGGGATACGTAAGACAAGAACTACACCTCTGCATCCTCAGTCAGACGGCATGGTAGAACGAATGAACCGGACTATGGGAAAACACTTGGCCAAAGTTGTCTCTGACCATCAAAGGGACTGGGATGAATACTTGCATTTATTCACGATGGCCTATAGATCTTCGGTTCAAGAATATACCAAGGAGACTCCATCCAATATAATGTTTGGACGAGAAATAAGATTACCTTGCGATCTCGAGTTTGGGTGTAAGCCTGGAGAAGATGTAGCTGAGGAGGACTACGTTAGTAATCTCAGAAGCAAGCTAGACTACATCCATGATAAGGTGCGTAATAAAATGCAGCAAGCAAGTGACCGGATGAAAATGCGCTATGACATCAAGGCCATTGAAGGTGGGTTTACCGCAGGAGATCTGGTATGGTTGTATAACCCACAAAGAAGAAAAGGTTTTTCACCGAAGCTGCAGAGACATTGGGAAGGACCGTACGAAGTTTGAAGAGAATAAATGATGTAGTTTACCGAATACGGAAGCTTCCCAGAGGAAAACCGAAAGTCGTCCATTTCAATCGATTGGCTCCGTATGCGTCCACGCCGGATGAAGAAGGAGTACGTCTCGTCGAGGTTCCGGCAAGGGAAACCTGCGAATTCCAGGAATTTATGAGCACCTATGGGGGAACACGCATTGCAAAGTTTGGCGTCACACAGGAAGTTCATCAGGACTTGTTCACAGTCCCCGAGGAATACTCGCTTGCTCATTGTGTAGCAGCCGATTTACGCATGAGTAAGGGAATAGCAAGAGTATTCAAAAACAAATTTGGTCGGCAAGAGGAACTAATGGGACAGCAGCCCAGAATCGGGAAATGTTTGAGATTGAAGTCTGGAGGTCGGTTTATTTACTATTTGGTTACCAAGCAGCACTCTTTCCAGAAGACCACCTACCAGAACTTATGGATCTCGCTGCATGGCTTGAAAGAAGACCTTCAGCGTTCCGGTGTTAGGAAACTAGCAGTTCCCAAGCTTGGTTGTGGACTGGATCTACTGAATTGGAGGGTAGTACGAAGCATGCTTGAAGTAATTTTCCAGACGGCAGGTATACAGATCCTAGTATGCAGTTTCTACCCAAATCGTGTCGAGCTCCCCGGCAAAACTATAGAATGCTATTTCCATCAAAGGGGCTACTGTAGAGAAGGAGTCGACTGCAGATTTCGCCACGGTCCTCTGAAGAATCCATGCGATCTGTTCTGGGACAGAACAGGCTTAAGGAGGGGACAGTGTGACAAGTACGGCCCTGTGCGCTACGGCCCGATCGAGAAGTTTCTGGAAACGCGTGCACGACATAGAAGCCGCCAATGCTTCGCGAAGTTTCTAGACGGGCCCGGACTTAGCGAGAAACAATCGGCGTTATACATATAAGGAGCACATCGACGGATGAGGATTCAGTCAGTCAGAGACGAGCGCCGAGTGAAAATAAATAGTGGAAATAAATCAGTGGAAATAAATTGTACAGACTTTTGTTAGAATAAGTTCATTAGTTGTTAATCATTAGTGTTATAAGTAGTGTAAATAAATAGATTATTGAACCCGGACGTTTTTAATAACGAAGAAAACGTTACAATATGTTTTTCCAGTTTTATGGTGAAACACCCTGTATATATACCTAATATTATTCAAATTTATCATCAAACCATTGCTCAAAAAAAAATAACAAACATAATTATCATGGACAACGCATAAAATAAAAACGAAAGACTATCAACGCCCAACTCAAAGTCAATACTGAGTGGAACTGAACGTGAAATAAGGCATGCGAATGCTCGTTTAAATAACGCAAAAGAAATGAGACTTTCACACTTTTGCAAATTTTGCTTTGTTTGAACAAGCACTCGTGCTTTCGCTTTCAAGTAAAACACAACGTCAAACCCGGAATTTTGCAAAGAGGTTTTTTGGATGCCGTAGATGAAGTTTTTATGTATGAAATAAAAACTTCAACACCAAAGTGAAAAAGTATTTGGTGATATTTGAAGGTCATTTTTTGTAGAGGAATATATTATTGGTCCTTTCTTTCGTTATTCACATTCTGGAAGCCAAATCAATAAATATATCAATATGAATATGAAAATCTATACAAGTGAAGAAGGGCAAAGACTAGTTTACCCCGAAAAGTTACTACTTTTTCAAAATAGACAACAAAATTGTCAGTAACGTTTCGTATTCTTTCACAAAATTTGCCTTTCGAGCAATTGAATGAAGAAAATAAAGCAAAACAATGATCATGAACAATGAATGAATGAGAATAAATCATAAAATGACTGACAGTTGTACTCAAAATAATATTCATTCGAATCTGACAAATATATATATATATATATTATATGTATATAATCCAAGATAGGGAGATTAAAATATCAACCAATCCCGAAATTTTCGGAGAATAAATTCGACTAGTAAAAACAAACAACAACAATTCAAACTTCTGGTTTGAATTGTTAAGTTTGTTTTGCGCTCCTGCCGGTAAGAGAAATTTCAAAACGTGAATTCATGCGTGAGAGCTAACCTTCCGAAATGATAGTAGGTAGGTACCTATAAAAAATGAAATTTTTTTGTCACTGAGCAATTATGGTTGGTCGTTGCAAAATATGTAATATGTATATATTTCAATCCCCGTGACACAAGGCCGTATTTCTAAGAAGAAGCCTTACCTTTTACTTTCAAAAAATGACGCAATTCCTTCAAGGTATATGCATAAAAAAATTAAAGGAAAAGGTTTCGCTTCGAGGAGTTTGCCTCGAAGTAAAAGGTTATACGTTCGCCGTATTTACAAAAAGAAGCATCTGCTCAAAAACTAAAGGATTTGCTTCCAAAATAGGAATCTAGGTTCACATTTTTTCTCACTCTTTTCAGTATTCGTATTGAAGAGCCAGCCCAATTTGGAGATTGGAGGATTGTGGGCTCATTTCATACTGTCACTCGCGCAGTTTGGTGTCATGCCGGTGAGTTCCGGTTTTACGGTTGATTTCGGAATGGTGAATTGCGTATTTATGGAAAGCCTCATTTTGTATACGTAACGTAGCCAGTAATGCATCAGCGAGTGTATCAGTGTGGTATCAGATGATATCGTATTTTTATTCTACTTTTTGATTACACATGGTAAGTCATTAGAACTCGATTAGTCGAACAACTCTCAGAAACTTTTGCTTGGAGAATTATTCAAATTTTGACGGAATCGACATGTGCAATTAGTTGGACGAAAAAAATCAAATTGATCATAATAGAAAATCGGTATTCAGACGGATTTTTTCGAATTCCGGAATAGTTTTTCACTTCAGGCGGGAGTTGAACCCGCGTCCTCGAATTTCCGGTCCGAGATGCTAACCAACTACAACACCGAAGTTACTCATTTTTCCGGAATTCGATGTTAATGATGCAACGCAGACTGAGATGTCTGCGCGGGTGAGGAGATTAATAGGTGGGGGAAACTCATTCGCTTTCATGAAAGCGAATAATGAAAAAAGTGAAAAACTTTTCCGGGATTCGGAAAAATCCGTCTGAATACCGATTAATGATTTTCTCTTATTATTTCACAGACGTTAATCTCCAATTGATCATAATGTTCGATATTTCTGAGAATTTTGTGGATTTTCAATTTTCAATTGGATCTTTCCCTGAAGCTGTCTTTGAACAAAATGACGTGCGGGACAATAAGATCTACTGAAACCCATTGAAAATTTTCTGCTCTTTTCAAATACCTCAATCAAATCCCAAAATTTCATTATACGGGGTGTTAAATCTCAGCTTGGAAGAAGTCCCAAAGTTTTCAAATACGGACCTGGAATTTTTTGGAAATTCAAAGGTGAATGGAACGACCTAAAGAAGTGAATCATACATTGCAAATATCAACTGACTATACTGGTTGGTTCAAATGTTATGAGGAATTAGAATATTTGGAGAATACATAAACTACCCTGTATCTCGGTTATGGAATTGATAAGACCTATCACATATCGGTTTTTTGGACTCGCCTAGGGAAGCTCTAGCTCAGGTTACCGTATGTTCATTTACCAATGATAGTGAAAACCTACCGCTAGGCTAGGCTCTGCACGAAACAATGAAATGAGTAGTATTTAGAAACTATTAATTTTAGGCACAACCTTTCTATATAAAACTAAAGACTACCCACTAGGAAATCGTCAGACAAACAAAATCAGGACTTGCTATCTGAATAAATGGACATTTTTGAGTTCATTCTCTAAAGTTGGGTTTCACAAAGCGTAATCACCAGTGATCGGAGTTTGATCTAGAATCAACGCGATTTGACAGTTCGGAAATCAGAGAATCAAGCCGTTGATCTCTGATAACCGGTGATTACGCGTTGTGAAACCCACCGTAAAAAACGCACCTGCTCAGTTAAAGTTGCAGAAGAATTAAAAACTTTTCGTATATTCAATAAATAATCATACAATCATCTCGTAGGGTTTTCAAGGTACATATGATGTCTTCTGTGAAGCATTATATCCATGAAATTTGTCGTAAGTAATATCATAAGTGCGTCCAATTTTTCCGAAAAAAATGGAAAAAACACGTTGCTAGGTAATATTTTAACAAGAAGCATGAGTGCTCTGGTGGCAACAAAAATCCGAGTCGAAGACGAGGATTTTTGCACCTGCACGAATGCTTTTTGTTAAAAAAATATTACTTTGCATTGTGTTTTCTCGATTTTTTTCACAGGAAAAATTAGATGCACGAATGGTATTTGACGAGACTATTTCAAGAGTAACAGATTATTCTGGATGCATTATGTATGTATTATTGATTTCGTTGACAACAACTGTCAAGTTTTGCCGCGGGTAAACCCGAAAAAATTGCTGACAGCTGCTGCCATACAGTTTTTCCATCTAGAAACCATTTGTGATTCAAAATTGCGCGTTTCTGATTGGTCAAAAAGTAAGACAGCTATAGGTATGATGATAGGTGAAAGATTTCGAAATTAGAATTTCATGGAGATTATGGGTGAGATTTAAAAAAACTGGGTGGTATCGTGTTTTATCACTTTCTAACCAGCCTGCAGCCAAGGCCGTAGCGAGGGGGGGGTCCGATGGGGTCCGGACCACCCCCCCCCCCGAAATTTTTCTAGAGCTCAGTTCGAAGGAAACCTCCCCTCCCCTCGAAATTTTTTTCTAGCTACGGCCTCGGACGGACCCCCCCCGAAATTTTTTTCTAGCTACGGCCTTGCCTTCAGCTCTTACTATGGCGCTGAGTACTTGTTACATTCTCCTTGCCTGCAATTACCAAGAAGTATCGACCGATCAAGCACTAATGGCTCACCCTGTATGAAGGGGTCACATTCGAATATTGCTTGCATAAAATCATCTTTCCAATCAAGCTGCGGACTTATCAAAAATTCCATTCAATGATATACAATATATGGATGTATTCATCCATATTTAAAAATATAGGCCATATTCATCTCACTATTCCACATAAAAGAGAGTCTACTCACTTTCCGAGGCTCCTGAACTTTCACGCCGTAACACAAGAACACATGGATCGAATCGAATGCCTCATCACCGTCATTCTGCCGTAACCACCACTTACACGTTCGGAGATTTAAGAGATGCACAAGGGACAAAAGGCTTCTGTATAGAAAATAATGGCGGTTGAATGAAGAAATTGCTACGACATTTAATTTGCGGATAGTTTTCAGGATTCGTTTTATTAACAAGTTTCTGAAAAGAAGCGTAAAGGGAATGTTAGTCACTATCTATCGAGCAGACAAGATACATACGGGCGGCTACGAAATATTTCGTGCGACAGTATTGGGCTTTTTATTCAAGTGGTATCAGAAAGATTTTCAATTGAAAGAAAAGCATGTATTAAAAATGAAAAATGAAGGAGGTTTCTGAGACCACTTAAATAGCTGTAAGCGGGCCGACACATAGCGGCTTCACCAAAGGACAAGGACAACAGCACACTATATTATGCGATAGAAACGAAAAGCTGATAAAACAAAAGCTGACTACCATTTTCGTGTCATTTTTGTCAGTTATCGAATCCTTCAACGTTACGTTACTAGGTTTTTGTATCATCTTCCCGAGAAACTATTGTTGTATTTATCGATTTATATATCAAATTTTGAATGACATTTTTTCCCATGTCCCATCAGAATTCATAGAAATCATAAAAAATCAGGATTTGAGGTAACCATACGATCTTATAAATTATATTCCTAATGCTTTGACCGCAGTATACCTTATACTATCGTTTGACATTATATTTGCGATAAATTAGGTAAATCTCCTCAATCAGTGCTGGAATATTAAATGAAAGTTATATGTGTGTTAAATTAATAGAATTCATATAATAGATCCAGTTGAGTAAGTCTGCGCCTAAAAATTTCATAGTATTGTTAACTTTTCAATTGAACATGGTTTTATAAGGAGTAATAGAATGTGGGAGAACTTTAAGGACAGCATTTCGAGTTGTTAATTGTTATATCATATTATTTCCTCAAATTGAGTCAGCGCGGTTCACATTGATTAATTGTTTTTTTCTACTTGGACCATATAGTTATCTAATAATTTCAATATGGGTAATGAGCTCATGAAAATTGAAGACGGGTTTTGGTAATACTGCGCATATGCAGTAAAAGTGAAAATGAAAATAACCTACTAATTCTCTCTCTCTCTCTCCCTGACACATTGTATTATGCCGTGATACGTATGTCTACCCACAACAACATGTGAATACTTTCGGTTTCTACCAGTTCCATGTGCTATTATTCAATCGCCTTACTGCCCTTACTACGTTTTCTTCTAGCTCTGTTGTTTACTCCTCTTATTTTTGAATTGAACTGAAAATATTTAAGTGACGTATTATCATCCGCGATATCTATTTTCTAACACATGGAATATACATAACATCTACGTTTCCTGTAATTTTTGAATTTCCAGTTGACGCATGTCTACAATTCAATTCTTACCAACGATTTGGCTTCACTATGTGACTGTGAAAAGCAGGGGTATAAGCCTAATTGATGATGTTATTAGATATATCATTCGGACATTTTGAAACGTTTTGGAGTTGATCATCTGATGATTCGTATAGTCTTCTGAATTATCCCAAAATCTTATTCTTTCGAGATACTCAGTAAAATCAAAGCAACAACTGTGTGAAAAGTTTTTATGACTCCTCGAAGTAGTCGGAAGAATTTATGTTGAAAAATATCTCCAATACTGTTACAAATTTGCTGAATCCCTTCAGCATTCATTAGTATCCGTTTGTGCTGTGGGAATGATGAAATTGATTCCTCGTACGAAATTAAGTCTGCGTTATATTATCAACTTGATTTCTTCCCTTCCGCTGCGGACAGCGCTATCTATCTATTAGTGTCATTCTGCTTGATCTCTGTCGATTTCGTTTTAATATGCAAAATACAATCTTGTCTGAATGCGAAAATGTATGTACCTATTTATGAAAAATCGGTTACGACAAGCTAAATTTGTCGTCAGCATTTGTCGATCCAATAAGTTCGCCTAGTTGATTTTATGAAACGTTGATTCGTTCAACAGAATACAATATTGCAAGAAAATCCGTGCGCGGCAGGCATTTGTAATTTATATCAAACAGACCCCTGATATGATATCCATCATGAATTTCAACACGTTAGAACAATGTTTTGAACTCATAAGCACTCCTATGAAAATGAATTTTCCTTGGAAGTCCGAATGAACAGACCATTCAAAAGTTTTTAAAAAGAAATCTTTGATAGCCGGAAAGGTTCAGGCGAACTCAAAATGGAACGCTATGCTCAGAACATTGGAGAAAGAGACTCCAACATCGGTATCTCAAGATTTTCAGGAAATACGCATCTATTCAACTGTTTGACTTATTCCTCATCGAGATTTGAATTGGAATTTATGAAAGTTTTACCCAGTTCAAGGATTGAAGCAACCAGATCATTATCCACGCAGGGCCTAAGTCAATTCAGTTGTAAGAAGAAGAAGCTGAATTCTTGGGAAAAATCATCTTCAGATAAACTGAATTGATGAATCTAGAAATAAGATAAACAGAATGATAGAAGAATATCGCACACAATTAATATATTCGGTATTTACTATTCTGTAGAAAATGCTGGAACGAATCCATTTTTATTTTGAATTACCCCACTTTTCATGTTTTTACGGGTTCGTCAAGCATTCTTTATGAGGGTTGAAGGGTAATTGAGTTTTTTTTTTAATGGCAACCTCAACTGTTTGTGACAGAAATGCATAGACTTTTGTTGCAGAGGATGGTTGGTTATTGATGGGGTTTTCTTTGAAATGTAAGGTTGATCGTCGGGTTTGCAGTCATAACGACGATCAACCTTACATTAAATCTTATCAGTCGATATTCACACACTATTAGATTTTCTTTGAAATGTGGAAAAACTTGAAATTTCTAACGGACCTTCATATGAAACAAAGTTTGACCGTAGACTGTGTTTCTGTGAGTGTAGCAATGCTTATCGTTATACAGGGTGTCCCAGAAGTCGCGCACCCCCTTGAGGGGTTCGAAAGTGAAAAATATTCTTAGCCCAAAAATCCATGTTTGAAATTTTTTGATAACGTGTAATTAATTAATGAAAGTGACCAATGACGAGCGCCCAACAGAAGAATAAGTAGGCAGTTGGGACGCGAGAGAGAGACGCCAGAGCTGCTGCCGGCTTTTCACGCAGAAAACCGAGACTGGGGTCTCACTCTCGCGTGCCCACTCCATACTCATTCTTCTTAAGGGCGCTCCTGATTGGTCACTTTCATTAATTGATTACTAATCAACTACGTTATCAAAAATTTTCAAACATGGATTTTTGAGCTTAGAATATTTCTCACTTTCGATCCCCTCAATGGGGTGCGCGACTTCTGGGACACCCTGTATATTACCGAACTTTAGTTTAACTATGCTATTCTTCCGCAATAATTTTTCAGTTACCGTTGTCTTGGACCCTTGATATGGAAAAGTGTTGAATTTAAGTTTGTTTCACTCTCTTCCACTGGCGGATCCCGACAACTTTTCAGAGGGCGGCCATGATTTTGTTCAGGGGTGACCATGAATTGATTTATTGAAAATATAAGGGATGGAATGAACTTCTATGAAGGAATTATTGTCAATTTCGAAAACCAAATGGGGGGGGGGGGCATGGCCATGGCCGTATCCGTCAGTGTTGTCTTCAGAATGGGCATTTAAATTGAATGAGATGCAATTGAAGCTGCAAAGACTGAAGATTTAGCCGATACTAGGTACAGTCAGACAATTGGTTTTCCTCTAATCACTGTCGAAAAAGCCATGAGACAATAAAGAGATACTCGCCTTTGATAAGCAGCAAGGTATCGATGAACTTCCGCTACAGACGACCTTTTTAAATGATGTGCAGAAGACGCATTTGTGTAGAACTAAAACTGTTGGTACTTCAGCTGAGATTGGATGATGTTAGTGTCAGTGAACTAACGATAATTAGAAAACTCACACAAAGCAATCGCAAAGGAAAGCATTTCGTAAAACTCTAGTCCCCGAACCAACGGCATCTTAAAGTTAGACTTCGTGATTATGTTAATTGGACGAAGGATCAGTGGAGGGACTTCTTTTTCCCCGACGAGAGCAGAATAGGGTTAAGAGGTCCAGATGATCGTGAGCGTGCATTCTGACGACCAAACCTGTGGTTTTGCTTCACGTGCTATTTCGAAACAGGGTGGATTTTGCTATGGTGAGGCATAGAGAAGAAAACGTCAGAGTATTTTCATAATTTGGAAATTCTATTCGTTCGAATAGAATGATTATCTTGACGAGGTCCGAATTCGAACACTATCAGGACCAGCACGCAGTACTGATCTCACTAACATAGACCACATATCAGACAGTCGTATATAACAGATTAGGGTGAGGATACCAGCGCCAAACACTGAAGGGGATCCAGAACAGCTTAGTTGTGAAATGGCAGTATATTCATCAGTCGTATATTCAAAACATAATGGATTAACTTCGGCTAGGCATCAGGAAGTCATTAGTGCCCGAGTAGGAAATTTATATAACTTGTCAGAGATATAAGAAAAAACCAAAAACTGCCATTTCATCAGATGTTTGATCCTAATGATTTGTAGCAAATGGAATGCCTGTTGTGAGAACAGGGGTTACTGGAGCATTGCTCTCATTACATATACCTAACTCATGTCGAATTCTCTTTAAATTATCATCGAAAATTTCGGAAAATTTGGAATTCCCGCAGGAGTTTGTTATCTGTGTTTCGTTCGTTTCATAAAGCCAAAATGCAGCTCAGCTATTGATCAACTCAATCTTCGAAGAGAAGCGTTGTTTTCGTTCCGCTCATGATGTTATGTCAAAAATCTACGTGCAACATATCCGGAAGAGCAACATGTGGATTTCATTGGCTCAGGAAACCCTCGAGCCGCTATCACCTCCGCATAGACATTTCAATATCACTTTCAGCGTAATCCTAAGGTTTCTCGGGAGATGATACAAATCCAATGCAACACGTCACTCGCCTCCGATAGGCAAATTCGCCCCATTGCACCGGTGGCCTGTCCCCGTGTGAGCCGCTCATGTACGGGCGCCGCGACGTCACATACCGTCCCGTACGACGCTTCGCACTGCACTGACCACCGACGCCGAAGGCGGCGCGAGGCGACGCGTGTGAGGAAACGCACGCGCCGGGTCTGGACGGCGGCAAAGAGAAAGAGAGGGCTCTGAAGGGTAGCGCGATAGACGTCTGGAGACGATGCGTCAGCTCAGGTGGGCTCAGGTGGAACCAATTTCGAGGGTTGCGTTACGCTGGTGATCAGATTTTATTGAACAATTTCGAAAGGCGACGTGGATTTGTGAGCGATCTAATGAAAGATTGCGATTCAGGAAAGTAGAACGGTCGTCGTTCAGTTGCAGATTTCTAGTGTCGATGCAACTCAGGAATGTCCATTGGTCATTTCTACATGGGTGCTCATGCATAACCTCGTAATGATTGTTACTTCTTCCACGAGTCCCATAAGGCAGTGCTACTTCATTGGAATGGCTTGAGTACAGTTGATGGGACAGTGGATTGTCCCAATTCATTCGAAGCCGGTACTAGAGTAGCCTACCCATCTCCTGCCTATTGTATATGTTTCATTACTCGTGCGGACGATGATATACCCCTGAGAAGGTTATAGACTTCAGGTTTAATATAAGGAGGAGATATAGGGTACATGGCAGAGAGTAATGCGATTTCGGATGGTATTTAAGCTCTATATGGTATGGAAACCGCTCCTCTGTACAGGGTGGCCAGATTCCGATGATTAAGTACTAGAACTCCTAAACTTCAAGAAATAGAGAAAAAGTAAGATACATGTCATGTTCTCTTTTTTCGAGAAACAGAAATTGCTGAAAACCCCAATTTGCTACGACTTCTAGTTCTCGAGCTACAGGGCGATTTCGGTATTTGGTCCATTTTTATAATTGACTATAACTTCCGTAATATCGGACCTACGTTCTCGAATGAACACATCTTTAGGGCACCATTTTACTGCTTTTCATCGGTGCTATTGGATTTTCTGTATCTGCTCAAATTTCGGAGCTACAACGAAAATTTTTTTCCAAATGGAAACCATGATGGGAGATGATATTTCCGAATTGATCTTCCTTCAACAATTTCAAAAATATACAGGGTGAGTCTTTGACTTGTACATATATTTTAACTGTAGATTCCTCTGATCAAACGAAACACTTTTTTCCCATGCCATTTTTCAAAATTCGGTTTGGTTTGGGAGATACAGGGTGTCGAAAATCCACGAAAAAAACACTTTGCTGTTCATATCTTCGGAACCGTTATTTCAAATGAACTGAATTTTGGTTGATTCTTTACTCTATTCATGGTGCATATTCCTCAATCGAAACTTATTCAATATCTCTCCTAGTTCGAAAGTTACAGGGTGGTCGACTCATAAATTCATGCAAAAACACTATCAAATCACTTGAAAAGGATAAACGGTTCATATTTTCGAAAGAATCAACCATTTTAGAGAATAAAAGTATTCCTATATTTTTTCAATAAAACGCGTCGTTTTCGAGTTATTCCTAAATGTATACGAAGAAATTTGAGGAAAAAACCATGAATTTCATAAAAAATCTGAATGCTTCCCTGGACTAAATATCATCGAATATTGTTTCTTCTCTGGTCTCTTAACAAATTAACAATGTTGTCAATGTTTATCAACTGAATTCCGAGAAGCATGAAATTACACAGTTTATAAGCAAGTTTCTATTAAAAATTTATTGATACCAGTCCTTCAGGAAAATATCTATCTTCTTAACAATATCCTCTTGGAATTTTTAATCGACCCTACACGGTTTTCACATCACAAATCACAAGCATCACCTCACACCTGTTTGCTTTATTCTCTGCGAGTAAATAAATAAATGAATTGAATCCATGTAGAAAGGTTATCGCGTTTAAGCGTCGTTCATTTTATCACAGACTGGCTGGCCTGTGATAGTGTGATGAGACACAGAACAACGGCTTGTCTTGCGTGGCGGCTACATCGCAGCCGGCAGCGCACCACGACTGAAATTTAGATCGGCGAGAATCAGAACTACTCGTTTGGCATTTCCAAAGAGCAATGCGTAGAAGCCTTTAGCGAAAAGTAAACAAAACTAGTTCTTCCGTTAACGATAGGGGACGTTCTGCTTTCTTGAGTTCGCCTATACCATTTTTTACTGAGAAAATCAACACAATCTGGCATCGTCTTCTCTAGAATTCTGTGATCACTATCACAGAGGAATGGATTAGGTTAGGTCATTGACCTCGAATCATATGACTTTGATTAATGGAGCAAGGATAGGTTAGTGAGAAACTAATTTTTATAAGATAGTTTCAGGGTATCGAGGCAAATATGAACAAATTATTAGTGTTTACAAACTAATCTTCAGGATAATCGAAGAAGGAACTTATTTTGGTGTGAGAAATATGGCATTTCAATTGCAGAAATGATGGAAAAAAACTTAGCGTTTTTGTTAGGAAATATCGTGTTTGTAACATTCTTATTCAAATAAGGTTAGTGCTTGAGTATTTTCTAAATGTATCACCCAGAATATCTGATAATCACATCAATTTCAATTGAAAAATATGAACTTTGAGGTGTTTGTAGAGAATAATATCAGGCACGCATTTAGCACAATTTTTTTTTTCAAATGGCTATATCTCTTTAACCGAGCCGAATTCGGAAAAATGGAAAATGAAAAAAAGGTTTCTTTAGGCCTCCAGAATCTACAGTTAAAATATATGTACAAGTCAAAGACTCACCCTGTATAATATCATACTTTCGAATTCATAATATATCGAAAATGTCGAAAAAATATTTTTCGTTCAACAAAATCCGAGGAAGCTTTGAGTCACTTCAAACCAGGAGGTCATAAAATTTCATGTCTGTCTTATTTATTCTCACTTGTCAAATTCAATTTCATCATCGTTTGGCGCTTCTGACGTTCTTATAAGGTCATAGAATTGGATATCTCACAATAGGGATGTTGACACATGTTACAAATTCATAAAAATTGAGGTTTTCCACATTGAAGGTAGTTTTTGAAATACTGAAACAATATTTTAGTGATCTAATTACTCTCATCAAATTAAATAAAATCGTTTCAAAATGTGTAATCTATTACAGTTTATCGCGTGACTGCAAACACGAATGAGAATACGTGACGTCACTTTTCGGTAAACAAGCTAACCTATAACCTTACTGTCATCACGAGTACGAACTCAGGAAGAACAGAAGAGAGTAAAACGTATCACCAGCGAACTATTTCACAATTATTTGTTATAACGCAAACGATTTGTTCGCGAGAAATCACGCAAGATCAGTTCGCTTTGACAGACGGCGAAGTCTGTTTACCGAATGGTGACGTCATCATAATCACTTCGTTTCAGCGGCAATTCTGAAAACTATTTTTATTTACGCATTTTTTCTTGGTATTTGCTATATTTTTTCCATGAAAATATTTTTTTCGTGTTTGTATAGGGCTTATCTACAAATTAAAATTATTTCCTAAAAATAGTCAACATCCCTATTAGCTGCCAAATTGATTCAGGGAATATTAGCATAATTACTAAGAGTTATATCGGGTTCTCAGTCAATAAAACTGGATATTACATTAATCTCTTTATTGTTTCATCTACCAAGCTTCCGGACGAGAAATCATCCTTCTTCAGGGCCTAGAATAATTGAGGCTTACATTCACATCTAAAAACTAACAAAGACTATGCTCCATTCACTTTTATAAAGTATCCCGATTGGCCAAGATTTAGGTTTATCAAGTTTTTTCACTTGAAACGGACGCAGGTTGGCACTCGAGTAAGACAAAATAATTTCAGAGACGTTGCCAATGTGACAGGTTTCGATCTCTGTGGTCGTCGAGAATCGAATCGCGTAGAAAACGTCAAAAATTCACGTTTTCCAAATGCAACTTTTGGATATTCATACCAGAGGAAATGTAGAAATAGAGTTCCCGATCTATCTCACTTTTTTTTATTCATTTCGTAAGCAATCTCATTTTTCTTATTTGTATTAGAATGCTTCTCATACGAAATATTTATTAGAGTGAGTTATAGGTTTTTATTTATTTATTTATTTATTCAAATTAAGGGACATTAACAGGAAAAAATCCCAAAATAAACATCCACAAATTACTTAAAACAAGAAAATAACAATCATGTACAGACTATATCCTTACACCTAATATAAAATAAAATGCAATGGTACACCAAAAAAAAAATGAAATCACAATTCAAAAACTCTACGGACTTCCCTCCTGAATGCAGATAAAGTTATTGAAAATGGGTCTAAACGAATACAATATTTATTAAATAAATCACATATCCTTACAATAGGGGAATTTCTGCCAATGTTGGTTCTAAAATGAGAGGCTGCAAGAAGTTGTTTGCTTCTAGTAAACCTCATGGGCACATGATAAAAAATCAATGATACCAATTCTGAACAGTTGTAGCAATTAGTAATGATCTTATATACAAAAATCAGGTCTGTTAAAATCCTACGTTGTTCTAGCGTCTGCAAGTGGTAAAGGGAACGAATTCTACTGATACCAGTAGTTACATATATTTTAGTTAATTTAAGTTTGAGTTATTATAACTCATGCTATTGGTTTATAGATACTGTTACAGCTCAAAATCAGTTGAATAATGGAAATATTATTCTATAGGAGTAGATGAATAAACATTTTGATAAATACGTAATTAATACGATCGCTATGTAGAATATCTTCGGTAGAAACTGCAACGTTGCGAGTGAATCTGCTGGAAAAATGACTATAACCTAACATTTTAGAATTATACACGGTGAAATGTGTCAGAATCTCATGGCAAACCGGTATACTTCATAAAAGTGAATGGAGTACACTCACGAACAAAGTGCGATTAATTGATTCGATATTATACATCCAATACCAGTCTACCATCATACACCAAAATACATAATAGGTGGTAAACATTTAAAATCAACTCTCTTCAAAAAAGCCAAATATAATAATCGGAGATCGTAACGGTCGCAATCCATGTACAACGTGGTAACACAGCAAAATGGCCTACTTTCGGAAACGAACATTGACAGGTAGAAAACAAACGTCAAATTGGCAATCGATCATTTACAAAATTTCTTCTTCTTTCTTGTTTTTATTTAATACAGTCAAGGACATAACAATACATAACACTAACGCAGAGCCGAAATAGCGAAAGATGAGTTATCTCACATTCTGAGTTTCAAGAGTTTTCGAGAGCCCTTCTGAAGATGATGAAGAAGTTTTTTCTCCTTTTTCCATTGAACTCAAGTACAGGGTGGCCAGATTTCGATGATTTAGTACTACAACTCCTTTTCCTTAACTATAAGAGATGGAGAAAAAGTAATATACATGTCATGTTCTCTTTTTTCGAGAAA
The DNA here is from genome assembly GCA_910592335.1 of Adalia bipunctata. NCBI lineage: Eukaryota > Metazoa > Arthropoda > Insecta > Coleoptera > Coccinellidae > Adalia > Adalia bipunctata. Next base: position 29,414,059 of record OU342951.1, read on the forward strand.
CCGAAATTGCTGAAAACCCGAAGTTGCTACGGCGTCTAGTTTCCGAGCTACAGGGCGATTCTGGTATTTGGCCAATTATTATAATTGTCTATAACTTCTGTATTACAGAATCTACGTTCTCGAAATTAACACATCTTTAGGGCACTTTTTTTACTGCTATCCAGCGGTGCTATTGGATTTTTTGTATCTGCTCAAATTTCGGAGCTATAACAAAAAAATTTTTTTTCAAATGGAAACCATAATAATTCAGTTTCATCATTGCATCGTCTGGCGCTTCTAAAGTTCTTATTTACATCACATCATGCAATTTATATATTTCCTCCAATGACTCGCTCCAATGGACAACGATTTGAACATTTGTTGTGAATATACTCTTTTTCAAATAAATCTATATTTTTTCTTGATGGAGCTTTTTTTGCCCCTCATGGAAACATAAATTATTGCTATCAACGGGTTACATAAGTATTCCAATGCTTTTCATTTTTCAATTTAGCAGAGAAATCCTACTAGAATAAACAAGTTTCGCGAAGTCTATTGGTCGGAGTATTAATAAAGCTAATATTTCCTGAATCAATTTGGCAGCTTACAATAAATGTGAGATATCGAATTCTATAACCTTATAAGAATTTTAGAAGCGCCAGAAGATACAACAATGATGAAACTGAATTGAATTTGACAGGTGAAAATAAATAAGACATGTAATTCTATGACCGTCCCAGTTTTGAAGGAAGTGAATCAAAGCCTGCTTGGATTTTGTTGAACGAAAAGTGTTTTTTCGAAATTTTCGATATATAGTGAACTCGGAAGTATAACATGATATATATTTTTGAAATCGTTGAAGAAAGATCTATTCGGAAATATCACTTCCCATTATGGTTTCCATTTGAAAATTTTTTTTTTCTGTTATAGCTCCGAAATTTGAGCAGATACAAAAAATCCAATAGCACCGCTGGAAAGCAGTAAAAAAAGTGCCCTGAAGATGTGTTCATTTCGAGAGCGTAGATTCTGTAATACGGAAGTTATAGACAATTATAATAATTGGCCAAATACCACTATACCAGAATCGCCCTGTAGCTCGGAAACTAGACGCCGTAGCAACTTCGGGTTTTCAGCAATTTCGGTTTCTCGAAAAAAGAGAACATGACATGTATATTACTTTTTCTCTATCTCTTATAGTTAAGGAGTTGTAGTACTAAATCATCGAAATCTGGCCACCCTGTACAAACAAACATGGGAATTTTTCTGAACTATAACAAATAACTGCAAATCACTTCACCACTATTCATCTGAATAAACCACAAGATGTTTTGCCAGTACATACTCATGAGTCTCGTAAACCTATTCAAATGTACCAGAGTAGTGATCCAGAAATTATGAACAGAAAAGGAGAAAGGAACAAGAATATCCTGAGTAATTTTAATTTTACAAGAAACCTCGTACATTCTCCATATGCCAGGTTTACCACATTCAGGAGGGACCACAAAACCCCCAAAACCCAACAAAAGAATCTTATTGAAATTGAAAAACCTGAACCAATTTTTGTGACACCTTGTTTTCATTTTGTGAAAATCTATAGAAAAAATAAATTCCCAGAGTACAATAGTAATGAAATATTTTTTCATGATGGTTTGAGCCTAGATTATAGTTCTAAAAGGTTGGTTTGTATATAAATTGGATCCAATGAAGTATCACCGTCCCTACATAAAGAAGAACACAAAAAGTGCCGGTATTATAAAGGTCACGTTCAATCGGAGGTTACTCAAACAAGGATTGGAAGTCAACCCTCGGTTGAAAAAAGTTCTGTATTATAATAGCTATTTATGTCACAAGTACATAAATTAGGCCAATAATTTGGGCAAGTCCATAAGCCTAATTATGTACGAGTTGCATACAAAGCTTAAGGTGGGCGTTCAATGTAGTGTGTTTTTATTTCAAGTTGCATTTGAAAATGGTTGCACTTTGAGAACAGAAATTTTGTGGATAAACTCAGAAAGGATTGGAGTTCTTAATGAAATAATTGAGATTTATTTCGCTGTTAATTTTTTTTCTTTCAGAAATAGAAGAAAATGAGCCAACTCATGCTTCTGTTTTATTTCAAACGAAAGACCCATGAAAATAGTTCAACTTCCGATTAAAAGTGAATCTACAGATAATTTCGTTCAGAAAAACAACTTGAAATACGGAATTGGCAGAGAATGGTCAAATTCAAATTTTAGCGGGAAAAAGTCCCTGCTTTACCCACATTTTCACTAATTTCATAGTTCAGCGAGTTTCGGATAGAGAGCGCCATTGTACATTTCATTCATAATTGGAGAGATATTCATAGAACTCATAGAGATAATGTAAGTTCTATGGAGATATTCCTTAGAATGCACGGTGGCGCCTCTATCGTACGAGCTTTCCTACGCGCTTCAAACGGCGACCTTAATGTATGACTGCAAAGCAGAAATTTTAATTTCTGAATTGGCAATTAATACGTCGCTTCATTTCAAGAAAATATTGAGTGTGCTTTTGCTTTTCTTACCTAAGTAACCATCAGCGACCTTAGCAACCTCACTGAACAAAGTAGTTTACTTCGTTAATTCTGTGACAAACGTCATAATAATCCCAAAAATGGATAGTTTGGGAGAGGAAAGCGTGAAAAATTTAGCCGCAAGTGCCATGCAAAGAATCTCTCCTATCCACTAAAAGTGCTTATGAAAAATTTGTATGTGGCCTATAACAAGTGGTGTGAAACGAAGAAAATTGCAAAAAAGAGAGAAGACTGTGACAGTTGAGTCCAATGAAGTAGTCAATTATGGACGCTAAACGAATTCGTGAATCAAGTGTTAAGCAGTGGAACATAAAAGTATATTATTTTCATACTAGTCCAGAAAGTAAGCTTTTCACGTGAGCGCGCGGAAAAAGCCTTTCTGTAATGAACGATATTTTTCATTACACCTCTCTGAAAACAAACACAAGAGGAATATTCATCAGAAAGCATTTCGATGTTGTAAAAAAATAATTATCCAAAACACTGACATCTACTGTCACGCAATCGTTGCTCTGTCTCAGCATAGGATGCATCTATGTCTCAGCGCACCGTAAAAGTCGCATGGAAAAGGGTCATTTTCGATGTTCTGAATCGACTTTATGGCAGAGCGAGCAAAGCGAGCGAGGCCAATAATTTGGGCAAGTCCATAAGCCTAATTATGTACGAGTTGCATACTAAGCTTTATGTTTGACTGCAATGCAAAAATTTCATTTTCTGAAATGGCAATTATTATATTTGTCGCTTCATTACTGAAAAACATTGAGTGTGCTTTTGCTTATATTACCTTAGTAACCATCAGAGACCTTAGCAACCTCACTGAACAAAGTTGTTTACTTCGTTTATTCTGTGACAAACGTCATAATAATCCCAAAAATGGATAGTTCGGGAGAGCTTATGAAAATTTGTATGCGGCCTATAACAAGTGGTGTGAAACGAAGAAAATTGCAAAATCGAGAGAAGACTGTGACAGTTGAGTCCAATAAAGTGGTGTCCAATAAAGTAGTCAATTATGGACGCAAAACGAATAGCAACTTGGAAATTTGAAGAGAATTATTCCTCTTCACATCTGAAGCATTCAGCATTTTCACAACCCATCAAAATACGAGTAAACATGCACTCGTACTATCAATACATAGTGAAGAACAAAGTCGCTATCGCTATCTGTCTGTCCCTGTGTATGCTTAAATCTTCAAAACTACGCAACAGATTTTGAAACGCTTTTTTTAAAACATGAAATGATTCAAGAGGAAGGTTCATATGTATGATGGATGCATAATATTGTGAAGAAACACTGATGAATTTACAGGTTTCTAATGTGATGTGGTAAATAAATAAATTTTTTTGCGTTCACATCGCTAACGCTGACTGAACCCCACGAGATGAATCAAAATAATGTACTCGGTATTATACACATCAAAAAGGGAAATGAAAAAGTCCGCGATGGTATATGTCGATCCGTAAGGATAACCCACAGTAACCATTTTTTAACCTTTACATTTTACGGGAAAAATGGCCCATTTAGGAAGTTATTTTAGGCAATACAGCATTAATCCTTATCAAATTAAGTACCTTAAATACATTGTCCATTCAATAAAGATCAATATGGCCCTTTGGAGAACGTAATTTAAATGAATATTTCCAAAGATATAACAGATTCAAAAATAAATGCAGGGACATAGCCCAGCGGCGCCGACACTACCGGACCGGATGGCGGCGTGTGCCTGTATATAGCGCGCCGAGGGCCGTGTTTCTCACGATAGCAGCAGCGTAGCGGTGGCCACCGCAGACCTCGCGGTGCGGGGGGCCCCTGTACTAAAGGGGCCCCTGAGCCGAACAACTCAGATCTTCAGAGGGGACCCCAACTGAAGTTTTGCGGGGGTGCCCCGAACTTTGTGCTACGCCACTGCGCCAATAGTTCTTTATGATTAGCAGCAATCGGACGTGTTTATCGGAGCTCTTAACGAGGAAAATAATAATTGATAAAAACGTGCTTTTCTGCGCGACATTCTTTTCGAATTTGTATGTTCGTTCTTCGAAACGAAGGACATTCTGTAGTAGGTAGGTTAGGTATATTATTAAGTACCAGCATTGCATCCGTGCGAAGCCGGAGCGGGTCGCTAGTGTAATAATAATCAAGAAATCCTTCTAGACAATGAGTGTGCTCCAGGAACACGGTTCTAATACACCGAAATTTGATCAGTCAATACAATCACAACCTTTCCCTTGTTAGTTGTATTATTCCTGTTGATTGCTTGGCATTTTGATAGAATGATAAAATTAGCACTATAATACTTTTCGATAATTTCAAAAGTTCTAGACATTTCACAACTTTCTGGCCTTTTTCTGATGTTGATTTATGAATACCACAAAAATCTTCAAATATGTTGACAACTCTGAAAAGATTCAGCTTGTTCAGAGTAATTTCATCCACCTGATAAGAGATTTTTTTATTCGACCAAAATCTCTTCTTCCTGCCATCTTTGAAGTGGTCGAAAGGAAATGTGAAATCATTCAATTGGTATCTTTCTTATTCACCATCGTTACTTTCTTTTGAATGCCTTGCAGTTATTCCATAATTATGATAACTAGAGTCATTTTCGATCTTATTCACACTGAAACGTGGCTATTGTATCCCTCGAAGATAAGGCACAAAAATTCAGTTTCAATTTAGGAATATCTTTCCAAACACCAAAGATGAAATATTAATACATAGCAAACCTACAGAGGACTGTGATTAATAGCAGGCATTCTATCAATATACCTAATATCATATATTTTCATTTCAAGCAACTTCAATGTGCCAAAACCATATATCTTATAATTCCTATATGGGGAAGGAGCCAATCAAAACTGAAGCGGAGCTTTGGTAACAATCCAGATGTGCGCTTGTGCGGCAATATTGAGAATGAAAATATTTTTTTGATTCTATCTCTCTCTGACACATCGTATTATGTCGTGAAACATAATATGTGATTCTCAACTCCATGTGAATAGTTTCGATTTGAATTCTCAGTGGAAGAGTTTTGTTGAAATTTTTTTGTTGACTTTCTTTGAAAAATTCCCTCAGAAGCTGGTTCATGTAAAAAAAGTGGATTCCACAAAGATGTTTGCCACTCGGGAAATTCTAGAATGTAAGAATAAATTAGATCTCCTTTTAATGAGAACTCACCACAAAATATATGATGATCTTTATAGAATAGAGAAAAAAAACTATGAGTCTCTTCTACGAAAATCCAAAGCTTCAAATTACGAGAAGAAGATTCTAGGTTCAGATAACAAATCCAAAATGATGTGGTCAATAGTGAATGATATAAGAGGAAAAAATCATTACAATGAATGTGGTGTTGAAGGGTCACCGTCTGAGGTGTCAAACAAATTTTCCAGTTTTTTTGACTCACTTATTCAAAATTTGTCTGAGCAGATCATAGATCTTCCCTTTGTTGATTATTCTCCTGATGTGACAGAAATGTTCACTCTCACTCCGGTTTCACCAGAGGAAATTGCTCAAATAATAAAAAGTTTCAAAAATAAACATTGCAGTGGCTACGATGAGATACCTCTGTCACTGATCAAATCATGTAGCGATGAACTGAAAAATGTCATTTCATATATTGTCAATAATTCTTTCAAATTTGGTATATTTCCAAATCAGTTGAAATACGCATTAATAAAACCCATTTTTAAGAAAGGAAATAAAAATGCACTTGAAAACTACAGGCCCATAAGTCTCATCCCTAGTTTCTCTAGGATATTTGAGAAGGCAATGTCTTCAAGACTTATAGAATTTTGCATGAAAAATGAGATATTTAGTGATTCGCAACATGGATACCTTGGGGTAGGTCTCCGATTACTGCCATTTTTCAGTACACCCAAGATATAATGAAAATACTGGAAAGTGATGGGCTCGGTTTAGGCTTATTTATAGATCAATCTAGAGCATATGATTGCCTCAATCACGGTTACCTTCTGCAAAAACTTGAAAGAATGGGCGTTCGTAATAAGGTGAAAAAGTGGTTTGAGTCCTACCTCGGAGGTCGCCATCAGAAAGTTGTAACTAGAGTAGAGGGAGTGTTATCTGAATCAGACTTTAGAAAGGTCGAAACAGGAGTACCTCAGGGTAGTGTAGTAGGCCCGATATTGTTCATTTTGTATGTAAATGACCTATGTATATTAATTGAAGGCCTATCGGTTGCTATTACTTGTTTTGTGGATGATACAAACATATTGTTGGAAAGTCAGAGTTTTTCAGTTCTCGGTGAGAAAGCTGATGAAATTTTTACAGTGATCAGAAATTGGCTCCACTCAAATAAACTCACAATGAACGAGGACAAAACTGCAGCTATAATTTTCAGCACTGATAAATCTCGCCGAGATCTGAATGACATCTTGCAGCTTGGAAAGAGAAATGTAATATTAGAAAGTTCAGCTAAATTTTTGGGTCTATATGTCGATAGATTTTTGAAATGGTACGACCACATTGATAACCTACTTATCAATTAAACTCAGTAAAATCAGTTTTGGCATTAGAACACATTCGAAGTATATCGGTGGGGCTGAGTTGAGAGTGGTATATTTCGCGAATGCTGAGTCGATTATGAGGTATGGTATCGTTTTCTGGGGAAGTAGCTCTGCGGTAGATGTAATCTTCAAAGTTCAAAAAAAGATTGTCAGAATTATGTATCACATGTCATTTAGAGAGTCCTGCAGAGGAGTCTTCAAGAGGAATGGGATTTTAACTTTATATGCTCTGTATATATTTGAATGTTTGGTGTTCTTTTTCAAGCACAGAGATAAGTTTGAAGTGTATACTACTCATCATAATTATAATACGAGATCAGAAGATCTGCACTATCCTGTTCACAGATTATCGATGACAGAAAAGCATCCATCGTACATGTGTATAAAACTGTTCAATGCACTGCCTAATAATTTGAGAATTTCACTTAACTTGAATGTTTTCAAAAAGAGACTGAAAAACTGTCTTATAAATATTGAGCCATATTCGCTTAGCGAATACTTTGAGGCTGCAAAACGTTTGTAATCGTGTTTTTTTGTGACGTCAATTTCATTTGATCTTTGTCTGAGGATTCCTTGAAATAAAGTGGTTATTATTATTTTTTTTTTTTTAAAGTCCGTGTGAGGGGAAAACCCTTTATGGGCACCGAGAGGGTCCGCACTCTCGGTAGTGTGAGAATCCAAGATCTTGTTTGGTTACTCACTAAAAACCCCTCACACTTAAATGGAGGAGTTCTTCATCCTGCCCTCGTAGCGTCCCTTAACAAAAGAGATGAGCTGCAAGTGGCTTCTAGAGTTCATGGGACCTGATGATATGAAGTGACCCGAGCAACACTGCTTTCTGCATTCTATGCGCCAATACCTCGGCCAGTGATCTACAGGCCGGAATAATCTTCAATTCATCCACGTAGTTGGCTCTCATTCCACCGAGACATCCTATGATAAGTACGACTATCCTAACTTTATGACCTGGGTATAAAGTTCCAAGCTCGAACATAAGATCTTTGTACTTTTGCCTCTTCTGTTCTTCTTTCATCACAACATTATTTTCAGCAGGGGAGGAGAATTCCACGACAAATAACTCCTTCAGTTCCTTGTCCAGAAGAAGTATGTCTGGTTTAACAGCATTGATCTGTCGTGTTGTTGAGACAGGATAGTTCCAGCATATGCGAGCTCTTTTGTTCTGGACCACCGCTTCAATCTCCAGAGGGACATATGGTAGCACCGGTTCCTTGTCTATCTCATACGCGGCTCTCAGATGGAAGTATAGAATTCGGAGAGCCGCGTTGTGTCTCTCCACATATCCTGATGGAGCATGGACTCTGAAGGCGGAAAGGATGTGCATAATCGTTTCCTGTTGCCTATGGCAAGCTCTGCAAGTTGTTGGGGTATCCATTTTCATGATGTTCTTTTTATACCATCTCGTATTTAGTACTCCATCCTGACACGCCATCACAAATCCCTCTGTCTCTGACTTGAGGCTAGCGGACTTCAGAAAGGCGAAAGACAATTCCTCAGACAGTTCCTGGTCTTTTAAACTTCTGAAATATATGGAGTGCAAGTTCTTACTCATATGATGTTCGAGTAATTTATCCGCCTGAGACTTTCGGATCAGTCTCGCTAGGCTTCTTAGTTCCGCCTGAGTGATCGGTGCTCCAGCGAGCTCGGGATTGATCGATACGCCGGTTATGCTGAGTTTCTCCACGGCCCTTTGTGCAGCTCGGAAAAGGAAGGCTCCATGGTTCGCAATTTCATGCTGAGCAACAAATTTCAGGAGCGGATCTTCACTTCTTAGAATCCTTACTGCCATTTCCAATGTTTGTTGATAGTGTTGATATTCCAAACATTGCAATCCTCTACCCCCCTGGCTTCCGGGAAGGTATATCCTCTGTATAGAACTGTCGGGATGAAGGCTACGATTCATGTTCATCGTTTTCCTTGTTGACCTATCAAGATCTAGGAGTTCGTTCACCGTCCAGTTCACCACGCCGAAAGAGTAGGTGATAATCGGGATGGCTAGCATATTTGCAGCAGATACTTTGTTCTTTCCCGACAGCTGCGATTTCCAAATGTCCCTCAGCTTTTTTTTGTAGCTGGCTGTTAAGGCATCCTTTATCTGGGTTGTCTCCAGTACACCCCTCTGTTTCATCCCAAGAAACTTGTAAGTTTCTCCGTCTTCGAGGTGTCGGAAAGTCATTCCATCTTCCAGCCGAATGTCTTGTCCCCTGCGCAAATGAAAAACAGCACACTTGTCCAAACCGAACGACATTCCCATTGCTGAGGTGTAGTCTGAAACGATATTCAGCAGTTGCCGTAGTGCGGACTCGGAGGGAGCGTAGAGCTTCAAGTCGTCCATGTACAAGAGATGCGAGATCAGGTGGTTCCTTCTGCCTGGTGGTCCGGCCTTGTATCCTATCTTGCTCTCCCTTAACTCAATCGTTAGTGGTATTAGAGTTATGCAGAATAGTAACGGGCTCAGCGAATCTCCCTGGAAAACTCCTCTTCTGTATCTCACCCATCCCGTATAAACGGTTCGACCCTCTGCTCGGATGGCAAACTTCGTTTTCCACAGCGCTATGATGTTTTCTATCGCGTGGATGATGTTAGGGTACACCTTCAGCATTTTTAATAACCGTACTATCAGTTCGTGCGGCGTGGTGTCATATGCTTTCGCGTAGTCCAACCATGATGTGTGTAGGTCGCGCTTGTAGTGTCTGGCGTCTAGACATACGCTCTTGTCTATGAGCAGGTTGTCCTTGCATCCTTGCACTCCTTTCTTTGCTCCCCTCTGTTCGTAGATACTGTTCCACACTGGTCCAATAACCCTTAGTATTTGATCTTGAATTACACTTGTGAGGATTTTATACAGTGTATTGAGGCAAGTGATTGGGCGGTAGTTCTTGGGTTGCCCTAAATCACCTGATTTTGGTATCAGCACTGTTCTACCCTCCACCAGCCATGAAGGAATAGGCTCACGGCGAGTCAGCATCCCGCTGAATAATCTTGCCAGGTGTTGGTGTGTAGCTGGAAATTTCTTCCACCAGTAGTTTTGAATACCGTCCAGTCCAGGTGCTGTGAAATCACGCTTGTTCTTGAGGGCTTGTCTTATATCTTCGGTTGATATTTCAGAAGGTTCATCGTTCTGCTGTATGTTTTGGTCACACATTTGCTGGAATCTGAGGAGTGCTGGAGTATCCCTGATTTCTGCTTGTTGCTCATACAGGCTTTTCCAAAATTCTTCGACCTCTTGAGGTGATGGTGGGTTCTGTGCCTTTTGTTGTGGGGACTGAAATAATTTCGATGGTTCTGCGGTGAAGGTGTTGTTATCTTCAATCCATTTTTGCCTTTTTATCAGTTTCTTTCGCGCTGCAGCAAGTGATCTTATTCTATCTACAGCTTTCTGCTTCAGTAGATGGACTGTGGGCAAGTCTACTGTACGATGTATGGAACGAAGCTCCTCGATCATGTCCTTAATTTTCTTGCTCGATTTAATTTTTCCTTTCAGAACATCTATGATACATTGGTACCAAGATGCCTGCTGCCTCATTGATTTTATTTTGATGTCGAGCCGACTGAGTCTTAACCTATGCATATCATTATTCGTAGCTTTACTTTTCGGTGGACATAGAAGTGAAGAGGCCGCTCTCACTGCAGCCACCACATCTTCTAGTGAACAGGTCTCGTTAAGATGATCTTGAATTATTTTATCCAATACGGCTAGATCTTCAGCCTTATGTCTTGTTTTTATTCGGGTGGCATTGACAAGTGGGTTTCTAACGGCAGCCTCGAATGCTTCCCTTGTATTGACGATCAACTTCGGAACATCTGTCACCGTTCTTGGCATTTGTTGCTGTTGGTCAGGAGCATCTGTCACCTGCTCTTCAGCGTGTTCTATTTCTGGAACATCTCTCACTTGTTCCGCTCTTGGCCTTGCCCCCAGGGCTATTTCTTGGTGTTGTTGGTTTGGAGCATCTGTCACCTGCTCTTCACCGTGTTCTATTTCTGGAACATCTCTCACTTGTCCCGCTCTTGGCCTTGCTCCCGGGGTTATTGCTCGATGTTGTTGGTTTGGAGCATCTGTCACCTGCTCTTTACCGTGTTCTATTTCTGAAGCATCTCTCACATGTTCTGCTCTTGGCCTTGTCCCCAGGGCTATTTCCTGGTGTTGTTGGTTTGGAGCATCTGTCACCTGCTCTTCCCCGTGTTCTATTTCTGGAACATCTCTCACTTGTTCCGTTCTTGGCCTTGTCCCCAGGGCTGTTGCTTGATGTTGTTGGTTTGGAGCATCTGTCACCTGCTCTCCACCGTTTTTTATTTCGGGAACATCTCTCACATGTTCTCTTATTGGCCTGTTGGAGCGTATACCAGTCCCAGTTCGGCCCGCGATATTTCTCACCAGGACTACAGCTTGTTCTTCAGTTGTGTCAATCGTCAGTTGCTGATGTTGGCTCGAAGCATCTGTCACCTGCTCCTCAGCTTGTTGTTCCGTCCTTTCTTGCTCTTGAGACCGCCATATGATTCCTCTTCTTTTGAGATGACTGATCTGATCTCTAAGGTTTTGCTGCGTCATGAAGTCAAGGTCTGGATAATTTTCGCACCACAGACCATGCAGCCTATTCATGTATCCTCGTCTTTCGGGTCTTGATCTTCTGTATAGCGCAGACAGCAGGTTATGCTGCTCGGGCGTCCACTTGTGGCGTCCCCTTTGTGCCGTCCTGTTTCGGCTGCCGGTTCCGACTACGGGCTGCTCTTTCGAACGTTGAATCCCTATGCGACCGACAACCTGAACCCTCTCCTCGTCGATGTCCTCCTCGTCTGAAGGCATAGCTTCTTGGATGGCAGGCGCCTGCCTTCTCAGCATTATTATTATTATTATTATTAATGTAAAATGTTTAAATCGCTTTATTCTGTTTTCTTCAAGTCCTCAATATCATTGTTAACTCCTATTCATATTCTACAATTGAACTGAAAGTATTCAAGTGACATATTTTCATTCTGGATATCTTTTTTCTTGTTGTCTTTCAGAATCTGCATAACCTCTAAATTTCTCGCAATTTTTGAATTTCCAGTTGACGCAAGCGTACAACTCAAGCCTTACCAGAAATTTGGCTTCACTTCGTGACTGTGAAAAGCAGGGGTATAATCCATATTGGTATCAGTAGATATATGGCCAAAACAAAATGCTGTGTTTTGTTTTGAACATAAAGTGAGGTTACTTGTCAGCCATCTAGGAACGTTAAACGTTTAAATCCTCGGTTCAAATCTCAAACGGAGCTATCTTCACAGGTTGAGCCAATCCCGGGTTGAATCTGAGGTTGGATGTTCATAATACGGAAACCGACAGTCGACTGCGGATTTGAGCTTAACCGAGGATTGAATTTCTTTTATAATACCGGCCCTAAATCTACCGTGCTCTGTGATTTTGTGTATTTCTATGACACCGAACCAAAGACCAGATCCAGTGCGAGGCAGGTAAAAACAATCCTGAGAACAGTGACGCAGTGACGACGTTCATACGAGTACAACCCTGAACAAGTTAGTACATGCTGACCATTATTTCAAGAAACGCGAGGGTTTTCCAACCCGTATTGATAGGTTCAATAGGAACCATTTCATGTGACCCCATTTCTGAGGAAGCCTCCTTCGAACGACGAGATATCAGGACGATATCATCAAGCAGAAACAACAGTAGCGGAATTAACTCGATCAATCGAACATATCGAATTACGGTAAATGATATTCACTGCTCAATCCAGTTAACCAACCGAACGTTTCATTTACCGTATTTTATTCATATGCCAGCGGCCTATATGGATTACCATTATTTTTATAAATGAACTGCATCAGCCAAAATTTCATCAGTCATCCATTTCTTCTTCTTCATCCGCTTGGAATAACCTAGTAAACTTGTTGTTATGTTCCTGGTGTTTTCTTCAGAGTTTTCGCACAATTCATCCATTGTTTGCTCTGTATTATTTCTTTGTTGTGCCAGATGTTCACTGTTTCCTGATCGCAGGTTGGTTCATTTCAGGATCTTCCAGTTTGTCGACATCTAAGGGGGTTTTGCCATTCAAAGAAAAATGCCATTTTTTCAGATAAATGATCGGATCTTTATAAATGGAAAATAACATCAGCCAAATGACCAGCACGACCACGACTACAATGCGTTGTTGAAGCGTCTATCGTTCCATTCTTATCAATGGCGTAGTTTCAACTTGTCAAAAGTCAAAAAATGACAGCTCTTAAAGTGACATCAACTGAAAAGTGGACTATTCAAAATAACACCTCTTATTGGAAAAACCTTTTGTTTCTGTGTTCTGTTGTTGGACATAGTCATCGCAGGTTTCAATCTCATATTCATGGTGAGCAATACATTGTCAGGTAGTACATCAGCTCCAGGATATGTGACGGCTTTTGTTGTCATAGAACTGAATCTTCTGTTCACTAATATGAAATCAATCTTGTTGCGAACTATGTGTTCTCTTTGATACTGTGGTGATTCCCAGGTGGTGAAGAGAACCATGTGTTGATTACTTTGAATTGTTCTTCTTGGCAAAACTGTATCAATGGATCCCCTCTACTATTTCTCTCTCCCAGGCCGAATTTTTCAGCCACTCCATTCACTGTTTCCTTTGCCTATTTTTGCATTGAAATCTCCTTGTATAACGGTGTAAGAAACTGAATTGTCAACTGTATCAATTCATATTTTTGGTCAAATGCAAGCGTGAATAATATAACGCAAACAATTGAGAACTAGATTTATATCCATTGATGGAAATCTCGAAAAACCTGTCATTCTGAAAAAGTCTATCTCTTTTAAATTCAAATATACTGCTCCACAAGAGTTAGGGATTTCGTATTCAATCGTTCATGAAAGTATGTAATCTTAAAGAAAATCGCTGTAAAATCATTTAAAACTCAATAAAAACTTGAATCGATCCAATAAAAATCATTTTGCGACATTTCGTCAATCTGGGCGCCTTTTTTCTGAAGTTTGGTTCTTTGCATAAGCTTCATGAATGTTCTTATTTTGAAATGAAGTCAGTTTATCGACGGCTTCGATTTGAAAAGAGTTTTCTGAAAATGCCAAGACGTAAATTAACAAACGCTGAGGCTAATAGGGCTATCGGAATGCTACATGGGTGACCTAACTCAGGTTGTTGTAGCGGAAAGGCTCCAAGTCAGCCAAAGTGTGATATCTCGACTTTGGAATAGGTTCAGGGAGACAGGTTCCGTGTTGGAAAGACCAAGGCTTGGTTGGCGAAGAAAAACGACACCTGCTTAGGATCGTTTCATCACCGTTTCGGCGAGAAGAAACCCTACATCTACGTGAAGAATGCTACGGAATACTCTTCAAAAAGCAGATGGGGTCCAGGTTTCCATCGAAACCATCAGACGACGTTAGAGAGAGGTGAATCTAGGTTCTAGACGTCCAATAACACGTGACCATAAGCGTCAAAGACTGGAATGGGCAAGGCATCATATCAATTGGAACGATCAATCGCGTAGTGTCCTTTCCACTGATGAATCCAGATATGGACGATTTCCAGATTCTCGAAGAATAAGGGTATGGAAAATTCCACGCATACCCTGTAATCGTCGTTATGTCCAAGAAGTCCATCCATCCCGGGGTAGTGTTATGGAATGGGCCGGGATATGTTTCAACGGGCGCACAGATCTACACATTTGTCCTGGGAATATGACCGCCTTACACTATAGGGAGCATTAAGTAGTTGTTAATCTCGACTATAACTTATTTATAAAGGAAACGGTTGATCAGGTAAGTAGTCTATTGTTCTTTTAGCTATTCTTGTGTCATTTGACTTACATGATATTGGTTTTTAAGAATGAACGAAAGATTTTCCTGATGATGTGTATGGAGATTATAGTATTATATTTACCATTTTTATTATTATTGAAGTCTCACATTGTTTAGCCCCGAAGAAGGATGAGAAATTATCCGAAAGCTTGGCTGAGACAATAAAGAGCTAAAAAAACAATAGACTACTTACCCGATCAACCGTTTCCATTATAGGGAGCATGTCATTGACAATGTTGTGCCACGCTGCTATTGGTGAAACTTTTCAATTTCCAGACGATAACGCTAGACCGCACCGTGCAGCCATAGTTGAGAATGCGCGCGAGGAGCTTGGTATTCCATATTTACCAATACCTCCGCACTCACCAGATTTGAATTGCATTGAACATGCATGGGATAGGCTCAAAAGAAGATTAGATAATCATCAACCTACCCTAGAATCCTTAAAGGATCTGAGAGAGCTTCTGCCCAGTTTATGGAAACAAATTCCTCAAGAAATGTTCAACAACCTCGTTTGTAGTATGCAAAGAAGATGTCAAGCTGTTATTGATGCCCGTGGAGGCCATAAATTGTATTGATAGTCTCAAAATGCTCGAATTCTCTGGGAATAAAATTTCGTTATTCTACTCGATTTTTCTTAACCACCTGCTGTATACACTGCAGACCTGCAGGCTAAAATTAATTTGCAACTTGAAATCATATTAATATGAATTTTCATTACAAAAATCCCATTTAAACTATATTTTTTTGCAATTTAAGTCAATATCCCTAACTCATGTGGAGCAGTTCATTTCGAGTCCAGGATACCTCGATAGCATTGAGGTGGTCATCAGGAGTTTCATATTACGCCTTATCCTCAAAGGTTCAATTTTATGGTCGATGAGCAAGGACTCCATTCAGTGTATTACCTTCACTAACGAGAAACACAAACCCGAAACGGAAAATCTTCAATCGTTCAATCGACATCTATAAACTCGTTCATCTGGGAAATCAGAAATTAGGACGACACGAGATGAAGTTGACAATTCTCATCGATAGATCCTAATTGCAGCGGTTCGTCCCATATCAATTGTCAAAGCTCAGTCGAACGTTGCTCCTGCTCCTCGAAGTGGAAAAGTCAAAATGGTGCGAAATGTTCTGAAAGAGATGAAGTTGATGATGAATGGGGACAGGTGTGTTTGGAGTAACCCAAACAACACACACACATCTTTTAAACATTTTATAGACTATATGAAATAGATTATTAGATGATCTATAAAACATCAAAATGTATTGAATTTCTAACCTAGGTTCGACGTAAAAATGTCCGCGAGATTTACGTTGAAAAATATTACTTTTTTAGACGTCTATTTTACGTAAAAAAAAGTCTTACTATAACAAGTGAAATTTCTGTTTTTTTTTAGTTTATCCTAACTTAGTATCACGTTTGACATGTAATAGACGTTTTAGGATTTATGTTATTGTGATGACTCGCTAATGTCTATATATCATTAGATTTTTGTCGTTTTTTTTCGATCAACAATCTGATAATATTTAGATGATCCGAAAAACATCCACACTCATGACCTCTAAAATATATAACATCATAGATCTTTTTTGGAGCATTGTCGTCATGATCGAAATTGGACGTCTATTAGACGGAATATTATTTATGAAAATAGTTGGTGATATTGTACACGTATATTAGATGACATAAGATGAACGTTTGTTCAATGTCCCTAAAAAGTCTTTGTATTGTATAGTTTTTGACATCTAAATATTGTCAATTCCAAAACAATATTGATGTAATGATTTGAAAAACGTCATATTAATGACCTGTTACTGATTTTTCGAAAAAGGGTTATATGGTCTGAAAATTCAAAAAAATTGACATTTGATAGTTTCAAGATCATGGTTATCCTAAGGAGATTTGGTGAGAGACTTCAAAAGTATGCAGATATAGATTTAAATTTTATAACTTCTGAATATTTTCAATATTATTGCATTTCATATTACATTTTCATTCATAAAAACACCTCGAGTCTTATTTTATCAATGAAAACTGTGTCATGTTTCTTGTTTCATGTTTCTGTGGTGGGCGGCCCTGCTAATTATCAGATATAATACATTTTATCTACACAGTTGAAATCTCTCATAGCAGTTAGGAAAGCAAAAACAAGTTCTGATATGAAAAAATAAATAGGTATATTCATAATAATAAAAAAATAAATAAACAATTCAAATGTATCAAAAATATAAATTGTGTCAATGACCAATGTAGTCGAGACAATTTGTTTGAATAAAAATATATATAACAATGTCCTAGGCACTGGCACTTTGTGAGGATTTTCTCTTCGTTGTCTCATATTCGTATCGTTGGTTTGCAAGGCGTAACCAGTCTTGAATTGCCTTTTTTATGGTCGTGTCGTTGAGATCTGCCGAGGTTTCACTCTCGAACAGATTATAACAGCCTCTGGAATCAACACACAAACCAAAATAAGTGTTTTTTTTTTGTTTTATTGCAATTAAGTACAACTTTTAAAAACAATCACAACAAATGTCTAAGATGATCTGAAAAACATCTAAACATTTCCTCGAAGATTTCAAACTCTGGAAACTCAATTATTCTTCAAATCCTGATTGAATCTATATTTTGTGCTCGACTTTTTGACTTATGTGTAGATAATGGTAATATTTTTCAGCAAGTTTTTCAAGTCGAGTGGTTCAGTATTATTTATCACTCAATCCATTTCTCAAAGAGGTCTATCAATAGACTTCTTAGATAATATTCTTTCCAAGTTATTTATTCAGAAAAATATTACTACTATGATAGAGACTTATAATTTCAGCCCTACGAAATCTCCAACGCAAATTATGAAATTCTATAATTTGAAATTTCAGATGATCTTGAAATATTTATCCTAAAATATTTGAAAAGATTTCAAAACCGATCATCGTGTGTAAACTATAAACATATTTTCAAAAAGGGCGGATTTCAGGTATAATATACCTGGGATAATATCTAAATAAACAGAGTATTCAAAATTGTGATAACAGACGTAACAGTTCAATAGAACGGTTATTCAAAAGATGTCATTCAATAGACTCCTTCAGATGATCATTCTATGAAAGGTTACAGATTTCTAATCACAATATACCTACCTACCTAATTTACAATAGTTAATCATTAATTAATCAACATATTTTTCAGTAGAACACATGTTATAGGTATAATATTCAGGGAGTAGTACCTAATCAAAAGTTATTCACTAGTGAACGGTTGTCTGAAAGATATCATTCAATCGACTTTTCTAGATCATCGGATCAATTTTATAATAATTAGCTTATCTCAGTGCCACCACATATTAGGAGGAACACATTTTAGGTACTACACCGGGAATAGTAGGTTCCTATATAATTCAACATTACATATTCACTTTTGAACGGTTATCTAAAAAACATCATTCAATAGATCTTAATAGATAATCCATCTATGGAAGATATTTTCATTTAAGATCAACAACCATAATACCTATTTTGCTTGAATCCAAAAATGCAGGTTAGTCTTTGAAAATTATAAATAAATCTCATTTTTATAACAGTGAGCCCAGACCTGAACCATCTACATTTCAAGAGCTAAATGATGAAGAAATTATACTTACTAGAACTAGGTACCATAAGGAATATTTGCACTCATCTTCTTCAATTGTGACAGCACTGATCACTAAATACTATATTCACTAAGCTAAGGCGAAAGCAAAAACAATCACTATTCGACTTGACCTTTTGACGAAGCAGTGTTCTAACGAAATGATCAGGTTCAAATGTCTTCCTATCTATAACCCTATCCGCTATCCCTATATCACAGTATAAGCACAGTATAAGGTACCTACCTTATACTGTGCCTATATTACCTATATGAACTTTAACATTTGTCGGTTCGGTTCGGCGGTTCGTTACCACGTGATCGAGCCCGATATAGGAGTTCGCATCTCGCTCTCTTTTCTCATCGTGATCGCATAGAATCACCTATTTTATTATATTTTAACGGAATATGGAAACACGCTCACATTTGAATAGGTGCTATTCAAGTTATCGATTTCGTTTTTTTCAAATTTAACGTAGATAAATTGTCTGACCCACCTACTTACGGTCGTATCGAAATATTAGAATTTATATTTTATTTCCAGAGCACAATATGCGTCATCTGACAAGATCGCCAGATTCAGAGTATTATATCTTGATAATTTATTACTAATGCGATTTTGATCTATTATGTATCGAAATAAGCAGGAAAAATGGCCTTTTCAATAATACTTTGTTTCCAATGCATTTACATCTGAAGAAAAAGATTAACATTTCGAAAATATTGAAGGCTGAAGAAACTAGGAAATTTTAGACTTTTTTTTGGGGGGGGTCAATTTTTCCCTGATGTTGGAATGAAAATTCAACGATGACATTTTCAATCATCTAGGACGAAACTGAAATAATAAAAAAAAAATCACATAATATATGTTAACAAGTGACACATATGAAAAAATATACCTAGTGAGCCATTTGAAAGAAATCATTTCCGGTATAACCAGAAGTGTACTTCAAAAATTTTCTCTCATTTAAATTATGCCCAAGTGAACGTATTCCACATGAAGAAAAAAACGAAGTCGATGCATTATATAGCGTGTTTCCATATTCCGTTGACAGCCGGTATAGCTCTCTATCAGGCTGCACACCAAAGAAACATGAAATATTTTCATTCACAAACACACCCCGTGTCACCCAATAGTTGAAGAGAAAAAAAGGGCCATAATTTATTATTTTTTCAATAAATTGGGTAGAAAATATTTAAAATGTGAAACCATTCATATTGAATGCTGGAAATGCCAAAATATGTGAACGTAGTTTACGCGTGTCATGGATTGCCGTGCACGTTCTAGGATTTTTCTTTAGTCACCAACTTTTAGGGGTGATATTTCGAAAGGGGATGTGCTGAGAAAATTTTGTTATAGGGAAGACCCATCTTAAATTTCATGTGCTTAATTTTGTCGCATGAATTTAAAAACAACGGTATGTCTATGCGTATCTGCTGGTCGAATTCATACCTAAATAAATTATTATTTTCAATATGATATTATTAAAATTGTAGCATGGCATATCTGAAAAACGTGAAAAAATTGCTCATTTCTCTACTGCATCAAATGGATATTCTATAAACATTTTAAAAACGTATGGTCGAAATGCAATATTTCCATCGACATCTTGAAAACATTCATAATCTTTGGTTGAGAGACTTTATATAAATAATACTCCTTAAAGAAATTAATCAATTCTTCGACCTTTGAAGTTAGATATTTTATATATGTATTCTAGATGACTAAATAATGTCGAATAATGATGTCTAAAATCGATGTGACATGGCATATTTATTACACGTCAAAAAGTAATTCTTTTTTCGATAGTATCAATTAGATATCATATAAACGTTTCAAAAACGTGTGATCGAACTGAAATACAATTATTGACATATTTGAGACATACAAAACCGTACGTTTAAAGACAATATATACAGTATATATCTAAAAAATGTCAATCAATCTACTGTTTTATGACCATATGAGTTAGATGTTTTATTCATGTATTTTAGATGACAAAAAACAGCCAAATGTTGATGTCTAATATACGTAAAACAAAAGATGTCCATTAAACGTTAAATAAAATACCCCCTCCACGATTTTAAAAATTTGATATTCAATATACGGCTTTTAAATGTGTAATCAAAAAGCTATACATTTTTGGATATCTGCAGGATATAAAAAATTCTTCTGGTCTTAGATAATGCATCTAAAGGATGTTTTCTAGACATCATGTATAGAAAACATCTTATTTAGATAATCTAATTTCAATCAGAATTTAGAGCAAGATGGCTTTAGATCACTTTTGATATCGATTAGATGTCATTTAGATGTGAGTGTGTTGTTTGGGAAACGTCAGCTTTTTCTAATTAAATCGACTGAAAATTGAAGACAAATGAAGACGTTTCCTAATTGATATAGAATTATGGACTATGATGGTCGTCTCAGGGTAGAATTCAATTTCATTTTAGTGTCTGATGCTGCCCCAATATATATTGGTGTAGCCGTGAGAAATGGTGAACAAGGGGTTAAGTGCGATATTTATTAGGATTTTCATGATGATGCGACTAAAGTGCTTGTGCATATAAATTTTCGTATCCATTATAGAAATGGTCAAGATCAAGTTTAGTTAACTAAACTTCATCTTGAGAATGAGAGGTGTTTCAATCACATCGACGCCTAATCCAAAAATATAATCAATAAATTTAGTAGCATAAAAAATAAACTTCATTCATTCAGGTTGTCTAAATTGGAATTCTTATGTTGAAGAAAAATAATTTCACCTCAATGAGAAAATCAGTATATCCAAGTGGGCGTCGAAACCAGATTGAAGTTAGCCTGCAGTTCAAACCGTCAGATGGCGATCATCTTGGATTCGACGATTAATTTGTAACATCGATGGGTGCTATTCCATTGCGAGAAACTGACTTGCGCTAACTGTTTCGCTAGGCTAATTCGCCAGTTGCATTTTCGGCCTGACCCATTCACATTTTCACAATAGGCGAAACCTTTTCGCGAAAATAGGTGAGCCGCCGCCCGCCAGTTTTCCAGAGACAAGCATGTCGTTCGTATCTTCGACTGCAGCAGCCTCAGCATTTGCTCTAATTGTAATGAGTTGTATTATATGGAATAGGAGGAACCCAATTACAGTGGTTTAAGTCCTACTTAAGCCAAAGAATACAAAGGGTACTAGTAAAAAAGGAAACAACTATTTCCATTTCAAATGCTTCAGATATTTCTGTTGTATTTTATTCGGAAACGAAGTTCATTTATTATTATTATTAAAAGTGATACATTTAGTGGGTTCTACCAAATGCCGGAGGCATTTTCAGTAACAGCAGACGCGCTAGATCATCGGCAGGGCTTCGGCTTCTTTCGGCTTTTCAGTAATGGGCGATCGCGATAGACTAGTAGACTACGCGGTTGTTTGACTAACACAACAGACCGCGCAGACGCACTACGACTGCCTGAGTGATTGGTCGTATTTAATTGTTTTTGTTTATCAGTTGAAAAGTGTATAAAAATGGATAATGGATTGCTTACCAGATAATTATAATTATAAGAAATTTGACGATAAATGTATTGTAAGATCTAATTTAAAATCAAAAGACGATGTCGAGATAAGTTTGAGTCAAAATGATCAATTTATGGAATAAAATAATGAATTTTAAAGCGCAAAAATTGAATGTCATGTGGCTGGTAGAGTCTAGGCAAACCTTTTCACAAATCTTTTGTATAGAGATAAAGTGAGGACCATATATTAACTTTTTATTGCTACTGGCATACATCATTCATAGGTTATAGGTTTTCTATCCATATTTATAGTAATTCTATCCAATCCTCTTTTTCGCTGCGATGCTGCGTAGCCTGTCTCAATTTATGTTTTTTTTATTTTTCGTTTCCCAAAAGTTTTCAAAATGGTTTTGAAATCGACATTTCTAACGTTCTACGTTGTTTCAGTAGAACTGGGTACGTGAACTAGAAAGTTTAAAGAAGGAAACATGGACTATTGTAAAGACATGGTTGTATAAAGATAAAAAGCAGACACGAAATGTATTTAAAAGAATTTACAAATGCCACCGAAAAACTAAGACTAGTATTGCAGAAGCGAAGAAGAAAACTCGAAATTTAAACTGTCCTGCAGAATTAGTTATAACTATAAAAAAGTTTATCCCAGGATCAAAATCGACCATTTCGGATCCTTTACTTCCAGACTGGCCATGTATAATTCAATTTAAAAACACTCATAATCACAGACTTTTGTGTATAGACAACCTAAGCGAAAGACCTTTAGGAGCAGAAGCAAAAAAAAAATTTTACAATTATTTGAAAAGGGCCATTCAGTGAGTTCAGCTTACCATACTTTTTGCATGATGATGATGGAAGAACTAGGGAATGATTATGAAAATCAACTTTTAGACCGACATAACATTCCAACCAAAACTGATGTTCAAACACTTTGGAGAAAGCATTTTAAAGATACTTTCGGACCTCGAACAGGCGAGGGTATGTTGTTACAGTTAGAAAATTGCCTTAAAGTAGCTTTAGAAACCAATAACACTTTATACAAAATTAATTACCTCGAAGGAGATTATTGTGTTGCCATTTGCACACCTATAATGCAAAGAGCGGCAAAGTTGCCACAAGCTTCTGAAATTATGTTTGTGGATGCGTCTGGAAATTGCGATGTGGAAGGACATAAAGTTTATTTCTTTTTGACACAGTCAGCTGCTGGTGGCATTCCTTTAGGCTGTATTTTAAGCAGCAGTCAAAAGGCAGATGTGTTTCGATTAGGTGTTGCTGCTTTGTTTGAAATCTTACCTATTAAAGTAGCTCCTTCAGTCATAATGACTGATGACGATTTAGGTGAACGTAATGTTCTAAAATTATTTTGGCCCAATTCTACATTACTCTTATGCTCATTCCACGTTTTAAAGGCGTGTTGGAAGTGGATTCAAATTTCCAAACATGGGATTCCCAAAGAAGAATCGCAAAGAGCATACGCAATATTTCACAATATTCTCACCGCTCGAACAGAAGAAAATTTAAAGGATGCGAAAAAGCAGTTCGAAGAATTTTCAAAATTTCCAAAATTCACTCAATATCGACGCGTTCAAGCCAAAACGACGTAAGCGCCATTTCAATAATTTCGAGTAATTTGCGAAAAACGTGTTTCGAGAGTATTTCTTCAAAAAATTATTAAAAATTGGACTTGTGATGAGTAACAATACTAAAAACCACTGGGTATAAACGTTTCGTCGAAATTAAGCAGCAAAAAGTAGTAAAAAAGGCAAAAATGGTGGTTAAGTCATTTGACGTGATGTCAGGTCGTTTATGACGTCGCTTATGCTTACAAGGTTTTGTGGAAGATGTCGTTTATAACAACTTATGCCATTTCATTATAGGATAATTATTATTTCAATGTCGCTTAGGTCAATTCGCGATTCAAGGGTAAGCTGCCCCGTCTACATCATGCGTTTTCATTAGTAGGTGAAATCATTGTGTATTTTAGGGTGATTTGTGATATTTATTCAGGAAAAAATATGATGAAGAATTAAAATAGTTTTTCTTAGTCCCAAACCCTATTCTTATGGATCCTCCCCCGAATATTGATAAAGACTTATACACATGGAACTCAACTAACATCTTAACGACTCACTTTAGGTATGTATGAAAAAAGTTTATAGTTTTCTTGTGAAATCGTTAATGAGTTGAAAACGGAAAAATCTTGACGAACCTCCATCAATTTTAGCGAATTTTTGGAACAAGAATACAGCCCATACAGGGTGTCCCAAGTTTGAATGTCGAGTGCCTAATAGACGTTTCTTGAGAACTGGACTTATTCGAAATCTGAGAATTGGGATCATGATATTGTTCGAAATTCTCTACTGAGCTAAGATATTTTCAGAGCCTGCGCACTTACGTTTATACAGGGTGTCCCGTGTCCCAAGTTCGAGTGCCTATTAGACGTTTAAGGAGAACTAGTCATATTTGAAATCTGAAAATTTGGATTATGATGTTGTTCGAAATTGTCTATTGAGCTAAAATAATTTTAGATCCTGAGCACTTCCGGTTATACAGGGAGCGAAAATAAATTGGTTCAAATTTTTTTTTTCCTCTCTGTTATGAATGAGTATTCAGTTCTGCGAATACATTCACATTAAAATCATTGTATTCTTTTAGATACTCTTCGAAATATCTAGAAAAGAGTCAAATATTCGTAGTCAGTATTATGTTTTTTTTCTCGTTGTCAGCATCCTGAGCGTGAACCGTTGTCATAACATCAAATTAGAAGAATGTGGAGAGTTCATGCATCTTCGTTTTTCATTTTTTGTTTATTAAAGTAGGTACTATCATTATTCATTGCAGAATCCAACGCAATCATTGGGTTCTAATTTGAAAAACAGAAGTTATGGCCAATTTTCGAACACAGTTTTCGACACAAAATTTGAAACACCCTGTGATCATATTTCTGAAATTCAAAAGATGCATGACCTTTCCACATTCTTCTGCTTTGATTTTATGAGAACTGTTCACGCTCAGGAGGCTGAAAATTAGAAAAATGAAAATACCTAATACCTACTGACTCCGAATATTTGACTTTTTTCCAGTTTTCTCCCGACATTTTGAAATATATTTGAATGAATGCAATGGTTTTAATAGGGATGTATTCAGCATTGAATACGTAGGGAATATCCGAAATTAAAAAATTCAAAAATTGAAAAAAAAATTTTGAACCAATTTATTTTCGCTCCTTGTATAAACGGGAGTGCTCAGGCTTCCGAAATATTTTACCTCAGTAGGGAATTTCATATAATATCATAATGTTTAGTCCTCCAGAAACGTCTAATAGGCACTCGAACTTGTGACACCCTGTATTATTATGTATTCACTTTGTACGTCCGTCGGTTACAGTGACCTGTCTCCCGGTGAGATTGAGATCTCGAAACAAGTATCATCTTCTATAAAAATCCTTGATCTTTGGTCAAAAATTCAAAATTTGAATTTATAGTGAGAGAAATTAAATGATATAGAACAAAAAATGATAATCTTCATGTAATGAGCACACCTGTTTATACCCAAATGAGCTTCCCCCCGAAAAAATTTGTGGCTACGGGCCTGGTTCATTTGAAGACTTTTTGACAATCATTAAAATCCGTTTAGCTTTCGAAGACTTTTTTTCGGCCTAAGCGCCAACTATAAAAAGCTGAAATAAAAGACAAAACATGTTTTTATTTAAAATCTTCACACTGAATTCTCAAGTACACTTATCACCACTGAATAAATTTGAAAATATGACTAAGATAGAGCATTACATCAATAATTATCTTACAAAAAATAATTACGAATATTTCTATACTAAAAGGCGCTTATGCTATACTGTAAACAAACAATTTGTTTTGGCATAAGCGACACTATAAAAATGAGCGATTTGAATACAAAGACTAACAGAATTTGAAGAATTAATTAAAAAAGATTCAAGAAAACCTTCCTAATTATCACTGAAATTACTCACCTTTATATTTAACTCACCTTTTCCGTTGCAATTTTGTTGAAACGCGAACGATATTTTCAGTGCAATACTGTCGCTTGTGACGGTAGTGAACAGACTTGACAAATTCTGTTTAGTCGAAATTGTCGCTTACGCAACTTTGAATTGAAATACAGGAAAATTCGTAAATTTTTCGGACTAAATCGAACGTTCTACTTAGAGAAGGTACTCAAGACAATTCATTGCAACTAAAAACTCAATTTTTGAAAAAATGGCGCTTACGTCGTTTTGGCTTGAACGCGTCGATATGTGGAATCAATGATAGAGCGGATCGAGTTATGGTGCCTATTTTATAGACGTAACTTGATGATTCGAGGAACAAACACAAATAACTACATTGAAGTTACGTTCAGGTTGCTGAAAGATATAGCGTTAGAAAGAACTAAAGCCTTCAATTTAACGCAGTTGTCTGATTTTATAGTAAATAATTTCGAATGTTATTATAAGCAACGGCTTCTAGATGTGGTTTTAAACAGAGTGACAAAGTCCACAAAATTACGATACATCCATGATGATAAAGATGTTTTACCGTCAAGTATTGTCAAAAGAGGTAATTTGGAGTTTAGCGTAACTTCTTCTAAAAATAAAGATGTTACATACATAGTTGATATGATGTCTTTCCAATGCAGTTGTTATGTTGGATACAATGGAAAGCACTGCAAGCATCAGGCTGCTGTAGCAAAAAAAGAAAATATTATCTCTTGTGTGAACACCCTATCTCTTGACATGAAAATGAAGCTTTATGAAGTAGCATGTGGAGAACATCCAAATCCAGAGCTATTTCTTCCACTTCAAGGTGACAATGTGGATACTTTAAGCATAAACCAGCCTACACCAAACAGCCTATCCGAAATTACTACTGAATGCATTTTAATAAATGAAGATGAAGCAAGTGGTTCTGCGTGTACTTTAAATGTCAATGTTCCCACTACCAAGGAACTCGATGATTTAAAGGATGATTGGAAAAAATTTTCTAATGAAATCCTGACACATCTTGACAAAAATCCGATAGAATTTTATCCTGCAATTTCCTCTTTCCTAAAAAATCGAAAAAAGTGTGCTAAAAGTAACAACTCTCTTATATCAGGGTTGCATAATTCTTTTAAATACCACGGAACAACTCCAAAGCATAAGCCCCTGGGTATAAGAAAAGGAAAAATGATAAGTGTGCAGCCAACAAGTGAAGTTAGAAGAAAATTGGCAATGGGTGGTAAAAAACATTCCTCAGCTGGTAGGAAAGTGAAAAGCTTACATAAAAAAAAAGCTAAAGCACCCCATTCTCTACAAGAATGTGTCAACATGAATATGGGCTTAGGTGAAAATAAGTTTAAAAAATGAATTTGATTTGTCATTTTTCTGAGGTCATTTTTTAATAATTTATAAATCATTAAATCATAATGTTATGTATTTTTTTGTTTTTAAATGTGTTCTATAAATAAATTAATAACGAAAACAAAGTCATTCTTTGCTAAGCTAAAATAAATATTTTTTTTTTAAATCAGTTTCACTTGAAAGTTAACTTGAGGTGAGAAACAGCAGACGTTCTAGACCTAGATCGTCTGCTGTTTGTTAGCCCCTAGATTTGGAGATTTGGGGGGTTGTTTATGAGGAATGATTGAAAAAATTCATATCTCGGAGAAATGAGAGTGTTCCATGAAAGAAGAATTGTATCATTTGATTAATCCGAAACAAGCACAACCTTCTATTACTAAAGTTCTCCCGACTTCTGGTGAACCCCCTACAGAAGCTTCGCGACCCCCCAGGGGGTCGCGACCCACAGGTTGAAAAACACTGTACTAGTCTATCGCGATCGCCCATTACTGAAAAGCCGAAAGAAGCCGAAGCACCGCCGATGATCTAGCGCGTCTGCTGTTAGGTACTGAAAATGCATGCCGGAGAGAACTATTGCGCATCCGCGTTAGCGAATAATGTGATGAGTAATCGGCAGCACGAAGGGAATATCCATGAATCGACATCAAACACCCTGTATCTCGCTTATGCGTCGAAATTCGAAAACGGGATATATGTCATAAGGCAAAAATGATTTTCTCGGTGTCGTCTATAGGTACGTCACGGCTATACACTGTGTCCGTAAAGTATGGAACAAATTCATTTTTAGCTAAACAGGTCATTTTAAGGAATAATCCTGAAACACGTCGATTTTTGATAATAATTTACCGTATTTTAAAATGATAATCTAATATACAGGTTGAATTACGTTCGAGTAATGACGTCACCGTCTTTTTTTTTAAATGGAACACCACCATTTTGTCTCAATTTTCGGATTACTCTAGCTGAGCTGATTCCAAAAATGTATCACATGTTGATTCCAATTGGAACAGGGTGGACAAAAATACAACAGTCTGCTAGACCACAAGTACCAAACATGTTTGGAAACAGTTCATTTTTATTACTCTAAACATGAAGAAAACTACGGGATGTTACATTTAAACCAATTGCCGCTAGACATTGAGTATTTTTGATACTATTTTTGATTTACCTAATAAAGAATGTTACGCGTTACTTTATGAGCACACACAAAACTATTGTATTTTTGTCGACCCTGTACCAATTGGAATCAACATGTGATACATTTTTGGAATCAGCTCAGCTAGAGTTATCCGAAAATTGAGACAAAATGGGGGTGTTCCATTTAAAGAAAATGACAGTGACGTCATTACTCGAACGTTATTCACCCTGTATATTAGATTATTATTTTGAAATACCGTAAATTATTATCAAAAATCGACGTGTTTCAGGATTATTCCTTAAAATGACCTGTTTAGCTAAAAATGAATTTGTTCCATACTTTACGCACACAGTGTATATGTTTGTCGTTTGTCGCGAAAATAATTCATCGTTTATTTATTCATTCATTTTTGCGAAATGAAGCACGATTCCTTGAATAAAATCAAGCTTATCTATGAATAAATAATAGTAAATAATAATGAAGAAGAACATTATTAACTCATGACACATTGATAAAGCCATAGACCATCTATCGAATTAAGTATCATAATTAACATTCATATCAAAAACAGATCTATTGGTTGTTAATTGTCTCTCCCAAAATCCTATCCCGTCAATTGCACTCAGCCCACTTCCACGGCAGGGAGCAGGGCAGTGAGCAGGGAAATGAGCGAGGTGAGAATGTAATCACCTCACTTCTGCTGCCACTCGCGTTGCCACTCGCGCTGCCGGTCACTCCCTGAATTTGCGGTTTTTCGTGCGGCAGTCAAAGGAGCGGCAGCGCAAGTGGCAGGGAGTGATCACATTCTGCCCAGTTATTGTCGTGCGAACGTTGCGTGCGTTGTTAATTGTTGCGAAAAATGTCGACGGAGTGGAGCAACGAAAAAATAATATCATTTATAGAACTCCTCGAGATCGAAAGAGTGATATGGGATTTTTCTGATAAAAACCATGAACTTAAGCACAAAGTACACGATGTATTGATATCATCCACCATCTTCTACGACGACGAACTTTCTTTTAGAGTTTATATGTTTTCAAGACACTCACATATTTATTTAAATGAAACAGACAGAGCGCTGAGGCTGCAATTTCGTCGTCCGCCATTGCCAAAACTTGATCGCGAGAGAAATGATTGAGCAGAGTGTAATTACTCACTGCCTTTCCATACTGCTGCAGAAGTATCCCGGGAAATATTTCTGGCAGCGCGAGTAGCAGTGGAAGTGGCTGAGTGTAATTGAGGCATAAGAATTAGATTGTTATAGTACGAGTTTATACGCAAAATCTAAAGGAAAATGGTTTTCCATCTCCTTTTTCACATGCCACTTGGAAAACAGGTGCTGAAAATAGGTTCCATTTGTTTGATCTCGGGTTAATTCCCTAACTAGTGGACTGTATTTTATCTAAGGTTCGTACCGGTTCTTGAGAGCTTTGACAATTTCCATGGAGGACACAATGAAGAGATTTCGTACAAGATGCACAGAAGCAAGTATGTTCTGACTCACCTGTGGTATGCTGCGTGCTGGATATCATAAGGCCTCAATTGTCTGAAGTAGGTTTTCTGGCTAGCACTATAGGTTTTGCGGCGCGCGGGTTACGTTAAGGGCCTTACTGACCGTACAAGGTGTCGCGGTGTTCGTAGTTAACTTGTTATTAGTCTAGGTTGAGACTGGTTATATCTTGTTGAGTCTGTGTCTCTCCTGAGGTTTAGAACATGTTCGAGTCACAGAGTTTTTCAACCCCGTGGTGGGAGCATTTAACTGTTTTGCTTCAGAATAAGCCAAAACATAGAGTATCATGCCGCCTTGAGTTGCATTGCGTACAAGGAACAAAGCAGACATAATGCAGAGCCAATTCGATATTTACATTATTATTTACATATATACAAGTATACAGGGTGGCCAAGAGATTGACGTCAAAAAGAAAAAAACCGGTCCCTCGTGTCATGGGCTATTCGAATCACCCCCATGTATGTTATGCTATTTTTCACGGTTTTCGAGTTATGAATTTTTTTATGAACTTTGAGAATTTCGACTTGACCATCTTGAAAGAAATATTAAAAAAAAGGTACAAGACTTCTCTGTGAAATTCTTCTTGTAACTCAATCTCCATGAATTGTACTTTTATACATAAAATAAACAGATTCGTGACTTTGATAAAAATTTTGGAAATATTGGTCTCCAGTGAAAAATTTACGTGAATTGGATTATGATCTGAATTTTCGAATCAAAATAAAAGATGTAAAAAGGCGAATTCACGGTTTAAGTAAGCTTAAAAACTGCGCTCAGCAGTCAGCTTTTAGAATCATTGATGAAAAATGGTACTTAGCACTCTACTTTTGCTAGAATTAGCCTTCAAATTCATCGGGGTTGAAGAAATCAAAGAACTAGGCAGTTACTACAGAATTATTTTTTGCCATTTTAAGATTTTTCTGATCAAGTTATGATAAAAAATGCTGAAAATGATTGAAAACTAGCTTCGGATGTTGGTCAAGAAGAGTTATAGATAAGAAAAAGGAATAGGTATGGCAATAAATTACACATCATAATGTAAATAAAAAGAAATTTATTTATAAAATTCACAGTAGGTTTTCAAAGGTGGCCACCTCTAGCCTCAGTACACATTCTACACCTTCTTAGTAATCACTTGAATGAACGATACCTTAACTGATGGATTGGACGCAACGGACCAATCAAGTGGTCTCCACGTTCACCTGACCTTAATCCCATGAATTTTTTCGTTTGGGGTTATTTCTAAGAAATTGTTCACGCCCGAAAATGTTCGAGTGAAGACGAGCTGCGACTGAAGTTAAGAGAAGCCGAACGTGTCCTAAGAGAGAACACGGCAGGTTTTATGCGATTAAAAAAAAAATTTCTAAGAAGGTGTAGAATTTGTATTGAGGCTAGAGGTGGCCACTTAAACCTACTGTAAATTTTATAAATAAATTTCTTCTTATTCACATTATTATGTGTGATTTATTGCCATTCCTATTCCTTTTTCATCTAGAACTCTTCTTGACCAACATCTGAAGCTAGTTTTCATTTATTTTCAGCATTTTCTATCATAACTTGATAAGAAAAATCTTAAAATGGAAAAAAATAATTTTGTAGTAAATGTCTGGTTCTTTGATTTTTCCACCTCGATGACTTTGAAGGCTAATTCTAGCAGAAGTAGAGTGTTAAGTACCATTTTTTATCAATGATCCTGAAAGCTGACTGTTGGGCGCAGTTTCTAAGCATACTAAAAAACCGTGAATTCGCCTTTTTACATTTTTAATTCTGATTCGAAAATTCAGATCATAATAGAATTCAGGTAACTTTTTCACTCGAGGCCAACATTTCCATAATTTTCATGGAAGTTACGAATCTGGTTATTTTATGTGAAAAAATACAATTCATGGAGATAAAGTTACAAAAAGAATTTCACAGAGAAGTCTTGTACTATTTTTGTAATATCTTTTTGAAGATGATCAAGTCGAAAATTCTCAAAGTTCATAAAAAAATTCATAACTCGAAAACCGTGAAAAATAGCATAACATACATGGGGGTGATTCGAATAGCCCATGGCACGAGGAACCTGTTTTTTTCTTCTTGACGTCAATCTCTTGGCCACCCTGTATACTTATATACAGGGTGGCCCACCCCAGACGCGGTTCCGATTTTGAGGCAGTGAATGAAGACATTTTGAAAATTTTTTTTTTCGTGAAATGTAGAGGGCAATCAGATGCACAATTTAAAATTTTTTCTACATATACAGGGTGTTCGATAACAAAGATATAGACCAAAGTTACACTTTTTCAAATGGAATACCCTATATAGTATATATGAATTCAAAAATTGAATGGCAAGCTCAAATAATGATGAGTTCATAGAGACCATTTTATGTCTTAGGAGAACCATTTAAGAGAAAATGGCGAAAAATCGAAAAAAAGGAGTATTTTTAATTTGCAATTAATGAATAAACCCTTCAAGCCAACGACACAGACAATGTTTTTTCGTGTAGACATATTGGCTACCCTTATGCAGAGGAAAAAAATTTAACTCTGGAATATACTGAGTGATCATAATTGATGTTCAAACATCAACTACAAATAATGGTCAAAAACTTTCTTATTTCAAATGGCACACCCAGTATTTCTGTACCTTGTTGAACGTAAAAATTAATATCGAAACTATCTTCATTGGGTTTCCCTATACCTAAACCTAATAGTTTTCAAGTAATTTTCGATTTTTAATTCAACTAGTTAACCTACTATTTTGATTAGCGATATTCATAGAAATACTTGGAAATATTTGTGAGGAATTGGGAAATGCTCACAATATTATTTGAAATCTGAAAAACTCATATGAAGATCTCAATAATGGTGTTGCGGTCACGCAAAATTCTTATTATTCCTTTATAAATGATTATCTACTGTTTTTCTGAATATCAATTCTTTTTTCAATTATTTTCGAATTAATTTCGCCTAGAAGGTATTGAGTGTCATTATCATTCAATCTTTTTCGGTACATGCCCTTAATTTTTCTTTATTCTTATCTTTTTGAAGTTAAGCCATACGTTCAAAGAATCATGTAACAAACGATTCATTTAAAAAAACTTTTGCTCAGGCGATGAACCTTTGATTCTTCATACTTGTTATCTCCAATTGTTGGATTGAGTATTAGTGGACTCAAAGATTCAAAGATGTTCACAAAATACCTTCAAATACTACCTTACTACTACTGGTAAAACTCGTTCCACTCAGTACTCAACTCACTCTCTGGTCAGAGGTTCACTATCACAGATCTCTCTTGAAAATCTCGAAAAGTCTTCGAAATATTGCTCGAAATATTGAAAATGTGAAGAATAGGGAAAATGTTGGACTGGAGCACAGGTTCATCGCCTGAGCAAATATTTTTTTAAATGAATCGTTTGTTACATGATTCTTTGAACGTATGGCTTAACTTCAGATCAAAACGATCGGAATAAAGAAAAATTTAAGAGCATGTACTGTAAAAGAAGAAATGATAATGACACTTAATGCCTTCTTGGCGAAATTAATTTGAAAATAATTGAAAAAAGAATGGATATTCAGAAAAACAGTAGATAGTCATTTATAAAGGGATAATTAATCTTGCGTGACTGCAACACCATTATTGAGATCTTCATATGAGTTTTTCAGATTTCAAATAATATTGTAAGCATTTCCCCACAAATATTTTCAAGTACTTCTATGAATATCGCTAATCATAATAGTAGGTTTAGCTAGTTGAATTAAAAATCGAAAATTACTTGAAAACTATTAGGTTTAGGTATAGGGAAACCCAATGAAGATAGTTTCGATATTAATTTTTACGTTCAACAAGGTACAGAAATACTGGGTGTGCCATCTGAAATAAGAAAGTTTTTGACCATTATTTGTAGTTGATGTTTGAACATCAATTATGATCACTCAGTATATTCCAGAGTTAATTTTTTTTCCTCTGCATAAGGGTAGTCAATATGTCTACACGAAAAAACATTGTCTGTGTCGTTGGCTTGAAGGGTTTATTCATTAATTGCAAATTAAAAATACTCCTTTTTTTCAATTTTTCGCCATTTTCTCTACAATGGTTCTTCTAAGACATAAAATGGTCTCTATAAACTCATCATTATTTGAGCTTGCCATTCAATTTTTGAATTCATATATAGGTACTATATAGGGTATTCCATTTGAAAAAGTGTAACTTTGGTCTATATCTTTGTTATCGAACACCCTGTATATGTAAAAACAATTTTAAATTGTGCATCTGATTGTCCTCTACATTTCACGAAAAAAAATTTCAAAATGTCTTCATTTACTGCCTCAAAATGAGAACCGCGTCTGGGGTGGGCCACCCTGTATATATGTAAATAATAATGTAAATATATAAATGGATTTTAACGTCTGTGAGAATAATTAGGGAAAGATTTAACGGCATGCAGACAAATTTTTTGAAATTCCGGAAAAGGTTACACACCGAGCGGGAATCGAACCCGCGTCTTCCACTTGCCGGGCGGATGCTCTGGCCTCTGAGCTACCAGTGTGTATGATACCTTTCCCGGAATTCAATATCATACGGTTCACCTCGTATGTAGCGTGAGTGGAGGAACCCCACTCACGCTACATACGAGGTGAACCGTATGATATTGAATTCCGGGAAAGGTATCATACACACTGGTAGCTCAGAGGCCAGAGCATCCGCCCGGCAAGTGGAAGACGCGGGTTCGATTCCCGCTCGGTGTGTAACCTTTTCCGGAATTTCAAAAAAAAAAAAATTTGTCTGCATGCCGTTAAATCTTTCCCTAATAATGTAAATATCGAATTTGCTCTGCATTATGTCTGCTTTGTTCCTTGTACGCAATGCAACTCAAGGCCACCCTGTATAAAGGGAATATGTACAATTATTCAAATGGGGACCAAACACCATTCTTAGGTGACATGAATTATCTTGAACTCTGCTAATATGTTTCTTTCAATATTCTCACGATGATTTCTGAATTGAATAAATTACCTTTTCACAAATGGAGAAGTTTCGTCGACAGTGGAGCTTGAACTGTGAAAAAACATGTGATCAATTTATCGAATACTTTAATACTTTATATGTATTTAGTTTTGCTTTCCATTACATTCTCAGTGAAATGGAAGACAATCTCAAGTTGTGGGGTTACGATGAAACCACAATTTAAAAATTCAAAGGTAGGTAATTCCATATTTTGTTCTCTCATCTGAATCGCTCTCTATAACTCCACTACTAGGAGTTGAAAATAGCAACCTCATATTAGTGACAAAAGCTATTCATCAAATATGCCTATTTTTCCAAGTTTTCTCTATCCAAAGGAAATTCCAAACTGAAAATTAATCGAAGCAATCTGAAACTAAAATCTTTTTCCACCTGGTACTTATCACATACATTGTTTTTTCTGGATGTAGAACATACCTGTGTAAATTCAATATGGGATTAAATATTTACCACAAACAAGGCACTTAAGAACCATCATTTCAATGTACTCTTCAGAAATGAATCCGAATCTCACTTTTCATACACAATGAAACGCGATTTCGCGTTGACAACACTGAACGAAAGAACCCAAAGACTTGATTCGGATTACGAATGCCACGATTGAGTTCCTAAATGGCAAATTTTGATCAGAGGTTTACGAACACTGCCTCCCGAAATTGAGTTTATCAGATGATTTCAAAGCTACGGATTCGATCATCATGAAATTTTGAACTCAGAGCTGTGTGTGAAATGTTGTCCAGATCCCTAACCAGAACCATACAAAATATAACAGAAGACACATACCCTTACGCCCTTCGAAGTGAAAATACAGAAAGATCATTCATTCTATTTTCTAACGAGAACTAATAGCAACATTGTGATGTTATGAACCTTGACAATTATTATTGAAGAATCCTTATTATCTTTGAATGGGAAAAATATTATGATCGATATGGGAATAATTCTTTAAAAGTAGATAATATTCTGTTAAATCATTATTTTGTCTTTCCGAATTAATTATTTAAATCCAGTGAGCTTCTGTGGTGATTTTAACTTTTTGCATTACACTCGGATAGCTTTAATGATTTGTTAAGATTGTGGAAGGATCAGGAGAAAATAATGAGGGTAGCCCAAACGAATAAAAATCATCTTACATTTTTACTACGCAGCAGATTTTTTTCTGTAACTTCGAAACTGTGTGATACCAAGATATAATGTTATGTAATTCGCGACTGAAATGAAATACATGGATAACCGAAATGACGAAAAACCATATCGATTATCCAGCATAACTCAAGAGCTCATAAATTGAAGCTTTATATGAGAAGATAAATCTCTTGTGCACACACGATCACACACGTTTGGACGATGGGAGCCCAACGATTTAATTAAAAAACATGATAGATAACATCATATGCGGCACACGAACGCTTCTTTGTGAACCATATTCCGTGCAGAATGACGCACTATTGTGAAATTGACATTGAATGATTAATGCCAAAATGGATACGTCGACCGTTCACGAGTTCCATGCTCCATGTTTGGATAGTTTTTTTTTCCGCCAGAAGCGGCTTAGTAGGGAAAATATGTCTAGGATATCAAATATTTTCATCATTTCTCTCAATTTCAACTCTACTTATTTCCTTATCTCTCCGGTCATATTCTTGGAAATTAAGGTTTCGAAACTATGAGAAGATTACACTCAAAATGAAGGTTATTCATGTCTACATCACTACGAAGTCATTCATTAATTTTACCTTTGGAAATTCGTATCATTTCTGTCAAATTCTATTTTCACGTTCCCAGATAAACCTTGCAATTTACAATGGAGGTCATTTCATCCCCAAAATTGCTCTCTCGATCTATGGTTTGAAGAGATTATCCGTTCACTCTTTCTTGTGAAAAGATGGAAAGGATTTCGATCTATTCACACCGTTTGCAATAACCGAACGCGAATCGGAGAAGACGGGGAGGATGTATCGAATTATTGAATGATAACGGAGCAAGTTGAGAGAATGGAGTGGACGGATATACAGGTTGTCCCAGAAGTTGCGCACCCCATTGAGGGGATCGAAAGTGAAAAATATTCTAAGCCCAAAAATCCATGTTTTTAAATTTTCTGATAACCTGGTTATTTAGTGATTAAAAATGAAAGTGACCAATCAGAAGCGCCCTACAGAAGATTAAGTAGGCAGTAAGGAGGCGAGAGTGAGATGCCAGTCTCGGTTGACTGCGTGAAAAGCCGGCAGCACTTATTCTTCTGTAGGGCGCTTCTGATTGGTCACTTTCATTAATAAATTACTAATTAACTACGTAACTTATGAAGCATATATAAGTCGCGTTCGGCATTGCGATCGGATTCGTCTGACACAATTTTATCGTTCGATAATTGCGTCTGAAGTATCCGGATGAAATTTTTTTGCTCGGCCTCGAAAGACGGATCAAACAGATTAATCGGTTAATGTCAGCAGATGACAGTTTTGGTTCAGGTTTTTATTTGTTTGCTGGGTATTCTAATTTCTAACTATTGATATCGAGATGTCTTTTTAAATATAAATATATTCTTTTGGGAGAGAGTAATACAAATCGAACAATATATGGCATAAGGCATGTGTGAAGAAATGGCGACAAGGAACAGATGGTTTTAAAAAAATCTTTTTCCCGCTCTGAATCTATGTGTTAGCAGAGGGAATATAAACGGGGTACCATATAATTCTGCGTATGATACACGAGATTAGATAAAAACCTCTGAAAAAACTCCGTCTCCCCGTGTATGTACTGCGGGATGAAGAGCAGCTTTTGAGGGGAGACAGAAACAAAAAAATCGTCGAACTTGCTAATTGCCACTAGCATTTTATTTCCAATTCAATAAATTTAAAAAAAAGGAAAATATGCTTTTGGCTATCAGCCAACAACAGAGTAGGTAGTCCTTTTTTACAATTTATTTTTAGTTAGTAGGTTTATCATCTCTCACTCACAATCTGAAATTTTCATAAGTTCAACTTTGTCACTTTTTGTTTTTGAAGCATTTTTAAAGATTGCAAAGAAGAAATTGTTATTGTTGGGCATTCAAGTACTCAATTTTTCATCCACTTAACCAACCTTATGCCAATAGCTTCATAAAACATTTATTTAATTCTAGATGTGTTTGAAACACTATATGTTGGCAGTGTAGAACTGTCTCTGATAGAATGCCCAAGCCCTGCCAGCGTACTGAGGCACGATCAGTTCAGCAAAATTATTGACTTTCTCTTTAATATTTACATCAGCTTCATCCTCATCAAACAAAAAATTGCCATTGGCCACTGTTAGATTGGCAAGTTTAAGATCCTTCTTAATTCCACTTCCAGCCATAATACAATAAACACCGTCCCGGGAAATCTTTCAAAATGACGTTTGTAGTTGTAAACAAATACTTGTCAATTTTTTATCTAGATCGTTCGATTATTCCAAATTTGTCAGACATATCTGCAGTCACGTGCCAAAAAATCTCTGATCTGTGATCTCAATGCCCAACGCGGCTATAGTTATATGTTCATGATTCTGAAATAATGAAAACCTTCTAATATAATTCGCTGTTGTTTAGTTGATATTTGTGATATTCGATTGAAGACCCCTTCGATGTATAAATCTTTGATGATCACTATAGTTTGATGTTGTTTTTTTACAAAAAATCCAAATTCAATGGAAAACGTCATCCATCTTGAAAAGTGTCGTATAACTCCTTCGTCTTCTAGGCTGACCAGCTCGACAAACTTGTTGGGTGTTCGTGCACCCCCGCCAGCCCGAAAGTATAAGAATTGATTTTTTGGACGGTCAGGTCGGTTTGTTGCCGTGAACAGATTTGGCGTTTCCGATAAATTCCTTCTTGGCGAACGCTGCGACAATCAATTATAGACCCGAACTATGTCCATCGTGTTCGACCGATGGCGCACAGGGACACACTCAGGCGAGGCCCTTGCCCCTCGTGCAAGGCAAGTGGATTGATTTGAGGTATAATAATAATTTATTGATTCTGTGAGACATCATATGATTGTAAATAAATCATCAGCTCCAAAAATAACGAAAATACCTACTTCTGAAATGAAAATACATCAATGTATTGTCCAAAGTGAACTCAACATGTCCGTTCGCAGTGAAGAATTCCTAATGGCATTACATTTCAGCGTACGCTGATATTGGTAAACAGTTGTTTCAAAGAATAATCAATTTCATTTTCAATTCGACCTATTTAAGGTTTGATGGTGAGTTCTATGAACAGAAAGAACGTTCCGCCATGGGCAATGCAACAGGTCCATCTTTGGCGAATATATTGATGACGGAGATCATACATGAATAATTGAAAAAACTCAACTTTGTGCTAAACTGAATCGAACTTTACTCTCAAAGCTCAAAGATAAAACTCAAATATTATTTATAAAATACCCTGCGCCGACTGTGAAAGATGTTACATAGGACAGACGAAACAACTACTTTCAAATAGGATAAAACAACAAAATTCAGGGAGAAAGACGGAAAAACATCGCTAGCGTTGCACACTGTTAATACAGGTCACCGATTCAACTTCGACGAAATGTCTGTGTTGGATGGGGAGAAAAATTGGTTGAAGAGAAATTGGAGCTAGATGATACAAATTAATTTGAATAATACAGTAAATAATAGGAGTGATACTCTGGGATTGAAGGATTGAACCGATCAAACAATCACCTAATATCACTATTTAAAGAGTTAAATGATCGTTGAAATAATCCATCCGAATTCTTGTTGGATCGTTTGTGTTCGCCTTCCATATCATGTAAAAATCGTTTCTGACACTGTATATTTGTTATTAGTTGGCTCATTTGTCATTTGTTATGTTGAGGAGCGGTTTTTGACTGATTGACATTTATTATGACTATACAGGGTGAGTCTTTGACTTGTACATATATTTTAACTGTAGATTCGTGAGGCCTGAAGATACCTTTTTTTCATTTTCCATTTTTCCGAATTCGGCTCTGTTAAAGAGATATAGCCATTTGAAAAAAAAATTGTGCTAAATGCGTGCCTGATATTATTCTCTACAAACACCTCAAAGTTCATATTTTTCAATTGAAATTGATGTGATTATTAGATATTCTGGGTGATACATTTAGAAAATACTCAAGCACTAACCTTATTTGAATAAGAATGTTACAAACACGATATTTCCTAACAAAAACGCTAAGTTGTGTCCCATCATTTCTGCAATTGAAATGCCATATTTCTCACACCAAAATAAGTTCCTTCTTCGATTTTCCTGAAGATTAGTTTGTAAACACTAATAATTTGTTCATATTTGCTTCGATACCCTGAAACTATCTTATAAAAATTAGTTTCTCACTAACCTATCCTAACTCCATTAATCAAAGTCATATGATTCGAGGTCAATGACCTAACCTTATCCATCTCCTCTGTGATAATCACAGAGAATTCTAGAGAAGACGATGCCAGATTGCCGATTTTCTCATTAACAATGGGATAGGCGAACTCAAGAAAGCCGTCATCCCCTATCGTTAACGGAAGAACTATAGCAGAGGTACTAGTTTTGTTTACTTTTCGCTAAAGGCTTCTACGCATTGCTCTTTGGAAATGCCGAACGAGTAGTTCTGATTCTCGCCGATCTGAATTTCAGTCGCGGTGCGCTGCCGGCTGCGATGTAGCCGCCACGCAAGACAATCCGATCCGTTGTTCTGTGTCAGTGTGTCTCCAGACTCCAGAGTCTCATCACAAGCCAGTCTGATGTACTCTGTGATACGATGAACGAAGCCGCGATAACCTTTCTACATGGATTCGATTTATTTATTTACTTGCAGTTGCAGAGAATAAAGCAAACAGGTGATTAATGTGATGTAAAGACAGTGTAGGATCGATTAAAAATTCCAAGAGGATATTGTTAAGAAGATACATTTTCCTGAAGGACGGGTATCAATAAATTTTCAATAGAAACTTCTTATAAACTGTGTAATTTCATGCTTCTATGTTGATAAACATTGACAACATTGTTAATTTGTTAAGAGACCAGAGAAGAAACAATATTCGATGATATTTTATCCAGGGAAGCATTCAGATTTTTTATGAAATTCATGATTTTTTCCTCAAATTTCTTCGTATACATTTAGGAATAACTCGAAAACGACGCGTTTTATTGAAAAAATATAGGAATACTTTTATTCTCTAAAATGGTTGATCCTTTCGAAAATATGAACCGTTTATCCTTTTCAAGTGATTTGATAGTGTTTTTGCATAAATTTATGAGTCGACCACCCTGTAACTTTTGAACTAGGAGAGATATTGAATAAGTTTCGATTGAGGAATATGCACCATGAATAGAGTAAAGTATCAACCAAAATTCAGTTCATTTGAAATAACGGTTCCGAAGATATAAACAGGAAAGTGTTTTTTTCGTGGATTTTCGACACCCTGTATCTTCCAAACGAAACCGAATTTTGAAGAATGTTATGGAAAAAAAGTGTTTCGTTTGATGAGAGGAATCTTCAGTTAAAATATATGTACAAGTCAAAGACTCACCCTGTATAGACAAGGTGTTCTATTTCCATTTCTTGAGTTCGCATTCACATTCATTTTAAACAACTGATAATAGCTATTTATGTAACAAGTACATAAATTAGGTCTTTATGGACGAGTCCAAAAGTTTATGGCAGAGCGAGCAAAGCGAGCGAGGCCAATAATTTGGGCAAGTCCATAGGCCTAATTATGTACGAGTTGCATACAAAGCTTTATGTTTGACTGCAATGCAGAAATTTTATTTGCTGAATTGGCAATTAATATATTCGTCGCTTCATTTCAAGAAAACATGAAGGGTGCTTTTGATTTTCTAACCTTAGTTACCATCAGCGACCTTGGCAACCTCACTGAACAAAGTTGTTTACTTTGTCAATTCTGTGACAAACTTCACAATAATTCCAAAAGTGGATAGTTCGGAAGAGGAAAGCGTAAAAAATTTAGCCGCAAGTGCCAAAGAATCTCTCCTACCCACTAGAAGTGCTTATGAAAATTTGTATGCGGCCTGTAACAAGTGGCGTGAAACTGTGAAATGAAAATATTGCAAAATCGAGAGAAGACTGTGACAGATGAGTCCAATAAAGTGGTGTCCAATAAAGTAGTCATTTATGGACGCTAAACGAATTCATGAATCAAGTGTTTATGAAGCAGTCGAACATAAAACTAGTTAGGACGCAGGAATTTTTTTTTATGTATCTGATTTGTTGATTCTGTCTTTTTAGTCTTGATCAAATCGAAATACACTGCGCAAAAAAATTAACGCACATTCTGAAAATCTCAATTTTAATGAAAGTTAACTCTACATTGACTTCATAACTCATTTTTTATGTTCTCTCGGGAAGGTTTTGAACGAAACAAGACACATTGAATGGAAGAAAAATTCAGGATTTCACCGAATCTTATGTGGAAGAAGAGAAATGAACAATTTTCAAAATACTGAAATGATAATAAGTGATTTAATTCTTGGTATTTCCACCCCTTGCGTTAATTACAGCTCGGCAACGACGGTTCATACTCAAAATGAGTGATCTTAAAATGTTCTGATTTAATTCTTCCCAGATTTCTCCGAGTTGGATTCCTAAGTCATTAAGAGTAGCTGGATGATTTTCTGAACTTCTCAGCATTCTATTGAGGTTGTCCCAAACCTGTTCAATCGGATTGAGATCTGGAATTCTTGCTGGCCATTCCATTCGAGAGACTTCAACCTCTTCAAGGCACTCCTGAACGATGCGTGCACGATGGGATCCATAAAAATGAA
Source organism: Adalia bipunctata (assembly GCA_910592335.1). Taxonomy (NCBI): domain Eukaryota; kingdom Metazoa; phylum Arthropoda; class Insecta; order Coleoptera; family Coccinellidae; genus Adalia; species Adalia bipunctata. Next base: position 29,456,853 of record OU342951.1, read on the forward strand.
ATTTTTACCAATGTATGGGGCAAATGGCAATACATGCTCTTCAAGAATGTTCCTTATATACTTATCAGCATTCATAGCTGCATTATCAACGACCACTAGGTCTGTGCGAGCAGTCAAAGATATTCCACCCCATACCATAATCGATCCTCCCCTGAAACCAGTAGTATTCAGGAAATTGCACTGAGCATATCTTTCATGTGGACGTCTGTATACAAAAGAAAGTCGATCACAATGGTAGAGGCAGAATCTAGACTCATCTGTGAAGAGAACTCTTTCCCAATCGGCCTCTTCCCAATGGATATACTCTCTCGCAAAATCCAAACGCGCCCTTCGATGGGCTGGGGTGAGAGCTGGGCATCTTGCCGCGACACGAGGCCTTGAATCATATTCTCTGAGGCGATTCCTTATTGTCTGAGTGCTAATTTGCACCTCATGAGTTTGCTCAAGCTGATTTTGAAGGAGGCGAGCGGTTGCAAACGGTTGTCTCAACGAAGAAACTCTCAAGTAACGTTCTCGAATGGCAGTTGTTACCCGTGGTCTACCCTGTCCTGGTCTTCGGACATTCATACCTGTCTCCCTGAATCGCTGCAACATTCTGGACACACTTATATGGGAAACTCCAAACCTTTCTGCAATTCTTGTGTATGTTCACCCTTCTTCTCGCAAAACTACCGCTTGGGCACATTCCTCTTGGGTCAAATTGCGTGTTTCGCGTTGCATAGCGATCGAGTATAGAAAATCAAACGAAAGAAAAACTATTGATCACTAGAACTGATCGAGAACAACTGATTTTAGAATGGAGCCAATACATTCAGAATCTGATAATATCATCTATTTTTATTCCTACTGGGAGAAAACATCTGTATTGAAGAAAAACGTTGAAAGTGGATAACATATGCATGCATAATTCTGATAAAAATAATTATCATTGAGAACACCTTCAGTTGTAGAATAAATTTGAGTTTTCCATAATGTGCTTTAACTTTTTTGCGCAGTGTATATCGACGACACGTCGACTTTGTTGTAAAAAGTTTTTTGTTGGACACATTTGTAGCTCATAAGGAAACGCACTGGAGCTTACACACCGAAGACACTAATGCGGTGTCTTTTCAGTGTGTGAGCTCCTATTTGTTCACCTGGTTTCATTATGAGCAACAAATATTGCAACGCGTGTTACATACGTGTGTAAGCAAACGAAGACTTCACATTGTGAACTATGATGATCTAAGGGATCTTAAGATACGATTCCGAAACGTGATTATTATATCAATTTCGTTTCGACTAGAGGTTTCATGAGAATGGTCATTGGAAATTTATGGAATACCAGAAATGATGGACTTCATCAGAGTAGCCCCATAGCCAGCGTGTCTGGTCAGTTCATCCCCTCCGCTTCAGACAAGTTTAGTCCTAGCATTGCAGATTGCAGGCAACCATGCACTATAAACGACGGGATTCTCTCCCTTTCTGTTCTTGTTGCGTATGTGATTGTAGATTTCGATGGCCACCATATTTTTCCTCTGTCAATAACTATCGATGTTGATCATGACTCATGTTTGAACAAACAATGTTATGTCCATCCATCAAACTATGTTCCGCGAGTGCAGAGTCCTCTATTTGATATGGTCGACAACACCGTTTTGATCCGTTTATGAATGCTTCGCTTTTGCTGGTTGATGGCGATTGAAATTTTTGTGTAGATATCTTGCCTTGTGGGTTGGTTTTCTATAACCCTTGTGACAATAGGCTAACTTGTAACAAAAACATCCAAAAAAAGGTAGGCATTCATGCGTTCCTCACCATGACTCTAAATCACGAAGGATCAACGAAATATTGCAGTGTTTTGGATGGATTCTTTGACGCTTTTTCAGTGGCGTTCTTCAAATTTCATTGGATTGGCTTGGGTAGGTACTGTTGATGGGGTATTCACACGATTTTAAGGTAGTGATTGCTTGTCAACAAGTAGGATGGGCCTTTTATATAAACTTTCCTTTTTTGAGCCTTTTCTGCTTGGTTGATGACCCGGAAAAAAAATTATATTTTTTTTTCTTGAAAACCAAAAAACCGACAAGAATTAAAGCCATCAGCAGTTTTATGCTAGTGAGAAGGCACTCAAAACAATTCTTGGTAGTGTTCTTCTATGATTGCAGATGGTGAAAAAATCAACCCCTAATCCTTGTTTTTCAAGAAACCTTTTGTCCATACTCACATTTTACAATAATCAATTTTGGATAGCTTCATCCATTTTCAACAAATGCGGTCTCTTGTATATTTTTGCTGAAGTGTACTGTGTTCGAAAAAAACTATCTACAGATAGTTTCGTGTGAGTAAATTGTAGGGGAGAGTTCCCTTGAAACGGACAATCTAATTATTATTGGTGTTAAATAATATTTCAAATGAAAAAGTTTCAAATTGTACCATCATATTATGAGCATAAGGTTTGTGGATTCACTTTTTCCGAAAAAGCAATAAAAAGGAAAGCTAGTCACTCGAGAAAATAAGTCTAAGTTTATTTCATAAAATGTCCATTTCATGGAATGTTGCCCTTGTTAGGGACAGCTATTGCCATGAAGTGGACAATGGTACAAAAACATGAGAATACTGTCATAAAGTTCTAGGAGAATAGTTAAAATCATGTAGTAGTACCGAACAGACAAAACATACAGTATTTTCTATGTTAAATATTGAATTACATAACATTCACATCTCCCTTGAATCGGAAACATTGCAGCCCATAAACTGGACGTCAATTTTCAGTCTTTTTCCAATGTCCGGTTCATGAAATATGTGGTTTTTTTAAAAAACCTGAAAATATAATTTCTACAAATCGTTATGGCAACTTATCGTCACTCGAAACGTAACTATTCACTTCGCAAATGTACGTACATACATATTTACTTTACCGGCAACCGATGCATGCCTCGTCAACAAGACGCGAGCCACAGATTCAGCCATTTTCCAAGACACGTGGCTTAATGTTGCGAAAATGGGATTTACGTAAAGTATGCTCTATTTATTACTATCGGGTGTAGTAGAAAACTATAGTGTCCAATTGGAAAGGAACTCTCCCCTACATTATTCCTGGATTTGAGGAAGGTAGTTTTTCGGTGGAATTCATAAGGAACATCTATGAATACCACCGAAAGATTACCATGCCTTTTTCAGGAATAAGGCTCATAAATCCCTTGCGGTTCCGCCTCATGATTCATCTATAATTGCCGAATTTGTTAGTAGGAAGTTCCAAACTTACTCGAATTTAAAAAGTTGAAACGAGGGAAAACGAAAATTGCTGCGATGGGTATTCCGATTTTTCCTCTTTCCATCTAGTTACGAGATCTGTGGTGAGAAATTCTACATTTATTTTTGAGTTCTTTCCGTGCCCCAATTTCAATGAGGAAATGTTCAAATCCTCAATGAGTTTAGAAAACCATGATTTTATGATAGAGGCTGTCACATTGAAAATGATCAGAAAATGCTCAAATGGAACTCGTCAAACTTCCATACAGGGTTTTCATTTCAAAACTTGCCACCCCTATTATTTCCATATAATATATATTTTTAAATCGCCGAGACCCGTCAATTTTGTTTTTGAGGGGGAACAATTTTGACGTATAAATTAGCTCTCCCCCCTTAACCCGCTACCCTCCAGAGCCACCCCTACAAAAATCTTAAATGAGAAAGGGGGTCGATTGATACTTCATATCAAAGGGCTTTTTATTCTCTATATTTTGGCATATAATTTTTCAAATTTGGGTGTTGTTGGTTTGTTGCGTTAGGCGCAAGATCGCGTTGATGCATCGAGTGAGCTCGTACGTAGAGTGTAAGTAAGTATGCGTACGCTTATCAGACGCATAAAAAAACAACTTTTTTTGTCGAAAATATTTATTTACATGTGTCGTCGAGTTTTTGCTGTTTTATAAAAATAGTGTAATAATAGGTGGTGCACATCATAAAAAGGATTACTTGAAATAAGAATATGTATTTTCTTGAATAGATTTTCTTAGATGTAAAGAAAAACGATTCATTTCAAGAATATATTCTCACTCGGAGAATATTCAATATTTCAAATCAAGTATTTAATTTTCTCAGGTCATTTTCTTATTATAAGAAAATATTCTTCATCTGAGAAAATAAATCTTTCAAAAGGAACAACTGACTCATTTCAATTCAAAATATTCGGCATTCTCATTTTAATACAATTTTTCTTTCTCGAAGAAAACTAAAGTTTTCAAGAGAGAATGATAATAATCTCAATCCAACAATGTTTTTTATCTTTGACTCAAAACAATATTTCCTTATTTTGAGGTAATTAGAATATTGCATAAAGTAAATAAATTATATTAAATCGAAATTATAATTTTTTCAAATCAATTAGACATTTTCTTGTTTGGAACCAATATAAATATTGAAAAGAGTAATTGACCAATCTGAATAGAGAACTTCTGTTTTCTAATTCCGATGTAAATGTTCCTTTATTTTGGGATAATTGGAATAATAAGGAAAGCAAATACCTCGTCCCAATTCAAAACTTCAATTTCTTTATTTCTTTTCAATAAAATTCTTCAATAACGATTATTTTCTCTATTACAAAGTGGGGAGTTCTCATTTCGTCGTTCGTCATTATTCTTGGCAACAGTTTCATCATCAATCTTTTGTATGACTGTGTCAGAATTAGAAATGCGAACTTTTAAAGGCTTCTGCACTGCAATAACAAACTAGGTGTTTGCTTTTAATTAGGAAATAATCTGCAATATATCACTGGACCTATGAATATATAAACGAATTGAACTATTTGAATTTTTTTTCGCCTGATTTTGCTTTTCGACAAATAATTTCATGCCCACTGATTTCAATGAAAAATTGTACCTGATTTCAACTATTTTCCAAGCAAAATCATGCTTTGAATATTTAATAGAGTAATCGATTGAATTACAAACTTTGTGAATTGTGATATAAAAAATGTGTAAGTATGTACAGTTCCTTAAGTACAACCTCATGTGAATATTAAAAAATTAGAGTACTATTTCATGATAAGTTATTGGTATGTATTGAGGATTTTTGACATTATCGATATTAATGGGTCAGAATATAAATGGAGATTATTTGGTAAAATTCCCAGAACAACAAGTTTTTCAATGGCAACATCGTTAGAAGAATTTTCACCTTTTCAGACATTTGAAAGTCCATTTATGCTTTGAATTATTCTGAATACCATGGCGCTTTCAAATTTAGACTCTACCGCTGGATATGTACAGTTAACAGGATTTGGATTGTTCGAATTACATGTTTTTGAAAAAAATATTCTTTTCTCAGTGAAGAAAAAAGGTTTATACCAGTAACAACATAAACAAGAATTCCATTGCAATAAATGTGTAACGGTTCATCCTCGTCTAAGAGCCAAGAAAATATTTCAATATATTCTCTTCTCTCAAGAAAATGAATTTCTTGCGACAATTACGTATCGGAAGGTTTTATTGGATAACACTACATCGGGTATGTTTCTTGACATTCGTGTGTTTCCGTATCGAAACGAATGCATCTTTCAGAAGAGAATCTTCTGAAATCTAGAGGGATGGTCAATTGCATAATTTGCAGAAGCGTTGGTGGAGTGTGAGGTTTGTGTGTGAGGTCCGGAAAAGTTCATTCAGAATTTTGAAATGGATCCGTTCATTTAGTGAAATTTTTAAACGAGTGTAATGTACCAAAGGAATTAATCCCGAATTTTCGAGGTAAGTTCATTTTACATTTTTTTAACTCCTATCATCTAAAATTTGATAAAATTCAAGAAGAAGATTGAAATTCTACAACAAAAATCGGAAGAACTTATTCTAACTAAATGGTTGTCAGAATAGCTATAATTTTTTGGAGGGTTTCTGCACCATGGATGCAGGTTATTCTGCTCTTAATTTTTTTTGGGGTATCACAGATCTCATTTCATGTTTTTTGTAAGTCGCTCATCAACTTCCACGGAAATGAAAGAGAGATGGATTGAAATTATAGAGATGTCAGATATTCAATAAAGCCTACAGGAAACTATACCTACAGCAGCAGTACTTGTATGCTTAAGATATTGCAAACATAAAGAGTATTAATTTTTATTGCTCGGCAAAGTACCAAAACAAAATTTTAGAATCAGTACGTTTCGCATATTTGTATATCTTCGGATCTATGTTTTTCAACAATTCAAAAAAAAATTATAGTCTTCACTATGAGGGCGTCAATTTGATATACCTAACACGTAGTATAATTTTCCGATTTTTTTTTCAAAATTTCACTCAAAAATAGAAATTATTTCTTTTCAACGTATATTAATTCGTCATTGGGTCACCAAACTTCATCATTGTATGTTCTAAGTCACAACTTTTTCTGTAGAATAGATTTCAAGAAATTGACAGTGAAAGACTAGCGAGTGATTCTACAAAGTTTTCGCTGTCAATCGGTTGTCCGAAACCATCAAAATGATTTTTCATGTTTAATTTGGAAAAAAACTAATTTTTGAGTTGATATACAATATTCGATTAACCATTTCAGGTGAAAATTGCCAATACAAATTCATGTTCTGGCTCATGTACCTAATTCTACCAAAAGGAAAACAAAAAAATGGAATACTCGATGAAGGAATCCTCGGAAAGTATTATTGTTCATGTTATGGTGAGTTTTCTGTAACATTTTGCTTTTACCCCATTCAATCACAAAAATGTCTCTGAAGCCCATTTAATACTTCAAAGAAACCTAATTTTTCCAAGAAAATTTATTATCATTAATAATGCACGCTTTTTCAGCAACCTGTGGATATTTCCGTTACTTTTTCAAGAAATGAAAAAGACGCCCTGGAGAAGAGAGAAATGTTGAGCTTCACGTCCTGGTAGTGGAAGAAAAGAAATTGTTCCTGAAATTCCACTTTTTTTTATGGACCCGGTGGATTCATATAAAAGAATCAAGACATTCCATATATCACATGTAAGAATAAATTATGAAATCACAATAAAATAATGATTATATTTTTGTTAATAAATAAAATGTTCCCTTTATATGTTTTTTTTATATTTAGTATAAATACCTAAGTAGCTTTTGAATCTGAATTCGAATTGAATAGTGAAAATGAAACGATGAATAATTCATTAGTTCTCAGTTTTCGAATTCCAAAATATGAAATATATTTATGTATTCTTCAGAAGAATCTCAATGTTTTAATATATTATATTTTCGATATGAGCTTTTATATAACCTTTATTCACATAAATGTACTCAACTGAAGTTTTTAATTGATTATCCATTTCTTGCATAATTACGGGTAATATGAAGTTTTGGCGACAACAAGAAACAAGAAATTGATGATTAACTTGAAAACTTCAGTTGAGTAAATTTATTCGAATAGAGGTAATATAAATAGTTCAATTCGAATATATCTTTTCTCAAACGAAGAAAATCAGATTTCTTGTAACAAAAACATAATTATTCGAAATGAAATACTCATATTCTCTGACAAAAAAATCCTTATCTTCGGCCAAGTAATTCAATTTACTCATTCTTAGATGGAAGACAAAATATATCTCAAAAGGAGTAATTGATGTTTTCAAATCAAGAAAATTGATTTCTTCGATTCAAAAAATTTGATTTTCTCAAATCTACAAAATGAGAATTGTCTCAATCAAAATCTCAATTACTTGATATGAAACAATTATTTTGTCACATAGAAGAAATAGAAAATATGATCGTAATAAGAAAATTGAATTTCTCAAGTCAAGAAAATGAAAAGTCTCGAAACAAAATTTTTGAATGTTTTCATTTAACAATTTTACGTCTTGATTTGAAATAAATTTTCTTGGAATAAGAAAATAATTCAAGTAAATTAATTTCTCAAAACAAAAGAATATTTTATCGGTTATATATAACAGAATAATTTTCTTGGAATTAAACAGCCTGTTTTATTTCAAGTAATCCTTTTTTTGTGTGTGGGAACTTTCAAATTGACACACGCCTAACTCGGCAACGCAACACCCAAATTTGAAAAATAATATGCCAAAGTATAGAGAATAAAAAGCCCTTTAAAATGATGTATCACTCGACCCCCTTTCTCATTTGATTTTTGTAGGGGTGGCTCTGGAGGGTAGGGGGTTAAAGGGGGAGAGCTAATTTATACGTCAAAATTGTTCCTCCTCAAAAACAAAATTGACGGGTCTCGGCGATTTAAAAAAAAATATATATATATGGAAATAATAGGGGTGGCAAGTTTTGAAATGAAAACCCTGTATATTGGGTTAACTGAACAAGTTTTAGATATTGATGAACCTATTTATTCAACACATGACAGTAATGACTGTCATTATCAATGCTATTTCAGACTAGTAAACTATCAAATGACACACTTGTGTGTTATAGTCCATAACTCTCTAGTGAGTTTGTAATTTTTCTTCAATTTGTATTTTTTTATGCACCGATTCTTCAAGGTATCCTTCTGCTACGGTCGAGGACTTCCATCCTTCGTGACGTGTCGTGTTACCCCCTGCATTGGCTAAAAGAGTCGCCGAAGACCTTCTCAGGCAGTGACCGGTGTAGAGCGCTGGTTCCTCCGATTTCAAGAACATTGTAAGTAATTCTTGAAATATCTTCGACAACATATTTATTTCCACACCCTGGCTGGTACACCTCCAATCTTTGTAATAAACAAGAAAGCGGCTGAAACTAGTATTCTTTGGTCTCAAATACATGTATTTTTCAAACAAAATGATCGGAAATCCCTCTTCGAGTATGCTGAAACTTGTCGATTTCTTGGTTTTAGTATATTTCCCTTTGTCTTGAATATTTTGAAGTTTTAAATTGATCCATTCATCGCATCTACAAGCATCGCTGATCCGCATTATCAAAGCCACTTCTATCAAAAAGTACTCATCGTCGGGAGATTTCTTCAAAAACTTCTCTATTTCAGGTCATTATGTCTTGGACTTCTTTGGTTTCTATCCCTGTGATTTGCTTTTCAAAAAGCTCGTTAGTTTGCCATGTTTAAAAATGTCGATCTCTAAGTTTTAGTGTCTGGCACAACTACATGAAAATATATCAAAAACTAGCATCTGCTGTCACGTTATAGCACAACAGAGCTATCCCGCACATTTTCTAACCGTACGTGATATCACGTCTGATATTTTGTGGAGTGATTGAAGTGAAAAATGGATGAAAATTTGATCGAACTTTTCAGGCTTCATGAAGTGATCCATGATCATTCTTCATTTGAGTACAGGGATCAGAATATCTGAATATCATATCCAATAAGCCCATGCAAAAATTTAATTCTTCTTTGGTCATTCTGAAATACATTTGGAACCGATCTGGGTGCTGATTGAATTATTCGTGCGCTAATTAAAGGAATTCCCCCCTTTCTCTCTCCGTTGATTTATTTGCTGAATCCTATCCCTTCTATGAGAATCGCCAGCAGCTGAAAGAAAACGCAGCTATGTTTTCTATATATTCTTCCCATTCCAAAGAGCTTGATGTAGAGAAATCTCTGTTTCGCTGCATCACTGAATTGAAAACTGCTCGAATAGCTACCTCACGACACCGCGAATGTTGAAAAGTGTGTGTCTAAGCGCAATATCATATGATGTCACGTTCAACGGGACTTCACATGAGCTCACGTGACGTAACAACGATGTGTTTTCGCCTTTAGCGACCACAAATATATCATCTACCAACCGCCCAAACACAAGCCTCTCAACACGAAAGAAACCGGACTGGACAAAATTAACGGACGAACTGAACAGATACACACTTACATTTGAAAAGGACTTACTAGAGGAAATGATCGAGCTGGAAGCATGGTGTATTATGTGTATAAAGAGGCACACTCAAACAAAATGATTTTTTTATTATAGCTTGTTAACCTATAATAAAAAAATCATTTTTTAAGACAAGCTTTTGTAATAACAACACTCATTCGCCATTTTGAAGCCGCCATCTCGAAATCCTCAATTTTGAAGAATCGAATTTCCCACCCAGCAAACCCCCAGATACCAGTTTTGAATGAAATCTGATCATAATTACAAAACTCGTCCGCCATATTGTAGCCGCCATCTTGAATTTTTCAATTTTTACAGAAGAATCATCATTGTCGAACCCAAAAACCCCCAGATACTGATTTTGAATCGAATCGGAAGATAATTACAGAACTCATCCGCCATTTTGGAGCCGCCATTTTGTTTTTTTCTATAAAAAATATTTTATGATGCATTGTCACCAGAATTATGTACAGGGTGGGCAAAATTGGTGCTACATGAACTAAAACTTTTTAACCCGAGGAGATAGAGAAAAATGAATGGCACCTTATAGTCCTCTTTTTTCTAGAAACTGATAATGCCATCAACTGAATTCCTCTATCTTCTTTCGTTTCCGAGTTATAGGCCAAAATTGAAATTTCGGCGATTTCAACTTTGGTCATTATCTCCGTTTCTGTTGATGCTAGGATGTTGAAATAAAAACATTATACAGGGACTTTTCTTATAGCAATCCAGTGGCGTAGTTTGATTTTTTCTAAGAGGTTTATTTGCTGAGTTATAACATGAAGTTGTGTTTTTTCTTATGGAAACAGTAGTTTGAAATGACTTAGAAAGAATCTCCATTTTTTTTTCCGTTTCAAAAATGTATCATATGTCATACATCGGCCCCAGATTCGTTAAGATATTATGAAAAATATGGAATTCAAATTATTGAGTATTAAGTAGGCTGAATCATAGAATTATGTGTCTCTACGAATGGTGTAATTATTATTTCATGGTTGGATACTTGATGGTGTGATCTCTGATCTCTGTTTGAAACAACTGTCAGTTATTGAAATTTGACATATTCGGATTTATGGTCAAAGCCCCTATAATTTCTTCGGTCTGCTCAGTCGAACGATGGCTTCTTAAGAGAGCCAAACACAGCCAAAGTATCTGCCAAATGTTTAAAATATCTGATATTTGAGCCATTTTTTCGCGTGAATCACGGTTCAAAACTATTTTGAAAACATTTCGAAGTGAACGTCACCAGTTCGTGTTTCGCTGAAATGCCACAATTTTAAAACGGTGACGTCATCATAGAAATGTCAATTCAATTTATGAATTTATAAGTTAGAAACATGATACCATCATGATACAGGCACCATTGTTTAAACAATGCACGCGCATAATTATAAAAATATTTATAATTTTATGTGTTTATTGGTATAATTTTTCTCCTTAGGATAAATCCTGTATTTTTAAAATGGATTCCAATCAGTTTATGTATGATTCGAATGTTCTCGTCCTGATTAACGAGTTGCTATTGGCAAAATATATGCAAAACTCATATTGCTTAAATCAAGAGGAAGAAGCCGTAATATAAATTTCAAGAATTTGAACATTCAATTTTGAAACTGAATAATGCTTCACAATTCTCAAATGAAGGTCTGCTCCTCTCGAAATGATTTGTTACTTCACAGGTTACAAAATGCATTCTAAAAACAAAGCTGTCATGTTTAAATAATATTTAAAATAAGAACGGCGAAACAAAATAAATCCAACAAACATAACCAATATTCTTCAATCAGCTGATTCCAAACTTCAAACTCAGTTCGAACTATCCCACTACCTGCTTTCAAACCGCTGCAAATTATTTCGAACCATTTGGTGCGTGACGTCACCAGTTCGACGCGAAAACACGAATATTTCAAGACGGACGAAATAGTTTTAAAATATTGTCACGCGAAAATATGGCTTTGGTTAATGACGTTCGGGGAAGCTTTGAAAATATGAATCACTATGCCCCACTATTCTCATTCGCTAAAATGAAACATTTTAACATATCATATTTTTCGTAATTTCGGAATATCTCCATTAGGTATGCCGCCAACGATGACTTCAAATTTTAATAACTGACAGTTGTTTTAAACAGAGATCAGAGATCACAACCTCAAGTATTCAATCGTGAAATGATATTTACACCATGCGTAGAGACACATAATTCTATGATTCAGCCTACTTTATACTCAATAATTTGAATTTCATATTATACAAACCATATTTTTCATAATATCTCAACGAATTCGGGGGGATGTATGACATACGATACATTTCTGAAACGGGAAAAAAATGACGATTCTCTCTAAGTCATTTCAAACTACTGTTTCCATAAGGAAGAACAAAACTTTATGTTATAACTCAGCAAATAAACCTCTTAGAAAAAATCAGAGTACGCCACTGGATTGCTATCAGAAAAGTGCCTGTATAATGTTTTATGTTTGGCTCTCTTAAGGAGCCACGTTCGAAGAAATATTCAAAAAAGAACCAGGATGAGCAGACCGAAGAAATTATAGAGGCTTTGACCATAAAACCGAATATGTCAAATTTTAATAACTGACAGTTGTTTCAAACAGAGATCAGAGATCACAACATCAAGTATTCAATCGTGAAATAATAATTACACCATGCGTAGAGACACATAATTCTATGATTCAGCCTTCTTAATACTCAATAATTTGAATTCCATATACAAACCATATTTTTCATAATATCTTAATGAATCTGAGGCCGATGTATGACATATGATACATTTTTGAAACGGAAAAAAAACGGCGATTCTTTCTAAGTCATTTCAAACTACTGTTTCCATAAGAAAAAACACAACTTCATGTTATAACTCAGCAAATAAACCTCTTAGAAAAAATCAAAGTACGCCACTGGATTGCTATCAGAAAAGTGCCTGTATAATGTTTTTATTTCAACATCCTAGCATCAACAGAAACGGAGATAATGACCAAAGTTGAAGAAATCGCCCAAATTTCAATTTTGGCCTATAACTCGGAAACAAAAGAAGATAGAGGAATACAGTTGATGGCATTATCAGTTTCTCCTTCCGACCATGAGCAAGATACTGGACAAATTGATAACGATGATTCCAACAATGTCGGCTGAAATTTTTGTTCGAATTTTTGCTATTTTTTTTACACAGCGAGTCTTTTTGATAATCGAGTAGGTTAAAATAATGCTATCCAGGGATGGATCACTCCAAAAAGTTCCTCCGGAACTTTGAAACTGTTAGATCCAAAAAATATCTGGATCTCAGTAAAAACCAACTTCACCTACTCACTGGCTTTCTCACAGGACATTGTCGCCTAAAAAAGCATCTGTTGAGAATGGGTTTATCAGACACTGATGAGTGTAGATTCTGTGGAGAGGAGGAAGAAACTCCTATTCACCTGGTTACGGAATGCTATGCCACTGCAAGCCAAAGGAAAGAGTGCTTTGGACAAGAAACTTGTAGAAGTGGGGAGTTATCCTCCTTGAAGCCGTCCCAGATTCTGGATTTCATCAAATCTCTAGAACTGGAGGGCGAGCTGTAGGAGGCGCGATGATAACAGCTCTGTCAGGGGGCACAATAGACCTTAAGGTCGCAGTGAACTGTAACCCCTTTTTACTATAACTATATAAGGCAATTGAAAATAAAAAATTCCAACTTTGCAGGTTTCCCGCCATGTTTAATATTTTTCAGAATTCTACACCACAATTGAATTGAGCCTCAAATCATACTGAGGTGTGACCAGAAATCTTTATTTCAAATGTCTCGCATAACTTTACCACAGTCATCAGTATACAGGGTGAGTCTTTGACTTTTACATTTATTTTAACAGTAGATTCGTGAGACCAAAAGAAACCTTTTTTTCATTTTCCATTTTTTGAATTCGGCTCTGTTGAACAGATACAGCCATTTGAAAAAAAAATTGGGCTAATTACGTCCCTGAAATGAATGATACTGTGGAATTGATTAAAAGTTTATATTTCTCGATTGAAATTGAGTTTATACATTTAGAGAATACTCAAGTACTAACCTTATTGGAATAAAATGTTGCAAACACGATTATTTCAACAAAAACAGTAAGTTTCATCCGGCATCCGGTTTCATGTGGCTTTTCAACTAAAAAGCCACATTTCTCCCACCAAAATGAGTTCCTTCTTCGATTTTTCTGCAGTTTGTAAACACCCATAACGTGTTCATATTTTCCTCGAAATTCTCAAACAATCTCATGAAGAAAGACTTTTCATTCAGATCATCAGAATTTATTATCAAACAACCTAACCTAATCTATTTTGTATTCAATCTGTAATAATATTTGCACAGAAAACCGACGGATTGGGTATCTCAATTATCCTTGGAGGCGCTGCCCACAGTGCCAACTATAAACAATAACAGACTGTAAACATTATGTGAAGTTCTGAAAACATCCAGTGAATTATTATTTTTATTTGATTATTTTGTGAAGTGAATTAATATAATAATAACCGTGTCGAGTTTATAAAATTCCAAGAGGAAATTGTTCAGATAGAAACATCGCCATAGATCGTGTAGTGTTATTATGTTAGGTTTTCACAGATTATCAGGTATCATCTTATTTTCCATTAATTTCAATTCAATACGTAGTTTGTATCGAGATTCATCATCAATTCATCATCAATTTTGTATTTCATCGACATTTAACTTCAATATGGACCGGTAAGTATGAATTTCTAAAAGAAACTGTGCGTATTAAATGCTCCTTGCTGTTCAATTTCATCTCCCACATTTGTGGGATTTTATTATGAAAATATCTCTACATCAACGTTTTCCATCGTTTGAATTTGAGTCTCGACAAAGTTGATAATAAATATTGTGACAACATTGTAAACTCGTTTGAAGACCAGAGAAGGAATAATGTCCGATGATATTCAATTCAGAGACGCATTCAGATTATTCTTGAAATTAATGATTTTTTCGTCAAATTTGTCGGGTGAAATTGGAAATAAATCAAAAACGACACGTTTTATTGAAAAGAATAGGAACACTTTTAGTTTCTCAAATGATTGATTATTTCGAAAATATGAACCGTTTATCTTTTGAAAGTGTTACATGATGTTTTAGTGTGTATTGATTATACTAGGAGAGATATTGAATAGGTTTCGATTGAGGAATATGCACCATGAATAGAGTAACCAATGAACCAAAAATATTTATGCCATTCTTTCACCTGAAAAATATTCATTTTATTTTCCTAACCATGACTTTCCTCCTAATATTCAAGCCACAATTACCAAATAAAGAGCATCCGAGCGGTCTGGAATCGTAATTCCCTCGTCCGCGCGCTCATTTGTTCATTCAATATCCGCGCAATCTTGACAAAATACGTGATTTCATCGCTAGACGTTCATCGAAGTCGTTAGAATGAATGTAAAACCATTAAACGAGTTTCGCGAAAACCTTTCATTATTTAATCCTCGGCCTTCTCTGAATAATCGGCCCACCGCGTGCGGAATGATAATGCCCGGCTGGCCCATGGTATTTATGCGTGCCAGACTCAGAATCGATGTTCATTCGTATGCATGGCGACCCGACAAGGCTGCTTCCTGCCTGCCTTCGGGGGAGAAACAATAAAAAAACTTGTTCGGAACTGTGGAAATCGGTCCATATTTGAATATTTCATGTTGGAAATTGAGTCGTCCTCTTCGAAATTCAAGATCGGATTCGGTTATGCGGGTGGCGGTCGAAAGGGGTATGATCTGGTGCGAATAGAAATTATTCTTATATACTTATTGACCAAGTCATGTTGAATATCCAATACCATGTGGTTCAGTTTATTCCGCTATAGATATAGAAACTGTACTCATGAGACGGGTGCCATCGGCTGAATTGAAATGAACACCTTACCGGCAATTGAGAGGGAATATAGTATCAGGATAATAAAAAATTATGAAAAAGCACAGTTGTAAAGGCAGGTGCTTTTGAGCGCTCGTTCAAGCATCTTGTAAGTTGATCCATCTTATAGGTAGATTCGCATTGAAGAATCCAACGAAACAGATTTCGGCTGCCGTAAAATATAATTTGACAGCAGCTATCAAGGATGATCATGATATCACAAAAATATTAGAAAATTCAATAATTCGCTAGCATTTTAAATGGTTAATGGTGGAGTGATGAGGGCTAAATTTAGATGTTTCAGATTGAATTTCAAGGATCAAAATATAGGTATAGAATTATGTGGATGTAGCAGAACATATAATTTGAGCTAAATCTAACCATGCATGTGCCCCAAAAATCAGTTCACATTCCCCAGCGCATTATTCAGGAATACTATTTTATATGGCAGAATAGGTGAAGGATACCTCTTAGTTTTCTTGAGATACATGGTTGTCGTATTTCACATTTTATATGCGATATAGGGGAACACAAAACGTACAAAATGACATATATGGACAAAATAACATAGGCATCATAATTTGAGTTTGGAGGTATCAAATGCGGAACTGCCTACCCCATCACACGACCCGAGGGGCTTCTATTAACCTCTGAAAATTATCAAGCGCTACTCTAGTTCATTCGGTCGTTATGAGTGATGAAAGAAATCAGTAGGTCACGAGTTTTTTTTCATTGCGCCAAATTTTTAGAAGAAAAGGTCAGTTTTCACCATTTTTTTCATTTATATTGCATTCATTTCAACTTTACTTATTTGTCATCGTATTCACAAAGCTTTTTTTATGTTAAACTAGCTGGCCCGGCGAACTTTGTTTCGCCTAAATGATACCTATACCATAGCCGCCCAGCAGTGGCAATGGGTCGTGGCTTCCGGGAAGCGGCTGCCGGGTCGCGACTGCCTAGATCCGAATGCTACCTTTAAGAAGGCCGTGCCTATACTTACTCAACTTACTGTGGATTTCACAAATCGTAATCACCAGTGATCGGAGATCAACGGCTTGGTTGGATTTCTGAACTGTCAAATCGAGTTGATTCTAGATCAAGCTCCGATCACCGGTGATATGCATTGTGAAACCCCCGTTTAACTTACCATTGCTATTTTTTCAAGCAGGAGATAAATTAGGCATAATAAAAGTGCTGTCAAATGTCATCTGTCTACTGACAAATGTCATCTGTCAAATGTCATCTGTCAAATGTCATCTGTCATCTGTCAAATGTCATCTGTCAAATGTCATCTGTCAAATGCCATCTGTCAAATGTCATCTGTCAAACGTCATCTATCAAACGTCATCTGTCAAACATCATCTGTCAAATATCATCTGTCGAATGTCATCTGTCAACCGTCATCTGTCATCTTTTCCACGGATATGAACTGTCACACAAAACAGAAATACAAAATAATATGTCAATTACTAATTATGGGCAATTTTGAATTCAGTTATTTCCGCAAATATATTTATTAGGTACCCAAACATAAATCAAGAAAATTTCAGAAATATAGAGAGAAAATGAAAATGGACAACTCACGATTGATGCTGATCGTCACATTTACTTTACAATCCGGTGAAAATTCACTGTTCCACCAACTTAAGATCTTTACCTGCTTTTGATCTGATTATAGCCTATGAATTTAATCGTCAAGATCCGATTCACTTGGCGTTTCGGCAAACATTTCTGTGTTTCTGTTCGGTGTGACAGGTCGTATCCATGGGAATATGGAAAGTTCGGTATTCCTCCAACTTGAGATGTTTATCCACTTTTTCATCTGGTAATAGCATTCCATGTACTATAAATTCTATGATTAATCCCCATGGAATATTCTTATACCGTTGGTAAGACCTACTGCACTTTTAACTATTCACTTGACATGCGATTCTGTGGAAGAAAAACTAACCTCCTTCGTCCAAATGTCAAAACCTATATAAGTACTCTATGATTGCTCGATTGATGGTAACACATAATTCTATGGGTGGTGAGAAAAAGGAAGGCTTTTATTTCTTTCCTGTAGGATTTTTTTGGGAATATTTTGTTATATAAACCTTGCCCTAACAATAATAAACACAACAAAAAAAGAATTGTCCAATTTGGTGCGATCGTTTGAACAATATGGCATTTCGAAGTTTTGAACCAACCATAGATCGCCTTTTATTAATATAGATATACTTTTTGTATTAATAAGATTTATTTCTAGTTTTATAACGCTATATGGACAAAATGACATATACAGTAAACGGACAAAATGACATAGGTATTTCAGCCGAATTGACCGTATCTACCGTATAACACCAAGACAATCCATCTCAGGCTCCATCAGCACACAAAGAACCAGGACTTGTCTTAACTCTTAATATATTCATAACAAAATATTCATCTGCGGCTAGCCCGGGAGCCAGTGACATTTTTTAGTCAGTCATTTTAACCCTGACCATAATTTGTATATAGCTTGATTTGGTCGTTTTCTTAGCCAAAGTGACCGTCAGCTGGCTCAACAGTGGTGGGTTCGCCAACGGGAGCAACGAAAACATGTAAAAAAAATATTGAGTTTCAGTCATTTTAACCCTGCTGAAATTTACAGAGATGGTAGTTTGTATAATTATTCGAATAAAAAAAATCGTCCGCTGGCTGTACTTTGGTGGAAAACCCGTCCGCTGGACATGGAAACTCGTAAAAAAAAATTTGAGTTTCAGTCATTTTAACCCTGCTGAAATTCACAGTGATGGTAGTTTGTATAATTATTCGAATAAAAAAAATCGTCCGCTGGCTGTACGTTGGTGGAAACCCCGTCCGCTGGACATGAAAACGTCCGCTGGACATGGGAACTTCTGAAAATAAATTGAGTTTCAGTCATTTTAACCCTGCTGAAATTTACAAAGATGGTAGTTTGTATAATTATTCCAATAAATTAAATCGTCCGCTGGCAGTACGCTGGTGGAAAACCCGTCCGCTGGACATGAAAACTTGTAAAAAAAAATTTTGAGTTTTAGTCATTTTAACCCTGCTGAAATTTACAGAGATGGTAGTTAATATAATTATTCGAATAAAACAAATCGTCCGCTGGTTGTACGTTGGTGGAAAACCCGTCCGCTGGACATGGAAACTTGTAAAAAAAAATTTGAGTTTCAGTCATTTTAACCCTGCTGAAATTTACAGAGATGGTAGTTTATATAATTATTCGAATAAAAAAAGTCGTCCGCTGGTTGTACGTTGGTGGAAAACCCGTCCGCTGGACATGGAAACGTGTAAAAAAAAATTTGAGTTTCAGTCATTTTAACCCTGCTGAAATTTACAGAGATGGTAGTTTATATAATTATTCGAATAAAAAAATCGTCCGCTGGCTGTACGTTGGTGGAAAACAAGTTTTCATGTCCAGCGGACGGGTTTTCCACCAACGTACAGCCAGCGGACGATTTTTTTTATTCGAATGATTATATAAACTACCATTTCTGTGAATTTCAGCAGGGTTAAAATGACTGAAACTCAATATTTTTTTTACGTGTTTTCGTTGCTCCCGTTGGCAAACCCACCACTGGTGCGCCAGCTGACGAACACTATGCTATAAGACAAATACAAATTAAGCTATATACAAATTATGGCCAGGGTTAAAATTGGTCACCAAAAACTATCACTGGCTCCCGGGCTATAAAGGCAATGCATCTTAACCTACTCTTGCTGATCCAATGAGGAGGTTTCTCCAATCCCTAAAGGACGATTCATGAGTGAACAAGGCAAACGAGAGCCGAGGACTAGATAAACGTACTTAGTTTCAACTTCTACACCTAAAATGATGCAATCAAATCAAAAAAAGGGCTCATACCTCCTACAAAGACAAGGAGACAAGTACTTAGGGCATTATTTAAAGAAGACAATGAAGAAGAAAATGTTCCTAGCAACTTTCGAGATGATGAAGACCACCGTCCTTCTATCTATTTAGATTTAGATCTTCTCCAGGATTAGCCCTGGAAAAGACTGGTTACGATGCATGCATTGCTTGCATTCGGCTCACGCATCTTGTGCTGATGTTCCTAGAAGAACCAAGTGTTTCATTTGTGAACTTTGTCAGTAGTTTTGTAACTATAAGTAGAAAACTACAGTTGCCTGTTGCCGGTATGTCATTTTGTCCATAGCATGCGAACAAAATGAATTTCGTTCATCTCAATTCATCTAAGAATATTTTATTTCTTGCTACTTTTATTCCATAAAGGTTGATTAAATTTTATAAAGAAAGGACCAAAGATCATAGGTGTAGAATATGACATTACTGTAATGCACTACTAACAAGTTATTGTCGTTTTATTTCATTAATTTTGATTTTATTAACGATATATCGATATATTTTATAACTTGATGATTAACAAAATGCGTCTTTACTTTTTAGGTTATTTATTCTCTCTGTTATTCTATGATACAATTTTAAACACAGAATATATTTCATTGACATAATTATAGTGACCTATGAAATATGACATAACAGAGTTAACCTCTAATAGGCTCTAATCCCTATCATGTAAACAAACAAAACTGTTCAAGTTTATCCATTTACCAACAGTTATGCCTCTGAAATAAAACCCTATGTCATTTTGTACGTACTTCCCCTACCTCCATTCTGCTCGGTTATGTAGGTATAAGTGTCTAATCTTATACTCTCTTGCACCAATAGCCTTTCTTATTCCTTCTCCCTAGCTCTTTTAAGGAGGTCCTCTTTTTCTTTTCTCCGTAGTTCGCCATTCTATCAGCTGTCTCCATAAACCATACCAAGATATCTTTTGTTTAATGTGTTTTCGAAATATTCAACTGGTCATTGATTTTCAAATCTCCTCATTTATGGTTTGAGGCGAAGGCCCGATATTTGGTTTCCCCAGCATTGTTTCTTTCAAACCATTTCGTCAGAGTCCTTATTTCCTCGATCGCTTGGTTTTTCAGATATTCAGAGGCCCAATCATGCTTGCTATGGTACCGCAAACGTTATTCTTGTAAAGCTTGTATGACTGACGTAACTTTTTCATTTCAGTTTAAATCGCCATTCCTTTGTGAAATCCAAACTTGTTCTCGGACATACAGGGTGTCCCACTAGTGCCGCAGCGGACGATATACGCGTAACGGTCTGAGTTCGGAAAAAATTTTTGATGCAGACTTGATATACTCCAAGAAGAGCACAACCTAAAGATATTTTCGAATATATCGGGTGGCCCACAAAAGAGGAATAGCAAGTGACTTTGTTTTTTCAAATGGAACACCCTATATTCAACAGTGTTTTTCAATTCTCTGAAACTTCCTGCATGCTTTCGTATACTTTTCACATATTTTTATTCAACAGTTTTTGAAATATTGTCCATTTTGACAAAAAAATGAGACTTGTAGAGGCTATGTTATCCAATTATATTTCAGGAACCCTTGCACATACCAATAACAGTTTTATATGGATTGAAAGACAAGACTTCAAAGTATCCTACCCAGCTATAATAAAGCATCTTCAGCATACAGAGTGTCCACAAAAAGACTATCAACATGACGAATTTCAAATCGATTTTTCTTCATTTTTTCAAATGGAATGCATATAATTTTTTTCATCATTGTAATCACCATTCATTTTACTTCATTTTTTGTCCAATACATGATATGCATATCTCTAACGGAATAGGATTTTTAAGAGCTTTTTCGAAATGTTTCCCTAAAATACACGTATACCTTCGAATTCAAATAGCAGATTTGGCTTTTCTGTGGTTATTGAGAACTGTCAAATTATTCCACTCAGAATTAGCATCATTGAAGCTTCAATTCATATTATAGCGAAATGAGGAACTAGAAGGTTTTGATGTATCTACTCAAAAATGTGATGAAATCAGTTACTGAAGACAGAAACTTGCTTTCTGTACCCGTTTTTCAAAATACATTTTCGATAATTTTCTATGTTTCTACTTGGAACGTCGAATCTTCCAAAAATTTCAAACAAGCTTTGAGTTAGCGAGCTTGAAGATCTGCGTGCGTGCCTGTGAAACATATGAATATCATTTTTCGAAGAAAGTTGTATAAGGATAAGAGCGGGCACTTTTTTGTATCCTGAAGTTTTGAAACTCGTTTTTTTGAAGCATTCATAACTTGTACATTCAAACTCATTGGTATTTTTTGAATTTTCACATCATTGTGTGAGTATTCATCCAATCCGTAAAAACTATGATGATTTGAATTGAAGCTGCAATGATGTTAATTTTGAATATAATAATTTGACAGTTCCCACTAACCACAGAAAAGCCAAATCTGCTTTTTGAATTCGAAAGTAAATGTGAATTTGGAGGAAAAACTCTAAAAAATCCTATTCCGTTAGAGATATGCATATCATGTATTTGACAAAAAATGAAGTAAAATGAATGGTGATTACAATGATGAAAAAAAATTATATGCATTGCATTTGAAAAAATGAAGAAAAATCGATTTTAAATTCGTCATGTCGATAGTCTTTTTGTGGACACACTGTATGCTGAAGATGCTTTATTATAGTTGGGTAGGATACTTCGAAGTCTTGTCTTTCAATCCATATAACACTGTTATTGGTTTGTGCAAGGGTTTGTGAAATATAATTGTATAACATAGCCTCTACAAGTATCATTTTTTTGTCAAAATGGCCAATATTTCGAAAACTGTCGAATAAAAATATGTGAAAAGTAACCGGAAGCATGCATGAAGTTTCAGAGAATTGAAAAACAGTATTGAATATAGGGTGTCCCATTTGAAAAAACAAAGTCACCCTGTATTCCTCTTTTGTGGGCCACCCTATATATTCGAAAATATTTTTAGGTTGTGCTCTTTTTGTAGTATATCAAGTCTGCATCAAAAAAATTTGCAAAACGCAGTCCGTTACGCGTATATCGTCCGCTGCGGCACTAGTGGGACACCCTGTAGTACCGGGATCCATGTCGCGATCCGGAATCGACAGCCCTGTTCCAATAACATATTTCAAAGAACTATCAAATATTCAGTTGAAGCTTGGCCATAGAATTGAATTAAAAAGAACTAATCACAATATAGTCCTCATAGCTAACAGTGCCACGGAATTGGAGGAATTGTTGACTGAGTTGAACTTGGCGGCGATAAATGGGGGGCTTGAAATGAACTCTAGGAAGACAAAGACTTTGAGTCCGGAGAACAACAACTTCTGCGTTCAAAATAGTATCGTTGAAAATTTAAGCGAATACGTATATCTTGGTCATACCATCAAGCTTGGAAAGGACAACCAACATGTGTAGATAACAAGACGGATAAGGTTGGCATGGGCAGCTTTTGGTAGATTGCAGTGGCGGCTCGTCGGGGTAGGCAAGGTAGGCGGCGCCTACCTTGGAAAATCTTTGGAGAAATTATAAAACGATTCTTATATTTTTACGTATCAGATCCCTCTATTCAATTATAATTTTTAATTATAATATGTTATCGAAGAATTTTTCATTCAAAAATCTGGCACGCGATTGTGATATTTCACCCTTCAGCTGGCGTTGTATCCCTGCCACGACCATATTTCGCTTTCATTGTAACGGAAGGCGATCTATCCCAGCGCCTGCGATTCGATCACAACACGTCAGCCCTGCCGAGTGCCGCGGAATCTACCAATGAATCAGTAAAGGATGGAGACACTGGCGTATAGAGTGAAAAGTGAAACATGCGAAATTGAGGAGCAGAGTAGGCGATGAGCTCGTCCGCCTTCGGCTACTTTCGAGAATGATCGCTCAGCGTGTCCGTTCCCGCGCAGCGGTAGATTTGAAACGATTCATTTTCAGTTCAGTGATTATTAATATTGATAAATAATAATATTTGAGGTTAGAATGTGTTTGCGCATTGGCACTTGTGTTTTATAATAATCCCTATTTGATTTGAAGACTATCCGAAACCAGCAGAACCCGTTAATTACCTTCCTATATCTATTTACTTGTTTTAGTTTAGTTGGAACATTAGGTCGTATTTCCAAATTCTTGAGAAATGAATCCCATTCATGATTTTATTTGTTTCTTACTGTAAATTCCTTTTTCGCGGTTGAACGATAATATTCGCGAAGAAATTGTTACAATTGGCCGACCGACATAATCTCTTAATCTTATTATAAAACCCCCAGAATACTCTAGATTTGAAATTTTTTTCACGTTCTTTCAAAACCCATTGGTATTAAAGTCACCATTGGTTGTGCTGTAGCTCTTTCAACCAGTCTTTATTGCAATTATTGAAATTCAATGAAAAATGTACGTTTGCCGTCGCTAGCACTTATTTCGATAGAAAAAACTGTTATGTTCGCTGCAGAAGGCGGATGATTTCATAGATCAAATAATCATAAGTTCGATTTATCAAGATCGGCGTATTAATTTAATTTATAAGACATGAAAATTGGTAAGCGTGCATCTATAACAAAATAACAATAACAAAGCAGGGGGGGTAGTGAAAGGGTATTTCTTGATCATTTCATAAAAACATAATGCAAAATTTGTTTGTCGCCTAACCGCATCCAAACCTCACGAGCCGCCGCTGGTAGATTGCGTACTGCCTGTGCAAACCTATGGGCTCGAAACCATCAGTTCAACTAGAGCATTTGCAAATAAAATCGCAACGACACAAAGAGCAATGTTGGTAGTCTCCCTCAGGGACAAAATAAGAAATGAAAAAATAAGGAAGCAGACCAAGGTCAGGGACGTGATTCAGGAGGTGGCTGAGATAAAGTGGAATTGGGCTGGTCATGTCGCTAGAATGGCTGGAAATAGGTGGGCTTATAGAACAACCGTATGGAGACCCAGACAAACAGAAAAAAAGCGTTGGGCGTCCGCAGAAACGATGGGTCGACGATATGAGGAAGGTGGCTAGAAAGAATCGGACACTTGCGGCACAAGACAGAATGGCGTGGAAATGTTAAAGAGAGACCTATGTCCAGTAGTGGATGAGCACAGGTTGAGAAAGAAGAAGAAGAATCACAAGGGACTGACGCCCCCGATCGCCGTAAAGGACCCCGCACTTTTTCTATGGGAAATGGCGTTCCGTCAAATTTTCTAAAATTTTGGTATAATGTATAGTACTCGACATACTGATCAAAAGTGTCCATGGCCCAAGTCAATCCTATTAGACTACAGGCCCGTGTCGAAAATTGATGGGTCATTTGAACCAGAGGATGACCTATCTAGAACGATAGAAGGACATAAAATAATAAGATTCAGCACTATGCCGTCACTTGTAAGCTGTCCAACTGAGTACAGGTGGCAATTCAAAAGGACAGGTAGACTGGGTACATTTGGGTCATATGACTTTTTACGGCATTCTTACCATCGATAGCTCCATGGAAAATAATAGGAAAACGGGCAGTGCCGTACAAAAATGATGCGCTATATATTCGGAAAATTTTTTTGATTTTCCGAAAATTTCCATGGTAAAATAAGTCATTTGACTTTGTACGGCGTCAGTTTTATACGGTTGACATACATCTTCTAATCCATTATTCAGCAACGCCGTACAAAAATCATGCGACAAAGGGAAAAAATCGAGGGTTGCAACCCCCTCTCTTGCCGTGCTCCAGCGGGTCATTTGAAAAAGTACGGCTTCGGTTCCAAAACATTATCCAGCACTCAAAATTACTATTAAAAATAAGGCCGTCAGAAAAAAATTGTTCATTTTGATGTTATATCAATAATTATCTTAATTTCATCTTATGCTTGACCCATAAAGCTCTAAAGTCATTTGACCCAGTACGGCAACTTCTTTTTTTACATGATACTTTAAGATACAATTCTTATATTATATTGCCGTTCAAAAGAAACTGTTCTAAAAAAAATTATAGAGAAATACAAAAAGTGAAATTTTTCATATAATTGTAAAAGTTTGGAACTCATAGATTAATGATATACAACAATTTTCTACATTTTATCCCTTGTTTTGAATAGTATGGTAAATAAATTAGGAACAAATGATGCCGTACATTGTTATCCAGACCATATCATTTAGGATGATGAAAATTGCGCTACCATTTTAAGGATACTCTATGGTCATTTGATACTGTACGGCATCAACATATTTTTGAAGAGAAAAATTGAAAAAATGACAAAATCATTATACCGTCTGAAGTGTTTATATCATACCCAACAAGTGAAACCGTCAATCCAAGTATCAACAGTTTTGTATACTTTTTGGTTTAAAAAAGGTATACTTGAAACATTATTGATACATATATAATTGATTGTTCCCTGTATTAATGTGAATGAATAAATTAACTATTCTCTTGAAAAATTTTATATATTTATAACTATCAATGGTGATAATAACACAAATTTAATAACTTAAATTATTCGCTATCCGAATCAACCTCTGAGTTGGGCCGCGTGAAGTTAGCGAAAAGTTGGTGGAACAAATTCTGAAACCAAGATCAGTATTTAGTACTGAATTTGTTCTAATTTGTTCTGTATCAATCATCCCCAGCACCCTTATGGTCAGTGGCGTAGTAACGCCACCACGGGCCTGTGTTCAAGATATTTTCCGGGCCCCTACCCTCCCTATTATCGCTAGTCGTCCCAAGCGTCCGGGCCCCTTATAGGGGCCCGGGCCTGTGTTCTTCGAACACGCCGAACACTGGTCACTACGCCACTGCTTATGGTTTTCGAGTTATTCGCATGTCTTTGATTTGGTGCTGACTTCACGCTCAGCACCAACATGTTCGAATTTGGAAAAAATGTTTATGCCAATAATTAGTCCCGAATTTGTTCCAATTTGTTCTGAAGAAAATTCTCCGATATCATTTTTCGTTAACGAGTTATTCACATTCGTAACATTCGGTGGTGACGTCACACCCAGCTCCAAAGCTTTTTGTTCTCCAAGAAATTCGAAGAAATTTTGATGCAAATATTTAGTACCCAATTTGTTCCAATCAGTAAAAGTTGTTTTGTTGAAATACCATTGTTGGTTTTCGAGTTATATGAATAATTGTTTTGAGCGAGGGACGCGAGCGTGAAGTTAGCGATAAAGTTTTAAATTATCACTTTTTTTTTTCAACATATATTAATATTAGTACTGAATTTGTTCCAATTTGTTCTAAAAAGAACGAATCAATTTCATTATTAGTTTTCCAGATATTAAGACTTTACGATTTGATGACGTCACAGTAGGTTAGGTGTACCTCTGAATCTCCATTCGCGACCATACCGCTGTCGGCAGCCGCTCTTATCACGTTTGAATGCAGATTTGGATTCAGGACCAATTCGTTTCTTATTCTCGCTTATTAAATTGTTAGGAATTAATTATTTATATATCAACAACTTCTAAATTTGTAGTTTCCGTTATTTGGACTCGGTGAAATCCTTTTTATACGGAGGTAATTTTTCAAATTGAAGCAAATTATTCAGTTAGATAAATCGTCTGTTATACAGCCATACAGGGCGAGTCTTCGACGTGAACATATAAAGGGTGTTTCAAATTGCGTGGTTTTTTTCAAGAATAAATAAAATCCATATGTCGCATTGAATTCTTCGGGGTATTTTGGCATTCAAGAAGTATGATGTATGACATTTATAAAGAAGGCTTCGAACGAGTGTATCGAACTGACAGATATTCGTGACACGATATCTGTTTCTGTTGACAATATGAACCAAGTTCAACATTTTGCCATTTTTTAGAAGTGGAATTTCAATATTCTTTCCGTTACCGGATGTATTGAATTTCTGGGGTGAGAATTCCGCAGTATCTCTTACTTTTCACTTTTTTGATTTTCCTAATCCACCCCAGTGCATCATTTCATGAACGGGCAATGGTCAATGGCGTGACCATTATAGATGTCCATTGCAATATTACATTTATAATATCATGGATGTTGCCCTAAAATGGATATTATCTGAGTTAATATCCACTTTAGGGCAAGGGTGTGATGCATACACTCACATTATTTTTTAACGTAGATTCAATATCTGCCATAAAAAAATGGGGCTCTAATTTGAAAAAATAGATTTTTAACGATTTTGTCATCCCTTACTTTGAAAGCGATTTTTTCACCCCCTGTATCATGAATCGCGATTTCGATTTTTAAAGTGGATACATCAATCTTACATCATGAAAAATCCCAAAAATGAAAATTTTCCATCCAAAAACCTCGAAGTTATTCTTGTTTCAGCGGAGCTCTATTTTTGATTTTTTTATTGAATTTTCCCGCTCAGAGAGAATTTTCCAACCAAAACTGAAGAATGTTACATCAAAATAACTTGAAATTTTCTAAGGAATCTATTTCTGCAATAAAAAAATGGTGTTATAATTTGAAAAACGGAAGTTGACGTCATTTCCGGAAAAACCGGAGGTGCTCATGCCTTGAAAATATTTTAGATTTCATCAGCATCGTGAAATACTTATAAGTGCTGAATTTCATGAAAATACGTTCAGTAGTTTCCCGTATAAATATGGGTGAGGTTCCTCGTGAAAGACCCTGTATACGGTGTGATTTTGAATATTGTTTTTTTCCAGATGAATGTATTTTTTTTTTATTTTGAATAATTAACAAATTGTATTATTACTTTTTTTATAAACTTGAAATATTGACCTGATCACTTACTTTTGAAGGCTGTTCTGTAGAATGTAGTAGGAGAAAAAATAAAATTTTGTTGAAGAGTCCAAAAAAATTTATTTCAAGTTCGCAACATAACATTAATTCAGAGAATTTCTTTACGAAGTGAATTCTATGTTGAAATACTTACTCTGGTTCTTCGCAAAGTATTTACTCTATTAGACAGACTTTTTGTTGAATTATTCCAAAAATCTTGTGGTTTAGCTAATCAAATTGCCCGCAATTCATTAGCTGAATTTTCTAATTTTTGGTGAGAGCGAGAGATTTGGTTTAACCGCCTCGACATTTCGGCCAAACATATTCAATACAATTCATGTCTGGTAAATAAGGTGGCCAATCCATTCTTGTGATCCCATGATATTCTATGCGGTCATTTACAATTCTCGCTCGATGGGGACGAGCGTTATCAATGTTATCATTTATGAGAATTAATAAGTAATTGCGGCCATCAAAACATATTCCTCCACAAACACACAAACTGATCTTGTTCCAAAAGACGTGCTTTCAAGTATGCAACTCTCATTGTATCGTTGACTTCTTTCCCTCCATACTCAAATTTACAGCATGCAATCTTCTTCTACTCAACTGTTTGTCCACTAATTATTCTTTCAGTTGCTTGTCTAAAGACACTGTTAATTCGGGAAGCCGTGAATGTTCGATTTATTTTTGCCGTGACAACCAAAGAGCGGTCTTCAGCTTCAGTTGCTGCTCGTTCTCGTCCTCCTTCATACGTATAGACAGCAGATCCTATTCTAAGAAACCGATTCCAAGCTCTACTAACTCCACTTTGTGAAGCATTCACATTTCTTGCGACAAACCAGGAACAGCGAATTTTTTCTCAATAAATCAATTGTGTGAGTTGCAAAATGAGGTGTAGCGCCATTCTGTTGAAACCAAATATCTTCTAGATCTATATTCCTTGATTCAGGCCACAAAAATTCGTCTAATGGACATTTCAGGGTCTTCTGCAACATTTTCACGAACCAAATATTTCCTTGTCAAGGACCGCTACGACTGTATTTTTCACTTTTTTGATCTTCCATCGAACCGGTCTCTTGAAATTCTCCAATAATTCGACCAACAGTGCTTTCAGATGGACGATTATGTAAACCATAAAATTCACGTAATTTTTCGAAAACACTCTTCACAGAACGCT
Source organism: Adalia bipunctata (assembly GCA_910592335.1). Classification (NCBI taxonomy): domain Eukaryota; kingdom Metazoa; phylum Arthropoda; class Insecta; order Coleoptera; family Coccinellidae; genus Adalia; species Adalia bipunctata. Next base: position 29,486,297 of record OU342951.1, read on the forward strand.
GATTTCCATAAAATAATTCAACAATTTCAACGCGTTGTTGTATAGTGTACGGAGCCATTTTTATAAATGTCATAAATCACACTTCTTGAATGCCAAAATACCCAGACGAATTCAATGCGCCATCTATATTTTATTTATTCTTGAAAAAACCACGCAATTTGAAACAACCTATATACAGGGTGAGTCTTTGACTTGTACATATATTTTAACTGAAGATTCTTGAGGTCAAAAGAAACCTTTTTTTCATTTTCCATTTTTCCGAATTCGGCTCTGTTAAAAAGATATAGCCATTTAAAAAAAAAAATTGGGCTCATTACGTTCCTGATAAAATTCTCTTGAATTGATGCAAAGTTCATATTTTTCGATAGAAATTGAGTTTATACATTTAGGGAATACTCTAGTACTAACCTTATTGGAATTAAAATGTTGCAAACACGATGATTTCAACAAAAACAGTTAGTTTAGAAGGATTATATCTGCAACTGAAAACAGTGAAAACCCACATTTCTCACACCAAAATAGGTTCCTTCTTCGATTTTTCTGCAGATTAGTTTGTGAACACTATTAACTTGTTCATATTCTCCACGAAATTCCCAAACAATATCATGAAAAAAGACTTTTAATTCAGATCATCAGAATTTATTATTAAACAACCTAACCTAATCTATTTTGTATCCATTCTGTGAATGTTTGCACAGAAATTTCAAGGAAATGTTGTCAGCTTTCTGATATTTCATAGAGGTTAAGGATTTGTTACGAACCATAGAATAAATCACGATACACTTGTGTACCGTGGTATAAATATCTATGAATTCTGCCGTTTCCTTCCATCATAAATCGAGTTTGCCGCCAATTTTACCACGCGGCACGCATGCGTCGAGCGAAAACCGAAAGATTGGTTAGGTAGGCCAACTATAAACAATAACAAACCAGAGTCTCTGAACAAACTGTAAACATTATGTGAAGTTCTGAATACATTCAGTGTTCTAATGTGGTTCATTATGTTAAGTGAATTATAATAATCTTAACCGTGTCGAGTTTATAAAATTCCAGGAGGATATTGTCATCGACACAGATGATCATAAGGTATCATTTCAGTTTTCATTAATTTCAATTTTATCTCCCACATTTGTGGGATTTTATTATTAAAATATCTCGACAAAGTTGATAAATATTGTGACAACATTGTGAACTCGTTTAGACCAGAGAAAAAATAATATTCGATGATATTTAATTCAGAGACGCATTCAGATTATTCTTGAAATTAATGATTTTTTCGTCAAATTTCTCCGGGTAAAATTGGAAATAACTCGGAAACGACGCGTTTTATTGAAAAAAAATAAGAATACTTTTAGTTTCTTAAATGATTGATTCTTTCGAAAATATGAACCGTTTATCTTTTCAAAGTGATTTTATGGTGTTTTAGCGTGTATTGATGAGTCGACTACCCTGTAACTTTTATACTAGTAGAGATATTGAATAGGTTTCAATTCAGGAATATGCACCATGAATAGAGTAAAAACTCAACCAAAATTCAGTTCATTCGAAATAACGGTTCCGAAGATATAAACAGAAAAGTGTTTTTTTCATGGATTTTCGACACCCTGTATCTTCGAAACCAAACCGAATTTTGAAAAATGGTCTAGGAAAAAAGTGTATCGTTTGATGAGAGGAATCTACAGTTAAAATATATGTACAAGTCAAAGACTCACCCTGTATGTTCAGGTCGAAGACTCGCCCTGTATAACAGACGATTTATCTAACTGAATGATTTGCTTCAATCTGAAAAATTGCCTCCGTATAAAGAGGATTTCACTGAGTCCAGATAACGGAAACTACAAATTAAGAAGTCGTTGATATAAATAATTATTTCCTATCCATTTGATAAGCGATTATAAGAAACGAATTGGTCCTGAATCCAAACCTGCATTCAAACGTGATAAGAGCGGCTGCGTGCGGCGCATGATCAGAGAGGCAACGGCTCTTTTCATGTTTGATTTATGACCAATTACAGATAGCTTTGTATGAGCCAAAACTGCCGACAGTGGTATGGTCGCGAGCTAAACCTACTGTGACGTCATCATATCGTAAAGTCTTAATATCTGGAAAACTAATAATGAAATTGATTCGTTCTTTTTAGAACAAATTGGAACAAATTGAGTACTAATATATGTTGAAAAAAAAAAGTGATAATTTAAAACTTTATCGCTAACTTCACGCTCGCGTCCCTCGCTCAAAACAATTGTTCATAACTCGAAAACCAACAATGGTATTTCAACAAAACAACTTTTATTGATTGGAACAAATTGGGTACTGAATATTTGCATCAAAATTTCTTCGAATTTCTTGGAGAACAAAAAGCTTTGGAGCTGGGTGTGACGTCACCACCGAATGTTACGAATGTGAATAACTCGTTAACGAAAAATGATATCGGAGAATTTTCTTCAGAACAAATTGGAACAAATTCGGGACTAATTATTGGCATAAATTTTTTTTCCAAATTCAAACATGTTGGTGCTGAGCGTGAAGTCAGCACCAAATCAAAGACATGCGAATAACTCGAAAACCATAAGGGTGCTGGGGATGATTGATACAGAACAAATTAGAACAAATTCAGTACTAAATATTGAGCTTGGTTTCAGAATTTGTTCCACCAACTTTTCGCTAACTTCACGCGGCCTCTGAGTTGTTAATATTGGATATACTGTTTATTCAATATTTACAGTGTTTTCATTCGCATTTGGAAGAATGATTTGAGAATGAAGACACATAACTCATTGAGTTAGTTACGATTTCCTGCTACAGGGGGCGCTAATTTATTTACCTTAATACTATTCAAAACAGGGGATGAAATGTAGAAAATTGTTATATATCATTAATCTATGAGTTCCAAACTCTTACAATAATATGAAAAATTTCACTTTTTGTATTTCTCTATAATTTTTTTCAGAACAGTTTCTTTTGAACGGCAATATAATATAAGAATTGTATCTTAAAGTATCATGTAAAAAAGAAGTTGCCGTACTGGGTCAAATGACTTTAGAGCTTTATGGGTCAAGCATAAGATGAAATTAAGATAATTATTGATATAACATCAAAATGAACAATTTTTTTTTGACGGCCTTATTTTTAATAGTAATTTTGAGTGCTGGATAATGTTTTGGAACCGAAGCCGTACTTTTTCCAATGACCCCCTGGAGCACGGCAAGAGAGGGGGTTGCAACCCTCGATTTTGTCCCTTTGTCGCATGATTTTTGTACGGCGTTGCTGAATAATGGATTAGACGATGTATGGCAACCGTATAAAACTGATGCCGTACAAAGTCAAATGACCTATTTTACCATGGAAATTTTCGGAAAATCAAAAAAATTTTCCGAATATATGGCGCATCATTTTTGTACGGCACTGCCCGTTTTCCTATTATTTTCCATGGAGCTATCGATGGTAAAAATGCCGTCAAAAGTCATATGACCCAAATGTACCCAGTCTACCTGTCCTTTTGAATTGCCACCTGTACTCAGTTGGACAGCTTACAAGTGACGGCATAGTGCTGAATCTTATTATTTTATGTCCTTCTATCGTTCTAGATAGGTCACCTTCTGGTTCAAATGACCCATCAATTTTCGACACGGGCCTGTTGTAGTCTATATGACTAGTTTTCGAGGGCGTTGAAGTTGAGAATAGGGATTGCAAATTTACCGAATTTGAATTTACCGGTAATTCGGTAAATTATTTTAAAAATTACCGGTTTACCGGCATTTACCGGTTTTTTCCGACATGAAAGAATATGCCACAAAATAAATAACCAAAGTTTAATTTTTATCGGATAAAAACAACAGAAGAGTGAAACTCTAGGTCCATTAAAAAAAACAATATACCTAACTTAAAGACTAGTAAGAGGCCATAAAACATTCGAAAAAGTTCAGTTCGGTTTTCGTCCATGATTAAAATTTTAATGAAAACTTTTCAGGAATTTGGACAATACTTTATTTTCTCAAATACTATTCAATGTGCCGACGTTTCGGAGGCGGGTTCCTCCTTCTTCAGGGCTTGAGAATATTAAGTTTTTCGAGAAAATATTAAAAAGGAATAATCTCTCATAAATACAGATTAAAACATTCATTGTTTAAGACAATAGAGTATTGTCCAAATTCCTGAAAAGTTTTTACTAAAATTCGAAATAGTAATCCAAATGAAAAATTATCTGTCGTTTCTAACTTTTTCAACGACTCGTCCGATTCCTTTAGGCCCTGAGAAAACAAAGCTTATAAGCTTTGTTTTCTCAGGACCTTTTTCATTAAACTAAAGGGATCGAGAGAATGTAAATGTGTGAAGAAGAAATAGCAATATTTTTAGAAAGAGGGATTTCAGGATAAATACTTAGAAATGGCTTTCGCAGCACTCATGACAACTCCTAGTGTGGAGTCCAAAAAAGCCATAACCTCGGCATAACAATTATAACAAAGATTAGGTCGCGGCTAAGTGGTGAAAGTATTGATATATCAATACAATAAGATTATGTCTCCACACTAGTAGGCCAAGTTGTCATGAGTGCTGCGAAAGCCATTTCTGAGTATTTCCCCTGTTCCATGGTGCCAGTTTTCTCCGCTTTGGGGGGGTTCAAACGGTGAAGCTGGTGCAGAGAAGCAAGAAGAAGAAGAAGTATTTCCCCTGAATTACCTCTTTCCAAAAATATTGCATTTCCTTTTCACACATTTACACACTTGAATATTTTACAATCCATCCCGTCCTGCCCGTGCATTACAGAAACAACGGATCAGCTCTGGCATTTTTTTACCGAAATTACCGGTAAAAGATGTCGGTTTCTTCGTCGGTAATTTGAAGTACATTAAGGGCGGTAAATCGGTAAACCGGTAAATCGGTAAACCGGGAATGCAATTCCTAGTTGAGAATTACCCACTTTTACTACGCCCGTATCTCGGAACAGAATCGAATGAACTTCAATTTTTCTCAAGAAACATTTCATTACATCCCCGAGGAGCAAGCATATAGAGGAATATGACCGAAAATCGTTACGAATACAGGGTAATCCATAATTTAATGCATGCCCGATATGGAAAGTATAAAATTTGTCAGTTCCAGAGCAAGAACGTTCGCAAAATGAACTATTACACTAGATATGTTGTTGTTACATCGAAAAAGTCTGAGATACCCAGAATTTATACTGGGTGATCCATTATAATAGAAACTATTCTCAAGGAAGGTTAAATGGATACCCTGTATTTATGGGTTGATTCAAGGCGTTTGTTTAATTCATGGACTTCAAAGAAAACAGGAAGATTCAGTCATGAAATGAACTTTGAACCTCACGAAAATACCCAAAAATCACTTCTTTTTTTCATGACCCTCTATTTCAAGATAAATTCGATGACGTGGGAGTTTTATTTCACCATTGAACTTGATATAAAAACATCAATACGGCTGAGAGTTTTTATCCACTTCCTATGACCAGATTTTTTTTATGTAATATGAAAATTATTTATTTATGTTATTCTATTCTTATTCCAGCTAAAAATCTGGTCATAGGAAGTTGATAAAAACTCTCAGTCGTATTGATGTTTTTATATTAAGTACAATGGTGAAAGAAAACTCCCACCTCATCGAATTTATCTTGAAATAGAGGGTGATGAAAAAAAGAGGTGGTTTTTGGGTATTCTCGTGAGGTTCAAAGTTCATTTCATGACTGAATCACCCTGTATTCTTTGAAGTCCATGAATTAAACAAACGCCTTGAATCAACCCATAAATACAGGGTGTCTATTTAACCTTCCTTTTCCTTGAGAATAGTTTCTATAATAATGGATCACCCAGTATAAATTCTGGGTATTTCACACTTTTTCGATGTAACAACAACATATTTAGTGTTTATTTATTTATTTATTTATTTATTTAGCGTATGGATGCTTTACAATACGATAGGAAGAAATTTTAAGTAAAGGTAAAAGTACATAGATATATTACAATATAGCACTGAGGATCTTAAGATAAACTATATGTTGATGTCCAAACTGCACAGCCACTCGATAGCGCCTTGAGAGCACTCTGCGAAGTCCTGTAGGTTTCCGCCATAGGCACGGTTTGGGCAGTCTGAAACGATATGGTGGATCGTTTGTCTCGGTGATCCACAATCGCACTGCGGACTGTCTGCGAGGCCCCATCGGTGTAGGGAATCGGCACATTTACCCTGTCCTGTCCGTATTCGGTTAAGCTTCGACCAAGTGGAACGAGGGAGATCTGAGCCTTTGAAGCCGAGTTCTGGGTTGGGTAATAGTGTAATAGTTCATTTTGCGAACGTTCTTGCTCTGGAACTGACATATTTTATACTTTCCATATCGGGCATGCATTAAATTATGGATAACCCTGTATTCGTAACGATTTTCGGTCATAGCTCTCTATATGCTTGCTCCTTGGGGATGTAATGAAATGTTTCTTGAGAAAAATTGAAGTTCATTCGATTCTGTGTCGAGATACGGGCGTAGTAAAAGTGGGTAATTCTCAACTTCAACGCCCTGTATCTCAAAAACTAGTCATAGGATTGAGTTGGGACCATGGACACTTTTGATCAGTATGTTGAGTACTATATTATACCAAAATTTCAGAAAATTTGACGGAACGCCATTTCCCATAGAAAAAGTGCGGGGTCCTTTATCTTCAAATACTTATATATTATAGTAAATTATTCAGTCTTGAGCGCACCAACCTTCTTCCTCGACGATATCTTCCAGATGTCCTCTTGTAATGAGTCCGAGTTTTTTTCTGAACGAATGGCTCATAATTGTGTACTGAACTGAAATCTCAATTCACATTTTATTCATTGATTTCATGGAAGTTCGTATTTTGTAATGATGTTTCAAATGATGATTCTCTTCTTTTCGATACAATAATGTACAAATTTCCAATTCAACATAAGCAGAAAGATCTGAGGTCTGATATTAAAGTGGCGACTTAAACTTTCTTGTGATACTGATAGATCAATAATTCAAAACCATTAGCTCAAAATTAGATATTCAACTAACGCAGTACCGAAAGGAGGGTATCGTCAAACTTCAGAATCATATTTTATTCAAAACCGATGCAGCTTTCGGTCTCCTTCAGCCTCCAGGTAATCGTAATCTTCGTTTCGAAATGTTATTCGTCAAGAATATTATCAACCTCACGTAATTATTATAAGATTGAAATAATATTTTGAGTATACTTTTCTCATAAGTATTCAGCTACTTTCAAGTTAGCAGAGTTGAGTGAATAGAACGGGTACAGATGTGCACGCTATTGGTGATTCATACCATGCGTTACACTATCTGGTGTTTATTTTCGAAATACTTCACCAATATCTCATTCATATCCAGTATTTATGGCTTTTCCATAATGGAAAGCATAGTCAAGTTTCAGGAATCCTATGAAAACGTCTTGGCCCGAATATCTGAGGCACCTATCTGAAAATATGGGGCATAAAAATTCAGAACCCAAGATCTTGAAAGAATTGGACAGATGAATTACATTGCAGGAATCTATTATCTCAGCATATCATAGTTTTTCACCCCAGTTCAGACTGTCGAATTGCATGACAAAATTGAGGTCAAGTGAACTGGGTGAAACCAGTAGTAGCAGGTGTCTCGTATGTCTAAAAGATCAGGCTTCGAAAATAACTTGGACGTCTATAAATCAGCCCCAAAAAAAAGAAAAAGTCCGAGCGAGCTTGGTTAGAGCAGCTCTTTGGGGGGCTCAATTTACCATGAAGCTGCAATGAATTTCTGAGTATAACCAAACAGTAGCCACTGATAATCCATCCACGTAACTGATGACAGTTTAGGACATCTTCTGGAGGTTCACTTTTCTATATTCAATGAAATTGACAACACCTGTGACAAGGCTCGCCAACGATTATTTTGGTGGGCAGCGTCTCACTCTCGAATCCGTTGGGCTGTAGAAGCATTCAAGTGCTATAAAGTGACAGGAAGGGATGGCCTTTTTCCAATAAGAAGGCAATATCCGCTGGCTTCCTCACTGCTTCTTATATTTCGAGCAAGTCTGGCTCTGGAGGTAAGTATATACCTTTGTCCTGGAGGAAGGTTTTTTCACACCCAAACTTGAAAAACCTGCACACATATGCGAAGGGCTTTGTTCCAATAAGCCTCTCCCTCTTTTTACTGAAGTTGCTTGGGCTTCTGGTAGAAAGACACATTTGGGAAATTTTGCTTGTGACTTAAACACTAAATCCCTCTCGCCATGCTTTCAAGCTTGACAGATGTGTAGACGTCGCGCTTGACTCATTGTAAACTACATTGTGGAGGGATTCAAAAGCAGAGAATATACTCTATATATTATGTTTTTGAGACATAGAAGGAGCATTTACAACAGTCCATTGAAAGCTGTGAAAAATGCTGTATAAGTGCCCACTTTCTATATTACATATGCAGGGTGAGTCTTTGACTTGTACATATATTTTAACTGAAGATTCTATTTCAATATTTACCATTCAGTTATGGGTTTCAAGGATGTAATAGAAGATTCTTGAGGTCAAAAGAAACCTTTTTTTCATTTTCTATTTTTCTGAATTCGCCTCTGTTAAAAAGATATAGCCATTTGAAAAAAAAAATTGGGCTGACTACGCCTCTGAAATGGTCTTCTGGAATTGATGCAAAGTTCATATTTCTCGATAGAAATTGAGTTTATACATATAGGGAATACTCAAGTACTAACCTTATTCGAATAAAAATGTTGCAAACACGATAATTTCCACAAAAACAGTTAGTTTCATCGGATTATATCTGCAACTGAAAAGACACATTCATCCCACCAAAATAAGTTCCTTCCTCGATTTTTCTGCAGATTAGTTTGTAAACACTAATAACTTGTTCATATTCTCCTCGAAATTTCCAAACAATACCATGAAGAAAAACTTTTCATTCAGATTTATTATTAAACAATTATCAAACAACCTAACCTAATCTAATTTGTATCGATTCTGTGAATGTTGGCACAGAAATTTCAAGAGGATGTTGTCAGCTTGTTGATATTTTCATTGAGGTTAAGGATTTTTTACGAAACATAGTAAAAATTACGATTTCGATGACTGAACACATGGTGATTGCACTGATTAGATTTTGTTTCGACCAAATGGAGAATATCGGCAAGATTTCGTTTTTTCCACTTCAGGTGGCGCATTTCACTAATTATGACTGATTTTTATTAGTTATTTCAAATATTCGAATTTATTCTGGTGAACATGTTGTGTCAATAGCCGATAATTTTGTCAAGCAATAATATATTCTCGACATTTTGATTCATATCAGTATGGAGGAAAAGTATAAGACAATATAAAAATGTCATTCTGTGGTCATGTCATAATTTTTTTTGGCAGATCAGCTGTTGATTAATCAATCAAATCGATCAAGGGAAAAAGGACCTTAATGACGTTGTATGACATAATTTGTGGAGAGCGCCACCTGAAGTGGAAAAAACGAAATCTTGCCGATATTCTCAATTTGGTCTAACGTCATTCCATTCAAAATTTGACGAGTGCTCCCACCAGTATTCTAGGCATCTTAATCACGATACACTTGTGTACCGTGGTATAAATATCTATGAATTCTGCCTCCAATCGACTTCGCGCCAAATTTCACCACGCATGCGTAGAGCGAAAATCGAATGATTGGTTATGTGGACGCCAGCTATAAACAATAACAAACCAGAGTCTCTGAACAAACTGTAAACATTATGTGAAGTTCTGAATACATTCAGTGAATTATTGTTCTAATGTGAAGTGAATGAATATAATCTTAACCGTGTCGAGTTTACAAAATTCCAAGAGGATATTGTTTAGATTCTAGAAACATCGCCACAGATTATAAGGTATCATTTTATTTTTCATTAATTTTAATTTAATAAGTAAATTCTCCCACATTTGTGGGATTTTATTATTAAAATATCTCGACAAAGTTGATAAATATTGTGACAACATTGTAAACTCGTTGAAAGACCAGAGAAGGAATAATATTCGATGATATTCAATTCAGAGACGCATTCAGATTATTCATGAAATTAATGATTTTTTCGTCAAATTTCTCTGGGTAAAATTGGAAATAACTCGAAAACGACGCGTTTTATTAAAAAAAAAAGAATACTTTTATTCTTTAAAATGGTTGATTCTTTCGAAAATATGAACCGTTTATCCTTTTCAACTGATTTGATAGTGTTTTTGCGTGAATTTATGAGTCGATCACCCTGTAACTTTTAAACTAGGAGAGATATTGAATAAGTTTCGATTGAGGAATATGAACCATGAATAGAGTAACCAATGAACCAAAATTCAGTTCATTTGAAATAACGGTTCCGGAGATATGAACAGGAAAGTGTTTTTTTCGTGGATTTTCGACACCCTGTATCTTCCAAACGAAACCGAATTTTGAAAAATGGTATGGGAAAAAAGTGTTTCGTTTGATGAGAGGAATCTATAGTTAAAATATAAGTCAAAGACTCACCCTGTATAGTCAGTATTAGTGGATTAAGTAACAGCAGGATACATACCCTGATAAAAATTAATGATGTTACAAAAATTGAATGTCAATACAAAATTGCTCAAGAGTATTCAGGTTTTTGTAAGTTATATAATTTAAAAAATGCGCCGCAAGCGAAAACCTTCTTAAGTCATGGATAACTCGCATTCGTTATTTTGGGAAGACATTGTGAGGAAGCTTGCTTCAAAAATGCATATTTAATTTTTTTCACGAATACTAAGTAAAGAGGTAAGAGGAGTAAGAGGACACGCCTAAAACTTGATCAATTATTCTACAGAAATAAAAAACAATCTTTCATTTTTGAGGAATTGAAACATAAGATACAAAATATACTTAAACATTCTCAACTGAAATGAAAATAGTAATATGGATGAGTGATAAACGTAAATAATAGTATAATATTCGATTGGCATGCTTTGGTATATATAAAAATATATAAACTAGAATAGAATACGTATAGGTAAATAAAAGGACAAAAGTATGATAACTTAGGTATAGTTTAAAAAAGCTTCTGCTTTTTGATCTTTCAGTCGTACATGTTGAAACTGGCAATGTTGCAAATATTTTTGATAAAGTAAATATGTGGGGATAAATTATTCTGTCACATACTGATAGAGCCTCGATTGCAGAAATAATTTTTTTTGTAACATGAAAGTTTGTTGCTGAGGTAATTTCTTGAATGACAATTGTATCAAAATCACGAGCCGTTAGGCGAGTGATTTTGGAAAAATGTCATGAGCGACATTGCCGAAAAGCAACAAACTTGAATATTACAAGAGAGAAATTTTACCTGCCTAAATTTCATCTCGAGTGGTATTCGACATGACTATTTCACGAGAAAATGTGTCTGACAGTAATATGTTCACATTGGGCTTGTATTTCGAATATTGCGATATTTGACAAATAAGTATTCAACATAGATCCACTAAACGTTGTTTGTTTTCTCTATGGTATTCATTTTCGAAGCTATCTATGAATTTGAGAAACGTCAAAAATTTTATCACTTGAAAACCAACTTGATGGTTTTGCCGATCTTAATGTTTTATCGATGAGAAACGAGTGTTGCTAAGGAAACTTCCTCACTAAAAATGGAACGAGTGGAATAGTCATTCAAAAACGCATCGTTTTCGGAAGAAAGGTCCTGTTCGTGAAATAAGAACAATTTTTTCACATCATCAGTGTGAGACTCATCAATAGTGTTCGTTGGCAATACGCACATAAATGACGTCAAAATATCTTTGTGTTTTAAGAATCGATTGTGAATTCGTGCTATAAAATTGTCAAGAAATGGGATAAATATTGAAATTCGAAAGTAGGTGTCTGCATTTTCGCATCCTACATTACATCGTTTTGTTTGTCTTTTTGCCATTCGAGGCTTCATCAGTGGAACTTCATACTCTTCACATTTGTCTTCTACTTTCAAGATCACAGGTGAAACTCATTTTCTGCATTTTGACGTATGTCTTCTGATTTTTGTTTGAGTAAATTAAAGTTTAAATGTTTTATAGCTTGTCCAAGATCTAGTTCTACTGATTATAGATATTTGCTCAATATAATGCTACTAGCTGGCCCGGCGAACTTTGTTTCGCCTAAATGATACCTATAATTACGGTGGATTCCACAAATCCTAATCACAAGTGATCGGAGGTCAACGGCTTGGTAAGATTTCTAAACTGTCAAATCGAGTTGATTCTAGATCAAGCTCCGATCACCGGTGATATTCTTTGTGAAACCCACCGCTAAAGTTGTATAAACTTACCATTGCTATTTTTTCAAGCAGGAGATAAATTAGGCATAATAAAAGTTCTGTCAAATATCATCTGTCTACTGTCATATGTCATCTGTCGAATGTCAAATGTCATCTGTCAACTGTCAAATAACATCTGTCAAACGTCATCTGTCAACTTTTCCATGAATATGAGCTGTCACACAAAACAGAAATACAAAAATAATATGTTAATTACTAATTATGGGCAATTTTGAATTCAGTTATTTTCGAAAATATATTTTTTACCCAAACATAAATCGAAAACATTTCAGAAATACAGAAATATAAAGAAAATATGAAAATGGACAACTCACTATTGATGCTGATCGTCACAATACGATTTACTTGACATTCCGATAAAAATTCACCATTCCACAACTTGAGATCTTTACCCGATTTTTGATCTGATAATAGCCTTCCATGTTATTATAAGTTCTATGCAAATTACATAATAATTTCATACATCGCCATCTAGTGGCGATAATATCAAATATAGTACCGTCACGACTACTCTACAGTGTCTAGATAAGAGCCATTAATCGTAGCGATAACTGGTGGCCTTATTCAAGAGGAGGAAAAGCATTTCCTACATAAGCAAACCGTAGCGACACCTAGTGGCCTTATTCAAAAGGAGGAAGAGTATTTCCTACATAAGCAAATTTTTCATAGTTCTAATGTATTTTATAATAACCAGGCCGTAGACGAATCCATAAATGAAGTTTCGTAACAAACAGTCCATTCGATCTCGAGTTATAAATAGTGTAACCAACAACTCTGTTTTATATATATAGATAACTGAAAATTGTTTCTAATACATAGAGTGCAAATAAAAATGGACATGAAAGAATAGCATTGAGAGGTAAATTCGCGTCAGTAGATGCATCTTTATCTTCCCAAGTGGATACCCCAGTTAATGCAGCCCACACACAATTAAATAACTCAAGAAATATTATGATAGAGTCATGACGCTGAACCCATCTAGTAGGACAAATTTTTTTCAGTTTTTGTGTTTTTGAATCTGGGCACAATTTTTTTATAATTCTTTCAGGTACCAGCTGTCTTTTAATATAATTGAAAATACGCAGACTTTCTCCAGTGTTCCCATACAGTTCCGAATATCTTTGATATTGCAACTATCGGTAATGACCAAATTTGAGCAATGACCAACACAATGAACGTACACTGCCTTCGGATTTAAATTCGATATCCGTGCTTGAACTTCGCTTACTTTTCCACTCATCGCTGCCGGGCACACAGTTTTGCATATCGACTAGGATGCGCGTAAAAATATCAATCCCTTTTTCTATCTCTAAAGGAAATGTTTTAGTTTCCATTCTGTTCTAAAATAATTATTAGTACTTTTAGAAAAATAATAAGATGGAAATATTTGAATTACTTTTTTTGTCACAGCTCGGGGCGGGCTGCAGCCGGACAGTTGCCCCCCCATGGTGCGCCACTGCATTCAGAGGACGCTTTCGTAAACACGACAGATATATGTGTATTCACTTTCTGAGTGTTTAAAATTGTTGAAGTCACTAGTATGGGCCAGTAGACCTACTTTTTAGGTAGTTATCCTTATCGGTAGAACTCGGTTGATTTCATGTCAGAAATGTAAAACTTTGGTCAATTTTCATGAAGAAAGGAAAAAAATTTGAAAAATATCGATACCAAGGCTATTTCGCACTGACCTTTTCTCTTTCGATCCGTATATTCATATCACGGCCAGGATATCCGTGAAAAAAGTTTTATCGAGTTTAAAATTGCCCCTTTTTCCGGATTTTTTTTTCCGATTTTCGCGAATTTCTTAAAAATATTTATCGCCTAGAGCATCGAAATTTCACCCAGTTATTCATCGATTATTTCTCTTTTCGAGCGTATGAATATCGCAGCTTTTCTGCGATATCAAGATTCTTCCGGACCCACTTTTCGACAGGTTCCCTCGGGCCGGTCCGCAGAGTACCATTTTAGTATAGAAGTACTAGTATGGGCCAGCAGATCTACCTTTTAAGTAGTTCGGTAGAACACGGGTGATTTTATTAACGAAATGTCAAAGTTTGATCAAATTTCCTGAAGAAATGGGGAAATTATAGAAAATATGAAAACCAAGCTATTTTGCATTGACTCTTCCTCTTTCGATCCGTATATTCACGTCACGGCTAGGATATCTGTGAAAAAAGTTTTATCGAGTTTAAAATGGCTCTTTTTGTCGGATTTTTTCGAAATTTTTAAAAATACCTCTACTTCGCCTAGAGAGTCGAAATTTTACCCACTTATGAATCGATTATTCCTCTTTCCGACCGTGTGTAATAGGGGAGATAATTTTTGAAACTATAAAACAGACATGTCTTGAAAATTGGGACTTGAACGTTTTCTTTCCTGTAATATTTAACCGGTATTTTCCACTTCAACTTCTGAAATTTAATTGCCTTGTGTTAGAAAAATTATTGGATCGTTTATCAAGCCCACACAGGATGTCTGGCGAGACGTTAACGACCGAAATTGTTGATTTTCAGTTTAAGTTTATTTAGAGAACTAAATGATAAATTATAATTGTCCCACGAATTTGGTTGCAATTACTGCACACGATGACAGGAATAAAATTCAACGCAGGCATTGTTGAGAATTGTCACGTAGCATTTCCCAAACCATTGCATGGGAAACTGCAATATCTCAAGAAGAAGGTGGGAAGCAGAAAAAATCTTTAATTTGATTGGTTCAAAAAAACAAAGATGGAAGAAGTTTTGGTTTGATTGGTTTCGAAGTATCGATGGAGGAAAAATCTTTAATTTAATTGGTCTCGGAAGAAAACGAAGAATAAGGCAGCCGGGGAAGTCTGGAACGAAAAAGGAGTTAGTTACTCGGAAGACGGCGTTAGGATAACTCATAGTTTTTTTTTTGGTTTCTTTTAAAAGTTTTGATAAGTCAGTCTCAAACTGGGACATATATAAGAAGTGTTAAGTTGAAGTTAGTAAAGTCTCTAAATTTATTTGGAATTATTTAGATCGCGTATCGTCGGTATATTCGGGAGTGAAGGTCAATTTTGCGAAAACGTGTGGGTGTCGTGTTTCGTATCTAATCTGTCTGTTTCAGGAAAGAAGCATCGTCGTAGAACATCCTCCTAGGTTCATCATTCTTGGGATTATTGGTCTAGGAAAAAGGTCAGATAAATTGTTTATGCTTAGCTTATTTTGAGAATTAGTAGACAGCCGCATGCCCGCCCAAAATATATTTGTAGTCCAGATTCCTGAAATCTTCTACAAGTCATAGTTTCACATTTTCGTATTTTTTTTCTTAAGACGTATTATAATATTTGTAATCACCCTTAAGTAGTTGAAGGTCTAAGTGGAGTTTTCCTGCTGAGAAAACTCATGTTCATTTGAAAGATCATGAGGAAACTATTGTTGAGTTTTCCCTTATCTATGTGAAGTTTAAGAGGGATTATTTTCCGTTTTCCCGTTTGGGTATAGTAAATTTACTTTGTATTGTAAATTCTTCTGGAGATTATCCATGGTTATTATTGTTGGGGTTATTTTGATAAGCCGTTTTCATTTCTGTCGATAACTTGAATATAATAATATTTTATAATTTGGAATTCACACTGATGTTGATTTAATATCAATGAATAGATTTGCCTTTGTAATTTAAAGCTAATATAACAGTTTTATTTGATGGGATTATTTCCTTTCGAATTAAGAAATATCCGAACATTTAATAATTTAAATCATTTGATTTAAGTAACACATATCTAATTTGGTGAGAATTTGTGTAGTTGATTTGGTTTAATATACGTCTTAAATTTAATCTAAAAGGTTTTATTTACCATCCCTCTCCCTAGAAAATAATTTTTAAACACCAAGACCCGACCCAAGTGCGTTGGGCCGATCCCACACTTTCTTCCGTCGGAAGAAAGAACTTCAAAATTCTAATTAACATCTTTTATTTTTTTCTTTAAGTAATAACACCCTTGATTGGTGGAAAGCCGCTCTTCCGTCCAATCACGAAGAGGGTGCTTTTTACACGTCTAAAAATCTCTTTCCTGTAGCGCAGCTTCGCTGCGATTTTAAGATTCTTCTGGACCCACTTTTTCGACAGATTCCCCGGGCCGGACCACAGAGTTACCGTTTTAGTATAATAAATATAGAATAAGAAATAGAATTACTGGTTGAAATTCCTGGTTTTTGAGCACACAGAGCACTTGAAAGAAATTCCTTCAGGATGATGATAACATGATGATATACCTATTGTTTATCCTGATCATTCCTAGGTCTCCTGAGGAGACCCCTCTGAAACTACAAGCTTCGAATCTTGTAACTTGTGCCGAGTTCGGAGTAAGCAGTTGTGTTCTGTGTAGGCTTTGTTACTGTGTCTGTATATTTCGAATTTGCAGCCGCGTATGATCTCAATCCACTGGGTTGTACCTACTCACTGATCAGGAACCTGTGGTCAAATTCAATTGTGTCCGTCTGTCCGACCGACCGGTCGTCCATAGACATGGTAAATCTCAAACGGATGAACCTAGAGACATAACACCTTACCTAACCTAACCTAGAGACATGGAAGATTCGGATCTCGAAAATTGCGGTTCAGTTCAATTGGCCATAATACTTTGTTCTTGCTAACTTTCAAACTGCACGTTCGATCGGGATGAAATCCAAAAAAATCACAATATTGCTGTAATAAAATATACGGGATCATAGACAATTTCTCTGACAGCCACTGTGGAATTTTTTCAACAGCTCCTATAAAAAAAATTTGACAGCTCCTGTGAAGAATTTTCGACAGCCGTCTTAGTCAAACTAGGTTCTCTCCGTCAGCATGCGTACATGATAATTCTCGAACGGATAAACCTAGAAACTTGAAGTTTTCAGAATAGATCGAAACTCAAATATGACATTTGTAGGTGCATGAGCAGATTATCGGCGTGAGAAAAATTGGACAGAATTGTGAATAAGTTAAAATAAAATAATACCGAGGAACATACATCTCTTTAATTTGTGGCAAGGCTAAGAGAGTCACCTACTCAATAAAGAAATCATTCTGTGGCAGCAGGCCATTTGGTTGCTCTATGAAACCTAAGTGAGACCGACTATGAAGTACGTCGGTTGTGCTTGGTGGGTTGCTCTCAGGGGTGATAACCTGCAGTTGTTGGAGTCGACGTGGTGTACGAGGATACCATTTCCCACTCGAAATCGACCAGATTATGACAGGAGACTCAAGCTTTTTGGTCTTTCAACCTCTGAGGAGCACATATAAGTTAGTTGAGGAACCATTCCAAACCAACTGCCGTAAGAATTTCCTAACTAATAGAATTTTCGATGTGTGGATTGGCTTGCTGGGATCAGTGGTACAGGGTGAAACTGTCAGCGGTTGCAAGAATGGATACGATCGATGGAGAATGGACAATGCTGCTGATTGATAAGCTTAAATTCTTATATTTTCCTATATTCCAGAAATTACTAATTGAATTTGATTCAATTTGTTTTTCGATGTGGGTGAAATGTGTTTTTTTTTCTTTTTGACCAATGCATTGAGTTTATAGGTTTAACCACAACTCTGTAACCTATGTTAATAATAATAATAATACCAATGTGAATTAGGAAAAACTGGAACTAAATAAATTCCTTGTCCCCGTGAGGTATTGCTGGAAACTAGAACTAACCTTGGAACGTATGGTCCTAAAGTTTTGGGAAAAATTTCACCTGGTCTGATTGGGAAGCATCGTGCCAGGGTAATTATAAGGCAAATCGAAAATAATGGTCCCTTGTCTGTTATTTGAATTTTGTTTCATAATAAAGATAGTTAAGTTAAATTGTTGAATAATTTGAAAAAAATATAAGATTATTTGAGTCAGAGTTATATGCTTTTGAAATTTTTCCCAAAACTTTAGGACTTTATGTCTGATATATTTCGGAGATATTTAAGTGACTTTTGATATACCAAATATCTTTCATTCTCAGGGAGGAATTGCATTGAAAATTCTTCCAGGACACTTGATACTCAGTATTATCCTCATCTACTCCCACATACGTACCTTGCCGCTTGCGGGAATATATCTGAAAGCTTCAGAAACAAGCATCCCCTAACAGGTTTCACTAATCATAGCTGTAACAGGTAACATACGAATTAATTTCCTTATTTGGCTGCTTCCTTGTAAATTAAATTATCCTCCATGGCGGCTTGGTGTTTGCGAGGATTTCCCAGTTGGTTCGCTTCAACTTATCCAAATGATATACTCAATTGGAACAGCGAAGGGACTTACTGCCTCAAGTAAATTTGAGTTTTCGAATTTACTTATTTCTGGATACGCTTACCTATTATGATATGCATCCGAATCTACAATATTCATAGAGGTTTCTCTGATCATCATTTTAATTTCGCACCAGCGTATTCGAAGATATTCCAACTCTCCATATTTCATCGCTAAAATGGCAAAAATGGATCAGGAAGCTTTTGAGCGTTTATATACGATTTGTAAGTGGTGCATAACTAAGTTTCTGCATTTTGTCAATAGATGGCTGCAGCAGAATGTGCTGGTCGGATTTGAGATATCCAAAACGTCATAACCAAGTTCATATGGTAAACAAACTTTTCACTTGTTGTTGGTTGTGAGAATATGCCTAATTTCGTGCCAAATACTCGTCATTTGAAAGAAGTGTCGATTTACTTTTTTCATACGGAGAAAACGGCGGCTGATGCGCCTCGAAAGCTCCAATAAGTTTGCGGAGATGCTGCTCTAATTGAAACAACGTGTCGTGATTGGTTCCGTCTCTCCAAATTGATTTCGATGTTGAAGACCGACCGCGTGAGGAAAGACCTAAAACCTTGGTGGTATGGCTCGATAAGAATCCTTGTCAATCACCAGAAGAGCTTTCTTAAGCATAAGGAGTTTCCCGGAGAGCCATTTCTAAGCGACTTAATGCATTGGGAATTATTCAAAAACTGGGAACTTGGATTCCTTATGAATTGCAGCCATGAGACATTGAACGTAGTTATTTCGGCTGTGCATAACTGCTTCAGAGGCATTCAGCATCAGGTTCTCTTTATCATCGTGACGGGTGATGAAAAAAAGGATCTATGACAGCAACAACAAAAAAATGTTGGGGACTCCCCGGACATGCTTCCACCTCATCGCCTCATACTCATTTCGCATGTATCTTGAATGCATCATTCTCCATCTCTGTGCAAGTTCAATATTGTGCGAATCCTTCGTTTAGCGAATGAAATGCGGAACACAGAAATATTTCGATCCAAAGAGCGATTCCAATCGTTCTGACATCATAGTGGATGTGTTATCGACGTTATCGTAGATCGAACAGGGATGAACCCACGCGGTCAGGCCTATGGGTCGATAATTATTAGGCGAGAGTTTGTCTCCCCCCTTGAAGATGGATATGACTGAAGCCCCCAACCAATCTCACGGGACTTCTTGAAAATGAGGGATATGAGGAAAGAAAGTACACCTTATCAAGGTGAAAGGAGAAAGATATTTCTTGAATAGTGCAACACACATAAAAAAAATTTCTCGAGTCATGGAGATATTCGTGATCAACTTACACGAACCAGAAGTTACTTGGATGGCCGTCCACCGTAGATTAGCAAAAAGCCAGAAGAGAGCAGAATATGAAGCCATCAAAATATTCAACGAGCTCCTGTTAGAAATAAGACAGTGAACACTTGCTTAATTCGAGGAAACAGTCGAATAGCACCTTTTGATAATCAATGCATATTATAGAACGAACGAATTTTTTTGATATTTCATTTTCTCATGTAGGCGAGAGTTCCCTTGAAACGGACAATTTTATTATTTTCGGTATGAAATATTATTTCAAATGAAAAAGTTTCAAATTGTACCGTCATAATATGAGCATAAGGTTTGTGGATTCACTTTTTCAGAAAAAGCTAGAAAAAGAGAAGCTAGTCACTCGAAAAAATAAGTCTTACTTTATTTCATAAAATGTCCATTTCATGGGATGTTGCCCTTTTTATGGACAGTTATTCCCATGAAGTGGACAATGGTACAGAAACAATAGAATACTGTAATAAAGTTCTAGGAGAATAGTTTAAATCATTTAGTAGTACCAAACAGAGAAAACATACAGTATTTTCCATGTTAATTATTGAATTACATAACATATTTTTGAATCGGAAACATTGCAGCCCATGAACTGGACATCAATTTCCAGTCATTTTTCTATGTCCGATTCATGGGATATGTGGTTTTTGTAAAAAACCTGAAAATATAATTTCTACAAATCGTTATATCAATGATTTAACATATCTGTCTGATAAGGGATAATCAATTGATGTTTATATGAAAAAATCGGCAACTTATCGTCACTAGAAACGTAGCTATTCAGTTCGCAAATGAACGTACATATTTACTTTACCGGTAACGGATTTTTCAATGCATGGCTCGTCCACAAGACGCGAGCCACAGATTCAGCCATTTTCCAAGAGACGTGACTCAATGTTGCGAAAATGGTATTTAAGTAAAGTATGCTCAATTACTATCGGGTGTAGTAGAAAACTATAGTGTCCGGTTCATGGGCTGTCCAATTCAAAGGAACTCTCCCCTAGTTGTTTAGTGATATATTGGGACGATGTGTGAAATATCTGTATTTCTTAGCACTAATTATATTTTATCATTATCTTCAGGAACACGAGAGGTAGATTCCTTGAAATTCAAACGATACCAATTCCTCATCGACAGCCACAATCTCAAGCTCGGGAATAATCTCCAAAACATTTCCCTGCCCAACGGGATAGACTATCTTGATCAATCGATGTCCCTATATATTTGAAAAACTTCTGAATATTCTTGTTTGAGGAAAGATGAGATTCGTAGGAGGTTTTCGCCTTGCAGATCGCAGAAGAAACGAAGTTGATGCCACAAAGAATTCATGCATCTAATCATCCTGAAAATATTTTTGACTTGCAAGTTTCCAGAGATCAACATCAGGGTTGGAAAATGAGACCATTACGGTCGGTTGCACAAATCATAATCATCGGTGATCTGGTGATCGGAGAACAACGCCTTGATTCTCTGATTGTTCAACTGTCAAATCAAGTTTATTCTAGATCAACTCCCCATCACCGTTTTTACGCTTTGTGAATCCCAGTTAATCTTCGTGACCTAGATATGTTTTTAGCTAGAATACGTGTTACGCCAACCAAGATAAAACTAGAAGATTTATGGATGTGATCAAAATCTCAAAAAGCAAAGGAGAGTGTGAGAGTGATCTCCACTCTTAGGTAGACAGACCAAAATGATGTAATGTGAATGTATAATACTGTGACGAATACGGCCCTTTGCTTCAGCGCTTCCGTGATCGGGAATGTTCGCGATCGCGGTGGAAGTTTCCTCCCCCCGCCCTTCGGTCGTCGCTCGCGCCATAGTTCGTGCCTTCTGGAGTTTTCCGTTTCTGGGCGCTTCCAGGCTTCACCAGAAACGGAATCGCCCAACATATACGAGCGCACGGCAGAGGGAATTCATTCAGTTAGAGACAAGCGACGAGTGAAAATAAATACTAGTTCAAATAAATCAGAGGAAATAAATTGTACACACTTTTGTTAGAGTAAGTTCTTTTGTTGGTAATTATTAGTGTTATGAGTAGTGTAAATAAATATTTTAATTATTTCGGACGTTTTAATAACGAAGAAAACTTACCAATACGTTCAAGAACTTTAGAAGAACTCCCGAATAATCGGAACATGGTCCAGGAAATGGAGGAAATTGAACAATTCACTTGTTCCACTGATTGCTAATGACATGATTGATACTTGTGGTGTAGCCGTGTAGCGTTTCCAATTGCCTAAGTAGGGTTCGTTTTGATAAAAATAAATGAGTTAAGAATTATTACAATTTCAAAAACCAAAAAATAGAGAAGATAATCAGTGGATTGTAAGTGAATATGATTTTTAATTGAATCACAACACAAATAGAAGTATAACAAAACATACCTCGATTTATGTTTATGATTTTCATACAATAAATATTTATTCTCTTAATTGTCATACAGAAAGAGTTCATTTAACAAACAGGAAACAATTCACAGCCTTTCGATATACGTGATAGATAGATATAATATTTTTGAAATTCCGGAAAAAGTATTTCACAGACATTAAACTCATTCTATCATTAATATTCATTCATTTATGAACATAGGCAAAAGAAACTCGAAAAACATTCATACGGTACAACGCCTCCGAGAAATAAAAAATGAACTAAATTATTATTGTGAGTTTCAATTTCAATTAAGAAACGATACATTGACTTTTTGAAGGGCTCAGAGCCATTCAATTTTCACAATTCTGATGGCAGCATATCAAACAACCTTAGACTACTGTACAATACTCTCCTTTCAGACACATTCAATCTGTGTTCAGGAAATATACAGGGTTCCCTATATAACAGACTACCTATTTCATTCAATGAATTCCCTACGAGATAACTGAATGAGTTGTTCTCTGTGGGAATATTTTCTGTACTCTGTGATTTAAGTTAATTATCAATCAAGTTCGGAGTTATTAATTTCGTGGAATGGCACTCGATTTTTTCCTGTAGGGACATTTAAAAGCCAACGTGTTTGCGAATCGTCCAGGTACAATCGAGGAACTCTTAGTAAAAATTCAAGATGTTGAAGGAATAGGTGAAGGTTTGCTACTTGCCACGTCGTGTAATTGAGCAATTTTCTATCCAATATTGAATGTATGGGAGTTGGTAGAGGTCAAATGACCTCCACCTCTTCTAAATGGAAGACGTGATTTTTAAATGTTAGAATTGAACTAGCCTAATATTTATAAGTTATTATAAATCCCGAAAAGTTAGCTGTGATTGGGTTTCACAAAGCGTAATCACCGGTGCTCGGAGATCAACGACTGTCTGATTTTTCAATCTTCGAATCAAGTTGATTCTTGATCAAGCTCGGATCACCGGTGATAACGCTTCGTGAAAATTTCCGTTATACGATTAGAAGTTTGTTTCGTTAAATATAAAATTTTAATTGAAATATTAAAATGGGTAGCCTATTATGGAGAATCCTGTGTAAGGATAAATTTCCATCCTATCAATTTTGTTATCATATTCAGAAAATAATAACTCATTTGTATATCTGCGAAAACAGTAAAAATCTGAAAATATAATGCAGGTACAGTACCTATGTTATTCTTAGTGGGAAGCTCTCTACAAGAATCGCGACGATTAATATTCAACATAACCCTTGAAGCATACTTCTGCATAATTAGAGCCCTCTGAGCTACTAAACATCACAGAAAATAATACCATAACTTAACAGCGATTGATAATTTGCATGATACATAACCTTATGCACATCAAGATAAACCTGTTTCTTCAAAATATGAATTGTGTATACATGACTGAAGTGAATCTGTTTGTTGTTGCCAATTCAGACCTTTATCAATATACACATCCATCAGATTCTTAGCAGCGAGAACTATTTCATGGTTGTGATATTGATTTCATTCTGGAAATTGCACGTTTGATCTATTGGTCGAAACAATATTACATTCGGTGTTTTCTGCGTTTAGCATGATACCATTCTCACGATATCAACTTTCGACTCTACCCAACCCATAATCAATCAACATCTGGAGGTATTGTTCAAGGATGAACAAAGTATATTTTTATCAACTGCATGATTGGCTTCGAAAAATCAGATAATGGCTCAGGCAAATCTTTAAGGCACAGGACAAATAACTTCCTTGTGGTACTGCCTGCTTTAATACCTCATCTGTAACGAATAGTTGTTACTAAAAGTCTTATGTCTATAATATTCATTGAAACGTTGTCTTATCCACAAGAGGGGTTTTTCTTGAATTCCTTCACTTCGGAGATGATCTTCTGCTCAGATATTTCAAACAAGTAGAAAGATTTCGGCTAATGACCCTAGCAGTCGATGCCGATAGATTGAAATGAAAAAAAGTAGAAAGATTTTTTAACATTGGAAATGTTTATGTTCGTATATTACAGGCAAGTTTCGAGTTTTCGTTCAAGGTCAAAAGACAAAGGTGCCGCTAGTAGACCAAAAAAGCATTCGAAAGTTATCGCGTGATATAGGTGACATAGGGTGTATTGGGCCAGCATACGAGAAGCGAGCATACATTAATTCTCACGAATGCCTAATAGAGGAAGAGCCAGTGACCAATTTCCATATGTCATTTCATAACTCACCAAAATTTACTTGTTTAATATTCAATATCTGCTCGGAAATAAAAACCATTTCTGCCAGCCCATAATGGCCGGAGTAGACTACCATAAGCGCTCGAAGAGGCCAGAAAATTAGGTTCACCTATGTCATAGTAGGTATCATTCACAAAACTTTCAGGAATTGTTATTGATAATACAGGGTGTCTCAAGTTCGAGTGCCTATTAGACGTTTCTGGAGAACTAGACATATTTGAAATCTGAAAATTGGGATTATGATATTGTTCGAAATTATCTACAGAGCTAAAATATTTTCGAAGCCCAAAAACTTCCGGTTATACAGGGAGTGAAAATAAATTCGACGAAAAAATTTTTTTTTCAAGTTTTCCATTCCTGGTATGATCGAATATTCAATAGTGAATACATTTCTGTTAAAACCATTGTATTACATCGAATAGTTTTCAAAATATCCAAAAAAAACTGGAAAAAATGTCAAATATTCACAGTCAGTATTATGTTCATTATTCTCATTTTAAATATCCTGAGCGTAAACCGTTTTTACAACATCGAAGAGGAAGGATGTGAAAAGGTCATGCATCTTTTGGATTTCAAAAATATCATCACAGGGTGTTTCAAATTTTGTGTTGAAAATTGTGATCTTAAATTGGCCATAACTTCTGTTTTTCAAATTAGAACCCTATTTTTTTATAATTGTGTTGGATTCTGCGGTCGAAAATAATGATAGTTTTCTCACATGATTATGCTCCTAAATTCAATAATTTCTGAGTTATTTGAGATTTTCTGGATTTATGTAGTACGTAGAGTCAAATTGTTCGAATCTGATTCATAAGGATATTCTGTGAGCATAGAAGATAAATCATCCCATTCATAATTCACAAGTGTCAGACAGGTCTTATTGTTAGTCGTTATGAAATTTTTTTATTTCACAAAATGAATCGTTGCTATTCGAATAATGAGATTTTGGATTTATTTCTTATATTGTATTTTTTCAATTGTATACGAAATACACATTCAAATGCACTTAATGATATTGTTTATTTCAAATCCATGGTGGATGACACAACATGTTGAGTATCCAATGAGAAGTATCCCCATTTTTTTTACAATTTCTGGAAAGATGTTTCAAACTTTCCAAATTTTGGAATGTAAGAGCCCCTAAAGAATACAAAAAAAGGGCAGTTGATGAAATTAGTATTTCGACTTATTTCGAAGCGAATGAGAATTCATCTTTTCAATAGGAAACACATTAAATAGATTCGCTCTCTCAGTACACCGAATTATGATTTATTTAAATAAATTATGATAATAAAAATAAAAATACATTTCAAAACTCAAATTAACAAAATAAATGATCAGGTAAGAGTTTCAATATGGTAACCATTTTGTTCCACACACTTTCGAATACGTCTTGAAACACCTCGGTTAGTCGCTCGCTCGATTTCCTCCTCCTTTAGTGAGTGGAAAGCATCCTCCACACGCCGTTTCAAATCTTCTTTGCTTTCAATAGGAATAGGAGATTCATAGACTATGTTTTTTATTCTACCCCATAAATAAAAATCTAAGGGAGTAAGATCGGGAGATCGTGGGGGCCAAAACAGTGAAGAACGGCGTCCGATCCACCGATTACCAAACATTGCATTCAGTTCTTCAGACACCTCGTGCGAACTATGTGCCGGAGCCCCATCCAATTGATAATATGCGGTAGTCGACATTCTCAACGGCAGTTCATCCAAAAACTCAGAAACAAAATTTCTCAGGATTTCCAAAAATTTTTCTGTATTTAAATTTTCTTCATAAATGTAGTACCGCACTTTATTGTTCATCAAAAGAGCAAACACATTAAAACTGAATTTGTTCTGGGGGTTTCTCTGTCTTTTTCTATGAGGATTTTCACTTCTCCAAATGTGGCAATTCTTTCTATTAAATAGTCCTTCATTATTGAATTTTGCTTCGTCTGTCCAAATGATCTTTTTCAAAAAATTTTCATCATTTTCAAGTTTTTCTAATATTCCTCTACAAAAATTTAACCTTTTTGTGTAGTCACCTGGTTCTAATGTATGAACTTTCTCATATTTGTAGTCATGCATGTTGTGTTTTTTCAAAATTCGGTGCACTGAATTTCTGTCTAAATCGATTTCATGAGCTGCACTTCGAATAGATGCATTTTCATTCACTTCGAAATAAGTCAAAACACTAATTTCATTTTCCTCATCATCTACTACCCTTCTTTTGTATTCTTTAGGGGCTCTTACACATCCAAAACTTTGAAAGTTTGAAACATATTTTCTAAAGATCTTCTCCGTTATGGAAGGTAAATGGGGATACTTCTCGTTGAAGGCCCGGCAGGTTCTACTAATAATTCTGTCACATTCACCATGTATAAAAAATAGATCCAGAAGTTCGTAATTAGAATAACGGTTCATTTTGTTAAATCGAGAAATGAAGATAACGAATAACAATAACACCTGACACTTATGAATTATTAACAGATAATTTATCTTCTATGGGTACAGAGTGTTCCCATGGTTTCGAAAGAATATTCATTGAATTTTTTTAGATGCAATCAATTTGACTCTACGTACACCATAAATCCAGAAAATCTCAGATAACTCAGAAATTATTGAATTTAGGAGCATAATCATGTGAGAAAACTATCATTATTTTCGACCGCAGAATCCAACACAATTATAAAAAAATAGGGTTCTAATTTGAAAAACAGAAGTTATGGCCAATTTAAGATCACAATTTTCAACACAAAATTTGAAACACCCTGTGATGATATTTTTGAAATCCAAAAGATGCATGACCTTTTCACATCCTTCCTCTTCGATGTTGTAAAAACGGTTTACGCTCAGGATATTTAAAATAAAAATAATGAACATAATACTGACTGTGAATATTTGACATTTTTTCCAGTTTTTTTTGGATATTTTGAAAACTATTCGATGTAATACAATGGTTTTAACAGAAATGTATTCACTATTGAATACTCGATCATACCAGGAATGGAAAACTTGAAAAAAAATTTTTTCGTCGAATTTATTTTCACTCCCTGTATAACCGGAAGTTTTTGGGCTTCGAAAATATTTTAGCTCTGTAGATCATTTCGAACAATATCATAATCCCAATTTTCAGATTTCAAATATGTCTAGTTCTCCAGAAACGTCTAATAGGCACTCGAACTTGAGACACCCTGTATATTGAATCTATAAAAAATAATGACAGAACTTTTTCGTCCCTCCTAAGTGTTGGCAGAACTCTTTGAAAATTCATTAAGAACAGCTGTAGGTACTTATTTCAGTACGCTTGAAATTTACAGGAAATGAAGAAAATGTGTCTAGAAAGCGAATTATAATCATGACAGAAATTTTTTACATCACGAACCATCTGCCAGAACGAGAAATGTTGCCGCGCAAGTGCGAGCGAAATGAGCTTATTCATATTTGCAAGTCAGACCGAAAGCGCATATTGGGCATGTATTTTTGTCAATTAAAGGAATAAATTAAAGGAATTGAAGGTATTTTCCTAACATAACAACAATTTATTTAGTAATAAACTATTCAAAAAAATATGCTCTTCCTACGCATCCTTAAAATTTGTTTCCACATCGTCGTCATCTTGATTGACATTTTCATTGATTGCATTGTTTGTTTTTCAACAGTATTATAATGATTAGTTCTCAGAAAATGAGTAAAAATATTTTCACCAACAGTTTTTCAATAAACATTGACTTTGTTAGATGAATTCTGAAATCTGAACTGAGCTCCAAGAATTTTTCGAATGGATTGAGGAGGTTTTGAGTATACCTATACCCGTGTGACTTACGAAACATTCAGAGAAGTGTAAGATCTCAGTCACATAAAGGGGTAAAAAATAAACCATCAGGGCATTTAAAACCCCAAATGTTGGGTAGACTAAGAGTAGTAAGAGAGAGTATAAGACTTTCACAGTGAGCTTAAGTATTACGAGTACATGCGAATACCCTTATCATCGGATCAGGTAAATGAAACTGAAAACAAATTCTATAATTTCATACAAGAATTTTAGCTTCCTCCACATAATTTCATATCAACTTTTGATGAGTCTCGTAAATGCCCAATATGCGCTCTCCGACTGACTTGCAAATATGAATAAGCTCATTTCGCTCGCACTTGCGCGGCAACATTTCTCGTTCTGGCAGATTGTTCGTGATGTAAAAAATTTCTGTCATGATTATTATCCGCTTTCTAGACACATTTTCTTTATTTCCTGTATATTTCAAGCGTACTGAAATGACATAAGTACCTACAGCTGTTCCTAATGAATTTTCAAAGAGTTCTGCCAACACTTAGGAGGGACGAAAAAGTTCTGTCATCATTTTTTATAGATTCAATATATTATCAATAACAATTCCTGAAAGTTTTGTGAATGATACTATGAAATAGGTGAACCTAATTTTCTGGCCTCTTCGAGCGCTTATGGTAGTCTACTCCGGCCATTATGGGCTGGCAGAAATGGTTTTTATTTTCGAGCAGATATTGAATATTAAACAAGTAAATTTTGGTGAGTTATGAAATGACATATGAAAATTGGTCACTGGCTCTTGGTCTATAACCAATCAGATTCAATCGATCCGAGTGCTTCCGAATGCACCCGCGTGGAAGATCGTGAGAAGAAGCCGTTGCCCGTTATTCAGATCGCGCGTTTTGTCTTTTGTCGTTCTTCATAAACGAATCTGATAGTGAAATAGTTGAAAACGGTTGGAACTTCGAACAGTTTGATTTTTATTGAATAGAATATCTCGCAAAATCTATTACAATTTCTCATTATGGACGTTTCAAATAAATGCTCGACTTTATTGCAGAGTGAATCCACTTATTTGCATTTGCGGCATATGTGGAAAAGAGTTTACCAGCGTATCTGTTAGAAACAGGTATCTCCGGACAATCCATAATGATGATTCCGCTAAAGTGGTGAAGAAGCAATATATTTTGTGTTCCCTTTGTTCTACTGATGAAAACCAGGATACGTTTTCTACATATGATCATTTGAGAATAATTCATGGTGTTCTGTATGATTGATATTTCTTACATTTCCCCCATCCAAGAAAACTATGATACAACACACAGTTATATTGCCATATTTCAAAATACATATGCTAAATAACCTACTTAAATTCTCACTTTTGAGGTTTTTGTAAGCGCATATTATGTGCTTTTTATTACAAGCTTTTATTTAGTTTCACCTGTCCCGGTGTCTGTCTGTAATCAAATCTTGCAAGTTAAATATGACACACTTCTAATCCTCCGATTGATTTGAAATTTGGCAGGTATACATAATTCTGGTGACAATGCATCATGAAATATTTTTTATAGAAAAAAACAAAATGGCGGCTCCAAAATGGCGGATGAGTTTTGTAATTATCATCCGATTCCGTTCAAAATTAGTATCTGGGGGTTTTTGGGTTCGACAATGATGAATCTTCTGTCAAAATTGAAAAATTCAAGATGGCGGCTACAATATGGCGGACGAGTTTTGTGATTATGATCCGATTCTATTCAAAATTGGTATCTGGGGGTTTTCTGGGTCGGAAATTACGATTCTTCAAAATTGAGGAATTCAAGATGGCGGCTTCAATATGGCGGATGAGTGTTGTTATCATAAAAGCTTGTCTTAAAAATGATTTTTTTATTATAGCTTGTTTACAAGCTTTTATTCAGTTTCACCTGTCCCGGTGTCTGTCTGTCTGTAATCAAATCTTGCAAGTTAAATATGACACACTTCTAATCGTCCGATTGATTTGAAATTTGGCAGGTGTACATAATTCTGGTGACAATGCATCATGAAATATTTTTTATAGAAAAAAACAAAATGGCTGCTCCAAAATGGCGAATGAGTTTCGTAATTATCATCCGATTTCATTCAAAATTAGTATCTAGGGGTTTTTGGGTTGGACAATGATGATTCTTCTGTCAAAATTGAAAAATTCAAGATGGCGGCTAGAAAAGGGGCGGACGAGTTTCGTAATTATGATCCGATTCTATTCAAAATTGGTATCTAGGGATGTTCTGGGTCGGCAATTAGGTACGATTCTTCAAAATTGAGGAATTCAAGATGACGGCTTCAAAATGGCGGATGAGGGTTGTTTTTATAAAAGATTGTTTTAAAAAATGATTTTTTTATTATAGCTTGTTCTAAATGCAAGGGCGGATAAAGCTTTTTTTCATGGGGGGGGGGTAATAACGATTGAAAATCAGGATGTGCACCACATTGCGTATTTTCTTCTAAGGACTTTGATACTCATGGGGGGGTAATTACCATAATATAAATCAAACTGTTCCAAGTTCTAACCGTTTTCAACTATTTCACTATCAGATTCGTTTATGAAGAACGACAAAAGACAAAACGCGCGATCTGAATAACGGCAACGGCTTCTTCTCACGATCGTCCTCTCGGGTGCATTCGGAAGCACTCGGAATCGAGTGAATCTGATTGGTTAGGAATTCGTGAGAATTAATGTATGCTCGAGAATCGGCGACGGCGACCAGTGAGCCGCGGTGGGAGGTACGTCAAATTCGCCGCAACGTTGCCAGATTGGGCAATTATTCCTGTATTTGAAGAATAGATCATTGTTTTATTTCCTTCATTAGCACTTCGAGTGTTTATATTGTTGTTTCATCAAGTGAGATCTGGGCCGCGGTGAGTGGTCCGTCAAATTCGCCGCAACGTTGCCAGATTGGGCAAATATTTCGGTATTTGAAGAATAGGTCAATAGTTGATCCGAGTACATATAAGATTCATGAATTTTAGTAGAAACAGAATCCTTCTATCTGAAGCCAATTTCATGAATACCCAGATTTGCTAAAATCAAAATTCACTTCGAAAATATTGGACGGGGTGGACTCAGCTTCATTTGATTTCCTCCGAGTAGGGGAGGACGGGGGAATTCCGCGCACGGGGGAATTCTGCGCATTGATATTCTGCAACTCAGTTCAGTTATTTCAAAATTTAGATACAGCCACAGAAATATAATAAACATATAAATAAATAAATATTTTATTATATTTCTGTGGATACAGCGCACCATCTCGTATTTGCCTTGCCAACATCCTCCCGTAATTTAAAGATATTCGTGTTTTTATTTTAGACCAGGGAGCCGATTGTTCGTTTCACGACGCTCTGATCTAATTTTCGAGAGAAATTGGAATCGTGGAAAGTACTTCTATTATTAATTTCTAATGAATCTATTGCATGACTATTTTCCTTCATATGTGTAGAATGTAGATTATTTAATGCAAAAGAACAATTACATAATTCTATTTCGTCATCTACTGTCAGTGATTAGTTAGGCTAGGTGACTCACACTGGGAGAATAACGCTCAGCTGTAGCGGGGTAATTCTTCAATAATATTTTTTGTACCTATTCATGGAAATTTGTTTAATTTACATTGTACTTGGTTATTACCTAAATAATGAAATATTTTTTCGAGTTTTTCAGCTGTTCAATATATGCGCATAATTATACCATCGCATGCGCGGTATTACCCAGTACGTGGGGGAAGACCGCGAAAAGACAGTTTTCAGAATTATTTTTTTTTTCAATTGGTATAGGTAGTTGAACCTTTTCCTTGTGATGAAAAAGTTCCAAATGGGTTCATGATTCAGCAGTTAAATTATGAAAGTTTGTGTGTACATAGGAAGGTTTTTGTGAGCATTTTCCCTAAGGTGCGTGGAATTCCTCCGTCTTCCCCTACATATAAGATTCATGAATTTTAGTGAAAACATAATCCTTCTATCTCAAGCCAATTTCGAGAATACTCAGATTTGGTAAAATAAAAATTCTCTTTGAAAATATTGGACGGGGTGGACTCAGCTTCTTCTGATGATGTTTACTCCGAGTACATGTAAGATTCATGAATTTTAGTAAAAACTGAATCGTTCTATCTAAAGCCAATTTCATGAAAACCCAGATTTGCTAAAATCAAAACTCACTTCGAAAATATTGGACAGGAATGACAGGATGGACCCAGCTTCATCCAATTATTTATATCTTTATTTTTTATTATTATATCTTAAGAATACTCACTTTAGAAAGAACATTTTTGTTTTAAAATACGGTGACAAGTTTCCTCTCACATGTTTATGTTAGGAATTGGGAATGTTGATTGTTTCTTGCAATTATTATTGCTCATTATTATTATTGAAAATACTATTTTATTTTAAGTTCAAATGCAAATAAATGTTGATAATATTCACATGTGGTGTTATCATTTCCAATGTCTCTGATGGTTGCAAGGATTGCGAAATCTGTAAATTTTTTGTCATAGGTCGGGCATTGTTAGTTAGACTCATAAAGTGTCAATTGAATCATACAGGGTGGCCAAGAGATTGACGCAAAAAGGAAAAAACAGGTCCCTCGTGTCATGGGCTATTCGAATCACCCCCATGTATGTAATGCGATTTTTCACGGTTTTCGAGTTATGAATTTTTTTATGAACTTTGAGAATTTTCGACTTGACCATCTTAAAAAGGATATAAAAATAGTGAATTGTACTTTTATACATAAAATAACCAGATTCGTAACTTTACTTCGATAAAAATCATGGAAATGTTGGTCTGAAGTGAAAAAGTTACGTGAATTGGATTATGATATGAATTTTCGAATCAAACCTAAAAATGTAAAACGGCTTAAAAACTGCGATCAACAGTCAGCTTTTAGAATCATTAATGAATAATGGTAATTAACACTTTAGTTTTGCTAGAATTAGCCTTCAAAGTCATCGAGGTGGAAAAAATCGAAGAAATAGACATTTGCTACAAAATCATTTTTTGCCATTTTATGATTTTTCTGATCAAGTTATAATATAAAATGCTAAAAGTTAATGAAAATTAGCTTTAGATGTTGGTCAAAAAAAAAGAAAAAGCTATGGCAATAAATCACACATCATAATGTAAATAAAAAGAAATTTATTTATAAAATATACAGTAGGTTTTCAAAGTGGCCATCTCCAACCTCACTACACATTTTACACCTTCTTAGAAAATTTTCTTTTAATCGCATAAAACCTGCTCTGTTCTTTCTTAGGACACGTTCGGCTTCTCTTAAATTAACCAAACGAAAAAACCGATGGGATTAAGGTCTTTTCTTGACCAACATATAAAGCTAATTTTCATTAATTTTCAGCATTTTCTATCATAACTTGATCAGAGAAATCTTGAAATGGCAAAAAATAATTTTGTTGTAAATGTCTATTTCTTTGATCTCTTCCACCTCGATGACTTTGAAGGCTAATTCTAGCAAAAGTAGAGTGTTAAGTACCATTTTTTATCAATGATTCTAAAAGCTGACTGTTGAGCGCAGTTTTTAAGCATACCAAGAAACCGTGAATTCGCCTTTTTACGTTTTCAATTTTGATTCGAAAATTCAGATCATAATCCAATTCAAGCAACTTTTTCACTCGAGACCAACAATTCCATAATTTTTATCAAAGTTACGAATGTGGTTATTTTATGTATAAAAGTACAACTAATGGAGATCAAGTTACAGAAAAATTTCACAGAGAAGTCTTATACTTTTTTTTAATATCGTTTTCAAGATGGTCAAGTCGAAAATACTCAAAGTTCATAAAAAATTCATAACTCGAAAACCGTGAAAAATCGCAAGATATACATGGGGTTGATTCGAATAGCTCATGACACGAGGGACCTGTTTTTTCCTTTTTGACGTCAATCTCTTATCCACCCTGTATATTTGTGTCAGCTGACTATGAAGTTGTCTACAACACCAAGAAAATGGGATTTTTCAAACGCAGTCAGTTTTCGGGATAAAACAGTCAGTGCGCTCTACCACACTGGTATTGATTTTCTTCATTGATATATTGATTATTTTCAGATTGTAAGAGGACCAAGAATGCGTGATATTTTCCAAAAAAAAACTTTCAACCATGAATTCCTATAGAGAATGTTGTCAAGTTTTTTGAAAAATATCTTTTATGATTTGAAAGAATATTTTCTCGCATAATTTGATTTTGAATAATTGAAGAAAATGACCAGTATAAAAATATTAAGTAATTCATATTACCACCTACCTTCTTATTATTCACAAAGTAGGCACAATGTAACAACACTAGTTAACAAATACAGAATGACAATAGTCGATACCGAGGTCAATACAAACTGTTCTACTTGAATACAGGGTCTTTCACGAGAAACCTCACCCATATTTATACGGGAAACTACTGAACGTATTTTCATGAAATTCAGCACTTATAAGTATTTCACGATGCTGATGAAATCTAAAATATTTTCAAGGCATGAGCACCTCCGGTTTTTCCGGAAATGACGTCAACTTCCGTTTTTTAAATTAGAAGACCATTTTTTTATTGCAGAAATAGATTCCTTAGAAAATTTCAAGTTATTTTGATGTAACATTTTTCAGTTTTGTTTGGAAAATTCTCTCTTAGCGGGAAAATTCGAAAAAAAAATCGAAAATAGAGCTCCGCTGAAACAAGAATAACTTCGAGGTTTTTAGATGGAAAATTTTCATTTTTGGGATTTTTCAAGATGTAAGATTGATGTATCCACTTTAAAAATCGAAATCGCGATTCATGATACAGGGGGTGAAAAAATCGATTTCAAAGTTAGGGATGACAAAATCGTGAAAAATCAATTTTTTCAAAAGAGAACCCCATTTTTTTATGGCAGATATTGAATCTACGTTAAAAAATAATGTGAGTGTATGCATCACACCCTTGCCCTAAAATAGATATTTTCTGAGTTAATATCATGAATCGCGATTTCGATTTTTAAAGTGGATACATCAATATTACATCTTGAAAAATCCCAAAAATGAAAATTTTCCATCCAAAAACCCCGAAGTTATTCTTGTTTCAGCGGAGCTCTATTTTCGATTTTTTTTTCGAATTTTCCCGCTAAGAGAGAATTTTCCAAACAAAACTGAAAAATGTTACATCAAAATAACTTGAAATTTTCTAAGGAATCTATTTCTGCAATAAAAAAATGGTGTTCTAATTTGAAAAACGGAAGTTGACGTCATTTCCGGAAAAACCGGAGGTGCTTATGCCTTGAAAATATTTTAGATTTCATCAGCATCGTGAAATACTTATAAGTGCTGAATTTCATGAAAATACGTTTAGTAGTTTCCCGTATAAATATGGGTGAGGTTTCAAGTGAAAGACCCTGTATACCGATCTTGCTTAGCGTGGTAACATCCTAAATACTTGTAAAACGAAATCCTCGGGGACAAAATTAGCTGAACAAATTCAGGATATTTACACTCAGTAGGTGAAATTTTGTAAAAATATGTGATCTCATGTGGAAATATGTGAACCGTTTTCACTTCATTTGCTATAGTCGAGTACCTACATTACCTTAATTTCCATCGCGAATTATGTGTAATTTTAGTTACTTTACGCCATTTGTTGTAAGCACATGAAATAAGTAAAAGGGCCGAAAAAGGATATAGATATGAATTCTCCGAAAATAATCGAAGCGGCGCCGGCGTGGAAAATCGATGAACAGATTTAAAGAGGCTGAAGAAACCAAATTCCCATCATTAAGAATGAAAACCGAAGATTATTGAAGCATCACTCCTGGTTTCATTTCATGCAACAAGAAATATGTCCCACAGGCCACAAGTGTTGTGTCGCCTAACTCTGTCGTCAGTCAGTCATTGTCAATTGTTTTATCACCCTAAACCAAAAATTATTATCCTAAGTCAAGGTCGATTGACCAATATGATCAATCCTACAGTGTTTCAATAATTGAAATAGTAATTTCCTTATCTAGAGCGGAAAACGAGCCGGAAATTTGTACTTTTTCGCACGAGACTGCCGGTCCCGACCGACGCGGAGCGGAGTTCGGGTAAGCAATCGAGGTACTTTCCGCTCAGGAACAATATTTTTTCTACAACCGTATTATAAAATTCAAAAAACTTTCACACAACTGTAGGAAAAATGCGATATAACTTGCAAATTGCTTCTCGTACCTTTCTTCAGATTTTTCAGGAAACAGATCCATAGTTGCTATATTAACAGCTTCCAGAATATCTTCTGGTATAGCCCCTCTTCAGATGAATACATTTTGGATCTTGTTTTTATAAATTATATTCGAAAATAATTCAATGAGGATGAACAACTTTGGCGAATATTCTTGTTGATGTTATTCGCGATAGCCGAAATCGGCCACTGTCCGAAATATTCACTCACAACGCGTTATGGGTATCTTAATTCACCCACGATGCGAATAGATGTTTTTTTTTTGTTCGAGCACTGAGTGGAGCGGAATACCCAGAACGCGTTGTTGGTGAATTATATAATTCACAATGCGAATTCAATTTTGGTACGCTTTCATTCTGCGTTGTGGACAATTCATTTGACCCACGTCGCGTTCTGGATATTGCACTTTACCCAGAAAGCGATGAACCAGAATTTGTTGTCGAAGTCAGTCTGCTATAGATTGTGTACTGACAGGTACGAGTAGGGAGTATTAAGAGTAGCATGAATAGAATTCTTACCATAGTGCTTGGAGGCGTTGTAATTTCTCGAAATTGGTTTGACTGTGTTTTGGTTTTAGTTTGGTTTTCAAAAATATTTCAATATCAAAGCTGAATTCGAACGAAAATTAAGTGAACAGGTCGCTGTTATTATCAGACGAAGGTTATTCAGAGATTATGTATGAAACCAAAGTGACACTACATAGAAAACGGGATGGACTTGAATCATCATTCAAAAAATATCGTAAATTGGAACGATTTGATCCATTAATAGTTGGAGAAAAAGATAAACTTGTTCACATAGAACGTTCAGCGAACCACAAAGGAGAAAAAGCTATCTGCCCATTTCGCTTCATCCAAAATACGTTTCAAGTAAATACAATGAATACAAAAAACCTTATATTGAAAGTTTATATTTTATATTGTTATGTTGATACTAAAAACTTATTAGAACTAAAAACAAATATTATTTTTTTGAACAACAAGTACTTTTATGACATCAATTACATTTTATATTCAATTTCACAAATGCACACGATGTGCATGTGTGTGTGCGTGTTTCTTCAATTAACTAGCACAGGGAAATAAATATACAGTCCACTACGTCGAAATCAATCTACACGCCTTAGTTTGACATCCTTTCAAATAATTGCATTTCATATTGAAAAATATTCGAAATCACGCACTGAAACCAAAACACAGTTAAACCAGTTTCAAGAAATCAATCACAACGTATCCAGGCACTGTGGTGAGTAATCTATTCATGCTATTCGTAATACTCGCTACTAGTACCTGTCAGTACACAATCTATAGCAGACTGACTTCGACGACAAATTCTGGTTCATCGCTTTCAGGGTAAAGTGCAATATCCAGAACGCGACGTGGGAAGAATGAAATTGTCCACAACGCAGAATGAAATCGTGCTAAAATTGAATTCGCATTGTGGATTATCTTATTTACCCACAACGCGTTCTGGGTATAGCGTTTTACTCAATGCTCGAAAAAAACCCTCTTCGCATCGTGAGTAAATATGGATACCCATAACGCGTTGTGAGCAAAAATTTCGGACAGTGGCCGATTTGGGCTATTGCGAATAACATTGACACATTGATAAACCGGTTTCTATGGAAAATCATAGACCATGACAGAAATAAATACACATATGCTCGTATGAAAATAATTTTTGAATTATTCAAATTCTCTTTGAAAATACAATAATTTTCAAACGGAAATTATAGTTAATTATAATTAGTTCGACATGGATGAAACTGCATAATTTGAAATATTCAACTAAAGTTAGAAAGTATATTATGAAATAAAACAACAAATTGAAATTTAAAGGATTTCGTGTTGAATGTAATATTATTCACAAATTCAACAAATATTTACTTTCCCGCACTAGTTCGGGAATAGTTCATTCTGTAACAAGGGCACAATGAAAATCCGATACGAGTGAATCATTCCGAGGGCGAGCCGGAGGCGAGCCTGAGGAATCACGAGTATCGGATTTTCATTCTAACCGAGTAACAGACTATACTTTCTCCACGACTGTTTCGAAGCTAGATAATTAATCTTTCAATACTAAGGTGAATTATGACGTTTCGAAAACCGCAATAAATATGACAATCAGAGCGGCTGATACAGATTTATTCTCTATGTTTTCAAAAGCGTTACGGAATGAATATTCTCACACACTGTGCGAGAATGAAATTTAGTCGAAATGCTTAAAAAACAAGGATTATAATCAAGCTCGAGTTGGTTATTGGTTATTTACCTGAAATCGATAAAAGTGTTGTAGAATGAATATTACATATCAAGTGATGAAATAGATACTGACATTCTATGGTCAAATTCGATGTTGGAAGAGCTGCATTCTGTGGCAGTCGTGGAGAAAGTATTTACTTAGGCCCGGTTGTAGAAAAAATAATCATTAATCTGCGAACCAATTACACGGAATAAAATTTTTGCGCTCTCGACTTTGTCAACTATATTACGGTTTTTTTGCAATACAACAATATTCAAACTTATT
This sequence comes from Adalia bipunctata, assembly GCA_910592335.1. NCBI lineage: Eukaryota > Metazoa > Arthropoda > Insecta > Coleoptera > Coccinellidae > Adalia > Adalia bipunctata. The sequence continues at coordinate 29,525,308 of OU342951.1, forward strand.
CGATTTTTGATTCATTCTCGAAATATATTTATTCATAGGGAATTGTTTTTTAAATTTTATGTAACTAAAAAACGTTCTCTTTGTTTCAGGAGCCGTATATACTGAATTGGGGGCGCTACAAATTGAAAATGATATGTTTCAAAATGATCGAAAATATCTTCATTGGAAATTTACCCAACAAGGAAATATTATAAGGTCTAATGGCTAAAAGGTGCTTGTTTCAGGCGAATAACTTTGTCTAAGTATAATGTAACAAATCAAATGGATATCATTTACCCTTACAAAGGGTGGTTATAAGAGAATGATATGCTTATTGTTCGAATGCTTTAATCCTCAGCCATTTCATCGTTCACCACACAGCTCCACCGCGCTTGATAGACACATTATGAGTGTTCTGGATCTGAAACAAAAGAATGGTAGGTAATATTCAGTTCACGCGGTAGCTTTGTAATGTATTTCATTCCAATCGACTTTTCGATTCGCTCTTTTCAGGCAATAATCCGAATATCCAAAGTATATTCCAGTAGAGGTGAAACTGAGGAAGCGTTCGAAAAGAGTACCTACTGAATTTGGATCAGAAGCTTCTGAGCGCGCATTACATTGAACGCAGATTCGCATTTTCCAGTTCAAAAAACGAGTTGAAAGAAATTTCACAGCAGTTGTATAAAAATGGTGGCAATCTGTTGTTATATGGAAATTACACTTTTCAAAATTCAGAAGGATTTAGTTCTGAACTATACTCCATTCACTTTATAAAGTATCGCAGTTTGCCATGAAATTTCGACACATTTCACTGTGTATGTTTTTAAAATGTTTGGTTATAGTCATTCTTCCGTCAGTTGAACGAGCAACGTTGCCGTTTCTGCTAAAAAATCGTAGTAATTACGTATTTATCAAAATATTCCTTTACTTTGGGAAATTAATGAATTTGAGATAATATTATGTGAATTCAGAAGACATTTGAATACATTTTTGCACAACTTGAAATACCCCAGTATGAAAATGTAGTAGTTCTACGAAACCTGCGCCACAGTTAAACCTTAGACGAACTAACTTCATTTATTAGGTTGAAAAAGAGTAAATAGAAAGTAGACTTGGCAATGTCGCTTGATTTTCACGAGTACCAACCTGCGTCCGTTTTAAGTGAAAGAACTTAATAAACCTAAATCATGGCTAACCGCGATACTTTATAAAAGTGAATGGAGTAATAATTTGTCGGTCTAGGAAGAATGTAGTGAGAAAATACGTCATTCTTCATTAAAATATATAATATACCTTCGTTTTTCGCCTACTGGTAGGTATGAACATTTGGAAATTAGTCTTCAATCAGAATATACTGACACATTAATTGGGACACAGGGACACAGCTACCATTCCATTTAGGACTTAGGTTGTTCAGCATACCTGTTTCTACTATTTCAAGAATCGTACCTGAAGTGTGTTGTGCAAGATACCATTAATACTGAATATATTTCATTCATCGGCCATTTTGAAGCACTAATTTTCGACCCACGAAACCCCCAGATACCAGTTTTGAATAGGATCGGATCATGATTACAAAACTAGACCGCCATATTGCAGCCGTCATCTTGAATTTTCCAATTTTGACAGAAGAATCATTATTGTCGAGCCCAAAACCCCCAGATACTAATTTTGAATGAAATCGGATCATAAATACAAAACTCATCCGCCATTTCGTTTTTAACATTGGAAATGTTTATGTTCGTATATTGCAGGTAAATTACGAGTTTTTGTTCAAGGTCAAAAGACAAAAGTGTCGCCAGTAGACCAAAAAAGCATTCGAAAGTTATCGCGTGATTCATTAACGTAGGTGTGTTGGGCCAGCATATGCCAGCATACGAGAATCGGCGAACTGCGCCGAGGTGGGACTCAGGTGGGAGGTCCGCCAAATTCGCCGCAACGTTGCCGGATTGTGCACTTAGTCCGGTATTTGAAGGATAGATCATTGTTTTATTTCCTTCATTAGCACTTCGAGTGTTTATATTGTTGTTTAATCAAGTGAGATCTGGGCCGCGGTGAGCGGCCCGTCAAATTCGTCGCAGGCAATTATTCCGGTATTTGAAGGATAGATCATTGTTTTATTTCCTTCATTAGAACTTCGAGTGTTTATATTAATCGATTTCAAGCGGTGGACCACTAATAACCGCGGTTATCTCTGGTCCTGCCCTTGGTTATAGCCCTTCAGGAAGAACCGCGGTTATTAGTGGTCCACCGCTTGAACAGAAGTGGTTATATTCTCGTTGATGTTTGTAAACAAAACGAACACATAACCAAATTTTATATTTATTGTCTTTCTGAATGTGGTTTCAAGAACTCAAAATAGAATAAAGAATTGTGGGTAAGTATTTAGAACTGTGTATAATAATATACATATCTCATATTTGTTTCAGATTCAGCTACAAGTTAATCATGTCACGTGAAGAAGATTTGTTAATTACATCTGTAGCCCTATCCAGTGAAATTATATTTGAAACTGATATTATTAATTTATTCATGTATAATTCACAGATAATATAATAATAATAATAATCTTTATTTATTTAGCATAGCTAGTACAAAAAATATACAAATTTCTTTCATCACATAATTATATTATCCATATTATCCACTTTCAAATACATACAAGAACAGCAACCTATTATATGACATAATCGATGATGCATTTTTTATTTCAGTTGGTAAAGCATTGTACAAACGAATACCTTCAAAAAATAGAGTCTTCTGCATAGCAGTAGACTTGTTGTCTAATGCTAAAATTCCTTTTGGATCGAATATCATAATCGTAAAATTTCTCCCTTCTCTCTAAGAAATCCACTAAATATTTCGGCAAGAGACCATGTTCAATCTTGTATATTAGTGTTAAATTGGCTCTCTTGATGATTTTTTCAACTGATAACCAATTCAGTGTATGAAGCATATTATTTATTGGGGTATATATTTATTTCACTTCAAAATTATCCTCATTGCCTTATTCTGCTGTAATTGGAGTCTGTATATATCTCCTTGAGTGCACGAGATGCACCTCCAAACATTATTAATCTATATTCCATTTTACGTAATGATTTAGAACTTAAAATAATTAAAATAAAAGAACAAATAACCGTCCGAATCAAATGTATTTAACCCCACTTCTTTAAAACCGCTATCATAACCCAGCTCTCAAGTACGGTTATCTGCGGTCCAAACGATGACGTTGAAGGGCTAATTCATGATGTCACATGATTTGAACCAACAAGGACCAAAACCGCTTGAATGAAGTTGGTTATCTTTGGTAATTACCACTTAGGACCAGGTTATCCGCTTGAAATCGACTATTGTTGTTTAATCAAGTGAGATCTGGGCCGCGGTGAGCGGCCCGTCAAATTCGCCGCAACGTTGCCAGATTGGGCAATTATTTCGTTATTTGATCCACTGAAGAAAAGGATTTGCACAGTCTGGCAACAAAATCCGCTTATGACACTGTTCGCCCATGCTCAAATCGGCCTCTAACGCCCGTTTGCACCGCTTACCCTTAAAAGTTCCTCGTTGCTAGGTACCACTTAGACTTAAGTTCCACTCAAAAATATTTCCATTTGCACCGGTACCACTTAACAGAAATTTAGCTAAGGATCACTGCCATTTGGCAACGCTGTAAGATTATTCAAATATTGATACATTCGACCTACTTGAGAATTGAAAAGAAGAAATTCTATGCCGGTTTCTATGATCTATGACTAACCTATAACATAACAAATAACAGACAACGTACAAACATCGTACAGATAATTTGTGTTTTTCGGTTTTTCCTTGTGAAGTGTGAATTCAAAATGGATAGTGTTGAAAAGAAATCAACAAGAGCTCCAAATTTCTCTTCTAATGAGAAAAATAAACTTTTAAATTTGGTGAATAGTTTCAAGGGCACCATTGAAAATAAAAAACGAATGCAGTTACTTGGCGTGAAAAGACGGAAGCGTGGCAAGAAATAACGAATTTATTCAATTCACAATCCCCTGATGGACATCATAGGGGCAAAGAATCTCTAAAAATTTTTTATGAGAATATAAAAAAGGACACGAGGAAGCACATCGCGGCAGAAAGAAGAGAGGTATATCTGACCGGTGGTGGAACAGCTCAGGTGCCCCCTAGCTCAAGACCCAAATCTGGATCTTGCTCTGTGGCTTATGAATAAAAAAGGCGTTGAAGGATTTAAGAACATATTCGATTCTGACAGCATGGTATTTGAAAACCCCTCAGCATCTCGAACGATGAATGAAGAAGAGGTATGTGCTACAATTACATCCCATGAAAAGGAATCTTTAAAGGGAGTGAAGATCACTGAAGAAGTGGATACGCCTGCTGTAAGCATTAATTATTTTGTGATTGCTGTTTATTCCAATTTAAACTTCATTAATTTCATTTTGTGTTATTTATAGATAAGAATAATCGAGGCAACTCCTCAATGTACTGGAAATTCCTCATTCTTATCAAGAAGGCGACCAGCCATGACAAAAACTTCTGGTCAACTTTCAGAGGAATACTTAAAAGTAGCTCAAATAAAATTAGAGTATTTTGAGGAGGAACAAAAATTCCAAATAGCCCGGAATGAAAATGCTGCTATTGAAAAGGACATTCTGAATGTACAGAAGCAAATTGCAGATGAGGAACTGCGAAACCTAAAGGAAAAAAATGAGAGAGGAAAACAAAGGGAATTGGAAGAAGATACTTTCAGAAGAGCAAAAAATAATGCAGAATTGGAATTGCTAAAAATCAAATTGTTGCATGCTAAAAACGAATTAATTGTAGTGAAATCATAATAGTTGCATTAAATATTTATTCTGAAATAGGTTGATTTTATTTACACAGTCTTTTGAACAATTTTTAAATGTTAATTTCAAATATGAATATGTATATAAAATAAAATACAGTGGGATATAATAAAGCTCAACAAAAAAGAAATATTCTTATACCTATAAAGTAATTTGTTATATGAGTTCAAACTAATGACAACAAATACTTTCATAAATTCAAAATTATTGAATTATTATTTCCTTTTAACATTGGAAATGTTTATGTTCGTATATTGCAGGCAAGTTTCGAGTTTTCGTTCAAGGTCAAAAGACACGGTGTCGCCAGTAGACCAAATAAAGCATTCGAAAGTTATCGCGTGATTTATTAACATAGTGTAACGAGAATGTGACTGATGCGCTGTGATGCGGCGCGCAGAGAGGTTGAGAAGCGATGGTAGGAGGGAGAACGGAGTGATCAGGAGGCGAGGAAATATATCGGTATCAGGAGAGAAGTTGGGTGATACCTCCTAATGCCGGCCATACACGTTACGGTCTACCGGAGAGGCATGCCTGTGCAGGTATACCGGACGTCGCTCGATTCTCTGCAGCTTCTTTTTTGTCTCGATCATGGTACGCTTTGTTTTTGACTTGCCATAGGCATGAATGCGTTTTATATATTTCAATAAAATCTTCAGGAACTTTTTTAGTAGAATCTGTTGGTGCCATTTTTGCGTATTGATTTTTGATACAGGTGACAATACGATATCATTCACTACTCGATGTGGAGACAACTGACGGCGACAACGTTTATGACAGCGAATGACGTGACCTGCGCAAGCGACCGGTGTACAGGGTGGGCAAAATTGTTGCTACATGAACTGAAACTTTTCAACCCGAGGAGATAGAGAAAAATGAATGGCACCTCTTTTTTCGAGAAACTGATAATGCCATCAACTGCATTCCTCTATCTTCTTTCGTTTCCGAGTTATAGGCCAAAATTGAAATTTGGGCTATTTCAACTTTGGTCATTATCTCCGTTTCTGTTTATGCTAGGATGTTGAAATAAAAACATTATACAGGCACTTTTCTGATAGCGGTGAGCGGTCCGTCAAATTCACCACAACGTAGCCAGATTGGGCAATTATTTCGGTATTTGAAGCATAGGTCATTGTTTTATTTCCTTCATTAGCACTTCTAGTGTTTATATTGTTGTTTGAACTCTTTGGTTTAATCAAGTGAGATCTGGGCCGCGGTGAGCGGTCCTTCAAATTCGCCACAACGTAGCCAGATTGGGCAATTATTTCGGTATTTGAAGAATAGGTCATTGTTTTTATTTCTTTCATCAGCACTTCGAGAGTTTATATTGTTGTTCAATCAAGTGAGATCTGGGCCGCGGTGAGCGGTCCGTCAAATTCGCCGCAACGTTGCCCGATTGGTCAATTATTTCGATATTTGAAGAATAGGTCATTGTTTTATATCCCTCATTAGCCATTCGAGTGTTTATATTGTTGTTCAATCAAGTGAGATCTTGCCCGCGGTGAGCGGTTCGTCAAATTCGCCACAGCGTAGACAGATTGGGCAATTATTTTGGTATTTGAAGAATAGGTCATTGTTATATTTCCTTCAATAGCACTTCGAGAGTTTATATTGTTGTTTAATTAAGTGAGATCTGGGCCGCGGTAAACGGTCCGTCAAATTCACCTCAACGTTGCCAGATTGGGCAATTATTTCGGTATTTGAAGAATAGGTCATTGTTTTATTTCCCTCATTAGCACTTCGAGTGTTTATATTGTTGTTTAATCAAGTGAGATCTGGGCCGCGGTGAGCGGTTCGTCAAATTCGCCACAACGTAGACAGATTGGGGCAATTATTTCGGTATTTCAAGAATAGGTCAATAATTGATCCGAGTACATATAAGATTCATGAATTTTAGTAGAAACAGAATCCTTCTATCTGAAGTCAATTTCATGAAAACTCAGATTTGCTAAAATCAAAATTCACTTCGAAAATATTGGACAGGATGGACTCATTGGACTCAGCTTCATCCGATGAGAAGTGTTCTAACTACATATAAGATTCATGAATTTCAGTAAAAACAGAATCCTTCTATCTCGAGCCAATTTCGAGAAAACTCAGATTTGGTGAAAAAAAATTCTCTTCGAAAATATTCGACGAGGTGAATTCAGCTTCTTCTGATGATGTTTACTCCGACTACATGTAAGATTCATGAATTACAGTAAAAACAGACTCCTTCTATCTCTATATTATTATATCTTAAGAATACTTACTTAAGAAAGAACATTTTTGTTTTAAAATATTGTGACAAGTTTCCTCTCAAATGTTTATGTTAGGAATTTGGAATGTTGATTATTTCTTGCAATTATTATTGCTTATTATTATTATTGAAAATACTATTTTATTTTAAGTTCAAATGCAAATAAATGTTGGTAATATTCACATGTGGTGTTATCATTTCAAATGTCTGTGATGGTTGCAAGGATTGCGAAATCTGTAAATTTTTTCTATAACCAATATTTCATGATGCATTGTCACCAGAATTATGTACACCTACCAAATTTCAAATCAATCGGACGATTTGAAGTGTGTCATATTTAACTTGCAAGATTGGATAACAGATAGACAGACAGATAGACACCGGGACAGGTGAAACTAAATAAAAGCTTGTAATAAAAAGAGGAGCAGCGAACATCTCTTGAGCGATGAAGGGGCCACGGTATTCGAGATTCATATACAGGGTGTTTCACCATAAATTGGACAAACCTATATAGCCGTGTAGATGACACCGAGAAAGTCATTTTTGCCCTATGACATATACCCTGTTTTCGACGCATAAGCGAGATACAGGGTGTGTTCAATGTCAAGTTTGAGCAATATTCTGATGACTGTTGTGAGTTACGCGTGATATTTGAAATAACGGTTGCTAATTTGGAAAGCATAATCTCAACGTACTCAATTTTCTAAGATTTTCCGTAAAAAAAATTTTTCAAAATTCGAACTCAACTTTTTTTTTACATGTCTTCAGTGAAAAAAAAATTTCGGCCAAAATTTTTAGATTTTTTCATGGTTGAACTATCTTCAATTCTGAATACTTAGGTGAAAACAGAATGAAAAAATATCAATTGGTTTTCTTTTTGTAGCTTTCCGAAGATTACGCTCGGTGTATTTTCTCAATTTTTATTTGAGAAACTGGAGGCCGTACGGAGGTCAAAATTGTGCTGATGGGATGCCAGAATTATCCGGATGAAAATATGAAATTATCAACCAAAAAAATTTTTTTCCAAAAATTTTGGTAGGAATCGAACTCTACGAGTATGAATTGGATTAATTTTAATCCTATAAATCTCCGTTACCAGAGCAACACTAGTTAATCGTTTGACCTTCTTACCTTCGTACGGCCTCCAGTTCCTCAAATAAAAATTAAGAAAGTACACCTAGCGTAATCTTCGGAAGGCTACAAAAAGAAAACCAATTGATATTTTTTCATTCTGATTCCACCCAAGTATTCAGAATTAAAGATTTTTCAACCATGGAAAAAACATGTAAAAAAAAAAGTTGAGTTCGAAATTTGAAAAAAATTTTTCACCGAAAATCTTAGAAAATTGAGAACGTTGAGATTATGCTTTCCAAATTGGCACCGAGAAAAAAAAATTCCGACTTTGCAGGTTTTCCGCCATTTTGAATTTTTTTTTGTAAAATTCTACACCACAATTCAATTGAGCCTTCAAAAATACTAAGATGTGACCAGGAACCGTTATTTCAAATATCACGCATAACTTACCACAGTTCACAGAATATTGCTCAAAGTTGACATTAAGCACCCTGTATCTCGATTATGCGTCGAAAACGGGGTATATGTCATAAGGCAAAAATGACTTTTTCGATATCAACTACACGGCTATATATGTTTGTCCAGTTTATGGTGAAAAACCCTGTATTTTTATTTCTGATACCACAAAGCTCATAATGCTAATGGACTTCTTCGGTAACAAAGAAGATCCAGAGCTCCATGATTTACCCACTATCTCTAAGAGGACTCACCTAGAACCCCACACAAGATTCCACCTGGTTATCGTTGCGACAAACACGAATACAATGGAAGAATCAATGAAAATATTTGAATGAATAGGGTAAGGTGGGGCAAGTTAGCGAACGGGGCAAGACGACGAATTTGATTTTGATGAAAATCAAAAGCAGAAATCTGTATTATATCAAACCCTGTGATGTCTGGCCGGGACCTAGTAATACCTTAAAAAGATATGTGGCGCTTTCTTCACTACGTTCGAATGTATGCTTGAAATTGTGTTTACTGGTTGGTCGTTATAATATTGCCGTGAGCTGAAGTAAGTTTCTGTGCAAAAAGTGAGGTTAGAACTTTTCCTTATTGAAGTTTATTTTGTTGCTAGGACCCAATAGATTGAGAATGTAAGTAGCACACACTAATTCTACTTATTGTTTGTTTTATTTATAACAATTTTGTCATAAATTCGCTCGGGGGCAAGTTGACGGGGGCAAGTTAACGAACTCGTCATCTTGCCCCAAGGAGTTCGTTAACTTGCCCCAAGGAGTTTTTCTTGAAATATTTTTTTTTACAGATGGTGCGTAACTATGTGAGAAAAAGTGAACGCCGGTCGTGGTCAGAAGATAGATTAATTGCTGCGATTTATGATATCGAAAATGAAAATATGGCAGTTAATAGAGCAAGCATAGTTTATGAAGTGCCTGAATCAACACTGCGGAGGTATGTTAAAAAGAACAGGGAAAACGAAAAGTTACCAGAAAGCTGCGGCAGATTTAAGCGCACATTTACAGAAGCTCAAGAAATTGAACTCACTAACTATATCAATGATTTCAACATTAGAGCGTTTGGTATTACCTCTTTGCAGTGCCGAAAACTTGCCTACGAGTTTGCTGAAAGAAACAATATTCAACACCATCAGTTCAACAAAACTCTGAAACTGGCCGGTAAAGACTGGTTGATTTCTTTCATGAAACGGCGCAAAATCAGCTTGAGGACCCCTGAGTCTACTTCAATCGGACGTTTAATAGGGTTTAATCGAGTGGAGGTGATGAGGTTTTTCGATTTGATTCGGGAACTTAAAGTGAAATACAATTTTACACCTGATCGAATGTATAATGCGGACGAATCAGGTTTGTCCACCGTTCCAACTAAGCAGCCAAAAATTTTATCTCCAACTGGATGCAAGAGAGTTGCGAAAGTGGCTAGTGGTGAGCGTGGCCGGAACACGACTGTTGTTTGTGCCATGAATGCACAAGGTTCGTACGTTCCACCCTTTTTTGTTTTTGCCAGAGTGAGAATGCGTCCTGAACTATTACATGGATGTCCCCCTAATTCCGGAGGTATAGCTCAACAGAGCGGATGGATGAACACAGATGCTTTTGTTCAATACCTTCATCATTTTATTAAATACACCTCTCCTTCTAACAAAGTTCCCGTTTTATTGATTGTTGATAATCATTCATCCCATACATCTTTAGAAGCAATCAATTTATGCAGAGAAAGTGGGGTTATTATGGTTGGTTTGCCACCTCACACAACTCACCGATTGCAGCCATTGGATGTGGGATTTTTTGGTCCTCTTAAAACATTCTATAGCCAGGCCTGCGACAATTTTTTGGTGGATAATCCTGGTAAAACTATAACAGATAAAGACGTAGGACAGCTGTTTGGAAAAGCCTATTTAAAAGCAGCAAATTTAGGAACTGCAGTTAAAAGCTTCGCTAAATGTGGAATCGAACCCTTTGATCCGGACGTTTTTAGTGAAGCAGACTTTGCACCAGCTTCAGTTAGTGAGCGCAGACATGTCACCGCAGAAGAAGTCACCGCAGAAGAAGTCTCTACTGATGATGAACCACTCATCAACATAAAGAATAAACTAAAAAATAGATCTGAAATGTCCTCAGAATCAGCTAATTTATCCAGTTTGCAAAAAGTTTCTAGCGTGGTTGGACCTAAAAATGATGATGATAAAGAGAATGAAAGGGAGCACTTGGTACAGGAAGATTTGGCTGCCGCAGGTTCATCGGGTCTTCAAAACTTGAAACCCAATCACCAAATTAATTTTGTTGAGATTAGGCCTTTACCTGAAATAAATCGACCGGTCCTGAAAACGAACAGAAAAAAGCAGAAGGCATCGATATTGACTTCAACTCCAAATAAACAAGACCTTGAAGAGAAAGAACGGGAAAAAAATGAAAAAATTCAGGCTAAGAAAAGAAAATGTGAAGAAAAGGCTAAAAGAAACGTTTTCAAACCGACTGGAAAAAAATATACTGAAGAGGCTCAAAAAGAATTTGAAATTTTTTGTCCCAGCTGCGAAGAACCATACACTGAGCCTCTAGTTGAAGATTGGATAAAGTGCGGTGTATGCGAAAATTGGTGGCATGAGGCCTGCACGAGCTACGAGAACAGGGGTGTCTTCATATGTGACCTTTGCATGTAATCGTCATCTTGCCCCAATATGTGCGTCATCTTGCCCCACTATTGGGGCAAGATGACGAAATTGTAACGTTTGAAAATTTTCCATTTTTTCCTTTATGTTTTGTTTTCTCATTTAAGATTAGTTCATAAAAAAACAATTAAATGTTCTATGAATCTGTTATACTTTTGAAAAGTTTAAAATTATATGTAGTTTTTTTTTTATTTTATTTTTTACCTTAAGCTCGTCAACTTGCCCCACCTTACCCTACGTATTTCAGAGAATATTGAGATATACAGCTCAAGTTCGAATTCTTATATGAACGTAATATTACAGTTGGTCTTTTTATTTGGGTAATAGACATATGAAGATTCCTCATAACAAGATATTATTCTGATTCAGAGAGTGCTGAATAACGATTCCGGGAACCCACATTTCACTAGTTGTTCTATGATTGCTCTTAACGATACAAATCCCGAAGAGGTTTATCTCTTGAGAGTACGGAAATGCAGGTCGAATAATTATTATTCAATCAAGCTCAGGGGTCCTTGAGTAGGTTGAATCCTATAAACTGGGCAACGGCAAATAATGCAAATCCTCGGCAAGCAATTAAAGTTCAGGAGCACTAAGCAGGATGCTGTGCTCGTCGAAAATGAAATGAGGATTTATAGTTTCGGAAAAAATAGAATCCTTGACAGTAATATCAATTATATTGAATAATGAATTGTAATAATACAGTAACCATTTCATTATGAGATATATATATATATATTCTTTTGAAAGAGAGAGTTACATACTGTTTTCTTAAATCAAACAATACATGGCATATGGCACGTGTGAAGAAATGGCTACAAGGACCAGATTATATAAATGAATAAAATCTGTTTCCCGCTCCAAATCTAAGTGTTAGCAGAGGGAATGTAAACGGGGTACCATACAATTCTGAGTATGATACACGAGAACAGATAAAAACCTCTGAAAAAACTCTGTCTCCCCGTGTATGTGTGGTGATACTGAATTTGTTCAAAAAAAATATGCTGCTATCCATGTTACAGAGCTCCTTGTGCTTGAAAATTGCCTTTTCATTGAACTGGATGCAAATGTCTTGAAATTATATCTGTAACAGGAAAAAAAGAAGAAAAACGAGAAAGAAGCAGTAAAAAAAATTACTTCACCTGCTAAAAAACCTTTTCACAAAGTCCTAACTCTCTTATGGATCGGGAGGATCTTTCGATCAGGTCCGATCTTCCAAGTGATGATTCTTCTGTTCTTCAGGTGTTCGAGGAACGCTACAGGCCCCTTATGTTGGGGGATCATCTCCCATAGTTTAGAGTGGTTGTTTTTAGCGAAAAATCAGCAAAAAAGTAAGAGCAAATTCAAAAAATTATGAGATAGAAGCATAGAATACCTAGTGTTGACACTGATTAGATTTTGTTTAAGACTATCTTGTCGATCGAAAATCTGTGATGGGTATCTACATTTCATTTCTATATAGCCACAACTGTGAAATATTGCGGACTTTTCGGGAAGTAGGAGCCGATCTACAATCTGATAATATTGATATTTTTTATGCTTCCACTCATTGAAAACTGACTAAATTTTGGCTTCACCAATTCTCGAATTTATGAATGAGATGCTATGTCTCCTCTTTCTATGATGTGATAAAGATATCACTTTTCTTCAGTAATCCCATACGTGCTCAAATGGATTTATGTCTGGTGAGTTCGCTGGCCAGTTCATTCTCTGGATATTGTATACTTGAAGAATGGTTCGAACCCTTGGTGTGCGGTGTGGTGTGGCGTAATTATCCTGATGAATTGAATTATTTCTAAATTCGTTGCGCACAGGAATAATGAGTGGTTCAATGATGTTTTCTACGAAGATGGCACCTGCCATTCTTTGTTCAACGACAATAAGTTGGTTACGGCGACCGAACATGAACCCCAAGAACATAATTGATCAGCCTTGAAAGGCACAACTTTCCGGCGAAATTGAGTCGCTCTAGTCTGCCTGGACTTCCCCAAACCCTAACTTGTCGATTATCACTTTGTACAGGGTGGGCAAAATTGGTGCTACATGAACTAAAACTTTTCAACCCGAGGAGATAGAGAAAAATGAATGGCACCATATAGTTCCAGTATTATAATATCGATTACACCATATAGTCCTCTTTTTTCGAGAAACTGATAATGCCATCAACTGCATTCCTCTATCTTCTTTCGTTTCCGAGTTATAGGCCAAAATTGAAATTTGGGCGATTTCTACTTTGGTCATTATCTCCGTTTCTGTTTATGCTAGAATGTTGAAATAAAAACATTATACAGGCACTTTTCTGATAGCAATTCAGTGGCGTACTCTGATTTTTTCTAAGAGGTTTATTTGCTGAGTTATAACATAAAGTTGTGTTTTTTCTCATGAAAACAGTATTTTGAAATGACTTAGAAAGAATCGCTATTTTTTTCCGTTTTAGAAATGTATCATATGTCATACATCGCCCTCAGATTCGTTAATATATTATGAAAAATAGGGTTTGCATATGGAATTCAAATTATTGAGTATTAATTAGGCTGAATCATAGAATTATGTGTCTCTACGTATGATGTAATTATTATTTCACGATTGAATACTTGATGGTGTGATCTGTGTTTGAAACAACTGTTATTAGAGTTTGAAGTCATCGTTAGCGTTATGAAAATATTCGAAAAACATGATATGTGAAATGTTTTATTTCAGCTCATAGCTCATGAGAATAACAGGAACAAATTCAAATCATACAAGTATCGTAAAGTTTAATTACTGACAGTTGTTACAGAACAGAGATCACACCATCAAGTATTCAACCGTGAAATAATAATTACACCATGCGTAGAGACACATAATTCTATGATTCAGCCAACTCAATAATTTGAATTCCATATACAAACCATATTTCTCATAATATCTTAACGAATCTGAGGGTTATGTAGGAACATATGATACATTTCTGAAACAGGAAAAAAATGGCGATTCTTCCTGAGTTATTTCAAACTACTGTTTCCATAAGAAAAAATTTACAGATTTCGCAATCCTTGCAACCATCAGAGAGATTGGAAATTAAAACACCACATGTGAATATTACCAACATTTATTTGCATTTGAACTTAAAAATAAAATAGTATTTTCAATGATAATAAGAAGCAATAATAATTGCAAGAAACAATCAACATTTCTAATTCCTAACATGAACATTTAAGAGGAAACTTGTCACCGTATTTTAAAACAAAAATGTTCATTCTAAAGTAAGTATTCTTAAGATATAATAATAAAAAATGAAGATATAAATAATTTCATGGAGCTGGGTCCATCCAGTCATTCCTGTCCAATTTTTTCGAAGTGAATTTTAATTTTAGCAAATCTGGGTTTTTATGAAATTGGCTTCTATCGAAGGATTCAGTTTTTACTAAAATTCATGAATCCTATATGTACTCGGACCAACTATCATCGGATGAAGCTCATAACATCCAGTCAAATATTTTCTAAGCGAATTTTTATTTTACCAAATCTGAGTTTTCTCGAAATTGGCTTGAGATAGAAGGATTCTGTTTTACTGAAACTCATGAATCTTACATGTACTCGGAGTAAACATCATCAGAAGAAGCTGAGTCCACCCCGTTCAATATTTTCGAAGGGAATTTTCATTTTACCAAATCTGAGTTTTCATGAAATTCGCTTGAGATAGAAGGACACTATTTTTACTAAAATTCATGAATCTTATATGTTCCTGCATCAACTCTCATCAGATGAAGCTGAGTCCATCCTGTCCAATATTTTCGAAGCGAATTTTTATTTTAGAAGGATTCTGTATTTACTAAAATTCATTAATCTCATATGTAATCGGGGTGAATATCATCAGATGAAGCTGAGTCCACTCCGGCCAAAATTTTCGAAGTGATTTTTATTTTACCAAATCTGAGTTTTCATGAAATTCGCTTGAGATAGAAGGATTCTATTTTTACCAAAATTCACGAATCTTATATGTACCCGGATCAACTATCATCGGATGAAGCTGATTACTCTCCAATATTTTCGAAGCTGATTACATCCTGTCCAATATTTTTGCAACGAATTTTTATTTTACCAAATCTGAGTTTTCTCGAAATTGGCTTGAGATAGAAGGATTCTGTTTTTACTGAAATTCATTAATTTTACATGTACTCGGTGTAAACATCATCAGAAGAAGCTGAGTCCACCTCGTCCAATATTTTCGAAGAGAATTTTTATTTTACCAAATCTGAGTTTTCTCGACATTGGCATGAGATAGAAGGATTCTGTTTTTACTAAAATTCATGAATCTTATATGTACTTAGATCAACTCTCATCGGATGAAGCTGAGTCCATCCTGTCCAATATTTTCTAATCGAATTTTTATTTCACCAAATCTGGGTTTTCATGAAATTGGTTTGAGATAGAAAGATTCTGTTTCACTAAAATTCAGGAATCTTATATGTACTCGGAGTAAACATCATCAGAAGAAGCTGAGTCCACCCCGTCCAATATTTTCGAGTAGAATTTTTATTTCACCAAATCTGAGTTTTCTCGAAATTGGCTTGAGATAGAAGGATTATGTTTTTACTAAAATTCAGGAATCTCATATGTAGGGGAGGACAGGGGAATTCCACGCACCTAAGGGAAAATGCTCACAAAAACCTTCCTATGTACACACAAACTGTCATAATTTAACTGCTGAATCATGAACCCATTAGGAACTTTTTCATCACAAGGAAAAGGTTCAACTACCTATACCAATTGAGAAAAAAAATAATTCTGAAAACTGTCTTTTCGCGGTATTCCCTCACGTACTGTGTAATACCGCGCATGCGATGGTATAATTATGCGCATATATTGAACAGCTGAAAAACTCGAAAAGATATTTTATTATCTAGGTAATAACCAACTACAATGTAAATGAAACAAATTTCCATGAATAGGTACAAAAAATATTATTGAAGAATTACCCCGCTACAGCTGCGCGTTATTCCCCCGGTGTGAGTCACCTAACCTAACTAATCACTGACAGTAGATGACGAAATACAATTATTGTTCTTTTGCATTGAATAATCTACACATATGAAGGAAAATAGTCATGCAATAGATTCATTAGAAATTAATAATAGAAGTTCTTTCCACGATTCCAATTTCTCTCGAAAATTAGATCAGAGCGTCGTGAAACGAACAATCGGCTCCCTGGTCTAAACTAAAAACACGAATACCTTTAAATTACGGGAGGGTGTTGGCAAAGCAGATACGAGATGGTGCGCTGTATCTAAATTTTGAAATAACTGAACTGAGTTGCAGAATTTCAATGCGCAGAAATCCCCCGTGCGGGGAATTCCCCCGTCATCAGATGAAGCTGAGTCCACTCCATCCAATATTTTCGAAGTGAATTTTGATATTAGCAAATCTGGGTATTTATGAAATTGGCTTTAGATAGAAGGATTCTGTTTCTACTAAAATTCATGAATCTTATATGTACTCGGATCAACTATTGACCTATTCTTCAAATACCGAAATAATTGTCCAATCTGGCAACGTTGCGGCGAATTTGACGGACCACTCACCGCGGCCCAGATCTCACTTGATGAAACAACATATAAACACTCGAAGTGCTAATGAAGGAAATAAAACAATGATCTATCCTGCAAATACAGGAATGATTACCCAATCTGGCAACGTTGCGGCGAATTTGACGTACCTCCCACCGCGGCTCACTGGTCACCGATTGTCGTATGCTGGCCCAATAGGCCAAAGATATTTTACAACTTGTAGAATATCTATGTTAATAAATCACGCGATAACTTTCGAATGCTTTTTTGATCTACTGGCGACACCTCTGTCTTTTGACTTGAACGAAAACTCGTAACTTGCCTGCAATATACGAACATGAACATTTCCAATGTTAAAACACAACTTCATGTTATAACTCAGCAAATGAACCTCTTAGAAAAAATCAGAATACGCCACTGGATTGCTATCAGAAAAGTGCCTGTATAATGTTTTATTTCAGCATCCTAGCATAAACAGAAACGGAGATAATGACCAAAGTTGAAATCGCCCAAATCTCAATTTTGGCCTATAACTCGGAAACGAAAGGAGATAGAGGAATGCAGTTGATGGCATTATCATTTTCTCGAAAAAAAGAGGACTATAAGGTGCCATTCACTTTTCTCTATCTCCTCAGGTTAAAAAGTTTTAGTTTATGTAGCACCAATTTTGCCCACCCTGTACACCGAATCGTGACCGAAAGAAGTATGTTGTGCCATTGTGTTGAAAGCCACTCTTGGTGGTGTTTTGTCCATTGCCGTCGGGTAGCTCTATGTCCAGGTGATAGCCGAGGTACTTTTGAAGGTCTTTTTGCTCTTGAATTTGGGGAATGCATCCGTCTCCTTATGTTTTGAGACTACTCGTCTAAAGGTCCTCCAAAAATTACTTCGAAGTGCTGTTACACCGTTCGGTTCCTTCGAGAAAAATTTGTGATATAATGGTCCTACTCCGGTTCGACCAGGCACTGGTCTATGGGCAACGCCGCTGGATTCCAGGAAAAGAGCCTGTACCTTTGCGTTTCACTGAAGTCCGTGGATTATTCAAATGCGCAATTTGATGGTTTCACAAAGCTTCTTGATGTAGGGCTACTAGTCTTGCTTGGTTAAACTGAGAAATTGGATGTACCGTCATTTTCCAACTTTATTCTCCCGAACAGAAAACATTTTATTTCCAAACGTTCGATAACAGCGTCATTTCTAGACTGACAGGATCACAGAGAAGTTCTATTTCTCCGCCTAGGCGGAGAAATAGTTGCTATGGCTTACTTTTCCCTCCGGCGGCAGGAAAAGTGTTGTTATGCAAGGGACTAATTTTGCAAGACAACCGTAACTATACAAATGTTACATTTTTCACTCAATTATAACGATCGTAAATGTCAATATTGTTCAGATTTCCAGGAATTTCAAGATATTTGGAAATAGAATAACATATTTCATTCGAAGGAGAAGTGACTTTTCATGGCTCGCTTTCAATTACCCGCCTCACTACGTTCGGCGGGCAAACTAAAGCTCGTCATGAAAAGTGACACTTCTCCTGCTTATAAAATAATATACTATTTTGCTGGTTTGTTTTTTCCATTTATGTGAAAAGATAGTGAGGATTCCACACACACAAAATTATCATGTTACATTCAACAAGCTGAGTTGACTGGAAGGGCCAAGACTTTTTACGAAGTGTGTATGTCAAATTCAAACTTCAAAAGGTCATTTTAATCGTGAAAATGTGAACCCTAGCTTGAACCGCCGTCAGAAGACAGATACAACCCTCAATTTTCCAAATAAGAAGTATGGGCTGGTGATACATAGATTCGAATGTTGCGTCATTCCTTTTCCAGAAATTAAATCATATGCCTGTTCATTGCAAAAATCGAAATAAAGTTAGTAAAACCAGTGACTGGCGAAATTTGGCGCAATATCAAAAACTGAAATGTTGTACAAAATGTAGCAAAAATATTCTGCATATAAATGAAGTAGATGTTTGAAATGTTCAACATGAACGCCTAGGCAACATCCTAACATCAAATAAGAATGCTTATCAATTTTACCTATTCTCCCTCGGGATATAGGCGGCAAATCCGAAAATCTCCAAGGAAAA
Source organism: Adalia bipunctata (assembly GCA_910592335.1). NCBI lineage: Eukaryota > Metazoa > Arthropoda > Insecta > Coleoptera > Coccinellidae > Adalia > Adalia bipunctata. The sequence continues at coordinate 29,544,227 of OU342951.1, forward strand.
AGCACTAACTTGATCCTTTTGATGTTCCGGTGGTATCCCCATAACCAATGGTGGACACAGAAAGTTTCGTACGTAGTTTTCATGGTAGCATCCTGAACAAAATTTTTTTTCGTTCATTTCCTAACTACCGCATTTTGAAAGACAATCAGTTCGGCAAAATTGTGATAAGAATTGGGAATATTTAAAACAAACGTCGGCTTAATTCGCAAAGTGCGTAACTCCAAATCCTATTACTTTTCAGGAAACGTGAAAAACTGATTTTTTTATATTTCACCGGGTGTATGCAAACAATTTTATGTTACTACTTAGGTATCACCGAAAGAACATTGAATCATAGGAGTTATTTCCAAAATTCTCAATTTTAAATGATACGCACTATGCTATTGCTGGATTAGTTGGGGTAGAATTACAGTGTTTTCTTTTTCGCAGATACTTAATGAAACAGTAGACTTTCGGAGATAAGAAGTTCTCCTGCACATGCGCGCTATTCATATTAATCGAAAAGCATCATAATCTCATTTTCACCCAAATGTGGAGTTACGCACTTTGCGAATTAAGCCGACGCAAATTCGATTATCACATGACATTATTTTTTCATCCTGATTTCTGGAATAAACATAAAAATTATTAAGTTTCTGAATAGAGAATGACGCCACCTTTCGAACAATGTATCACAACTTCATATTTGAAAAACTGGGGGTTGCCCTTGTTGTGTTTTGAAGGGGATAGAAGGTTGGATTCGCATTTCACGCAGAAGAATTACACTAAAAATTTACTTTCGACGTGTTCCAGTAGTATATTTCATAAATACATATACAATCTGTCAAGAAAGTACCCGGAACTATCAATTTAAATCTGGCGGGGCAATGAGGCAGGTAAAAATTTTTTTTCCTAGGTTGGTACCACTGTCCTTAATTACTATGCCAAGCTTGAGCGGGATCTGTCATTACTGTGTTTGCAACAGCTGATTAAGTCAGTCGATTTCAGAGTGCGTGCCGATCATTACTGTGGGTGATTACGTTGAGCAAAGAATTTGTTTGGAGTTTTGTGTTGCAAATGAATTTTCGTGTGCCGATGCATTGAAAATGTTGCAAAAGGCCTTTGGTGATAATGCTCTATCGAAAACTCGTGCATATCAGTGGTACAGAGCCTTCAAGGACGGTCGTGAAGTGGTCGAAGACTTGCCTCGTTCCAGACGCCCATCGACGGCTTCGACCGAAGATAACGTCGATAAAATTAAGGAAAGGGTGCTTGAAAACCGTCGTACCAGCTTGAGAGAGATAGCACATGATCTTAAGATATCCCACGAGTCCGCACGTAGGTACGATTTTGATTGATATTTTGGGCATGAGAAAGGTGGCCGCACGACTCGTACCGAAAGACCTGAATTTTCTCCAAAAACGTCATCGCGAACAGGTTGCTTCAGACATGCTGGATCGCTGTAATTCCGATTCATTCATGGAACGCATTATAACTGGTGATGAGACCTGGGTCAACGAGTACGATATGCAAACAAGCCAGCAATCCTCGGAATGGGTGGCAAAAAATGAGCCGAAACCGAAAAAACCACGCCAAAGCCGCTCGAAAATGAAGGTGATGCTCATTGTTTTCTTCGATATCCGTGGCGTGGTGCACTACGAATTCATTCCAGAGGGTCAGACGGTAAACAAGGAGTATTACCTAGGCGTTATGAAACGTTTTCATGAGCGTATCCGTAAGAAGCGGCCAAATTTGTGGGCGAACAACTCATGGATTTTGCATGACGATAACGCGCCTTCTCACCGAGCTACGATTGTGACTGACTTTCTCGCCAAAAACTCAACAAACGTGCGTCAGCAACCACCGTATTCGCCGGATTTGGCTCCCTGCGACTTTTTCCTCGTCCCAAAACTAAAATTGCCCCTTCGTGGCACCCATTTTGAGTCGATTGAAGCCATAAAACAAAATTCGGTCCATCCCGGAAAGCGCCTATTAAAAATGTTTCGATAATTGAAAGTGCCGTTGGCATAGATGTATTGGAGCAAATGGAGCCTATTTTGAAGGCGACCCAATAAATTTTGACGATTGAATCTAAAAATGTTGAAAATTCCCGGTACTTTCTTGACAGAGTACCTACAGAAACCGACATAATGAATTTATTCCATTTGGCTTTTCACACTGTAAAAACATTGCCTCAGGAGTAAGTGTGCAAGGTTAAGCACCAGCTTGAGAAATTGCATCAATTTTGTCTACGGCACTCCTTGACACTTAGTTTTGGTGTACGTTTATAGACGAGTTCGATGTTATGTTTCAGAATGCTGAGTGCCTATCATATCCCTATTTCATAATAAATCAAGAAGCGGCATACGAAAACATAATCGGTCACAACTCCGATTCTTATGAATCGAATTTTTGACGAAAATATGTTATATCATATACAGGATCATGGACTATTGCTTTGACTGCTGCTGTTAAGTTTTTTCGACAGTTGTCAACTTTTTTTTCGTTGGATAAGATGGATCAACTTATAATTTGAATATACTTATAATTGGAATATACTTACAAGATAGATGAGCGAGCGCTCAGACGTTCAGACTTCACGTCACTACTTCAAGAGACCAATTTTTTATTATAACCGTGATATTATATTCATAAGCTCAACTGAGAAGGTATTGGAGACTTTTATTGTGTGTTGTTGATAATCAAACAAAGTGGGCGCGTGTACGCGGGCTTATTAATTCTTGTTTGTGCGAAGGAAATTGCTTTTATATTTCATCCGGTCTTCCTCTTCATCGTCCTACTCATGGCACAGGGCAAATTTTTCGAGAAACCCGAGGAGTTTGGAAGTTCGAGCGAGTTTTCCTCGGAGACGAGTCAGGCCAGATTAGCGGTCTGAGGCAATTAACGTTAGCTCGGTATACGGCACACCTGATACGATTCCGGGACTGGTACTGGGGGATTATAAGCCGAGAAATGAGTTACTTCGCGTGTGGCTGGTGTCATTTGTTACTCTATATGAAGAGGGAGCGATAAGTTTCCATGAAGATCTCATTCTCAAGAACTGTACAGAAATAATTAAATTTAATTTCGGATGGTACAGAATTTGATATTTATGCTGTCGGAATTCCTCTTGTACGAAAATCTTTCTTCAAATGTTGAATGAGGAATGTATTTTTTGAAACATTCTCTTGTGAAAAGTTCTGGCTTGGGATAATATCAATTACAAATATTATTTTTCGTATTTTTTCCTGCACAAGCAACAACTTATTTGTAGTGGAACATATCAAGAGAGCTTGAATTTCCATATGGAATCATTGAAGAAGCAAAACAGCAGGAAAATAGTATTTGGGACATAAGATGATCAATAAGAATTATTCGATGATCATAAAACAATTATGCTGCATTTTTATGTGTATCACCATTTACAAAGGTGAGTTACCAAATGCTCTAGGACGCAGCGGAAAGAAGTTGTTGTCTATGGTCGTTTATCTTTATGTCTATGGTCAGGGTCAGTTGAATTCGGTACGAGAGACAAACAGGAGCTCTGTATTTCGATGATTTTGATTAAGAACGCCCCGACAACGGCTTATACGTTGCGGTATTATTTATTGACCTATCTCGAGCATTTGATGGCCTGACTATAGTGGTAGTAGCCCTTTTCTATTGCATCTATACAAGTGACCATCAAACAAGATTCCTCCAGCCTGAAGTCTTTTGAAAATGACGAATGCTTTGATTTGGGTACAGGGATGTCAGTTCGAACTGGCTTTATGTATACTTCAACTATTGAAATTCACAGTTCTTTCTCTGCTGAAGATGATAATGTGCGAGCATGTTGCAGATTTACTTTTCACCAATAAACCAGAACCAAAACGATGAAGCAAAAAGGTTTGCTACTTGGAAAATTTTTCGATGCACCTGGTTCGAATGGAAACAGCTAAATTTTGTTACTTGGATCAACTTGTGGAATGACTTTGACCAAAATTATATTGGCCCTGTTATCGAAATTAGATTATTCCGTACCTTATATTCGTAGTTTTTTCACCTTACGTTTGGTCAACAACTGCGATAGGATCTTCAGTCTTCAGAGGTCTCTCGGCCGGAGGCTGTATCCCAACGAATTGGTCCGAATTGTTGATGTTACTGGATCAATCACTGTATTCATAGCAGTAGCCCTATGACTGGTCGGTTCATCGCCTCCGCTTCGAAAAGGTTTAGTGCTAGCATTGCAGATCGCAGGCGACCACGCACCATGAACGAAGTTTATGTTGTTTGGTGCTCATAGATTCCGATTGCCTCCATATTCATCTTGGAATGACAACCTTTGATGTTGGAACACTGTTTTAGTGAAAAGAAGAATATTATGCCCATTCATCAAGACATGTTTCGCGAGTGCAGTCTTTTTGATACAGTCGACAACAAAGTTCATGCTTTTCGATCCATTTATGAATGTAGTAGACCTGATCTCAACTTTCCTGCTGTCACAAGGTATTCTATAAATACTAGCTTGAGAGAGTGGATCTGTTTAGTTTCTGGCACTCTTTGAAACCTGGCATGGATAGGATGGAAGGTAGAGCGGTATACTCCATTCGCTTTCATAATGTATCCGGTTGGCCATGACACCTTCAAATAACCTACTCTATTCACAAAATTAAAAAAGAGTTGATAGAAATAAGCATTGGCACCGCATCTGAGAAATATTTGACTTTTCACGAGAACCAACCTGCTTCAGTTTTGAGTGAAAAAACTTGATAAACCTACATCTTGGCCAACAGGATATTTTATGAAAGTGAATGGAGAATATGTATGCCTTTTCCTTGTGCATTATTTCGTATAGTCTCTTCACCTTTGTTGTTCGCTTTGGTCTTACGGCCCGATCGATTTCTTTCGAGTTGTATCCATCAGGCTCATACATAGGTCGAGCTCTCCCTGAAAGTGTTTTTATCACATCCCGATTTAGTTAGGGGATGATGATTGAACTCCTTGAGTAGAAACTTGTATGTGCGGATCGGTTTTCGATAGAACTTTCTGGGGTGTTTAAACTAGGTGAGTAAACAACTCAATTTTTTCACTAAAAGGTCTATATGTTTGCCCCATTTTAGATGACGATCAATTGTTATGCCCAGGTTTTGCACCTGGTCAGCCTCCGGGATTAACGTGTATTCATCCACTACTATGATTTACCATGTTTGGAAGGCCGGATTTGTATGAACCAAATGGTAGATAATTTATCTTCTCGGTGTTCATAGTCGAGTTATTTTCCTTGAACCACATATTGACGTTTCTAAGATCTTCTTCAGCTTCCTTCTTTAGATTATCCCAAGTATTCCCTCGTAGATATAATCACAGTATCGTCTGCGAAACTGATGGCTTCTTCTTCTTTTCATCCGTAAAAGATTGTTCAATAATTTAATAAGTTAATAATAATTTATTTATGACATGTATAAACAAAAGCATAAAAATGCCCCATCAATAAATTACATGGTAAGTCGTAACAATCAATATCTACAAATAAGTATATAACAATGGACGAGATAGGACAAACTTCAAAAAATTTTAAGGTATGAACTCCCTCAAGTCGTATATAGTCTTGCTTAGCAATAGATCCTTTACCTTCCTCTTAAATGGAGCAGTTGGGAGTTTCTCAATGTCTACGGGTAGCCTATTGAGTTTCACAGCGGTATAGTTTGGACCTTGTTGTGTCTTTTTTATCCTGGATTGTGGTATTATCAGTGAGCCTTTCCCTCGAGTGTTATGGTCATGATAGTTCGAGTTTGTAGAATAATGCTCTAGATGTTGGTGCACTTAATTCAAAGAGGCAAGTATGTAGGCAGAGGTGATGGTGAGTAAGCCTTCTCTTCTGAATACCTCCCGACAGCTTTCTGTACTTTTCATATCGAAAAGAACTTTTATAGCCTTTTTTTGTTGCAGTAGAACTCTTGAAGCCTCGCTGCACTGACCCCAAAGTATTATGCCGTATAAGGCCTGGCTATAGAAAGAAGAGAAGTACGTAAGCCTTGCCGTCTCCAAGTCTGATATTTGCTTCATTCTTCTCATCATGAAAATCGCTGTTGACAATTTTTTACTAAGGCTATCTGTGTTATTTCCAACTGAGAGATGACTGGAACTTGAGACCAAGGTAAGTTATTGTGGGAATATCATGAGTATTGTTGTGAAAAATTATCTTCTGTGTTTTTTCTTCATTCATTTGTAGACCGTTCACTTGAAACCACCTTTTGGCAGAGTTAATCGCCCTATCTGTTCTGGCTTTGAGGTCTTCCCTTGACTTCGATCTATTCACAAGTCCAGTATCGTCCGCATAGCAACATACCTTTTCGGCTTCTACGTTATCATAAATGTCGTTCATGAAGATTATGAACAATATAGGCCCTAAAATAGAGCCTTGTGGTACACAAACTTTCAGCCCCAACATCCGTGAGATGTCATTTCCCCATTTGGTGGCCTGGAATCTATTCGTCAGAAAAGACCTGAACATTGCATAAGCTTTTCCTCTAATGTCACAATGTTTGAAGGCCTCCAGAATAACCTCCAGCACATCAATCATTGCAGTCACCGTAGACTTCCCAGACCGAAAACCATGTTCACATAGAGAAGGAACAAAACAGGCCTCATCACTGTACCTTGGGGCACCCCATATTTCACGAATTTGGCACTGCTTCTAATGCCATCTATTTCCACCAGTTGTTCTCTATCAGAAGGATAACTCTCCATAAGCTCATATGACTTCCTTGAAACCTTTTAGATATATGTGAGAAATGGACCAGCAGAGATCTAAATTTCGAAATACACCACCACAGCAAGACAATGACATACCGGTTTCTAGCTTGTTGTGGTGGTGCCACCAGGTGGTGTATTTCGGAATTTATATCTCTGCTAGTCCATTTCTCACATATAATGTTGTTGGTCCAACTAAAGACGTGATCTTCATTTTCAGTACTTTTAGATATAGTTTTCGCGTTAGCTTCTTATGTGACACTGTGTCGAATGCCTTCGTAAGATCTATGAATACGCATAAACTGGCTCTCGTCTAAATCATTATACAATCTCTCCGGAAGTTTCCTCATTGCATCCTCAGTAGATAAGCCTTTTCTGTATCCAAATTGATTCTCCAATATGATCTTTTGTCGGTACAAAAAAATTAACGATACGTACCTTGATTAATTTTTCCAATATTTAGCAGACATCAATATATATTGGTCTATAATTTGCGATATCAGTTTTATCCCCTGACTTGACTATTGGCTTGATGACCCCTACCTTGAGCATGTCTGGGAATCCAGCAGTTTCAAAGCATAAATTGACCAGCAACGAAATTGGTTCCGCTATTTCCCCACTAATAATCTTTATAAGTCTCGTGTTTAAACCATCCTCACCTGGAGCTCCCAACGTCCTCAACTCTGTGATGATTTTCTTAACCTCACCTATACAAGTTGGGAACACAAATAGCGTTTTCTCTCTTGAATATTCACCTTCCTCCCTCTCTACAACTTCATCTATATTACCAACAAGTTGTTCCTCTATGTTAGTGAAGTATTCACATAACTCTTTGACCATTTGTTCTTTTGAGATCATCACTTGTCCATCAGCTGTTCTAATCATCTCAATTTTCGTTTCTGGTCTGAATCTTCCACAAAGGCCATATCTACGCAAGATCTGAGTGACCTTGTTTTAGATTCATTTACCCTGATGAGAATACTTATGTGATTTCGTTTGGCGTTTTTGATAAGTTTATTGATTTTATTCCTGTATATAGTATATCATCAATATATCATTTTTCAATTGAATGTTGTACGGATCGTTCATCATTCTTTCATGTGAAATATTCTTCTGATTTATGGACTTCAAGAGACCAGGTGATTTTATTAATGTTATTCTCTATATATGGCCATTCAATATATCGAAAAACTCCTCAGTGAATCTGTTAACACTCATGTATGTTCCCGTTCTTACTTAAATACTGCTGACCTCTAGAGGTCTTCTCGATGCGTTAGATGTAAATCACACGTATGAACACAAACTGTAATAATCTTCGATAATTTGGTCTAAAGTTGTCGATTTATAAGGGAGGTTGTTGTTAATAGTGACTCAATTCTTAACATACACCCTCGTATGAAAAAAGTTGGTACATAGTTAGTTTTCATTCGTAATACCTAATTATAAAGATAAATGCTTTTTTATAACCATACGATATAGAGTCCACAGTCAAGTCACTTAATCCACCGATTTATCGATTATGCTTTTTGGCCAATCCCACCCACGAGGAACAATTCCAATTTGTCGAAAAAGCATCCTGAAAATGGAGGATCATAAAAGTGAAAATTTCCTCTTCAACCCGACGCAACCTCGAAAATTCCAATAAAGCTGCCTACAACCCAACAAACCAAGACCGAACTCATCTAACTTCTAATGAGCGAAGGCGGCTTCGTTATAAATCAAATTGCGAATTGTGTGCCGAATGGATCTCATAATTTCGGGGGTTATTGAATTACCCAACAACAGAAAGTGGATTAATCGCTTGGTAGGCGGCCCAGCCAGTCCCGAAATTATATTCATACCGGCTTAACGAAGTAATATTGACCAGACAATTTGCCCACAGCATCGTGTATGATTCTCTGCTATGTGGAGATATTTTCCGATAGTGCCGGTGATATCGAGCCCCTGTAATTGGAAGAAAGTTCGCCGGTTCCGTTGCATGTTATGTAGATTGCATTTTCACGAATTGAACTGTCGCGTTGCCGCTCAAATCAAATGTTTATTATGCGAAATTGGATATTTCTCCATTTCAATATAACGAATTCACCTTTCTCTGAAATAGATAATGAGAACCGATAAAAAGTTTCAAGAAAAATCACCCCTAAATCTCCTTTGTTCAATGCAACCCAAGTCATCAGAAGTTATAGAAAAACGTGTTTTCACATACAGGGTTGGGATAAAGTTTGGCACCAAATTAATATCTTTGAAACGAAACGGGCGATATTTTTGAAATTTGGCAGCTGAGTGTAATGGACCACAATGCATCTGATGAGCATATTTTCATTAATGAGATACTTCCGGTTTAACCTGAAATGACAAAAAAAAAATATTTAAATGGAACACCCTGTATATTTCTGCAGATTCTGAAAGAGCGCTTTGTTTCGGATCTGTCCATATCGGGTTCCATGCAAAAATTCTCTGTAAAAAGAAGAAATTCAGTCTTTTTGTACATTAGAGAAAAAATCCATTCAAATGAATAAATCGTTGTTATTTGTATCAATAGTGAGAAATAAAACGAAATACTTCGTAGTAGATAACTCTTTCTGCTTTTCATGACGTGTTTTTTATGAAAATCTATAAAGAGAAGAAATACAGGGCTTTTACTAGTAGAAAAATTTGTTGAAAATAAAAAAAAAATCATTTTAAATGTTCGAAGTGCTTGCCATTCACCTCCTGACAATATGCCAGTCTATTAACAAATTCTTGATTAACTTTTCTCAAGACTTCTTCATGTATTAATGCACATTCATCAAGAATCCGTTGTCTCAATTCCTCTTTTTACAGATAATTTTTACATGGAACCTGGTATGGACAGATCCGAAACAAAGTGCTCTTTCAGAATCTGCGGAAAGATACAGGGTGTCCCATTTAAATATTTTTTTTTGTCATTTCCGGTTAAACCGGAAGTACGTATCTCATTGATGAAAATATGCTCATCAGATGCATTGTGGTCCATTACACTCAGCTGCCATATTAAAAAATATCGCCCGTTTCGTTTTAAAGATATTAATTTGGTGCCAAACTTCATCCCAACCTTGTATAAGTTTTACAAAGAACATCAAAATAAACCATTTCACTAAAAATCTCCTATCCAATGACGGCTTCTCTCGTATAAGTTTTACAAAGAACGTCAAAATAAACCATTTCACTGAAAATCTCCTATTCAGTGACGGCTTCTCAGGGTAGGCAGGATCTGCCGGGTCAACCCAAAAATTATAGAAATTTCATTAATCGGACCTTTTTCTGAATTAACAATTTCGAAATTCAAATCTTGATTATTGCCCTCGAAACCATATATTTCCACTTAGAACAGAAACCGTAATTTTCCTGTTATTAGAAAATAAATCGCATTTTCCAGCATTTCAATATGAGTTCTGCCTTTCAAATCAACGTTTAGCTTTTCCGGATGTTGAGTGTGAGCTGCTCGAAGTACATGAGTATTTGTATCGCTCCAAAATCAACAGTTGATGGTCTACCGGTCTACGTCCCTGAAAAATAGGAAGTCAGAAACGATTTTTTTTTCTGATTGATGAAGGGACGTAAGAGTGTATAGAGATAAAAATAATAAAAAAATATTTTATAAGTATTGAATGAATGAAAAGGATATTCCCCATCATTTTTGGTTATTTTGTAACATTTCCACCATCAAAATGAACAAATATTTTTGTGTTTTTTTTCATTTCAGTATTGAAGTCTATCATTTAGTCAATCAAGCGTCTATTTCATTTTCCTTTCAGAATTTACCGTTTTTTGTAAATAATATTAAAACAATGTGTTGTTTTCGCGAAATTTATATCCTTGAATTTTTCGTTTCGAAATGATCAATATCCATTTTCATCAACGCCAATTTATCAAGGTTTGTTTTAACCGTCGATAAGTGAAAATTATTTGTTTCTTACAATTGTGGATTCTAACATGGAATTGAATTTCTTTTAAATGACACGCCCCGCAGGAATCTCCTCACTCCCAGATGACTGGCGAAGGAAAGAGAGAGTATTATACAGCCAGTGTGAGATCTAGTTCAGGGTAGGATTACTTGTTATATTCCCTGCGCCCAAAATTTTTTTCTATTGCTGAATAATCCAATAAATAAAAATTAATGCACTGCACTGCTATCTGACGGTATACGTTTCTTATTTTGAAGGCTAAAGACTCTTAAGTGAAAAAGTGCATTCCCCAGAGAAGCAAACGTTGTACAAGAAATTTGGGTCATTGTTTTCTGAGAATATTATTTTCTGAAAAAATATGCGCATTTAAAATTACAAATCGACGTGTCCAAGCGTTTTTCCTAATACCATTTATTCGTTATCGAATTAATTCCATTTGTCTGTTACACTCTGTATAATCGCTATAACACTCATTTGATATCATTCCCAACTATATTAATAACGATTAAAAATTTTCGACTGAAATGAAAAAAAAAACAATTGGATCGAACAAAACAGGGTGTAAATTAATAGCTGCAAGAAAGTTTAGGAGGTGATGTCAAAAAATAGGGTGGGTCTTTCGAATAAACATTTCTTAACTGAGCCCTTCCTTATTCAGTCACAATCGACCTGCGACCATATGATTACATTCGGCATAAGTGGTATTCATTTCGTTTGAAACAATTTTCCTCTTTCATATGAATTATTTCGTATGAAATATTTGATCTTGATGATATATTTTTTATCCTGAGGGGACCCCTCTGAAACTACAAGCTTCGAAGCTTGTAACTTGTGCCGAGTTCACAGTAAGCAGTTGTGTTCTGTATAGGCTTTGTTACTGCGTCCTTACGCCATCTTAGGCACAGCACTTAATTTTTGATCCAACAGTGTAATGGTGGCCCCTACCGAGACCAGAAAATTTCTTTCCTATCTCGGGATTAAACTTCGGACTTGCCGGGTCCTAATCCAATGCTCTACCACTGAGCCAAATGCATCCAAACAATCCAAGGGCAAAGGCAGAATAACGTGATTACAAGAACAAATTGGCCAAATCAATAGAACTAGCAGAAAAACATATACCCAAAATCTAATAAGAGACAACGATAACTAGTCCAAAGCGCCGTGGGAGAGTGTGAATTTTGGATGCAAGCATCCAATTTCAACCAGTTGTGATATCTATTACAGTACCTACTTTGGGTCAGACACACGCTGAAAAAATCAGAAACCCCCAGAACTCTAGGGAAAATAATAAGTACGTAATAGACTCCATGTGTCAACGCAAGAAAGTTCAGGAGACAATAATCAAATCAAATCAAATCAAATTTAATTAATCCTTTAGAGTACATCGATCTTCACAACTCAAAAATATCTCAGGCACAGAATGAAAGTGCAGAGCATCATGCCTAGGCACAGCCTGTACTGCCTTATGCTCTACCCGATCATATCTGCAAAAATTGTACAAATACACTTAATGCGAGTATGTGCTACAGAAAAAAAAAAATTTCTCCATAAAGCAAAAAAAAGGCCATCTCATCCCAAACATGAAAAGGAAAGAAACAAAAACCAAAAATACACACACACAGACGCCACTTTACCGTTACCAAAGCACATAAAGCTGGCAGACTGCTGTGACAATGTCACGAGGAATTGCTCCGAATTTTGATGGATAAATCTCTTAATCTCATCCTTGAATTTTCTTTGCTGAGCTGTTAGTTTTAACTCTCTGGGCAACATATTGAAAAACTTAGGTCCGAAATAGAAGAATGATCTTTGAGTGACGGATTTCCTGAAAAAATCTACATACAAGTCGCGATCAGCTAAGGAACGAGTCGCCCGGCCATCTCTCATATCCGAAACTTGATACGTTTTATGAACCCTAATCAAGCATCGATAGACGAAGAGCAATCTCACCGAGAGAACATTTACCTCATCGAATAGCGCCCTCGTCGAAAATCGTCTTCCCTTCTTGGCTATTATTTTAAGCAGAGTATTTTGTGTAACCTGTATAACCTTCATGGTAGTACTGAAAGCTCCACCCCAAGCTGGGATGCAGTAACCTATGAGGGATTCTGCTAGAGAAATGTAAACCATCAATAGGGTTTTCCTCGACAAAATTCCTCTCAACATATAAAATTTATGAATTAGCATTCTCAGACGCCGATTGAGATGCAAAATATGTTCATGCCATCGCAAACGTTGATCAACAATAATCCCCAGGTACTTAATGCAGGAAACTCTCTCCAACTCAGGGCACAGGCAACGATCACCGTTGCAGAATGGAAGATGCAGACGTAGCCGACTTAAGGTTGGCTGATGAATAATATTAGGGGCGAAAGTCAAATATTTGGTTTTCCTGATATTCAAGGAAAGTGAGTTATCACACAACCATAAATAAATCTCACTCAGTTCACGTTCCGCCAACATATTAACTTCCTCCCAAGATTTACCTGTAAATACGGCCACAGTGTCATCCGCATAACAAATCATGTGTCCATGAAAATTCTCCATTTCAGACAGACCATTTATATAAATGAGGAAGAGAATTGGTCCCAGCACCGTTCCCTGAGGTATACCCATTTCCACCACTGATTCATCGCTCAAGTGTCCAGCCACCCTTACCCTCTGTGTTCTGTTTCCAAGATAATTCGCAAACAGGTTCCCGGCCACACCTCTGACTCCACACCCCTCTAATTTCTCGAGTAAGAGGTTGTGAGGAACAGTGTCAAAGGCCTTTGCAAGATCTAAAAAAATTGCCAGGCACTTGGAAGAACTATTCAATGCCCTGACCGAATGTTGTAAAAACTCCATCACGGCATCTTCGGTACTTGAGCCTTCCATGAACCCAAATTGATTTCCAGACAGAACATTGTTGGCACTCAGAAAATCAATCAACCTCGTCTTTACCGTCTGCTCGAAGATCTTTGCTAGATTATCGATAAGGGATATCGGTCGATAATTACCCATCTGAGTTGGATCTTCTGCTTTGTATATTGGCGTTACTAGACAACGCTTCCACTGCAATGGCATATCTCCATTTAGGAGGCATAAATTGATAATATGAACCAATGGACCCGCTATATATGCGTGAATACTTCTCAACAAAGCCGTCGTCAGGGTATCCGGACCAGGAGAACAACCGCGCTTTAATTTGGAGAAATAGACAATAATCTCATTTTTGTCAATCGGTTTGAGAAACATGGTCTGAGAGACCAAACGATTTTTTGAACGTTTTCCTGGTTTTGGTGTTTTTGGAACGTTTCGCGCCATATTGCCACCCAAGTTCGTGAAGTGGTCATTAAATAAGTTGGCTTTGTCCAAGTTATCAGTCGTAGCGGAGCCAAATTCATCAACTATTGGAGTATTTTCGAGAAGATTATATTTTTTTTTACTATTAGTTATGTCGTTAATAACCTCCCAAGTTTTTTTGTGGTCTCCAGCAGCCGACGACAACTTGTCCTTATAAAAATTTTCTTTCGTCATCCGTATGAGACTATTAAGCCTGTTGCGGTACTCTTTATATGTTCTTTCTCGTTCCAAAGAAAAGCTCCTCACTAACTTTCGCTTCATGTTATCTCTTGTATTGATGGAATTTATCAAGCCCGTTGTAATCCACGGTTTTATTTTCCTAATTTGTCTACGATGCCCGGTTATATGCTCTCTAGAGGTCTCAACGTAAAAAAGTAATTTACTCATAAAGTTATCATAAGATTTTTGTGTTTGATCTTCTACAAATGTACATCCCCAATCCTCATCCGTTAACAACTTATTCAATTTTTCAAAATTCACTCTCATTGGCTTGATTACAGTATTATAATCCCCCTCCCATTTACTCGTCAAAGAAACAAAAATGAAAGGACTGAAATGGTCGGTCATATCGGTATGAAATATGGACGCCTCAATATTCGTCGTTTTCACTAAATTATTCCGAATACGAACAAAAATATGATCGATCGTGGTAGCAGAGGTCTCAGTTTCCCTTGTAGGTTTGTTAATGTACGATATATATCCGTTTGAATTTAATACATTCAAATAATCATTAACTATCGGAGAGTCACTTCTTTGCAGATCAATATTTATGTCGCCCAAATATATCTCGAAATCTTCCCTGTTAAAACTGTTCAAATATGCATCCAAATCCTCAACATAACTGTACACATTAGTTGCCGGTGAACGATATATCGCGCTAAGACCCCATTTCATTTGTTTATTCATGAAGTTCGTGTAAAATATCACCCTTAGAAATCTGAAATTATTAACAACAACAACATTTGCACTTGCCGGTATATTATTTCTAATGTACACTACAGACCCGTCACATCTATTCAGTAGAGATTCATTATAAAAAATGTTAAATCCAGGTATATTGAAGTCATTGAGGTCAGGTATGATTCCTGTTTCCGATAAAACAATTATATCTAAAAATCTACCTGCCCCCTCTACATAAACCAGTAGCTCGTTAAAATGTTTTTTTAAGCTTCTAATATTGAAATGAATAACACCCAAACCTCGTCCTCCATTAAGAGACTTCCCCTCCACATACTCAGCAAAACAGCTATAAGTTTCATTTTTTATAACATTACAATCCAACTCTTCCAACAAATCAAGCATAATTCAACAACAAAACAACAAAGATGAAATGACAGCGCCCCTTTTCCAAATGTAACCCTCTCGACACACCCGCCCCCTTGAAAATGTTCAACAAGTATACTTATTTAATCTTTTATTTATAACGTGAAAGGTAAAGCAGACTCAAAATATTAGTAAACAAAACATAACAAAAATACATCAGATTCGTTATATCCCAGCACACGCACAGATAAAAAGGAAACATTCAAAAATTTACAAAATTTCTTCAAGTATCTGTCTCAATCCAGACATATCTCTAACAATCTTGACCTTATTATTTGAATTCAAATGAATATTACCGCGTATTGTCCAAACATTTCTAAAACCTATTTTCTCTATGGCTTCACCCAATAACTGCAGTCTGGTATTGGTCAAGTCCTCTCTGATTACTACACCTGTACCCTTGAACAATTTCTTCTTGGAATATATAATATGCCTAGTGTTATAACTGCTGAATTTCAGGAAAATACCCCTTCTTCCATCGCTTCCTCTCTTACCAAATCGATGACACAGTTCGATATCATTCTCATTCAGATTCATTGCTAATTGTGCATTCATGATCCTGAGAATTTCCTCCTTTGTATCTTCTTGAGGCATTTCCTTAACGTTAAATATCCTCAAATTACGCAGTCTGCTAGATTGATCAATAATATCCAACTTCTCTCTAAGCTGCGTGTTCTCACCTTCTGTTCTTCCTAGCTTCTCCTCCAATACAGTAATTCTTGCATTGAACCTTTCCTCCAACTCCGCCACTGCTGTCTGTATTTTAGAAAATGTGTCTTCCATACTCTTCGCGACGGCGATCGAGACTTTTGTTGCTATCTCACTTATAAACATCTCGTTTTTCATGGATTTGGTTATCGCTTGATTGACGGACGATTCAATTGCTTCTCGAATTTCCCTTGTAAGAACCATTTTACTTGAATTTTCTTTATACAGGTTGAAGGCAATTTCAATCGTTGTTGAATGAATCACTGCTTTGAAATTTTTTAGTTAAGTATTTTACGTTTTATTTGAATATTATTGGGAGCGAGTTCGGAGTGTGACTTATCGGAAACTCGCCATATGATATGCAGCTGAGCATAAGAAAACACTCGGACATGATAGCGTTAGAGCAGAAACTCTGAAGAAGTTATGATGCGATGAAGACGCCTCTGATACACCGCTAATTTGATGAAGGATTCTTTCCCAAAAGACTGAAAGTTGGTATCATAAAAAGTATGAAAATGAAAATTAATTAAAAATGGAGAACTATATAGGAGTATAAGCCCATCTCGTTGGTCTCTAAAATCTCCAAGATCATCGAAATTCTCAAAAGAATCATAGTGAACTTCTGTGAAAAGTATAAGATTATTTCACCACATCAATATGGATTTTAAGAGAAAATATCAACTGAAGACGCAAAACATTACTTGACATTTTATATTTATTACTTTCTAGATGAGAGTAGGTAATCCATATTTATGTATCTTCATTGATATTTCTAAAGCATTCGATATTGTTCCCTAGAAAAATTCCTTACATAGTCAAACAATACTGGCTTACAAGGAAAAATGTACCTAACAGATCGAGAAGAAACAGTAGATATCGTTTATTTATTAACCAGCTACTGTACTTTCATTTGCTCTGATGCGAATGAATGAATTATTTAAATTACTTAGTGAATAAATTTATGTTTCTTCTTCTCCTTCTGTGTATGATTCGTCTGGATTCTTGAAAGACATTTTGGAGGTATACCCAAATTTCACATGATTTTTTGAAGTCTGGCTGCTGTGGGACCGGAATTGACATTTTCCTAAAAGGCTCTAAACTTCAGGCTCCATCATCGCTCCACCGATCTGCTCAACCCATACGATGTGTACTACTTGACAATGAATTTTGCATCAGATGAAAGCGACAAGGGCCCCAACGTCTCGATCACTGCTCATGATATACTGGGTGTATTGTAAGGTGAGGATTTTCTTTTGACAGGTGGTAGGAATCATCACAATAAGTCATTTCAGCAAAATTTTTTTTATGAATTATGTTCCCGTTTCGAGAAAATGACTAGTTTCTAGGTGAATTCCTCAGTCCGAACCTGCTCCCTCGCCTGCTCCTCATCTCTTGTGTTTTGTCTTCTTATCTAACAAATTTGCAAAAATTCTAGTGCGTAGAACAGATCATTCTGCCACATGCCGCTTTTTTATAATTTTTTTTGAGTGGAACATGTCAAATAAGTAAGAAATTTTCGGTAAAATGACGTTCTATCCCCTGTCAAAAAATAAGCCTACCTCAAAATACACCCTGTATAAATGTTGCGGCTCTGAGTAAGATATACAAGAAGATAAAAACAAATTCATTTCCTCAGAAGAAAAATATTCGGCAACAAAATCCTGAAACAGGGAAATTTTTGTTTCAATTTTACAAATATTTTTGAATTGGAAAATTGGGTCATGGGGTCCTTTTTTGGCAAGGTCTTTGTATTTTCTTCACAGGCGTGCAGAAATTTCAAAGACAAAAGTTTTTTTTTTAATTAGTTTGTTCAAAGAGGTTTCAGTATGTGCACTCATTTACTTTGAGACGTTGGTACCTGATGAAATTTGTCACCATGAAAGTCGACCATTACAGCTTTGTTCATACACAACTTTCAACCCCTACCAACCCTTTAATGGAGAAAAAAATGGAGTGACATTGGGACGTAAATGAGCCATGATAAAGTGCACACACTGAAAACCTCTTTGAACTAAATTAAAAAAAAAACAATTCTTTCTTGACTATTTCCCTCGTCTTAATTTCCACCAATCAGAAACGCGCAATTTTGAATCACAAATGGTTTCGAGATGGAAAAACTGTATGGCAGCAGCTGTCACCAGAATAATCTGTTACTCATGAAATAGTCTTGTCAAATACCATCTAATTTTTCCTGTGAAAAAAATAGAAAAAACACAGTGCAAAGTAATATTTATTTAACAAAAAGCATTCGTGCAGGTGCAAATATACTCGTCTTCAACTCGGATTTTTGTTGCTACCTGCACTCATACTTCTTGTCAAAATATTACTTAGCAACGTGTTTTTTCCATTTTCTTCCAAAAAATTGGATGCACTTATGATATTACTCATGAAAATTTCTGCACGCCAGTAAAGAAGATACAAAGACCTTGCCAAAAAAGTACCACATGACCCATTTTTCCCATTCAAAAAATTCAGAGGGTTGATGAGGATGGCACAGGGAGCAACAAAAATCCTGTATGTAAATGTTTATCTGAAACTACTGATTCTCATTTATTTATTCATTTATGTATAACAAAATGGAATGGAATCAATATAATAATATTAATAATAATAATCATCTTCGGAAATCACATTATTCTGGTAGTGAAACCAAAAGTAGCATAGAAAATTCTTCACAAAGCCAGGATTAGATTTATTCCAAAAACTGCTTCGAATGCGTAGAATATGCTGATGGCATAGTCATAATCACTAAACCGAGCCAGTGTTGTGATGATCAAAAAAGTTAGAAATCTTCAGAACAATGCAATATGAAAGGAGAAAATGGAAAAATTAAAAAAAAAATAATTTTATGGGTCAAAAATCACAACAAGAACTGGCGTTGAAATAAACGGGGTAGGCACCAATTGCACACTCTTGATGGTTTGGATAGCTTATGACAAAAATTATAAAATGTCGACACTCCTCACTATTTTCTACCTTCAGGAAGCTGAAATCAGCTGAATTAATGAATGGTGTCAACTAGAAAGTTTTCCAAAAGGAATATATCTTCTTAGGAAAACCTTGAAAAACCAAAGTCAACTGGAACAAATTCACCTAATTATTGCCGAACATGTCTTTCTACTAGGAGCGGACGAGCCTATTTAGCCTCACATGAAAATGACAACCAGAAAAACCATAATTATGCCAAGTAAAAATAGCTACACGAAAATATTGGTAAACTGATGGAAAATCAACTGTAATAAACACATGGACAACGGCTAGAAATCTCGGAATACTCAAAATTCGGGGACATTTTGAAGTTACGAAAATATTCAAGTAAGTTAAATATCAGCATTTTTATTGACGAAACACTGCCATTTTTGCCTTATCTCGACTAGACTACTGTCGCTTGTTAACAGATAAACAATTCACATTCTGGACTAACCCAGGTCGAATATAAGGCATTTTTGCCGCAGGACCGTCCAGAAAAGGAAACAATTAATAGCTTTTGATTTAACGTCTGCGGCCCAGGCGGAAACTCCTGCACGCTGCCACAGCGCCCGTACATTGAGCTAATCCCGTAATGGCCGGCCGGGGAGAGAGCATTGTTCCCAGAAATTTTGCGTAGTTGGCTCGGCGTTTCGGTCACTTTGGACCGGCCACAAAGTAACTTCCGCCACTTCCGGGATTCGGGAATTATCCCCTGGTCCCGACGGCCAGGTATGGCGGACGCAACAAAGCACGTAAATTATTTAACGTAGTGGGCGAACTAATGAAGTCAACTGCGCCCTGCGGGATTCGTAAGACCGGATTGCATCCCGGTAGACGAACGGTTCTAGAGATTCCTAACAGTGGTCTGAAAAGGGATATCATCGGTTTACATGAGTAGGGTTTTCCAAATGAAACGCACTGTGATAGAGTCGGAAAGAGAATAAGAAAAACGGTGAATTTTCTGCGACATACCGTTGACTATGTGTCCGTGAAGTTAGCACCCACATTTTCGAGAATGAAGAAATTTTCTTTTGCATTCGTTAGTGACTTGTTAGTAACTATTTGTAACCTCAAAATTTTCGTTTGTACCTCAAAGGAACTCATAGAAAAACGCCGCATTCCGCTGGGTGCTAACTTCACGGGCATCCACTTCTCAATTTTTTGCGAAAGAAAAAATACGATCGAAAAGTCCTTCGTTAGTAACTATTTGTTACATAAAAATTTTCGTTTGTAACCTAACCCTTACTGAAAAAATGAAACACCTTACATGCGAAGTTAGCACCCGTATTTTCGAAATTGAAGAAAATTTTTTTTGCATTCGTTAGTAACTCATTAGTAACTATGTATTTGTAACCTCAAAATTGTTGTTAGTTCCTCAAAGGAACTCAAAAAAAACGCCGCATTCCGCTGGGTGCTAAGTTCACGGGCACTCACTTCTCAATTTTTCGCGAAAAAAAAAAACGATCGGAAAGTCCTTCGTTAGTAACTATTTGTAACATAAAAATTTTCGTTTGTAACCTAACCTTCACTGAAAAAATGACACCTCTAGAATGCGAAGTTAGCACCCACATTTTAGAAAATTTACAAATATTCTATTCAATTCGTTAGTATCTCGTTAGTAACTATTTGTAACAAAAAAATTTTTGTTTGTACCTCAAGGGTACTAGGAAAAAACACCGCATTCCGATGGGTGCTACCTTTACGGGTATCCACAGTTTCGAAAATAAAGAAATTCTCGTTTCATCCGTTAGTAACTCGTTAGTTACAATGCAACATAGAAATTTTCGTTTGTTTTTTTCTTCAAGAAAAAAGCGACTTCTAACATGCGAAGTAAGCACCCTAATTTTCGAAAATGAAGAAATGTTTTTTGCATTCGTTGGCAACTCATTATCTACTGTTTGTAACATATAAATTTTCGTTTGTAAACTAATCTTCAGTGAGAAAAAGACACCTCTGATATCTGAACATTCTCAAATATACCATAGTTTTTTGATCTCGATAGCTTTTATATATGAACTATTTTCGACACTCGATTTGAATTTTCAACCCAATCGACAATGGAAAAACACATCGAAAATTTATTCAGAATTCACAAATACTATACTATATTGCTCTTGATGACACTTCATTTGTAATTTTTTGTGATGCCTGAACTTTTTTAATGTTTTTTGTTGGAAATGACCTGATGGAATTGAAATTTAAGTGAACGTGTATCGTCATTCTACTTATAATTTTACAATAAGTTTTCAACCCTTTTTTCACAAACTCCAATGTAAAAATAGTTACTAATGAGTTACTAACGAATGAAAGAATTTTTTTTCACATTCTCGAAAATGCGGATGCCCGTGAAGTTAGCACCCTGTGGAATGCGGTGTTTTTCTCTCATTATCCTTGAGGTTCAAACGAAAATTTTGAAGTAACTAATAGTTACTAACGAGTTACTAAAGAATGAAATAGAAAATTTGTAAATTTTCGAAAATGTGGGTTTTTACTTCGCATTCTAGGTGTGTGATAGTTACTTACGAGTTACTAACGAATACTGAAAAAAATTCCTTCATTTTCGAAAATGCAGGTGCTAACTTCGCATGTAAGGTGTGTCATTTTTTTAAGTGAGGGTGAGGTTACTGACGGAACTTTTTATGTGACAAATAGTTACTAAAGAGTTACTAACGAATGAAAGAGAAAATTTGTAAATTTTCGAAAATGTGGGTGCTAACTCCGCATTCAAGGGGTGTCATTTTTTTCGGTGAGGGTTAGGTTACAAACGAGAATTTTTATGTTACAAATAGTTACTAATGAAGGACTTTCTGATCGTAATTTTTTCTCGCAAAATTGAGTAGTGGATGCTCGTGAAGTTAGGACCCAGCGGAATGCGGCGTTTTTCTATGAGTTTCCTTGAGTTACAAACGAAAATTTTGAGGTTACAAATAGTTACTTACGAGTTACTAACGAATGCAAAAAAAAATTTCTTCATTTTCGAAAGTGCGGGTGCTAACTTCGCATGTAGGGTGTGTCATTTTTTCAGTAAGGGTTAGGTTACAAACGACAATTTTTATGTCACAAATAGTTACTAACGAGTTACTAACGAATGAAATAGAAAATGTGCAAATTTTCGAAAATGTGGGTGCCAACTTCGCATTCTAGGGGTGTCATTTTTTCATTAAGGGTTAGGTAACAAACAAAAATTTTTATGTTACAAATAGTTACTAACGAAGGAGTTCCGATCGTATTTTTTTTTTCGCAAAAAATTGAGAAGTGGATGCCCGTGAAGTTAGCACCCTGCGGAATGCGGCGTTTTTCTATGAGTTCCTTTGAGGTACAAACGAAAATTTTGAGGTTACAAATAGTTACTAACGAGTTACTAACGAATGCAAAAAAATTTTTCTTCATTTTCGAAAATGTGGGTGCTAACTTCACGGATACGTTGACTATTCAGTGACACAGCAATCTCAACAACAATAATTGAATGGTTTTTACGATCACAACTCCGGCGGAAAAATTGAGTTATTGAAAGAAAGGAATTGTAGTCCATTTTCAATCCAACGAATATATTGTTCAAAACGCGATGAGCCGTATACCTAAAGTATGGGAAGTATTTTTATTTCCAAACGTTCGATAACAACGTCATTTCTAGACTGACAGGATCACAGAGAAGTTCTATTTCTCCGCCTAGGCGGAGAAATAGTTGCTATGGCTTACTTTTCCCTCCGGCGGCGGCGGCAGGAAAAGTGTGGTTATGCAAGGGACTAATTTTGCAAGACAACCGTAACTATACAAATGTTACATTTTTCACTCAATTATAACGATCGTAAATGTCAATATTATTCAGATTTCCAGGAATTTCAAGATGTTTGAAAATAAAATAACATATTTAATTCGAAAGAGAAGTGCTTTTTCATGGCTCGCTTTCAATTACCCGCCTCACTACGTTCGGCGGGCAAACT
Source organism: Adalia bipunctata (assembly GCA_910592335.1). NCBI lineage: Eukaryota > Metazoa > Arthropoda > Insecta > Coleoptera > Coccinellidae > Adalia > Adalia bipunctata. Next base: position 29,567,157 of record OU342951.1, read on the forward strand.
CAAGCTCGCCATGAAAAGTGACACTTCTCCTCCTTATAAAATAATATACTTTTATGATGGAACACAAAAATGTATGTTTTATCATGATATTCATCTATAGGTTGTTAGGTACGATACAATCAACAAATTCAAATCTTATACAGGGTGAGTCTTCGACTTGTACATATATTTAAACTGTCGATTCCTCTCATCAAACGAAACACTTTCTTTCTATACCATTTTTCGAAATTCGGTTTCCTTCGAAAAATACAGGGTGTCGAAAATACATGAAAAAACACTTTATTGTTTATATCTTCGTAACCGTTATTTCAACTTGAACTTAATCTTGGCTCATTGGTTACTCTATTCATGGTGCATATTCCCCAATCGAAACTCATTCAATATCTCTCCTAGTATAAAAGGGTATAACAGGGTAGTCGACTCATCAATACACTAAAAAACACCATAAAACAACTTTAAAAAGATAAACGGTTCATATATTTTCGAAAGAATCAATCATTTGAGAAACTAAAAGTATTCCTATGTTTTTTCAATAAAACGCGTCGTTTTCGAGTTATTTATTTCCAATTTTACCCGGAAAAATTTGAAGAAAAAATCATTTATTTCAAGAATAATCTGAATGCTCCTCTCACTCAAATATCATCGAATATTATTTCTTTTATGGTCTTCGAACGAGTTCACAATGTTGTTAGAATATTTATCAACTTTGTCGAGACTTAAATTCAAATGATGGAAAACGTTGATGTAGAGATAATCTCTACATCAACGTAAGAGATATTTCAATAATAAAATCTCACAAATGTGTGTGATGAAATTGAACACCAAGGAGCATTTGATATGCACAGTTTCTATTGAAAATTCATTGTTATCGGTCCATATTGAAGTTAAATATCGATGAAATACAAAATTCGGATATGAATGATGAATGTCGGTACAAACCACCTATTAAATTGAAATCATTGAAAAATAAAATGATAACTTATAATCTGTGGCGATATTTCTATCTAAATAATATCTTCTTGGAATTTTATAAACTCGACACTACACGGTAAATATTATATTAATTCACTTCACATGATAATCACATTATAACAATAATTCACTGAATGTATTTACTACTTCACATAATGTTTGCAGTTTGTTTATAGTAGGCAGCGCCTTCAAGGGTAATTGAGATAACCAATCCGCCAGTTTTCGTTATACGCATGCGTCGTGAAATTTCGCGGCAAAGTCGATTTCTGATGGAAACGGCAGGAGTCATAGATATTTATACTATGTTCCGTAAAAAAATCCTCAACCTCAATGAAAATATCAGCAAGCTAACAACATCTTCTTGTAATTTCTGTACGAATATTCACAGAATGGATACAGAATAGATTAGGTTAGGTTGTTTATTAATAAATTCTGATTGTTTGGGAATTTCGAGGAAAATATGAACAAGTTTTAATAAACTCAATGTTTACAAACTAATCTGCAGAAAAATCGAAGAAGGAACTTATTTTGGTGTGAGAAATGTGGCTTTTGAGTTGCAGATATAATCCGATGAAACTAACTGTTTTTGTTGAAATTATCGTGTTTGCAACATTTTTATTCCAATAAGGTTAGTACTTGAGTATTCTCTAAATGTATAAACTCAATTTCATTCGAGAAATGAATCAATTCCAGAGAATTGTATCAGGAACGTAATAAGCTCAATTTTTTTTTCAAATCTTTTAACAGAGCCGAATTCGAAAAAATGTAAAATAATAAAAAGGTTACTTTTGGCCTCAAGAATCTACAGTTAAAATATATGAACAAGTTCAAGACTCACCCTGCATAAAACTAGTAGGTAATTGTTTTTTTTTTCATAAGGATTCTGAATCATGAATGTGAGAAATTTCAATTTGATGTATTTCTCTCGCATTGGCGGATCCAGACAGCTTGTATAGGTGGGAAACAGACTCGTATTTTTCAATTCATTGAATAAACTTCGAGACTTCGACTTCAAACTCCAATGAGCAATCTGACGTAGTATCAGATGTTGATCACTGTTAATTTCATTGGAGATCAGACTACGTTCGACTTTTCGAGGTGTCATGAAGCTCTGATTGGAGAACAAATCGCTTAACGGTGGCCTTATATTGTAAATCAATGAATGTCACTTTTCCTAATTTTAGGAATCAAACCCCAGAGTGCAATTGAGCGCTTGATTCTTCGATCTACAGCGGCGTATGCTCCGCATAATTTATCCAAATATGTAATTCTTTTGTTGAATCATTTCGAGATAAAGGATGTTGTGATAGATGGATACATAACACACACCTCTGAATTCTATTAAACTAATAATGTACATCGGGACCCTTTTAGACCGCCGCACAGTGGGGCAGAAACCATCTAAATGTGATATTAATTCCAAAAATCAAACTACCAATGAAATGTTGGTTGTTATTCTACAATTGACTTCAAACATCAGTCCACTGAATTCACGCACCGAAAGAGTTTCAACGTATTTCATTCTTTTCTAATTTTTAATTGAAATTCGTTTTCAATTCGCGTGTTGAAAGTTTTTTCAATTGACGCGAAATAACATATTATTGTTGTTGACCATAATTTCTGCTGTGATCTGAAAATTCAAATGCATGCTATGAGGGATTAATCTGATACTATGTACTTCGTTTTTGTTTATATATTTTCATTATAATATTTTGTTTAAAGTCTTAACATTTGCGTTGAAAGTTGTCCTGTTCGGATTTTTTTTTGTTGCCATTGAAAGATGAAATAATGTTGCGAAAGTAACTTTCCAAGAGCTTCCAAATACTTTTTTTTTCAATAACGATTCTCTTGAGTTTCTAGTAGAAGATCAGCTCCCTAACAGCTGCCCCTTTTTGCCCCTTCTTGAATTATTAGCTATGAAATTGATACCTGTAGTCGAAAAGGATGATAGTAATTTTTTAAATTGTGTCAGGTTCTCAAAAGAAAACTCTGAAAATGTCTAGGATGGACTTGGTTGTTCTCATTTCCAAGAAGTCAAGACCAAACAAGACATATTTTATCGTCTTCTGATTTCATCTGATCCGATTATAACAAGTCATAGATCACTTCCAAAAAGAAGAAGGGAAACAATTCCAGCGGAAGTTTTGGATCTGCTACTGCCCGAGCTGCTGCCTTCTCCAGAAAAAATAGCAAGCTCCATGGGCGCCCGCAGAAATTTTTCTCAGGGGGGCCAACATTTTCTCATGGCCATGGACCCCCCCTGGCCTCCCCTGCGAGCGCCCATGGCAAGCTCTGTTGATAGTGAATTATCACCAAATTAAGAAGATGACGGAAATTGGGAAATATAAGATTTATTGACCGAAAAACTGTGTGGAGTATTTTCAACTGACTGTTGTTTTTTATTAATGTTAATAAAACCCTATGAAAACCAAATTTTTCCTTCTATTTTCATAAAAGTTGCATAAATTTGGTTCCATAATAGTCAATCCATCGTTTCATCATCAATTCAATGCATTCTGGCACTTTGATTTGAATAATATATTTGATATCACATTTAGATGGTTTCTGCCCCACTGTGCGCCGGTTCGGGATATATTGGGTTATATCAAGTAACTATAAGATTCTGGTCCTCTGGGAAAGCGCAGAATATTCAGAGGTCGAGCTAACCCCGACAGTCAGATAGAGCCATCACAGTTTAATTAAGGCGTCCCCTTCCGGTGCCTCGCAGTAAATCTGCGGATCTACACCAGATCACGGGCGTCTTCGCTTAACCGCGACGTCTGTGTTTGCACACACACACCCTCTACGCGACACCCCCAAAACTTTGGATATGCGATGGGCTCAAGCCACTGAGCAAACATTAAACGGTTCAGAAATATCGCTCTCCTGTGTTGACGTATGCGACGCTATTAGGGAAGGTGTTTTGTTTGCTTAGGAATTTGTTATATTTCATCAAGATTTAATCGTGATTGGCTTAGTTCAAGGCAAAAACAGATATGTATATGAATGAACTAGCGACACGTCCTAGTTACGCCAGGGTACTGTTGAAATAGGTCGTTGTACAGGGTTCCCTATAGTTGGCTCACATTTTAATACATCGAATTAAAAAATTTTTTATGCTTACTTTCAAAAATCACGTCTTCCAAATGACCTTCCCCAACTACATTACATCTATATTAATGAAAGAGGATCTATGGTTGGTTCAAAACTTCGAAATGCCATATTGTTCAAACGATCGCACCAAATTGGACAATTCTTTTTTTGTTGTGTTGATTATTGTTAGGGCAAGGTTTATATAACAAAATATTCACAAAAAAATCCTACAGAAAAGAAAAAAAGCCTTCCTTTTTCTTACCACCAATCGAGCAATCATAGAGTACTTATATAGGTTTTGACATTTGGACAAAGGAGGTTAGTTTTTCTTCCACAGAATAGTGTGAATAGTTAAAAGTGCAGTAGGTCGGACTAACGGTATTGATAGTAGTAGAACGAAGTTTCACGGTATTTAATAGAAATGCAATAATAAAATAGAACCTTGTGAAGTTATAAGCCATGAAGTAGTTTGGCAACGGTGCATTTCATTTTCTTGAAGGGTAGGAAATTCAGAAATGGTATAGACTAGAGTATGAATATGAATGGCGATGTATACAATTATTGTGTGATTTGCATAGAACTTATAATAACATGGAAGGCTATTATCAGATCAAAAGCGGGTGAAGATCTCAAGTTGGTGGAACAGTGAATTTTTACCGGAATGTAAAGTAAATCGGATTGTGACGATCAGCATCAATCTTGAGTTGTCCATTTTCATATTTTCTCTATATTTCTGAAATGTTTTTGATTTATGTTTGGGTAATAAATATATTTGCGGAAATAACTGAAATCAAAATTGCCATAATTAGTAATTGACATATTATTTTTGTATCTCTGTTTTGTGTGACAGCTCATATCCATGGAAAAGATGACAGTTGACAGATGACGTTTGACAGATGATGTTTGACAGATGACGTTCCACAGATGACATTTGACAGATGACATATGACGTTTGACAGTTGACATTTGACAGATGACATTTGACAGAACTTTTCTTATGCCTAATTTATCTCCTGCTTGAAAAAATAGCAATGGTAAGTTAATACAAATTTAACGGGGGCATATCACCGGTGATCGGAGCTTGATCTAGAATCAACTCGATTTGACAGTTCAGAAATCTAACCAAGCCATAGGTATCATTTAGGCGAAACAAAGTTCGCCGGGCCAGCTAGTTTTTCAATATTAAATAAAAAGTGGCGTAGCGAACCTACGTATATTACTTCAACTTCCCCAGGAATTTTGACTTTGAGTTCCTCGATTGTACCTGGGCCACTTGCAAAGACTTCGGCTTTTAAATATCCCCACAGAAAAAAACCGGGTAACGTTAAGTCGGGAGACCTCGAATTCCAAGGCAATTCTCCGGATCTAGAAATGAGTCGTTCATCAAAAATTTATCGCAGAACCCTCATTGAGTTTCTGACGGTATAAGCTGTCGTCACATCTAGTAGGTTAGGCATTGTTTAGTAATTTCGTCTATTTATTTCAATGCCACCAGCAGAAATATTCCAACTACTCTAGTTCCTGAAATACAGGCTGAAAACGAAAATGTTCAGGGCCCCCGTAAGGGTTACTGGCGCCTGTGTGCAAAAAAGAATTTTGGCGCCCCTAGAAGCATTTTGGATTTTTTTATTCATTAGGTGGGTAGGTAGCTAGTTGCTTGAAATAAATCGAAAAACTGAACTTCAGAAGTCAAAAACTAGATATTTCTTTTTAGACTAAAATATAAAGAAAACAAAACACAACAGAACAAACAAACAGAATAAAATCATAACGAAATAAATAACTTAAAATAAATTCGACTTGTTCACAACCACTTTGAAGTATTTCCTTGACTAGTAGGGTACAGACACTCTGTTGATAAATATTATAAAATAACCCAAAACTAAAAAACACATCTTTTTTAGGAACAAAAAACAGAAATATTGGCTAATGTATACCTACATACATATATACAGAGTGTAACAGCCGAATGGAATAAATTCGATAACGAATAAATGAGGGGGTCTTAGGAAAAACGCTCGGACACGTCGATTTGTAATTTTAAGTGAGCATATTTTTCAAGAGAATAAAATTATATAGGGTGTTCCATGCGACCGTGGCCAATACCAACTTTCTTATTTCAAATGCAACCCCCTGTATATTATTTATTTTTTGGATTCTTCAGAAAATTCTAGACATAATTCATGGTTCATGGACGATGTCCTATACCTATCTGTTTTCAGATTTTTTACAAAAATTAACATTTCAAATGAAAATTATTTTATTTCGCAAATTCGATACATTACACTCAATACTTATTATACGAAACAAAACCCTCAAACTTAGACGACCTAAAAAACCGGATCACGCTTGCGATCAGATCAGTCACGCCTGAAATGTTGAGTAACGTTAGAAGACAATTCTACACCAGATTAGCATGTTGCCAAGACGTTCGCGGCGAGCATTTTGAACATTTCCTACATTGACATTAATGTTTTCTTTTGTTTTTTTTTTAATAATTAAGAAATAATCAGTATTACTTATTAGGTTTTAAGTGTAATGTACCGAATTTGTGAAATAAAATAATTTCTATTTAAAACGTTGATTTTTGCAACAAATCTGAAAACACTTAATACTTCCGAAATAGTTAAAGATAGGTATAGGACATTGTGCATGAATTGTGTCTAGAATTCTCTGAAGAATCCAAAAAATAAATAATATACAGGTGGTTGCATTTGAAATAAGAAAGTTGGTATTGGCAACAGTCACATGGAATACCCTATATAATATTATTTTCTTGACAAATATGCGCATTTAAAATTACAAATCGACGTGTCCGAGCGTTTTTCCTAACACCTCCTCATTTATTCATTATCGAATTCATTCCATTTGGCTGTTACACTCTGTATATTCATATCAAAGTATCACTTTCTACTTATACTTAGGTATTTTAAAAAATATGCAGGTACTTCTTTAAGAAATACCTAGTTTACTTCCTCATAAAATCAAAAATTAAAGCTAGGTACAGTAGAAAAATAAAAATAGCTATTATAGTAGCGATATTTTCCTAGACTTGGCTGTTGCAAATTCATCAATTACATCGCAAAAATTGATACCATCAAGAAGTTCTTGTTTAATTGCTAATATTGCTAGTCCAGACAATCTTTCTTGAAGCATTGTTGATCTGAAATAATTTTTAATGATTTCAACTTTGAGAAAGATCGCTCGCCAGAAGCTACAGATACAGGCAATGTCAGAAGAATTCTTGGTGAAATGCTTAGGTTTGGAAGGGTCGAGATTAAATTGTTTTCAAAAATATATTGTAAAATACTCAATGGGTCAGTATCATCAGGTAATGAGAACAACTACATTGGTTAATGGTTGGATAAATTTGTAGAAACGAGATTGACGGCGTGGATGCCCGTTCGACGTCCAGTCTGAGGAAAGCGTACCTGTGCGTTGAAGAACGTTTACAGAGAAGCATCAAATACAAGCATTTTTTATTTTAGCATTAATTTTTGTTCATTTTTTTTTGCAAATATTTTTGCGATTCTTGACCCAGGATTTTGGCGCCCCTAAAAGGTTGGCACCCGTGTGCATTGCACACTTTGCACACATGGTAGCGGGGGCCCTGAAAATGTTCACTTTGGGAGATGTAATTATTGCTCCGGACCTGTATAAGATAGAAATAATGGAAACAGCTTATAATGGATAATTTTAAATAAAAGTCAGTGGCGTATTTGGAATTTTTTAGAGCACTGCTTTCAATATTTGGCACAAACTTGGTATTTTTCAAATAAAACACCCTGTATATTTCAACGTCGATGACGTATTCGGCCTACATGTACAGGGTGGCCAGATTTCGATGATTTAGTACTACAACTCCTTAACTGTAAGAGATAGAGAAAAAGTAATATACATGTCATGTTCTCTTTTTTCGAGAAACCGAAATTGCTGAAAACCCGAAGTTGCTACGGCGTCTAGTTTCCGAGCTACAGGGCGATTCTGGTATAGTGGTATTTGGCCAATTATTATAATTGTCTATAACTTCCGTATTACAGAATCTACGCTCTCGAAATAAACACATCTTTAGGGCACTTTTTTTACTGCTTTCCAGCGGTGCTATTGGATTTTTTGTATCTGCTCAAATTTCGGAGCTATAACAAAAAACATTTTTTTTCAAATGGAAACCATAATGGGAAGTGATATTTCCGAATAGATCTTTCTTCAACGATTTCAAAAATATATATCATGTTATACTTCCGAGTTCACTATATATTGAAAATTTCGAAAAAACACTTTTCGTTCAACAAAATCCAAGCAGGCTTTGATTCACTTCCATCAAAACTGGGACGGTCATAGAATTTCATGTCTTATTTATTTTCACCTGTCAAATTCAATTCAGTTTCATCATTGTTGTATCGTCTGGCGCTTCTAAAATTCTTATAAGGTCATAGAATTCGATATCTCACATTTATTGTAAGCTGCCAAATTGATTCAGGAAATATTAGCTTTATCAATACTCGCTTCGCGAACTTGTTGATTCTAGTAGGATTTCTCTGCTAAATTGAAAAATGAAAAGCATTTGAATACTTATGTAACCCGTTGATAGCAATAATTAATGTTTCCATGAGGGGCAAAAAAAAGCTCCTTCAAGAAAAAATATAGATTTATTTGAAAAAAAGTATATTCACAACAAATGTTCAAATCGTTGTCCATTGGAGCGAGTCATTGGAGGAAATATATAAATTGCATGATGTGATATAAATAAGAACTTTAGAAGCGCCAGGGCCCGTATTCTCGGCGAGTGATATTTCGGTGCGTATACGTTTGCCATACATAATTACACTGAAAACGTATACGCACCGAAAGATCACTTGCCGAGAATACGGGCCCAGACGATGCAATGATGGAACTGAATTGAATTTGACAGGTGAAAATAAATAAGACATGGAATTCTATGACCGTCCCAGTTTTGAAGGAAGTGAATCAAAGCCTGCTTGGATTTTGTTCAACGAGAAGTGTTTTTTCAAAATTTTCGATATATAGTGAACTCGGAAGTATAACATGATATATATTTTTGAAATCGTTGAAGAAAGATCTATTCGGAAATATCACTTCCCATTATGGTTTCCATTTGAAAAAAAATTTTTTTTGTTATAGCTCCGAAATTTGAGCAGATACAAAAAATCCAATAGCACCGCTGTATAGCAGTAAAAAAAGTGCCCTAAGGATGTGTTAATTTCGAGAGCGTAGATTCTCTAATACAGAAGTTATAGTCAATTATAATAATTGGCCAAATACCAGAATCGCCCTGTAGCTCGGAAACTAGACGCCGTAGCAACTTCGGGTTTTCAGCAATTTCGGTTTCTCGAAAAAAGAGAACATGACATGTATATTACTTTTTCTCTATCTTTTATAGTTAAGGAGTTGTAGTACTAAATCATCGAAATCTGGCCACCCTGTACAAAAGCATACATTCGTCATTCTCATCATACTCTCAATGATTTCGATAGGAATGTGACATGCTTATAATGAAAAGCTTCAATATTGTTTCTGAAAGTTGAGAATCAGCACTTGCAACCAGATTTTTTCAGAGTGTATCAAAGAGATATGGAAAATATTCGTCTCACGTTCGCCTAATATTCAACTTCATATTCTGCATGGGTGATACATACAACGCAAATGTTTCCAAATGATCGTTTTTTGCGAAAGGAATATATCTGGGTTTTGTATTTTTCTATTGATATCATTCGTTGGTAAGGCTCACGGAAAGGTTATTGAATGTATTCGTTCCCGGGAACCGAATTTGATGTAGACATTACGCAGTTCTCGCTTTGCCAGGTTTCCGAAATGAAAGTTCCTCATGATAAATGTTACGAGGGTAGAGCACGACCTTTATTCCAACGGCACATCATGTCCCTACAATTTTTTATGGACGACTTTTCCCAAATACGAATTGCACATAGGATAACTATTACGTCGTGAAAAAGGTTGAGGATAATCTGACAGATACCTCACCTGACAATTTGTGTATCGATATTCAAAGGTTTTCCAATAAGAGGTGTTATTTTGAAAAGCCCGCTATTTCAGTAGATGTCACGCGTTTTATTGAAAAAACATAAGAATTCTTTTAGTTTCTCAAATGATTGATTCTTTCGAAAATAAGGATCTTTTTTTTTCAAGTGGATTCGTGGTATTTTTGCGTGTATTTATGAATCGGCAACGCTGTGATTTTTATACCAGGAGAGATATTGAATAAGTTTCGATTGAGGAATATGCTCCATAAATTGAGTAATCAATCGACCACAATTCAGTTTATTTGTAATAACGTTTCCGGATATACAGGCTGTCCCAGTCACACACCCCATTGAGGGGACCGAAAGTGAAAAATATTCGCAGCCCAAAAATCCATGTTTGAAATTTTTTGAAAACGTAGTTGAGTAGTAATTAATTAATGAAAGTGACAAATCAGGAGCGCGCTACAGAAGAATAAGTAGGCAGTTGGAGACGCGAGAGTGAGACGCCAGAGCTGCTGCCAGCTTTTCACGTTCACTGTTTCACTGTTCTATAGCGCGCTCCAGATTGGTCACTTTCATTGATTAATAACTGATTAACTACGTTATCAAAAAATTTCAAACATGGATTTTTGGGCTTTGAAAATTTTTCTCTTTCGATCCCCTGAATTGGGTGCGCGACTTCTGCGACACCCTGTATAAACAGAAAAGTGTTTTTTCTATGAATTTTCGACACCCTGTATTTTTCAAACGGAAAAATGGTATAGAAAAAAAGTGTTTCATTTTATGAGAGAAATCTACAGGGTGGGCTTTTCAAAACGAAACAGACGAGATAACAGGCGGAATAAATTTATTTCGAAAAAATGCTCGGACACGTCGGTTTTTGTATCCAGGGGGACACAACTTTTAAGTTCAAATTTACAACTATATCGTTTCAACCCTAAGTGTTAGAACACCAACCCCTAAATTTTGAATAGGAAAGATAGGGTGAGTGATACCTCATTTTGAAGGCCTTTTTATCATGAATTCAGCGTAATAATTTTTTTCTCATTTAATGCATTCGTTTTCGAGATATTCAATTTTGAATTTCGTACAGTACCATTCATTCCGCTAACCATGCTATGTGAATTCATCAATTATTTGACTAATTATTCATTGTTAAAATTTTAACTTTGTATTTTGATATCTGGTGTATGGCAGTTATGAAGTTTCATCAAATCTACAGAATGAATGAGTAATAAATTCGATTGATTCAGACAGCCTGCTTGACGACAATACCATCTTTGTTTCAACTTCAAATGTCAATATATCAAGAATCAATTGATCAAAAGAAGAAAAAATCAATATCCTGAATTCAGGATAAAAGGACCTTTCAGATGAGGTATCACTCACCCTATTATTCCTATTCAAAATTCAGGGGTTGGTGTTCTATCACTAAAGGTTGAAGCGATATAGTTGTGAATTTGACTTTAAAAGTTGTCCTCCTCGATACAAAAATCGACATGTCCGAGCATTTTTTCGAAATAAATTTATTTCACCCCTTATCTCGTCTGTTTCGTTTTGAAAAGCCCACCCTGTATGCAGGGTGTCCCACGGTCGAGTGCCTATTAGACGTTTCTGGAGAACTGGACATATTTGAAATCCGAAAAATGGGATTATGATATTGTTGGAAATTCTCTACAGACCTAAAATATTTTTGGAGCTTGAGCGCTTCCGGTTATACCGGAAGTGGAAATAAATTTGTTCAAAAAATATTTTTTTCAATATTTTCGTTTCTGATATGATTGAGTATTCAATTCTGAATACATTTCTGTTGAAACCATTGTATTCATTCAAATAGTTTTCAAAATATCGAAAAAAAAACTGAAAAAAATTGAAATATTCATCGTCAGTGTTATGTTCATTATTCTTATTCTGAAAATCCCGAGTGTTAACCGTTCTCACAACGTCAAAGTAGAAGAATGTGTAAAGGTCATGCATCTTTTGAACTTCATAAATATCATCACAGGGTGTTTCAAATTTTGTGTCGAAAACAGTGATCGAAAATTGGCCATAACTTCTGTTTTTGAAATTAGAACCCTATTTTTTTATGATTGCGTTAGATTCTGCGAAGAAAAATAATGATAGCATTCTCAGCTGCTCTTGCTCCTAAATTCAGTAATTTCCGAGATATTTGAGCTTTTCTGAATTCATGTTATACGTAGAGTCAAAGTCATCTTATCTTTTGTATTAGAATATTCTGTGACCAAAGAAGATAAATTATTCCCGCAACGGACGACGAGCGATAATATAATATATATTATAGCTTTGCATTGACATATGTCATTTTAGTATGGAAAAATATCGTAATATATCGCTTGGATGAAAATATAAATATATTTTTCCATACTAAAATGACATATGTCAATGCAAAGCTATAATATATATTATATTATCAGTAAAGTTTTTTCGAACTCTGCGATTTTTAATAAAAAGGGAGTTTTCGGGTTTGGAGTTCAAAGATATCTCTCAGTGTTACTCTTTATTGATCATTCCAAGCTTTCGGCTACTGGTTTGAGCCTTCTTCAGGGAAACTAAAAAAGACATGGTATCACAAACATCATACAAAAACTCTTACATTTAAAAACACTCACAGTCAATTTGAGGTTTGGATATTTTACATTTAAGCATCAGACGAAAAATCTCGGTAGGAAAACAATAATACTTTATATTCGCTTTTTTTAAATTTCCAATAAAATACGTCGCAATAAAATAATTAACCTCACTTCGCATAAGAATGAAATTCAGTGGTCAGCGCTGTCAATCATGGAACTTGTCTCAGTTCAAATCGGTGGTCGCGCCCTCTGTGTCAACTCAATGATATTACAATAAATGTGACTTATCTCGTCAGTGTCTGTTTGAATGTTGATGTTGTTTTCATGTCTGCTTATTTCTACTGACTCAAGGAAAATGCGCTTTTTCGGGTTTGATTCATATCTTAGCACGTCAACATTGTTAAAATCCATTACGTGGCCAGACTCAACAGTGTGTTTGGATAGACCTGTCTTTTTGTTTCGCAGGTTTACATCTCGCTGGTGTTCTTTGAGTCTAATCTTCAGTTTGCGTCAATAAACACGATCTACAAGATCGAATGTGGTTCTTGCGAAGCATGCTACGATGGGACAGACGGGACGCAAACTGAAGATTAGACTCAAAGAACACCAGCGAGATGTAAACCTGCGAAACAAAAAGACAGGTCTATCCAAACAAACTGTTGAGTCTGGCCACGTAATGGATTTTAACAATGTTGACGTGCTAAGATATGAATCAAACCCGAAAAAGCGCATTTTCCTTGAGTCAGTAGAAATAAGCAGACATGAAAACAACATCAACATTCAAACAGACACTGACGAGATAAGTCACATTTATTGTAATATCATTGAGTTGAGTGAGTTGACACAGAGGGCGCGACCACCGATTTGAACTGAGACAAGTTCCATGATTGACAGCGCTGACCACTGAATTTCATTCTTAAGGATCCCCCACACCAACGCGGGACAGCGGGAGCGGTAGCGGGAACGACGCGGGATCAAAACATGTGGCGGGATATAGAAGTACTCGCACTCAGGCGTAGTGAGTACTTCTATATCCCGCCATATGTTTTGATCCCGCGTCGTTCCCGCTACCGCTCCCGCTCCCGCAGTACCGCGTTGGTGTGGGGGATCCTTTATGCGAAGTGAGGTCAATTATTTTATTGCGACGTATTTTATTGGAAATTTTAAAAAAGCGAATATAAAGTATTATTGTTTTCCTACCGAGATTTTTCGTCTGATGCTTAAATGTAAAATATCCAAACCTCAAATTGACTGTGAGTGTTTTTAAATGTAAGAGTTTTTGTATGATGTTTGTGATACCATGTCTTTTTTAGTTTCCCTGAAGAAGGCTCAAACCAGTAGCCGAAAGCTTGGAATGATCAATAAAGAGTAACACTGAGAGATATCTTTGAACTCCAAACCCGAAAACTCCCTTTTTATTATATTATCGCTCGCCGTCCGTTGCGAGCTTAATTCACAAGTGACAGCTCTCATTTTAGGCCTCAACCTTACTTCTCGATTTTACTTCGATGGTTACTATGGTTTCATAAGAATAGTCATCGAATCTGTTGGCATGAGAATATTCTGTGACCATAGAAGATAAATGATCCCATTAATAATTCACAGGTGACAGGTCCAATTATTAGTTGGTACTATGGAATATTCATCGAATCTGAAGAGATTCGATGAAATTGACCCTACATACAACATAAATCCAGAAAAGCTCAAATATCTCGGCAATTACTGAATTTAGAAGCAAGAACATCTGAGGGTGCTATCACTATTTTTCTCCGCAGAATCCAACGCAATCATAAAAAATACCCAGCAAACAGTGAAACGCAGGAACTGTATAAAATTTGTACAGCGTTGCTGCACTTCACTGCAGCGATGGTAATGCAGTAACTGTATCGAAACGGACCGTATATGTCCCGCTGAATTGTACAGTAACTGTACAGTACAAACTGCATTCATATACAGCCATTGTGCAGCCTCGCTGCATTTGAAATGCAGCAACGCTATAGGCGTCTGAAATTAAGATCGTAGCGCCACATCGGCGAGAATCAGAACTACTCTCTAAACACAACAAATACATGTTTACAAACATGTATATTGTATATATTCAAGTGAAAAATCACTGTCATTTTTGGTCTGTTATTCATGATCTCAGACCAAAAATGAAACAATAACCGAAATCCGAATAACCTAACACGTGTAATTCAAACTGTAAACAAAACTTTTGTAGTGTCTTTGCGTTAGTTCATTCGTTAACGCTAGGGGGCGTACTGCTTCCTTGGTTACGCCTATACAATGGTTGCATACTAAACGCAGTTTGTACTGTACAGGGTGGGCAAAATTGGTGCTACATGAACTAAAACTTTTTAACCCGAGGAGATAGAGAAAAATGAATGGCACCTTATAGTCCTATTTTTTCGAGAAACTGATAATGCCATCAACTGCATTCCTCTATCTTCTTTTGTTTCCGAGTTATAGGCCAAAATTGAAATTTGGGCGATTTCAACTTTGGTTATTATCTCAGTTTCTGTTTATGCTAGGATGTTGAAATAAAAACATTATAAAGGCACTTTTCTGATAGCAATCCAGTGGCGTACTCTGATTTTTTATAAAAGGTTCATTTGCTGAGTTATAACATAAAGTTGTGTTTTTTCTTATGGAAACAGTAGTTTGAAATGACTTAGAAAGAATCGCCATTTTTTTCCCGTTTCAGAAATGTATCATATGAAATACATCGCCCTCAGATTGGTTAAGATATTATGAAAAATATGGTTTGTATATGGAATTCGAATTATTGAGTAGGCTGAATCATAGAATTATGTGTCTCTACGCATGGTGTAATTATTATTTCACAGTTGAATCACTTGCTGCCCCACTATTCTCATTCGCTAAAATGAAACATTTCAACATATCATATTTTTCGTAATTTTGGAATATCTCCATAATGCCGCCAACGATGACTTCAAATTTTAATAACTGACAGTTTTTTCAAACAGGGATCGCACCATCAAGTATTCAAACGTGAATTAAGAATTACACCATGCGTAGAGACACATAATTCTATGATTCAGCCTACTTAATACTCAATAATTCGAATTCCATATACAAACCATATTTTTCATTATATCTTAACTAATCTGAGGGCTATGTATAACATATGATACATTTCTGAAACGGGAAAAAAATGGCGATTCTTTCTAAGTCATTTCAAACTACTGTTTCCATAAGAAAAAACACAACTTTATGTTATAACTCAGCAATTGAACCTTTTATAAAAAATCAGAGTACGCCACTGGATTGCTATCAGAAAAGTGCCTGTATAATGTTTTTATTTCAACATCCTAGCATAAACAGAAACTGAGATAATAACCAAAGTTGAAATCGCCCAAATTTCAATTTTGGCCTATAACTCGGAAACAAAAGAAGATAGAGGAATGCAGTTGATGGCATTATCAGTTTCTCGAAAAAATAGGACTATAAGGTGCCATTCATTTTTCTCTATCTCCTCGGGTTAAAAAGTTTTAGTTCATGTAGCACCAATTTTGCCCACCCTGTACAGCAACTTTAATTCGATTACGGAATTTAATATGTAAAAGTTTTGAAAAAAGCTGAAAATTTAATAATCTTGATCCTATTATTTTCGGTTTTGGTGTAAAATCCAATGGAAAGTAAGCTCAAAAAGATATTCTATATTAAACAAAAAAATACATAACTGAAACAGGATACAAAATATAAAATGAAATATGTATATATAAATCAAAATATAATTAAAAAGAAATTTCTTCGGAGGTTTATACATTTTGGTTTTGTCTGCTCCTCACTCCTCTCTCATACAGGTTTCTCCAACCATGTTTTTATTGTTGTTTCAACTTCAGTCTGCGTGGCTTTTTCGCAGCCCTTGTCCCTTCGTATGGCTACTAAAATGGGAGGAATATGAGGTAAGAAAAAAAGAATTTCACCTTCTGGCAATATAATACCTAAATTGCTTTTGGAAAATTTCGGAAATGCCACTTTCTGCTGGCGCCCCGTCTAGTTGAGCTTATGACCCAATTATTTCGATAGAATTTTAGAAAGGATGTTTCCTCCTATCATTCCAAGACTATCAATCTAAAAAAAATTAATAATGGAACTGAAAGTAGTCACACACTAAACGAAATAAAGAAATTGGTATAGGTACATATTTGGATATTTGGAATCTATAACAACGCATAGTTTTTATTGATAGTTGCCTGATACTCTGATAACGTAATCTCTTTTAATTGATTTGTGTTCCCGACACAACCCCAATAAAAAATGACAAATTTATACTGAAAATCCGTAAAAATCTATCGGAAAGAAGTTCGTTATGAAAACATTCACTTACACTTTTTGAGAAGAATTGAATATCTTCAAGATTCCGCCTAAACTCTCCAAGTTGGTTTAGTGTTGCTAACGTTTCCAAATCGTACCTCGATTCAGTCGTATTTCCTTCTACTGGTACGTTTTGTGTCCTTTCACACAAATTCGATATACAGGGTCCGGCAGAGATGTATGACGTTTTTTGGATGCGTATAACTCGGCGAAGGGGAAGCCTAACTTTTCCGCAATGGTTGATATGTGACCGCAAGGAGTTGCCATTATTTTTTGGTCAGTCGCCATGGAGCCGTGGACGCTAGAGCAACGGGTGTCGTATAGCCATTAGAAATGTTCTCTTCCACCAAGACGGGGCAACTTGTCACACGTCAAGGGAATCTATGGCATTTTTGAGACAGCATTTTCCTGGACGACTGATTTCGCTAAGAGGGGATATTGAGTGGCCTCCACGATCGCCTGATCTCAACCCATGTGATTTTTTTCTGTGGGGGCACCTAAAAGCTCGTGTATTTATTGACAAGCCACGTACCCATGACGAACTTTCTCTTGCAATCACCCGCAAAATTCAAGCAATTCTAAACAACATGATGGAACGATGCATGGACAACTTCACGAATCGGCTGCAGGAGTGTGTGGAAAAACAGAGCAACCACTTAGATGACATCATCTTCCGCTCATGAGTATTTTTAATCTTTTTTTTTTTATGTGGTATCAATGGCAAACTCTCACGTACATTTAAAAAAAATAAAATTTCCTTTTCCTCAAAATCTCACTTAGTTATGATTTTTTCAAAAACGTCATACATCTCTGCCGGACCCTGTATTTGCTTCAATACGGTGAATACACTGCACACTTTCAAAACCGAGCTATCCCACGATGGGGGCATCTTGGGATAGGTCGGAGTCCGTACGATGCCGTGCCTAGCAACAAAGCATTTGGACCTTTTGCAGTTACATCACAGTTACTGCACATTTACTGAACTTCACTGGTTGCGCATGAGACACTTAATTTTTGTTGCGCAGAAACTGTACATCAACTGTATATCAAATACTGCATTCTTTGAAATGCATTATTAGCAATACAGAAACTGTGCAGTTTTAATACAACAATTCATGTGCTGCATTCAGGTGGCACTCGTAACGCAGTATCTGTACAGTTGCTGTATGTTGTGTTTGCTGGGTAGGGTTCTAATTTGAAAAACAGAAGTTATGGCCAATTTTCGATCACAGTTTTCGACCCAAAATTTGAAACACCCTGTGATGATATTTATGAAATTCAAAAGATGCATAACCTTTTCATATTCTTTTACTTTGACGTTGTGATAACGGCTTACACTCGGAATGTTCAGAATAAGAATAATGAACATGACTATGAATATTTGACATTTTTTCAGGTTTTTTTTCGATATTTTGAAAACTATTCGGATGAATACAATGGTTTCAACAGAAATTTATTCAGCATTGAATACTCAATCATATCAGAAATGAAAATATTGAAAGAAATATTTTTTGAACAAATTTATTTTCACTCCTGGTATAACGGAAGTGCTCAGGCTCCGAAAATATTTTAGGTCTGTAGAGAATTTCCAACAATATCATAATCCCAATTTTCGGATTTCAAATATGTCCAGTTCTCCAGAAACGTCTAATAGGCACTCGACCGTGGGACACCCTGTAGTTGAAATACATGGATAAGTCAAAGACTCACCCACGTATATTTCACCGCTAGAGGTGTATGCGAATTTATCACAGAACTTCCATTGTGACTTGTTTGAGAATATTTTCCTTTTATTTAGGATATCGCCAAGACTTCTCTGGGAGTTCTCTGGTGGAGGAGATATAGAGCTCTCAGCAACTTCTCAAATATGTAACAAAAGGCGACACAATTTCATAGAAAGGAGTCGCAGGGCTTTCTTTCGGATCTCTTTGTGTTGCCTGGGTAGACTGCCATTAAGTAAGACTAAGAACTACGTTGGTGTGTCAGCTAGAGTCGAATTTACTGACTGGTAATACCAAATGGAACGTAGGAAATTCCTGTGGTATTGGAATAACTTATTTCAGACGGTCACTGGCTCCCGGTCTATAGCTCTCTTCCGAAATCATTGTCAGAAAACTAATCATCGAAACAAGGGAACATAACAATTCAAGTTAAACTTCGATGCTCTCTTCGAATGACGGCCAATATCAAGAGCAGAAGTGTCCTCCCCGCTAATTTCTTCCTTGAAATTATTCTCGCCAGTAAAATCGTTTCCATCGCTTCATCCTAAATTGTCTGCTGACTGACTGAATAGAAAGCGGTCACAAGATAAGGGATCACATTTCTAAGTACTGACTAATGAAATAATGAAGCGCGAGCTCTGCAGTTTTCCGCATAATTAATTCGCTAGACATCAATCAAAATGCCATCACTACCAGCTTGGGATTTCGCAACATTTCTCTCGCTGCGTTCTGTAGACGGGATATCATTTCCCAAAGTTGCAAGCTCATCTCTTTCTTGGTTCGCCAGTTTCGAGACATTTGACAGTTAGTGTCGCAATGGACTTTTACGATGTGTATTTCTAACGGAGGATTCAGTTGTTACGAATACTTTGATTTAAAGGAATCATGGATTGATCCGTTGGTTAAGGTGGGCGTTCAATGTAGTGTGTTTTTATTTCAAGTTGCATTTGAGAATGGTTTCACTTTGAGAACTGAAATTTTATGGGTGAACTCAGAAAGGATGTGAGTTCTTAATGAGTTGATTGAGATTTATTTCATTTCAACAGTTCTTTTTTTTTCTTTCAAAAATAGAAGAAAATAAGTCAACTCATGCTTCTGTTTTATTTCAAACAAAAGACCCATGAAAATAGTTCAACTTCCGATTAAAAGTGAATCTACAGATAATTTCGTTCAGAAAAACAACTTGAAATGCGGAATTGGCAGAGAATGGCCAAATTCAAAATATGGCGGGGAAAAAGTTCCTGTTTTACCCACATATCCACTAATTTCATAATTCAGCTATTGTCGGATAGAGAGCGCCATAGTACATTTCATTCATAATTAGAGAGATATTCATAGAACTTATAGAGATAATGTAAGTTCTATGGAGATATTCCATAAAATGCACGGTGGCGCCTCTATCGGTCGACTTGACCTACGCGCTAGGAGCATAGAATGAATGGAGGGAAGGCTTCATACGCTCGACAGATCATTTTGAACTTCCAATTTCGGCGGAGGTTAGAGTTTCGTGTGACGCCCGATAGATAACGCTGTGATCGCAAATAGGGCTATATGTCACATATGTCTTGTTCTGTGGCGCTACAATTGCAAAGAATATTATGTGGTTGTCATTTTTATTGATACATTTTTACGACCAACACCAAAGTGATTGAATAATAAAACTTTTTGTTGTTGACTGAAAGGACTAAAGGAGGTCGAAACAAATTGTATTGAATTCGAATATTGTTTGAAGTTACTATAATATACGAATTGAATCGGCTTCGATAAAAAAAACATTTCTGCGGCTTCAACTATTTAATTTACCTGATGGTTTTGTTCATTTCAACGTGTGTTGCTAAGTATAATATTTTTAATTGATATAGTGTGATTTATTATGCTATGTACCTACTATATAATTATTGAATGAAAAAACAAGGTAAACAGTTTGAATTTTTATTGACAAGTATCAAAACATATTGAACAATTTTATTATTACCTATTTTAGCCAAAAAGGCCTCGGTGGAATTATGACGCATTCAAAATTTCTGAAGAAAGAATAATCACGCCTTCTGATTGACTTGAAATGACGTCCGGTTGTTCCATATGAAGAAATCGAAACAAATTCTTACTACATTAAAATTCGACAATTCCATCTCCGTTTTTTTCAGCTTCTAGAAGAAGAAGACCTGTACGTTACTTAAATAAAAGAATTTTTTTAAGTCTCACCCTTCAAAATAACACCAAATATTAATCATAACAATATTGTTGACATATCACCGCATTCTTATCAATTATTTATGCGCAGTTATATGGAAATTCTATGATCGGAAATAAATTTGTCAAAACGAATTTCATTTTGAATATGTATCGTTATAGCCATGCTGGAGCCACGAACGACGTTGGCGCCATCTCGTGACCTTGCGGCGAACTGACAAGTGCGGACGTTTTTGGCAGTTCATTTTTGTAGCGGAGCCTTCCCTCCATTCATTCTATGCTTCTAGCTACGCGCATCAAACGGCGACCTTAAACGGAATACGTTGAATTGTATTAAGGTCTGAGAAACTTGCTATCACTAGTTTTCGAAGATGATTTCAGTATAATACCCAGTATGGCATATTTTTTATTTTGGAATTTCAAGTTCTACGGAAAATGGTGTTCGCGCCAGCGATACTACGTGGAATGTGACGCCATCTGTGCTGCGGTTGATGAACAATTGTTTCGCGGAAACTAAGTTAATCTAAGAAAACTGTAAATAGCATATTTTTAATCCTAGTTTATTCGATCGATAATATAGATCTCAGTGTTATCATAAGAGCCAATAAGGCATTCATAAAAATCAAGTTGTTGTAACATGTCGTACAAGTAACGAGTAGTTGAGTTTTAATTAAACAAGTTATCAAGTTAGTCGTTTGAGTTATTCAAGAAAATACAGTCCACAAAACCTCCATGGTCCATTCGAGCCAACGGATATAAGGAAGAGTTCCAACAGAGTCAAGAAAGGTGGAAAACGAGTCGAGAAAAGCCGAAAGTCAGGTTACGTTCTTGGCGCCAATAAAGAGTTGGTGAGTCCGTTCCTATTTTTTGCCTGATTTCTCCAGTTCTTTGCATCCCAGTTAATTCTTTTCACCTGTCGAGAATAAAAATAGTCTGTTTGTCGCGTATAAATTCGTTTTTTGTGAAATATTGCACGATAAAATGGAAGATTCATTGCATAGAAAGAGAAGGTCGCTTAAGAGCTCTCTAAACAATTTTGTCAAGCATGTAGAGAGCAAACAGGGCCTAGACAAACTCAGTGAAACTGACCTCATCCAGTTAGAGGAAAGACTCGGGCGTGTTAAAATTATTTTGGATGACTTCGAGGAGGTTCAAAACCAGATAGAACTGGCAGCCTCCGAAGAATCTTTAGAAAGCGAATATGATTTTAGAGCCACTTTCGAAGATATATTTTACATTTATCAATCCATTGCCAAAAATTTCCTTGCAAGTAAAGTAGCCATGGAACTTGACAGTTCAAGAAGTTCCACAGCATCAGTGGCAGGCATGTCAAATAGTAATTTTAGTTTAAATGGGGTTAAGTTGCCAGTTATCACCCTCCCCAAATTTCGAGGCAATTATGAAGATTGGCTAGAATTTAGAGAAACTTTTGAATCCCTAGTTCACAACAATGAATCTTTGAGTATGATCCAAAAATACCATTACCTTAGAGCTTCACTCGAGGGAAGCGCAGCCCTTGTAATAAAAGCGGTCGAGTTTACAAGCTCAGGCTACACAGTCGCTTGGCAAGTTCTGAGAGATCGATATAACAATACAAAGTTGTTGGTACACAATCATATTAAACAAATCTTCAGTTTGGAATCAATTGCAAAAGAGAGTTCCTTCAAGTTGCGCAAACTAGTGGATGACCTGTCCAAGCATTTGCGCTCACTAGAACAATTAGAAGAGGACACCAAAAATTGGGATCCTCTGTTAATATTTCTAATCGCTAGCAAGTTAGATGCCAAAACACTGAGTGAGTGGGAAAAGCATTCGGTATCTTTCAGTAAGTCAACATTAGAAAACCTTAAGTCCTTTTTACGAAACCGTGCGGATTTACTAGAGACTTTAGAACATAAAACCGGTTCAAATTCAAGCAAGTCAAGTCAAGATGAGAAGTTTAATAAGAGAGATTCAAAGCTCAAAATCTCTGGTTGCGAATAATTCTGCCTCAATTTCATGTTTTTATTGTAAGGACTCGCACTCCATTTACAAATGAGAATCGTTTTTGGAATTGTCAGTCGAAAAGCGAGTGGAATTTATTAAGAAAGCCAAGCTTTGCAATATTTGCTTATTGAACAATCACGCGACTAAGAAATGCAAAGCTGGTCCGTGCAGGAAGTGCAAGGCCTGGCACAACACTCTTTTACATCTGGAAAATTCAACCATAGCGGAAAACCACGAGACTAATTCAAGTTCGAATAATTTAGCATCTTTGGCCAGTGGCGTAGAGTTTTCCGGAAATTATAACGTCTTATTGTCTACAGCAAAAGTCACAGTTTTCGACAAGTCCAGTAAACCCATTTCAGTGCGAGCGCTCTTAGACTCTGGGTCGCAGTCGAGCTTCATCACTGATTCGTTGCGTCAGCGTCTAGGACTACCCACCAGTAATGCGAACTTGAACGTCTTAGGCATCTCGAGTAACGTGTCAAAAATAAAAGAGAAATGTGTGGTTAATTTGACTTCGAGTCACGGCAGTTACAAGGCAAGCATCACATGTTTCGTTTTAGGTAATATCACTAGTATGACTCCATCGTGGGGGTTCGACATCAGTGCTTTAAATATTCCTACAGACCTGAAACTAGCAGATCCCGAATTTAACAAGCCCGCTGCCATTGATATACTAATCGGAGCTGAATTGTTCTGGGAAATTATAAAGCCCAATAAAGTTTCGTTCGGTAAGAACAAACCAGTGTTGCAAGACACCGTCCTAGGTTGGATAGTGTCGGGTCGAGTCAGCAACGACGACGACGTTCGCGATACCTCCTGTCATTTGGTAACGAATCAGGAATTATGCAAAATGCTGTCCAAGTTTTGGGAAACCGAAGAGTGCCCTGTCAGCAAGCCTTGGTCTCGGGAAGAGATCGAGTGTGAAAGAATCTTCGAGCAAACCACTCGTAGAGATTCGTGTGGGCGGTTTATAGTCACCCTCCCTCTTAAACAGCATCCCAGTTGTTTAGGTGGATCGCGTGCGCAAGCGCAGAAGTTATTTTGTAGCACCGAACGAAAGTTAAGCAAAAACGAGTCGTTAAGAAAACTTTATACCGAGTTCCTGTCAGAATATATAAGTTTGAATCACATGAGTTTGGCCGATGATCAGACAGACAAAGATGTCTGTGAATATTTCATGCCACATCACGGTGTTTTGAGGGAAAATAGTAAAACTACAAGGTTGAGAGTCGTGTTCAATGCGTCGTTTCCCACTACGAACGGAGTCTCTCTCAACAGCATACAGTATGTCGGTCCAATTCTGCAAGAGGATCTGTTGTCGATAATTCTAAGATTTAGACAGCACAAGTACGTGGTATCTGCGGATTGCGCGAAGGCGAAGATGTATCGCCAAGTACTCATCGAGCCGAGTCAGCGACATCTCCAGAAAATACTGTGGCGCGATAATCCTGACCAGCCTTTAAAAGCATACACACTTAATACGGTAACATACGGTCACGCATGCGCAAGTTACTTGGCAATTCGCTGCCTGTTCGAGTTAGCCAGAGAATGTCAAGAAATCACGCCGGACATCGCGGAAGTCATCCGCCGAGATTTTTATGTCGACGATTTGCTCACGGGGGCTGACACTATAGAGCAGGGGTCGGCAAGTTTTTTAAGGTGGGGTCCTGATAATTTGGGAGAATTTTAACGAGGTCCGGAAAGAAAAAACTGATAACGAGTGTTACATATTTATTTTTTGAATTCAAATAAAACTCTGAACTATGAAACACGAAACCTAAAATTATGAAACACAAAACCTAAAATTATGAAACACAAAACCTAAAATTATGAAATAAAAAACCTAAAACTAATGTGAGAAACTGCACCGACGTTCTTGAGTCAGTTTTTTGTAGTTTGGTTCTCGAGGAGAACAGCAAATTCGAAGTGTGTCTTCTAGGTGGGCGTCCGTTAATCTCGAACGATATTTATTTTTCAAAAAATTCATCTTTGAGAAGGAATCACAATATTTGGCGGTCTGAGGTTCGGCCTCCCGCGGTCCGCAACCGGACCGCGGTCCGCCTGTTGCTGACCGTAGCTATAGAGCATGCGCAGTATATTTGTGCCGAGGTTTCGACAGTGTTGCGAAGTGGATGCTTCGAGCTTAGGAAATGGTATTCTAACGAACCAGATATTCTGACGAATATCGAAAACAAAGATTCTCCTTGTGGGATCATCGAGTTTGATCCTGGAGAGAACGCGAAAACTTTAGGATTGACCTGGTCGTGTCAATACGACAAGTTGTTGTATACGTTGGAAAATGTCGATGTCACCAAAAAATGCACAAAAAGACTGATCCTATCAGTGAATGCAAAGATATTCGATCCGTTGGGATTAGTTAGCCCGTCAATAATAATCACCAAGATGC
The DNA here is from genome assembly GCA_910592335.1 of Adalia bipunctata. NCBI lineage: Eukaryota > Metazoa > Arthropoda > Insecta > Coleoptera > Coccinellidae > Adalia > Adalia bipunctata. The sequence goes on from OU342951.1 coordinate 29,592,463, forward strand.
TTATGCAAAGTTTATGGCTTGAGAAGCTAGGGTGGGACGATGCGTTGCCCAAGCACTTGACAGATAGATGGTTCAGATTTGTATGTGATTTGCCCAAATTAAAGAACCTTTCAATAGCGCGAAGAATAGTTTGCGATAATCCCCAGCAAATAGAGTTGCATGGATATTGCGATGCAAGCGAGCGTGCGTTTGGTGCATGCGTGTACGTCAGAAGTGTCGACATCGACGGCAACGTACACGTTCATTTGTTGACAGCCAAAAGTAAGGTTGCACCTATCAAGACGATAAGCGTACCTTGTTTGGAGTTATGCGGCGCATTAGTTCTTTCGCGATTGATAGAAAAGGTTAGGAAATCAATGACGCTGAAGTTTGACAAATATTATTTATGGAGCGATTCACAGATCACTCTGGCTTGGATAGGCACTAGTCCTAACTCATTGAAAGTTTTCGTCGCTAACAGAGTCTCGGAGATTCAGGGTCTAACCACTGATTGCGAGTGGCGCTACGTACCCACGCGAGATAATCCCGCAGATGTGGTGACAAGAGGGCTTTATCCGAGTGAGTTGTCGGAATCTCATCTTTGGTGGAGCGGACCGTCCTGGTTGTGTCAGGAAAAACAAGATTGGCCGATTCACAAGAATACAATATTAAATTTGCCAGAGCTTAGACAGCAAACATGCGTCGTTATGAAAGAGAGTCCGGAAGACTTCTTTCCCTTTGCAAGATTTTCGGGATTCACTCGCTTATTGAGAACCGTCGCGTACATGCCGCGATTCTTCGAAAATTGCAAAAGTTTAAAAGCCGATCGCGTTTCGGGAGCTTTGTTAAAGCAAGAACTAGATCGCGCTCGAGTAAGATTGGTGAAGATGTCGCAATTCCAGTCATTTCCAAACGAGGTGTCAAGTTTATCCCTCAATGGAAAGGTCAATACCAAAAGCAAATTGTTGAGTTTGACGCCGTTTCTCGATTCTGCTGGCATTATACGCGTCGGTGGCCGACTGGAATACTCGAATTTGAGTTTTAGCAAGAAGCACCCCATTCTTTTGGATTCCGCTCACCACTTTACCCAATTGTTGTTTTTTTATGAACACAGTCGTCACCTGCACGTGGGTCCTCGGAGTTTATTAGCTTTTGTAAGAGATGAGTACTGGCCTATCGGCGGGAGAAACAAGGCACGGTCGATAGTTAGAAAATGCGTACGATGCGTCAGGTTTCGAGGAGAAACAGTTCAGCCTTTGATGGGCAACCTACCGCGAGAAAGAATTGTCCCATCCCCTCCCTTTAGCTGCGTAGGTATCGACTACGCCGGTCCCTTTATCGTACGTCAAGGCTTAAGTAAAGGTCGTGGCGGAAAATTGGAAAAATGTTATATCAGTCTATTTATCTGTTTTGCTACAAAGGCTGTGCACCTCGAGTTAGTCTCCAGTCTTTCCACTGAATCATTTTTACAAGCCTTAAGGCGATTCGTATCTAAACGTGGAAAACCCAGTAAAATAGTATCCGACAATGGTAAAAATTTTGTAGGAGCATGCCGCGAATTAGGCAAGTTTTTAATAAGAAATAAAGATGAAATAAAGTCCTCTTCTTGCAGTGAGGGTATTGATTGGCAATTTATCCCCCCTTATTCTCCTCATATGGGTGGATTGTGGGAGTCCAATGTAAGATGTGTGAAGTCTCACCTGAGACATGTCTTGGCAAATGCGCATTTAACATTTGAAGAGTTCAGTACGGTATTGTGTCAGATCGAGGCTATTTTAAATTCCCGACCTCTTTGCCAACTCACACCCGACCCCAATGACCTCAGTTCCCTTACTCCGGCTGACTTTCTCATTGGGAGAACGCTAATAGCTGCGCCAGAAGAAGATGTCAAGGACGTCAACACTGAGAAAAATTTTTGTTTGTAGTTAATAAATTATGTTAGCTGCAAATAAATATCAGCTTTGAATAGGGCCCAACTTACGTAAGTTCTACTGCAATATTCCGAAAGTTAAAATAATTTTGAATAAATGATTTGTTATATATTTCCCAATCATATGTTTCTGAATAACAATATAATATTTCGTTAGAGCATATATTTATTTTTGTTGAACAAATGATTTGTTTGTATACCAAATACACCTTTTACCATAATAAATAATTCCTTTGCGTCAGATAAGATATTTATTTGTATTAAACCATATTACTTGCCATTCAATAAATATATCTTTCCTTGTAAAATACATTTTGTTGCATCAAATAAGTTATAAGTTTGCATTAAGCCACTTACACGCTGTTCAGTAAATATATATCTTTCCTGGTAATATATATTTCTCGATATCAAATGAGTTATCAGTTTATATTCTACCAGATACCTATATTGTTAGATAACACTAATAATAATAACATAATAAAGATATTTCAGAATAATTCGAGACAATCAAAAAGAGTAAAATTTTAGATGTTAAATAGAATTGGAAGCAGATCTATAGCTTGCAACATTCATTGGGAGATAAGGGCCCTAGAAGAACTCATCAAGATACTAGATTCACCATGAGTATTAACTTTGAAGTTCAAGTTCTGTGTGGGTATTTCTTTTTCAAATGCAAAAAGGCAAAATATCAATATTATCAATCGCTACGATTTCAAAACATATTTCACTAGGAAGCTGTAAATAAAAACTGTCATAGTCATTATGCATGTTTATTGTAAAACAGTAGTTATGTAACAAATAAAGTACAGTTTTTTTTGAACAGTTAAAGATGTATATAATATGTACAGTTGCAAACACACATACACACTGTATATATTGAACATACATATAAAAACATAACGAAATAAACTTTCTGACATACCCAATATCGAATTAGCTCCGAGATTATCCACCAAAACTGAGAATAGTGTAAAATAAATGTTTTTAATTTCATAAACTAGTTAGGGCACTGCACTGGGAACGAAGAATAGATATCAGATTAATCACTTAATAATAACGTAGTAATTGTAGCTGATCTGTGATGTAGATAAAACTACAGACTTATCTCGCCTATCAGACGACTTACGTACTTACGTACTTACGTACTGTACAATCGACCAATATTACAAATGCACAAGCACACCACGCAATCGCATACACTAACGCGTGGTCGGCAAACGGCAAAAGATTGGATCAAGCCGCTTGCGTACTGCCTATACTATATTAATGTTTCTCAACGGTTATTGGTCAAGTCGATGCAGGAGCAACCTAACTGAAATAATTTAAAATTTATTAAGGTTGGGACAAACAAAGGTATGTTGAATATAAACAGGTATAATATTTGGGGACCTCTATATTCTATATCAATTGATGTGGAATATACCATTTAGTTCTCATAAACATATGTCTCACCCATAATGGAATTCTTATGGGAAACAAATCAATATTACTATGAAACACGGAAAAGGTTTGTCGTAAATATACGAAGTTACACTGCAACTCATAAGGTTGAAGGTGAACATGATTTGTTGGATTGAAATAAAGCACAGGAAAAAAAAATTAGCTTTCCAAATATTTATCTCAAAGCTGAATAATTTAATATAGATATTTATATGTAAGTAATCATTTTAACAGGAAATATGGCATATTCTTATTGAACTAATACGGGTTTAACATATCAATATGTTATTCCCAAATAAACGTTTCCCTCAGTGAAGTTGAACCGTCTAACAAGGTTCAAGCACATGCAGAAGATCTGTCAAGACTTTTGGAGACGATGGGAGCGAGATTACCTCGTGGAACTTCAGGCAAGACAGAAGTGGAAGACCGAGCAAGGCCAGTTGTTCCAGAATCAGCTAGTGGTCATCAAGGACGACCAGTCTCCACCCACTGAATGGCGACTTGGACGAATTGTCGAACTGCACAAGGGTCAAGATGGAGTAGCTCGCAGCGCATCGATCCGAACAAGTGCTGGAGTAGTGAAAAGGAACTTTCAAAGAATTTGTCCTCTTCCAGTTAAGGTTTGAAAGCTTAGGTTTTCCAAAGGGGGCGGCATGTTCGCGCCAGCGATACTACGTGGAATGTGACGCCATCTGTGCTGCGGTTAATGAACAATTGTTTCGCGGAAACTAAGTTAATCTAAGAAAACTGTAAATAGCATATTTTTAATCCTAGTTTATTCGATCGATAATATAGATCTCAGTGTTATCATAAGAGCCAATAAGGCATTCATAAAAATCAAGTTGTTGTAACATGTCGTACAAGTAACGAGTAGTTAAGTTTTAATTAAACAAGTTATCAAGTTAGTCGTTTGAGTTATTCAAGAAAATACAGTCCACAAAACCTCCAAATGGTATGTGTTTCCAATGTAATTGATGCCATTTCACCCCAAATATTCTACACCCCATTGGACACTTGCTCGTCAGCAAAAAATGTCCTTGTCAATATCTAATTTGTGTAAGGTTTTTCGAAAAACTACTAACACCATTGAATTCAACTGAAAAAAAGTTTTAGGAAAATTGGATTGATAAGGAAAAACGAATGGAAACTGAGAAAAACACCTTATAACTTTAACAAATATATGCTGCTACGAAAATAAAAATTAACATTCTGCCTCCAGATATCGACATCAGTCATCTAGCTGCTCGTACCTGCAGCATATTTTTCATCGATATATTGAATGCTTGTTCAATAATCTATGATCGGCGAGTAAACATAAGATGAATTTGGAGCATTTCGAATCTATATTAGATCATTTCGTTTCATTTGAGTTCGGTAATATGCAGATATTAATAATCATTTGAATGATTTGTCTGCTTGAATCCGCCAGTGTTTTCAATTCATGCTATTGCACATTTCGAACATTATTTCGAAGAAATAGGCCTATCACTCAACACTCTTCTCTTTGCAATTTTACAGACAATATTTTGTTTTGCAGACAACGAATTTGTGTTGCGTTATACAGGGTGTATTTTAAGGTGAGGCTTTCTTTTGACAGGTGATAGAACTCATTAAAATAAGCCATTTTACCGAAAATGTCATTTAATTCAATTCGGAGTACTATTAATGGTGACACTATTAGTTTTTTGGATCCTCATCGCTTAGTTCTGCTTCTAAAGATGAATTGTTCACTCGCCTAACTCTACTATTTTTATTTTCTTGATCTCTGAACCAGCAGTCAGCCTCAGAATGAAAACATGTTCCTTTTTCTTTTTCCTTACATATTTTACAAGGTATTTTACCACTTTTCCCTTTAGTGTTCAGTGTATTCCTTTTTATTTCTGCATTTTCCTTATGAATTGAGTGTTCTAATTCACCTATTTCATTAGGTAGTTCTTCAGTCTTGTCTCATTTGATTCCTTCGTTTTAACGCTTTCTTTACCTTATTAAATATAGGCGTTTTAACCAGGTCTACATGGCATACTTCAAATATTTGTGTGGACTTTTGATAGTATGTCCATCCAGCGTGGTTACTCTTGCTACACACAATACGTTGGATTTTTCATCCGAGGCTCCAGCAACTTCAATCTAAATTGCAATTTGTCCATCGTGATTTATAACGACAATGTTGTTTAAAAATGGTTTATTTGGTTGATCTTGGGCCATCTTTTGTAGGTTGGAATAATAAACGCATTGTTTCTCTGTAAATAACGAAGTATTCATTATTTTATACAAAACTACAATTGCATACAACAATGTTGTTCTCACCTGTAAAACAAAGAAACAACATTCAATGTTATTATTATTCACAAGGTTTATTATCAGATTACATTCTAGGATTTGGGTTATCTCAATTAATCGTTAAAGACGTCAACTGCAACATGCCCATTCATATGCACATTTTCAATCTGAGCGTACATTCGTAAATCTGAACTAATTGAGCGCGCAATACAATTGAACTACGGATATATTCTTTACATATAAAATGTTCAATTTCAAAAATTTATAAAGAAGCGGTATATGGCAAAATGATCTGTTCCACGCACTAGAAATTTTTGCAAATTCGTTGGATCAGAAGACAAAAAACAAGAGATGTTGACATCTACGGAGGAGCAGGCGAGGGAGCAGGTTCGGACTGATGAGGAATTGTCAGATTCCCCTAGAAACTAGAACATATTCTCGTTTCATTTTCTCCAAAACGGAGCATATTACATATGAAAAAATTTTGATGGAATGACTTATTTTGCTGAGTTCTACCATCTGCCAAAAGAAAAACCGCACCTGAAAATACACCCTGTATATTTGTGCTTCCAGAACATTCGATGTTCTAGATGTAGTGATGATATTTTTGTACAAGGGCAAAAACTGAATCGCGAATTGTTTGTAAAGACAATGTGGAATAATAATAATGAAAAACTAAACTCCTTTTACTTAACGATTCGAAGACTAAACAATTTGAAAACGTAAGGAGAACAATTATCGAAACTTATTCAAAATTTAGGTTATTGAGTTATTGACAGGCGCCATGAAAATCTGTGAATGAAATCAAACATGGTCTGATTTTGATTGAGTAATTCAGAATCATCCTATTACTTGTGTTTTCCTATCTCAATGGTGGAAGCCAGATATGACTCATTTCGCAGGAACTGGTAGAGATGAAATTACTGCTAGAAGTGCTAGATAATGAATAGGTAATGTACGAATAGAATTGCTGTATTGAGGAGCAGGGTGTTAGTGAATAAGTTCGAAGAACTTCAAGAGATGATTTGGCATTAGAAAACAACTTACGGTTGAAACTAAACGATTCACTTGGAAGATCGGACCTGATCGAAAGATCCTCCCGATCCATAAGAGAGTTAGGACTCTGTGAAAAGGTTTTTTAGTAGGTGAAGTATTTTTTTTTTCTGCTTCTTTCTCGTTTTTCTTTTTTTTTCCTATTACAGATATAATTTCAAGATATTCGCATCCAGTTCAAAGAAAAGGCTTGTTTTCAAGCACGAGGAGCTCTGTAACATAGATAGAAGCATATTTTTTGAACAAATTCAGTATCACCACACATACACGGGGTTACAGAGTTTTCTCAGAGGTTTTTATCTGTTCCCGTGCATCATACTCAGAATTGTATGGTACCCCGTTTACATTCCCTCTGCTAACACTTAGATTTGGAGCGGGAAACAGATTTTATTTACATCGGTAGATCTGTAGGAGCACCTGGAAATCCGTATGCTTACCGGAACATAGACTCTAGGAACGGTTAAAGAAAACAAAGTAGTTCGATGTCCAAAAAAGGTGAGGATTCACTCTAGGTCGACAAAAATTCGAGATACTGAAGTGAATTGAGAGATTAGGAAAGGAAAGAATCCGATCCTGGTAAATTTTCTCCTACTTCTATCGGAATGGGAAGCGCAGGCACTTTATCTAATTGAATGGGATCTAAGGACAAACATTTCACGATAAATAGGTACCGGAGTTGTTCATGTTCGCCACAAATTATAAGACTTCTTCCTCGCTAGGTTTCAATTTCCCGAACCCATGTCCTAAATCTTGTTCGAGTGAACGAATACGAACTTCACCAAAAGAGGATTGCTCCACCTGAAGACATGTCTTATTGTGAAGGTAAAATTGAATGCTAGCTAAAGTTTCTTCGCAGTGTAGGAGATCAAGCAATTTCTACTTCATTGAATGAATCCCTTGAAATTTCAGAAGGGGAAAGTCGGGTGGCCTCAATTGTTCAATTCTTCTTCCGATATATTTAGTTTCTGAGTTTATCGAGGTCAGATTGTGCATAGAAAAACTTTAATGTGATCCGGTTCCAAATCAACGATTTGGCTGAAATTCAGCAAACTTATTTATTGTGGTCACTGTATCAGTCATTCCATTTTTTTAGTGGGGAAGTTTCCATAGCAATTCTTGTTTCACATTGATAAAACATGCTAGCCGGAAAAACTGACAAGTTGGTTTTGAAGCGATAAAATTTTTGACGTTTTTCAAAATCATAGATATCTTCGGAAATGAACACCACAAAGAAAACAAACAGCTTTTATCTACTCCCATAGAATAATATATCCATCATTCAACTGAATTTGATCTGTAATAGTCTCTATAAACCAATAGTGTGAGGTAATAATATAACACACGCCTATAACTCACTATAATACAAATAGGAAAAAATGTAGCTTACGTAATGAATAAAAAAGTCGGGTCAATGGGGAACTTTTTTTCAGACCTCAAGGTAACGTTCTCGCCATTTATTTCTACATTTTCTTAGGTCTGAATATCCAAAAATTGCATTTGGAAAACGTGAATTTTTTACGTTTTTTACGGGATTCGATATTGATTCGATTTTCGGCCACAGAAACCGCTTTTGACAAGTGTTGTCAATTTTGAGAATGCAGATTGATTCGAATTTTACTGAAGAAGTCGAAGATAAAGTATAGTGTTCAATTCGCGGTAATGGTCATAACACACTTGATGAATTACACCCCTCGCCTGACGGTTCGGGCTGCAAAATTCATCTGCGTGCGTTATGACTTACATTACCGCTCATAGAACAATATACTATTACACAATCTATGATGAATACTTATTTCTCTTAAGCCCGCTCCACACTCATCGCGCGAATCTTGCCAAGAATTCTTGACGTGAACCTGGCCAAGAATTCGCGGCCAAATAAGTCATCCACACTCACACAAATATTCGCACTTTAGTTCACGGCATCCTCGCTGTCTGCGAAGACTTTCCGCCCTATAAAAAAGGTTTATTCTGATAATAATCAAGAAATTCTCATTTCACTTATCACCTTTAAATCTAATCTAATTCCACTTCATTGCTACAAGAAAACCATTCATTTCAAAAGCGAATAAAGTCAGTGAACAAGCATTAAATCATTACTGCGCTGGTACCGCGAACGCCTGTGGGTGTGGATGGAACATTTGTGCTTAGGCGCGAAGCCTTTGTCGCGGGACAGGAGACCGCAACGAAACGGAGAACGCCGCGAAGCACGAACGTGATACGAGAAAGTTATCCACACTCGCGTTCGCGGTATTGGCCGAGGTTCTTGCTATGAGTGTGGAGCGGGCTTAATAAGCCCGCTCCACACTCATGGCGCGAATCGCGCCAAGAATTCTTGCCGTGAAACTGGCCAAGAATTCGCGGCCAAATAAGTCATCCATACTCACGCAAATATTCGCACTTTGGTTCACGGCATCCTCGCTGTCTGCGAAGACTTTCCGGCCTATAGAAAAGGTTAATTCTCATAATAATCAAGAAATTCTCATTTCACTTATCTCCTCTAAATCTAATCTAATTCCACTTCATTGCTACAAGAAAACCATTCATTTCAAAAGCGAATAAAGTCAGTGAACAAGCATTAAATCATTACTGCGCTGGTACTGCGATTGCCTGTGAGTGTGGATGGAACATTTGTGCTTAGGCGCGAAGCCTTTGTCGCGGGACAGGAGACCGCAACGAAACGGAGAAGGCCGCGAAGCGCGAACGTGACACAAGAAAGTTATCCACACTCGCGTTCGCGGTATTGGCCGAGGTTCTTGCCATGAGTGTGGAGCAGGCTATAGCACAATACGTGCCAAATGTGAACATATTACCATTTTTTCTCGTGAAAAAGTCATGTCGAGTCCACTCGAGAGATACACCTTTAATTCGCGAAATAGCCTGGCAACAAACTTCCATATTACAATCGAAAAATTTTGCCGACAAAATTTCATCTCTAGTGGTATTTTATAGGGAGAGTCTTTGACTTGTACAAATATTTCAACAGTAATTTCTTCTCATCAAACGGAAAACTTTTTTCTATACCATTTTTCAAAATTCGGTTCCGTTTGAAAATTACAGGGTTTCGAAAATCCATGAAATATCTAAACACTTTTCTGTTTAAATCTTTGGAACCATTTTTTCGAATGAATTGAATTTTGATTGATTGGTTACTCTATTCATGATGCATATTCCTCGATTGAAACTTATTCAATCGGGGCTATTCACTAAGCAAAGTTGTTATGGATAGCAACTGTAAATCGTCGTTATCCCATGCTTATTACATGCTTTTTTTCGTGTTGCGTACAATATTTTATAGAATATTCTACTAAGGAACCCATTTGATATCTAAAAGCTAACGCATATCTTATTGGAGACCAACCTTTACTAGCAAATGTGTTGCAAAAACTGTCTTTCCACGTTTCCCATTTTGCTTCAATAGTGAGCTTGAGGAGTGTACAACTATACCAATCAGCCGCTTCCTTTGCCATAAAAGATTTTAAAATTTCAATTTTTTTATTATCGCTTGTTAACTCGAATCGTTCACATTCTTTTTCAAAATCAGTTATCCATTGATTCGCGTTTGAATTTTTACCATCAAAATTTTCAATTGTGAATTCTTTAGCCAATTTTCCAATATTTTTTTCTTCTGATTTTACTTGTTTTTTTCCGAGTAGTTCTTCTAAAAGTTTGACTAATGGTTGTTCTGCTGCATTGGTAGCCACTTCACTAGTAGTATTTTGTTCCCCAATTACTTCTTCTAAATATTCTTCATTAAATTGCAAATTACCTTCTTCATCAAAATAAACGTCCTTTCATTCTTCAGTTAAACTAACCCACACTTGTCTCATTTGATTCCTTTGTTTTAGCGCTTTCTTCACCTTATTGAACATAGGCGTCTTGATCAGCTCCTCGTGATATGCTGCCCTCATATATTCCTGTGGAATTCTATATGCATGTCCATCCTGTGTGATGACTCTGGTTACACATAATACGTTGGATTTTCCATCCGAGGCTTCTAGCACCTTGAATCTAAACTGCAGTTTGTCCATCGTGATTCACAACGGGAATGTTGTTTTATAATGTTTTATTCGGATTGATTTTGGGTTCACCAAGTTCCTTTTGTTGGTTAGAATAATACAAGAATTGTTTCTCTGTAAATCAAAGAATTTATTATTTTATACAAAAATACAATTACATACAAGAATGTTGATCTTACCTGTAAATCAAAGAAACAACATTCAATGTTATTATTCACAATGTTAAAATTTGGATTACACTCTTCTCAGTATGTCTTACGTACAATTGATCGATAGCGAATAAATTATGTCGACTGTGTCGATTTTCACATTCATACATTCATTGAACTGATTGACCTAATTAATCGCGCAAAGCCATTGAACTTGAAGAAGAGATATACAGGTAGTTATATCTTTTTTGTCAACCGTGTAGAATTACCAATCAATGAAACTACACATTTCTTCATTATACATTTTGAGTCTTATTTGAATTAAACAAAACAGAACTGTCATACGTTATTTCGTTGCAATCGGGATGATCATAACAATGACAACGACGACGCGATTTTTTCTGGTCTAGTCCGCAAAGTACGTACTTCCCGGACTCGGTCTGGAAATGCAACTTTTTCAGAGAAAAAGCGTCCGGGAAATGGGTACATCCTGGAGTATTTTTTCAATGACACACGTCGTTTTCGAGTTATTTCCAATTTCACCTAGTAAAAGGACCCCGCACTTTTACTACGGGAAATGGCGTTCCGTCAAATTTTCTAAAATTTTGGTATAATGTAGTACTCGACATATTGATCAAAAGTGTCCATGGCCCCAACTCAATCCTATGACTAGTTTTTAGATACAGGGCGTTGAAGTTGAGAATTATCCACTTTTACTACGCCCGTATCTCGGAACAGAATCGAATGAACTTCAATTTTTCTCAAGAAACATTTCATCACATCCCCAAGGAGCAAGCATATAGAGGAATATGACCGAAAATCGTTACGAATACAGGGTTATCCATAATTGAATGCATGCCCGATTTTGAAAGTATAAAATATGTCAATTCCAGAGCGAAAACGTTCGCAAAATGAACTATTACACCAGATATGTTGTTGTTACATCGAAAAAGTCTGAAATACCCAGAATTTATACTGGGTGATCCATTATTATAGAAACTATTCTCAAGGAAGGTAAAATGGACACCTTGTATTTATGGGTTGATTCAAGGTGTTTGTTTAATTTTTTTAAAACATATCATGATGGACTTCAAAGAATACAGGGTGATTCAGTCATGAATTGAACTTTGAACCTCACGAAAATACCCAAAAACCACCTTTTTTTTTTCATCATCAGTTAATATATTGGTCGATTTATTTCAAGAGAAACATCGACTGTGTTTTTGCTTATCTCACCTTAGTAACCATCAGCGACCTCAGCAACCTCACTGAACAAAGTGGTTTACTTCGTTAATTCTGTGACAAACGTCATAATAATCGCAAGAATGGATACTTCGGGAGAGGAAAGCATAAATAATTTAGCCGCAAGTGCCAAAGAATCTCTCCTACCCACTAAAAGTGCTTATGAAAATTTGTATGCCGCCTAACAAGTGGTGTGAAACGAAGACAATTGCAAAATCGAGAGAAGACTTTGACAGTTGAGTCCAATGAAGTGGTGTCCAATAAAGTAGTCAATTATGGACGATGAACGAATTCATGAATCAAGTGTTTATGAAGCAGTCGAACATAAATATCTATTCTATGTTACGTAAAGAATTCTTAACCTCAATAAAAATATCAACAAGCCTGAAATTTCTGTGCAAATACTCACAGAATGGATACAAAATTGGTTAGGTTAGGTTGTTTAATAATAAATTCTGATGAATTGAATGAAGATCTTCATAAGATTATTTTGGGACATCGAGGAAAATATGAACAAGTTATTAGTGTTTACAAACTGAATCAGTAGGAAAATCGAAGAAGAAATATGGCTTTTTAGTTGCATATACAGGGTGAGTCTTTGACTTGTACATTTATTTTAACTGTAGATTCCTCTCATCAAACGAAACACTTTCTTCCTATACCATTTTTCAAAATTCGGTCGGTGTCGAAAATCCATAAAAAAAACACTTTTCTGTTTATATCTTCGGAACCGTTATTTCGAATGAACTGAATTTTAGTAAAGAATTCACTGCCTTTATGATGATATTTCCAAATCGAAACTTACTCAATATTCTCCCCGGTATAAAAGTTACAGCGAAGCCAACTAATGAATCCACGAAAAAATACTATAAAACCACTTGAAAAAAAAAAAAACGGTTCATATTTTCGAAAGAATCAATCGGTTTAGAAAATAAATTTATTCCTAAGTTTTTTCAACAAAACGCGTCGTTTCCGATTTATTCCCAATTTTACCCGATAAAATTTGACGAAAAAATAAAAAATCATAAGAAAAATCTAGATGCAATACTGACTTTTTAATATCACACAATGGCTCAAATTTATAAACTCTATACAAGGTAACAGTTGTCAGAATGTTTATCAACTTTGTCAAGATTAAAATGTCAATGGAATACAAAATTCGGATATTAATGATGATTGATGAATATTCCATACAAATCACGTATTGGATTAAAATTAATGAAAAATACTATGATAGGTACCTGATAATCTGTGGCGATGTGTCTATCTAAACAATATTCTCTTGGAATTTTATGAACTCACTTCACGGTTATTATCAAATTAATTCACTTTCACTGATAATCTTTTCACATCAACTTTTCGCATTCTCCACTGTGAATAAACAAATCGACAAATCTCCATCAAGCCGCTTTACGCAATGCTTTACGCATGCTAACTTCAACAGTCAGAGACCAACTGTTCCACTGTTCGGTGTACGGAACAACGGTTGGTCTTGCGCATTAAGATCGTAGCACTCTATCGGCGAGAATCAGAACATTTTCAAAGAGGCACGACAAGAAGCCATCAGCCTAAAGTAAACAAAACTAGTGCCGTTGCGTTAGTTCATCCGGTAATGATAGAGGACCTTGCTTCCTTGTGGAGAAAATCAACACAATCTGGAATCGTCCTCTCAAACGTTCTATGATAGAGTTCATAGAATATGGTTCGATGGGTAAGGTTAGGTCATTGACCTCTAATCATTTGACTCAATTTAATGGAGTTATGTTCGATTAGTGTAAAAACAATTCTGTTTGAGATAGTTTTGGGAGAAGGAGGAGAATATGTATAAACAAGTTATTAGTGCCCACAAACTAATCTCAATGTAAATGGAAGGAGGAACTTATTCTGGTGGGATAAATATGGGTTTTTAGTTGCAGATATAATCGAATGAACCTTACTGTTTTTGTTAAGAAATATCTTGTTTTTAACATTCTTATTCGAATAAGGTTAGTACTTGAGTATTTCCTAAATGTATAAACTCAATTTCAAACGAGAAATATGAACTTTGAATCAATTCCATAGTATCATTTCAGGGACGTGATGAGCCTAATTTTTTTATTCAAATGGCTATATCTTTTTAACAGAGCCGAATTCGGAAAATGGAAAATGAAAAAAATGTTTTTTTTGAGCTCAAGAATCTTTAGTTGAAATATATATGTACAAGTCAAAGAATCACCCTGCATATAGGGTGATGTTTTTAAGTGTTTCATTAGAAGTTTTCGAGGAAGGGGATCGAAAGTGAAAAATATTCTAAGCCCAAACATCTAAGTTTGAAATTTTTTGATAACGTAGTTTTTTTTCATTTTTTTTCATTTATGTTTTTATTTATTTCTACACATACACCCACAAATCTGTAGGTAATTACATATGCAGAACAACAACAGAAAAAAAAAGAAAAACCACTATCAAATACTCAACCCAGGAAAAAAATCCTCTTACATCTCCTAAACTACTATTGAATAAATCTAAATCAAATTGTTCAATCAACTCATTGCATATTAACATCATTTTGTCAATAGGAGATAAACTACTTGTTGCTACATGAAAACTTTCCCTATTTCTAAGCCTCAGATATAAAATAGGTACTTAAATTTGACAAAATCAATGAAATTACAATTTTGAAATGTTAAATTATTCACAATTTTGAAAATGAGAAGTACTGCGTTGAACCTGCGTCTGTCAGTCAATGTGCACATATATCGAAATCTTCCAACATGGAAATACATGTATATGACTTATAAAAGGATACTCATTGTATTTTTTCAGGTGTAAATATCGTAGAAATCTTTGCTGAACTCTTTCAATCATGTCAACATGGCTTATGGTTGATGGCATCCAAACCACTGAAGCATAATCAAGGTGAGGTCTCACAAGGGTTTCATATAGAAAAATGGTAGTGGAGCAATAAAAATCTTTGCCATTTC
The DNA here is from genome assembly GCA_910592335.1 of Adalia bipunctata. Lineage (NCBI taxonomy): Eukaryota > Metazoa > Arthropoda > Insecta > Coleoptera > Coccinellidae > Adalia > Adalia bipunctata. The sequence continues at coordinate 29,607,515 of OU342951.1, forward strand.
TGAGAACTAAACCCTGTAAGCTCTATTGGAGATGAAATCAAAATGGGAGTTAAATTTCAAATTGTTTTGAAAGATCACACCCAAGTCCTTTGTTTCAAATTTGCGTTCAATAATTTCCGAATCAATTCCATAACTGAAATATATCGGATTGGATCTTCGAGTGTAGCTGACGATATGACACTTTTTATATTGAGAGACATATTTTATTAATTTTGAACCATTGTTCCACCCCACCCAAGTCCTCCTGCAACGGAAAGCAGTCAAGTGGTCTCAAGACCCTCCTAGACAACTTAAAATCATCCGCGAATAACAATGCGGTCAAGGATCGCAAACAGGCAGGAAAGTTATTAATAAATATTAAAAACAGTAATGGTCCCAGTATACTACCTTGAGGCACACCAGAACTCTGTAATATATCCTGTGAAAACTCATCACAGACTACCACTTGAATTCTTCGATGCAAATAGGATCGAACGAAAGTAAAAGCATCGCTCGAAAACTCACTCATAGCAAGCTTATCAACTAGAAGTCTGTGATTGACTCTATCGATAGCCTTTTCACAGTCGGTATATATCGTTTTGAGTTGGAAACCTTTTTCTATTGCTTCAACTGCAAGTTAATTAGTAATTAATTATTGAAAGTGACCAATCAGGAGCGCCCTACAGAAGAATAAGTAGGCAGTGGGGACGCGAGAGTGAGACGCCTGAGCTGCTGCCGGCTTTTCACGCAGTAAACCGAAATTGATTGACTACGTTATCAAAAAATTTCAAACATAGATTTTTGGTCTTAGAATATTTTTTACTCTCGATCCCCTCAATGGGGTGCGCGACTTCTGGGACACCCTGTAGATTAAACCCACTGTGTAAGAACGACAAGTATACGTTTTATGATGGTTGCTGTATTAACGAGTTCTATAATACTCACATTGAACATAGATGAAGAACAAAACTACAATTTCAACGAGTAACATCTTATAGAAGTAGCTATACTCCATTCACAATTATAAAATCACAACTCTGGCCTTGGAAATTTGACACATTCCACTCTGTATCGAAGTTATGACGTTTTTCAAAATATTTTTATGTTCCAAGTCAACACTATGTTGCCCTTTCTACATTCTTAGCGTATTTCTCAGAATGTATACTTCATTTTGGAGAACACAACAGAAAATTGTGAACAATATTCTACATGTAAAGCAGTTTTTGGATTTATGATCGTAAAGATTTATAGATGTGCTTTATTTTCATCACAAAGAAAATAAACATAATAACTAGATTAACGAATTTGTTTACAGAGAAACTAATAATTTCAATGCAGTAGTAACTGAGTTTTGGTTACAAACTAATAGCAGGAATGTCAATTCCTGAAAGCTTTATAAATAAACATTTCATTTATTTGATCTTATGAACAAGGAGTAAAATATTCTGACTGTATAGTAATTTATAAGTTTAAAAAATATTCATAAATTACTAACACAGTAGGTTTGTACAAATAAAATGGAATAGGTCAAACATATGCTTCAAATTTATCATTCACCTGTTTCAACATAAGACACAAACTCCTGGAATATGGAAAAAACCGATGTATTCTGGTTCAATACAATATAGCCTATTTCTACTTTCGGCAAAGGATTGATAGGAATGAAAGCTCCAGTGACACATTCCAAATAAATTTTGTGCACCAAAAACGATACCGAAACTAACCAAACTTCTGGGGGACCGGAATTTCGTTTGAAATCTTTCTAAACGGCCAGATACCTAAAAAAAACTTCGTTATCAAGTGTTTAAAAAGGACGATTAGTACTTACTTTCGCTTTATTTATGCTTATAAATCGATTTTTGGTCCAATTCAAATTTGCCGTTCGTACTCACGACAAAAGTCGTGAAAATTGCACGAAATTTCTCATATCGACGGAAAACTTCTTCTGGACGACGAAGAACGGAAAAATAGGCGATTTCCTATCGAAATTTCGCCCCAAAATCGCCGATCGATTCGAAATAACAAAATGTAGAATATCTTTGATAGTATTACTTTGATGTAAACAAAGAAACTGGCATCGTCGTTTAGACATTAACGATATTCTCTGTACGAGCACAGACTTTTCAGGTGCACCAACTCCTGAAAACGAAACCATGACCTCCTATGTGATTAAATAAAAGTGAATGGAGTATATGTTATACGATTTTTTTCCCGATATTTACAAAACTACGGATTAGGTGGAGATTAAATTTCGCATTCAGATGGAGAATTCTAGCGAATCATCGAAAAAAAATCAGTTTTTCTGTGACAAAAGATCCAGGATCATAAACGATTCCGTTGACGGCTGTCAAAGTTTGTTCTTGCAATTGATTTCTTGAACCGGCAAATGTAAATCTACGTGGAAGGTGGATCTAGCTTTTAGGTATACAGGGTCTTTCACGAGGAACCTCACCCATATTTATACGGGAAACTACTGTACGTATTTTCATGAAATTCAGCACTTATAAGTATTTCACGATGCTGATGAAATCTAAAATATTTTCAAAGCATGAGCACCTCCGGTTTTTCCGGAAATGACGTCAACTTCCGTTTTTCAAATTAGAACACCATTTTTTTATTGCAGAAATAGATTCCTTAGAAAATTTCAAGTTATTTTGATGCAAAATTTTTCAGTTTTGGTTGGAAAATTCTCTCTGAGCGGGAAAATTCGAAAAAAAAAAATCTAAAATAGAGCTCCGCTGAAACAAGAATAACTTCGAGGTTTTTGGATGGAAAATTTTCATTTTTGGGATTTTTCAAGATGTAAGATCGATGTATCCACTTTAGAAATCGAAATCGCGATTCATGATACAGGGGGTAAAAAAATCGCTTTCAAAGTTAGGGGTGACAAAATCGTGAAAAATCAATTTTTTCAAATTAGAACCCCATTTTTTTATGGCAGATATTCAATCTACGTTGAAAAATAATGTGAGTGTATGCATCACACCCTTGCCCTAAAATGGATATTTTCTGAGTTAATATCCACTTTGGGGCAAGGGTGTGATGCATACACTCACATTATTTTCTAACGTAGATTCAATATCTGCCATAAAAAAATGGGGTTCTAATTTGAAAAAATTGATTTTTCACGATTTTGTCATCCCTAACTTTGAAGGCGATTTTTTCACCCCCTGTATCATGAATCGCGATTTCGATTTTCAAAGTGGATACATCAATCTTACATCTTGAAAAATCCTAAAAATGAAAATTTTCCATCCAAAAACCTCGAAGTTTTTCTTGTTTCAGCGGAGCTCTATTTTCGATTTTTTTTTTCGAATTTACCCGCTCAGAGAGAATTTTCCAACCAAAACTGAAAAATGTTACATCAAAATAACTTGAAATTTTCTAAAGAATCTATTTCTGCAATAAAAAAAATGGTGTTTTAATTCAAAAAACGGAAGTTGACGTCATTTCCGGAAAAACCGGAGGTGCTCATGCCTTGAAAATATTTTAGATTTCATCAGCATCGTGAAATACTCATAAGTGCTGAATTTCATGAAAATACGTTCAGTAGTTTCCCGTATAAATATGGGTGAGGTTCCTCGTGAAAGACCCTGTATAAGCGTTCAAAAGCTCTTGACTTCACACCAGTGCTTTCAGGAACTCATTTCTGCTGAAGCCTTTGAATATGAACAATTTCAGTAATGGAATTATGCAAATCTGTCGATAACTGATAGATAATATTTCAGTGGATCTAGAATTTTATTGAAGTTTTCAATAAACTTGATCACATAACTTAACATGTTCGTAGAACAAATTCGAATCAATCTTCCAACCATTGCTATGATATGTCATATGGACTATCTGAAAGGACGTGAGTTGAAATAAATACATCCCATTGGACTTCAAGGAATCCGTTGCGAACGTGATATCATCAGCGCAACGATCGATAATCGATGTACACAAATCTAATCGTCATTTGATCAACGGAAGTTATAAGGGAGAGAGGGCCTGAATCGTGATAAGACCGTGACGAGGTGCTTTACAAATTGAATCCGACGAAGCCATGAGAATCCCAACGCTATTGGACTCTTTTCGGATCCTTCCCTTCTTCTTGTTGATGCGGCAGTGGATCGGACTTTATGGGAATTAATGGCAGGCGGATAATTTCGGATTATCCATATACTACGCTTGTTTATGCGTTCTGCCGCTAAAGTTATTATTGTGGATATTATGCCAATGGAATCCATTATCGCATTTTGTAAATTTATTCTTTTGTCCTCACACTGTAGACACAGAGCCAGGGCAAATAATGATCTGAATCCACTAATGCCGATTTTTTGCCTGTTTTTGGTAGTAGTAGGTATTCACACACGTACTCGTTTGAGCTTACTCTAGACTAAAATTCGATGCTGTGTTCTTCCACCTGGTTCTTGAATGACAAACTACAAACTGACTAAACTCGATTTTTTCGAATGCAACTATTGTATGACATTCCGTAATGGGCCTACCACACGCTCAAGCTCCACGACAGTTTGGCTTGCGCAGGCATCTCGTACGTAAAGATTGAACACAACAGTTGCAACCACGCGGCACAGTTAAGTACGTGCAAGCCTCATTCTTGACTAAGTGGTCGTCACGATAACAATGCGTCCGAACGATGAACTATTTCTTCAGCTGCAATTTTTCCAGTGTCTGCTGATGAAAAAAAGGCTGATAAATATTAGAAAAAAAACGTTTCAAATGGACGAAACAATGGCTTTTGAAAAGAAATGTTCATTCACACGTAAATACGATTGGACTCATAAATGGGCTGCTGTTTCTCGGCGTCCGATGCATAGTTGAACATATTTTTGGCGTCATTCCGTACTGGTGGTACAAACATTGTTCATTCGTCATATTTCTTAAGGCGGACTCCCACTACTCGTATATTTGGCAAGTACGCAATTATTTGCGTATTACTTGCTAAAAGTAGACGAAGTTTCGAATTTGAATGACAAGTATTGGCCGAGTGAACTACTCCCACTACATGCCAAATATAGGCAAGTGGCAAATATTTGCCAAATACACGAGTAGTGGGAGTCCGGCTTTAGCTTATGAGCCACGTTTTGGCCGAAAATATCATTCCTGTCTAAAGGTTGAGGATGTGTCCACATCGAAATACATTTTCCCACATTCGTGATGATCTCATTCATGTCATTCTCTCGCTCTTTTCCTCACTCGTCGATATGGTAAAGATTCGGACATTTTCGCAGGAAAAACGGCAAAGCGGGTGCTTCTCTGTATAAAGATTAAAGACTAATCTCGAATGAGGCCTGAACACTGTACGTCAACCGCACGTACTAGCCGGGCTTGCACAGGCAAAATTTCAAGCAGGTCGAAAATTACTCAAGTCAAGCCGTGGGGTTTGCGCGGTCTACAGTTTTCCCAACCACACACTCAGTGTTCAGTGTTCAAGCCGGTTTGCGCAAGCAAAACTGTGGTGAAGCTTGAGAAATGCAAGCCCGGCTGGTACGTGCGGTTGACGTACAGTGTTCAGGCCTCATTCGAGATTAGTCTTTATTCAGAGAAGCACCCGTTTTGCCGTTTTTCCTGCGAAAATGTCCGAATCTTCACCATATCGACGGGTGAGGAAATGAGCGAGAGATGATAGTAATGACCTGAATGAGATCATCACGAATGTGGAAAAATGTATTTCGTAGTGGACACAGCCTCAACCTTTGGACAGGCATGATATTTTCGGCCAAAACGTGGCTCATAAGCTACGAAATATGACGAATGAACAACGTATTTATGTAGAAAAATTTAATCAATGAAGGCGTTTTTGAGGGAGAAATAGAAAACTTGAATAGAAAGTGTTCCATTTCAATACCATCTCCGTCTCAAATTTCTCCAAATGTATCGCGAATGAACAATGTACCACCAGTACGGAATGACGCCCAAAATATGTTCAACTATGCATCGGACGCCGAGAAACAGCAGCTTATTCATGAGTCCAATCGTATTCACGTATGAATGAACGTTTCTCATCAAAAGCCATTGTTTCGTTCATTTAGAACGTTTTCTTTTTGAATATTTATTTTCCTTTTTTTCATCAGCGAACACTGAAAAAATTGCAGCTGAAGAAATAGTTCTTCGTTCGGACGCATTGTTATCGTGTCGACGACTTTGTCAAGAATGAAGCTTGCACGTACTTAACTGTGCCGTGTGGTAGCAACAGTTTTGTTCAATCTTTACGTACGAGATGCTTGCGCAAGCCAAACTGTCGTGAAGCTTGAGCGTGTGGTAGGCCCATAAGAGCCTTCCGTCGATTCAAGTTTTGTGGGGTCTACTCTGTGAAATGAATTTCAAAATGAAGATGCGGATGGTTTTCGAAGAATCAGTGGGAAGTGGTTGTGAAATCTGTGTATAGGTACTGTCAATAATTGTACACATGTCCTTGTTTAGAATGTTATGGTTCTTTATTGATTTCTGTTTGACACAATGTTCGGGAGATGCTTCAAATGTATACTGAGAATGATACCTTCAGTTATAAATTAAACGGCCCCATAAGGAATATGAATCTTGAAGTTATGAAATATTCATTTAATTGGTCGAATGAATTTTACAAGCGAAAAATTAGTAAAAATAGTACACTGTTTTGGTGAAGCTGATTAAAATATTTCATCAGCACACAGAATCCACCATAAATAAATTGAAACCGAAAAAAACCTTTTGTGAAACAGCATTTATTTGAATGCTATGAAAAGAAGTAACATTTTAACCATCAACTCACAACCCCATTATACAAAATTTATATGATTATAAGAGCTTGTAGTGCGATTCACTCGTTTAAAAAACTGGTACCTATTTTGATATGATCTGCTTAGTTTAATTTTTTTGAATTTCAGTTAAATTAAAGTTTCACCAACGACTTTGATCTCGTTTAAGACTTACGATAATTTTCTTTGATTTTCAAGTCAAAATCAATCGTTAATCTCAGTCATCTCCTTTAAACCAGTTTGAAATGTCTGGTGAAACCCGGCCTTATAGGTACTTACACAAACCTTGCGACGAGCTTTTATGATCGTATAAATTGTGTATAATGAGGTTATAACTTGATATTCAAAATTGTAAAGGAAAAATTCATTTTCTTCTTTTCGGAGCATTCAAATGAAAGCTTTTTTCAAAAAATGTTTTTTTCTGCAATAAGTTTATGGTATATTAGCATAAAATATGACTTGTCGAAACCGAAGAGAAAATAATTCATTGAAGTTATGTCGCATGATCTTGGAGGCTGATTAATTGGACCATTTCTCGAAATACAGGGTCTTTCACGAGGAACCTCACCCATATTTATACGGAAAACTACTGAACGTATTTTCATGAAATTCAGCACTTATAAGTATTTCACGATGCTGATGAAATCTAAAATATTTTCAAGGCATGAGCACCTCTGGTTTTTCCGGAAATGACGTCAACTTCCGTTTTTCGAATTAGAACACCATTCTTTTATTGCAGAAATAGATTCCTTAGAAAATTTCAAGTTATTTTGATGTAACATTTTTCAGTTTTGGTTGGAAAATTCTGTCTGAGCGGGTAAATTCGAAAAAAAAATCGAAAATAGAGCTCCGCTGGAACAAGAATAACTCCGAGGTTTTTGGATGGAAAATTTTCATTTTTTGAATTTTTTAAGATGTAAGATCGATAAAGTATCCACTTTAAAAATCGAAATCGCGATTTATGATACAGGGGGTGAAAAAATCGATATGGATATTTTCAATATCCACTTTAGGGCAAGGGTGTGATGCATACACTCACATTATTTTGTACCGTAGATTCAATATCTGAAAAAATTGATTTTTCACGATTTTGTCATCCCTAACTTTGAAAGCGATTTTTCCACCCCCTGTATCATGAATCGCGATTTCTATTTTTAGAGTGGATACATCAATCTTACATCTTGAAAAATCCCAAAAATGAACATTTTCCATTCAAAAACCTCAAAGTTATTCTTGTTTCAGCATAGCTCTATTTTCGATTTTTTTTTCGAATTTTCCCGCTCAGAAAGAATTTTCCAACCAAAACTGAAAAATGTTACATCAAAATAACTTGAAATTTTCTAAGGAATCTATTTCTGCAATAAAAAATGGTGTTCTAATTTGAAAAACGGAAGTTGACGTCATTTCCAGAAAAACCGGAGGTGCTCATGCCTTGAAAATATTTTAGATTTCATCAGCATCGTGAAATACTTATAAGTGCTGAATTTCATGAAAATACGTTCAGTAGTTTCCCGTATAAATATGGGTGAGGTTCCTCGTGAAAGACACTGTATTGTTATTGCCAAATCTTTCTTTCAATAAGTCAATTGTAACGGAAGCAGTATCTGTATAAGGTTCTTGAACCAGTTGGATCTGGTGAGGGTGTAGATCTTCACCCAAAATTTTCCATGTGGTGGATGCACAGAGTCCAACTTGTTATGAATGTCGACGAATGGACAAATCTGGATCCTGATTTACACCTACACACTCACAGCAGCGACCTTTCTTCTGTACGTAAAGTTCTTTGTCTTGTTGTTGTTGCATCGAGTAGTGAAAATGTTGTCCGAAATCTATCGATGGTTCGACGACTTTTATGCTCTGATATACGATTATGTAAACCATAAATTTCAGGAGGTGCTCAGGGTGCTCTATAAGTTTGGCGAATGGAACACTGAACGTTGTTGCGGCGTTAGTCCTTCCATGATAATTTGTCAATGCTTACTAAATGGAAAAGTCAAAACAACATGACTTCTACCTTCTGTCAAATCACAGTTTCCCATATCAAAAATTCTGTCAGTCAGAAAAAATACCCGATACAATGAAATATCACTCATCCAATATCCCCGTCTAGAACTAAACTCAACTAGAAATATGTCGTGTAAGATAGGATCAACATACTCGTCCAATAATATCGTTGGGTTATAAAAACAGACTTCATAGTTCAATAAAATACACAAATGGACACATAGAAACCTTTCAAATCATGGCCTACAGAAGAAAAAATAGATATAAGAAGATAAATGGGACCTGCATGTTATGGGACCTGTATATTCTGGGATCTGTGAAAAAGTCATTCACTGCATACGGAATTATTTAAAAAAATAGATGATCATAGAATGAGTTTTTCATTGCCTGCTCTCTCGAAAAAGTTCTCCCCAAGGTGCAACCATGGGGAGGACATAGTTTGGCTTTGCCCTGAAGAAGCAAAAATATATTTGCGAAACGTCGGCATTAGCTAAGGTCTGTTAATCATTCCCGATTCCTAGTTCCTGTCAACTACTTTAAATATATTAATCAAGGAAGTTATCTATCTATCAACTTTTCTAGTTAGTTTCAGCACAGACCAACGTTTCAACCAGAGATATCTCACGTCAAAGAGGAACCTCACGTCATAAATGTTATGTAAACGAACTACCACAGATATGTGAAGTAGAAGAACGGAATAGTGAAAATTGTAATTTGAGACGTTTGAGATGGGTCGATTCCCAATGTGAAGGAAGGTGATATACAGGGTCTTTCACGAGGAACCTCACCCATATTTATACGGGAAACTACTGAACGTATTTTCATAAAATTCAGCACTTATAAGTATTTCACGATGCTGATGAAATCTAAAATATTTTCAAGGCATGAGCACCTCCGGTTTTTCCGGAAATGACGTCAACTTCCGTTTTTCAAATTAGAACACCATTTTTTTATTGCAGAAATAGATTCCTTAGAAAATTTCAAGTTATTTTGATGTAACATTTTTTAGTTTTGGTTGGAAAATTCTCTCTGAGCGGGAAAATTCGAAAAAAAAATCGAAAATAGAGCTCCGCTGAAACAAGAATAACTTCGAGGTTTTTGGATGGAAAATTTTCATTTTTGGGATTTTTCAAGATGTAAGATTGATGTATCCACTTTGAAAATCGAAATCGCGATTCATGATACAGGGGGTGAAAAAATCGCTTTCAAATTTAGGGATGACAAAATCGTGAAAAATCAATTTTTTCAAATTAGAACCCAATTTTTTCATGGCAGATATTGAATCTACGTTAAAAAATAATGTGAGTGTATGCATCACACCCTTGCCCTAAAGTGGATATTAACTCAGAAAATATGGTTTTTATGGCTATATCTTTTCAACAGAGCCGAAGCCGGAAAAATGGAAAATGAAAAAAAGGTTTTTTTTTCCTCAATAATCTTCAGTTAAAATATATGTACAAGTCAAAGACTCTCTGTATATATAAAGTATTTGTTTTCATGTATCTTCATCCTCATTATTTTGTGGACTATAGAAATATTTACACAACAACAATCCCCATAATTCTTTGGCAATGTCAGAAATATATCCTCTTTATCTTGGGATAAAGTTGATGAATTCCATACCTAATGAAATAAGAATTTTGTGAGATGTAAAAATTTTCAAGAAAACCCTTCAAAAGTTTATTATAAGGTGTGAACCATACTCATTTTCTGAATTTTTTAGTTTTTGTAAGGCGAAATTGTAATATGACGAATTTCAACTTTATTGTATTTGTACAATAATTCTTGAATTGAATAAATATCTATCTATCTTTCTTTCTATCTATACCATAACGCCTACAGTCTGGTGTACATATGACGCTCAACATCAAACACGTTCACGTCTTTCTCCTCGATGTCGTCTAACCCTTCTTCGGTCATCATGTGAATTCAGATTCATCAGAAAAGACGACCTGATGCCATTCCACATTCCAATGTTGACGTTCTCTGCACCGCTGTAATCGATGCCGGCGATGCTCAACCGTCAGAGGTAACACAAGATGGGTTCGATAATGCTGTAGTCCAAAAGACCTCATCCGGCGGTAAAACGTTCGGAATGTTACAGGATGGCCTTGTCTTAACCACTCATCAGCCAAAGATAGAGTTGTCGAAAATCGGTCTCTTATCTAATTTTGAAAAAAAAATGCGAAATATTCCATTCATAAATAAGTGAAGCTTTGAAATTCGGAATGGAATTGGTTGCGTTACTACTGACACGTATCAATGCTGAATTGTTAAACTTGACGAACATTAGGCGTTTTCTGGCGTCCATGTATTTGAAACGTATTCGTCCTGCGATTCAAATACATTCATTCTGGCGTTGAAACGATGACGTCACAAGTAAAACGATTCGAAATGTATTCATGGAGTTTCGAAACTAAGCTGGATGCAGTTTCAAAACATGCTATCATAACCATTGTCAGAAATGACAATGAAGTGTCAGAAGTTTTTTCAATTTGCTCTTGCTTTTTTGCCAATTTTTCGCTAAAAACAACCACTCTAATCTATGGGAGATGATCCCCCAACATAAAGGGCCTGTAGCCTGTAGCGTTCCTCGAACACCTGAAGAACAGAAGAATCATCACTTGGAAGATCGGACCTGATCGAAAGATCGTCCCGATCCATAAGAGAGTTAGGACTTTGTGAAAAGGTTTTTTAGTAGGTGAAGTATTTTTTTTACTTTTACTTCAAGATATTTGCATCCAGTTCAATGAAAAGGCTTGTTTTCAAGCACAAGGATCGAGCTCTGTAACATGGATAGCAGCATATTTTTTGAACAAATTCAGTATCACCACACATACACGGGGAATCTGATGATGATAATGCCCCAAAATCGAAAAATAATAACCCTAGCCAAGCCAATGAGACTTCAAAGAAAAACAAATTCCAAAGTATGTATAAAGAAATCTGTACGCCCTAAGAAAACACTTCTCTCCACAGTTGAGAATATTATCAAAGAAGAGAGAAACCTAAGAGAACAACAGTTTAGCAGTCTTCTGGATGCAATGCAAGAGCAAAATAAACAGCGCCATGAACAAACCATGGGCATAATAGACATTCTTAAAAAACAGGCCGAACAAGAATAATTTTTTAAGGTTTAACTAAGTACCTATTTTGTTAAGCTTTGTTTCATTATAACAAGTTATTTATTTGTGTTTCATGGAAGTATTAAGTTTGTGTTATTGAAATGAATTATATTATGAAATGTATAAGAACTTCATCTATTTAAAGGTAATGGAGGTGAAAAAAAAGGAAAGTACAAATATTGAATAATAAATAGGGTTATGTTTATTTAACAGGTTTCGTCCTTGCTAATCAATACTAGAATGAGGATTTTGGCTTCAGGACTGCTTTAGGGTGAATAACACACTCTCTTCAAATTGTCGACGTTTCGATCCTTTTTTGGGATCTTCTTCAGGACTGTGAAACTTTATTTCAATTTTAGACGAGTAACATACAAAGGAACAATACTACAACACATAAACACATAAAAATAACATAACACCATGAAGAATCTCTTGTTTAGATGTTATAGTCTCAGTAGTAAGGAATTTTGGCAAGATAATGAAACGAAAATAAGAAATATTTTGAAAACAAATAACTTCCCAAGTAATTAAGTCAACAAAACTATGAATATGTACAAAAATAAATTTATTGGAAACACTATAAAAACTAGTGAACAGACTGCAACACAAGAAATGGTTCATTTTAAATTTCCATACATTGAAGGGTTATCTGAGAATGTTGAAACGTTGATTAAGCAACACTCAATCAACACCAAGCTTGCTTTCTATCTCCTTGCAAAACACAAAATTGAAAAACCCGTATCCAAAATTGATGACATCCAATTTAGTGTATCAAATTCCATGTAAAGATTGCAATTCATCTTATATTGGTATGACTAAACAATACCTGAAAAATCGAATTAACCAACATACAAATGATTGCAAAGAAAAGAATAGAGATAAGAATGAAAAACTGCTCTAGCCGTTCATCACTTCCAGGAAGGACATAATTTTGATTTCAACGAAGTGAAAATTTTAGATAAAGAAAGCAATTACCAAAAAAGATGTATCAGTGAGATGATACACATTTCCAGAAATGATACTGTGAATGTCAGAACAGACATTCAAAAATTAAGCATAATTTACAATAATCTACTGCGAGAAATCGAATAGTAAATCCCCATCGGTGTGAACTTCAACCCAATACGTTTAGGAGGTCAACGACATTGCATTAGAAAACAGGACAACATGAAACCAGTATCACATTGACGATTGACCGCACTCGTTTCTGAAAAACAACTAATAAATAATATAAAAAGAATTTGAAGATACAAACAGTTCCAATGAAATTCAACTTTTATCACATCGTAAGACACTTGACTAAATTGGTAAGACCATAAGTTACGAACAACTTACGAAACTAATATTGTGAAGAGAAAAATATAATAATTATCGAATGACATGTAATATATTAAAAACAAATCCAAATTCCACCTGAATGTGAGCCATTTCAATTTTTAAGTGTTCCTGTCGTTTCATCATGTTTAGAGTTAAATTAATTTTGTCAAAAAGGTGTTCAAAGAAAGAAAACATGTGTTGTAGTATTGTTCCTTTGTATGTTACTCGTCTAAAATTGAAATAAATCTTCACAGTCCTGAAGAAGATCCCAAAAAAGGATTGAAACGTCGACAATTTGAAGAGAGTGTGTTATTCACCCTAAAGCAGTCCTGAAGCCATGAACGTATTTGAAATTGAGCATTCTCGCGGTTCATGACATTGATGACGTCTCATAGGAATCGCATTCAAATACAAGATTGAATACGCTTCAACGCCAGAAAACGCCTATTAATTTTATTGCTGGTCTTTTCGAAGACAAAACAGTGCAAAACGATAAGAAATGATGAATTTTTCATTTCGGAACTCCTCCAGAGCTGGTTGAGGCAGTGAATACTACTTTATTAGAATCATTGCCAAAGAAATCTATAGAAAAGTACGAATATGCTTAGGTATGTAGAAGACTGACAGCCATAAGGAAATATTATAGATGCATAGAATACCTGGTGTTGGCACTGATTAGATTTTGTTTGAGACTTTCTGGTGGATCGAAAATCTGAGTTCTTGAACTACTTTTCATTTCTCTCGAAAGGGGTTGCGCTATTTTCCGTTGCCGCAGTAGCGCCACGACCAATAAAATATTGCGGATTATTCTGGAAGTAAAACGAGAACTCAAATCTTGAGTGCCGTTTTGATCTACAAATTTTGGTAACGATTTTTACTGAGGTGTCGCTACAGCAGGTATTTCTATGCATTTATGAAATATGCCTAACAGTTGGGAAATCTTGACGTTTTCTATGACAAATTTTGTTAGGAATGTCGAAATTTCCTAGCGATTTGCGGGAAAAATGTTTACATGAAAAACCTTCACGATTTTTTCCCAAATTTTAATCTTTTACTCCTTTGTATACTATCTTTTCCAAAAAAAAAATTCAGATTAAAACAGCTCCTTTTGGGTGTTGCAGTTTTTTGTCAGTTAGTATTTATGAAACCATCAATCGGTAATCAGACGAATTTTGAATTCCGAGTCTGAAGATGCGTGGTTCGAATCCCGCTTGCGGACTGTTTCGAAAGAGGAGAACACTGTCTTGGATTATTTCTTGATCTGTCGAAAGCGTTCGACTGTGTCCCACATGATATACTGCTGATGAAACTAAGAAAATACGGAATAAATGAAGATGCAGTAAGACTTTTCCATTCTTTTTTGGATGATAGATATCAGGCAGTATATAAGGATGGTATGTATTCAGAGTTGAGACCAATAAAAATTGGTGTACCGCAGGGCTCCATTTTAGGTCCTATACTATTCCTGGTCTATATTAATGATTTTCCTGATTATGTGCCTGATGCTGAGTCTATTCTATTCGTAGATAATACCACCATTGTAGTTAGAACCACGGACATGACTGAGTTGTGCAGTCTTTCTGATAAGGCGCGATCGGTGGCCTTGGATTGGTTTGGTGCTAATGGACTTCGTATGAATGATGGCAAGACACAACGATTGATTTTAAGCCTTAAAAACAATAGACAGGAGGATGGTGTGGTTCAGACGGTGGGGTTCCTCGGTGTGCGCCTGGATGCCGCACTCACCTGGCGTGCTCATGTGGATGACCTGATGACGGCTCTTAGCAGAAATGCGTTCGCGATGAGAGTCCTATCGTATTCTCTGCCTGCAGATGTTTTACGAACCGTATACTATGCACTAATTGAGTCGAGACTGAAGTATTGTGTGTTGGTATGGGGAAACTGTGCTAGACGTGACGACATTTTCCGATTGCAGAGGCGTGCGATAAGGATTTTGGATGGACTTGGATACAGAGACTGTTGTAAATAGTCATTTAAGAAATTAGGCCTACTGACCTTTCCATCTATTTTCATTTTTGAAAATTTAAAATATGTACATGATAATATTGAAAGATATCGCCTGCAGTCGGATGTTCATGACTACAATACACGACAAAATTCATGTATCAGACAAGATTATTATAGGTTGAAAAGATCACAGCAAAGACCAGATTACTGTGCAACTGCCCTGTATAACAGGTTACCTAGTTGGATAAGAAGTCTACCACAGACTGAATTCAGGAGGAGGGTGAAAGCGATACTGATAGATAATGTTTTTTATTCATTGGATGAATTTCGTAAATTCAATATTGGTAGTCATTGATAGTCTCATTTCGTCGTAAAATTTTTCACACTCTTTTAATGTGGTTTTATACATGTTTTGTATTATTATACATTTTATTATATGTTTATGTTCAATTTATTATTTTAGCTATACATTATGTGTTCGCTATTTTCGATATACATTATGTGTTTGATATTTTGGATATATATTGTGTTATGACCTGTGTAAGCAATTTTGTTTTGCATTAGCACCAATAAACTCTCTCTCTCTCTCTCTTGAAGTGAAAACTTTTTCCGAGATTCAGAATTCGTATGAATACCGATTAATGATTCTTTCTCATATAAAAGATCCTTATTTTACAAAGCAGGTAGAAGGCGTTCTGTTTACTCAGGTCATAACCAGATCAATATGAAATTGCAATTATTGTAATTAATACGATACGCGAGATTCGTAATGAAACAATATGCAATTATTGTTCTAATTAAATGGCACGAGTATCATATGACCTCTACGCTGTGTATCACATGCCCATTACACTGTTGGCGGCACTGGACATACTGGCTCACAGATGTATAAAACTACCTGCATTTTCTCAAAGGAAATGCATGCGAATAATAATGATCACAAAAATTTATGGTACAACGGACCGAAATGCCCGCTCTACACTCATGGCAAGAACCTCGGCCAATACCGCGAACGTGAGTATGGATGACTTCTCGGTGTCGCGTTCGCGCTTCGCGGCCTTCCCGGTTCCGTGTCGTTCTCTTGTCCCGTGACAAAGGCTTCGCTAGAAGGCATACATGTTTCATCTACACTGACAGCGCAGTAATTGAATGCTTGTTTAGTTAGTGACTTTTATTCGCTTTTGAAATGAATGGTTCATGTAGCAATGAAGGGGAATTGAATTGGATTTAGATTTAGATGAGTGGGATTAAAATTTCTTGATTATTATCTGAATGAACAATTCTTATGCCTGGCTAAACAGGCCAAAAGTATTCGTAATGAGCGAGGATGCCGCGAACCAAAGCGTGAATATTTGTGTGAGTGTGGATGATTTATTTTGTCGGGAAGTCTTGGGCAATTTCAAAGCAAGAGTTCTTGGCGAGATTCGTGCCAAGAGTGTAGAGCGCCCTATACATTGAACATTGAGAACACAAAATCTTGAATATTAGTTAGTTGTCAGAAATTTGAATAGGATATAGGTGATCTCCTCTCTTAGGAACAATCAGATTAATATAAAATGGTACTCACTCGTTGTAGATGGAAATCTGATCATAATCTTCGATGGAGTCACTGCAATAAAACAAATATCTGTAAGAACTGACAGAAATATCAACTCATTTTGACCAATCCCACATCATTTCTATTATAAAGAAAAAAAATTACACTTTGCGTTGAAACCTCGCAGATTCAGTATTTGAAGAAATTTATTTATTAGATCTCTTTTGACAAATTTTCAAAAAGCTAACACTCTTTATTTCATTCACCCATTTCAATTATAATCAGAGGTTACTAAGCATAATCAGTTTATCCTCACCCTGTGCATTCAAATCTGACAACATTTAAAGTATCAAATGAGTCATGTGAAAATACGAACGCTTACTTGATGAATCTTTCAAGAGAATTGATGTTATTTTTACGTTAGGTATTCAATGTAGGTGGAAAATATTTCCACACGATACAATATGGAGAACTATTTCAATGTTCCGAACAAGCGTTCGCGTCTGAAGTCACCACGATCCAAGCTCAGAGCCACTTAGCATATACAGGGTGGACCAAAAGTCCGTTTACTTTTAAATCAGTACTTACGTCGATCAGCGAAGGCGGGGTGGGGCGGAGGGGGTACGTAACTCGAGAGCAGCCTATGGGAATTTAGTGCCATGGCGCCATTCAACGGAGCACAACGTGCGTTCTGCGTACGCGAGTACTATCGAAACAACGATTCTCCGACTATAGCGCAACGAAAATTTTGGGCTCACTACAACTTACGCCATAAAAATGAAGCTCCATCAATTCAATTGATTAGAAAATGGGTACAAAAGTTTGAGGAGACAGGTTCGACAATGGATCAACCACGATCCGGCCGATCTAGGACTTCAAGGGATGCCGAACACGTAGAGACTGTAAGAACATCCGTTCGCGAACAGCCTACCCTCTCTACTCGAAAGCGGTCAAGTGTCTTAAATGTGCCAAGAACATCTTTAATTCGTATTCTCCACAAAGATTTACATTTACATCCTTATAAAATTCAAATGGTACACCTGCAAGGCCGTGATAGAAAATTTTCGCTCCAGGTTGCAACAGTGTCGTGAGGGACAAGGGTCACATTTAGATGATGTAATATTCAAAAAATAAAATCCCTACTTGTCTTTTTTAATAATAAATAAACAGATTTTGCAGCATTTATCTAGTTTTCTTTTTATCATTGTTTAAAAAGTAAACGGACTTTTGGTCTACCCTGTATATAACGTTGAGTGGATCTTAACTCCAAAACTGATAAATCTAACTAGTTTTTACTTGAGCTGAAAAGTGAATCTATTCGATTATTCCATTTTATACGAAACTCCTGTTTTGTTGCCTCCTCAACCATATAGATTATAGACTGATCAACGCGTTCATTAACCCGTAACTGCTACAGACCAATCGATGTCCCTTAACTGCTACAGACGGGTCTCAGTGACCCATATATTAATTTGCCAAATTTTTAGGGAAAATGTTCAATTTATAGAATATAAATGAAAAACATTATTATTCAATTAATTTTTATTGCAAAATTTCTTTCAAACCGAGTTTCAAACACAATTTGGATATAATCTGACAGCACTTTGTTGACACATTGGTATTTTACACTTTGCAGAATGGGTACTGGTTTTTCGGTTTTTTTTACCATTAGGTATTTTGCATATCTTTTTTTTTTTATGTTTCACTATTATCAGTTGATGTTGAAGCAGTTTCTACGGTGATTCCGAGAATATCCCGCCAGACTACGAATTCTGCGTGGTTTGTGATTATTGTAAACACGGCGTCTCTTGTGGGGTGTGTACAAAGCAATTCCGAGTTCTTTCGGGTAATTGAAGCGAGTTTTTTCAGTTCCCGATGAGGATTGATATAGTACTCGATATCCAGAGGGGTAGATGGTGGATTTTGACGAGTCTCTCCTTTTAGTCCTGCTAAAACTCCCAGGAGATTTTTAGCAGGGATTCTACCTCTAGTTGGAGCTGTCTTTGCCCACTTAGTGCGATCTTTTCCATACCAATAATGTTTACACTCATCACCCGATCACCCTCTTCCTCTTCAGCCATATTCCTCCCTTCCGATTCTAGTTGGTCAGTGTTTTCACAGTCTTTGAATTCTTCATCTTGATCATGTGCTGGTTCCCAATCAGCATCGTTCCATCAATCATGTTCGCTGTAGATTTCATCATCTTCAACAGCACCATCACCTTCCTTTGAATTATCCGCCACAGGACAATCGATTGGTATCGTCTCAATCGACCCAGAATTCGGGATCACTGAAAATGTCTTCCAATTCCTCCTCAGACAGTGATCTAGACATATCGAACTGTAAAATTCAAAAAATAAAAAAAACTATGGAAATGATATTCAATTTTCAATTTATTTGTCCCAATGAAGCAATAAAAGTATGGAGAACCATAAACAAATTAATTTCATACCAAAATATGGTATACTAACCTGCCTGCCCCAAAGATGAATACAAACACTTTCACTACAGACGGGTCAATCTGACCCAAGAGTGCGTATATCTCGATTCGTGAAGAGAATTCAAAATCAAACTTTACGGTAACTGGAAGCGTACTTTTAATTAGGAGAATACCGTGAAACTCAAATCCCTCCTACTCGGAAGAGATATATCCCCAACGCGAAAAAGGATGCTCTGGGTCACATAGACCCCGTCGGTAGCAGTTACGGGTGCAACTTGAAAGTGTGAAATCAACAATTATTGAGGAAAAACAAAATGCCCGTCCGCAAAAACACTAAACTGAAAAAAAATTGGACCTATATTAAATAAATGTAATTTGTATGATTTATTTATAGGATGCAAAACGCAATGTTTTGCCATACCTATCTGAGCAGTTAATAATATGTACAGGGTGGCCAGATTTCGATGGTTTAGTACTACAACTACTTAACTTTAAAAGACAGAAAGTAGATACATGTCGTGTTTTCTTTTTTCGAGAAACATAAATTGATGAAAACCCCAAGTTGCTACGGCGTCTAGTTTCCGAGCTACAGGGCGATTTTGGTATTTGGTCCATCATTGTAATTGACTATAACTTCCGTATTATAGGATCTACGCTCTCGGAATGAACACATCTTCATGGCTTTTTTTTACTGCTTTTCAACGGTGCTTTTGGATTTTTGTATCTGCTCAAATTTTGTAGCTATAATTGAAAAAAATTTGTCAAACCATGATAGGAAATGACATTTCCGAATTGATCTTTCTCCGAAAATTTAAAAAATATATATCATGATATACTTCCGATTTCACTTTATATCGAAAATTTCGAAAACACACTTTTCGTTCAACAAAATCCAAGCAGGCTTCAAAAACTGAAGCTGTCATAGAATTTCATGTCTTATTTATTTTCACTTGTCCAATTCAATTCAGTTGCATCATTGTTGTATCGTCTGGCCTATATCTGAAACCTACGTTCAAATTATCATTGATGCATTGGTAGCTACTATTGTGGGATTTGTCATGTGTTCATCCCAAATCGATCAATAACTATAATTATTAGAATAAAATGACCAGGAGAATAAGTGGGAGTAATGCAAGCAATTTATGCATCGTAACCTGTCTTCTCAAGGCTTAGATGGGAAAAAAAGGCCATTCATTACAATTGATGCGTGGACATCGTCTTCATCTTCATCATCTCTGAAGTTGCTTGGAACATTTTCTTCTTCAAATAATGCCTTTTTTTATCTGATTACAACATAGATGTATAGAATACCTGGTGTTGGCAGTTGGCACTGATAGATTTTGTTCAAGACTTTCTTGTCTATCGAAAATCTGAGATTTTGTGCTGCTTTTCATTTCTAACGAAGGAGGTAGCGCTATTTTCCATTGCCGCAGTAGCGCCACGACCGATAAAATATTGCGGATTATTCCGGGAGTAGCACAAAAACTCGAATCTAGATTGCCGTTTGGATCTACAAATTTTGTTCAGGATTTTCAGTAAGGAGTCGTTACACCAGAGGTATTCTATGCATCTATATTGCAACTATATTAGGTGTATGTAGATGTTAAAACTGAGTACGTTTGTTTATTCTTCGGCTCACGTTTGCCTTGCCTACTTATCGTCCTGGTGACTGGTGAAATCTGTAGAGGTTCAAATATTCTGTGATGAATTATTTCGTGACAGTCACGAAAAACGTGATTATAATAGAAGTCGACATTCAAAAATATGAATTAGCAATTGTTCAGATATTGAAAAATATGGAACTGTCAGAAATCACTAGAACTGCAATTCTAAAGGCATGCTTTTATCGAAGACAAGCAGCCCGTCCCAGCTTCGCCCGGGTAGAAATTTGTTTCATCAACATTTTGCGATGAACTCAGAGAGAATCTACAACAGCAAATATTGGAAAGGGTAGATTAACAAATAAAACAAACATTGATGAAATCTTGGATAGGCTGAAGACTTTCAACTGGAAGGAGAGATTGATGGAAAAGTCGGCGCAGGATGCTTTTACGCACTTGTTCGAAGTTCTGTTGCAGGATTATAACGACTGTTGTCCTATTGTGAAACGAAGATTCAACTCGAAAAAAAGAGTGAAACGTATGACATTAAGCAGTTTGGAGAATGGATGAATAGACTCGAGGCAATGGAAACTATATACAAATAACGCAAAGATGCTGAATCTTATAATGCTTATAAACTGTTGAAAGAAAAATTCAGAGAGATCATTGCGCTGATGAAACGCCTTGATTATGAAAGAAAAATTGCAAATGCCAATAATCGAACTAAAACTATATGGCAAATAATGAAAAAAGAAACAAACACAGACCGAAAACAATCCACGGAGACTACATTGCAGGCACAACGAGTGACTTCTTCGGTGAAATTGGTGAGGACAAAATTCTTTTGGGATGAGTACATCCGAGGCTGATGTTTTGCTGAAATCCGTGAAGATGAGGAACACAGGATCTTGTTTCATGGCGCCTACTACTGCGAGAGAGGTTATAGAGATTTTTTTTTTTAATGTTGTGATTTTCACGAAAAGGAATATCCTGTAATGTTCAGAGAACATCGTGAGAACCAAGGGCAAGCAGGTAAGAATTGGTGTTCTTCTTGAATTTCTGGAGGTTATATGCCTCGGGGAACACCTCCCTAGGCAATGTGTTCCAAAGCCTCGCTGTTTGTTGGATGAACGAGTCTTTGAAGATAGATGTTCTGCAGGTCCCCAAAGTTACCACGAAGGGATGTGAAGACTTAACTTGACGGGTTAGTCTGGAAGAGACTTCCAGAGGGGGAACGATTGCTGATAATTCAGAAGAGCATCGTCCATGGAAATATCTATAAAATAGAAACAGATCGCCCACTGTTCTACGGTGTTCCAGAGAAGTGAGCGAGCTTGTAAGCGATGCATCACCGACCGAAGATATCTATGATATGGACACTTACTTATTGAAGGAGATCAAACAAGCACTAGCGGAACCAATAAGTAATATCATTAATAGTTGCTTCAGAGAAGGAATATTTCCTAAACAGCTCAAAAGAGCCAGAGTGATCCCAATGTATAAGGGAGAAGATGGGAACCTGGCCTAAAACTTTCGCCCAATTTCGATATTACCATCTGTATCGAAAATTTATGAATCAGCGATCAGGGTGGGATTGCTCGGGTACCTAGAGAAACATGATTATGTTACACACTAGCAGTAGCCAGCATGGTTTTCGAGATGGTCGATCTACGATCACAGCGATGTTGGAACTCTACGAAAACTTAGTTACCTCGATAGACAACAATATTAAATTGGAATTGATGCTATACGATCTATCAAAGGCTTTCGACTCGGTGCAACATGGAATTCTTTTGACGGAGTTGGAGTATTATGGTTTTCGAGGAAGTGTACTGAGGTTGTTGGGCAGTTATCTCACTGATAGAAAGCAAGCTGTCCAATTGAGGAACAACTGGTCCAGTGAGTGTAATGTTGGGGTGGGGGTGTCCCAGGGGTCAGTGTTGGCCCTGTTGTTGTTTGTCTTGTATGTAAAAGACTTAGCTGTGAATGCACCGCTGATAGTAACCAGTGATTTTTAACTATTTTCTTTTTGACAACACTGGTTGAAGAATCAAGCAGATAGCAGGAGAGATGACAGCTAGACATGCATACTATGGTCTTCTGTTCTGGGAAGGAACAACTGAAAATAACAAGATCTTTGTCAAGCAAACAGATGCTTTTCGTATTTTCTGCAATCTGAGGTACAATGAAAGCTGTAGAGGGTTTTTCAAACAGAATAATATCCTAACATTAACATCACTTCACAAACTTACCTGCGTCTTATACATCCATAACAAGGAATACTCAGAAAGAAATAATGAACACCACAATTACAATACAAGAAATGCAATCCAGTATATGACACCATACCACCAAATAACAGCCTATCAGCTCGGAGTGTATCACAAAGAAATACACATGTATAATAAAATCCCCAAAAAATTTAAAACTTTGGACAAAATGAGACTCAAGAAGAGAATGAAGAACCTACTCAAACAAAAAGAATATTATAACCTCCAGGACTTCTGGGACGACCATTTTGGTAAGTTTGTCTGATAATATTGTTTGTCTTGTCGTTTATACTCTATTGTTTCAAATCGTTCATTTCTGTTCACTGCACATTTTATAGAGTTTAAATTTATTTATATTTTGACACCCCATGGAAAGTTTTGATGGGTTAAAATTATACTCATGTACCTATGAATCAACTGTGTCAATAAAGGATTATATGACATCTTCAGTTTGGTGTAGAATTTAACCATGAGTTGTTTTACAAACGAACAACGCTTGCAAATCATTCAATTTTATTATCAAAATATGTGCTCTGTTAAGAAAGTTCATGGCGGGCTTCTTCCATATACATATGGTCAGTTCAATCTGAGCTGCTATTCGGGCTATCGTGACCAAATGTCGCAAAGAATTCACATTTGAGGCGCAGCCACGGTCGATATTTGTTGAAATAATCTCAAACATTGATTTATAATATTTATATGGACCGCACCATCGATTCAAATAAAGATTTCATGCAATTTTCTGAATTTTTCTTCATATTTCCTATTGCTCTTGAAAAATCGCCCATAATATGTGTTTTTTTGGTTCAGTCTTTCAGCTTCAAAACGATCATGTGAGTAAACTGTTGGTAAGATCATGAGGCTATGAACAGAACATAAAGCACGCTCCCAATTTTTCAAATCGCTTACTAGTTTTATATTAGCAATAGCTCGCACGACCTATATAGTATTCGAACATCAGCTTCCCCATCTTATGTTTTAACTCTATCTATATAACAACAGAAAAATTCCTGATCTCACCCAATCTATAAGCGGAGTAAAAATAAGTGAGTTTCAATCTTTATAAAGCCAAATTTGTTCAACATCAAATAATCGACTCCTTGGATGTATCAACATCGATTGGGCTATCGCATGTTTCTGAAAGTGATAAAAATACTCTGTTGTTTGCCGATAATAATTTGTTGTGATAATGGAATTAATCCACATGTCTAGACAAAAAATTTTTTTACACTGACCTAAGAATTAATAATCAATATTTCAGCAACATTCGATCCATTGTAGTACACCCAAATCTCATTACAATGGGAAATTCAATCGAAATCATTATCCAGAATACGTTGATATGAATACTGATTCACAATTGTAAATATATACAGTTTAGTAGGTTGTGTAAGGTATTGGTATTAGGTTTCAGAGGAGTGCAAAGCTGCATTTCATAATTTTTTGTTTGTGTTATGGATAAGCTATGTGAAAAATGAATATTTCATTATGGTTTGAACCAAGGAGTGAAGACCCTAATATCTTTTTTTGAGCTTGGTATTTCGTATAGAATATTATTTTTGCAGAAATTTTATGGAACGCCCATTCTCTACCTTATTGCCGATGAACATGAAAGGAAGTTTCCTGCTTCATCAATTTGATCATTCTGGTACTTCACATCAAATTCATCACAAACCAAACACATTTCATTCCACATTTTGTGAACGATTAAATGTACATAAGTACGGAGAATTTTGAAAAAAATAATCACTTTTAAATTTTGACGAGGACCGTTTTGACACTACACAAACACTGACTTTTTTATGACTTTTAGGCTGAAGGCAAAACTGTCAGAGTTCACTATAAATCTTGAATTGAATCAACTCATAGACTAACATTTTTATTTTCTATGCATCAATTTCATGATATTCGTTTTCATTTATTCAAACACATAGGTGATAAAATGTGTTCCGATTATTGAATGATACCATTTGTCACTG
The DNA here is from genome assembly GCA_910592335.1 of Adalia bipunctata. Taxonomy (NCBI): domain Eukaryota; kingdom Metazoa; phylum Arthropoda; class Insecta; order Coleoptera; family Coccinellidae; genus Adalia; species Adalia bipunctata. The sequence goes on from OU342951.1 coordinate 29,632,475, forward strand.
TGAATTAAAGAATAATTTTACATATCACAAGAACTGTACCTCAATTTTTATTAAACATGTATGCATTTGTTCAGTTCATATCATTCCAGGATCGTCAATATTTAGTCAATTTTTGAAATATGCATTACATAGGTATTATGTCATCTATAAATTTAGGGTGATTATTTTTGCGACCCAAATATCGATCAATAGAATTGCACCATTCGACGTCACATGGTACAACCTACATGGTATTATACTGACTATTCCACTCATTCCATTTTTAGTGAGGAAGTTTCCTTAGCAACACTCGTTTCAAATCGATAAAACATTCACATCGGCAAAACCTACAAGTTGGTTTTTCAGCGACTTAATTTCCACCAATCAGAAACGCGCAATTTTGAATCACAAATGGTTTCTAGATGGAAAAACTTTTTGGCAGCAGCTGTCAGCAGTTTTTTCGGGTTTACCCGCGGCAAAACTTGACAGTTGTTGTCAACGAAAATTAAAAATACATAGATACATTAATAATACATAGATGCATCCAGAATAATCTGTTACTCTTGAAATATTCTTGTCAAATACCATTCGTGCATCTAATTTTTCCTGTGAAAAAAATCGAAAAAACACAATGCAAAGTAATATTTTTTTAACAAAAAGCATTCGTGCAGGTGCAAAAATCCTCGTCTTCGACTCGGATTTTTGTTGCCACCAGAGCACTCATGCTTCTTGTTAAAATATTACTTAGCAACGTGTTTTTTCCATTTTTTTCGGAAAAATTGGATGCACTTATGATATTACCACAGAATACCTAACTACACAGAAGCGTCATTCCGCCTTCCCGCCAAAACATAATTTGATGACGCTTGTGCCATGCTAGGTAGTACATACGTCAAAGTGAAATTTAAACTTCCCGCTGGACCCATAGAATTATGAATATAGTATAGAAATATGTGGCTGGACCGCTCAAAAGTGACATATGTACTACCTAACAGAGAATGAAGGTCACGAAAATTTGCCCCTTGAAGATCAAAGTGCCGACGCTGAGTGACGCTTCTGTGTAGTTAAGTATTCTGTGATACTACTTACGAAAAAATTTTTGACGTTTCTCAAATTCATAGATAGCTTCGGGAATGAATACCATAGAGAAAACACACAACGTTTAGTTGATCTATGATGAATACTTATTTGTCAAATAGCGCAATACAAGCCTAATGTGACCATCTTCATACACATTTTCTCGGGAAATAGTCATGTCGAATACCACTCGAGATGAAATTTAAGCAGGTAAAATTTCTCTCTTGTAATATTCAAGTTTGTTGCTTCTCGGCAATTTCGCTCATGACATTTTTCCAAAATCACTCGCCTAACGGCTCGTGATTTTGATACAAATGTCATTCGCGAAATTGCCGAAAGCAACAAACTTTCATTTTACAATCGACAAATTTTGCCGGCAAAATTTCATCTCTAGTGGTATTATATATGATTATTTCATTCACACATGGCTCCGCCAATGAAAAGTCACGAATTTAGTCACGCGATATGCAATATTTTCGGATATTCAGGTAAACAAAGAAATATCAGCGGCTATTTATTTCGATTGCATATGTGTGCTATGATAAAGTGTCGAAGTTTGACATAACATTCATACAAAATTGAAAATGTCGCGTTTTCGTTCATGTTCCACTACGGAAATTAGTGAAAATGTATCTAAATCCATTCCGAAAAATACAAAAAAAAGTAAGGAGTCTGTCTGGCGACAATTTATGTCTTTTCGTCGGCAGAAAAATTACAAATTTTGTGCGACTACCCCAACTTCCAAAATAGCCGAAATTCTTCAAGATTGGGCATGGAATATACGCAAAGAAAATGGTGAAGAATATAAAGAGTATACAGTTAAATTGATGTGGAATTCAGTAGCGAAATCTCTGCAGGAATTATACTTCACCAAACATAATAGAAAGGTGAATCCATTCGAATGTATCGAATTCCAAGGTGCCAGAGATGCGCGTAATGCGAACCCTGCATAGTTGTCCTCAAAAGAGGAAGGAAAGTTCAGAAACAGGAATCTGCATGGTACAAAAATTGTTCCATCAGGAAAAATGAATACTCGGGATGGATGGAAAAAGGTGCAGAACGTATTGGTATGGATGAAAAGAAAAGAAAAATAACCAATCATTCAAGTCGCTCCAAAGCCGTTTCACAACTAGCAAAGGCTGGCGTGCAGGAACAGGAACTGATTGAAATAACGGGCCACAGCAATTCATCATCCATAAAACCTTACCTTCAGCTCGATGTTGAACACCACAACAAAATTATGAATAGAATGCGACAGTTTGAAGAAACATAGCCTTCAACTTCAGCAGCACAGGTCATACAAGAAAAAATAGAAATGGTGACACCTACAGGACTTATCTATCCCTTAACCGGTGACGTGCGGTCATAGTGACCGCATGCTTATTTTGTTTTATTGCTTCTCATGAACCGCAACTGTTTCACCCGAATCCTTCCATCTACTTTCAAGTTGATATGAAATAAGTCTGTTTTAAGACGCTGGAGGGTGTGCGTGCGGTTTTTCGTTTTCTACGGTAATCGAAAATTGAAGCGCGGTCATATTGACCGCACGTCTCCATTAGTGCTGAATATATTTTGCAACATATATGCTGAATAAAGGTCGAGGTCCTTCGAAAAAGGTTCGCTATAAGTGCCCCGACTTTGAAGAAACTGTCATGAAATGGTATGAGGAAGCTGGAGACGAAGACAGTGATATTGACATATATTTAACTGCGATCATGATGAGAATATGGAGAAACCGATCATAATTGGGACTCCGAGCTTTCCGCTACAGAAAATGATGTAGGTGATCGTGATGAACAGAGAACAAGCTAAGGAGAAAAACTTTTCATGTGTGCTGTATGTGTCGAAAGCCTATTTGCAATCCGCAATCCTGAAATGTTACGTACTCACTGTAAATAAATTTGTGAATTTTGATGGGATGCAGTTTTAATGATAACGATATTTTATTTCTATTTTCATTATGTTTTTTTATGAAGATATCTACCAATTTTGTATTCCGATCAGTAAACTGCCCTCTGCTAACATTAGATTTTTTTTAAAGCCTCTTCATGTCAAACATATTCGGAAACACAATTTTATATTTTGGCTCTTGAAAAATATAATTCAGTCGAGCGATTTTATAGTTTTTCATTGTTGTTTGAAAATACATATTATAAAGATTTAATGGTGTTCAATTTTCCCAAATTTTTTCGTATTAATGTCTTAAAAAAGTCATTGCGGTCATATTGACCGCACTTCTCCGGCAGTGTCGGTATAATTTCACGTCTCCGCTTAAGGGCTATGGTGCTGGTGCAAATATCACTTACGATAATTGATGCGTTTGCAATTTCAAATAATCCATTATTATATATTTGAGTTTTAGTTATTGTTGATGATTAATTTAATTAATTCGTAGTTGTAAAAAGTGAGTGTAATTAAATGATAGAAGTTTATGAATTGGTTTGCTTTCACTTCAGCGAAAGTGACAGGAATATTAGCGAAACATTTGAACATTGAATAAAATAAATAGATGCCTTCTTCTGCCCTTGTCTGGACGTGTTCATGAAATAATCTTCCTGAATATCACTCGACTATAACAAAAAGCGACTATTATTTTCTTCAATTCATCTCGAGCAATTTGTATTTCAAGACAATGCAATTCGACCATATGAACATTAATAATCAAAGAATAACTCCCTCGAGCTAAAGCTCTCGGGAGTTATTCAGATTATTAATGTTCATAATATGGTCTTATTGAATTGTCGAAATACAAGGCGCTCTCGATTGAATTAGGCCGAAAATAATAGTCGGCTATTTGTCATAGTCTTGTGATATTACCTCCGATTATTTTTTGACGTTTCTCGAAACCAATAGAAATCTTCAATTTCAGTAATTCTTATACGTTCTAGCCAATCAAAACATTATTATAGTGGAAATAATCTACCTACATTATTCCAGCGAGAATAATTCCATGTACATTGTTTTTATTGAATGACTATTTCCCTCGTCTGAATTTCCACCAATCAGAAACGCGCAATTTTGAATCACAAATGGTTTCTAGATGGAAAAACTGTATGGCAGCAGCTGTCAGCAGTTTTTTCGGGTTTACCCGCGGCAAAACTTGACAGTTGGTTGTCAACGAAAATTAATAATACATACATAGATGCATCCAGAATAATCTGTTACTCATGAAATATTCTTGTCAAATACCATTCGTGCATCTAATTTTTCCTGAGAAAAAAATCGAAAAAACACAGTGCAAAGTAATATTTTTTTAACAAAAAGCATTCGTGCAGGTGCAAAAATCCTCGTCTTCGACTCGGATTTTTGTTGCCACCTGCACTCATGCTTCTTGTTAAAATATTACTTAGCAACGTGTTTTTTCGATTTTTTTCGGAAAAATTTGATGCACTTATGATATTACTTATGACAATCACATGACAACGGATTTTCTTGATTTGACGTGTCTGCCGTAAATTTTCAAGAAATTCGTAAAATGAATCCCAAACGTTTTAGTGAATCATCAGTCGATAATATTTCAAATGATATGATCATTGAAAGTGCATCTGTGCATGTTAGAATACCAACATAAGAAGCGCGTCGATTTGGAAACAATTTCAATTATTTTGCGACGAGAGAGGCTACAAATTGGAAGAGAAGACATCAACAACAAAACAAGCCGTTATTTTGAAGGACTGGGTTCAATATGGAGAAACATAATGGAGAAGACAACGTGGAATAGAACCGCCAAATTAATGCAAGAGTTGTACTACGACCAAATAAATAGAAGATTCGACCCATTCAATATGATATCGAATTCAAATCCACCAGATATGCTAAAAAACACCAAGCGAAAGCGTAAGTTCCTACAGAAAAAGAGCTCTAAAAGAGGAAATAAAGTACTGCATGTTTGAGCAAAGGAGAAATCTTCGACATGATAAAACTCAACGACGAAAACACACCGTCTGGCTTGCAGAAGAAATTGTATTTTTCATGTTCAAAACTTCAATACATACTAATTTGAATAACTCATTCTGTGTATATTAAGTCGATTAATATAAATTTTTTGGATAAAATTATAAAATCTTAAAAAATGATTTCGATTGTAACGTCAGAGAATAACGTCAAAAAATAATCCATCGAATACCACACGAGAGTTCGATAAATTTGATAATAATTCTCCAGGCATTTTCTCAAACTTGTTGCCATTTGGCAATAGCCACTCGAGCCCTTCGGGCTCTCGTGTCTATTGGCAACAAGTTTTCTAAAATCTGTCGAATTATTTTCAATTTATTCTCACTCTCTTGTGATATTACTTATGATAATTTTTTGAAAATTTTCTCTGGTAGTTGCTATATATAAAAAACAAAACATGATCCAGTCAAATTAATCACACGTCAAACTGACAGGTTGAATTCAATTGTGAAAATTGGAGATTTTGCATGAAAATGAGTCGATTTGGAGTTTGTTCTCTGTCCACCATCGATAAAAAAGTCAAAGGAAATGTTCCCATTAATACGGAGAAGTAAAAAAAAAACAGTTTGGAACCAATTTACTACTTTTTGTACTGAGAGGGAATACACATTGAGTGCTGAAACGAGTGAAGCGCAATTGGCAAACATTATGAAAGATTACGCTTACAATATGAAGAAAATGGATGGAGAAGACTATAAGGAAGGTACAATAAAAACAATGTGGAATCAGACTGCAAAATTACTTCAAGAAAAGTATTTGAACGATTTCGACATCAAAATCAACCCATTTTCGGATGCTGCATTCAAGACCGCTCGAGGAGCTCGTGATGCCAAGCGTAAGGCTTTACAATCTAAGTATTCCGGAAAAACGGAGGGCAAGTGCAGCAGCGTTGGAGGAAAAAGATTGGGATGCAATGACCACTGTTTGGGACGAGGAAACTCCTGATGGCCTCCAGAAAAAATTATTCATGATAATATCAGTGGAATTGGCTTGGAGAGGTGGTGAGGGCAGCATGGCGTCAATACATCACTTCAAGGCAGAACAGCGAAATGACGGGGAAACAACTGGGAGAATTGAATACAATCCAATTTTCAGCAAGACCACACAAGGTGGTGATAAAAAATTATCAGACAGCAAGTGGCAGGTGGAGAATCGGGAAATCCCTGACAAGTGCCCAGTGAGACTGTTCCAGAAATTGAGAGAGAAGAGAGATGCCAATATCAAGAGCGACAGACTATTCCTGACCCAAAATCCATTCTGGAATAAAGTTCCAGGCGCTAGGTGGTACAAGGATTGCCCAGTAGGCCAAAACACGATTTCAAAGTGGGTTAAGGAGTCAGCACAAAAAGCTGGGCTTGACCTTGGTAACAAAAAAATCACCAATCACTCCAGTCGTGCAACAGCCGTCTCCAATCTAGCGAAATCGGGCCTGGGAGAGCAGCAGATAATCAAAATAACTGGACATGCCAACAGTAACTCCATCAAGCCGTATCTCCAACTCGACCAGGAACACCACGAATTAATTGTCAAGAAACTGCGAAGGAGTGAGCCTACTGCAGAAAATGCCATCAACAGCATAAACCTCATGCCATCTACCTCTTCTGGGACCATTACCGATAACTCTGACTTGAAGAAAACATGCACCAATGTTTACAAAAATTGTATTTTTAATTGCACTAGTCTTTATCTTAATTAAATGTTGTTTTATTCATTATGAAATTCTTATTTGTTAACTGTACATTTCGTCTCATGGTGCAATTCTATTGGCCGACATTTGGGACGGAAAAATAATCCCCCGAATACCACACGAGCTTCAAAATTATCTAGCATTTCCCTCAAGGTTCCCTGCAAACAAATAAAGTCGTCAAGTTTTTCAGGAAAAATCACTCGCGCTTCGCGCTCGTCATTTTTTAACCTGAAAAACTTGACTCCTTCATTTGTTTGCAACGAACCTATCAGGAAATACCCGATAATTTTGAAGCTCTTGTGGTATTATAAGTGAGAATTATTAAAAATTATTAGAATTATTATATTATATTATATTATATTATATTATACAGGGTGTAACTGAATGAGTGTAAAACATTTAAGGAGGTGATTCCTCATCGAAAAAAAGACAGGATCTTTCATATAAAGAAACTTCATTGGAGCATCCCTTGTTAAGATACAGCCCCTTAAAGGGGGTACATAAAATTTGTCTAACAATTTTTTTCACAAGCACTGAAAAAGTTACAATATTGAAATTAACCTGACGTTTTGTACTACCAAAAAGACACTTAGCCAGTAATTTATTTGGTTTACTACAAAATAACAATAAATCCAGTTCGCATTTATGACGATGTATCTCTGTAGTTGTTCGTAAAATAATGTTTTGCTGCTTACTGGTTTATTTTGGGCAAAAAACCCAAGAGACATTTTTTTTTAGAATGAAACAGGCTATCGGAAATAAATTTTTAAATGGTAAACAAATAATAAGACAAAAAGTTACATTGGAAATAAATTTTAGGGGTTGCGTTTTTCACCCCTTACAACCATGGGGTAAACCAAATAAATTACTGGCTAAGTGTCTTTTTGGTAGTACAAAACGTCAGGTTAATTTCAATATTGTAACTTTTTCAGTGCTTGTGAAAAAAATTGTTATACAAATTTTATGTACCCCTTTAAGGGGCTGTATCTTAACAAGGGATGCTCCAATGAAGTTTCTTTATATGAAAGATCCTATCTTTTTTTCGATGAGGAATCACCTCCTTAAATGTTTTACACTTATTCAGTTACACCCTGTATTATATTATATTATATTATATTATATTATATTATATTATATTATATTATATTATATTATATTATATTATATATTTAGAGAATACCTGGTGTTGGCACTGATTAGATTTTGTTTAAGACTTTCTTGTCGATCGAAAATCTGAGTATTTGTTTTGCTTTTCATTTCTCCCGAAAGGGGTCGCGCTTTTGTATATCTATATCTATACTAATATTATAAAGAGGAAAGATTTGTATTTTAGTGTGTTTGATATGAATAGGCTCAAAAACTACTGGATAGATTTCAGAAATTCTCTCACCCTTGGAAAGCTTGAGAGCTACATTATCCCTGAGTGACATAGGCTATACTTCCTACCCGAAAAAAATTAAGGATACCTACTATAATTCAATAATTACAAAAAAAAATCAGCTATAATCAGATATTTTCACGTGCGCTGCAGAAACCGTAAGACTAACGTGGATAGGGGAGAGGCAGGCAAGATGGCATACAATCTTTTGAAAATCGATATCTCTTATGAGGAAAAGAATATAGAGTACAGCATTAGTTGAATCTTCAGTCAATCAAGTTAGCTATCAATTTTTGAAGAAAGATATGAATAAAAAAAACTATAGACAAAAAAAAATCGCGATAATCTGAAACATTCGAAAAACCATTTTGCCCTACAGTGTCGGGCAAGATGACATATCATATAAAATGATATATTTTGTAGTGAAAAAAACAAAATTCCAATAAATAACAGATAATACAAGAAATAGAAATTTATATAAACAGGAACAGAACATAAAAAGAATTCTCACAGATTTAGGAAATCACTGAAAAATATTTCATAATCTTATATCGAACGAAACAAGAACTAAACAAAACATAAAATTAATTCTCTTGACATATTATTCTCATCCCACTCTCCTCTGTTGGTTTTCCATCGATAATTGTAGACCATCTGAAACAATATTTCATTGTTAATAAAAAGGTACTATTTTTCGGGCAAGACGGCATACCAATATACCATGCCATTTTACCCAGCCTCTATGTATGCCAACTTGCCCTAACCACGAGTCCAAAAAACGAATAAGTAAATCAACATTTTTGTGACATCTTTTTGTCAAGGTAAATACATAAAAGGATTACAATAAAGGTACAATTCTACTCGGATATAAAAAATTTAGTGAAATAATCTGTACTCACAATTATAAAGGCGAGAAGAGAGAGCTTACGTCGAAGTTGTACACGGTCACACCACTTTTTCACCATTTTTCACGACTAAGTCATCAACTACCGTAACGGATCCCTTGAAACAACGTTCGTACACTGTTGCCAACTAATTCGAACATTTGCACCGAGTTCTAGGATTCCACTCGCAGTGGATTCTTCAGTACATATGGTATGCCATTTGGCCCTACTATGCCATCTTGCCTGCCTTTCCCAATGTATGACGGAAATGTACCTCTTTGATAGTTCTACGAAAAATTCCGCAATAGCATATCTATCTCTCAAGATTGACTTGCTATTACCTGTTTATATTAATCAGATGTTTTCCAAAATTATGCACTATCTGGTAGTGTGTTTTTATGAATTGGGTATTGATCCTTATCCAACCTAATATGTTATTTATCCCCATTATTCAATTTAGAACGAAAATGCCCTTCACATCATACGGTTACAACGAGGGTTACAACGAGTACATCAAAAGATATGGCAGGTTGAAGTGTTGAAGATGAACCCGCCGTTTGAAACAAATTTCTACCCAGGCGAAGCTGGGACAACCTGCTTGTCTTCCATAACCACAATCTTATATGACATTCAAAATAAATCCATATTTTGATGGAATTTATGATACAATGAAAACATTAATTTGTCTCTCTAAAATCTAGAATGCCGTTTTGATCTACAAATTTTGGTCACGATTTTTAGTAAGGATTCGTTACACCAGGTATGCATCTATCATTAAACTTCCATAACAGTGGGGATTGTCGGATGAGGACAAAATAGTAAGTACTAATTATCAGCCAACATTTCGTTTATTTTTATGAATAAACTTCATCAGGGCCTATAAGGATACAACTCTGAATAAACCACAAAAATGAAAAGGGGTTCACAACATGAAAAAACACAAAAGGGACAAGAATAAGCTCATCAAACAAGATGTTAATCTTACATACCTCAATTAGAGAAGCAAAATATGCAGTCATGAAAATAAGAAGTCATCTACATGGATACAATCTCATAAGCTCAGAAGCCAGAAGCAAGATCAACAGGAATAATCAAGCTTGAAAAAGTTACACACACTACACGTATCGCTGGACGTGACTTCCTTGTTCACCAACATACCCAAAGAACTAGTGTTGGAAGTAATTGAAAAGCACTGGCCAACCATCTGCTTGAAAACCAGAGTGAACAAAGAAATATTCAAGAACATAATATCATTCATTTTCGACAGTACCTAGCTTCTTTACATACTGCAACAACTTTTATGCACAGATTTTCGGGTGAGCTATGGGTAATCCCGCGTCTCCACTGTTTGCTGAACTCTGCATGCATGAAATCAGCGTCCCACAGACGAGCAACTTAGTTGACAATATGTTGTCAACACGCAGTTGACAATATGTTGTCAACACGCCGTGTTGACAACCAAGTTGATCGTCTGTGGGCCGGTTGGTGGTTGATACTCCAGATTGACAACTAGGTTGGTGAGAGATCAAATCGGTTTGATATTCGATGGGCGGAGCCCGATGTTGGCTATTAGATCACTCGACGGAAACCTGCACTGAAATGATGTTCACAATCTGGTCGACAACCGCTATCTTCACTCTCGTATGGTATACAACTAAGTTGACAACATAGTTGTCAACTAATTTGCTCGTCTGTGGGCGGCTTTAGTGAATGTGCTCCCATTGTTGACTTTTGACTTTTGAGCCACCAATCTTGTACATCTACGTGGACGATATCTGCATATCAATTCCTGATATTTTATTTCATTGTGTTATGCGTCCTGATATAGATGTCGCTGAATCCTAGTATTAGATACGAATTTCAATGTGACTTCTTGTTGTTTTATTGTGTAGTGTGTGTAACTTTTTCAAGCTTGATTATTCCAGTTGCTCTTGCTTCTGAGCTTATGAGATTGTGTCCATGTAGATGACTTCTTATTTTCATGACTGCATATTTTGCTTCCCTAATTGAGGTATGTAAGATTAACATCTTGTTTGATGACCTTGTTCTTGTCCCTTTGGTGTTTTTTTTATGTTGTGGACCCCTTTTCATTTTTGTGGTTTATTCAGAGTTGTATACTCATAGGCCTTGATGAAGTTTATTCATAAAAATTAACGAAACGTTGGCTTATAATTAGTAGGTACTTAGTATTTTGTCGTCATCCGACAATCCCTACTGTTATTAAACATTAAAGGACGCAATTACCTATCAGATATTAAGCTTTCATTCAATCCCGTCATTTCGGCCTTAGTTGAAGCACAATGTTCAAAAGTAACGATAAAACCATCTAGACCTATAGGTATATTTTCCATACTTTTTCCTCAAAATGTACAGCATTACCTTCTGAACTCCACATTGAGCCCTCACAAAATCAAATGAGATGCGGATATACATCAGTATGGTGCAAATGAAAGGAATATAATAATAGTTTGATGACTGGTGTGCGCGTAACAAACTCATCATAAACTCAGAGAAGTCAACAGTGATTGAGTTCCATAATCAGTATAGAGAACCATTTTTGCGGTCGCTCAAGTTCAAGGAAAGCATTTTAACGGCATCATCTCAGGTTAGCCTTCTCGGCACTATATTGGACAGTAATCTTAAATGGTCTGCTGAGATAAATAGGATCTGCAAGAAATTGAATAAATGCTACTACACCCTGTATAATGTGCGGAAATTTATTGGCACAGAGGCCGCACTGACCTATTACTTCTCGAACGTATTTTCATTGCTGCGGTACAATGTTGTCGTCTGGGGGGCGGCTGTGGACTGGAGGAGTGTCTTCATTGTTCAGAAGCGCATTTTGAGGTTGCTCTTTGGCATCGATTCGAGATCGTCCGTCAGACCCGCTCTCATTGCTCATGGTTTGTTATCATTTCCTTGTATTTATGTGTATTATTTGCTTGTCTTTGTTCACGATGTTAAGAAATATTTGACAAAACGATCCGAGTGTCATAAATATTCTACTAGGAATACGCATAAGTTATTTATACCAAAGCACTCGCACTCTTTCCATGAACGATCTCCATATCATGCAGGTATCAAGCTGTATAATTTGTTACCCTGCTCTCTAACTAGGTTGAGCGCCAGGACGTTCAGACGAGATCTGAAGACGTGTCTCATAGAAAATTGTTTTTATAGCGTAGAGGAGTTTGTTCAGTATTGCTCTAATTAAATAAGTTTGTCCTATTTCATTGTCAACTACATTTGTTATATGTATTTATGTGTGAGTGTATATGTTTATTTGCTTGTTTCCTTACTTTATTTCGATTTGACATACCATGTATTTGTTGATGGTCAATAAATTATTATTATTATTATTATTAATAAATTCGTTATTTCGTAAGCCGGCGACTTTGAGGAGAAATCCGGGAAGCCGTCGATTCTTAATGTAAGAAAAGAATACTTTTTTATTTTTGACCTCATCTATATGAGCGTGATGACGTTGTTAAGGATTCAAATGTATAATCTTTCATATTGCTGACATGTACAGATATGGATAATATAGTTGGAAACACTGGGGTTTCAGTACGAAATTCGAGCAGTCTTCTAGTCCAGTTGAACAGTGGAAGAATCGAAACTTCACTGCGATTCGATATCGAATAAGCGGCTGGTCTAGTTTGATGGCAGTTTCGATCGTAGTGGGGATGCCTGGATCTCTGCTGCTCTTCGCGGATCGTAGATCGAATTCAGTCGCAATCCGAACTTGGATGGGATAAAACATACTGTTTGAAAATAAACTAGATTCCTCGTGAATAAAAATGTTTACTGTTCAAGAAAAATTCAAATAATAAAATGGTATTTCGGTGGTCAATCAATTGCGGAGACAATAAATAATTGTTGCCTTTGAAGATAGGCCTATACCTTCACGTTCGGCTATTTCCAAAATAGATAAAAAATTCGAGCAATGTGGATGTTTACGAGCATGCCTTCATGGCAGGATTGATGGACCACCAAAGACCATCAGTGAAAATCGTTCAGCGAAAGAAGTTGATGTGTGTGCTGCTGTTGAAACCAGTGCACCTTGTTCAAGTAGACAAATTGCTGAACAAGTCGATTTGGGCGATAAAACTGTTCGGAATATTTTCAAGAGAAATGGTTACAAATTTTATAAGGTGTAAACCTCTCAAGAAATTTTTCCAGAAGACCATTTCAAAAGAATGGAAATTTGCGAAAGGATGATAAAAAAAGAGAATGAGAGTCCATTTTCGAGCAATATCTTTTTCACGGATGAGTCATCGTTTTCCTTGCAAAGAAAACATAACCCGTCCGTAGTTAGATATTGGTCTAGACTCTAGAGAAAATTAGCACTTGACTATTCCTGTGCGTACCCAGTATCCTGGAAAACTTCATGTTTGGACAGGAATGCTTGGAAATTACATGATAGGGCCATTTTTCATCGATGGCAACCTAAATGCTGCGGAATATCTGGAGCTTTTACAGAATCAGATTATTCCGGCAGTACGACAGCTATACCTATTAACTTCGATTATGTCTGGTTTCAACAGGATGGCTGCCCGAGTCATAGTGCAATAATTGTCACTGAATATATGAGGACAACTTTTCATGACCGTCTCATTTCAATAAACGGAACGATCAAATGGCATCCTAGATCTCCAAATAATCCAACTTCGTGCCAAAATAGCAAGTACGCCAAATCTTTTCAGAGATATGAGATTATCTCTTTATAATAGATTTGGCTACTGTTTAGCACAATAAGGTGGATTATTTGAACATTTAATTTGAATTTGTCGATCTTCAATATCGAATTGGTTTTTGTTTTTCATTTTTTTTATTTTCATGAAATATTTTTGTTTTTTCAATTTCTTATTAGGTACGTAGAATGTATTTTTGTTTTCCGTAGAATTTATTTTATTTTCAAATCAGTTATGGTGAAAAAGACCTGAGCACTAATTTTCACAGGGAATTATCTGTGTCATTCATTGAGGCGAATAAATTCTTCCGATAAGAGTGGAATAAAATTGTCGTATTCATTTTCAATGGACATGACAACACCAATCGCTTCGCGCGCTGGGAGTGTTACTGATTCGGGATTCCTACTGATTCCTTCATCCTTCCTCTAATCTAATCGATCCGAGATCCTAGATCGTTGCGCTTTGGCATCCCCATTACAAACTGCCATAAAACAAGACCAGCCGCTTTTTCGATATCGAATCGCACTGAGGTTCCGATTCTTCCACTGTTCAACTGGAATAGAAGACTGCTCGAATTTTGTACTGAAATCCCAGTATTTTCAACTACATTATCCATATTATATCGAAACATGTAGGTAATATTTCATGTACAGAGAATTATTCAATTCAGTTTTTAATAAAGCAGTAAAGCATAAACACGTTCGTGAATAATCCTCACAGCTGTATTTATAAAAACCTCAACATGGCGCAGTCGGTAGGATTCGTTTTTGTTCAAGGGTCTACATCCCTACTACAAATCAATAAAAAGGATAAACCTCATCATTTTTGGTTATTTTTCAACATTTCCACCATCAAAATTACCAAATATTTTTGTGTTTTTTCATTTCAGTATTGAAGTCTATCATTCAGTTAATCAAACGTCTATCTCATTTTTTCTTTAGAATTTACCGTTTTATCAAGAATTCAGATACATCGCGTTCATTGATATAAATATCAACAACCGCCAAGGATCCGACACGAACTTGCCATCATCTTCAACCAGGGAACCGCGAAAGTTCCAACCTCATCGAAGTGGGTAGAAGTCGACCTAGGTTTCGATCTTGTTTTGATCTCTTCAGGACAACTTAACCCTACTACGATGAAAATTGGAGTGGAACGGAGGTCCTCTTAAACGGTTGTTGATATTTATATCAATGAACGCGATGTATCTGATAAATTTTTTATGATTGTGTTTACAATACGATTCCTTTCGGATATAGCTTTTCTTTCTGATATGTCACGTACTGGCTTACGCCGATGAAATGCGAACGATTCTCACGCCCCTGCTTGAGTGATTCTGAAGACATTCAGAATTCATTCCTGTCGAGAGGGCAAAGAGAGGTATGCCATCTATCGTCGTCCAGGACTACGAGAGGGAATTGGTGGTCTGATGTCGCCTTGTCGTACACTGTACCTTGAGACTTTGTCTAGTTTTGTTCAAGAGGACCTCCGTTCCACTCTAATTTTCATCGTAGTAGGGTTATGTTGTCGTGAAGAGATCAAAACAAGATCGAAATCTAGGTCGACTTCTACCCACTTCGATGAGGATGGAACTTTCGCGGTTCCCTGGTTGAAGATGATGGCAAGTTCGTGTCGGATCCGTGGCGGTTGTTGATATTTATATCAATGAACGCGATGTATCTGATAAATTCTTGATGATTGTGTTTACAACGATTCCTTTTGGAGATAGCTTTTCTTTCAAATTTCATTTAATTCACACAAACAACTCAAAAACTTCAACAATTAGAAAACGAAAATATTGTTGAGAAAGTCACAGAGCCAACAGATTGGGTCAGCTCAATGGTAATCGTCAGAAAGCCCAATAAGGACATTAGAATCTGCATTGACCCAAAGAATTTGAACAAAACTGTTAAACGAGAACTTTTCCATGTGCCATTGATAGAAGAGTTAACATATGAATTATCGGGATCAAAATATTTCAGCACTTTAGATACGTATGTAAACCTCCTATCAACAAGTTGACCTCTACAACATGTGGAGAGGAAATTTTGTCTAGATTGTGCCCCTCACAAGTACCTTCCACTCGACACCCAAATACTCCCAGAACAGGTGTCAAAGGACCATTTCCAGCGATTACTCTGGACAAACTGGTTTCTTGCATCAGACTCAAGAAGGAATCCATTAATTCGGGCTAAAAAATTGCTCATTCAACTTTTTAATGGACTATTTATAGCTCCTTATATCCCGAGGTCTCTTACTGATACCATTGTTCTCCCTCTCTGTAAGCCCAATGAACCAACCAACTATCCACTGATTTATCGCCCTCGGCCCTATAGCACTTAGGTACGTTGTGTCTACTTAATACCCTTGAGTCCCTATTGGTCCGTCTTGAGAGATTATATGAGGCTACTTATGGTATTCGGAAATTGCAATTTTGCGTTACTATAGAAAGGGAGTCAAGAATAAACTATTGTGAAGAAGACGATGAGGACCTAGAAGAATTAATAGAAGATAATGAAGAAGAAATGAAAGAATCACCACCGGATGACAAAATCCCTCACCCAACATCTCCGGCAGAAATCAAAGAGATAATCAGTAATTTGAAAACAAGAAAGGCTCCTGGAAAAGATAAAATTACAAATCTCATGCTGAAGAAAATGTCAAAGAAAGGAACGGCAGCTCTCACTAGCATAGCAAATGGCGTGATGAGAACAGAGCACTTTCCAAAAAGATGGAAATCTGCCGAAGTGATTGTTTTCAATAAACCAGGTAAAGACAAAAAGTTCCCACAGAACTATAGACCGATAAGCCTGCTCCCAGCCCTAGGAAAAATTGTGGAGAGAGTCTTAGCCAGACGACTTAATGAAGAAACAGAGGCCCTGCAGACGATACCGAGTGAACAATTTGGGTTCCGAAAACAACATTCAACTGAACAACAGCTCCTAAGAATAACCGAGTATATCACAGAAGGATTTCAGAATAAACAAGCCACAGGACTACTACTACTAGATGTAACCAGAGCTTTTGATAGAGTATGGCATGAAGGACTAGCATATAAAATGAAAACCGCAGGTTATTCACCCAAGTTATGCAGAATAATAAGAAATTATTTGAGAGATAGGAACTTTTGTGTGAAAATAGGTGATGTTCATTCCACACTCAGATATTTGGAAGCAGGAGTTCCCCAAGGATCCATACTAGGACCGCTACTCTATAACATATACATACATGATATACCAAGAAATCCAAGATGCCTGCTTGCTCTATACGCGGACGATACGGGCATAGCAATTAGGCACAGAAATACAAAAATAATTCACAAAAGACTTCAAGAAGCTGCAGACGATATCAGTCAATGGTGTAACAGATGGAAAATCAAAATCAATGGAGAAAAGAGTCAAGCAATACTCCTTCAAAAGAGAAAACTGAAGATGGAATCGAAAATATCCATAGACGATAATGAAATAGAATGGCAGAATGAAGCTAAATATCTAGGAGTAATATTAGACAAGGGACTTACGTGGAAACAACACATTAAGTATGCAGTGGATAAAACGAATGTAGCAATGAAAAGACTATATCCGATTATAGGCAGAAGAAGCCAAATGAACAGAAACACGAAATTGAGGATCATAAAAGCAGTCGCCAGACCGCAGCTAACATATGGATCAACAGCATGGGGATATGCAGCGAGAACCCATATAAAGAGGATACAAAGTACAGAAAACAAATTTCTGAGATGGGCATTAGACGCCCCCTGGTTTGTTAGGAATGAACAGATACAAAAAGACATAAAATGGGAGTCCATTACTACATTCATCAAACGAAAAGCTGCAAAAGCCTATGAAAGAGCTAGTGAACATCCAAATGACGACCTTAGAAGGTTAGTTGACTATGACCCCGCTGAAGATGAAAAAACAGCTAGAATTTACCGCAAAAGACCTAGAGACCAATTGCGAAAATGAAGATATAGAACTCCACACAGTAAGAGATATCCAATTGGAGGATGTACACAAACACTCAGCATAAAAGAATGCGAAAGAGAAAATAACAGATAAGATGATGGAAGGTTTATAGGCTTATGCCCGGAACCAACCGCAGGAGAGGTGTTTAGTCGGTAAGAATCCGACACTACCCAGAAAGACTGGGTGTCTGATGTAAGATTCACCTCTTCTAGAACAAAAAAAAAAAAAAAAAAAAAAAAAAAAATTTTGCGTTTGTAGGGGTAAATCAGTGAATGACACCCCATGTTATCTGATATCTACACTGTATGATCCTTTCTGCCGTGATGAGGTGGTTATAGTGGTTTTCCTAGACATAAAACAGGCGTATGATTCGGTCCATTTCCATCTCATGAAAGAATGTTTGTTCTCTATGGATGTACCTGATGGAGTGGTGAAGCTTCTTAAAGGTCTCGTACTGCACCGCAATGTGTATTTGATGGGTCCTTTCACTAGAAATCTATTGGGTCCGGAACAGTCAAACATGGGTTAGTTAAGAGATCCTCTGCTAGTCCTGCGCTTTTCAACATTCTCGTCAATGACCTGCATAGAAGTGTTGATGTTCCTGGTGTTTCTATCTTGAAAACCGCAGATGATACTAAGCTAATATCCTCTGGCGACCCCTTCTCTTCGGCATTTCATAGGATGTCCAATGCATTGTCCATGATCCAGAAGTGGGCCTCTACTAAGAGCATTCAGCTTTTCCTAGATAAGCCCCAGATAAGTCGAGGGCCGTATGCTGTAATGAGGTGAGAAGTCGATCGAATATTCATCCCCTCAAACTTTTCGATTTACATATCCTATGAGCAGCATCGGTTTAGTATCTGGGTGTATCTATACAACAGAATCTCAACTGAACTGATCACATCTCCAATATTGTACCAGAGCTTCTCAGAGAATTGGTGTAAGGAAAGCCCTCTGCTGAACTTCCCAGGGATTCCCACCCTACAACTCTCCTGTTGTATTAATAGGCCCTTTTTGGATTACGGCTCCTTCGTCTATGGAAGGTGTTCATAGTCTCTGTTGGTAAAATTGGACCGTACCCAATGTACAGCTCTACGTGTGACTTTGGGATAAATGAACTTCACTCCTATCCCCATCATTATAGCCGAGAGCAGAGAGCTTCCTCCCGAACATCGTCGTACCAGGCTCGCATTTAAATTTGTCTCGAAATTGCATAGGCTTTCTGCAGACCTAGTGCCTATTGTGTAGACTGTCTCCCCTTAAGTTTTGGCATTCCTTGACGTTGGGTAATCCGGCCCCGCCTATTGCAACGACTATAATCATGATATCTAATGCTGACAAGTTCTTTATTTCTGACCAGATACCTTGCTACACACAGGAATTGAGAGTTCACACAGAATGAATGGAATTTACCACATTAAACCGAGAAGAGTCTGCATTGGATCACTCCATGGCTTTCTGCTTGGTATGTTCGGAGCGTTTTCCGGGATACATACCACATACCAGTGTTTACAGATGCATCGAAGAGCTCCGATCAAATGGGATACGGTTTATTTAGTCCGGTGGGCATAACTATTTCACAACGTTTCCCTGATGATTTTCCAATCTGCTTAGCTGTGTTAATAGCCATCCTCGAGGCTACTAAAGATATAAATTGTTGGAACATCAGAAGATGTATGGTGATTTCAGATTCCAAAACTGCGTTGGAAAAAATTTCTAACTGGAGATTGTCAGCTAAAAATGATCATATTAGCTTGTCTATCAAAGCTAATTAACATAATTTGACAATGATGGGCTTCTCGATAGAGCTAATTTGGATTCGAAGCCACACGAGTATCTCAGGCAATGATACTGCCGATGGTCTGGCTAAGCTAGGCGCCAGAAGTTCAGAGAGAATGGTTCTCAGGACAGATGTCCCGATTGGCGGGATACGAGCATATGATCTGGAGGATTTGTATGTATGTTTGCTCAATTCGTTAATCCCGATCAGCTGAGTATGTTCCCGTGGTTTCTTAGAGAAGACCTTCAAAGAGGTATCATTACCACCATAAATGGACTAAGATCTAACCATTGTGGCATTACAGTCCACTTGTACAGAATTAATTTTGTAGAGACTGATTTATGTGATAGTGCTGATAGGGGCGACATCATGCACACTTTTTTTGGACGTAGTGATAATGGGCTAAACTGTTTAAGACTTAACTGGTATTGAAAATATTACAACTAAGCCTATTGAACAATTTTTTTCAGATAATATCACGGTATTTAGGTTGCTATATGGTTTTTTGTTTGCCTCAAATATCAAGTTGTAGGTTATCCTTCTTGCTGGGTTTTCCGTTGCTGTATTTGTGAGTGTGTTGGTTTTACTCCTTTTTGTACTTGAATAAATCTTGTTTCGTTTCTTTCGTGTTTCTTGTTTGCCTTATACCCATAACAATTCTCTTTCAAAGTCTTTCATCTGTGCACCCGATGGATTTCTCCTTTTACTGACTTTGAAGCACTTGACGTCACTTAATGATCAAACCTCATACTGAAAGTATTTTTGTACCATAAAATTCTCAATTTGGATAGAACAACCAGGTGACCATTTTGTGAAGTTGCAAGTTTCATGTGTAGATTGCGACCAGCCAGGCTCATATTGAAGGAGAGAAGAAGAAGAAAAAGTATACTGAATCAGTGTTTTGAACCTATTTGATTGAAGAGGTGAAAATATCTATTTTTAACTTTCAGGGTATACCAGAATGCGCCACTTCAGTAGACCCACCTATAAACATGGCGCCTGTGCTATTTTTTTCGCAATCAGCATTAGCAACGATTTGTGAGCCCGTTAATTGCATAAATAAATTGAGCATTGAGATGGCTTTTGAGTGTTTTGCAGTCTCGGTCGGGAATTCTTTGTGTGTTATTACCATTTATCGCCCCTCCTGAACTGTTTAATGATCAATTATCTACGATCTTTTCATACACGAAAAGATTTCACGAGAGATTTATAATAATAATATGTGGTGACTTTAATTTCGACACTGGATGTCGGGGTGGTTCCATAGAGATTGTAGTAAGATGAAATGCTGTTACCAGATCAAAAAGTGAGTTAACATCTCAAGTTGGAGGAACAGCAGGACTTTCATGTTAATATGGTTATGAGCTGTCACATAGATGCATAGAAATACCTGGTGAAACGACTCCTAAGTAAAAATCGTGAACAAAATTTGTAGATCAAAACAATTGAAATTTTGTGCTACTTCCGGAATAATCCGCAATATTCATCGGTCGTGGCGCGATGATCAGTATGATATAGGGTATGTTATGTTTTTAGAGAAATGACACAATGACAGTTGTCTCTGATCAAAACTTCAAAACAATTTCGAATGTCATAAATCTTTATGGAATAATAGCGCGACCTCTTTCGGGAGAAATGAAAAGCCGCACAAAGTATCACATGATCAATCGACAAGAAAGTCTCAAACAAAATCTAATCAGTTCCAACACCAGGTATTCTATGCATCTATGCTGTCACACAGAACAGGAACACAGAAATTTTTGCAGAAATGTCAGGTGAATTGGATTTTGACGATTAGTTTCGATCGTGAGTTGCGAATTTCCAACTTTTCTCTTCATTCTTTGAATGTTTTTCAATTGCTGTTTGTGTAATAAATATATTTGCGGAAATGATTGAAGCCAAAATTGCCTATAGATAGTAATTGACATAGTATTTCTGTGTTTTTGTTCTGTCTGACACCTTATATCCATGGAAACATGGAAATCTCGCTTTTCCTCCAACTGAGATATTTAGCCATTATTTCAAGCTGAGCAGCAAGGCTAATAGCATCCCATTCACTATGAGTTCTATGGGTGGATCTTGTCTTGATACTTTTATTCACATGCTAACGAACTTTGGTTTCCATAGTTTGATCGATATGGTCCCACCACCCATACACATAACTCCTGGAAGTTCTTCCCAAATTGATTACGTTCTAACGAATATCGATGTCACTTTATGCTCGACGGATAACTTCCTTCTCGCAATGTCTGATCATCATGCTCAGACATTGAGTTTTCCTGATACCCTTCAGCTGCTGACTCATGAGATACTTGAGAAGCGTTGTTTCACTGCCAACTTGATTTCTGAATTTCACTATAGATTTCCGTCCATTTTCTCAGGACTTGAACCTACTGACAATATCGACCAAATGTTTGCCTCATTTTTCGGAGATTTTGAACATGTTTTCAACGTTGTATTTTATTAGAGAAAAGTTAAGACGCGTGTATGTTGTCGCTTCAGGAATTTTAAATATTCCAATGAACTTCTCCGTGACATTCAGGATTTAAAAGATATGCGATGGCTGCATTATTGGGCTCCATCAAGGAGAATTGCAGATTACATTATCATTTCTAGAAGAGAAATCAAATGTAATATGCACAGAGGGCTTCATGAATGAATCTTCTAACAAGTCCAAAATTCTGTGGCGAATTATCAGAGACTTTCAGTGAGGGGAGGTTAACGACGGCAGTGTCGGTTTGGTGTATGGGGGTAGGCTTCTGTCGGTAGATAGCGAGGTAGCTCATGCTTTTGACCATTACTTTACAACTAGCATTCGAACGATTATCCTGCAGCAGTTCCCTGTTCGTACAGGCGGCACATCTGGGACCCTTCGAACATGTTATATGTTTTTTTTAGCCCTGTACTCCTCATGAAGTGTACACAGTCGTGAATAGTATGCCGAATAAAAAATGTAAGGGTCCTGATGAGATTCCGAAATGCCTTTTAAAGAAAGAAAATGAGATGGCTTCCATTTTGTGCGATTTGATGAATGCTTCTGTAACTCAGGGCATGTTTCCGGTTGCCATTGCCTTTACTATATTCAAGGAGGGCGCAGCTAATGAAGTAGCTAACTATAGGTTGATCTAGAATGTGAGCATCTTCTCGAAGATATTTGAAAAGATTATGGACTACTTAGAGAAAAATAATATCCTTGCCCCATCTCAATATGGATTCAGACCAGGCAGATCAGCGGAATTGGCTATTTTCGATTTCGTGCAAAGCATCTTGGGTGAGATCCCAACTTGAAATTTCATATCTCCAACGGTTCCAGAAATACTCTTAGGGGATGCACTGTACCCCTTTCCTTACTTTTTTGTTATTAAAATTAAAAAATGTGTATTTAGGAAAATCTTGGAATAAAACAAGATACTTTTTGCAGAATATGTGTATATTCATACATGGACTGGAAACAGTGGCAGGTTGAAGTTGATGAAAGGGAAATATATTTCGGTCCTCCGGTGAGGAATTGTTGCTATCCTATACCGAAACATTCTCTAAGACATGGAAATCATGAGAAAGTGTTGGAAAATTTTCTAACAAGCATGGCAAATACTTCTGATTGAGGTAGCAATGGATCGAAAACCTGCTCACGAATATCAACTATATAAAAGATTGTGGTTGGGTGATCATATACAGGTGTATATTGAGGTGAGGCTGTTCTTTCGACAGGTGATAGAACTTATCAAAATAAGTCATTTTATCGAAAATTTCTCATATGAAACGTTCAATTCAAAAAATGTATGAAAAAGTGGCATATGCGAAATGATCTGTTCTACGCACTAGAATTTTTTGCAAGTTTGTTAGATAAGAAGAAAAAAAACAAGAGATGTTGATATTAACGGAGTAGCAGGCAAGGGAGCAGGTTCGGACAGAGGAATTTTCAGATTCACCAAGAAACTAGAAAATATTCTAGTTTCATTTTTCTCGAAACAGGGTTCCTGAAGAAAATATTTTCGGTGAAATCACTTGTTTTGATAGTTCTACCATCTGTCAAAAAAAATTCACAGATTTCGCAATCCTTGCAACCATCAGAGACATTGGAAATGATAACACCACATGTAAATATTACCAACATTTATTTGCATTTGAACTTAAAATAAAAAAGTATTTTCAATAATAATAATAAGCAATAGATAATAATTGCAAGAAACAATCAACATTCCTAATTCCTAACTTAAACATGTGAGAGAAAACTCACCGTCACCGTATTTTATAACAAAAATGTTCTTTCTAAAGTAAGTATTCTTAAGATATAATAATGAAAAATAAAGATATAAATGATCGGATGAAGCTGGGTCCACCCTGTTCAATATTTTCGAAGTGAATTTTGATTTTAGCAAATCTTGGTTTTCATGAAATTGGCTTTAGATAGAAGAATTCTATTTTCACTAAAATTCATGAATCTTATATGTACTCGGATCAACTATCATCGGATGAAGCTCATTACATCCTGTCCAATATTTTCGGTGCGAATTTTTATTTTACCAAATCTGAGTTTTCTCGAAATTGGTTTGAGATAGAAAGATTCTGTTTTCACTTAAATTCATGAATCTTATAGGTACTCGTAGTGAACATTATCAGAAGAATCTGAGTCCACCTCGTCCAATATTTTCAAAGAGAATTTCGATTATACCAAATCTGGGTTTTCATGAAATTCAATTCAGATAGGAAGGATTCTGTTTCTACTAAAATTCACGAATCTTATATGTACTCGGATCAACTATCATCATATGAAGCTGATTACATCCGGTCCAATATTTTCGAAGCAAATTTTTATTTCACCAAATCTGAGTTTTCTCGAAATTGGCTCGAGATAGAAGGATTCTGTTCTTACTGAAATTCATGCATCTTACATGTACTCTGGGTAAACATCATCAGAAGAAGCGAGTCCACCTCGTCGCATATTTTCGAAGGGAATTTTTATTTTACCAAATCTGAGTTTTCTCGAAATGGGCTTGAGATAGAAGGATTCTGTTTTTACTAAAATTAATTAATCTTATCCGTACTCGGAGTTAACATCATCAGAAGAAGCTGAGTCCACCCAGTCCAATATTTTCGAAGGGAATATTTATTATACCAAATCTGAGTTTTCATGAAATTCGCTTGAGATAGAAGGATTCTTTTTTTACTAAAATTCATGAATCTTATAGGTACTCAGAGTGAACATTATCAGAAGAATCTGAGTCCACCTCGTCCAATATTTTCGAAGAGAATTTCGATTTTACCAAATCTGGGTTTTCATGAAATTCAATTTAGATAGGAAGGATTCTGTTTCTACTAAAATTCACGAATCTTATATGTTCTCGGATCAACTATCACCGGGAGAAGCTTATTACATCCTGTCCAATATTTTTGAAGCGAATTTTTATTTTACCAAATCTGAGTTTTCTCGAAATTGGCTCGAGATAGAAGGATTCTGTTCTTACTGAAATTCATGCATCTTACATGTACTCTGGGTAAACATCATCAGAAGAAGCTGAGTCCACCTCGTCGAATATTTTCGAAGGGAATTTTTATTTTACCAAATCTGAGTTTTCGCGAAATGGGCTTGAGATAGAAGGATTCTGTTTTTACTAAAATTCATAAATCTTATATGTACTTGGATCAACTCTCATCGGATGAAGCTGATTCCATCCTGTCCAATATTTTCCAAGCGAATTTTCATTTTACCAAATCTGGGTTTTCATGAAATTGGTTTGAGATAGAAAGATTCTGTTTTTACTAAAATTCATGAATCTTATATGTACTAGGAGTAAACATCAAAAGAAGAAGCTGAGTCCACTCCGTTTTCGAAGAGAATTTTTATTTCACCAAATCTGAGTTTTCTCGAAATTGGCTTGAGATAGAAGGATCATGTTTTCACTAAGATTCATGAATCTTATATGTACTCGGAGTAAACATCATCAGATGAAGCTGTGTCCACTCCGTCCAATATTTTCGAAGTGAATTTCGATTTTAGCAAATCTGGGTATTCATGAAATTGGCTTTAGATAGAAGAATTCTGTTTCTACTAAAATTCATGAATCTTATATGTACTTGGATCAACTATCGACCTATTCTTCAAATACCGAAATAATTGCCCAATCTAGCAAAGTTGCGGCGAATTTGACGGAACACTCATCGCGGCCCAGATCTCACTTGATGAAACAACAATATAAACACTCGAAGTGCTAATGAAGGAAATAAAACAATGATCTATCCTTCAAATACCGGAATAATTGCCCAATCTGGCAACGCTGCGGCGAATTTGATGGACCTCCCACCGCGGCTCACTGGTCTGCAACTCTCGTGCCTATTTGTCATTTAATGTTTAATGATACATTAAATGACAAATAGGCACGAGAGTTGCAGAATGCCGATGTAAGGCAAAACTTGACCTGCACGCTGGCCGGTTTCTCATCGCATCGCCAACATCTGATTTTGACAGTTTGACACTGACCTGTCGTCGGTCAGAAATACAATGTTGGGAACGAAAATGGAAATAGAAATAATAAACATTTCAGATTCTGGAATACTACGCGAAATCAATCAATCCCTTCCCCACTGAAGTATTATTTCAACACGTTTTACCGAAACCGTGAGTGAATTAGGTCTTGGATTAATTGAATTAAGTTATCTGTTGAAATTGTAACCTGTTTCAATTTCAGCTGTACCTACACGTTATAAATCGAACAAAGGACCCCGCACTTTTTATAGGTAAAGTGGCGACCGGTCAAATTTTCTAAAAGTTTGGTATGTTGTTGTACCCGACTCAGTGACCAAAAGTGTCAATGGGTCCAACCCAATCCTATGGCTAGTTTTCCAAATACGGGGTGTTAAAGTTGAAAATTGCCCAAATTTTCGGATTTATTCTTTGATTATTAAGAGTTGGATTGGATTTCTGTTGCATACACACGTTTACTACATGTTCTAGTAATGAAATTAGTGGATACGTATGATCAAAAATATTTATATTTATAGGGTGATTCACGAATACATGACGGTAGTTTTTTGCCAAAATTCACTTTTTCTACTGTGACGTCAAGAAGGCATATTTTTGAAATGTTCTTTTCGATTTAGTATTATGACGACCAAATATTGCACAGTGCATATTTTTTATACAGGGTGTTTCACACACTGAGAAAAAATTCTCATTATTCCGATTATAATTCTCATTGATTTTATAAAGCTATCTTCATTAAATAGGTGACCATTGGACGCCCCATAACTGTAATGAAACTCGTTGCATAAAAATGGATGTGGCTTTGCTTTAGCAACAATGGAAGCGTTTTATTAATATAATGGTCAAGTTCAATAACCTCAATGAAATTTCATCATGAAATTAATGAAACCTCCTATTTAATTTGTTAATGCGAGTTATAAATTCGATTAAAAAGTATTTTCAACTTGATGAACACTCCTATTAGATTTAATGAACTGATTTATATTTTCAATTAAAGAGTATAATAAAATTGATGTAGCCACCTTCTGAATAGTATAAAGTGAATTGTAAAAATAATTGTACTGCATCATACATTCAGAATTTCAGTTTCACTATTGTTTTGAAGATAGCACATTATATTTATTAGACTTGATACTTCAATTCAAGAATAAAGAAAAATTGATTATTTTGCAATATGAAGAATAAAATTATAGAAAAATACTATGGAATGATGAAATTAAAATGGAAATTTATCATAGAATTCAACGATGAAAATGAGATAATATGTATGGGCTTGTGATGAAGGAATGATGTAATATAAATTAACATTATAAACTCCAGTTTATTTAACAATCATTTATAATAGGTACTCCTAAAACTCCATAGCTATAAACAATGAAAACTCAATTCATTTCTATAACTCAAAACATTACAAACAATACAATTTCAGTATTATGAAACAATATACATGTCGAAGCCTTGAGCCTTCCTTAGGCAGTATCTTCTGTAGAATCCTATCGTCCGGTGAAATGAAACGAAAGGATTCATTATTCATTTCTCCTTCTGAAAACTAGAAAATATGCCATAACAAACTCTACAGTCTACAGTACTCAAGTAGGTATTCAATAGGTATGAAAAATGTCACCTAATTTTAGCAGTTTCGGCTCAATGCCTCTATTCAATGATCTCAGCTTGAGTGGAAAATGAAGTTATTATAAGCATTCAAGCAGTTTTTCATTAGTTATTATTGAAAAGATGACCTTGCTCACATATAATTCCTAATGTAACTTACCTGAACCGAGATCAAATTTGATCTTAAGCTTCAAACTCACACTTGCACAATTAAAAACCAACAGAGTAACGAAATAACCTCTTGCAACGCACTTCCACGACTTTGTTGTTAAATGAATAACAAGTGACGCCAAGCCATGTTCATCCCCACTCTATAAAATGTTAGATGCAATAAAGCGTCACATAAAAACAATAATGCTATTTTTTCAGCGCAGTCAGAATGTTTATTAAATTAATAGTAAAATTTTGAATGAAACAGGAAGTTGTCTTATAATTATCCCTAACATTGACACTATAGGATTTGTCATTATTCCAATTAAATAGATAACAATGAGATAGAACTTCTAATGAGAATGAAACGAAAACATTGAAATGAGCAGACAGATAATCGAATTAATTATATTTACTATTGTAACAATTATGTGAGAGTTAATAAAGCTGTTTCATTAGAATCAAAATGAACATTTTTCTCAGTGCAGAGAGAACCACTAGACAGAATAATTTTTTTTAGAATTAATTCGAAACCCTGTATTTTTGAATTGATTTTTGGGAAAAGTAATACCACAAACATATGTGTTTCTCTAATCTCCAAAATATTCATGGTGGTTTATTCATGGGAAGGTATTACATTTTATGAAAAGTACAAAAAACATGAACACCCTGTATTCGAAAATTTCCTCGGTCAAATGCAACTATTTTCTCACTATATATTGATTTCTACAACATCTCCAGAGGTATGAATTCTGAATCCGATACTATGACCAGTTTTCGAGATACCGGGCGTTGAAGTTGAGAATAAATGATTTCATCAATTTTTTTTTCCAATTGAAAAGGCGGATCGATTTTATAATGTGCCCATGAGTTCAATATGAGTACAGATAAGATGCGCATGGAAAAGTTCAGCTGAAATATTTACTGTTACAGGGTGATTCACGAATAAATCACAATAGCATAAGTATTTTTGGTATGGTTGCCTGTATGGCTCACCCTGTATGAAAAGTGATCATAATGAAGTATTTCAGACTGAAAATTGTGAACGACTAGGTATTAACTTCATGGAATAATTTCTCTGTCACGAAACTGTAGAATTACCGAGTGTTTGCAAAAGCTATTCTTGAAGCACCCTGTAACACTATCTAAATATTTTAACTGAACATTTTTTTGCGCATCTGATCTGTATCCATACTGAATTCATGGGCGCAACATAAAATCAATCCGGCTTTTCAATTGGGAAAAAAAACTGATGAAATCATTCATTCTCAACTTCAACGCCCTGTATCTCGAAAACTGGTCATAGTATCGGATTCAGAATTCATACCTCTGGAGATGTTGTAGAAATCAATATATAGTGAGAAAATAGTTGCATTTGACCGAGGAAATTTTCGAATACAGGGTGTTCATGGTTTTCGAACTTTTCCCAAAATGGAATACCTTCCTATGAATAAACCACCATGAATATTTTGGAGATTAGAGAAACACATATGTTTGTGGTATTACTTTTTCCAAAAATCAATTCAATAATACAGGGTTTCGAATTAATTCTAAAAAAAAATTATTATGTCTAGTGGTTCTCTCTGTGAAACACCCTGTATAAAAAATATGCACTGTGCAATATTTTGTCGTCATAATACTAAATCGAAAATAATATTTCAAAAATATGCCTTCCTGACGTCACAGTAGAAAAAGTGAATTTTGGCAAAAAACTACCGTCATATATTCGTGAATCACCCTGTAAATATAAATATTTTTAATCATACGTATCCACTAATTTCATTACTAGAACATGTAGTAAACGCGTGTATGCAACAGAAATCCAATCCAACTCTTAATAATCAAAGAATAAATCCGAAAATTTGGACAATTTTCAACTTTAACACCCCGTATTTGGAAAACTAGCCATAGGATTGGGCATGACCATTGACACTTTTGGTCACTGAGTCGGGTACAACAACATACCAAACTTTCAGAAAATTTGACCGGTCGCCACTTTACCTATAAAAAGTGCGGGGTCCTTTCTCTTAATGTGAGAACCGATTACTGAAAATCATTTCTCAGCATGCATTTCACTATGGTACAGTTTCAAGCATTATTCGCTCCTTTGAAATAGAATTTTTACCTAATTGAATTTCGATCCAATTGCCATATTATTTTCCATGTTTATTTCGCAATTCAAGAAACTAAGAATTTCATCTGCATAGTAAGTAAGGTGTAGTGGCTACACAATAATAATCTATTTCAATTCCTTTCGCAATTGAAGAAATCAATATGCTATTGTTCCATTTTAAGCCCTAGAATCAGGATGGAATAGGTATGCATTGTAGAATTCAAAATAAAAGAAAAATTTTTTTTCACCAACATACATTACTCATTGTTTCGATTGAGATCAATGAATATACAGGGTGTTTCACCATAAACTGGACAAACATATATAGCCGTGTAGACGACATCGGGGAAGTCGTTTTTGCCTTATGACATATACCCCGTTTTCGACGCATAAGCGAGATACAGGGTGTTCAATGTCAACTTCCAGCAATATTCTGATAACGGTTGTGAGTTACGCGAGATATTTGAAATAACAGTTTCTAGTCAAATCTTAGTATTTTTGAAGGCTCAATTGAATTGTGGTGTGGAATTTTGCGAAAAAAAATTCAATATGGCGGAAAACCTGCAAAGTTGGAATTTTTTTTTCTCGGTTGCTAATTTGGAAAGCATAATCTCAACGTACTCGATTTTCTAAGATTTTCCGTAAAAAAATTTTTTCAAAATTCGAACTCAACTTTTTTTTTACATGTCTTCAGTGAAAAAAAAATTTCGGCCAAAATTTTTGGAATTTTTCATGGTTGAACTATCTTCAATTCTGAATACTTGGGTGAAAACAGAATGAAAAAATATCAATTGGTTTTCTTTTTGTAGCCTTCCGAAGATTACGCTTGGTGTACTTTCTTAATTTTTATTTGAGAAACTGGAGGCCGTACGGAGGTCAAAATTGTGCTGATGGGCTGCCAGTATGATCTGGATAAAAATATGAAATTATAAACCAAAAAAATTTTTTTTCAAAAATTTTTGGTAGGAATCGAACTCTACGAGTATGAATTGGATTAATTCTAATCCTATAAATCTCCGTTACCAAAGCAACACTAGTTAATCGAGAGTGACGAGTTCGAACCTTACCAAAGTTTTTTGGAAAAAATGAAAAAAAAATAATTTTTTTTTTCAATTTTTTTTTTTCGAAAAAATTTTTTTTTGGTTATAATTTCAAATTTTTATCTGAGTCATTCTGGCAGCCCAGCAGCACAATTTTTACCCACGTACGGCCTCCAGTTTCTGAAATAAAAATTAAGAAAGTACACCTAGCGTAATCTTCGGAAGGCTGCAAAAAGAAAACCAATTGATATTTTTTCATTCTGTTTCCACCTAAGTATTCAGAATTAAAGATAGTTCAACCATGAAAAATTCCAAAAATTTTGGGCGAAATTTTTTTTTCACTGAAGACATGTAAAAAAAAAGTTGAGTTCGAAATTTGAAAAAATTTTTTCACGGAAAATCTTAGAAAATCGAGTACGTTGAGATTATGCTTTCCAAATTGGCAACCGAGAAGAAAAAATTCCGACTTTGCAGGTTTTCCGCCATTTTGAATTTCTTTTTGCAAAATTCTACACCACAATTCAATTGAGCTCTAAAAAATACTGAGATGTGATCAGGAACCGTTATTTCAAATATCACGCATAACTTACCACAGTTCACAGAATATTGCTCAAAGTTGACATTAAGCACCCTGTATCTCGATTATGCGTCGAAAACGGGGTATATGTCATAAGGCAAAAATGACTTTCTCGGTGTCAACTACACGGCTATATATGTTTGTCCAGTTTATGGTGAAACACCCTGTATAATACGAAAACAAAAAGAAAGTGTTCGCTGAGGTTGGTGCAATGCTTATCTCGAAAGAGAAACCGAGCCTTCTCCAAGATACCCTGAGTTTAAATCTGTTAAGAGACATGCAAGAGCTAAGTAGTTTCCTGGAAGATGATTCAGTAAAACTCTGAAAATATTCTACAACTTCAGTCGAAGAAATTTTACCATAGAACACTTTAAAAAATATTCTATTGTTTGCTCGGATATGTATGATTTGCTATTCTCCCTTTTTTGCAAATTTCACCTTGGATTTCTTCGCAAGCCATGTGTTTAATTTCTCCCCACAATTTAATTCAATTCCTCATCAGAAGGGTTTAAAACCAAATATTCAAGAGAAAAACTCGAAACAGTTTGAACTGCATTACATTTTCATCGTAAAAATTAAATGACGTTGAACTTTCTGGTTTGGATGCTAATTCTTCTATGAAGAATTTCACATCATCCTGGTATGCCAATCGACTAGATGAGGGTTCATACATATATACCAATCTTCATCTGAAACAGAATTCCTTCTTTCTTACGAACATTCTCCAAATTTTCGTCAATCATGAGGACATGATGTGCTTCCACAGTAACCCTATGATAGAATAGAATTACATTTAATATTTGTTTGCATTTGGTCTTTCTCTGTGAAGAATTTGTTTCCCCATTTTCACATACACTATTTGGTCCAATTAATCCAATAGCTTTTCTACCCTAAAACAAAGCAATATTCAACGAGGATCTCAAGTTATAACTAGAAAACCATAAATACCTTATATCCTTTTTTCCTTCCATTTTATCGTATTTCAAATATTCATTTCAACTTTCTATTATAGCCATATAGGTATTTATTCCAGTTCCTTCCCTGCCATAGAACAAAATGGCCTCTCTTTTACTCAATAAATTTGAGAATAATACATAGATTAAAGAACTATAATATAATAAACACAAAGTTCTCAATCGCTGAAGAATCGAATAACATGACAGCTCGAACATTGTTTATAAACAATGTGCTTCGGAATGTCACGACTCACGAGTGTTGCGGTATTCAAATGCCGTGTCGGAGATTCACGAACCGATCCGAACCTTCCCGATACAATTTGGCATTCAATGTATCCTCCCAATACACCTATGTTAATTAAATCACGCGATAACTTTCGAATGCTCTTTTGGTCTACTGGCGACACTTTTGTCTTTTGACCTTGAACGAAAACTCGTAATTTGCCTGTAATATACGAACATAAACATTTCCAATGTTAAAAATCATCACCTTAAAATACACCCTGTACCTATATTTCAACGAACTGTTAACTGTATTGTTAGGTACCTACTTTTTTTCTCATTTGAGAACATGAACAAATTTCCTCTAGAAGTTTGTTATACAATTATTGTTGTACTATACTCATGCAGCACAAAGAAATCCCAAAGATAGCTCCGCGCCCTTTTTTTTTGTATATCGTGACGCCATATACTATACAACTTTTTTTATAGGGCGGCCGGTTTTCGACCAATTGCAGTAGTATTTGCTATGCTTGTTAAATAAAACTCATAAACCTTCTTTATGATTTCCATGTTTAGAGAATTTTTTGGTATAGGAAATCAACAATTATTCACTCACGCATATCATCATGATACACCATCCTTACTGAAGAAAAATGTTTACATTCCTTAAAATCCCGCAATTCTCATATTGTCGTCGTTCATCTTTGCATCACATTAATGTATCTCTTTTCGGCTCATTTCCTTGTCACGTGGCAAGTACGATCATAAAATGGCAAACGAGCTCCTCTTCCAGAGTTTACGGGCAGAACCGTACAACTGTCCTGAATTATTGATAGTTTAATTCGGGGGAATGCCGTAACATGAATCTTGTATCCATGTAGTCAGCGGCGGGCATTGCCATTTTAGCCACCATGTAAGATTTGTCTGATCCAATGAATTTCAGATGAACCCTTCATTTGGAAATGATCTTCGAAAAACATGGGGAATTGGTAACAATATCCGCATGTCGAAAAACTGTAGAAAAGCAGTCATGATTTCGAGGAGTAAGTATATGAAATAAATCATATGAAGCATATTTGATGTAGTATGTCTCATTCATATTTTCTTCTCATTTAAGTGACAACTAGAGAATTATGTATAAGAAGAATCAAAATTGGACCGGAACCTATGTGTTACACTACGTACAATGGGAAATTTCCCAGTTCGGACCAGGAGTATAGATAACTGGAGAAAAAGCTTCATAAACTCGACAGACCATTTTGGACTGCCTATGACAGCTAGCGGGGGATAGAGTTTCGTGTGACGCCCGCTAGAGGAACGCTATATGAACTCTACAGTTGCAAATAATGTAATGAGGCCGTCATTGTTATTGATACATTTATGCTTCTTTTTAATTGAAAATTGTCTTCAATATTTTCTTCTTTTCGATGGTGACACTGTTTAATGTTTTCATCTTGAAGTATTGATGAATCCAATTCCAAAGATCAAAATATCCTCTTCACCTGCTTCGAAGCTGTGATATTTTGTTGCATATCCAGGTAGTCTTGAAGTATATTTAGAAGTTCTTTTCGTATTCTGAGTATACTGTTGAGAAGGTATTTATATCAGTGTTATTCATTTCAACTATTATTCACGAATTTATCATATTTCAGGTTACTTGGTGTCTTGTTTGAGTTTAATTTTCTGGTGCAGTTTAACTGATGAGAAAGGTTGGTTCTATCATTATCAACAAGTATGTTATGAAATTGATCATCGTAATTCAAGCTGTGTCTTAATCTTTCTGTAAGACATAAATCAAAAAAGGCTAAGTACTAGTGCTGAAATACTGTTTGCAATTGTAACTGTTGTGATTCCTTTCAAGGAAAAGTAAAAACAGGTCTATACGTTTACATGAGTTCCTAAGAAAGATGCCTCAACACTATACAGGGTCTTTCACGAGGAACCTCACCCATATTTATACGGGAAACTACTGAACGTATTTTCATGAAATTCAGCACTTATGAGTATTTCACGATGCTGATGAAATCTAAAATATTTTCAAGGCATGAGCACCTCCGGTTTTTCCGGAAATGACGTCAACTTCCGTTTTTCAAATAAGAACACCATTTTTTTATTGCAGAAATAGATTCCTTAGAAAATTTCAAGTTATTTTGATGTAACATTTTTCAGTTTTGGTTGGAAAATTCTCTCTGAGCGGAAAAATTCGAAAAAAAAATCGAAAATAAAGCTCCGCTGAAACAAGAATAACTTCGAGGTTTTATGATGGAAAATTTTCATTTTTGGGATTTTCCAAGATGTAAGATTGATGTATCCACTTTAAAAATCGAAATCGCGATTCATGATACAGGGGGTGAAAAAATCGCTTTCAAAGTTAGGAATGACAAAATCGTGAAAAATCAATTTTTTCAAATTAGAACCCCATTTTTTTATGGCAGATATTGAATCTACGTTGAAAAATAATGTGAGTGTATGCATCACACCCTTGCCCTAAAGTGGATATTAACTCAGAAAATATCCATTTTAGGGCAAGGATGTGATGCATACACTCACATTATTTTTCAACGTAGATTCAATATCTGCCATAAGAAATGGGGTTCTAATTTGAAAAAACCGATTTTTCACGATTTTGTCATCCCTAACTTTGAAAGCGATATTTTCACCCCCTGTATCATGAATCGCGATTTCGATTTTTAAAGTGGATACATCAATCTCACATCTTGAAAAATCCCAAAAATGAAAATTTTCCATCCAAAAACCTCGAAGTTATTCTTGTTTCAGCGGAGCTCTATTTTCGATTTTTTTTTTCGAATTTTCCCGCTCAGAGAGAATTTTCCAACCAAAACTGAAAAATGTTACATCAAAATAACTTGAAATTTTCTAAGGAATCTATTTCTGCAATAAAAAAATGGTGTTCTAATTTGAAAAACGGAAGTCGACGTCATTTCCGGAAAAACCGGAGGTGCTCATGCCTTGAAAATATTTTAGATTTCATCAGCATCGTGAAATACTTATAAGTGCTGAATTTCATGAAAATACGTTCAATAGTTTCCCGTATAAATATGGGTGAGGTTCCTCGTGAAAGACCCTGTATATCACTAATATAATATAATACCTTTGGTATATTCGGAAAATAGGACTGGAGAAAAGCATGGATAAATGAAGTATGGATGGAGAAACCTCGCTAGAAAGAATTCCGTTGAAAGTTTCTCAAATAACTGTTTACAATACTTTTTATTTTCAAACGTTCGATAACAACGTCATTTCTCGACTGACGGGATCATAGAGAAGTTCTATTTCTCCGCCTAGGCGGAATTTAATGTTTTAAAATAAAATAATAGATAGATAAATAGAAAGATTTTATTAATCCTGAAAGACATTTTACAATGTATAGGACATGTCGAAAATAATAATAATTAGAACTAAAAAATGTCACTTAGATATGCCTCTACACTATGATAACATTTCTGTAGAAGTAGATTTTTAATTACTTTACGAAATTTCAATATACTCAAAGATTTTAAGTCATTCGGCGATTCATTGAATAATTTAATGCTTTGGTACATGGGTGACTTCACAAACTTGCAGGTTTTTCGCCATTTTGAATTTTATTTTTCAAAATTCTATACCACAATTCAATTGAGCCCTAAAAAATACTAAGATGTGACCAGAAACCGTTATTTTAAATATCACGCATAACTCACCACAGTTCGCAGAATATTGCTCGAAGTTTACATTAAACACCCTGTATCTCGCTTATGCGTCGAAAACAGGGTATATTTCATGAGCCAAAACTGACTTTGTCGGTGTCATATACACGGCCTTATATGTTTTTCCAGTTTATGTTGAAACACCCTGTATAATTAGACGATCGATTTAGGCACCATCATCAGGTCACCTAAAATAACAAAAATCATTCACATATTCAGACGGCGTTAAAGATGAACAAAAATATATAATCAATTGGTTGTCATCAAGCGATTCTGGCAATATTTTTTCCTGCTGATTATCAGAACGTGATAGATGCATACATTCGACGATTTTTCTGGACATTCATTTCGTAAAAATATTAAATATTACAGAGAAGACCTGAACACATGTTCATCTCCGAATAAAAATTTGAGATTACACAGGGTGACCCATTCTTAGTAGAATGACATATTTTATTTGTTATTGAATTATTATACACTTCATTATGTTGTGTAATGAAGTTCAATTTCCCAATCTAGAAATTGGTTTTCATTTTGAAAAAAGTTTTTCCGAGTTTTCTTTTTAAATTCCTCAATTTTATTTCCGTTACAAAATTAAATCGCGATAATGGGAGAAAATCGAAAAAAACACAGTAAACCAGGCACAAGGACAACGCAGATTGCAGATAACGTCGTTTTTTCTTGCTCATACGTACGATTAGCCAGATTCGAACATGTTTTTCCGAGGTACTTTACTCGAATTTTTGCATTCCTTGCGCCTACCGTTTCCACTCCCCGCAGGGAGATTATAAAAGGCGATTTTCCTCTCACCTGGCATCCATTCTGGATTCAGTATTAAAGCCATTATTGATTCATTGTTGATTCAGTATTGATCCATTCTTGATTCAGTATTCAGCCATTATTGATTCAGTATTGCTCCATTCTTGATTCAGTATTCAGATTTTGAAAAGTATTTCTCTCTCTCTCTCTCCAGTCGTTCCATCATTGCTGATGATCGCGATTTCATCCTTTACGTTAGATTAGCTGTTTCCATCTTGTTCGGTCCTCATCAGGGTCTCGAAAGGCTTGACAGAATGAGCGGGCCGTGTTTTGTTGTATCTGATCGGTCCACCTAGATGGCGGTCTACCTCTCGCTCTTTTACCCGGAACATTCCCAGATATAATAGACCTTTCCAGAATTACCTGTGCAGGTGACAGTTGCGCGCGTCACTTGTGGACTAAGAATGAATATTATTGGTCGTCAAAATTTCCCTCCTTAAATCGTTGATAATTGACAGATGATATTATTATTTTACGCAGTCGATGTTTTGGATGTGGATGTTATTTGTTTGATTGTTTATCGAAAATCAAACTTTTAGTATGCACCAACAATGTTGTATTACTAAATGACGGTCACGGTACGATAAAACCAGTAGGATCTCATTTCATTTTTTTTCTCTCTCTCTTTCTTTTCTCTCTCGCACTAAGGTTTGCGCATCTTTTAAAGCTGCCTACAAGTGACGCATGAAATATACCTGTTTCTCTCTCATTCTGGTTTAGTTCACGTCTTTCATATTTGTTCTACGTATTCTGGAAAGGTCTATTAGTCTTTCCAAATTATCCTCACGTCGGCGGGCTATATGTCCAGAAAACTGGAGAATCCGTTGCAGGCAGATTGATGATAATCTGGTCTTTATTTTCATTTCATTTAAAATAGAAACGTTAGTGCGATGAGCTGTCCAAGGTTTTCGCAGCATTCGCCTCCAGCACCGCATTTCAAATGCGTCAATTTTTTGACGTTCAGAAGCACGAAGGGTCCAAGTTTGGGCATCGTATAAAAAGATAGAGAATACGAGAGCTTCAGCAAGTCTTATCTTTGTATCCTGGGAAATCGAGCGGTCTTTTCATATTTTGGTTAGCCGACTGATGGCGCTCTTTGTCATGATTATGCGCCTTCGTACCTCTGCTTCGCAGTATTGCTGGTTATGGTAGATCCCAAGTAGTTAAAACTGTCTAACAGGCCATATTGGTTTAGAAGGCCACTCAACTGTAAAGTGTCTATCGACCATCAGTATTTTTGTCTTTTTTTTTATTAATTTTTAAGGCGACTTCGTTGCTCTTCTGTTCCACTCGTGTCAGAAGTCTTAAGTTTATGATTTTTGTCCCGGTTATCGTTATGCTTCCAGACCATCCATCCAAGGACTTTCTCATCACAAATTCACCATATATGTTAAAAAGGTCAGCCTTGCCTGACTCTTCGTTCCGTTCTAAATTGTTTTGAGAACCCTTGGTTTAAACGAACAGTTATGCGATGTTAGATTCATAAAGGTTTTTTATGAGGGATCTCAAATGGACAGGAGCTCCCAAATTTTTCAGGATGGCCAAAGTTCGGCCCAGTTGGCACAATCGAAAGCCTTTTGATAATCGACGAAACATAATTATCATGGGTACTTGGTATTCTCTAGATTTTTCAATCAGCTGTCCCAGATTTAGTATTTGTTCCCTAGTACCCTTTCCTTTCACAAACCCTGCCTGTTCTTGGGGTATTTGTAGGTCTTAATAGGGTTTCAGTCTGGTTCTCAGGATTTTTAAGAGAACTTTGCTCGCGTGAGATATCAGAGACAGTGTTCGGTAGTTCTCGCACCTTGTAGTTGCTCCTTTTTTGTGTAATGGAACACATTTTCCTGTGTTCCATATAGCCGTACAGATAAAAGTTTCTCTACTTGTTGCGTTTCTGCTGTGAATGCTAGTGTAGGAAAATCGTAAGAAGGTACCCCCCTCCTATTCTGGCTGGCTCGTACCGGGAAACATTTTTTTACGTAAGTGCTCGCGGTAAGACAAAACTGAACAACTTTCTAATTTGTATACATTTCATATTTTGCTTGATATTGCTGCATGTTTGTACCACTATTTTCACTAGCTGAATAAACCGTGTGAATTACTATATTTCTGATTTCTCAGTTATCGCTAACAGTTTTGATAACAGAGAACTCTAACTGTCTCTGACCAGCAGCTATCCTTGTAGGTTTGCTATTCTCCCTCATAAGAAAAAAGAATAGCTGGCGCTCGAGGTAAGTTCCGTCTAGAAAACCCCGTTACAAACAAATCATAATTGCCTGGGACGGGCTTGGATCAAAAAATGTTTCCAATGTCTTTAGAGGGTTATCAAATGCAGGCGTTTAATCTGACCTTGGAGTTTGATTTCAAGGTTATTTCAGGATCAAGTAGATTTTTTGATTTGGGAATATATTTTTGTCGTTGCAGCATATAGATCTTCGTGAGAAACTAAAAAATTCTGTCTCTAGTTTTTCCTTAAAAATTTTTTTCTGGAGGTGGTTGCTTGAGATAGTCATGGTATATTTATTCTTATGTACTTGAAGTATTCAAGGGTATTTCTCATAGAATTATTTGGTTTTGTATCAGGGGCGGATCTAGGAATTTTTTGAGGGAGGAGGGCGACTCCAAAATAACCTAGTAATAATTTTCGGATAAACCAGTAAAAATAAACAAAATTATATTATCAAACTCTAACATCGAGGGGGGGCGAAACCACCTTCGCCCCCCCCTCTAAATCCGCCACTGTTTTGTATTGCGTATAAACATATTGAAAAGGCCTCGGAAAAAGCTTGTTTGTTTCCTGTTTTTTTTTTCAACCGCGAACATAAGTGGACACTGCAATAATAAAATCTCATCGCATGCGGAATTTTGAAATTATTGTTACCACTGCAAACCGATGATACATTGGCATTTAATTGTGAATTTCAGATTATGCGTAATTTCATGAAATTTTTTCAGTAATATTTTTCCTTCTACATTTATATCTTCTCCTCATTTTGTCACATTAATTGGCCGGAAAAAATGTCGGATTCAGATTACCATATCGATTCTGAGCATAAAACACTCCATGTTTACACACCGATTCATTATGGCAGCAACAAATAAGGGCAAAATCTTTTTGAATTTTTCACGAAGATTAATTATCTGCAACGAAAAATGAATGTTTTCCCTTTTCAAGAAATCTACTCGACCTTGAAATCAAACTCCAAGGTCAGATTGAGTGTCTGCAATCAATGTCCCCCTGAAAACTAAGAAACTTTCATTCGAAACATCTCACAGGCTCATCCCAATGAGATATTTCAGTGGATCATTTGAAATGGGTCACCCGGTATATTTGATTCCCTGCATCCCGAGTGCATCAAATACCGCGTGTTATTGGTGAGGGGGCTGCCCAAGTTTGCAATTTTTGCTTCTAGTATATTGAATTCCTGACTCTGTTTCAGTTGCGATATTTCGAATAGTGAAAAGAAGCAGCTCATTTGGCTATTTTTTCAATTCGTCCAAAAATCACACGCTCTTTCAACTTTTAATGATTCCTCGAAGCGGCACTACTGGAATTTCATAGACAATGTTCTCTTCCCAAAACGACTAACAACCGGTGAAAGACCGAACTGTATTTTTAATAGCGCTCTGAATCGTTCCGATCTTCCGTTACACTATTTGAACTCGTCACATGGACCTTGCGATGCAGTTTCTGATGAAATATGTATATTTCGAGATAAGATGTAAATTGAAGGCTCATTTTGAATATTTTATTAATTTTATTCGGTGAAATAATAACAGTATATGATGCACTTCGGCGTTCATCTCATCATACAAATTTCCCAACACTGCACTGAACGGTAAATGTAGATATATAAAATGGGCATCTTCAGTTTTTTTCATTTCAGATTTGAAGTACGTGTAGTAAGACGACGCATTCCAGACAAAATGATCAAGGTAAGTCTTGTATGGTTATAAATATAAATTTTTTGAGTTCATGCAACAGCATCCATGTTTGATCATTACATCAAACGATGTCACATGCACATAGGTTATGGAATTTCGGTGACTATTTCCCTCGTCTTAATTTCCACCAATCAAAAACGCGCAATTTTGAATCACAAATGGTTTCTAGATGGAAAAACTCATATTACTAATAATTCCTATATGGAGAATGAGCCAATAAAAACTGAGGCTGGGCTTTGGTTACATTCCAGATTTGCGTTTGTGCGGCAATAATGAGAATGAAAATATTTTTTTTATTCTATCTCTCTCTGACACATCGTATTTTGGCGTGAAACGTATGTCATTCCTGACTTCATGTGAATAGTTTCGATCACAATTCAATGTGAAATGTTTCAATCGCTTTATTCCTTTATTTATCATTGTTAACTCCTATTCATATTCTGAAATTGAACTGAAAGTATTTAAGTGACATATTATTTTCATTCTGGATATCTATTTTCTTGTTGTCTTTCAGAATAAACATAACCTCTTAATTTCTCGCAATTTTTCCATTTCCAGTTGACGCAAGCGTACTCAAGCCTTACCAAAGACTTTGAAAAGTAGAGGTATAATCCATATATGTATATGGAAAAACTTGACAGTTGTTGTCAACGAAAATTAATAATACATACATAGATGCATCCAGAATAATCTGTTACTCATGAAATGGTCTTGTCAAATACCATTCAAGCATCTAATTTTTCCTGTCAAAAAAATCGGAAAACACAATGCAAAGTCATATTTTTTAACAGAAAGCATTCGTGCAGGTTCTAGAATCCTCGTCTTCGACTCGGATATTTGTTGCCACCAGCACTCATGCTTCTCGTTAAAAAATTACTTAGCAACGTGTTTTTTCGATTTTTCTCGGAAAAATTAGATACCCTTATGATATTACTTACGATAAATTAATCATTAATCCATAGGTGTGTTCTTAAAATATAACGTGAAGGAGAAACTGTACAGAAAGACAGAAACAGTAAAAATTCTAGCAAATTATCAGTAGTAATATCACAAGAGATTGTATTTCCGTGACTATTTCACTCATTTTAAAAACTGACCAATCACAGTCTAAAGACAGCTCGTATTATCGTTAGTAATATTATCAGGGATCAAATTTTTCCGAAAAAAATCGAAAAAACACGTTGCTAAGTAATATTTTAACAAGAAGCATGAGTGCTGGTGGCAACAAAAATCCGAGCCGAAGACGAGGATTTTTACATCTGCACGAACCATTTGTGATTCGGTAGAAATTAATACGAGCTGTCTCTGAACTGTGATTGCTCAGTTTTTGAAATGAGTGAAATAGTCCGAATAGTCGAAGTATCAGCCTCACATTTCTGTTACAACAGATACCTGACCATTAACAATTTCTCTGACAGCTGCTGTCAAACTTTTCTTCAGTGGGTTTCTTCCGTGATCAAATTAAATTCCTTCCCTGGGTCCGTAAAAACGTTAACTCTGGAAAGGAAAAATCAAGAGAAATGAAATTTTCAGGAACGGTTCAATTCCTGATGCCGCGGCTGTTTGTTGATGGCGAAATTCGACTAGGGCTATCGTATACAGGGTCTTTCACGAGGAACCTCACCCATATTTATACGGGAAACTACTGAACGTATTTTCATGAAATTCAGCACTTATAAGTATTTCACGATGCTGATGAAATCTAAAATATTTTCAAGACATGAGCACCTCCGGTTTTTCCGGAAATGACGTCAACTTCCGTTTTTCAAATAAGAACACCATTTTTTTATTGCAGAAATAGATTCCTTAGACAATTTCAAGTTATTTGATGTAACATTTTTCAGTTTTGGTTGGAAAATTCTCTCTGAGCGGGAAAATTCGAAAAAAAAATCGAAAATAGAGCTCCGCTGAAACAAGAATAACTTCGAGGTTTTTGGATGTAAAATTTTCATTTTTCGGATTTTTCAAGATGTAATATTGATGTATCCACTTTAAAAATCGAAATCGCGATTCATGATACAGGGGGTGAAAAAATCGCTTTCAAAGTTAGGGATGACAAAATCGTGATAAATCAATTTTTTCAAATTAGAACCCCATTTTTTTATGGCAGATATTGAATCATGGTTAAAAAATAATGTGAGTGTAGGTATGCATCACACCCTTGCCCTAAAGTGGATATTAACTCAGAAAATATCCATTTTAGGGCGAGGGTGTGATGCATACACTCACATTATTTTTTAACGTAGATTCAATATCTGCCATAAAAAAATGGGGTTCTAATTTAAAAAAAATTGATTTTTCACGATTTTGTCATCCCTAACTTTGAAAGCGATTTTTTCACCCCCTGTATCATGAATCGCGATTTCGATTCTTAAAGTGGATACATCAATCTTACATCTTGAAAAATCCCAAAAATGAAAATTTTCCATTCAAAAACCTCGAAGTTATTCTTGTTTCAGCGGAGCTCTATTTTCGATTTTTTTTTCGAATTTTCCCGCTCAGAGAGAATTTTCCAACCAAAACTGAGAAATGTTACATCAAAATAACTTGAAATTTTCTAAGGAATCTATTTCTGCAATAAAAAAATGGTGTTCTAATTTGAAAAACGGAAGTTGACGTCATTTCCGGAAAAACCGGAGCTGCTCATGCCTTGAAAATATTTAAGATTTCATCAGCATCGTGAAATACTAATAAGTGCTGAATTTCATGAAAATACGTTCAGTAGTTTCCCGTATAAATATGGGTGAGGTTCCTCGTGAAAGACCCTGTATATGGCAGTTCAAAATTTAGCTTTCCTGATAATGTCAAAATTACCTATTTCTATTCGTTCGAAAATAAATCTTGCAATTGGATGGAGAAGGATGCAGTCAAGCTGACAATTGTTATCCATTTTTTGACTACTGTAAAAATTCCTCTTCGTTGGATGAAGAAGCACTCGAAAGCTCTGGGGAGTCGGTGCTTTAGGTGACCTATTTCTATTCGCATAAAATCTATGGGAGATGTTCCCCCAACTTGAGGTGCCTTCAGAGTTTCCTAAGACGCTTGGAGAACAAAGGAAACATCGCTTGGAAAATCCAAGGAAAAATCGGACCTGGCCGAAAGACCCTCCCAGTTGAAGGGCAAGATTGAATCTTCGTGAAAGGGGGTTTTTAAGATGATGACGCCGGAGCATTCGAATTACGTGTCCTATGAACTGTTAACAACATAAGAATGAATGTCGGTGTGATTCTACCAGATCTAAAGTATTCATTTATTCAAAATTACATTGAAATATTGAACTCAGAACTTACATCAAAAAGAAATGATATTAGCCTCGCTGCTCAGCTTGAAATAATGGGTAACATCCATAGAACTTTAGTACATGGAATGCCATAGACCAGTCCAACGATCTGTCACGATCAGCTGTTTCAATGGCTAGTGGGAGCAAACTGAGGTTATGTCAGTTAGGTCAGTTACGTGTTTCAGGATAGTTTCTTTTGCTTT
This sequence comes from Adalia bipunctata, assembly GCA_910592335.1. Lineage (NCBI taxonomy): Eukaryota > Metazoa > Arthropoda > Insecta > Coleoptera > Coccinellidae > Adalia > Adalia bipunctata. Next base: position 29,676,980 of record OU342951.1, read on the forward strand.
CGGTATTTTCAATTTCAACCATGCCATCACCTTGCATTGTGATAAATTGTGGAAATAGATAATGTAAAATCATATAGAATTCCAGCTGTGCTGAATTTCGCCCATAAAAAACGACTGAATGAGCTCTCCAAGTTGGGGAGAGGAAAATAGTTAGCAGCAATCAAAAGGTCTGATCTAACCGAAAATGAAATTGGAAATGCTGCTGTATGTTCCAAACATTTCAATCGCAGATAAAGACTTGTAGTGCACACTAAGTAACTGACCATGTCTACACTAGTTACAGGAGGAAAATCATATGGTTTCACTGAAAGACTTGAATCGTCGAGAGCAAATGGATCCACGTTATTTAACGTTGAAGTTTTTTGCGATATCTTTGTGCAACAGCTTCATCTTTAGTTTGCAATTTCAAGAAATAATTACTCATTTCGAATAGTCCTCAGATATAACACAATATTTATTCACTCGCAAAATGGTATCACAACACTCAATTTCGGATAAAATAGTATTGGAAGTAACTCTCTAGCAGAAAGTTTGCTTCTGGCAGTAAGCAGAAATATTCATCCCATAATATTACACCAATATCGCTCCTGATGAAAATTAATCAAGCACCGCGGACGATATTTTCATCCAAGCGATATATCACGATATTTTGCTATAACGAAATGACATATGTCAATGCTCTCAGCAGTTATCTTAAAACGGTGATCAGCTGTTTTGTTGGACTGATCTATTAGCCTTGCTGCTCAGCTTAGAAAAATGGATAAACATCTCCAGTTGGAGGAATACTGAAATTTCCATGTTGGCATGGTTACGACTTGTCATCCAGAACAGAAACACAGAATTACTATGAATTTAATCGTCAAGATCCGATTCAGTTGGCATTTCGGCAAACATTTCTGTGTTGCTGTCATGTATGACAAGTCGTAACCATGGCAACCTGGAAATTTGAGTATTCCTCCAACTTGGGATGTTTATATAGCATTCCATCTACTATAAGTTCTATAGTAACATCCCAGTGGGTGGAAGAGCGAGATTTTCATGTTTCTATGGATATGAGCTGTCACCATAGAACTTAAAAGTACCATGGAATGCTAGTTCCAGATAAAAAAGTGGATAAACATCTCGAATTGGTGGAACAGTAAGATTTTCATGTTCCCATGGATAGGTATGAACTGTCACACAGAACAGAAACAGGAATGTTTTGCCGAAACGACAAGTGAAATGGAATTTGAAGATATTTACGAAAATTACTGAATCCAAAATTGCCCATAATTAGTCATTGACATATTGTTTTGGAGTTACTGTTCTGTGTGACAGCTTCTATCCATGGAAACATGAAGATCTCGCTGTCCCAACAACTGAGATGTTTGTCCATAATTTTAAGCAGAGCAGCGATGATAATATCATTCCATAATAACTGCGTTCTTTATTACCAATCCGGAGTGGAGCGAGAGAAAACGATCACAGAACATCTAAGAAATACGGATCTCTCTCCTCTCTTTCAGCCAGAGAGAGAGAGAGAGAAAGAGAGAGAGAGAGAGAGAGATCCGAATTATTGGATGTTCTGTGTCCGATCCACCTCCGATAGGGGATTAATTGTGGCTTCAATAATTTCGCGAATATATTTTTTAAACAAACAGCAATTCAAAAACATTTCATAAATAAACTCATACCTATCCATGGAAACTTGAAATGTTCCACTTGTCGATCTGGTAATACCGTTCCATGTTAAGCCGGACTCCCACTACTCGTGTATTTGTCAAATATTTGCCACTTGCCTATATTTGACATGTAGTGGGAGTGGTTCACTCGGCCAATACTTGTCAATCTTGTCAAGCCGGACTCCCACTACTCGTGTATTTGGCAAATACTTGCCACTTGCCTATATTTGGCATGTAGGTAGTGGGAGTGGTTCACTCGGCCAATACTTGTCAATCTTGTCATTCAAATTCGAAACTTCGTCCACTTGCCAAGTACGCAAATAATTGCGTACTTGCCAAATATACGAGTAGTGGGAGTCCGCCTTCATTCAAATTCGAAACTTCGTCTACTTGCCAAGTACGCAAATAATTGCGTACTCACGAGTAGTGGGAGTCCGCCTTTACTATGTTCTAAGGTCTCAACCTAAGTCACTTTTTGAAATGACCTCCATTCGCTTCTGTTCACTGTTTCAATCTTTGTTATTATGGTTATTATTTGGTTGTCACTTAGCGTAGCTCATCAATCGTTTCATGGAAAGATAATATGAAATTTTTATGTTATATATATCCCCAAAAAGTGAAATCAATAGGATTGAAATCTTGTCAAGTATTTTTTTTATGGAAGTTACAGGGAATTGAAATATAGAGAGATAATTTATTAGGAAATAATTCAACTGATCGAATTTCAACAAGAACACCTTCCTTATGCAAAAAAATTTCCTGCCGATCAAAAATAAAATGTACATGAACGCACGGGATAAACATCGTTTTCCATGATGAAGCCTTCAAAAAACACTCTCGTACTTCTATATAACCCGTGTTCCGAAGGCCAATAAAATCACATTTACAATCGTAAGATATGTTAATTTCGAGAGCGTAGATTCTGTAATACGGAAGTTATAGTCAATTATAATAATTGGCCAAAAACCAAAATCGCCCCTGTAGCTCGGAAACGCCGTAGTAACTTGGGGTTTTCAGTAATTTCGGTTTCTCGAAAAATGAAAACACGAAATGTATATTAGTTTTTCTCTATCTCTCATAGTTGAGGAGTTGTAGTACTAAACCATCGAAATCTGACCACCCTGTAGGTACATGATCAAAATTTCCTTTTGTTATTGTCAGTACCTTGCCTATTACACGTTTCATCTTTCCAATCTCAAATTATACCTTTGAGCAGTTAAAGATACGATAAGAACTTTTTTTCCCTGTTTTCATGGTTGATTTCAATATTATGACGATAAATTCCTCGATAGTTTCTATCTGGATTCCATCTGTATGAGAAATTATACCACATTCCGCTTGTATTTTCTGGTGTGGAAAAATAACTGTAAATTTAATATATTTTTTTCAGGAAATTCTTTCAATTCTCTGCATCCTTGCCTCCGCTTCAACAGCTCCAACATTAAATCTCAACAAGCTGCAGAATATTCAGAGGATCATCGATAATTTAGAAGCATCGCCTAACATCTACCGTAGCCATATTCCGTCTTCCTACGCAGGAGCTATAAACGGATTTCTACATCTTCCAATAATTCCAGCAATACCAGCCATAAGATTCAATGGAATCAACCCGGTTTATGCTGCAACACAAGCATACTACTACAATCCTCATTCTGGGCAGATAACAACGAGTCCGGTTGTAGGGACCTACCCGGTGGCTCACAACGGCTATGCACACACCTATGGATGGAGACATTGAATGCATCATGAATTTCTCTATTTGACCGATACTTCAGATGCTTTGTACATACGTTAATCCTGCATCACATGTAAATTGTGGAAGAGTATTATAATTATATTTTACTTACCTTTATTCACTTTCTTTTTTCATCGACACTCAATAAAATTCAAGTCACGTAGATGACTTAATGGTATTTCTTTCATGAAACAATGAATAAAGAAAAAAATCGATCTTTTCAATGAAAAAAATCAACTAATTCTTTGTGAGCAAATTAAATAGTTATAATTGGATTTTTATGTTTATGTTAATAATAAAACTCATTAGGCCATGAGAATAATGAAAATTCTGCAAAGTGAATGGAGTATATGTCATAGTATCATTCACAGAACTTTCAGGAATTGTTATTGATAATAATTATATTGAATCTATAAAAAATAATGACAGAACTTTTTCGTCCCTCCTAAGTGTTGGCAGAACTCTTTGAAAATTCATTAAGAACAGCTGTAGGTACTTATGTCATTTCAGTACGCTTGAAATTTACAGGAAATGGAGAATATGTGTCTAGAAAGCGAATTATAATCATGACAGAAATTTTTTACATCACGAACCATCTGCCAGAACGAGAAATGTTGCCGAGCAAGTGCGAGCGAAATGAGATTATTCATATTTGCAAGTCAGACCGAGAGCGCATATTGGGCATGTATTATTGTCAATTAAAGGAATAAATAAAAGGAATTAAAGGTGTTTTTCTGACATTACAACAATTTATTTAGTAATAAACTACTCAAAAAAATATGCTTTTCCTACGCATCCTCAAAATTTGTTTCCTCATCGTCGTCATCTTCGTTGACATTTTCAATGAATGCATTGTTTCTCACTCGAAGAATATTTTTCAACAGTATTATAATGGTTAGTTCTCAAAAAATGAGTAAAAATATTTTCTCCGACAGAGAGACTTACGAAACATTCAAAGAAGTGTAAGATCTCAGTAACATAAAGGGGTAAAAAATAAACCATCAGGGCATTTAAAACCCCAAAAGTTGGGTAGACTAAGAGTAGTAAAAGAAATTATAAGACTTTCACAGTGAGCTTTAGTATTACGAGTACAGGCGAATATCCTTATCATCGGATCAGGTAAATGACACTGAAAACAAATTCTATAATTTCATAAGAGAATTTCAGCTTCCGCCACATAATTTCATATCAACTTTTGATGAGTCTCGTAAATGCCCAATATGCGCTCTAGGTCCGACTTGCAAGTATGAATAAGCTCATTTCGCTCGCACTTGCGCGGCAACATTTCTCGTTCTGGCAAATGGTTCGTGATGTAAAAAATTTCTGTCATGATTATAATTCGCTTTCTAGACACATTTTCTTTATTTTCTGTAAATTTCAAGCGTACTGAAATGACATAAGTTGATAAGTACCTACAGCTGTTCCTAATGAATTTTCAAAGAGTTCTGCCAACACTTAGGAGGGACGAAAAAGTTCTGTCATTATTTTTTATAGATTCAATATATTATCAATAACAATTCCTGAAAGTTTTGTGAATGATACTATGACATAGGTGAACCTAATTTTCTGGCCTCTTTGGGCGCTTATGGTAGTCTACTCCGGCCATTATGGGCTGGCAGAAATGGTTTTTATGTTCGAGCAGATATTGAATATTAAACAAGTGAATTTTGGTGAGTTATGAAATGACATATAAAAATTGGTCACTGGCTCTTGGTCTATTAGAGTTAATATCTCCAAAATCCCTCAGCTGCTTGGAAAAGTTAATCCGGATGACTCAACCAGAACCATTTAAAATGCAAGCGAGTTATGGGCAAAAAAATTCCCAATATTTTTATAATATCATATACAGTATTATAGACGACTGCTTTGACAGCTTCCGTTTAGTTTTTCAACAGCTATGAAATTTTTTTCTCGTTGGAATCTGGAATGTCAATCCATCTTCAAGATGGATCAACTTACCAGATGGATGAATCAGCGCTCAGACTTCACGTCATTGCTTCAAGTGAAAGTGACCCATTTTTCAATATTCGATTGTTGGCCTTTTTCTGGACCTCTCCAAGGCCTTTGATAGTGTCAACCATAAAATACTTCCAGAGAAGTTGGTTTCCTGTGGTATTCGAGATTTACAGCTGTCACTGATGCGTAGTTACTTACCGGAGCGATACAGTTCAGCAGATTTGTATTGACACTGGTAAGGACATTTATGGGTCCAAAGATTGAATTTTCAATAACAGGGTTCCACAAGGTAGTATCTTGGGACCTCTTTTATTCGTTCTCTATATAAACGACCTACCTTCCATTTTCTGCCACTCATATCCATCTCCTGTGGAGTTTTTGTTGTTCGCTGATGACGCGAATGCCCTAGTGCGAAATAAGAATATAAGATCGACCGTTGAACAGCCGGCACAGGCAGTTTTTCATGATGTTGGTGATTGGTGCGAACAAAATCAGCTTGTTTTAAATGTGAATAAAACTGAATGGGTAATATTTAGAACCATTCAGTCCAGGGAAAATTATCCTAACGAATTGGAGCAAAATACAGTCAATTTGGCGTTGTCCACTGAATTTTTGGAAGTTCAGATCGATTGTAATCTAAATTGGTGTGATCATATTGATATATTCTTTGTAAGAGACTGAAAGTGAATAGTGTGTTATATATGATACGGGTTATGACTCGGCGAGTGGACACAAAACTTTTAAGATTTTAATTACTTCGCGAATTTTGAATCACTTTTGAGGTACGGTGTTGTGATTTGGGGTGGTAGCTCTGATTGCTCCAGAGTGTTTGTGCTTCAGAAATATGCCCTGAGGGCGATGATGAGGTTCAGGGGGTGCAAATTGCTCACATTTCCTGGTTTTTGTGTTTCGGAGTGCATTCTATTCTTGAAAATATATCCTCACTATTTCGAAAATCATTTAAATATAAATAACACCAGGCAAACCGTTCCTTTCCACTTTCCGAGACATACTGAGACATTAACTGAAAAAACACAAAGTACATGTAGTGGAGTGCCTTGAGCATTCAAAACCGTAAAACCTCGGATAAGAGTTATAGTGAATGAATCAATATGATCGATGTGGGATATTGTTTTGTAAACTATAAATTGCAATGTTTCCCAAAAAATTTTTGTGCACTCCATTTTTTCATTGTTTAAACAAATTATTTTAAAAAATCAATGTTGGGCCATATATTTTTACTTTGAACAGTATTTTTTTTATTTATATGTTCGATCTTACCTGAGTAGACAATTAGGCACATTTTTCAAAGATACCTGTGTACAAAAATACCAGTAGGGAAATCTAACATGTAGAAAAACGTGGAGGGGAGAGCGGAGCGACAGCTGCTATGTACAATGAAATTTCTCGGCCAGTTTAATTATAAATGAAACGTACTCTATTGTGTACATTTAAAAAATATTGGTTATTAATTACGACTAATGAAAAAAAATTATTAGTACAAAATCTGTTTATTTAAATATATTATTGTGTCTACATCGAATATTTTCTTCTACTTCATCTATCAGTATAATATAGGTGAAGTATTGGAAAAACTATTTACGTTGCACTATAAACATGCTAAACTCCAGTATAAATCACTTTTTCTTCATCTGCCAATCATGATGACAGGACCTAAGTGAATGTATCTTTCCGAACTAGTTGGCTTTCTGTAACAATCCAACTTAACTATGTTATCTTCGGAACGTATGACTTTTATGTCCAAAAAGGGAACGAACCTATCTCTATCCTTTTCTATGGTGAACTGGATGTGAGTGTCGAAGGAGTTGAAAACCCTGAGTAGCTCTTCTTTTTATTAGGGGGGGGGGACAGTATGATGTCATCCACGTATTGGAAAAGGAATGCTGGGGCAAATGTCAACCTGTTAAGGCAGTGTTCAACCATCATAACTAGTGAGACCAAGGTAGGACTGAGGATGCTTCCCATCGGACACCCCAAAATTTGGGAGTAAAATTTGCCCTAATAGTTAGAGTCACAGTTGTGGCCTAGGGATTTCTGTGACAGCCCCGATTCTATTCCAATTGGTCACTACTATTCGTTCTGTTGGTGAACAAACTGACCATATCTAAGGAAAAGATCTCCTGGTCTGTAGGAATTTGTATATTATCGACTTTTTCTGCAAAGCTGAATGAGTCCTTGCCTGCCCAAGTGTGAAAGTCTTCTCTGAAAGCCTACTTTAAATTTGCTGAGTTCACATGTGGGAGATTTGATGGTGGAGACGATCGGTCTGAGAGGTATTCCTTCTTTGTGAGTTTTAGGCAAACCATAGATAGTGACACCCCTTTGTAGTTGTTGAGCTGTCTCGCCCTGACAGGACTGATGTATTCTCCATCCTTGAGTTGCTAGTTCCTAGTCTGGAATCTGGATGTTGGATCTGTAGGTAGTTTTTTGTAGACGTTGGTGTCCTTGATAATGGTGAGAAGTTTCGTCTCGAATTGCTGTCTGGAAATGGCAACGGTCACATTGCCCTTATCTGCCATAGTGACGACGATTTCCTCGTTATCCTTGAGGAATCTTTGTCTCCTCCTAAAGAGGCCAAGCAGTGGGTTGTCCTTCTTTCAATTCTGGGGAACAAAGTTAGGGATGGCATTGGTGGACCTTGCTCTGAAGAGATCCTGTGTTTCTGATGGAGCCAACTTCACGAGATATTCAGAGTCAGCCAACAAAGTTTTAATGGATAAGACATTGGAGAGGACGGAGTGTGCAAATTTCGGACCAAGACTGAGTAAATGCTTGACATCTTTTGGAAACACACAGTAAGTCAAATTCTCGGTCAAATATAAACAAACCAAGAGTCTTTGACTTTGACGGAATTATTTTTTAATGATTCAAACTTACGTTTGAGGGCGTTAGTGGAAAATGCAGTGACTCTGTCTGCGGAACGAGACTGAGTCAGGATGAATGTTGTTAAAATGTGTTGAGGAAGAACGTTGGCCAACTTGGTATGGACACGCTCAATGCCAGCAAGCAGCGAGTGGATTTTTTTAATTGTGACAGTTATTTCCAAACAAAGTAAACTGGAAAATACCTTACTGATCAATGCAAGATCTCTTCTGTTATCCCCTGCGTTCTCACCAATTGAATTGCTGATACACTTAATATTCTTCTTTTAGAGTTCTATAGCGGTGCACGGATGCTTCGGTATTTTGTACTTATAAATTTTTTTCTTTTCATTAGTCGAAATTGATTTCCTCATTTTTTCTAAAGTACACAATAGAGAATAGAGTGCGTTTCATTTATAATTGAACTGGCCGAGAAATTCCATTGTAGGTACATAGCAGCTGTCGCTCCGCTCACCCCTCCACGTTTTTCTATCTGTCCGAGATCCCTACTGGTATTTTCATACACAGGTATCTAGGTATCTTTGAGAAATGTTCCTATATGTCTACTCAGGTAAGATTTAACATACAAATAAAAAAAAATTACTGTTTAAAGTGAAAATATATGGTCAAACATTAATTTTTTATAATAATTTGTTTAAACAATGAAAACAATGGAGTGCACATAAAAATTTTGGGTAAACATTGCAATTTATAGTTCAAAAAACAATATCCTATATCGATCGTATCAATTGATCCACTATAACTCTAATCCGAGGTCAGAATGCTCCAGGCACTCCACTAATGTGCATTAAATTTTTAAATGTCCTGCCCAGATCTGTTACCAGTTAAGTTCGATATAGCAGTTTCAAAAGTAAACTTGATGAGTTGATTCTTCATGTGGAACCATATTCGATTGAGGAATTCTTAGAATTTCCATTCAGAAACTCTGTGACCTAGGAGTTTTTTTTTCCTGACGTATTCTCCTTTCTTTTTTTTTTGTAAAATCATTTTGGGAATAAAAGTATTGTTGTTGTTATTGTTTTGCCGTTATTACTTGTATACATGATATCTGAAAGAGATAATGAATCATTATTGATAAATTATTGCTATTGACATTTATTTCATTGAAGGTTTCCCACTTTCTCAAGTTGAGCCCATAGAATTCTCAGCATCCTGTAAATAAATTGCAGAACTTTAATCAAATGAAAGAACTTTTTTTCTAGAGATAAAGCCTTCGAATTAGATTTTCCAACAACATTCATATATTTCACTCTGATCTTTATATAGAAGGACCTATAAAATCGTTAATAGGATACATATTTCATCGAAAATCTGTTGGCAATATTTCACCTTCCGTAAAAACGGTTATTCCAAGACTGTCTACAACGTAACATATTTGAAACTCCAAATATGATACAAAGCCCACTGGGGAGTATCTATAATAATATTAATGACGCTACGTTCACGACGAGCTCTTCGATGTAGGAAAATTATTCCGATAGAGAAAATGTATTTTCCCATATAACGTGAGCGCTTCGTGTAAAGAGAGTTGGTACACAATTACCTTACATTGTAAACTTCAAGCTATGATTACCTTGGAATTCATTGAAGTTTATATCGTTCGGAGTATGGATCTAATTTAGAATTAGCCACAGACCTCCGAGATGAACAGTAACCCCTCTATAATGTATCCTGGCATATCAAAGACAGAATTTTGTTACATAATACATATCGGTTTTCTGGAAGAGACCTGCGACATTGCCGCGATGTACACAAATTATTTAGTCGATTTGGTCGTTACTTCACCTATTTTCAATTCAACGACGTGGTTAATGTGGGAACATTCCTCTAATAATAGGTAGAGTCTTTATAATTCAAAGAAGGGTTCTATAGAGGTATTTTTTAGGAAATAACTTATTAACACTAGCCCCCATTTCATCTTCAAATGTCGTTTCTATTCAAAAGAGAATGAAAAAATCATGATGAAACTGTAGAGCTTTCATTCCCACAATACAAAATTAGGAATATAAAGAAATATTGTCTATTCTTAAACATAAAACTTGCAGGATGGAAATATCACCAGAGTATAAAAATTTTCAATCATATCCCCCGTAATTTCAAGTCACTTCATATCAAATGTCGTTAAGGCAATACTCAAACAAATGTAATTTTGTAGTGTATACTCCATTCACTTTTATAAAGTATCGCGGTTTGCCATGAAATTCAGGCACAATTTCACCGTGGATGTTTTGTAAAATGTTGGGTTATAGTCATTCTTCAGTCAGTTGAACGAGCAACGTTGCCGTTTCTGCTAAAAAATCATAGTGATTACGTGTTTATCAAAATGTTCCTTCACTTTGGGAAATTAATGAATTTGAGAAAATATGTTATTATGTGGATTCAGAAGACATTTAAATACATTTTTTCACAACTTGAAATACTCCAGTATGAAAATGTAGTAGTTCTACGAAACCTGCGCCACACTTAAACCTTGATTGATTGATTGATTGATTTGCTGACGGACAAGAGACCGGGTTAGCACTTGGCCTCCCTGTGACACTACGACCAGCTTGGGTCTATTGTATCACTCTTTCGTCAGTGGTTCCTCACGAGAATAGGTTCGTGTCCTTTATCAGGTTCAGTAGCCTGTTTATGAGGTTTTTCGGATTCATTCCCATTTCTGGGTTGATTTCTCCGAAGATTCTATGACGCCTTCTTCCTAGGGCGTCGCATTCAAAGATTATGTGAGAGGCTGTTTCTTCCTCTTCACCGCAAAGTCTGCAATCCACAGGTTCTTCAATTATTCCTATGGTGTTCAGATGTTTCCTAAGGCCGCAGTGTCCTGTCAGCAGACCTACTATTATACGTGCCTTTGTTCTGTTTAGATTCAAAAAGTCAGCCGTCAAGGTTTGGCTTATGTGTCCTACCATGACTTTGCTGTGTGTTTGCCCGTCACTCTGTTCCCAGTGTTGTCGGTGTCTTTGTTTTATCCACTCCTCAATCAGGGTCCTGCATCGGTTTTTGCTGATTCCAAGCACAGGTTCTGGCCCTGTGAATGGCGTTTCAGATGCTTGTCTTGCTAACTGGTCAGCTTTTTCATTGCCCGCTATACCCTTGTGACCTGGCACCCACATCAAAGTGACCTTGTTGTGCACTTAAACCTTAGACGAACTAACTCCATTTATAAAATCAAAAAAGAGTAAATAGAAAGTAGACTGGGTAATGTCCCTTGATTTTCACGAGTACCAAACTGCGTCCGTTTTGAGTGAAAGAACTTGATGAACCTAAATTATGGCTAACCGCGATACTTTATAAAAGTGAATGGAGTATACATGAGTACTTTTCTGATTGTTTTAGGAATGTCTGAATTCATCTTTCATATTCTGTGACCTGTCCTATACATGGAATGCCTGGTGTTGGCACTCATCAGATTTTGATAAAGACTTTCTTGTCGATCGAAAATCTGTGATGAGGTCCTAATCTCCATTTCTCCTGGAAGGGGTCGCGATTTTTTCCATTGCCGCAATAGCGCCACGACCTCGAAATATTGCGGATGATTCCGGAACTAGGACCCGATCTAGAGTGCTTTTGATCAACAATTTTTGGTCACGATTTTTAGTTAGGAGTCGTCTTACCAGGGTTTCTTTCCATCTATCATACATTGATATTTCTCAAAGGATCAATCAAATTGTCATTTTTTATCGGTCTAAGGTATTACTTCAGTGGACAGGTGAAAAAACATTTCAGTTTCTCTCACTAGTTTCCGCACGATGTGACAGGTTTGCAATGCTAGAGCCTGTTTTCTCTATCCCGCGATCTTCTGGGATAATTCTATCTTCTCAAGATGCTTCTTGAATGATTTGGACATAACTCCCTCAGCTGAAATCACCAATATAAGTTGCTTTCGAAAGTTGCCAAAATTCTTCACTCTTATTGCCATTTCTCGGACTTCGCTTTTCCGATGTTATCAATCAATGGTACCACCACACCAATCATTACTTACAGAGCTCTCTTTGTTGTTATTGACCTAGTCCGGGAAGTACGTTGTTCTTCCCAGTAAGTCCTTGTAGCAGCCATTCGTTGAATCTCGCTATATCGAAAACATCGAACGTACAAGGCGTAAGAAATGCCGATGGGAATCATTTAAGAAGTTTGTGCATTTTTTAAAGCTTCCTCGAAGCGAAATTTTATTCTTAAGGCGAGGTTAGATGGACATAAGCAGCTAAAAAGTCTTTGTGAGACTAGATGGGTTGAACGTCACGAATCTGTGCTTCAATTTCAGAGTTCGATTGATACTATTGTAGAACTTCTTGACAACATTTCTCATTGGAAAGATCGGAACTCGTCCTCAAAAGCAGAATGTTTAAAAAATGCAATTTGTTGCTCCGTTTTCATAGTATCGTTATGTTCTCTGTCTGATATTTTAGCGTTAACCGTCAATTTGAGCAAGATATTGCAAACCAAGTCAGTTTATAAACACTATGCCAATAAACTTACAATAAATGTGATAACAGTTTTAAAGGAAAGACGTCAAAACTCCGAACTTCATTTCAGTAACGTGTTCGCTTTGGTATCCAATATTCATGAAAAATTAAATATAGAAATTACAAAACCACGAGTAACCCCAAGACAATCGCATCGCTCAAATATACTTACAGAAAATGATGAATCTTTTTTTCGAATAAATTTATATATTCCTATGTTGGATTATGTATTACAAGATCTGCAATATCGATTCAACGAAGAATCTCTGAACGCCTATGAGTTCAATATATTTTTCACTTCAATTTTCAATAAGAAATCGGACACAGAAATAGATCTTTCTCTTGGAATAGTCGCGGAATATTTGAACAACCTAGAGAATTGCAAAAATAAGGATTTGATGCTTTTGAAATTGAAAGCAGAATTTACTATGTGGCAAATCATGGCAGAGAACACAACAGATGGTATGGCGTTATATTCGTCCTGCGATGAAAGTATCTTTCCACTGGTGGAAAAATGTCTCCAAGTTTTGGTCACTCTACCCGTTAGTGTAGCCTCTGTTCTGCTGAAAGAAGTTTTTCCTCACTGCGGCGCCTTAAAACCTGGCATCGGTCAACAATGGGCCAGAGGATAGGTTAGTTGGGCTGTCATTGTTTATACAAAGACACATTCCAATAAAGGTGGACAATATTATTAATAGATTTGCTTATAATAAAAAGAGGCGAATTGATTTCGTTCTGTGATTTTTGAATGATATCTGATGCTAGAAGAATATTCACTAACCTTTCTGATATTTTTTGATATTTTTCCTTCAAATTTTGAATAGCCGTTTTTTTTCTTGAGTTTTATATTTATTTTATGCCTTGACTTTTATGTATATCTCATATCTTCTATTTTATGATGAATATTGTGTATTTATTTTATATTTTTTTGAATAAAAATGTTATGAATGAGATTCGATTAATCAACCCCCCCCGCTTTTCACTCAAGATCAGTCAGGTCACTCGCTAAAACTTACCACTACCCCCCCCCCAGACTCGCTCTCTGGATACGCCCCTGGTGAGCATTGTTTGGTCAAAGAGTAGATACAAGAGAGATAGATCACTTCGGCTTGGCGCGAAACATTGGTTCGTCGACCTTGAATTTAACTACAACAAGCTGGGCTGTTATTGGCACCCCTCGATTAGACCTCGTCATTCACATATGACTTTCAAGGTCAAACAAACGATGTTCGCGATTTCTTTCATAAATAGGGGGAGTGAGGTCTCTTGTATTTACTCTTTGGTTTGGTTATCAATTTAAGCGACAGACAGTTCGTGTGTCGGTACCGCCGGTTCCACCTGGGCCTCTATTCTTGAAAAGCAGGGAGTAGAACAGTCGAGAGAACGGTGACGTGGCTTATAGATTATCAGAAGGGCCAAGTTAGAGCCGTTTCACATGGGACTGATGATCGGTCCTGATGGTCGGTCAAACTGATCACTGATCATCAGTCGAAGGTATTTGTTTTCACATGGATGCGTATCGTCAGTCGCCGCTATCAAAGACCATTTACCGCTTAGGATTTTGAACGTGACACTGTTGTCGATTTGTGCGAGAACCGTCCGATTCCTGCACGAAGCATTCCGTATTCCGAAATTCTTATATTGGGAATTCTTATTTTAATGAGAATTCTTCGTTTGAAAAGTTATATGGGAAATCTGCTCAATGATTGGTTCAAGTTTTATTGAATTTCTAAATTCCATTCCATCATCCTGTAATTCAAAACCCAAGGACCTCAGACGTTAATATGAGGAGCGACGACATTATCGACGATCAATCTGTTGATGAATATTCAAACATAGTTGCTTCTTGCTGTTGTCATTGAAAAAGATTCTTGAAATCTTCCTGCAATACAAAGATCTGAGCCGCATCCTCCCAATATTCAATTCTATATTTTTATAATTTTCTGAGCATGTATCCCAGAATTTCGCTTTTATCATGACACTAATCAGGTATTTCAGTTTATGAATTAACTTTTTCCTGCCCATTCGTGAAGACGTAAAAAATCCTCACAATATTCAATAACATGCGCAACACCGCAATCGCATACGGACTGATGGTGCGCATACATGTGAAATCCTCCTTTGTCGGCTCGAGCTGAGTCGAGCCGACGACAAGCAAACGCAGCGGGCTGGACTGATGCTCTTGCTTGTTCCATCGGTCGACTGATGATACACATGCATGTGAAAGGATTACAAAATTCAGTTCAAACGCCGGCTCCGACTGACCATCAGGACCGACCATCAGTCGCATGTGAAACGGCTCTTACCGTTCTCTCGACTGTTCTACTCCCTGGTTTTCAACCTAACTGGGCCTCTATTCTTGAAAAGCAGGGAGTAGAACAGTCGAGAGAACGGTGACGTGGCTTATAGATTATCAGTAGGGCCACGTTACCGTTCTCTCGACTGTTCTACTCCCTGCTTTTCAAGAATAGACGCCCAGTTAGGTTGCTCATTCTGATCTCTAAAGCGGCCCCTAGACGGTCAATCATGAATGACAGTCTGACTGAACAATAGGATTGTCAATCCTGCCTTCAATCTTGAAGCCCCTACACATATCATTCAAACTGACAGTCTGATTGAAATGACTTCAGCTCAGTTGAACTTTAAACACCAAATAGTACGCTTCTAATTATTATAAGTATAATGTCTCCAAATGAAAAAAGTAAAGATAAGGCTTGTTTGGCCATTATCCTTGCATTGGGCACCAAGAAGACAATAAAACGTCTTTCACTGTGGCATTTGGCTTTATTTCTTTATATATGTTGAGGAATTTTCCCAATGCAACATTTTTTTATATTTATTCATGTAACTGGGATGGGATTTATTCCACAGTTCGGGGAAAGATTCATAAACACTTTGAACCTTTGAAGGCAGTTTCGATCGTCAACCCTTTGATTGCATTAATAAGACTGAGGAAAAGAATGATAGAATCACTACACCACCATTCAGACTGTCAGTCTCCCCTCCACTAAACGTGATTGAACCTCGGACTTCAAAATATTTGGAAATTCGTCAGTCCATTCATCATTCCATCAGTATAGACCTTACACCTTCAATCGGAATGTCAATCTTCGCTCTGATTGTCATTCCGAATGATCGTGTAGGGGCCCTATAACAATCTCGACTTGACTGATTGCACATCCCATCTCTGTTTATATCTCTTCTAGACAAACAGTAGTTTTACTTGATATAGGATTTCTGTTTTGATAACGCTCATTTAAAATTTCACACACTTGTTCATGGGTCCGCTTGCGATCCCCATGTCCCAGACATATTTCTATTCGCTGCTTTCCACTCAATGGGGGACTTCGGTCCAAGTTGCCAACCCAAAAATTTCACTTTTTTCCTACCAATGGGAAAGGGCAATTTCAGAACAAATTTGTAATGATCAGCTTCACATTATTCATAAATAAATAAATAAATAATTCTCTTTATTTTAAATCATCATGTTACATGACATAATACATGACATTGCAAACAATCAGAAGTAAAATTGTGTCCAGCTTTACATCTATCTAGAATGGTTACGCATAAAAAATTCCTCGATGCTGTATGGTTCCATTTCAAGAAGCATTTTGAAGATCTTCCTTTTGTATATATTAATATTAGTTTCAATTCATAAATATCCGTGAACTTCGACTCGGCTTTGCAAACCAGGTCATTAGAGCAAAATATCGATATTTGTAAAGATCATCTCTGATTGGCTGAAAGTTGTGTTGGATCTCCTGGTTCACGTCAACAATGTCATAAGACCAGTCCAACAATCTGTCATGATCAGCTGTTAAAATGGCTGCAGGGACAAACAAATAACAAACATTTCTGATCAGTACTTCTGTTATTACTATCATTTTCTCTAAAGTTGAGTATTGTGATACCAATTTTTGAGTGATTTAGCATTGTGTGATATGTAGGGACTATCCTGATTCAGTAATTATTTCTTGAAATT
The DNA here is from genome assembly GCA_910592335.1 of Adalia bipunctata. Lineage (NCBI taxonomy): Eukaryota > Metazoa > Arthropoda > Insecta > Coleoptera > Coccinellidae > Adalia > Adalia bipunctata. Next base: position 29,693,683 of record OU342951.1, read on the forward strand.
GCAAACTGAAGATGTAGCACGAAAATATCGCCAAAAACTTCTAGGTACGTATACAGAACGTGAACGTGAATTTTTATGCAATTTGTGAATATAGGAAAATGCAATTCAAAATTACTGAATGTAACCTGATTCATTGTTTATGATATGATATATACACATAAAAAAGTTTGGGTATGTACATATATTGAGGACATTCTCAATTAGAATACAAAACAAATATCAGGCAGAGCTGTGACGAGCACTGAAAAAAAGTGCTTCGAGCACTAAGCACAAAGCACTTATTCTCACAAAAGGCTCGCGAATACTAAGCACTTTGTGAAAGTAATTCGACATTTCGAGCACTAAGGCCTAAGAACTTTTTTTGGGAAATATTGAAAGTGAGGTTTTTTAATCGGAAAAGAAATTGTCAGTTGGCATAGGTATGTGATATTAAAAATTTTGAATTCGATTCAATATAATATGTAATACATCCTATTGGTATATGAAAGAGAAAAATGCTATTCGCTCCTGGATCTCTCTGTTTGATAATATTCATAAATGTACTGAATTTTTCGAGTTTACTTTTTTTCTGAAAACTCCCAGTCCTTGAAAAAAATTAAATAAAAATTCAAGGAAAAATGGAAATGTTCCTCTGTCGATTCTTGTACTGACTTGTCAGGAGCAAACCAGTTGCAAAACATTTTTGCGTGACAAATAACGAAGAAGTATCAAAATTAGTACTCAATGAACTATGTAAAGTTTTGATTTTGTCTATATGTATAAGACTCTTTGGTCAGATGAAAACGTAAAAAAAATCAGAATAGTGGCTTTTGCTATTCCTATTGCTATTAAGTTGTCAATGCACAAATTACCATTTAACAAAATACACATGGGCCCTTCAATTTTCCCTTCATAATGTACCTAATTGCAATCCAAACAGTTTTGGGATGTTACTGTCATGTAAGGAAATGTTGATTTAATATTTTATTAATCGGGGCTATTCACTAAGCAGAGTTGTGGATAGCAACTGTAAATCGTCGTTATCCCATGTAATAAGCATGGGATAACGACGATTCACAGTTGCTATCCATAACAACTTTGCTTAGTGAATAGCCCCGAATGTAAAAATGAATTCGTACAACATTGGCTCAGGGCTTAGTGCTTAGTAATCTGCAAAAGTGCTCGGGAGCACTTTTGGGATTACTAAGCACTAAGCCTTTGGACGAAGCACTCCAATTACTAAGCACTGCTTTTGAAAAGTGTTTGGGAGCACAGACAAAGAGTAAATACTCTTTGGCACAGTGCTCGGGAGCACAAAAGGGCTCCGAGCGAGGCTCCGAGTACTTTCACGAGCACAAAGCACAATGCTTCGACACAGCTCTGATATCAGGTACCTCTAAATGTAATGAAATGTTTTCAACATACAATAGTATTTTTCAATTTCTTCTAAGTTTAATCAGCTCTTCAAATAGCTGACAACTTTCTCCTAAACAGGTTCATTATGGGTGAAATTGCAGTAGCAGGAATTCTATAGAATTTCACAATGCCAAGAGATCTTTTACTTCCCCAATTTACCACACAACAGAATAATAGCATACTTTTATAAGCAATTGCGTGAAAAACCATAGAGTAAACAATCGGTTTGTTTAATATTTGTCGTGACCGATCGTTGGTCCATTGACATTGTCTACGTGAACCAGGAGATCCAACACAACTTTCAGCCAATCAGAGATGATCTTTACAAATAAAGAATTTTGCTCTAAATACCTGGTTTGCAAAGCCAAGTCGAAGTTAACGGATATTTATGAATAATGTGGAGCTGATCATCACAAATTTGATCTGACTTTTTCCTTCCCCATCGGTAGAAAAAAAGCGAAATTTTTGGGTTGGCAACTTGGACCGAAGTCCCTCATTGATTCATATCGAATGAAAATATTCTCGGGAAATATGATATTACTCGCCTTAGAGAGATCAGCAACTAAAACGATAAATTGAAGTTTTTTTCAACATCCTCACTTTGTTTCGAGAATACCTTGATGTGTGTGGAATTGACACCACTATCCTCATCTGTTTATTGTTTTATTTGCGATCTTATACATTGATCTGTTGCTTTTTTCAACTTGTTAATTTTTTTTCATCGCAACATTTTTATTGCAAGAATTTCAAGGTGAGATTTTATTTTAGTTCACATAACTGAATTGGTCATCGAATGCTCTTTGATGCGATCTATCACAAGAAATATCCTTTTGATAGAAGAAAATTGTTGATGGTTGAGGGTATAAGCCCTCAACTTCAGAACTGCATGCATTTCTTCCAAAATGGAAGTCAGCAGGAAGGAGGATATTTCTCAATATTCATTATTTCAAGAATGAGAACCTGACAGCAATCACAATTATTTGATTCTTTCGTAATGAAGAAATAGCCTAACAAATTATTTTTCAGTCACACACCCCTCGATAGAGTGTCCCAAGATGTTCCAAACAGCCAATATCTCGGCTCTCAGACAAGGTAGAAAGTTCAAACACAAAGTTTTTTGAATGGCATCAAAAACTCTACCGGAATCAGTCGTTAAAATTCTGTTTCTGATTACCCCCCTGAAAAAACTACCCCCAGATATTTTTTTCAAATGGCACCTTTATATTTTCGTCACTATGAACGATTTCCCAGAAAGGAGAAGATATATATTGAAACAATTTTTTATCATTTTACGTAAATTCAACCCTTAATTTCCGGCACATTCGCCATTTTTGCTGAGTCCATTCTTTATGTCTATTGAAAACTCATTTTATTTTGAAAACTTGCATTGTTTTCGGTGGCAAACTTTGAGTATAGAATAATTAAAGAGTATATAACATAGACATAGAGAATGTACTGAGAAAAAATAGTGGATGTGCCGGAAATCATATTTTTTTTTGAGGGTTGAATTTACGTGAAATGATAAAAATTGTTTTAACATATTCCTTATTTCACTGGGGAATCGTTTAGAGTGAGAAAAATATAGGGTAATTTTTTCAGGGGTGGTAATTAGAAACATAATTTCATAGTTTCTCCTAGAGTTTTTGATGCCATTTGAAAAAACTTTTTGTTCGAATTTTCTACCTTGTCTGAGAGCCGAGATATTGGCTGTAAGGAGTCGTTACACCAGGTATTCTATGCATCTATATATTGTGCCATTGAGTTGAATGTCATTTAAAATACTGGTGTGATCTCAAAATGATAATCAAATTCTCGAAATTTCCATTCGAAGTTTTTGGTTGAAATGACGTAGGATTTTATGCGGAAATTTTCCGAATACCTACATTCATTTCACAAATTAATCGATGTTAAGGCGTTCAATGTAGTGTGTTTTTATTTCAATTTTGTGGGTAAACTCAGAAAGGATTGGAGTTCTTAATGAGGTAATTGAGATTAATTGCATTTCAACAGTTAATTTTTTTTCTTTGAAGAATAGAAGAAAATGAGCATACTTATGCTTCTTTTTCATTTCAAAACGAAAGACCTATGAAAATAGTTCCACTTTCGATTAAAAGTGCATCTACAGATAATTTCATTCGGAAAAACAACTTGAAATACGGAATTGACAGAGAATGACCAAATTCAAATTTTGAAATTATCAAAGTTCCTGCTTTACCCACATATTCACTAATTTCATAGTTCAGCGATTTTCGGAAAGAAAGCGCCATTGTATATTTCTTTCATAATTAGTGAGATATTCATAGAACTCATAGAGATAATGTAAGTTCTATGGAGATATTCCATAAAATGCACGGTGGCGCCTCTATCGGTTGACTTTTCCTACGCGCTTCAAACGGCGACCTTAAATGTTCATCGTTTTCGAGTAGTCTCATAATATTTTTTCGTGGATTAAGGAGTCCATTAGGCCCGAAAAAATATCCAATGAGTGTTTATTGAGGAAAATGCGCCACAACTAGAAGTAGTTATGTCTCCACATAGATGCATAGAATACCTGGTGTTGGCACGGATTAGATTTTGTTCAAGACTTTCTTGTCGATCGAAAATCTGAGTTTTTGAACTACTTTTCATTTCTCCCGGAAGGGGTCGCGCTAGTTTCCATTACCGCAGTATAGCGCCACGACCGATAAAATATTGAGGATTATTCCGGAAGTAAAACGAGAACTCGAATCTAGAGTGCCGTTTTGATCTACAAATTTTGGTTACGATTTTTAGGAAGGAGTCGTTACACCAGGTATTTCTATGCATCTATGTCTCCACCAAAATTTATTTCATTCGAAATAACAGTTGCCCTGTGTTTGTCAAACGAAGCCTCATCTTGAGAAATGAGATGAGGAAATAGTATATCAAGAGAAGAAATGTCTCTTCTCTCTTGAATGTAATATGCAATTTCATTTTCAAACGTTTTGAAATTCATGAAAATCTGAATATCCACCTCTGGATGGACATTTACGATCGTTTTTATTAAGTGAACAATGGAATACTTGCCTAGTTACGCCGAAATTCATCTTTCGCCTAGCAACACTTCTCCTGCAGCCGTACGGAAAAGTCAGTCATAGTTGACTTAGCAACTTTTTCTCCTTCAGACGGAGAGGTAGAACTTTTCGATGATCCTGTCAGTCGAAGAATGACGTTGTTATCATACGTTTAGAAATAAAAGTGTTTAATCTGATTTGAAAAAACAACGAAGGAGCCCAGAAACGTTGTGTTCAACCGAGTGTCTACTTTCATGGCATAATTCCCGCATGGGTGAAACAGCTGGCGTCTTCAGTTATAGATAAAATTAATCATACGTCAAAATTCTCCGCTCTCATTTTTATATTGGTCCGTTAATCAGAAATTCATAAAACTAAAATGTACCTACAACCCCTGAGATATTCTGCTGAATCTAATGTTCATATTCCTCAGTCCGGTCCTTATCAATATCAGGTGGATTTAACGTGAATTTCTTGTACTGCCCATTTCGATCAATACAGTCCTATAAATTATTTCTGGTCGATATTTTTATCCCGCGTGGCTGGTTGGCTGGGAAGTTTGAAATGGAACGGTCATTCCTATCTAGAACGCCATCGTTACGTCGAGAAGCCACATTTCCTGAAAATATTTGATGAGCAGGATCCATGAACTTTGTGCCATTATCAGAATTAGATCGAGTTCTGAATCAGAATTTTCATGAATGTCAGGATTTTCGATCATTTTCCCTTTTTCAAACTTTATGTGATAGATTTATTCGGAATAAACCAGAACTGTCGACTACATACTTATATAAATTAGAACAAATGAGATTTTTTGAGAACATCCACCGCAATTATGGCGGAAACAAAGTAGCACAAATGCAAGAATTCATTAACAATCAAAAGAAGTTAGCTTACCTGAGGAATCGCAAAATATTCTTGTTGAGGTGCCGACAAGAAGGAATTCGACCAAAACACGTGGATAACGGATTGAGAAGGATTAATCAACAACTATAGTATAAAGATGGAAAAACAGCACAGCAAGTGAAAAAATTTACGATTAAATTGGAACATAAAGTGACGAATATGGAGATAGAGTTAACACATAACAATGTGGGGCACTTAGAGAACAGACAAGAAAACCTTCACTCAACTTATTAGCACAGATATCCCAGAACTACTTTGGGAACAATTTTTGAGAAGAAACTCGACATCATACAGATCCTTCTTTAGAAGACAAGCCAAGAATGAGAACAAACTACAAAGGCTACTACAGGACCAGATAATCCAAATTGTCACACAATAAAAGTGGATAACAAACTTATCATCAACAGAATTACCAATGGATGTGGAAACGGTTCTATCGTTAGGACCTAAGTTCTGCCTCCCACCAACAAAAAACGATAGTAATAGTAATAGTAATAGTAAAAAGGGGTTACAGTTCACTGCGACCTTAAGGTCTATTGTGCCCCCTGACAGAGCTGTTATCATCGCGCCTCCTACAGCTCGCCCTCCAGTTCCAGAGATTTGATGAAATCCAGAATCTGGGACGGCTTCAAGGAGGATAACTCCCCACTTCTACAAGTTTCTTGTCCAAAGCACTCTTTCCTTTGGCTTGCAATGGGATAGCATTCCGTAACCAGGTGAATAGGAGTTTCTTCCTCCTCCCCACAGAATCTACACTCGTCAGTGTCTGATAAACCCATTCTCAACAGATGCTTTTTTAGGCGACAATGTCCTGTGAGAAAGCCAGTGAGTAGGTGAAGTTGGTTTTTACTGAGATCCAGATATTTTTTGGATCTAACAGTTTCAAAGTTCCGGAGGAACTTTTTGGAGTGATCCATCCCTGGGAGATTCCGCCAGAGTTTTTCTCTTTCGGTTTTCTCCTTCTTATAGGTGCATTTTCCTATACCACAGAAGGGTTCTGGGCCAGTGAGTGGTGTCTGTGCGCCCTTTCTGGCCAGTGTATTGGCCTCTTCGTTTCCTACGATTCCCGAATGACCGGGAACCCAGATTAAAGAGACCTTATTCTTCTTGCCTACCTCATTGAGTTTGTTTCGGCACTCCCAAATCAGCTTTGAGTCAATGACGTAGGAGCTCAGTGCTTTGATAGCAGCTTGACTATCTGTATGAATAGCTATATCGCACTTCTGATAGTTTCTTTCTAGATTTATATCTAGACATCTTGCGATTGCAAGTATTTCCGTTTGAAGGACGCTTGTACAGGAGCCTAACGATAGTGCACACTTGGTACTTGTCCCGTATATCCCAGCGCCAGCTCCTGTAGCGGTTTTAGAACCATCTGTATACCATTTCATTGTATTTTCTTTGAGATTGTAGTTGGTGTATTCCCTTTACCAATCCTCTCTTTTACTTAGCAGTGTACTGAAGTTCTTCTCAGTGCTTACTTTCTTGATCATAACATCACTAGGAAGGTTTGCAGATGAGGTGTAGTCATTCAGAGAGGACCAAGCTCTCTGAAACCTGACTTTCTCATTGCCTGCTCCTTCTTTAGATACTCTGAGGATGGCCTCATGGGCTACCCTATCAATCACTAGATGTAGAGGTGTGAGGTCTGTGATGATCTCAAGCGCCCTGGTTGGGCACGTTCTCATAGCTCCCGTGATGCACACACAGGCAAGCCTTTGTACTTTATCGAGCATTTTCCTCGTACTTGCCTGACTTGCCTTAGCAAACCAGGCTACTGCCCCATATGTGATTATAGGTCTCACAATCATGACGTACATCCATCGCAGTATTTTTGGGTTACAGCCCCAGTTCCTGCCGCATAGACGCCTGCATGCCATCAGAGCTCTTGTAGCTCTGCCAGTAGCATTATCAACATGCTTATTCCACAGAAGTTTGCTATCTAGTGTTATTCCTAGGTATTTGACTTCAGACCCCCACTCCAAGATATTTCCGTTTAATACTAACGTTTTCATGGCTGGAAGTTTCCTCTTCCGAGTGAACGGAATCAATGTGGTCTTGGTTGGGTTGATGTTAAGCCCCACTGACAAGCACCACTGCTCAATGATTCTAAGGCCCTTCTGCAATAGGTCGCAGAGAGTGCCTTCGAATTTGCCTCTAATTATTAATACTATGTCGTCAGCATAGCCTACACATTCGAAGCCAAGCTCCGTTAGCCTGTGTAGAAGTTCATCCACTACCAGGCTCCATAGGAGGGGGGATAACACCCCACCCTGAGGTGTTCCACGAGTAGCTTTGACGAAGACGGATTCCTCACCCATCGATGTCTCAGCTATTCTCGTCGTTAACACCTCATACATCCATTTTAAGATGGTATTATTCACTCAACAAAAAACGATATACAAGTCCCAAATCTCTCAGCTGAGATGGAAAAAGACCACAAAAATCATCAGTGGTAAAAATATAACAACAGCTAAGATAACCAATATAATCACCAACTATACAGGGTCTTTCACGAGGAACCTCACCCATATTTATACGGGAAACTACTGAACGTATTTTCATGAAATTCAGCACTTATAAGTATTTCACGATGCTGATGAAATCTAAAATATTTTCAAGGCATGAGCACCTCCGGTTTTTCCGGAAATGACGTCAACTTCGGTTTTCAAATTAGAACACCATTTTTTTATTGCAGAAATAGATTCCTTAGAAAATTTTAAGTTATTTTGATGTAACATTTTTCAGTTTTGGTTGGAAAATTCTCTCTGAGCGGGAAAATTCGAAAAAAAAAAAAAAAAAAAAAAAAAAAAAAAAAAAAAAAAAAAAAAAAATCGAAAATAGAGCTCCGCTGAAACAAGAACAAGGTTTTTGGATGGAAAATTTTCATTTTTGGGATTTTTCAAGATGTAAGATTGATGTATACACTTTAAAAATCGGAATCGCGATTCATGATACAGGGGGTGAAAAAATCGCTTTCAAAGTTAGGGATGACAAAATCGTGAAAAATCAATTTTTTCAAATTAGAACCCCATTTTTTTATGGCAGATATTAAATCTACGTTAAAAAATAATGTGAGTGTATGCATCACACCCTTGCCCTAAAATGGATATTTTCTGAGTTAATATCCACTTTAGGAACACCATCCAAATTTTGAAGAAGTCAGCATATTGGACAGAGAAAAATACTTAGAGAAAAGACTGTTCCTAGAGATGGTACGGATTTCCCAGAAGGAGCATTGTTTCAATGCTAGGAAAGACATCCAGAACTTGAGCAACATATATTCATTGTTGATCGAGTGGGATAAAAGAAAAAAGATTCAAATATTGCCAGGTGTTCAAAGTGAGGGTCTATAGGTATAGTGTCGTGATAGTTCGGGAATCTGATAAGTGTTTGTGATATGGTTTAAAAAGAAGAAAAAGAAAAACAAGTGACTTGGTGTCATTTGAATACAAGTAATAGAAGAATGAGGGGAATGAGGGACTCCTATTTATAGTTCAAAGACCAATGCGTAACTGTCTTTTTGTGTTTTTTGTTGAGCCATTTGAGATAGAAAATTGTAATGAAGACTAATTTACAATACAAACATACATCTCAATGTTTACACCCTAAATCCGGATAAATAGATATTTAACCATATGGGATCGATCGCTTGTACTGCAATATTTGTTCCATATGCCTTGATCTACAATACTCATTCTTTGTTCAAATAGTCTTAGGACTGATTTGTGATGAATCATTTATTATTGAAACAAAAACTTAGGTCAAATTTGGAAATTTATCTGGTGTTTTGAGGAGACAATAACCATGTCCTATTAACCTTCATTCATTTTTTCAGAATAAGCTCTCAAAAATGAACATTATATGATGACACATTTATTGCAGAACAAGTTAAATTCGAGAAAACATTGCAGACATCGTATGCCCAAGTCCAAAGATGTGGGTGTGTAGATTCAAGGAATGGGTTCTTTTTCTCACTATAGTCGAGAATGACAAATGAGAGCCCATTTTTGGCGGCTTAGCTAGGTGTTTTTTGATTCTGACACACAATCAATGATGGTTGATCTTTTCCTCTTTCACATAGAGGAGATGAACCTTATTCTACAGCTTGTCTTCAAAAACCCTAGGTTAGGGAGACAAGGAGTCAGTTGACAGCCAATTGTTGGTCAATCGTTATAGTAACCATACATATTGTAGATCACAACTGATAATAGTTTGTTCCTTGTGTAACGGGGTGGTTATTTGAATGAGAAATGTTCGGTTTTACTAGATTTAATTATGCCAAAAGTATCTAAAATTAGAAACATTCAAATGACAATTTTCTTAATACATGAAAGAACAAAATTATACTCCATTCACTTTTATAAAGTATCGCGGTTTGCCATGAAATTTTGACACATTTCACCGCGTATATTTTGAAAATGTTAGGTTATGGTCATTGCACTGTCAGATACGCCCACAACGTTGTCGTTTCTGCTAAAAAATCATAGTAATCACGTATTTATCAAAAAGTTCATTTACTTTGGAAAATTAATGAATTTGAGAAAATATTATGTTAATTCAGAAGACATTTAAATACACTTTTGCACAACCTGAAATACTCCAGCATGAAAATGTAGTAGTTCTACTCTACGAAACCTACGCCACAGTTTAATCTTCGAAGAACTAACTCCATTTACAAAGTTGAAAAAGAGTAAATAGAAAGTGGACTTGGCAATGTCGCTTGATTTTCACGAATGCCAACCTGCGTCTGTTTTAAGTGAAAAAACTTGATAACCTAAATCATGGCCAACCGCGATACTTTATAAAAGTGAATGGAGTATACCTACCTAATACCAAGCGATCTGGGTTATAATAATATTTTATAATAATTCAGAATGCAGCCAAGATGGTTATCAATACTCGGAACAAACAAGGATGAATTAAACCACTCATTAGCGCATATGTGCATACGCACCTACTAGAAAGAATAAATAGACTGCCCGACACATTTATGTTCCGCTACACTTGCTTATCATTTTAATAATAATAATAATAAATGACGGCTAATGACCAAAGCAGTCGATGCCGAATTATAATAAAAAAATTATAATAATGTTTATTTACGGACTTGCCATTTTTACAATAAGTATCAAGCTAGATCACAGATTATTTCTAGGTATATTTACAGGTGAAAGTGTCCTTAACTGCCCTCTCAAAACTATTCAGCGACATATGAAGACAGTCTAATTCGCACAGGATCATATTTCTACAGATTCTCTGCATGGGTTTATTTGCTGCATAGTTCTGATAATGAAATTCCAAGTGAAACATAGATCTAAGTCTAGTTACTCTACTTGGAACATGAAAGTTCAGTTTTTCTAACAAATTTGGAGATGATATTTGTCCATTAATTAATTTGTAAAAAAATGCAAGATCAAGCAGTGTACGCCTTTCCTCCAAAGTTGGTAAATTAAGAAGAGATAAAAGGCCATTATATTCAACATCACTTGAAGGAATATTTAATTCATAAGCAATAAATCGAAGGAACTTCTTTTGAACCCGTACCAACTGATCCTTATGACATTTGTAGTAGGGGGACCATATATTACTTCCATACTCCAACACCGACCTTATAAGAGAGCAATAAACAGCCTTTAAACAATAGATGTTATCAAATTCCGCGAAAGACTACGCTTTAAGAAACCAAGAAGCTTGATAGTCTTATTTGAGATAAAGTCAAAGTGACCTCTACAACTTAAGTGGCATTAAGAAATGAAAGATTAACGTGAACCACCTACCCGAAGGCTGTATGGCCACGGCCACCATTAGGCCCGGGATTTGGATACGCCAAATCAGCGCGACCCGTCTAACGACGGCTCTGCCAGTCCGGCTTCGGCTCCCAAGACCTAGACTCTTCCTTTATCGCTTTCATTCCATCTCTGCTGCCACACCAACCTCAGTGATTCTTTCATCCCTCTTATGCTCTCAGTGGGATCTTCCCTTTCAGCGACAAACTTTCTATCGAATGCATCCAGGGGCAAGCCCCTTTTCAATCTTCCTCGAACACCCATTCCCACAGCCACAAGATCCCACGGTGCCTTACCAAGCAACACATTCATGGCTTCGGTGGACACTGTTCTACATACTCTCAAGCATGCACTCAGTACCACCCTCTGACATCTATTTATCTCGTCCCTTGCATACCCGTACGTCATGGCCTTATACCATACTTCCACCCCATACATGGCACATGCTTGAAACATGCCACCATATATCACTTCCATAGCTTTCCTTTGCAAACCCCATTCTTTCTTAAGGACACGCCCCAAGCATCCTGTTAGCTTAGCTAACTTATCCCTTACATCCGAGAAGTGCCCAAAGAATCTGAACCCTTCTTCTACCCTGACACCCAAGTACTTAGTACTTCTTACATACCTTACTGCCTTCTCATTCAGACGTACGTTAGGTGGCCGATTTGCGGCCAACTTCCCTTTCATCAACATGCACACTGTCTTCTTTTCAGAGACAGTGACACCGGCCTTGATAGCCCACTCATTCAGTAAGCTCATACAATTAGTCGCCCTCAGTTCCAGCTGGAGGCGACTGCTCCCATTCACAATGAAGAGCACATCATCGGCATATGCTAAGACCTCGCACCCCTCCATATCAAACGACTCAAGCATGTCGTCGAGACAGATGTTCCACACCTTGGGGCCCGCTATAGACCCCTGCGGACACCCTCTCGTTACCTTTCTCGCTATGCTCTCATGCTGACCAATCACCCTTACTTCTCTTTGTGAGAAGTAACTTTCCCATAGTGCCATTTCCTCACATTCGACTTCATTCAGTCGGTTCAGAATGTACTTCCATTCCAGGTAGTCGAAAGCCCCCTTAAAGTCAACAAATATGCCAAGGACATACTTGTCCGGTGACTCCCTAACCACCTTCTCAAACATAAGCCAGGCGTCGACAGTAGATCTTCCTTTGGTGAAGCCGTACTGTCTCGCACTGGTATCGCCAATCTTTCTTTCCAATCTATTTATCATCAGTCTCTCCAAGATCTTACCAAGGACAGGAAGGAGACAAATCGGTCTGTATGATCCCACCTCATCCCTGTGTTTATCCAGAGACTTCAGCAGGACCACAACCGACGCCACCCTCCACCTCCTAGGAAATCTCCCCTCAGACAAAATTGTGCTGTACATTGACAGCACGAATTCAGGCACGCTTCTCCATACAGCCTTAACCATCTCGGGATATATCCCATCCATGCCTGGGGATTTCCCATTTTTCTGTCTCTTGACAGCCTCATCTACTTCTTGCATACTGAGCTCCTGTATCTCATATGCTCTAGTCTCTCTATCGCCAATTCGCACATCATTCGAGCTGGGGAAAAACCTGTTCAGCAAGACATTCATTGTCTCATTCCAAGTTTTCGTCACGAGTGTTCCCTCTTTCACTCCGCATATCTGAGGCTTGTGCCTCCTACCCATGCATACTTTATACACCTCTCCCCACGGATTGGTGTTGCCCTCATATTCGACAAACTTCTCCCAGTCTCTCTTCTTGCACTCGAGTATTTCTCTCTTATACAAGCGTCTGAGACTGAGATAATTTGATTTGGCCCTCTCATCAGGTCTCTCTTTCTTCCTATCTTTCTGATATGCCACTCTCGCCCTTCTCACTTGTGCTTTCCTTTTGCTCAGAGCAGTCGTCCACCAAGCCACCTTGCCTAGGGTACGAACTGGTCTCTTCAACATAGTCTCATTGACACCCGTGATCCAACTTTCCATCTTGCATACTTTCTCATCGGCCGTCAGACCGTCATATTGGTGTAAGCCAAAATTTTCGGCCTCAAGCCTAATGAGACTCATATATCTTAGCCAATCAACTCCCCTTAATCGCCACTTATTCTCATTCATCTTATGCTCAACCATCCTACCATGCCTTTCCAGGGTGATCAGTATACCGTTATGGTCACTGATACTCCAGTCTGGCTTGACACTCCAAGTGAGTGTGTACCTCGCATCTAGCCTTTCATTCATGAGAGTCAAATCTATGTCAGATTCACCTCTCGGACCACTGAAGGTATACCATTCAGATCTCTCGTTTACAACCAGGAGCTCTTTTTCCCTTACAAACTCCTCAATCGCAACACCTCTTTGCACACTTGCCCCATACGTGCTCATCCCCTTGCTATGCCACAAGGAGGATGTTGCATTCACGTCCAGTCCTATGAGGACTGGATTATTACCTATCATACCTAACATTCGTTCTAAATATCCCAAGTATGGTTCTATTTCCTCACTAAACTGGCAATAGATTGACGCCAAATACCCCTCATATTGCTCATTTCTGAACCACACGCATACCCCGTAGTCATCAGACAGTTCCAGCACAGGTACGACGTCACCCTCGTGGTTGTTAATCACGATGGCCGCCCCACCCGACCTAGATCCAAAACACCCTGAAGGCACTGGGAAAGCCATGCACCAAACCATTCCTGACATAAGGCTCCTGCAGCAAACATATGCTCAACCTTTCACGCACCATGCAGTCGCCTATTTCACTCATGATGCCGTAGCATCTTTGCCCATTCAACTGCAGGATCTTCAGATGTGTCATGGCTTATATGCCATCACTCATCCTAGCCTTAAGCCATTTGTCCTTTCGTTTATAGAAGGGACATTGTACTAATAGTACTAATAGTACTATGTCCCTCTCCTGTCTTCCCTTTCGCTCTGCACGTTCGGCAAGACTCACTCTCTTTGCAGTCCTTTACGACGTGCCCCTCCTTACCACATTTTCTGCAAGCCTGTGTTTTCAGCTTACAATCTCTCACAAGGTGTCCTATTTCCAGACACCTATGGCACCTTTTAACATTATCAAGGCCGCGCACTCTGCAGGCCCGGAAGTGAAGGTATACCCTCTTCTCCCTGAGCCATGCCGCTTTCAACATTGGTGGTACTTCTAATACCACGTTGCCCACTTCATTCTTGGAGTTCCTACTCCTTATTCTTTCAACCTTGTGAAACTCTTCCACTGTCATGCTCTCTACGTTCTTTCGGTAGAGCTCATTTAGGAGCTCCACTTCAGCCAAACGAGAAGGAACATCAAAGATGATGACCTTCTCCCCCAGTTTCCTGGGGCTGCCCACACACAAACCAGCCTGTTGGAGCTTTTCACACTCCTTCAGGCTTTTCAATTCGTCCTGGGATGTTGTCTCAATGACAACTCCCTTCCCGTCCTTGCACTTCCTCACAGCCTTAACTCTGATGTTAAGGTCAGTGCCCACCTCTGTCAGAAACCGCTGCTTGACTTCTTCGCTCCCAAGGCTACCACCCGCGTCTTTTACCACGCAGGCGTAGCTCTTAGGAGCGACCTTCGCCACCTTTTTACTAATATTCTGGCGGGGTGCCCTTGCGGGAACCTCCACCTTCTCAGCCACCTCTTTTTTGGTTTCACTTATGCCAAGGTTGCCCTTGAGCACTCGTGCCTCCCATTTCTCCTTCTCTTGGATGACGCCTCTCATCCTTTTCCTCTCATTCATGATCTTAACGATCATTGCCTCATACTCAGCGACCTTCGATAGAATGAAGGCCGCACCATTCTTTGTGATCTTGTGGGAGTCGTCCAGGACGTACTCCCTCAAGCTATCACCAACCTCAGCCATCTTACGGCGGACTTAAGTGGCAGTCAAAATAAACACCCAAGTCCCCAAAAATCTCCACAACCTCCAAAGACTGGGACCCTATTTGGTACTCGAATGTGACTGGCCGCCTACCTCGATAATATGTCATTGCTCTACATTTTTTCAAGTTCAAAATCAAACCATTATCAACACACCATTTTGAGAGATTGCTTAAGTCATCTTGCAACAGAGCACAATCATAAGTGGAATTTATAAGTTTGTAAATTTTTAAATCATCTGCATAAAGAAGTTTATCACTATTAAAAAAAAAACAGTTTCCTATATCATTAATAAAGCAAAGGTGACAAATGTCCACCCTGCGGGACACCGGACGTCACATCAATGGTCGATGACAAACAGTGATTCAACTTTACGACCTGAGTTCTCTGTGTCAGGTAGCTTTCCAGCCAAGCCAATATTTTTCCATGAAGTCCAGCCTTCGACATCTTATCCAGAAGAACCGCATTTTTTCAAATTAGAACCCCATTTTTTTATGGCAGATATTGAATCTACGTTAAAAAATAATGTGAGTGTATGCATCACACCCTTGCTCTAAAGTGGATATTAACTCAGAAAATATCCATTTTAGGGCAAGGGTGTGATGCATACACTCACATTATTTTTTAACGTAGATTCAATATCTGCCATAAAAAAATGGGGTTCTAATTTGAAAAAATTGATTTTTCACGATCTTGTCATCCCTAACTTTGAAAGCGATTTTTTCACCCCCTGTATCATGAATCGCGATTTCGATTTTTAAAGTGGATACATCAATCTTACATCTTGAAAAATCCCAAAAATGGAAATTTTCCCTCCAAAAACCTCGAAGTTATTCTTGTTTCAGCGGAGCTCTATTTTCGATTTTTTTTCGAATTTTCCCGCTCAGAGAGAATTTTCCAACCAAAACTGAAAAATGTTACACCAAAATAACTTGAAATTTTCTAAGGAATCTATTTTTGCAATAAAAAAATGGTGTTCTAATTTGAAAAACGGAAGTTGACGTCATTTCCGGAAAAACCGGAGGTGCTCATGCCTTGAAAATATTTTAGATTTCATCAGCATCGTGAAATACTTATAAGTGCTGAATTTCATGAAAATACGTTCAGTAGTTTCCCGTATAAATATGGGTGAGGTTCCTCGTGAAAGACCCTGTAGAGCTAGATATTGAGATATTCCATCGATTGAAATTTCGTATGAATGTAGAATAAATCGATCAGAAGCAGTCAAGCTGAACTGAAATGATTGACGAATTTCGTAAAACAACGGAATTTTTGATGGTTATTCACTGAGGAGCGTCGAAATGATTATGTAATATTCAGCAGACCCTGACCGCAACTGTTTAGTGACGTCGTTGTTATAGCAACATTCATTGTCAACCTAGGCAATTATTTAAAGGTTCGTTTCTTTTTCCTCATCCTCTTATAATAAAAAGCCATTTCGGACGTGTGGTAACCCAGTTGGTGTAGGTTCACAAATCACAACACTATGTTATATGTTGAATATAATTTATTTAATTAACTTAAGAAAGTATAATAATATAACACCCAAATCGCTTCAGTACTTAATATCGACTGGCTCTCGATACCCTGTGCCGTACTTCGTATTCCGCATTCCGTGAGTCACCTGCGTTAGTCACTCGCAGGCTGTCACAATCCGTCCTTTCTTTTCAGCTTCAAAGGTTTGAGTGGTCCACATCCTTCCCCAAGTATCTGCTCCGGGGCTGCACCTGATGCGTCTGTCGATGCTGAAAATGAGGGAGATATGTTTTCAGGTGGTGAGGAATCTGGGAGATGACTTCCTAATTCGCCTAGAACCTTCTTCAAATGGGAAACATGGCGCCTCATTATTTCCTCATTTCTCAATAAGGTGGCTTCATTCCCTTGTATTTGTATTACCTCACAATCCTGTTGATTATACCTTGGTGTCAATTTATGAGGTTTCAAAATGTTCTGCACTAGGACTTTGTCTCCTGGTTTAATGCAATGTTCTTTGGCACCTCTAGCCCTATCTCCTTCTTCTTTACCTCTTTGCTTGTTCAATATGTCATTGTCTAGTGCCTCTTCGTCTCCTCTTTCTATCATAAGATCGGATATTGATGGAATTTTATCGCGGATATTTCATTTGAATAGCAGTTCCGATGGAGATTTTCCAGTGGTTCCTTGAGGAGTTACGTTATACATTAAGGTGAACTTTTGTAATTCGGATCTGTAGTCTAACTTATCTGCGTGAGCTATCTGTAGCCTTTTTACTAATGATTTGTTCATATTCTCCACTAAGCCGTTTGCTTGGGGCCAGTAGGGTGGGGAGTGAATGAGTTGTATGTTGTATTCACTGCAAAAGTTTTTAAATTCTTCGCTCACAAACTGTCTACCTTTGTCTGACCTTATGGATTTTGGAATGCCCAGTCTTGAAAATATTTCCTTGAGGTGACTGATTATTTTTGCCGATGTTGTTGTTCGTAGAAATTTAATTTCATGATACCTGGAATAGTAATCGATAATAGCTAGAATCAACTCATGATTTGGTAGGGGCCCCAATAAATCAATTGCTAGAAATTCCCAAGGCCCCTCGGGAAATTTGTGCCTGGTCATCGGTGGTTGTCTGTTTGGCTGTGCTACTAGAAGGCAATCGCGGCATTGCTTGACAAATTTTTCGACTTGCCTATCCATTAGAGGCCACCAGACTTTGGACCTTAATCTTCTTTTCATGACAGTTTCACCCGGGTGTCCTTCATGCGCTAACTCTAAAGTATGCTGTCTCAGGCTTGTGGGAATTACTATCCGGTTTCCACGCAACATTACTGGGCCAAATGTTGTGAGTTCTAGTCGAAATGGAAAATATATATTTCTGTCTGAGCATTCCCATGCGTCATCATTGATCTTAGCCACGGCATCAAGTATCTGAGGGTCCAATTTGCTTTCTGCCACTATTTTTGAGATGCGCATGGCAGTTGGTGTGAATTGTTCTACGATGCTATAAATGTGTTGTTCTTCCTCCTTATCAAATGATGAGTCATCCCCCAACTTGCATAATCTCGATACCGAGTCTGCGATGTTGAGTTTACCTGACTGAAATATGACCTTAAATTTGAATGCCTGAAGCCTAAGTACCCATCTCTCGATTCTCGCTGGTGGTCTAGAAGTTGGTTTAAAGATGGCTTCAAGGGGTTTGTGGTCTGTGACCAACTCGAATTCTAGACCGGCGAGGTAGAAGTAAAACCGCTCTACTGCCCATACAAGCCCAAGGCTCTCCTTCTCAGTTTGAGAATACCGCCGCTCCACGCTTGACAAACTTTTGCTTGCGAACGAAATAACTTTTGGTGTTTCATCAACGAACTGTAGTAAGACAGCTCCTAATGCCACTGGACTAGCATCGGCAATGAGTCTTGTTCTTCGCGCTGGATCAAAATAACCTAATGTAGGCGGCGACGTCAAAGCTTTCTTATGCCTTGTAAAGTTTTGCTGATGAGAGTCACTCCACGTAAATTTTGCCTCTTTTCTTGTTAGTTGTCTCAATGGATCCGTTAAGGTGCCCAAGTCTGGGATAAATTTCCCAACATAAGTTACAAGGCCCAGGAAACTTCTTAGTTCTTCTTTGGTCGCCGGTGGTCGAAAATCCAATATAGTTTTTATTTTCTTGTGGTCTGCGTCGATTCCATTGCTTGATAGATTATGTCCTAGAAATTCCAGTTGTTTGACTTTTGTGAGGCATTTTTCTTTATTTAATAGGACGTTGCTCTTTTGAAAAACGTCCAACACGTCTTGAAGACATTTATTGTGTTCTTCCTCAGAGTTCCCAAAAACGATTATATCGTCCAGATAATTAATACAATTCGTACATGATGACAAAAGTCCTTCGAAAACACGCTGGAATATTTCTGGAGCTGAGTTCACACCTAGCATTAATCTTGTATAGCGGAACATCCCTTAATGTGTGATGAAAGTTGTTATTGGACGACTCTTCATATCCAATTCTGATTGATGGTAGGCATTTGTAAGGTCCAATCTAGAGAAGTACCTCGCATTCCTTAGCTTGGTAATCAAGCTATCAAAAGTTGGTAAGGGGTAATTTTCCCTTAATATCGCCTGATTAGCGCGGCGCATATCGATGCATATGCGGATGTCCCCGTTTGGCTTGAAAACGATAACCATTGGTGAAATCCAAGAACTTGGCTCCGTTACTTTTTCAATTATGCCAGATTCTAGTGCTTCTTTGAGCTTCTGCTCCACTTTTTCCTCGATAGAAATTGGAACACGTCTCACAGGTTGTTGCACACTGGTTTTCCTGAAGGATAAATAGTAAGTTTCACAACGATATTTTTGATTTTAGGGAAGATTTCCGCAGCGGCCACCTGATTAACTTCAAACCCTAGTTTTAATACGCCTAACCGCTTCGCTGTGTGTTTTCCCAACAAAGATATGTCACCTTTTTCTACCACGTAAAATGGAGCTATTAATTCCCGGGTTCCTTGTAGATCTATTGTGGCTAGGAATTTATTCTTTACTTTGATAGGATTTCCTGTTGCATATGGTTTTAATACATCTCCAACCTGGTCATCCACGTTCCATACTGTGGCTTTCTCATTGACGAGCCGATTCTAGTCTAAACCACAAATAATATTTGCTCTAGAACCAGAGTCACTGAGGAATGTTATTTTAACTCCACCAACGTTGCATGTGACCATATCGTCGCGTGTCATTTGTTCATCTTCAATCCTGAAGCATTCAAAATTATGAATTTCATTATCAGGGTCGTGTGAGTCGATTTCTTCGGCGTCTACGAAGTTAACTCGCCGCCGCTTACTACTCGAAAAAGTTGGTTTTAACCTCGATTTGCCTGAAGATGTTTTGCAGCAGAGTGCAAAGTGCCCTTTTAATCCACATTTGTTGCATTTAGAGCCTCTGGCTGTACATGACTGAGAGAAGCTAAGGTGACCGGACTTCCCACACCACCTTGTACATTTATTTTGACGTCCCTCATTGCTAGGTTCATAGCTTTTGACTGGTCACCTATATCTGTTCGTGAACCTGACAAATCTCTATAACTTCTTCCAACGTGTGTTCCTTTTCCAATAACTTTTTCTTCAAGTCGGTGGAGGCCCAACAATCGATTATTTTATCTTTCATATTAATCTCTGTGGATTCCTTAGCAGTGTTCCCAAATGAGCATTTGGCAGCCTGCTGACGAATTTTCAGCATAAATGTATTGAAGAATTCACCATCTTGGGGTTTAAGACTCCTAAAAACATGCCTTTCGAATGTTGAGTTTTGCTTCGGAGAAAAATGGCTTGTTAGTTTCTCAATCAGAACTTCGAAAATGTCATTGTTTTGTTCAGGAACGTATGTTTCTATTGCTCCTGGGATATTATAGGCTACTTCCTGCAGTTGTACACCTCCCAAGTGTAGAAGTTTATTCCTCTTCCTGACGACATCGATAATGTCTTCTGACGCAAGGTAAAGTTCCAACGCTCTCAACCACTTTTCCCATTCGCTCCTCAATACAGCCTTGTCTATATTCTGACACAAAAACGGTCGTATGCCAGGCTCTGACATTGTCGTATTAGTTTTCCTGTAAGACAAAGCAAAACTCTCTTTTAGACTTTCTAATAATAATATTCGAAAGATAAGTAGTGGAGTGCCTGGAACATTCAAGCTCGGACTAGAGTTATAGTGAATGAATTGATACGATCGATGTGGGATATTGTTTTTTAAATAATAAATTGCAATGTTTACCCATTTTTTTGTGTGCAATTCATTTTTTCATTGTTTAAACAAATTATTATAAAAAATTAATGTTTGACCATATATTTTCACTTTAAACAGTAATTTTTTTGTATTTATATGTTGAATCTCACCTGAGTAGACATTATAGGAACATTTTTCAAAGATACCTCTGAATAAAAATACCAGTGGGGATCTCGAACGTGGAGGGGAGAGCGGAGCGACAGCTGCTATTATCTCTTAAAACGGACTCCCGCACTACTCGTGTATTTGGCGAATATTTGCCACTTGCCTATATTCGGCATGTAGTGGGAGTGTTTCACTCGGCCAATACTTGTCAATCTTGTCATTCAAATTCGAAACTTCGTCTACTTGCCAAGTACGCAAATAATTGCGTACTTGCCAAATATACGAGTAGTGGGAGTCCGCCTTAATATATAAAATTCTCCTGTCTGCATCTTTGTTACCGAACTCCTCCGAAACGGCGAGACCGATTTTCGTGAAATTTTGTGTGCATATATCGGGTAGGACTGGGAATCGGCCAACATCTATTTTTCTTCCCCCTGAATGATAAGGATGGGCCACCCCTAACTTTTTTTTTTAATTTTTTCGGACAAAATTTTTTACTTTTATTCTTTTTATGATACGGCATACATAAATACATATAACCCTAAATTTTCACCCCTCTACGATTAACCCCTTTTTCTAATACAACCTAACCTAACCTAAATTGAACTCTTTCAGGCTAGATTTTTATTTTTTTTGGCCAACATCTATTTTTCATCCCCCTGAAGGTTAGGGGTTGTCCACCCCTAATTTAATTTCTTTTGAAAAAATTTTCATTTCAATTTTTTCATGATACAGCATACAAAAATACATATAACCGTAAAACTCTAGAATGGATCGTTTGACGACTCAAATTGGCCCCTTTGCTTTTTTTTGGCATTGCTGACTATACATCAATTCAATTTTTTTCAATTCAATTTATTTTTCAACATTATGCAAAACAACAACAATTTGACTATACACAGTTACAAAAACCCCAAGTAAACCCGCGAAACACACCTAGGCAATATGCCTGTTTGTGTCATTTCGCCAGCTCATCGGAAGCTTATAATATGCAGTTGCACAAATTATGCACTGTGGCGGCCAACAATGGTGAAGGAGACAGAAAACATACAAAAAAGAAAAAAAAATGTAACATATGATGGAAGTGTCGGTCAGGAGGTCATAGAACATATAAATAAATTAAGTTAAAATACTTAAACGGATTAAAACCTAACCTAACGGTTAGTGATATTAACGGCATTGGTAGATAAAGATCATGAAATATATTTTCTAAAACCGCATCCCGAGGCAAAGTTCAACAGAAGATATTTTCATCGAAATGTTTAGAAAAATCATTACCAAACTGTAAAGAACATATTCTTTTTTTACATGCCTTCACGGGTTGTGACACTACTTCTGCATTTTTCAATAAAGGAAAAATTAAGTTTGCCAAAAATTTTGAGAAACGGATTGATTTACAGGACTCAGTAAAAGTATTTAAAAATATCAATGAAGACCCCAATAATATATTGCAAGCAGGTGTGGCATGTATTTTGAGTTTATATGGCGCACCGTCTAACACTCATGATTTAAATACATTAAGGCTCAATTCTCTCATAAAAGCAACAGCCAAAAATACAAGTGTTCTTTTGTCATCACTGCCTCCAACGTTTGAGCACCTTAAAAGAGTGTACCTACAAATTCAGATATGGCTAGGTAATTACGTAGTTATTGAAAATTGGGGATGGAAGTATTCCAATAACATGTACATCCCAATAACAATGAATCAATTACCTGCTCCGTATAATTTATTGCAAATGTTATTTTGTAATTGCAAAAAGGGATGTGGAGCTGCGTGTGGATGCAGAAAAAGTGGTTTATACTGCTGTTCACGCCAAAGTGAACGCTTAGAATAAAATATTTAGAATTTTCAAAATTCGAATATTTAAATTAATTTCTCTACAAAGGAATTCCCATGTGGATCCTCCTTTATGTATAAGAACAATTCGTCAGCTGTGGAGTGCCGCATATGTCGTATATTTGTTTCCTTCTCATTTTTAATTCAGTTCATTGATTGACTTCATGAATATTTCTGCATCCGTTAATTCCAAATTTTCTGCTTCCTTTTCGTGAATTCGGAAAAGTTTAGTTTTCCTGTGATTCGCAAGTTTTAGTGATTTCGATTCAATCGAGTTACATTCTTTCAAAACTTTAATTTGTGCGAATTATTTCGAACAAAAAAAAAGTGTTACCAGTGGCGTGGTTATTTTATAATACTACAAGGATAAGTGTACACAATTTGACATTTTTAGCAACGGATTTTCACGTCAGCTTCATTCCATATTCGTTTGACGAGCTCGTGCAATCTTTATATAGGAATAGGAGTCGTCGACGGAATCCTGTTTGTTGATATATAGGTAACTATATTTCATTTGTTATTTTTGAGTGCATTTATCCTTTCATTTGTGTTGGGTTCAATTAATTACATATATTATACAGTCCACAGCTCTATCTCTTTCTCATTCAAAAAATTATATTTCGAAAAATAAAACCTAAAATAATTGAACCACACTTTCAGTTGGTTAACTGAAACTCGCCCCAACAACTGCAGTGTAGCATGTCTACAGTGCAGCGAAAATAATTGTTCCAATACTTCACCCATTATACAGATAGATGAAGTAGAAGAAAATATTTGATGTTGACAACAATGTTATATATTTAAATAAACGGATTTTGTACTAATAATTTTATTTTCATGGTCGTAATTAATTACATTATTTCTTTAAATGTACACAATAGAGTACGTTTCATTTATAATTGAACTGGCCGAGAAATTCCATTGTACATAGCAGCTGTCGCTCCGCTCTCCCCTCCACGTTCGAGATGCTGCCTACTGATATTTTTATTCACAGGTATCTTTGAAAAATGTTTCTATATGTCTACTCAGGTGAGATTCAACATATAAGTACAAAAAAATTACTGTTTGAAGTGAAAATATATGGTCAAACATTAATTTTTTATAATAATTTGTTTAAACAATGAAAAAATGGATTGCACACGAAAAAAATGGGTAAACATTGCAATTTATAGTTTAAAAAACAATATCCCACATCGATCATATTCTTTTATTCACTATAAATCTAATCCGAGGTTTTACGGTTTTGCATGCTCCAGACACTCCACTAAAGATCACTATCTGCTATTATCTTATATGTTTGTATTTTTTCAAACTCAAAAAAACAAAGGTGAATATTATGGTGACAGCTGCGCTGAATCACAAGTTACCGATAATGTTAGTTATGCAGCCAGGGTTATCGCCCTTTTTTTACATTTTGTTGAGTTTCGAAAAAAATTATTTCTATTGAACGAAAGAGCTCAAGAGTGTAACTATAATGTTGTAATATAATATTGTCTTTCTAACTAAGGAAGCAAGAAATCCTAAATCTCGATCAATAACAGTTCCAGTACTTATTTATTTTCCTGTGGCTCACATTATTCTGTGGCTCACATTATTCTGTGGCTCACATTATTCTGTGGCTCACATATCTCTATGGCTCACACCGTCCTATGGCTCACATATCTATCTCTGTTGCTCACAGTACCCTATGGCTCACATATCTACCTCTGTGACTCACAGTACCCTATGGCTCACACTATTTCGTGGCTCACAACTATTTGATTTTCTTTTGTATTAAGGAGGATGATAAGACCAAATAAAGCTTATTTCTATTCTTTTTTTTTCATCCCACTGATATATAATCTGGTCCTTGTAGCCATGTCTTCACACGTGCCATATGCCATGTATTGTTTGATTCAAGAAAACAGTTTGTAATTCTCTCTTTCAAAAGAATATATATACAGGGTGAGTCTTTGACTTGTACATATATTTTAACTGAAGATTCCTCTCATCAAACGAAACACTTTTTTCCTATACCATTTTTCAAAATTCGGTTTGGTTTCGAAGATACAGGGTGTCGAAAATCCACGAAAAAAACACTTTATTGTCCATATCTTCATAACCGTTATTTCGAATGAACTCAATTTTGGTTGATTGGTTACTCTATTCATGGTGCATATTTCTCAATCGAAACTTATTCAATATCTCTCCTGGTATGAAAGTTACAGGGTAGTCGACTCATCAATACACGCAAAAACACCATAAAACCACTTCAAAAAGATAAACGGTTCATAGTTTCGAAAGAATCAATCATTTAAGAAACTAAAAGTATTCTTATGTTTTTTCAATAAAACGCGTCGTTTTCGAGTTATTTCCAATTTTACGCGATAAAATTTGACGAAAAACTCAAAAATCATAAGAAAAATCTAGATGCAACCCTGGAATTATAATATCACCGAATCGAAGATGTATTAATATTCTGTAATCGAATTCAAAATTAACAATGTTGTCAGAATGTTTGGTATAATTTTCATTTGGAAAGACGGACCTAATAAGTACTAAAATCTCTATGATGGATCTCTACATCGAACGCTTTCGATGTAGAGATGTGTGATAATGAAATTCCACAAATTTGGTAGATAAAATTGAATAGGTTGTAGCTGCCGACTCAGCTAATTGATTTTAATATATCATATTTTCATGTACGTATAAAATTGAGTTCTGAAGAGCAGGAAATTTCTCAAAGATCCTGATTGAAGTTCACAACCGATTTTTTTTTCGAAATTATACGTCCAGTTTATGAAAATTCATTCGTTTGTCCATCCTTCGAGAAAATATTGAAAATAAATGTTAGTGAAATAAAAAACTCAGGTATATGAATCATGAATATCGATACAAACCTGCACGTATAAAATTAAAAGTAACGGAAAATAAAATATTACTTTTATACTTAATTAATCAGTTGCGGTGTTCCTATCTGAACAATGTCCTCTGCCATAATTCGCAAAAATCCTAACTGGGACAATGAAACAAGAACCAACTAGGCTGAATTTTTCAGCCATTTTACACAAAACAACACTAGTAAGTAATAATGCACTCCAAATCAGCCTGCAGATATTTCCTCAAAACTTCCACGAAAAAAAGCGTTATCTAAAGTTCGTGCCCAAATTACACGTTGAAAATCGGGTCGTATAATAAATACACCACCCAAATTAATCGTCATTTAGCTGACCGAATCAGTTTTCATACCGAAATAAATTACGCGGGAAATGATGACTTCTGCGAAGCCACAGAGAATCACGAATAGGCGCTTTACGCGTGCGTCGTATATTTTTCCGCGGGAAGAAGGGATATGTCATTATGTATCTATGGTTACCTCATTTGGGATTTCACTTTATGCTGCCGATTAACCAATCACAATACATATTTCATATCGCACATGCGCAATAGTTCTCCGGAAGTTTGGCAGAACCACAGCCTTCTCTGTAGCTGTGGCTTCTGTTAGTTCTGTTGTGGCAGAACGCTTTCAAGGATTAAGTGCTATGGCATCCTACTGAGTTTATGTTGAGAGTAGTAAAATGTCACAACACACTAGATCATGAATTTATTTGTGCACACGCCAATAAATTATATGCTGTTTCCAAATGATGTCTGATCATATTCATAAGTGAAAATAATATTAATTCACTATTTATACCAGAAAGTTAGTCATGCTCTATCCCTATACTACATGAACATTTAAGAAATAAAACTGCTGTAAATCATTCGAAATGTTGAATAGGCAAAAAACAATTTTTCATAAGTTACTAGTTTCAATAGTTACCATATAAATGCTGATTTTGTTATGATAAAGTTATACTCACCTTACTAGTTTTCTTACAGGAATTAAAAAACGCACTGAATTAGGGACATTTTAATATCAAATTTAATTAATTTCAATAATTCTATCATGAATCTCAGGTAGTAATTCTTATATCTAATGTAATAACAATTAGGTATCCAGAAAGGGAGAGAAAAGGAGCTTCAGTCTATTGACGATCATCTTCCAAAACCCAAGTAATGTTGGATTGCACAGAGCACATATTTCCCAAGTTTGTGCTTCTTCAAATCCCAATGAATGATCTTATTTAAAAAAATCCATATGTGTACATATGGATCATATTCCATGATTGTATGGCTGGATTGGCCTCTTTGGTATTTTTTAGGTCTAAGCAGGTTGGATGAACTTTTCAATCTTTTCTATCCACACAGTACACCAAGAAGGTATTATGCAATGTAGAGGATTTTCGCTTTTGCGGTATTTCATAGTTTATTTCTTCAAGCTACTTCAATTATCTTCAGTTTGATCGTATTGAAATTTCACAGCAACTAACATAATATGCATTTCATTAAAGCCTTCAATTTACTCAAAGATTCTAGATACCTCTTTGTTTTTACAGATATTAATCTGAAGCGATTACATCTATTTCTTTGGGCATCCTGAAGTAATACACAGTGCCCGTTTCACAATACTGAAAAGGAAACTGTTATTTGCCATATAAAAATTTCAATATTTGATTACTTTACCGTCTGTCAGATCTTTTGACTTGTGTATTCAGCTCATTTTCTTCGATATTGATAGTTGGTACACTTATTATCATTCAATGAATCAATCTCTGAATAAATTGACAACAGCGTTATCTCGTCCTCTAAAATATGTTTTGATACACCGTGTTTATTCCATCAGTTCCGGCAGTAATACATCATAATTCCGAGCTATTTCACAACTCAAATTAATATGATAATGCATAATGCAATTAATGCCTCACATACATTCTTATAACCCATTCTCTCGTTAGAGAAATTCTAATTTTTTCTAACCTCTAATTAGTTTCGACCAGAGATATCTCACGTCAAAGAGCAACCTCACGTCATAAGTTATGTAACAGAACTACCACAGATGATATGTGAAGTAGAAGAACTGAATAGAGGAAATGGTAATTTGAGAATTTTGAGATGGGTCGATTCCCCATGTAAAGGAAGGTGATCTATTTCTATGGTGGAATTCATAGATATGTATTTATTTAGTAATGTCAGTAATGTTATCCGAAAAATTCCTTAGAATCAGAAATATTGGTAAACCTGGCAACGTACACGTCAAAGTTCTGTGAATTTTCCCAGAACATTTTATCGTTGGTATTTCTATGATTTTATTAACATTGTTTTGAAGGTTATAGCTTGATCAAACTCATTAATTGAATTGAAAATCACTATTTACAGGATATTTATGGGGATATGGAGAAAAATATGAACAAGTTATTAGTGTTTACAAACTAATCTTCAGGAAAATCGAAGAAGGAACTTAATTCGATAGAAGAAATTGGCTTTTCAATTGTAGAAGTAACCCTTCTAAACTAACTGTTTTTGATAAGAAATATCGTGTTTTTAACATTCTTATTCGAATAAGGTTAGTACTTGAGTATTTCCTAAATGTATCAACTCAATTTCAATCGAGAAATATGCTTTGCATCAATTCCAGAAGAGCTTTTCAGGAACGTACTGAGCCCAATTTTTTTTTTCAAATGGCTATATCTCTTTAACCGAGCCGAATTCGAAAAAATGGAAAATGAAAAAAAGGTTTCATTTGACCTCAAGAATCTTCAGTTAAAATATATGTACAAGTCAAAGACTCACCCTGTATATATATATATATATATATATATATATATACAGAATCCAGCCTTACGAGAGCCATACATTGCGGTTTTACCATCATTTCGACGTCCGCTTGCAATCCGGCGTCCGATATACGGACGTCGAATTGTCTTGCTCAATTCTCAGTGTATTTTGACGTAATGGCACGTCCTGAGTCCGTGTGCCAATTTTTGCCGATGACGTCAGTTACTCTCATCGTGTACAAAATCGTATATTTCAGTTCAACCAACGCACGATCGTGGCGCTGACTAGCACTTTTCGAGTATATGTTATATACATCTTCCATATTTCATATTGAGAGCATTTGGGGACATGAAGTTTGGCAACGTAGTCTTATAACAATTCTTATACAGTGCGATTAATGGACGTCCGTTATACTCGATGAAGTGTTTGGTGCTGCAATTGTGAATACCTATAAAAATCTTCTATCCAGATATCGCCATGAGATAAACTTTGGGAAGGGAGGGGATCATAGTATGTGGATTTACTGATTGACTTCGTGTTCATTACTCCCAAACTATAGGGTGTCCCAAGTTCGAGTGCCTAATAGATGTTTCTGGAGAACTGGATATATTTGATATCTGAAAATTGGCATTAAGATATTCGAAATTTTCTACAGACCTAAAATATTTTCGGAGCCTGAGCACCTTCGGTTATACAAGGAGTGAAAAGATATTTGTTGGAATTTTTTTTTCATTTTTACGTTTCTGATATGATTGAGTATTCAATGCTGGATACATTTCTGGTAAAACTATTATATTCATTCAAATGGTTTTCAAAATATCGAAACAAAACCTGAAAGAATGTCAAATATTCATAGTCAGTATTATGTTCATTTTTCTTGTCATAAACATCCCGAGTGTAAACCGTTCTCACAACGTCAAAGTATCTTTTGAATTTCATAAATATCATCACAGGTTGTTTTAAATTTTGTTTGGAAAACTTTGATCAAAAATTGGCCATAACTTCTGTTTTTCGAATCAGAACCCTATTTTTTTAAGATTGCGTTGGATTCTGCGAAGACAAATAATGATAGCACTCTAAGATGCTAGTGCTCCTAAATACAGTATTTTCTGAGTTATTTGAGATTTTCTGAATAAATATCATGCCAATTTTCATATTCCTAATATGTATATCCAGTTCTCCAGAAACGTCTTATAGGCACTCGAACTTGGGACAGTCTGTATATATGATGCTGTATTATTTTCTTCTTTCGTTTTGAAAATAGTTGATCTGCTATATGAATCATTTTTAGTCAATTTTTTGCATATTAAATCAAAAATAACGAATAATAAGTGTGTGAGGATGAAATCCATCATAGAAATTGAAATGAAGTCGATAAAAGCAAAGAACACGGATCAATGATTCTCTAAATTTATTTAGACTATTTACTCATTTCAAAAACTGATCAATCGCAGTCCAAAGACAGTGATAATACCAACTGTCTCTGAATTATGATCGGCCTGACAACTTCGGTATTTTCAGCGATTCAACGACAGACTAATCTGTGATTGAACTATAGATACCAACGGTTTGACAACTAATGATTATTTAAATTGGAAATTACCGATTAATAACTAATGAATATAAATTGTAGACGTCAACTTTACATGTTTTTCATTGCTTTTCTCGAATATTAAGTTTCTTACCTTTCGTTTCGTTCGTGAAATAGTCTTATAAAATATCACACGAGATTGAATTTACCTCATAAGTCTATCTTTTATTTCCAAACACAAATGAGCTTTTTGGAAACACCACTCGTCCTACGGACTCGTGATGTTTCCAAGCAACTCATTTTCGTTTGAAAGTGAATCGTGAGACTTATCACGGAAATTCAATCTCTTGTGATATTACTACTGATTATTCAATTATTGAAGCAATATGATATTTGTTTATTTATTTATTATTTATCATATTCAGCAATATATAGGATGTTTCAAGTTCAAGTGCCTAACAGACGTTTCTGGGGATCTGGACATATTTTGAATCTGGAAATTGGGATTGTGGTATTGTTTGGAATTCCCTACTGAGCTTCAATATTTTTGGATCGTGAGCATTCCCGGTTATACAAGGAGTGAAAATAACTTCGTTCGAAATTTTTTTTTCAATGTTTTCGGTTCGGTTTCATAACCGAGTTAGATGCTGAATACATTTTCATTGATGATTGAAGCCATTGAAATATCGAAAAAAAGCGAGTATAAAAGTCAATGATTCATATAGTTGTTACTATGTTCATTTTTCTTACATCAACATCCTGAGCGTAGACCTTTCTCCTAACATCAAAGCAGTACAATCTCGAAAGGAAATATGATCGTAGGGTGTTTCAAATTTTTTGTCGGAAACTGTGATAAAAAATTTACATTACTTCTGTTTTTCAAAGTTGAACCCTATTTTTCATGATTGCTTTGAATTCTGCGAAGAAAAACAGGAAAAAGATGTTCTGGTTCCTTTCATTGAAGTAATATAATTATTTTTCTTCCAGAATCCAACGCAATCATAAAATTTTTTTTATTTGAAAATGAAACTAGACCATTCACGTGCCAATTCACCACATTCGTTGAAAACACCGAGGCAGGTTTTTCGTTGGAGGGGGACACTCTTTGGCGCATAATTCATTAGTGAAATAGCCACCCCCTGAACTGAATGGCTCCAACCTTCAAATTTTAAATAGAGAAGATAAGTTGAGTGATACCTCATATGAAAGCTTATTACGTCAGCTTTCCATTTTGGTACTTCTTTCGAGTATTGGATTTGAATTTGAAAAAATGTTCATAATATTGTGTATTTCCTGGTCCGCGATAAGACATTTTCTTGAAATTTTCATTATTTCTTCAACTATAATTTCCTAGAAATTGTCTTCAAGAAGTGAGTGGCTATCCCTTTCGAATTTTCAATAATGATTGGCCATGTGATAGATAATTTGAGATCAATTGTACAAAGAGATGAAGTGATGATCTTTTCATTGATGTAGGTATTACATGGCCAATCCTCTCTATTAAAAATTCAAGAGGGGTAGCCAACCCGCTTAGGGGTGGCTGTTTCTCATTTAAACGGCAATTTCCCATAGGAAAAAAATAATGATCACAATTTCAAGAAAATATTCATGGCTTATCACCAATCAGAAAATATTTTCATGTACCTTCTCAATATAATTAGTAACATCCATCAATTAATCAAATTTGATCCGATTTTCGATTTTCATAGGAGTTATTATTACACATCCCATCTTCCTTATTCAAAATTTGAGGTTGGAGGCTGCCACGACAGAATTCATTAATTCCATCATTTCACCAAGTTAACGTTTCAGGAGAAGAGTGCAAACTTATTGTCCATTACATTGGTGTGAATTTCTATAGGTCGCTTTTTGGATGTCCATATATACATGCCTAAATGATATTATGAATTGATTTATAATGATGACTTTCCCTGTGAAGTATTCTTAAAAAACATGAACGTGATTGCAACTGTTCTTATATTTGAAAATTAAACCCTAACTAGAATATATAAAGGAAACAAAAATGGAATTGCATCATTTGAATCCTTACGACGCACGATTCCTATCAGATTAAATCGGACTTGACCGAAGAAAAGCGAAATTTTAGCGGGAAAACGGCTAGAATTGAGGAGATCTAATAACATCGTTTCAGTGTTGTTGTGTCTGTTGGTGTATGATCGTGCACACATATAATAATAACATACAGTACGTCCATAAACTTTTGCACTAGTTGGATTAAAATTCAGGTTTGAGGTTTAGAACGAAACGCTGAAACACATCAAGCTATGTATCAAAATGTGCACTTTCTCATTTCAAATTTCAATTTTTATTATTTCATTTCTGCATTCTTTTTGAAATTCTCAATTATTTTTTATACAGCCTTTTGATAGCCTATTTCAAAATTGAATGGTTTTCCAAAGATCGGTGATTGAATATTGTAATAACGCGAGTATGAAACAATAATATTTATTTTTGAAATGAAGGCTGAAGGACCCTTTGGAACACGTCAAAGGATTTATCGAAATGCGCATTTTTTGAGACCGATTTCATGCATACTGGGTGATCCATAAAGCCTGGGCGTGGTCCTACTGTTTTATGGATAATAAAAATATGAATCTTGATGAATACGTGTTTTAACGTATATTTCAATCTTTGTGGCGAAAGTTATTATAATTGCTTAATAACAATTGAAATTGAAAAAAAAAATGGGGTGCCCTTTAAAATAAGAAATTAGGACAGATCCCAGCCTTCATGGATCACACTGTAAGCAAAAAATCGGTATCAAACGTGCACATGCAATAATTTGTTTGACGTGTGTCAGAGTTTTGTTTCACAAGTTTATACCTGAATTTAAATCGAATTTGTGCAGACTTCATGGACGCACAGTAAAATAGGGTGGTAATATTATGTTATTTCATCAGAGTTGAAATTCTTTCGCCAGAGTTACTCTATTTCAATATGGAAATAAGCAATAAATATTGAAAATATTCATGAAACTATAGAGATTCATGAAGGTTTCGAGAATGAAAAAATCAGATGTAATTTTTTCCCATTTCCTCAGAAAATGAATAATTTGATGAACTGAGTATTAAAATAGGCCTCATTTCAAGTATGGAATAGAATGTTGAGGAAAAAAAACTTCTAGTTCGAGAAAGATTTCAAACAAAAAACCTGTATTCTTATGCAATTTCACCCTTAGAAAATACGGTAGTGATATGATATGCATTTCGTCTTCATTTTCAGAGTAGAATATCGTCCATATAACAATCGAATAAAGTTCCTTCAGAATTATTGAGCTATCAGAAAAACGATGCAGGCATATTTCCTACTGCGTAATAGAATAAAAACGTTTGGTCGTCAAATGAACTTATTCAATACAATTGGATGTATATGCGAATTTGTGTCGATAGAATTAGAGCAGAAGCTCAAAGGCAACACTGTCGGACGTCTAAGAAACGCAGAATGTACGCATTATACGCTTTCGGTCGTCAACTTGAACGAGGATGAAAGGGTATGAGATAGCACTAGAACAACTGAAAAAAAAATTGGTGTAGAGAAAAACTGGGTACGGTTACTGAACCCACAGCGGCACTCTTTATTATATACTTCATGACATTCACAAGTATATGCCTATTTCTGATGGACGTTATAAGCCTGGATTTATACTGGACGTCTATCAGCACCAGGATTTATATATATATATATATATATATATATATATATTATATATGTATTTGATTTATCCACTCACTGTGTGTTTAACCGAAAAACAAAAAAAAATACGTTTATGTCTATCCTCGTCGCCAATTGTGGTAACCCAGTTGGTGTAGGTTCACAACTTAGGAAAATATAATAATATAACACCCAAATCGCTTCAGTAGTTAATATCGACTGGCTCTCGATACCCTGTGCCGTACTTCGTATTCCGCATTCCGTGAGTCACCTGCGTTAGTCACTCGCAGGCTGCCACAGGACGAATCTGAATTGCTTCCATCCATGGAAAATTGTTATTTTTACTGTTGAAACAATGTATACCTACTGTGCACAAATTGGAAAATTATATGAACTACAATAGGTTAAAGACTACAAATGAATTCCAATATCTTCTCTAATCTCATGCATCTCTGGTCAGTCTGGTGTCATCATCAAACATCAAACGATATACATTTTTCGTAATTCGTTTCAAATAGACTGAATTTGGTCGCGACAATCATTGAGTCATTATTCTGAAAAAATACTTGTTTCATATTTTCCAAAGAACAGGTAGTTTTGGAAAATAATACCCCTAAGTTATTCTCTAATATTATTCGAAAGGATTTGTCGAAGAAGTCGTAAATGCAAACATAAATCTGGTATTTGAATTGTTTGAAATATCATCGAAACTCATGTGCCAATGAGTGCCCTTGGTCCAGTGGTTAGGACATTGGATTAGGACCCGGCAAGTCCGAGTTCAATCCCGCTCTAGGAAAGAAGTTTTTTAGTCTCGGTAGGGGCCACCATTCACTGTTGGGTCAAAAATTAACAGTGCTGTGCCTAAGGTGGCGTAAGAACACAGTAACAAAGCCTAACACAGAACACAACTGCCTACTCCGAAGTCGGCACGAGTTAAAAGCTTCGAAGTTTGTAGTTTCAGAGGGGTCTCCTCAGGAGACCTAGAAGTAATCATCAGGATAAACAATATATCATATATATATATATATATATCAATGTTGTCACATTCCTAGCGAATATTGATCAAAACTTTCCTCCGATGATTTGACATTGTCATCTCGTGCTTTGACATATGTCAGCGACCAATATAAAGTCATGAACAATAATTGTTATGAATGAATGAATGGCCTCAGCGTCACCTTCAATATGGGAAGTAGGTACAATAGGCGCATTCGGTATTCCCTTCCGGCGAGCATATTCATATGTTACCGACATAAACACACAATCGGTTTTCCGAGCGATGCCGAACACGTAATAATAAGTTGCCGACGTAATTCTTAGTTTGTCTGTAACTTAACTATCATGCGAGTAGTGGTTTTATCAAACAAGTGCATTCAGTTATCGCAATATTGCATATTTTTAATACTGCTTAGTTCATTGCCAAAATGAACCTAGTAATTTTAGAGAATTTACCAAAACTTTACCAATATTCTACTGAGGGTAACCTATGTATACTGATCAAGCGCGGATCCAGGGGGGGGTCATGGGGGTCATGACCCCCCCCTGGACTGGACGAACCCTCAAATCTTGTGTTTGATAAAAAAAAAATCAATTGGCGGGTATGTAATCCACCTGACCGTGACCCCCCCCCCTTTCTCGAGAGCTGGATCCGCCACTGATACTGATATTATAAAGAGGAAAGATTTGCACTTTTGTGTGTTTGATACGATTTGGCTCAAAAAGTACTGGACCGATTTCAGAAATCCTTTCACGCTTAGAAAGCTACATTATCCCCGAGTGTCATAGGCTATACTTTTCATTCGAAAAAATTAAGCATACCTACTTTAACTTCAATAATTATAAAAAAATCATAATCATGATAAGTTGCCGACGTAATTCTTAGTTTGTCTGTAACTTAACGAACAAGTGGTGTTTTATCCAGTGAACTCTTATACTACCTCGAAAAATAGACATATGTCTGTACCTATATTATACAATTTTATATATATAGTTATGTTTTTCGGTCTACTAAGTCTGTTTTAAAAAGGAATTTATTCTTTCAAGTATAAATCACAATCGTTACGAATGAATGATTATACAATTAACACTATTAACAGAGTAGAACGGAGTTCTAACAATCTTAAAGACTAAAATGGAACTAATTCTAAGATGAGTGTCTGTTTCACTTTTCACGATTGCCGCAAGATCGTTGCACTGACACTTGGAGAGGAACGCTGACTCGCAGTCTTGGCACTTTCCATGTATCGGCGGTTTCCTGGGATTCTGGATACGTAACTCCTCCTTCCTTAAGAGATAACGTCTCTGTTATCTGAGGGTTCTCTGGTGTTTTCGATTTCCACGTGTATGACTTTCCGTGGGTTGTAAAGTAACTCAGCAATTCTTGTTCTATTTCTCAGTAGGAAGATGATTCCAAGTATTACTAAGCAGAACAATAACACACTCGTGGCTTGGTGGATTATTTGAGTTGTGGGTTGAAGATATACAGGCTAGTCTAAAAGTCTTTCCGCTTCTTGGAGAATGGAAGTAGGTTCTTTCAGATGCCTGAATTGAAAGTCGATTTTGTGGGTACAATTCAGTGTTATTTTCGAAACGTTTTGGATGGATATTTCGAAAATTGGAATAGTGTTGTCAAATATGGTTTCATCGATGATGATTTTACAGGGTGAACTCAATAGGTTGGTCCCCTGGATTGATTTCTTGAAAAGGATGCCATTGCAATCTTCTAATATTGTATGGTTTTTCCTGAAGAGGGTCAGTAGTTGATGATTCTTCAAAGGGTAGATGATGTTGAACTCGTTGTTGACGAGCGTTGTTTGGCATCGTTCTGGTGATGACAGGGTGCATACTTCCTTGGTTGGTGGTTGAAGGCATAAAACAATGGTATTGCCTAATGTGGAGGAACAGGCTTCGTTTGTCCAGTATTCTTCATTCTTGATTTTAACCAAGTACTTCTTTGGAGGTACAACAGCAATATCTTGGTGATTAGGTAAAGGGTACACTCGGGAATAGTTTGAAGTAAAAAGTTTAAGAATAGGAATTTTAAGGAGGAATGTAATAGTTTCATCCGTTCCTATGACAGATATCTTTACAAATTCAATGATTTTGTAAAGATGCACATGATCAATTGGAGATAATTGCTGTGATTTATAAATTTGCTCAAGATATGCTCCAATGGACATAAGTTCTTCGACTTTAATGATTTCTAAATTTGGAATTTCTTTCATTGCAAAACTGATAGTTCTTTCAAGCATGAGTAAAGTATTCAAAAGAGTTTCGGATTGAAGTATTTGGTATTCTACAATGATTCGAAATTCTTCGGTAGAAGTAAGATTTCTGAATAAAGTTTTGGTATGAATAATGTTTTCATTTAACAAGGCTAAATCTTCTGAATATCTTTGTGATAAATGGTTGGCAAACGAAGTAATTTTATTTATTGTTTCAATTTCAGAATTTTGATAGTGATGGAGACTTTCTAAGTTCTCATTGATAGTTTTCAAATCGTCATCATCTAAATTTCCGGTAATAAATTTGATTCCTTTACCGATGAAATTTGCCAAACCTCTTCTAACTTTTCTGTTAATGAATTTATGTAGAATCTGTTCAATTTGAACTAAATTGGTTCTCAATTGAAGATAAATTCTGTGAGATAATTCATCTATAGTGCGGTTTTTCTGAAGAGCATTGAAGTTAGAATTTAGTTGATCATAATTATCTTGCAAAGTGGTTATGTTTATGAAAAAGAGAAAATTATGATAATGATCAAGGATTTTTGCGAGGCCTAAAGGTTCTTCGAAGTATCCATTATTGGTTATTTTGTAGACCTGAAGGGCCTGCTTCGTTTGGGTCTGAATCAGGAGGATTAGTAGTATCCTGAAAAGAACAAACGTTTTTTCTTAGTTTTTTCACTTTTTTAATGTGAGCTGTGGTTTCTCTAGATTTTTGAGTTAAACCACAAATCTTATTTTGTTGTTGTTGTTCAACAGTGACTTTTTCGAAAGGAGGGTCTGTTTTTCTAGGTCTATTCCTTTCTACATAAACTTCTCTCTGTTCTAAATTTGGAGGATCGTTTCGATTTTCATTTAATCTATTCAGTTTTTTCTGTGCCTTTTCTTTATTGCGTTCGTAGATGTGATCGAAAAATGGTAAGATTTCCTGTTTCCTTTTCTCATTATACTGTTCGTAAACAGTCATGTTTAGATCAAATTCTGGCAATTTGTCATAAGGACCGTAAAGTAAATGAAAGGGTGAATAACCAGTTGCTGAATGAATTGACTGGTTATAGATTAATGTTGCAGTAATCATGAGATTGGATGGATTTTCGTTAGGATTTTTCAATTTTAAAATTCGTAATTTTTCTATGATTGTCGAATGGAATCTCTCTATAGGAGAATTTGAACTTGGATTATTCACGGTGGTGAAGTGTAGATCAATTTTGTTCAATTTGCAATACTCAGTGAAAGTTTTATTATGAAATTCTCTTCCTTTATCACATACAATTTTCTGAGGAATATTATGATGTGAAAAATAATGACGTAGTTTATTAAGGATTGTTAATGCCGTACCGTCTTTAACAAGATATGACTGAGCATATTTGGAAAATAGATCGATTATCGTCAAAAACTTGGAATTTTGAAAAGAAAATGTGTCTACATGAATTACTTCAAAAGGTCTTTTCGCCAAGAGAGGTCCTGAAAATTTCAGTTTATAGGGGTGTCTCTCGTATTTCGCCTGGAGACATAATTCGCATTTATTTATAATTTCAGTTATTTTGTTCTTCATTTTCGGCCAATAGTACCGTTTGGATAGATAGTTATGTGTTTCTGAAATACCCTTATGATTTTTGTCATGATATTCTGAAATGATTTCTTTTTGGTTTTCTTCTGGAATTACATCTAATAGAAAATTATTACTTATGAAAAGTTTCACTGAATAATTAAATGATTTTTTGCAGAATCTTACGAAGGGTAGACGTAATTTGTTGTCTCTAAAATAAATTCCGTATGATTCATTTGGTCTGAAAATTTCTTTGAAAAGAGTTGAAAAATCATTTTCAATACAGTGCTGTCGTATTGATACGTTGTATGTGTTTTTTCCGAAGGGCTTAGTGAACTTCAGATTGTACTGTTCGCCAAAATTCAAAATTATTCTATTTGGGTAGATATTCAGGGATGTTTCAGTGATAGGAATGACTTTTCCGTTATCTTCTTGAGTAGAATGAATTGTAACATTCGAATCATCGTCTTCGTTCAAGTTCTGGTTTTCGTTATTCTGAAAAGTATTTTGGGAATTCAAAATATTTTCTACTTCTTCGTCGCCTAGTACAGGGAGTTCATTTACATTTGGTAAAATTGAAGAAAGTTCTATATTTAAATCTTCTACTGATAATAAAGATTCATTTTCTCGGTTATTAATCTCTACTCGAGAAAGAGCATCAGCGACTTTGTTTTCTTTGCCTTTGGTGTACACTATTTTAAAATCGAATTCTTCTAATTTCAATTTCCAACGTATACTCGTAAGTCGGGAATTCGGTTCTTTTATTTTATAAAGCCATACAAGGGGATTATGATCGGTTTCGATCGTAAAATTTTGTCCAAAAAGGTATGGTCTGAAATGTTTAGTGGAATCTAGGATTGCTAGTAATTCCTTTTCGATAGTCGAATAATTCTTTTCTGCTGAATTTAGAGTTCTCGAATAGTAAGCTACCAGGCGATTTGATTGTGAAAGAACTCTTCCAATGGCTATATTTGAAGCATCGGTAGTAAGTATGAATGGTTTTTCGAAATCTGGGTACACTAAAATTGGGGCATTTGTTAGTAACTCTTTACATAATTGAAATGCGTGTACATAATCAGGATCATCAGGCTTTAATTTTGCGCCTTTTTTTATACATTTTGTGAAGGGTGAAACAATATGTGCAAAATTTTGTATGAATCTGCGGTAATAACCTACCAAGCCTAAAAATGATTTTATTTCTTTCACTGTACGTGGTAAGGGGTAGTTTTCTATAGTTTTCAATTTTGATGGATTAGGAGATACTCCTTCTGGGGTTATGACATGTCCCAAAAATTCTACGTTTTTACTTAGGAATTCGCATTTATCGAGTTCAATTTTTAGATTGTATTCTCTGATTTTTTCGAATATCAATTTCAAATGGTTAACATGTTCTTGTAATGATTTAGAAAAAATGACAATGTCATCCATATACACAAAACAGAATATGTGGAGATATTTTTTAAGTACGTCGTCCATAACACGTTGAAATGTGCTTGGGCCGTTTTTCAAACCGTAGGGCATGCGAAGGTATTCATAATGACCGTTGTTGACTGTAAAAGCAGTTTTCTCGATGGATTCAGGATCCATTTCTATTTGGTGAAATGCTTTCGCCATGTCAATTGTTGAAAAATAGCAACTTTTTCCAAGGTTGTCCAAAATTTCTTCGATACGTG
Organism: Adalia bipunctata; assembly: GCA_910592335.1. Lineage (NCBI taxonomy): Eukaryota > Metazoa > Arthropoda > Insecta > Coleoptera > Coccinellidae > Adalia > Adalia bipunctata. The sequence goes on from OU342951.1 coordinate 29,733,661, forward strand.
GAAGAGGGTATTTATCTTCGACAGTTTTTTCATTGAGACGTCGGTAATCTATAACCATTCGATATTTCTTTTCACCGGACGCATCTTTTTTCTTGTCTACAATCCACACTGGGGCACTGTAGGGTGAAATTGATGGACGTATGATGTTATCATCAAGTAGTTTCGAAATCTGTGTTTGGATCATTTTTTTCATGTGATGAGGGTGTCTGAAGGATTTGACGTAGACAGGTTCCTCATCTTTTGTTCTAATTTTATGTTTGACTGTATTACTGAATGAAAGATCGCAGTTTTCATTATAAAAGATGTTTTTGAATTTACTACAAAGCTTTAAAATTTCTCTTTTTTCCTCGGAATTCATGTGGGTTGTTCTGATATTTTTCGCTAGTTTAAAATTTTGAGTTTCTAACGGAGGAGTGGATATTTCAGTTTCAAAGAGAGATTTAACAGGTATTCTTTCTGAAAAATTGATTTCTACATCATTTTCGATTGGCTGGGCAATCGGTATGAGACAAAATCCATTTTTTGCGTGTGCAATGCAATTAGGGGTAGAAAATTGTTGAAAGTTTATTTCGGGTAATAAAACATCACCATTTTCTATAGTAACAGGTACTTTCACGGAATAACTTGCTGTAAGTTTACGTGGTTTGATTTTAGTAGAGGAATATTCGAGTGTAAAAGGTATTTTCAAGTTATTGATTTCTAAAGTATGAGTTTGGTAATCAATTTTTGCTCCTAGTTTTTGTAGATCAGATGTTCCTAATAAAGCATCAAAACTTGTATGCCAGTCGATAACATGTAGATGAATATTATCAAGGATTCCTAATTCGTGCAAAAGTGGAATATTGAGGTTATTTTCTGCGTTAATTGTAGTGCCTAATCCTGACACACTGAATTTTTCTTTGTATAAAAATTGGAAAAATTTCTCGAAAGCAGGTTTTTCATTAATGACAGAATTTGTTGCGCCTGAATCTATTAAAATTTTTAAATTTAGTTTTGGAAGGTAAATGTAAGGTAATTTTGGTTTGATTCTCAATGAGTTGAGGTCTATGTTCCTAGGTTTTCTGGAGAAAGTTCTTGAAAATTTTCTGTTTCATAGTTATTCTCGCATTCTTCAGGAAAATAGATGGAATTTTCTTCAGGATATTCGGTTTCGCAACTTTCAAATTCGTGGTCAATCTCCTCATCAAGTTTGGATTGTACGTTAAATAATTGGTTTTGAGGAAATTTCGAATTTCTGGTAGAAATTGACATAGGTGTTGGTTTTGTATTTCGAGTTGAAATTGACATTGGTGTCGGTTCTGGATTCGATCTATTGATACTTGAACCTGGTTTAGTACCGAAAACTTGCTGGTTAGTGAAATATTTCTGATTATTTCTTATAGGTTGATTATTGGGAAAAACAATATTTGGTCGATTTTGATTAAAATGGTTATTTGAGAATCTATTCGGATGATTATTGTAATTTTGAATTGGTTTGAAATGAGGTTGTGTCAAAGTTTTCTTAGTTTCTTGGGATTTACGAAGAAACTCGGAATATTCCCATTCATGTTTTCTGTTGTCATAGAATTTACATTTATTGATGCATTCTTCTAAGTTATTAAGCTCAAAATTACTTATGTAAGATCTGTAGGGTTCTAGTAATCCTACTTGAAATGTTTTCAATGATAATTTTTCTGCTTCGTATTTCTTATAATCTAGCAGATTTTTGTCTTGGATATTCAAAGTGAGGTGTTGTAAAAGGTCACTCAAAGTTTTCGAAATTCGGCAATAATAGTCTAAATAGTTTTCGTCTCTCCTTTGGACGCATTGAGAGATTGCCGCAATTAATAATTCTTCATTTCTTTGATCGCCGTATCTCTGTAAAAGAGCACGTCTTATGGAGGGCCAGTCCGTCGCATTTTGAAATGAGATGAAGTCTCTTGCTTCATTCAGAATTTTCGAGCGAATAGAAAAATTTAAGCAAAATTCTAAATCCGCAGTTAATCTGCCTTGTAAATGTGAGATTAACTTATCTACTTCGTTTAGAAAAATTGACAATTTTTTTCCTGGTGAAAATTCTGGAATGGAATTTAATAATAATTGCATGTCTTGTCGAGACATAGTGTCGGATACAAGTGTGTTAGAAGAGCTTTGGTTCATTTCGACGTTCAAAACTCTACTGGGATAAGGTCGAAATCGGTTATTTCTCAATAATCGGTCTTGAATATTATTTGTGTTTAAAGACTCTAAAATTTCGATGTCTTCAGCAATTACCTCTAATTGTGTTGATGAATCTGTCATCGAAACTAGAAATGATTAAACTATTGGAAATGATGTTGGGAAAATAGGACTTACACCAAGATTTGCATCCTAGAGTGGGTCGTCCTTCCTTCTGGGTTGAAGTGCAGGTTGGATAACTTAATCCGTTTGGTTCTTGGTTTTTTGAGATATCGCACTAAGAGTTGAAACTCAACGGGAGTTCCTAGAACACGATCCGGTCACAGTTCGTATTCACTATGGACACTAATTTCAGTTTTTTTTCGAACTAAAACCCCGTTGCGATATCCTGTTCGCAGCGCCAGTTATGTTTTTCGGTCTACTAAGTCTGTTTTAAAAAGGAATTTATTCTTTCAAGTATAAATCACTATTAGCGAGGCACACACGAAAGGGAAATCTGTGAGATCTGATCCGCAGTCCAGATTTGTTACAGATCTGGACTGCGGATGGGATCGCTACCGCCGATCTGGTCTGTCGCGGATCATATATGTCAATGATCCCGACAGACCAGATCGGCGGGAGCGATTCCATCTGCAGTCCAGAACTGTAACAAATCTGGACTGCGGATCAGATCTCACGGATTTCCCTTTCGTGTGTGCCTAGCTCATCGTTACGAATGAATGATTATACAATTAACAGAGTAGAACGGAGTTCTATCAATCTTAAAGACTAAAATGGAACTAATTCTAAGATGAGTCAGATGAGTGTCTGTTTTACTTTTCACGATTGCCGCAAGATCGTTGCACTGACACTTGGAGGGGAACGCTGACTTGCAGTCTTGGCACTTTCCATGTATCGGCGGTTTCCTGTGATTCTGGATACGTAACTATATTATATTTTTTATGGTATATTTCTGGAAACATATATTTTGTTCAGACTGAAATAATCAACCATCCTCGCTAATATATCAAGTTTTTTTTCAATAAAAATAAGAAATTCACGTCCGCTAGGACCATCCACTAGGGACATACAATAAATGAGAGAAATGGACTAGCAAAGATCTAATCCAAGAAGTAAATCGCCGGAACGTGCTGCCACCGAAGAAGGAAAATGACAGACCGGTTTCTGGCTTTTTTGCCGTCATCAGTGTCACATATCCTCATACCGTATGAGGGGATATGTGACACTGATGACGGCAAAAAAGCCAGAAACCGGTCTGTCATTTTCCTTCTTCGGTGGCAGCACGTTCCGGCGATTTACTTCTTGGATTAGATCTTTGCTAGTCCATTTCTCTCATTTTTTTTCAATACCTGTTATATGTATATAAGGTGCCGATGGACTTGTTGCTTGTATAAGTTACCGACAGAATCCTTAAGTTACGTCGGTAACTTATATGAAATCATTCGGCTTCTCGACGTGCTTGGTTGTGTCGGTAACATATGAATATGCTTCCGGCGATGGATCGGACACAGAACATCCAATAATTCGGATCTCTCTCCCTCTGGCTGAAAGAGAAGAGAGAGAGATCCGTATTTATAAGATGTTCTGTGTCCGTTTTCTCTCGTTCCACTCCCGGATGCATTTTTCCGTTCCCTATACAGTCAGCGCGACAGGTCGCTCTCACCGTATAGGAAACGGAATGCACAATGGAACACTCCGTTTCCTAGCAGATATGCGCGATGTGCTTACTGTCCTGTTAGTCTTCTGGGTGCCGATGGGACAAATTGCAAATTATTAATAAAGTTTTCATACTTTCTGTATAGCTTAATTAGAAAGAGTCTACCACATTTTCCTCTGTGAACATTTTTGTAGCCGCGGATTTTTTTCAGCAAACCTCTCGTAAGTCGACCATATTTTCATTTTTTTATCATACGTACTCTTTTGTCGTAAAATTCAATCATAAAAAAAATCTGAGAAAAATGAGAAAACATGATTGTCTACCAATATAAACATGACTGAAAATCACATTTTTTTGATTATCAATACACTCCTGATTTTTTCAGAATCGGTTTATATAACCATATGAAAATGCAATTGTCCGGCAAAAAATGTTGTGTTTCTCTTGTCCGACAGATGAAAATCAACGATTTTTTTGAGTTTTTGAATTCATTGATATTTATCGGACAAGAATGAATTTATATTTTAGAGAGATTCGTTTTATAGAAAAAACAACTGTCCACCATATAAAATGCGGCAAATCCTTAGTCTAGTTGAATATAATGGTTTTGTTTCAGAAACGTTTTTCGATTATTATTGAAATTAAACTATTGATTTTGATTGAAAGTGTATAATTAAAATTGTTTACTGACATTTTCATTCAAATTTAATAAAAAAAGCAATGAAACTACTTCTTCCTCACATTGAATTCATTGTAACAAGACGATTGGTATCCAGTAAAAGTATCACGCCAATCGTCAGGTAGAATGACATCTTTATATTTGTGATTATGATGTTCTCTTGATGCCAAGAATATTTTGCACAGTTTAAGGATTCCACTTCCTCCTCTTTTGTTTTAAAGCCACGGATATTTTTTTAATGTTTGCACAAAAAAAACTCCATCACTACTGAGAATATTATATCGGCAACAACTAAAATTGCCGAACTCTATTCGTCGGACGTGGAAAATCTCTTAACCATCTTTAACAATGGAACAATAGATGACAACATAAAATTCACTATAGAAAGGGAAAACAGTGAAAATTGGGTACCGTTTCTTGACACAAAAGTTATAAGGACGGAAAATCAGAGGATTCTACTGGACAAATACATAAAACCATCAGCATCTGAAAGGTACATACATTATAAGTCAAATCATAGAATGAAAACAAAAATAAACATGATCAAAGAAGCAAAATCAAGAATTAAAAAAATTGTTACGTGTTATTTATTTGTTTACGAAGTATATGTGGAGGTTAGTTCAGCCTACTCCGTGGCTGGTTTGAATCATTTGTGTTCTGTGGGATTAGGTATGTCATTATCGCAATTCTATGTCTCTTTGTGTCTGTCAGGTTTTCGGTAAAAACTGGAAATAAAGGTTATCGATCGAGAAAGGTGAATGGGATACGAATTTTCTCAATTAATAAATGATTTATGAAGTCATCCAATTTTGGGATTAAATTGGGAATTCGTAGAAAGTGGTTCTGGCTATAGATTGTTGAATAGTTTGTCAGTATCACACTCGAAAGAGGATTATACCCATTACCTGGAAGTGTGAATTGGAGTTTGTCATCAGGATTGGTACCATTTGTGTATTCCTGGGTGATTTTCACACAAGACGATAACGTGGAGTAAACCCCAAAAGATCAGGGTATGTAGAGGCATAGATTCGATTCCTTTCTTGTGAGTGTTTTCTGTGTGTTTGGTTATTTTATGTCGAAGGATACTGGTAAATTAGGGTTTCCTTCTACAGGGTTTTTAGGATAGGCTTTCATATAAGTGTATCCAATTTGATCATTGGACAAGTATTGATTGGGTTGAAAAGCAGTATACGAGACAGCCAACGTATACCAGCTTCGTTGGAGGAAGTTGTTGAATTGGAGACAGAAGGTGAACGATTACAAGACAGCCAGCATATACGAGACAGCCAACGTATACAGGTTACCTGGACGGAGTTGTTGGAGATCAGGAGGTTGAGAGAGCAGAGAGGGTGGTGTACGAGACAGCCAACGTACACCAGATTTCCCCTTAACAGGAGGGACGTAAGAGAAAGACTTCATTATAGTGTTGTATATGACACAGTCATATAATTTGAGACATTTGATAAATATAGTAATTAGTAAATAGGATTTCTAGATTTTATGGTATATTGTTCAGTTGAAATTGAATATTTGTTCCCTCGATATCAGTTGGTATATAGTACCCCATAACGTGCTGCGCCTGAGCTCATGCGACTCGTCTCTTTTATCACAATAAAGTTACCCCGTTCAATTTCCACTTTTAAATCAGTCACTATTGTAAGCTTTTTCACCACCATACTATATTAATAAGCCCCGAATATTTCATCTATTGGTATTCTTGTATGTTTGAAATATTATACGTCTACTGGGCAAAGTTGTATGTTTTATGTGATTGTCCTTTTGGTGAATTTGAGGATTTCCACAGTAAGGGTTTTTGATTCCGGGACAAATTTACCTGGCGCCCATAAATCTATTAATTTTAGTGAGAACCACACCCATCTCCACTGTAGCTAGGAACGGGAACCCTGCATTAGATCAGTAGATAGTAAACATATTGCATTCAATAGTAGGATTGAAGGTAATAAATTGGCGCCCAACGTGGGGCTTGATATTTCAAGGCTCCTAGGCATTTCAGGGCTAGGTATTTCAAGGCTAGGCATTTCAAGGTTTGAGGCTTTTCAGATTTGAGACTTGCGATTGGTGGCTGAAGTGTTTGAGGTGTGATTTGGTGAGACAAGGGGAACTTTACCTTTTCGGGAATTTTTTTGCAGGTTATAGCTTGGTTGGTTTGAGTTGATCGATTTAGACTCTTGTTTATGTTCTGGTTTGTTTCCTTTCAAGGATTTATCTTGGATAATTTTATATTATGGATCCGAATGAGACAATAATAGTGTTCGTAATAGTGATGTCCCCAATGTTCGATTGTTTGTTTCAGGGTATTGCAGAGCAGGAAAAATTGAAAACTGTTAGGAAAGATTTGCATCCTTACTATTTGGATAGGGTGAATTTAGGTATTGTTGATGCTTTGCTGGAGTTGAAATCAATTTGTCGTCAGGTCGAAGGTCAGAAGAGGTTGATGGAGTCGTATTTTTTGCCGTCTAGAAGAGATTGTTTAGGACCAGATCTGAACTATGTTGAAACTTTACCCTCGGCGTGTTCTGGAACCGATGGGGTTTTGGTGGTGCAAGCAGCGCCAATGCAGACTGATAGACTGGATGGGCTCCGAAGTATCAAAATAAGTCTCGGGGTATCATCGCCTTGGACTTATAAGGTCAAAGATGACAGTGGCGTCGTGAAGGGTGTTTGGCACCTGAAGGACCTGAAAGCTTACGAGCGGTCCGACGTGATAGTAGGCTAATTTTTTATTGACAGCCTGCTAAGAAATTCTCGGGCGAATTTCTTTAAGGTAAGGGGGGTCTGTTACGTGTTATTTATTTGTTTACGAAGTATATGTGGAGGTTAGTTCAGCCTACTCCGTGGCTGGTTTGAATCATTTGTGTTCTGTGGGATTAGGTATGTCATTATCGCAATTCTATGTCTCTTTGTGTCTGTCAGGTTTTCGGTAAAAACTGGAAATAAAGGTTATCGATCGAGAAAGGTGAATGGGATACGAATTTTCTCAATTAATAAATGATTTATGAAGTCATCCAATTTTGGGATTAAATTGGGAATTCGTAGAAAGTGGTTCTGGCTATAGATTGTTGAATAGTTTGTCAGTATCACACTCGAAAGAGGATTATACCCATTACCTGGAAGTGTGAATTGGAGTTTGTCATCAGGATTGGTACCATTTGTGTATTCCTGGGTGATTTTCACACAAGACGATAACGTGGAGTAAACCCCAAAAGATCAGGGTATGTAGAGGCATAGATTCGATTCCTTTCTTGTGAGTGTTTTCTGTGTGTTTGGTTATTTTATGTCGAAGGATACTGGTAAATTAGGGTTTCCTTCTACAGGGTTTTTAGGATAGGCTTTCATATAAGTGTATCCAATTTGATCATTGGACAAGTATTGATTGGGTTGAAAAGCAGTATACGAGACAGCCAACGTATACCAGCTTCGTTGGAGGAAGTTGTTGAATTGGAGACAGAAGGTGAACGATTACAAGACAGCCAGCATATACGAGACAGCCAACGTATACAGGTTACCTGGACGGAGTTGTTGGAGATCAGGAGGTTGAGAGAGCAGAGAGGGTGGTGTACGAGACAGCCAACGTACACCAGATTTCCCCTTAACAGGAGGGACGTAAGAGAAAGACTTCATTATAGTGTTGTATATGACACAGTCATATAATTTGAGACATTTGATAAATATAGTAATTAGTAAATAGGATTTCTAGATTTTATGGTATATTGTTCAGTTGAAATTGAATATTTGTTCCCTCGATATCAGTTGGTATATAGTACCCCATAACGTGCTGCGCCTGAGCTCATGCGACTCGTCTCTTTTATCACAATAAAGTTACCCCGTTCAATTTCCACTTTTAAATCAGTCACTATTGTAAGCTTTTTCACCACCATACTATATTAATAAGCCCCGAATATTTCATCTATTGGTATTCTTGTATGTTTGAAATATTATACGTCTACTGGGCAAAGTTGTATGTTTTATGTGATTGTCCTTTTGGTGAATTTGAGGATTTCCACAGTAAGGGTTTTTGATTCCGGGACAAATTTACCTGGCGCCCATAAATCTATTAATTTTAGTGAGAACCACACCCATCTCCACTGTAGCTAGGAACGGGAACCCTGCATTAGATCAGTAGATAGTAAACATATTGCATTCAATAGTAGGATTGAAGGTAATAAAATATGTCACAACACACTATGGAAAAAAAATTTCAGTCATTTAGAAAAATCACTTCGACAAAATGGATACCCTAGAACATTAATAAGAAGACAGATACTACATCACACAGAAACTTCACATATAATAGAACAGACAAATGCAGTAGTAGACCAACAGCGTGTTAGTGAGGAGAGTGGAGAAAATGTATTGTTCACATCACTACCCAATATAAAGTTTTTAACAACTAAACTAATTAGAGAATTGAAAGATCCACAAATAAAAATAACAACACGCAACATTAGAAAAGTATCATCATTATTCACCAACAAAAAAAGACAAAATCAACATATCAGACCTATCGAATGTACTTTACAAGATACCCTGTCAACAATGTGAAAAAGTATACGTAGGACAAACACAACAGAAAGTCAAAAATAGAATAGCTGGTCACAAAAGTGATATCAAAAACCACCCACAAAGATGTACATTGGCATTACATGCTAATGAACAAGATCATAGACCAAACTTTAGTGACGCCACTGTCCTAGACATGGAACCCAAATACAACAAACGATTATTTTTGGAGATGTGCTACATTAATAGGGAACAACACACAATAAATAAGAAGACGGATACCAACAAATTGAGTAGTATATACACGTATATACGTATATATACGTAATAATTGTGATTTTAGTTTATTGATTTTGATTTTACCTTGTTCTGGAGCAGAGATAAAGACAGTAAGGTAGGTTTTCCTCTCTTTCTTATTTTTATACAGTCATAGTTTGTGAGAGCACCACCTAAAGTGGAGAAAATGAGAGTTTTCTCATATTCGCCAATTTGGCGAAACGAAATCTAATCATTGATTACATCATTATTTTAGACCCATAGAACTATCTTTTTTTCCATGAAATTTATTCTATAGGTCGAAACATAAATGCATAGTTTCTGTGCATCTATATCGAAACTAAATACATCTATTTTGACAAACGGAATGTCTACAAGAATCTCAAGAATAAAATCTCAAGAAACGAGTAGCAGTCTTACGGATAAATCAAAAAAATCCAAAACCAGCAAAGTATCAATTCAAGAGGGCTCCACACAATTGGGACCATCCGAAAGCAGAGATGTCAGTACACGTCCACTCTCGACAGATTTCATTGTCCTGCGAGGTAGTGGCGGCGATAAGTTACTGAGTGCAGAAAAGAGTCTTGTAGTTCCCCCTACCTCGCCAAAGAACAACTTCATTTACGATAAAACTGTCGATACTATATCAGGAAAAATTATCGACCTTAAGGAGCTGAATATTCCCTATGTTCGAATATTGGGAATAAAGAAAACCATCGAAATCTTAGGAAACTTTTTTGATTGCACTCTCTATAAAACGAGTCTCTTGCAGTTTTGGTTTTTGGATATGGTAACTGACTGTCTTTGGAAATGTCAGGATGAATTTCTGTTAAATGATCATTATCAAAAATCAGTTTTAGGATGGGTTCTATATTATTTCGATGTTATAAGAGGTGAGTTATGATATAAAAGTTCCACAAGAACTCCTACGACAAAGATCGAGTTTATTTTAATTTGCATTTGGAATATTGAGTCTGATATTGTATTAATTTTTCAAAGAAGAGTGGTCAAATATTCGAAATTTCTTCCATATTACAATGGTGATTTCCAGTACCTCGAAATGAGCACTTTTCTTCCCATGACGTAATGGAGGGCAGTTTATAAAACATTTGTAACCATTCATCCACTCTGAATTTTGAAGAATTGATTAATTATTCGATATTAAAAATGTGATTTCAACACGTGTGAATTCAAACGTCCATCTGATGTGACGTCAGTGGCTCAATTTGTAATATGATTGGTTGTAGTTTGTGATGGAGGAGACAAAGCCCAGAGTAACTGAGAGACACGCCGGTGTCTTTGTAAAATCTCTGAATTTATTCATAAATTATTCAGTAATCGTATCATATTTGATGCAATCACTATAATGTTTTTGAAACATCGTCATATACCAACTTAATTTTCATTGAAGTTGATACCAATACTCATTCTCTGAAAATACAAATACTGATGTGACAACCACGCCTACAAATTATTAATAAAAACATAACCTTTTTTTTTCATTATTTGACATTTCGACGTCCTCTGCGTACTATAGAATGGCGTTTTTTACAGTTGAGTCTAGGAGTATCCTATACTCTATTTTCTATACTCTTAGGTTAAGTCAACGACTGACAACCAGATTATCAATAATCAATAATTATTCTTACCATTAATTTGCTTTTCTCAAAATGAAAATAATCATTAATGCTTCCCAAAATAGAAGACCGGCCTATTTATACCAATTATTACCTGTGTAGACTAGAGATAATCATTTTTAATTTAATTTATCATCTTTCTGCTTACTTGAACCCTCTTTATCTTCAATAAGGAGTTCGTGAATTGAATGATATTATGAAGCTTTATGGAGTACAAATGAAAATGTCATGGTGATAGAAGAAAAACATCCAAAATCAACATTATATTATGATATTATTAGGAAAGTGAGAGCTAGGGCATTTTCAGGCTAATTTTTTTTTTTTGATTTTGCAATGCTGTCATTATTATATCAGCAGCACGTCATGACGAGTACAACCAATCAAAAATCTCTCTAGCCTCCGAGGTCACATGAGTTCCCGCTTCTTCTGATCGTTTGAATTCGGTAGATTATTTTTGAGTTTTCAATATTTTTTTGAGGGTATAAATTGATGAAGAAAAAATTTTAAAGAAATCACAAATTACGTGAGAATCCAATATGTCAAAATATATTTTTCCTGAAAATGACTGAAAATGTCCATTCAATGATGTCAAAAGTATATAGACGAATCTAAAACGCTAGTCAAGCCGGAAGCTTATTTTGGGAGTACCTAACACAAAAATAAAGAAAGATTTCGGATTTGTAATTGCAGTAAAATAGACATAAAGAAAATTTTGTACAATCATCTGTAGAATGGTTCATGGAAAATCTAATTTGTCTAAACACATGGTGTGTGCGCTCGTCTATTTTGAATGCAATGACATTCGACCATATCGAAAATATTTCATAAATATTTCGTGTTTGCACCGCAATGTCATCTCAGTGTATTTTCCGTTGTCGATTTGATTGAATTGAGAATATTAGAAAAAATCTCCGTTTGACTCCGAAAGTGGGGGGTGCGCGAAAATCTGCGTTAGCTACCCACACCACACCCTCCCACACAGCACATGTACGTACAATGGACGAACAATGGATGTTTATTATGGATGTTCGAAACATCCATTGGATGTCCAGAAGTGGTACATAGTACATCCAAAGGACGTTCATGGGACGTCCAGGACACCACTTTGGACGTACAATTCAAGTCCAGATAACTTCCAATGGATGTACATTGTGCCTATCTTGGACAACCATTGTACGTACATTGGATGCACATGTACGTACATTGGATGAACAATGGACATTTATTATGGATGTTCGAGACATCCATAGGATGTCCAGAATTGGTACATAGTACATCCAAAGGACGTTCATGGGACGTCCAGGACACCACTTTGGACGTACAATTCAAGTCCAGATAACGTCCAATGGATGTACATTGTGCCTATCTTGGACATCCATTGCATGTCATATGTACGTACATTGTATGAACAATGTTTATTATTATTGTTCATCATAATATAAAGAAATATTCAAAGCAATTTAAATCCAGTTAATTATTTAGTAACACTGAAATTAATCAGATACGGCGTTACTAGATAATTGGGGCTATTCACTAAGCAAAGTTGTTATGGATAGCAACTGTAAATCGTCGTTATCCCATGCTTATTACATGGGATAACGACGATTTACAGTTGCTATCCATAACAACTTTGTTTAGTGAATAGCCCCGATTATCTAGTGTTAAAGGTATATCTAGTAGTTAGTAGAAGTAGATATACCTATAACCATAACCTATAACATCATCAGTCATCACACGCCTTGGGATCTGACGATCTGACTCGTTCTAATCAGCTTGCCACAAGCCAGTCAAGCCACAATGCCACACATCATCATCCAGGAACCTAGCGAATGTTCCAACAACATCATTTCATGATCTTGTACGGATCAACGGATCTATGCAGCGGAACGAAGGTCCTCTTAAAACAAAACGGAAGATCGTTCTGGGGAAAGACTACCGCATGGCGACATCTAGTTCAATTCGCTCTCGTAGTTACGCGGTCGAAGATAGATGGCATATCTCTCATTTTCTCCTTCCAGTGACTACATGGTAATATAGTCACTGTATCTCCTCAGCAAGCAAGAATGTGAGTTTTCACATAAGAAACATGAAGGCGGGAGCGTGAGAATCGTACATAGTTATCGGTATGTCCGAAAATAATAATTATCCAACGAAAGTTTATTCTAGAAGGAATTATTCCAAAAGGAAAAATTAATCAGTAAAACTGAGATTAATCAGATATCAGTTGTTGATATTTATATCAATGCACGCAGTATCTGATTTATCTCAGTTTTACTGATTTATTTTCTTTTTGGAATAATTTCTTCTGGAATTAACTTTCGTTTCGGTCTGAAACATGGCCGATATGGCGCTCATCTGCGAATCGTCTATAATGTATCTGAATTGGACGTACAATGAATGTTCACTGTTGGATTTACAATGGACGTACAGAAATGTACATTAACTGGACGAACAAAATATGCACCATTAATAATGTATCTGAATTGGACGTACAATGAATGTTCACTGTTGGATGTACAATGGACGTCCAGAAATGTACATTAACTGGACGAACAAAATGCACCATTGAACAAATTTTATTTGAAGATTGTGTTTGGAAATACTATTGATTTTCATTTGGAACAGGGAAAATAGATGAGATTCAAACAGAAAATTCATGTAAATTTTTGGACATTATATGTATGTACAATGGACGTACGTTCGTAACAACCAATGGACGTCAACAATTGTAAGTACAATGGACATCCATTCAACGTCCATGGACGTTTGGACTTGATATGGTCGTAAAATGGACGTCCAATGGATGTCGTGTGCTGTATGGGAGCTGTTTCATAGCTGTGTCACAATTTTCGCGCACCCCACGCTTTCGGAGTCAAACCGAGTTATTAAGCTGTGTGCTTAGCTGTGCCTGAAGTGGAAAGAATGGAACATTTCTAGTAGGTACCTATACCTCTCAATTTTGGCGAAACGAAATCTAATCAGTGCATACACATCACTTTAGACATCTTCAAAAATCCCATCAGTAGGCGTCATATTATCTGCAACTTCTGTGTGTAAAGGTACTGTGGATATCCCTTTCGCGCCAGAATTTTGTTAAATTCCTGGCGCGAAAGCAGTGAGTAGTGTATCAATTGATAAGGGTTCATTTTTCGAATCATACATATTATGTTTTATTAGATTGATTTTGTATTCACCAAGTTCCTTTTGTAGGGTTAGAATAATTCAAGAATTGTTTCTCTGTAAATCAAAGAATTCATTATTTTATACAAAAATACAATAATTACATACAAGAATGTTGATCTTACCTGTAAATCAAAGAAACAACATTCAATGTTATTATTTACAATGTTAAAATTTGGATGACACTGTTTTTCAAAAGGTCTTAGGTACAATTAATGGATAAAGAATAAATTGTCTCGACTCCATCGATTTCCACATTCATACATTCATTGAACTGATTAACCTAATTACCCGCGCAAAGTCATATTGAACTTGAACAAGACATATACAGGAAGGTATTTCTTACATCTCCCTCCTTTGGAAAAAAATTTTCCCCAGAAAATTTGATGTGAAATTACAATACATTACCTAAAAAATTATATAAATTATACATTACACATTATACATTATATACATAATATTACACTTCGGTTTCCATCTCTGATATATTAGGAGTTGGAGTTAATTTCAAAATATAGAATAAATTTGATTCTAACTTTTTGTGGCCTATGTCTGCTTCGTAAGAATCTTCAGTTAAAATATATGTACAAGTCAAAGACTCACCCTGTATATAGAAGATAACGGAATGTTCGCGAAACGGATCGGCCATTTTTGCCACAGATAATGGATGGGCACGTTATGGCAACACCGTTTTCTGAATCGGTGGCCAGTTCATTCATTAATTTCGTACCGTTATTTCAATTTTGTGTTACCAATGACGTTCAGTCTTGAATATCATTAGCGGAATACGTTGAAAAAGTGGTTCGTATTTGTATTGTTTGTAGTAACGAGGACCATTCAAATCCTGATTTGAGTTTACACAGGTATCTTCTACTTTCATCATTCTAAGTTTCATTACCGTTGATTCGTTTATTCTTCGATTTTTAGAATTTCACTTCTCGAATCCTCTTCTGATATTGAGAGGAGAAACATTTGGTTATCATTTTTGGATTTAGCTGACTCTGTTTACCCAACTCAGAATCTGTTTTAAATGTATGAATTCGTCAAAAAGTTTCAATTCACTTTCATCTTTCAAGACCGATAACATCACGCCAATGAACCTTTCAAAGTTAGATAATGCAATGTATCCACGGCAGTATCTAATTATATTCTTTATGCTATCTTCGTTCCTTTCATGGAAAACTGACTAAATATTGGCTTCACCAATTTTAGAATTCATGTATGAAAAATTCCAAAAGTTTTGGGCGAAATTTTTGTTCCACTGAAGACATGTAAAAAAAAGTTGAGTTGGTTTGAAAAAATTTTTTCACTGAAAATCTCAGAAAATCTAGTACGTTTAGATTATGCTTTTCAAATTGGCAACGGAGAAAAATAAATTCCAACTTCGCAGGTTTTTCGCCATTTTCATTTTTCTTTTTTGCAAAATTGTACACCACAATTCAATTGAGCTCTCAAAAATAAGTACTAAGATGTGACCAGTAACCGTTATTTCAAATGACACGCATAACATACCACAGTTTTCAGAATATTTCTCAAAGTTGACATTAAACACCCTGTATCTCGCTTATGCGTCAAAAACGGGGTATATGTCATAAGGCAAAAATGACTTTCTCGGTGTCATCTACACGACTATATATGTTTGTCTAGTTTATGGTGAAACACCCTGTACACCTCAAGAGCGCATTTTTAAAGTTCTTCACAAGCGCTTAAATCCGAATTCCAACTTTGTAGGCTTTCCGTCATTTTGAATTTTTTTTTCAGAATTCTACACCACAATTGAATTGAGCCCTAAAAAATACTAAGATGTGACCAGAAACCGTTATTTGAAATATCACGCATAACTTACCACAGTTCAAAGAATATTGCTCAAAGTTGACATTAAGCACCCTGTATCTCGATTATGCGTCGAAAACGGGGTATATGTCATAAGGCAAAAATGACTTTCTCGGTGTCAACTACACGGCTATATATAATTATGTTTTTCGGGGAGAAAACTATGTTTTTAAAAAACAACTTTATTTCGGAACTACCAATCTACTAGGTATACATGAAATAGATTTACAACTAATGAGATAATCGTTCAGAGTCAATTCCGGTGTCTGAAGGGACAGCTCTAATATTTATAGTTTTATCAATTGAGTTATTGAGTAGGTGATAATGGCCGATTACACGTGCCATGGAATATACGCAAATAATAACCACCTGCAAGTCTAAACAAAGAACAATGAAAAAGCGTACCATGCTGTTTTTATAATATGGTAATATACAGGCTGAATAGTATATGGAATATAAATCAATCTAATTAGTAAGGGGTAGTATTACATAATTATATGTTTGTCCAGTTTATGGTGAAACACTCTGTATATTCCCCAATAAATAGAAGCATGTATTTCATCATTACATCGAATTTCATCGATTATAGGTATAACAGAGAAATTAGTTTTTTCACAATATTCTTTGCTTTTAGGCTGAAGGACCTCAGGTCGATGGCCGTGAATAAACTTTTCTTCTTCTTTTCTTCGCTATTTTTTTTCAAAATAAGCGTTTTGAATTGAAAAACAAATCTCGAAATCAAAGGTAAGGTTCTTTATATGGATGATGGGAAAGAATAATGAAAATAAGAAAATTATATAGGGAATGTTGTCAACTGAAATTTTAGAATCCAATAGCAAAAATCACAAACAAATTCTTTGGTAACAAACTGAAACTTGCAACTTTCGGATAGTAAAGAGTGCCAAGAAGAAAAAGATTGAATAATAAGTGAACGATACAGGGTGAGTCTTCGACTTGTACATATATTTTAACTGTCTTGAGGCCGAAAGAAAACTTATTTCGGGGAAACAAACTTAAGAAGACAAAACATTAAAACGACCTGAAATACAGAAGTTTTTGAACGAAGCTCCCGACGAGTACCTGTTGATGAAAGTAGTTTTGATAATGAGGATTAGCGGTGATTGCAGATGCGATGAATTGGGCAATTTGAAAATAGAAAATATTCAGGAAGGAAACTTTCTCAAGTAGTTTTGCCAAACACTAAAAACAAGAAATCGATAAGTTTCGCCATACTTGAAGGAGGATTTCCAGTCAACTCGATAAATAAAATGTCTTTGACACCAAAGAATACTTGCCTAGCCGCTTTTTGTGGAGGTATACCAGCCAGTGGGTGATGGGAATGAATACGCTGTCGAAGATACCTTCAAGAATTGCAATGTTTGTGAAATTGGAAGAAACAAGGGCTATATACCGGTCACTGTCTGAGAAGGTCTTCGGCGACTCTTTTGGTTAATGAAGTCCTTTATCATAGCGGAAGGAACCAAAAGAATCGGTGCAAAAATTACAAGGTTGTAATGCGTCAGCGTCTTCCAGCAATATCAGCAGCTGTACCGATATGAGAGCGTCTGGTTCCAATGAACCAATGAATTCAACAATTTACTTCAAATTCGAATGAACCGCATTTTTATTCAATTCAAATATCAATGTTATTCTGCTCGTTATAGTTATGAACGAATAGAATACCTACTACTGTGATATGAACATGAGTTATAATCCATAACTCACTAGTAAGTTATGGATTATAACATACAAGTGTATTATTTGATGGTTTTTGTTTGTCTAAAAGAAAATTGAGGATGACAATCATAACTGTCATGTGTTGGATGAAGGGTTTTTTTTTAGTGAGGAAATAGAATGTTTTCCTCATCCATTTTTCGGTTTATCACTCACCACAACCTGAATCAACGACTATATCGAGGACTATATACCAATAAGGAAACAGTATCCAAGATTTTCCATCCAGCATCGACTTTGGGATATTCCACCCTGATGAGTCCTAAATAGGACGAAACTGCAGTCGGTGCGATTCTCAGTTGACGTTGGACCATTCGGTCTGGTAGGGTGAACAGTATCGGAGACCTAGTTCGTATTCACATTTCATTTTTCATTATTTATAATGGGAAATGATTTGTGTCTTATTTCTTTCAAGTGAAGAAGGGCAAACAATCATTTCTCCCAGAAAAGTCACTGCGTTTTCAGACGCATGCCGCAACTGGAAATTCAAAAATTGCAGAAAATGTAGAGATTATGTATATTCCGAGGGTCGACGAAAAAAAACGTTCAATTATTATAATACTTAACATGCGCAGATCTGGATTCTTACCAACGCCCTGCTTCATTTGTCATTGGCTCATTGCCCATAAATGGTTATTATGATATGACTTTTCCTAGTCTCGACCGATGTACCAGTATCCATTAGTGTTCAGTTGTCGATAGCATCAGGTGATTTTTGAAATAAGTCGGATAATTTTTGTAGTATTTGTGATTACTATTGTATATTGCAGCCGTGAGAAAGGAACGGTTTGTCCAGAAACGGCATAATGCATAATAATTGATACAATAAAACTTTTGTCTGATCTCCGATAATTCCAAATAATTGAAATCAACTAGGACGATACATACTCGCATTGGAGCATTACAACATACACCTCCACTTTCAGATCCGCTCATGAATTTATCACGTGGCCAGTTCTTCCGCTTCTTCTGCGAAACTTTGACATTAGCGGAGAATCGTATTGAATGCGGAGATTCATATTTCCCAACGCCAGAGGAACTTTTTGCCTTCAACATTCCTCCTGATGAAACAGTCGAGTTCGATGCGCTTCTATCAGATTCCACGGATTCGAGTTTATCTTTCGACGACAGCGACAGCCACCACAGTTTTCTGGTGATGCCATCAGAAGAATATCCCGATCTTCCTGATTTCTATAAGTTGCCGTCAAAGGAATGCAAATGCGATATCTGTGAGTACTTTTAATGCCAACTTAGATGTACCTGTTTCATTTTGAAATTTCTGTTCGATTGAAATATACTAACTGACAAAGAAACTGCAACACCCAGAAAAAGCTGTTCAAATTTAAAATTTTCTTGGTAAAATTATGATAGTATAACAAGAAGGAAATGATTTAAATTTGAAGAAAAAAGCGAAGGGTTTACAATTTTTTTAATGAATTCTGTTAATAATGGGTTTGTCCACTGCTGTTATCAATACACTCCCCAACACGTCTTGGCATTGATGCAATAAAATGGTCTATTTCATCTTGATGAATAATATCACAAGCTGTGATATTAAGTGAGACATGAAGTACAGGTGTACTTCATGTCTCACTCAAAGCCGTCGAAGTCCAGGGGGGTTGGGGTAAATTTCCAAGCCTTCTACCCATGATGTCACAAATATGCTCTATGGGAGAAGGATCGGGAGATCTGGCAAAAGAATTACATGGGTTGCTTCAAAAAAGTTTAAACTAACTCTGGCATCATGGGGTCGAGCATTATCTTGCTGGTTAAAGTGAGGGAGAACATATGGCTCCACTATTTCTTGAAGGTACCTCAGCGCTGTCATGTTACCTCGAATAAAGACTAAAGATGACCTACTTGCATGTGCAATAGCACCCAATAGCACCCAATTCCATAACGCCTACTGTTTGGTGTACATGACGCTCAACGTCAAACTGAGCTTCACGTCTTTCTCCCTGATGTCGTCTAACCCTTCTTCGTCCATCATGTGCACCCAAGAAGAATCGAGATTCATCAGAAAAGACGACCTGATGCCTTTGCGCATTCCAATGTTGATGTTCTCTGCACCACTGTAATCGTTGCCAGCCATGCTCAACCGACAGAGGTAACACAAGATGGGGTCGATAATGCTGCAGTCCAAAAGAACTTATCCGGCAGTAAACCGTTCGGACAGTTACAGGATGGCCTTGTTCTCTTAACCACCCATCAGCCAAAAATCGAGTTGTCGCAAATCGGTATCTAATGGCTATAAGTCTCCGACGTCGATCTTGTATTCGAATTTCCGCGAAGAGATTTATTACACAAACAGCGATTGAAGAACATTCAAAAAATGAAGAGAAAAGATGGAAATTGACAAGTCTCGATTGAATCTAATCGTCAAAATTCGATTCACTCGGCATGTAGGCAAAAATACCTGTGTTTCTGTTCGATGTGACAGTTCATACCTATCCATGGAAACATGAAAATCCTGCTGTTCCACCAACTTGATATACAGGGTCTTTCACGAGGAACCTTACCCATATTTATACGGGAAACTACTGACCGTATTTTCATGAAATTCAGCACTTATAAGTATTTCACGATGCTGATGAAATCTAAAATATTTTCAAGGCATGAGCACCTCCGGTTTTTCCGGAAATGACGTCAACTTCCTGTTTTCAAATTATAACACCATTTTTTTTATTGCAGAAATAGATTCCTTAGAAAATTTCAAGTTATTTTGATGTAACATTTCTCAGTTTTGGTTAGAACATTCTCTCTGAGCGGGAAAATTCGAAAAAAAAAATCGAAAATAGAACTCCACTGAAACAAGAATAACTTCGAGGTTTTTGGATGGAAAATTTTCATTTTTGGGATTTTTCAAGATGTAAGATTGATGTATCGCGATTCATGATACAGGGGGTGAAAAAATCGCTTTCAAAGTTAGGGATGACAAAATCGTGAAAAATCAATTTTTCCAAATTAGAACCCCATTTTTTATGGCAGATATCGTTAAAGAATAATGTGAGTGTATGCATCACACCCTTGCCCTAAAGTGGATATTAACTCAGAAAATATCCATTAATCCATAAATATGGGTGAGGTTCCTCGTGAAAGACCCTGTATTTACCTACCCACTTTTTGATCTCGTAATAGGATTCCATCTTACTATAAGTTCTATGGAAATATTTCGTGATCGATATGCAATTTTCGATAACAAAATAAGGTTGCTCAGACAGTAGGACCACAGAACTCAGATTAGTGATAGGACGCCGAATCACATAATATTTGATCAGTTTGTGCGAATAATTTTGTTGTTCGTTTGCAGATATTAGGTAATTTATTTGAAAAGTGATAGTGACATGGAAATGAGACGTCTTAACATAAGAGATGCATTAACAATACTAAATTTATTGCCGGAAACTTCCAAGAAAATATACAATCGGGATTATAACTCATTTCTGTAGTAGAAAGGAGATCAGAACGCATCTGAGAATTATAAATAAAGAATTTGAGCGTAGTAGCTAATAAGTATTCAAAAGTGTAGTCCAAAAATCCACGGTTACATGTCGCTATACGCATGTGTCGGGCGAAAAGAAGGGACATGTAATATGTATCCATGGTTACCTCTTAACGTGTGCCGATTACCCAATCACAATATTCCCATCGCACATGAGGAATAGTTCTCACTTACCCCGACACAGCCCACTAGATGTTTCACTTTTGATATCAAGGAAGTTGGAAGGTTCCTTCGATCGCGATAGCATACGTTTTGGAGTTTTTCATTCCTAGACGATAAGGGGAATCGGCGTGATATACAGGGTGGCCCACCCCAGACGCATTTTGGCGCAGTAAATTTTGAAAAATTTTTTCGTGAAATGTTAAGGGCAATCAGATGCACAATTTGAAATTGTTTGCACATATACAGGGTGTTCGATAACAAAGATATAGACCATAGTTATACTTTTTTCAATGTAATACCCTATATATCAATTCAAAAATTGAATGGCAAGCTCAAATAATTATGAGTTTATGGAGACCATTTTATGCCTTAGGAGAACCATATGAGAGAAAATGGCGAAAAATCTGTGACGACCTTCCGTTTCTATTCCTCACCATCTAACCTTCCGAAGACAGAAACCTCGGGCGCCACCTCTAGTTTAAAGTGTTGAAGACACTCGGAACCCGTAGGCGGTACTCCTACGGGCGTCCAGGAGCTGCAGTCAGAGAAGATTATGCCCAGGGGCCTGATGTTAATATATTTTATTCCCTGTCTCTGAAAATTATTGTAAAAATTCTGATCGGGAAGATAAGACACACAATGACCAGGACACTTATATTCTATGTTCGGTAATATGTATCTACAATGAGCGAATGATGTCAATGAAAAATGTATAGATATACACAATAACACAATGATGTTAAATCAAGGGACAACGATATTCGTACGATGATTTCGATAGTTGAAGTGTAATGTGACGGTGCCAATGGTAATGTGGTGTACGTAGCGGTACTCATGATGTGAGATGATGTGCTGGTGTCTCGGCGTACATGTCGTAGAATGATGTCTATATGCCTCGGTGTACATGATGTGGAATGATAAATTTTCGTCTCGGCGTACATGATATGGAATGATAAATTTTCGCCTAGGCGAGAAATGGTAAATTAATGATATCCACACACATTACCAATGGCGAAGTGTTGTACCCAATGATGTCGCTGATATAGTATACTTTGTGACGGGCTTTCTTTACCTATCTTTGGCTATTGCCGGCGGAAATAAAATCGCTCGGGCGCCAGCCACAATAGGTTTTAAAAGGTTGTGACTCCTTTATAAAAAGTTTCACTTCGAGCCCCTGCCTAGCTTTTAGACAGTTGGAGAAGGGTTCGGCTCAATCTAAGGTGTTAGCGATTGAAAAGTATGTTCTTTATTGAATATGTCTAACTGTTGCTGGGATAATAAAACAAGTAAAACCTTAAACAACTATAATGTGAAACTAAAATGTAATACAATGTACTCAACTAAATAATGTATGCAACACCCAAAATCAAAGTATTAAACTGTCTCCAAAGATCAATTATTAAGTGATTGAAATGCAAGTATGAAAGTTACAAAAGCCTTACTGATATTATGAAAAGAGATGAAAACGGTTGCGGGTTAACGGGGTGAGCAGGTGAGACAGACGGATAATAAGCGGTGATAGAAAAGGACAAACTAATTGCAACAAATGAACAATGAGAGCATTCTAAGCAGCCGTGAAGGAGCAAAGCAGTGAGCATGTAAATCGACAAATTGTATATAGAAAAATGAAATGGGCTACGATTTCCGAACCACAATTGTATGTACGGATGCTCGGGGGAAAAGATCACACTACAATATTTCCTGCTCGAACAATTTATCAGCGGTCGAACAGATATCCGAGAATTCGATTGGTCGGAGGTATTAGCGCACCTACCAAAATGTCGGGGACAAGTCACGAAGCTCGTAGACTGTGCTCTGTCCCAAAATGACCCCAGCAAATAGCCAGACACAACAACGGGGTTGCACCGCGCGCTGTGTGACCAAACTGATGAGCTGAAGAAACAAGGGACCCAACACCGCCCAATAAGCGACGAGACGAGCCAAAATTCGCGGCAAACCAGAAAACAGCGCGGCGCATGCGCCAAAATGTCGTTCGTGACTTGTTACGAAGCTCACAGGTCGTATGTCGCCCCAGAATGCCCCCAGCAACTAGCCAGCCACAACAACTGGGTTGCACCGCGCGCTGTGTGACCAAACTGATGTGCCGAAGACACAATGGGCCCAACACCGTCCAACAAGCGACGGGACAAGTCAAAATTCGCGGGAAACCAGAAAACAGCGCGGCGCATGCGCCAAAATGTCGTGACGTGTTACGACGCTCACAGGTCGTGTGTCGCCCCAAAGTGCCCCCAGCGACTAGCCAGCCACAACAACGGGGTTGCACCGCGCGCTGTGTGACCAAACTGATGTGCCGAAGAAACAATGGGCCCAACACCGTCCAGCAAACGACGCAACAAAATAAAAATCCAAAAATTCGTAAGAGTTAAAAGACCGGGCCTCCGAAACCGGACGACCTTGAGTCGACACGCTCGACCGCCTGCACGCACACCGCTGACCCGGACGTAGCTACTAGCAAAACCGGTTTTCCTTCGCGAGAATGTTACAAATAAAGATGGAAATAACACGTAGTTCGAGCAGAAAACTATAATTCTACACAAAATAAACACAACTATGGTCCGGAATACGGAATAAAAATTCGGAAAAGCCCAGATCAAGATTTTCCTACCTGATGGAGATTTCATTAGCTTTCACAGGACACTAAACGGCGGAAAAGAACTTCACGGTCCAAAATGAAACTTCCTCTTCACGGATTCGGTGTAAAAATGTTCTCGAAACTAACAATTTATATTATTAAGTTTGACTTTTAAACTTTAACTCTGAATTATCTTTTCTACTAATATTTCACAATCTCCTCGCACTTTTCTAAAAAATCTCCTCTCCCAAACTCAATCTTAATCTGAATGAATCCCTCTTCGTCGCGTCCAGCCTCTCCAGAAAGGCCCCCCCATCATCGGGAGTCGCGCGCTCGAAAATTCCTCAAGTTTTCAAAAACAAATTGATCACTATGGGCTCTGAGCAAGAGTGCAAGCAGAAAATATTGTGAGGAAACAGAGCTACGGCAGGTAATAACGTGGGCAATGGAATGCTTGAATAAAACTCAACAAAGTTTCATTGTCGGTGCGTTACGATTGGTAGGAGACATTAAGAAAGGAATTTACCCGGATAGAACTGTGAGATGCGCCGTTTTAAGCTAACATTGTACAATCCCACACACTCGGAATCCAAAGAGACATGTAGGCCGTTTCAAGCTAATACACGGACTCTAAGAACTCGGGCAGTAGAACAAGGGGAATACAGGGCCACTGAATGCGCCATTTGAAGCTAGCATGCGTGTCCCTGCACTCTTGGGGTTACCATGAATTCATACAGGCCATTTAAAGCTATTGTACAGAGCCATGGGGAATTGGAAGGTTGGAGACAATACCGGGTTGTGCATGCGCCATTTGAAGCTAACATACACCACCCTGTATACTAGGAAAAATCCACCGAGTCAGGCAGGCCATTTCAAGCTACTACCTGGCACCATGGATGTTTGGAAAGGAACGAAGATGTAAATGCGCCGTTTCAAGCTAACACGTACATCCCCGCATACTGGGGAAATTCATAGAATTATGCAGGCCGTTTGAAGCTACTACACAATTCCATGACCCAGAGAGGTAAAGGATCAAAATGAGAAAATACAGTAATATACCGACAAATCAACGGAATAAATGAAATAATCATACCTTGCTCACGCTTAACCCTCCGGTTTACTCAATGTTTCGGATTATTTTAAATAACCGGACCTGGACCTGGAACCTGGAAAACCTGGATTTGCACGCACTACTGCTTCTTTCACTTAACCTGGGGGCCTGGATTCGGATTTTCTGAAGGTGACTGTCGGTACCGCAATTAATTAATTACCGACCGCGCGTCCGATCTTATACGCTTCCGGACCGCGGCGCTGACCACGCCCAACGCGATTGACCCCGCGATCGCCACCTATCACGCATCGATCACCGCGACAATTACCGCGAGCCGTCGTACTCTCTGATTCAGCTGAAAAACTTGCTCCGTTTCATCCCCCTCCTTCTTCGGATAGAAAAGAGAAAACTAGTTTTCTCTTTTCTAAGCATTGACATCTGTAACATTGAAAATAAAAATTTACTCTCCTTACAAATACAATACCAAAATCAAATAAAATTCATAAAAATAACAAAATCATTGGTCGACAATTTCAGGACAAACGTATCATCGCTGCGCCGGAATCTGAATCCACCTGGATGTTCCACCAATGACCACCTTCACACGGAAGTACTTTTCTGCCGGCCAATCCGTGGGACGAAGTTCCCTGGCGACTTCCCATAACCTGGGCGTCCAATTTTTGTCTCCTTGCGCAACCGTTTCCAGGAGTATACCGAATTCCTGTAGGAGTTCCCCTCTGGTCGAAGCTGGGGGTGGAGGAGTCGCGGCAGGGGGCTGAGGGGTTGTGGTATTCGTGCATTCGGCCGCTTTGAGGGCCTCATCTTTGCCGGAATCGTCGACTTCGGCATATCTGTAACATAGTTAATTTGTTCATGATAGGGTTTAAGGTCTTTTATATGTATGCGTTTGACCAGTTTCCTTTGCTCATCTCGCAGGTCGTAGACCACGGGTGATATTACTCGGCAAACCGTATATGGACCGGTGAACTTAGGGGCCAATTTCGCTGCAATGTCATTAATCGCGCGAGAAAGAGGATGTTCGCGTTTCATCACTCTATCACCCGTAAGACATCTCCAAGCACGGCGGCGTAGATCGTAGTGCCTTTTCTGCTTGTCGAAGGCCTGTGCTAAATGACGGCGTACCAAGGAGAAGGTCTCTTGCAGCCTTTTTAAACGGCTAGTGCGTTCTTGAATAGTAGCTGGGTCCGGGTCGACATCTTCAAATTCTCTGGTATCCCTCGTAGCCTCCTGGTAGATTGTCTTCGGTGCTTCCAACTCTCGACCGAAGTTCAGAAATGCCGGGGTAAATCCTGTGGACTCGTGGCGGGAACTATTGATGGCGAACGTAATCTCATGTAGATGACTATCCCAGTGTTTGTGGTTGTTTTCACAGAATTGTGCAATCATAGTCTTTATAGTGCGGTTGGCTCGTTCGACTGGGTTGCACTGGTGCGTGTAGACGGGCGTTACCCGGTGTTGAATACCTAGTTCTTCCATTATCCTTCGAAATATCTTGCTGTCGTACTGCGATCCATTGTCTGAGATGACTGTTTTCGGACAACCAAAACGAGTGATTATTTCTTCGTAGAGTGTCTTGGAGACGGCGGCTGCGGTGGCTCGGCGGATTGGTCGGCAGGCGGTCCATTTGGTAAAGCGGTCATGGAACATCACTCAGTAACAATTTCCCTTTGATGAGCGGGGAAGTGGTCCTACAAGATCGGTGCTTACTGTTTCCCATGGTAGAGAGACGGGGCTCGGTTGCATTTTTCCAGGTGGCTGATGCTGTGACGGCTTATAAGCTTGACAGACGACGCAATTCCTGACGTATTTGCTAATCTCCCTATACATATTCGGCCAGTAGTAATTTCGGGCGATGCGGGCGGCGGTTTTCGCGATTCCTAAATGTCCTGCGGTCGGTCGGTCCATGATTCTCCCTCAATAATGCTTCACGTTGATAGGTGGGTATACATAGTTTCCACGGCTCGGAGTCTTCCTCTTCTTTCAGGTCGGAGAAATCCCAGAAATGACGAAAAAGTTTTCCTTCTTGAATTGAATAATCCGGAAAATTTTCCGGGTCTCGTTGAACTTCCTCCATTTTCCGGTCGTACCATGCACATTTCTGTGGAAACTTTGTTTCTTGAGTGTCGGTCTGTATCGTAGAGGTCGATTCATGTAAAGGTTCCCGTGATGGGGCGTCGGCTACCTTGTTTAGGACTCCTTTTCGATATTTGATGTCGAAGTCGTATTGCTGCAGAAATACACTCCATCGGTCTATTCTTCCGGTCGGGCTTTTGATAGAATGCAGCCACTTTAGACTGTGATGATCAGTAATGACGGTGAAGTGATAACCCTCCAGGTAAGGTCTCATTTTCTCGATGCCCCACACAATAGCCAAACATTCTTTTTCAGTGACGGAATAATTGCGTTCGGCGGGATGTAAAGTGCGGCTGGCGTAGGCGATTATTCGGTCGTGTCCATCCTGATTTTGTAAGAGTGCTACCCCAAGTCCATCCTCCGAAGCGTCCGTTTGTAGTTGGAATGGCCGACTGAAGTCTGGGCAGGCTAATACCGGCGATTCCGTTAAGAATTTCTTGAGCTCGTCGAATGCTCCCTGTTGATGTTCACCCCACGACCATTTCTTTCCTTTCTTCAGTAGACTCGTCAACGGGGTTGCGATCCTTGAAAAATTGGCTATAAACCTCCGGTACCAGGAACAAACTCCCAACAAGCGACGCAGCGCACGAACAGTAGTTGGTGGTTTCATCTTCAAAATTGCTTTAACTTTATCAGGATCGCTTCGGATTTCCTCGGTTATGACTTCGTGGCCTAAGTATCTCAGAGAGCGTTTCCCAAATTAACACTTCTCCGGATTCAGTTATAAGTTGGCTTCTCGAAGTCGGCGAAATACTTCTTTCAGATTTTCTAAGTGTTCGTCGAAGGTTTCCCCTAACACTATGATGTCGTCCAGGTAAGCGAATGCTCGTGGTCTATGTCAGGTCCGATGATACGATCCAACAATCGTTGAAAAGTGGCTGGTGCAGAGTGCAATCCAAAGGGCACAACGTTGAACTGGAACAATCCTCGAGATGGAACCGTGAAAGCAGTTATCGGTCGACTTTCTTTCGCTAGAGGAATTTGCCAATATCCCTGTCGTAGGTCGATACTTGAAATATATTTTGCAGTTCGAAGGCGATCAAGTATTGCGGAGACGTATGGTAGTGGGTACGCATCCTTACGACTTACTTCATTTACCTGGCGGAAGTCTATACAGAATCTTGGTTTTCCATCCTTTTTCTGTACGAGGACTGTCGGGCTGCTCCAAGGGCTCTTGGAAGGTTCGATGATTCCCTCGGCTAGCATCCTGTCGATTTCCTGATCCATAATATGTTGCATTTTCGGATTCTGTGGCCGGTAACGTTGTAGTATGTTGAACACACTGTATATTTCGTACGTGATATAATAAGATTAGTGCGACCTCCCTTCAAGACCTTAAGCGGCACGTGAAGCCAGAGCTCTAGGTCTCATCATTGCCAGTCATGTTATCAAATATAATGTTATTAAAACAAGTAAACATTTATAAAATATATATAACAATTGGCTAGGGAGAGTCATTGAGTGATTCATTCAGAAGCGTGTACGTATTGACCGCTTGTTAGTCAACAGCGAGAATCTGTAGTAAACATATATTCAATGTAAGTTCAGTGAATTAAATCCCTTTGATGAGTCTGCCTGGTATTATTCTTCACCATCCTTAACTGCATAACGATTGGTCGAACCTACCCTAGCTGGGTACATCACATGGCGATCCTGCCAATTCAGTGCGATCTAACCAAATTCGTAGAGTGTTATCCACTACCAAACAAAGAAGCAGAGACAGTTTCAAAATCTTTTATTCAAAACTTTGTTTTAAGGTATGGTATACCTTCGGAAGTTGTTACAGACCAAGGCACAGAATTCTTATCAAGAATATTTAGTGAATCGTGTGATCTGCTCAAAATTAAGCAATTCAATTCAACAGCTTATCACCACGAAACACTAGGTGCGCTTGAAAATTCGCACAAACACTTAGGAGCTATACTCCGTATGCACGCAGCTAAGGAAAGTAACAACTGGAGTAATTGGGTTCCGTATTGGTGCTTTTCATATAACAATACCGTGAACTCTTCAACTTGCTATACTCCTCACGAGCTAGTTTTCGGAAAACCTAGTAGATTTCCTCAAAATTTAAAAAGCCAAGTAGATCCAATCTACAATTTTGACAACTATCCTATTGAATTAAAATATAGGTTGCAAACGGCATGGAAAGATG
The DNA here is from genome assembly GCA_910592335.1 of Adalia bipunctata. Classification (NCBI taxonomy): domain Eukaryota; kingdom Metazoa; phylum Arthropoda; class Insecta; order Coleoptera; family Coccinellidae; genus Adalia; species Adalia bipunctata. The sequence goes on from OU342951.1 coordinate 29,762,952, forward strand.
CTAGAGAAAACTTGGTGAAGGTAAAATCGAAAAGGAAAGAAATTTTCGACAAAACATGTAATGAAATTAACTATAAAGTAGGAGATAAGGTGCTCTTGAATAATAAGAACATTGACAATAAACTTGACCCCTTATTCAACGGTCCCTACGAAATAGTGAAAGTGCAAAACCCGAACATTATTGTGAAAACGGACAAGTACAAACTCAAAGAAGTGCACAAGAACAGAGTGAAACCGTATTTCTCATAACAAGTGATTATAATTAAGAGACTAATGAAAAAATTAATTTAGGTAAATATCGAATTAAACCTTGTAGATTTAAGACCCATTGAGACTGATATTATAGATATAGATATTAAGCTATAGATAAGTCAAAAAAAAATATTTTTACATTGTATAGCAAAAAATTTTTTTTCTCTCAAAGAGGGAAGGTGTAGTATGTTGAACACACTGTATATTTCGTACGTGATATAATAAGATTAGTGCGACCTCCCTTCAAGACCTTAAGCGGCACGTGAAGCCAGAGCTCTAGGTCTCATCATTGCCAGTCATGTTATCAAATATAATGTTATTAAAACAAGTAAACATTTATAAAATATATATAACAATTGGCTAGGGAGAGTCATTGAGTGATTCATTCAGAAGCGTGTACGTATTGACCGCTTGTTAGTCAACAGCGAGAATCTGTAGTAAACATATATTCAATGTAAGTTCAGTGAATTAAATCCCTTTGATGAGTCTGCCTGGTATTATTCTTCACCATCCTTAACTGCATAACGATTGGTCGAACCTACCCTAGCTGGGTACATCACAACGTTGTTTTATCGGTTCTTTCTTCAAGAGATGAATTCTGTGTTCCACTAGCGGCGTAGTTCCTTTGATGTCCTTAAATTTTACTAGTTCTTTCTTTAGAAAGTCCTGTAGTCGTTGTTGTTCTTCTGGTGTTAATTCCAAATTAGGTCTTACGGCTTCGTCCGTAATAACGTTCAGGTTTGAAGCACGGATCGGTTTTCCATTAATCACGATGTCGTCGGCGGCTGGGAATATTTGTACGTTGTTGAGTAGTAGAAAATCCATCCCCAGTAGAATCTCATGGTTTAGTCTCGGCAGGTACATCAGCGGCATCTCGAATATTTCATCTTGGATTCCGAGCGGAAGGTTGACTGCAAATGGTATTTTCGATATACTTCCATCGGCTAGGAGGGCATTCGGTATTTTCTCTCGGATGGTCGGCAGTTTCTCGACATTACATAAGTCCATTATTGTGTCTCCGAAATACGATCTGGAGGCTCCGGTATCCAAAAGTGCTCGGAACTTCCTTCCAAATAGTTCGATGTCTATGTGTGGGCTACATAGTGTTCGACGGCGGCATAAGAGGCGGAGGGTACGGGTATCGGATCTGGCCTCGTGACAAATCTTTCCCTGCTTAGTTTCCCGGCTTGGGACTGCTACAATCCCGGCTCATGATTCCTTTTCGTCCGCATCGAGAACAAAACAACTGTGGTGGATTTCGACAGTCTCCTCTTAGATGTCCGGTTTGTCCGCATCTCCAGCAAGTCGTTGATGTAGGCCGATTCGGAGGTTCTTTTTCGCCGGATAAGTCGGGCGTGGAACGTCGATGGAACGTTATTCTGATGGCGGATCTCAATTTTCAGGGCCTCTATTTCGCGGACTTTCTTCAAGAACGTGGGTATATCTTGTATGTTATGTCCCCGTAGCATTTGGCGATAGTCGGGTAGCAGGTTTCTCTGAAGCGTCGACAGTTCTTGAACGTCGCTATAACCTCCGTGTCTCCGCATCATCGTTTGCAGGTCGGTAATGCATTTCGATACGGCCTCGTTCGGTTGTTGTTGTCGCCTGCGGATGTCTTCCTCCAAAGTGAGATAGTAGTCGGTTGGGAGGTAGAACGTCTTGAATGTCTCGATGAATGCGGACCAGTTTGTCAGATCGCGTTTATTATTCCGGAACCATAAAGAAGCATCACCGGTTAGAATTTGAGGTAGGCCTGCTAATATTCCTTCTGGATCCAGGTGAAGTTGACTCTGAATCTCTTCTATTCTCTCCAAGAATGCGGCTGGATCTTGAATTCCGTCGAAACTTATTCCGTACTTGTGCAGGTCTATGGGGTCCGGATGGCTGGAGGTACTCGGCGCTTGCGGAGGTAATGTCGGAAATACTGGTGGCGTCAGGTAGACGGGCGGATTTGAGGTGGCTTGTTCACTCTTTATGAACTTGACCAGTCTCTTCCTCATTTCGTCGACAGTTCCTTCCGGCTGGAGATGAAATTTGTCTAATTCTACCTCGAGTTCGTCTTTCTTCAACTTATAAATCCAACTGGTACTTTGATCTGTCGATCCGGCGGCCGGTGGAATTTCTTCGGAGTTGTTGGTCATGTCGGCGGTCTGGTAGCGTTCTTGAAAACTTCCTTCTTGACTAGGCGACTTGAAAACTTCTTCTCGGATAGCTGGCTGGTTTCTGAATGATTTCTTTCTCGTTCACTGGCTGGTTTTTGAATCTTGTTCCCTGGCTGGTCGGTGATTTTCCGTTCGCTGACTGGTTTCTGAATGATGTCGATTCGCTGGCTGGTTTCAGATTTGTATTCTTTCCCGTTCACTGGCTAGTTTTAGAATCTCGTCGGTTCGCTGGCTGGTTTCGGAATGATCGTTAGGTGGCTGATTTTAGAATGAATCCGTAGTTTCTTGTACACCTCCTTATAAACGATTTTTCCTCTCCGTAAAGTGGTGGTGGGAGGTCACCCGTGCGCAGTACACCAGCTGGCCAGGACTCGGAGTCGATCGAAATTCTAAGCGGGTCGGAATGCAGGATAAATCGGAAACCTGATAAGTCGGAAGTCGAACAATGGTGTTCAACAAATCTTCTAATCTAATCCCCTCAGTAGGTAGTTGTAGATTCTTCGGAACTTGCTCCTCCTCTGGTCTGTCCAGTTGACGGGGACTTCACGGAAAGGCTGGCAACATTTCGGTCCCTGCTCGGGCGCCATTTTGTGACGACCTTCCGTTTCTATTCCTTACCATCTTACCTTCCAAAGACAGAAACCTCGGGCGCCACCTCTAGTTTAAAGTGTTGAGGACACTCGGAACCCGTAGGCGGTACTCCTACGGGCGTCCAGGAGCTGCAGTCAGAGAAGATTATGCCCAGGGGCCTGATGTTAATATATTTTATTCCCTGTTTCTGAAAATTATTGAAAAATTTCTGCTCGGGAAAATAAAACACACAATGACCAGGACACTTATACTCTATGTTCGGTAATATGTATCTACAATGAGCGAATGATGTCAATGAAAAATGTTTAGATATACACAATTACACAATGATGTTAAATCAAGGGACAACGATATTCGTACAATGATTTCGATAGTTGAAGTGTGACGGTGCCAATGGTAATGTGGTGTACGTAGCGGTACTCATGATGTGTGATGATGTGCTGGTGTCTCGGCGTACATGTCGTAGAATGATGTCTATATGCCTCGGTGTACATGATGTGGGATGATAAATTTGTGCCTCTTGATGAGAAATGGTAACTGAATGATATCCACACACATTACCAATGGCGAAGTGTTGTACCCAATGATGTCGCTGATATAGTATACTCTTAACAATGTACCAGGAATAGGAGGAGCAATCGGTTCGGAGGCGGGGTGTAACGTGCATTTGTGATGGAAAACTATACATGCAAAGATTCAAAATATACACTACTACGAAATGAGAAAGCGGTCAAAGTAACGTGCAGTAGCAAGCGGACATAAGCGAAATGAAGAAAGAAAAAATTGTGAGGAAACAGAGCTACAGCAGGTAATAACGTGGGCAATGGAACGCTTGAATAAAACTCAACAAAGTTTCATTGTCAGTGCGTTACGATTGGTAGGAGACATTAAGAAAGGAATGTACCCGGATAGAACTGTGAGATGCGCCGTTTTAAGCTAACATCGTACAATCCCACACACTCGGAATCCAAAGAGACATGTAGGCCGTTTCAAGCTAATACACGGACTCTAAGAACTCGGGCAGTACAACTAGGGGAATACAGGGCCACTGAATGCGCCATTTGAAGCTAGCATGCGTGTCCCTGCACTCTTGGGGTCACCATGAATTCATACAGGCCATTTAAAGCTATTTTACAGAGCCATGGGGAATTGGAAGGTTGGAGACAATACCGGGTTGTGCATGCGCCATTTGAAGCTAACATACACCACGTATACTAGGAAAAATCCACCGAGTCAGGCAGGCCATTTCAAGCTACTACCTGGCACCATGGATGTTTGGAAAGGAACGAAGATGTAAAAGCGCCGTTTCAAGCTAACACGTACATCCCCGCATACTGGGGAAATTCATAGAATTATGCAGGCCGTTTGAAGCTACTACACAATTCCATGACCCAGAGAGGAAAAGGATCAAAATGAGAAAATACAGTAATACACCGACAAATCAACGAAATAAAATTCAAATGAAATAATCATACCTTGCTCACGCGTTACCCTTCGGTTTACTCACTGTTTCGGATTATTTTTAATAACCGGACCTGGACCTGGAACCTGGAAAACCTGGATTTGCACGCACTTCTGCTTCTTTCACTTAACCTGGGGGCCTGGATTAGGATTTTCTGAAGATGACTGTCGGTACCGCAATTAATTAATTACCGACCGCGCGTCCGATCTTATACGCTTTCGGGTCGCGGCGCTGACCACGCCCAACGCGATTGACCACGCGATCGCCACCTATCACGCATCGATCACCGCGACAATTACCGCGAGCCGATGTATACTCCATTCACATTCATAAAGTATCCCGGTTGGCCAGGTTTTAGGTTTATCAAGTTTTTTCCCCTAGAACAGACGCAGGTTGGCACTCGTGAAAATTAAACAACGTTGCCAATGTAAATTCGCTAATTTATCCCCTCAATATTCTTGAAGTGATCTTGAAGTCTTCAAATTATTTAATTAGTGTGCTTATAAGAGAAATGTCAAGTTTGATTAATAAACAATAAAAGTCTGATTCACTTGAAAGATATTTCGCTTTCTGAAATAAAAAACTATAAAAACTGTTCGGTAAGGGTTGATCACATTTACTTTAACAAATATAAATATATTCATCACGCCAGGAAACTAAAAATGCCGAAGGTAGTGACGAAAAAGCAGAGACAAACTATGAGGAAGAATTGAAATCGGCTCATTCAAAAAGTATCATTTTGGAATCAACACTTTATCATACCAGCTATCCAACATTTTTAACGTATGTGTGTAAAAACCAAGGTATTATATTTTATGAGAATAGATATTTATTTTTTAGCTGCACATAAACACAAACAGGAGGATTTTAAGTGAAAGAGACGACAAAGAATTTCCTTCTATTGGTGCACCAAAAAAGACATTGACTGAAGACTTCATTTTGAAAAAAGATCTGCAACGACAAATTTGGAATTATAATTCGAAACATGAACATTTTTCGATTGATAATCTACTCACTTTTGCAAAATAACATTTGGAATATAACGGAGGACGGACATCACTTAAATCATGAAATCAATGGGTTACAAATACAAAAGGGTAAATGAACGCAAAATTTTATGTGAACAAAAACATGTTGTTGCAGACAAAATTACTTTCCTGCGCAAATTTTGATTTGTGTTTCTACATGAAACTTGGATTTACCAAAACGATACTTCAGTTAGTCGCTGGACACATGAATCGGATATGATGAGTAATCCATCCAAAATTGAATCAGAAGGAAAACGTTTCACAGTTCTACACGCAGGAAGTAATTTCGGGTTTTTAGAAGGTTTTGATTTCATTTTAGATTAAAAAACAATGACCGGGACTATCACAAGACAATGACCAGTGAAATTTTTCAGAATTTGGTTATTAATCAACTGATTCCATCTTTAGCTAAGATTCCTGTGAAATGTGTGGTGGTAATGGACAATGCACCATATCATTCAGTTCAATTGGATAAACCACCCACCTTTTCCAGCAAAAAAAGCGAGATGCAGGATTGGTTGATTAAAAACAAGATTGATTTTAATCAAAATTTTACCAAGAAACAACTTTGGAATTTGATATTACCTCATCGAACTGACAGACAGAGACGATATGTGTTGATGACCTTTTGAAGGAGCATGAGGTTCTTAGATAACCCCCATACCATTGTCAGTACAATCCTATTGAAATGGCATGGACGTTTTGTAAGAACTTCTATAACAAAAACATAAATTCGCATCCCTATACAACGGATATAGTGTTGAATTTATGGAGTCTGGCTCTTTCAGAATGTACATCAGATATGTGGCAAAATTTTTATTTACATTGTGAAAGAGTCAAAAACTTATCACAGAGGACTGGACGAAACACATGGGTAATCTTCCAATGGCAAATATTCCTCCATTCGTTTTTTCATTGGGAGAATCTGATTCAGATTCAGAATTTTCTGAGGGTTACTCTGACTCAAACAATGATCTAATGGATATGGAATAATATGTAGAGGAAATTCTGAGAACTCGTCTCTTCCACTTAAAATGGGGAGTTCAAAATGGATGGAGGTTCAAAAACTCCAAAAGGAACATTACTAGTGTAAGTTCAACAGAACCCTTTATCCGGCAGTGTGAAAGACCTAACGTTTGGATATTCTAGTAGTGCAATAATGTCGAATACCCTCCTTATTCAACTAGTACTGTATCGAAGATTTTCTACGATCAAGGAGGTTCAACTGAATCAAACAAAATGACAAAAAGCCTATACTATGGAAAAGGAAGTTGCTGCAAACCACCTAGATAGAAAAATTACCAATCAGGAATCTGGGAAAGAATTGCTTGGAGGGCCAGATCTGGTAAGAAGACCTTCGTTGTCAAGGACCAAATGTAGGTTATATTATTTATTATTTCCTGATGTTTTTCTATCTCCTTTTCTGTTGTGTTACGCCTCGAATTCCTTTTTAATTAAACGAAGGAATTGGGGCAAAATGAATGTTCTTATTCAAAATCTCAGGAGGTGGGTAAGTTATATTAATAATAGTGTGAAGGTGATTCTTTCTAATCTCGATTTATTTATCTAGAGAACAGTTAAATTGAAGTAATAGGATGGTCAAAATCAATATCTAAGAAAATATCAAATACACAGTGCACTCAAATAAATTGGCCAAGTAATTAAGGTACCATATAGACGTCTATATACGTACTTACAGTTATTAAGTTTCTTGATAAGTTTTCAAGAATAAATGAAGACCAACGGAGGATGGTGATTGTTAGCTTCAGCCCTGGGACTAGGAGTCCCTCTTGAAGGTAAGTAAGTACTATATGATGTATCCAATAATGAAGTAGTCGGAATTCTCTTTAGGTAGGTCAACGTTGACAAGTCGACGAATGAAGATGGTACGGAGAGCTAATAGTTCCAAAGATGGCAAATTGTTAAGGAACAAGAAGTTGCTCGTACGGTCCAAACTGATCCGAGGAATACCATACATCCAAAATGTAAATGTCGATGTAAGAACGAAAGTAATGATTGTAATTGAAACGATGTTGAAATTAAAATTAAAAGGCCTATAAAGAAATACGCTATTGTTAATTTGACCTCTCCTCCAGTATCTTTGTCTTACCTAAGATGTAATGCGGCCTCAGGTTATTTTCCACCTTGTGAAAAAAATATTTTTTGGAACAAGTGTTTCCGCAGTTTAGTCCTCGATCCCCAATCTGAGTTAATTTGAAATCTCCAAATTATTCAGAACTGAACTCGGATAAACACTTTTAATTAATTCAAAATCCGTTTATAACGATTTTTCGATTTTTCTCAAATCACGCTGATTCCACAAAATGCTACAAAATGGCGAATCGTTATCTAAAACCTAATTTCTGGCTTTTTTCTTCATTAATTTTCCTTGTCTTAATTCGACGCTCCTTCTTTCTTTTATTCAGGAGTAGATAAAGCTCAGAGTAGTTCTAATGATTTGACAGATTAGGAGGAGGAGCCAAATGAACCACAAGTTGATGATTTTCATCTTTTATTCTGTGACTAATTTGAATCAAATCGATTTAAATTACTGATCAATTGTAGTTTTATCGATGAATAAACTACCGTTCCAATATTTGTTTTTGTTCCGTAACAGTTGCAGATATGATTTCAAGATATTTTGTCAGTCTCAATCCAAAAGAAAGATAAAATGTTGTTCCTGAAGAAGATTCCATCCATTATAAATATGTCAGCCTATTCTTTGAAAAAATTCCAAAACCTCTATACTTACTCAGAGAGGTTTTTATCTTTGTGCTCTTGTATCATAGTTAAAAATGTATGGTGTCCTGTTCGAATCTGTTTTGCTATTACTGTAATTGCTTTGAACATGCTATAATGTTTTATACATCAAATAACCTAACCTTTCCTTTCTCAAAGAAACATATACATGTAACAATGTTAGAAAATAATGTTTTGTGATTGAAAATTATGGACGTTTTATAAATTCAAATCCAATTTCTTTATTGAGTTACCGTTTTCTCAAGTTTTTGTATCCAATCATTATATGCCAGTTTGAAAAAGAATCTTTATTAATGATTGTATTCATAGCCTCCATGAGTAGACTTTTTTGAATTCGATATTAGGTACTGCTTACATCAGAAGTTTTCACCTGAACTCTTCCATGTGTGCAATTCTCTTGAAAAATTACTAATTGAATATTGTTAAAAAATTATGTCTTAAGCTGTAATGCCATTGAAATTATGTATGGAAATTACATTATGAATTATACTGTATATATCTTATTTCATCCCATTGTACTTTGATTTTTTTTTTCGAATAAACTATCACAAAGTAACGGACTATTCTGGCCATTATTTTTCAGTGAAATTTCAACACTCGATTCTTGTCTTCCATACAAGTAAATAGCATAACTGAATCTTCCAACCATGTTGATATATGTGAAATATTTCCAGTATTAACAGAGAAAAGTTTCTTCAACATTCGCCAGGTCTCTGGAATTATTGAATTCACATAATATTTTCTCAAATTCATTATTTTCCCAAAGTAAATAAACATTTCGATAAATACGTAATTACTACGACTCTTATGAAGAAAGGGCAACATTGCTCAATCATCTGACAGAAAAACGACTATAACCTAACATTTTCAAAAAATACACGGTGAAATCTGTCAGAATGTCATGGCCAACCGGTATACTTTATAAATGTGAATGGAGTATACTCTCTGATCCAGCCCGAAAACTTGCTCCGTTACAAATCGAAAAAAAGGAGTATTTTTAATTTGCAATTAATTAATAAACCCTTCAAGCCAACAAGACAGACAATGTTTTTCCGTGTAGACATACTGGCTTTCCTTATGCAGAAGAAAAAAATTTAACTCTGGAATATACTGAGTGATCATCATTAATATTCAAACATTAACTACAAATAATGGTCAAAAACTTTCCTATTTCAAATGCCACTCCCAGTATTTCTGTAAGTTGTTGAACGTAAAAATTAATATCGAAACTATCTTCTTTGGGTTTCCCTTTACCTCAACCTAATAGTTTTACAGTAACTTTCGATTTTCAATTCAACTAGTTAACTTACTATTATTATTAGCGATATTCAGATAAATACTTGGGAGTTGGGAATATTTGGAGGAAATGCTTACAACATTATTTGAAATCTGAAAAACTCATATGAAGATCTCAATAATGGTGCTGCGGTCACGCAAGATTTATACTTCCTTTATAAATGATTATCAACTGTTTTTCTGAATATCAGTTCTTTTTTCCATTATTTTCAAATTCATTTCTCCTAGAAAGTATTGAGTGTCATTATCTGTTAACGCCGAGAGGAGATTTCTTCAAATTTCAAATTTTCATTTTGATTAGTTTGTCGAATATATATGCAGATGCCGTGACATACACTGAATTTGAATTATTCTTATCGGTGTCGCGACAATGTGTTCAACTGAATAGAAAAAATTAATATAATATGGATTTTGCTCTCGAATTTCGTAGATTTATTTCGCGTGAATTTTCAAAGTTTTCCTTTGCTTCCTAATTGAATTAAATACTCAGTTTCCGAGTAATTTAGTGATTTTGAACTTCTAATAGTGAAGTGTCGCTATAGTTTATTTTGCTTCCGTTTGATGAGACATAAAGAACCATCAAGAACCATTGAGATAGGATATTTGGGCCCCCTCTCTGTACAAGGCTTTCCTCACGAGACTCCCGTCCTCTGGCCAGCTGGACTTCGGAGAATTGTAAGTTTCTTCGCATCAGCCCTGACGTCTCAAGGTAGGAAATACATTTTCATTGATGGTTCTCTAATCTCAATTATAACTAAATTAAGCCTCCGAACCAGCCAAATATATAGTCCATTCAATTCTTAACATGGTCCTTCGAGCCGGATTTTGTAGTTTGAATTAATCTCCATTTTTTTGTTAAACGCGCCCTACATTTCATTTTCGTGCTCTCCATTTAGATTCCCGTGCGACGTTGCCGGCTTTTGAATAATTCCCTTCTGAAAGGGAAATCTGTCATCGCAAGTTGTCAGTTGTTATTTTTTTCGTGAATTCTAGGAGAAGTCAATAGGTTCAAGATGACTTCCAAGACAGAACCGATCGATCCTGAACTTAAGAAAGCTCTCAGTAAGCTGATAGCTCAGAGGGGTAATCTTTTCGCGACCGTTTCATCCATTTATAATAAGTTCAAATTATATTCTTCTGATAGTCTTGCCAAAGTTGTCTACTTCGTCCAACAACTTCCGAATTACTCCAGTAAATTTGAAGAAGTTCAAGGTAAAATAGAGGCTCTCAACGAGAATTTGCCTCAGAAGGATCAAATCGAGATCTCTCAAGTACAGGCTTCCTTTGAGGAAATACTAGCCTCCATTCATAGTGTTCGATGTAATTTAGCGAAACAAGATGCAGTTCTGACCACACCGAATACTAACCCTAGCACCAATCCAATATCACAGATGCTTCCCACTATTGCACTTCCTTCATTTGATGGTAAGATAGATAATTGGGTAGAGTTTATTTCCTTGTATAATTCATTAGTTCATAATAATTCGATGATAGACAAAACACAAAAATTTCAATATCTGAAAACCACTCTAAAAAATGAAGCTCTTGCTGTTATCAGTGGTCTTCAATTGATTCCTGATAACTACGATATAGCTTATGATGCTTTAGTTCAGCGATACCAAAATCAGAGACGCATTGCTTCTGTTTATTTTTCGAAATTAATTCAATTCAAGGCTCTTTCTCATTCTTCACTGTCATCGCTCAAAGATTTTTTACATAATCATGAAACAGCCGTAAATTCAATAAAATCTTTAAAGATTCCAGATCTTGCAGATTTCCTGTTATTTTCTTTGGCCTTGAATAACTTAGATTCGAATACCAAACGTGCCTTTGAAAATAAATTGCCTTCAGAAGGCATTTCCACTTATAGACAATTAATCGAGTTTATAACGCAACAAATTCGTGTAATGGAACTTTCCAAAACGTCTGATAGCAATGCACCGAGACCAAAATCGCACGGCTCAAATGTTCTTTTGGTGAACTCTAATACTTCTGCTTCTGATAATAGAACTTTCGCTTGCCCCTTGTGTAAAAGTTCGCATTTTTTGCATCAATGTTCGCGGTATCAAAATATGACATTGAATGATAAATACAAATATCTCAAAGAAAACTCGCGTTGTTTCAACTGCTTAGGTCGACATCGGAGAGAAGACTGTAATTCTCGTTCTGTATGCCGCCACTGTAAAACAAATAGACATCATAGCTCCCTACACCCCTCTTCTGCTTCCGCATCTTCCTCGTCTACCCAAAATTCACTTAATGTGACTTACTCCCCTCATGGTCGTGACTCATCTGAACCCATCAGTCTGTGTCATGCATCGCATCTTCCGGCAGTTCACCAATTCTTCTCGGTACTATAAGTCTTCTGGTTGGAGACGTTACAGGTGTAAAACATGTACTCAGAGCTGTTTACGACCCAGGCTCTCATATTTCTGCCATCACTAAGTCAAGTGTTTCCTGCTTGGGTCTGAAAATTTGTCCATCAGCTTGTTCGGTCTCAGGTTTAGGTCAATCGAACTTGCGTATTTTTGGATCTGTTGATGTTTCTCTACATTCACGACATTCCTCCCTTGTGGTCAAGGCTCATGCAATCGTTCTCGATAGCATTTCGCATCCGCTTCCTCCTTCAGAACTCCCTCTGGAAGTACGTTCCAAATTCGCGAATTTGCAGCTGGCTGATGATAATTTTGACTCACCTTCCCCAGTAGATATTCTGATTGGAGCTGATTTGCTTCCTCAACTTATGGTTGAAGGAGTTCAATCTATTCCTGGCAACCCAACCGCCGTCAATACTGTCTTCGGATGGGTTCTAGTTGGTCCCACATCCTCTCAACCTTCAGAATCCTTTGCCACCTCTCCTCATGTACATTGTGACATCAGTTCAGCCCTCCAAAAGTTCTGGGAAACAGAGGAAGTTTCACCTAGTTCCCCGCTCGATCCACTGGATGTGTTGGTCGAAGAACATTTTCTTAGTGCCCATTCTCGGGACAAAGACGGGCGTTACATCGTAGCACTTCCTTTCAAACCAAACGCAACTCCCCTCGGATCGAATTGCTCTAGATCACACTCTTCATTCGAACGTCTTGAGCAAAGACTCTCGAAGCAACCCGAAAAATTTAGTTCTTATCAAAATTTCATGACAGAATATCTTCATCTTGGTCACATGTCCATAGCACCCTCTCCTTCTTCTTACATAATTCCACATCACGCTGTCATGAAGGAGGCAAGTTCAACCACAAAGTTGAGAGTAGTGTTCAATGCTTCCGATCCAGACTCGACAGGTATTTCTTTGAATGAGCGCCTTCTAAAGGGTCCAAAACTGCAGTCTGACATACAAGACATTATTTCTGAATTTCGCTTACAAGCGATTGCTTTATGTGCTGACATACAAAAAATGTATCGTCAGACCCTTCTTGTTCCTGATCATAGACGTTTCCAACATATTTATTGGCGCCCTCCTGGTTCAGATTCTATCGCAGAGTTTGAACTGAACACCATTACATACGGATTGACCCCTTCTGCGTACTTAGCTCAGCGAGTGCTGAAACAATTGGTGAAAGATGAAGGTGAATGCTTTCCCCTGGCCTCAAACGCCATTAAGAATCAGATATATATTGACGACGTGATAAGCGGTGCCAAAGATGTCGAGACTGCCGAATTGTTGAAGAATGAGTTGCGTGAATTGCTGAGTAGAGCGGGTTACGAACTCAGAAAATGGTCAACAAACCATCCCGAACTTCTTTCGAGTCTACCAGCAGATCACAGAGAAAGTCCTATACAGTTCTCAGATGGTTGCGAATCGCTAAAGATTTTAGGATTATCTTGGGAACCCTCAATGGATGCATTCACTTTTCATGCCCAACCCTTCAGTTCTTCATGTACTAAACGTAACATCTTATCTTTCATTGCGAAAACTTTTGATCCCTTAGGTTATTTGTCTCCTATAACGTTCTTTATGAAGTCAGTACTTCAAAAGTTGTGGTTGCTCAAATTAGATTGGGATTCTCCTGTTCCTCCGTCTGTAGAAACCACTTGGTTGAAATTTGTGTCTTCCATACCTAATCTAAACCAATTAAAAATTCCTCGTTTTGTCACCCCCTCCGCTTATGAATCTGTTTCAATTGTCGGATTTTGTGATGCATCCGAAAATGGCTACGCAGCAGTAGTTTATTTGTGTTTCGAATCAACTTGTTTCCGTCATTCCTGTTTGTGGCAAGCCAAAAGTAAGGTTGCCCCATTGAAAATCTTGAGCATTCCTCGTCTCGAACTGTCTGGAGCTTGTTTATTGGCCAAATTGGTCAAACGAATTTCAGACAGTTTAACCCTCTCAATTTCAGCCGTCAGGCTATTTTGTGATTCTCAAATTGTTTTGTCGTGGATCAGTACACCTCCCCACTTGTTGAAGACCTTCGTCGCCAACAGAGTGGCTCAAATTGTAGCAGATACAAAAGGCGCTGTTTGGTCTCATGTTCCCGGTCTGGAAAATCCAGCTGATGTAGCTTCCCGTGGTTGCTCTCCTGATTATTTTTTGAATGAAGTCAATCTGAGGAATTGGCTGAACGGTTTCTCAATGATGATGGATTCAAACATAAACTGGCCTGAGCCCTTTCGTGTATCTGCAACTTTAGAAACCTTACCCGAAACAAAAGATATTTCAGTGTCCTTGACGACTAACAAAATGGAACCCACTGAAATATACACGATGTTTGAGTCCAAGTTCTCCAGTTATCTTCGACTTCATCGAGTCATGGGATGGATAAATCGATTCATCCATAATTGCCGCTGTAGAAAAACTTCCTCCGTACTGAGGAAGGAAAGTCTGACTGTGGATGAACTGAACGAGGCCACAGTATCCCTGGTTCGTATTGTTCAACATGTTCATTTTTATGCGGACTTGAATTCCCTTTCTAAAAAACATCCCCCTTCCAAACGACTGCAATCTCTCACTCCCTTTTTAGACTCACGCGGTCTTCTCAGGGTGGGCGGTAGATTGAAATTTGCTAAATTGGATTTTGATTCAAGGCATCCATTTTTGCTTCCTAGATCATGTTTTCTGTCAACCCTTCTATGTAAGCATTTTCACTTAGCCTCCCTCCATTCTGGACCCAACAATGTTCAGGCTCTGTTACGGAGAACATTCTGGATACTCTCCTCTCGTGCCCTCATTCGTAAGTGTATCCGACAATGCAAAACCTGTTTCAGGTTCCGAGCGTCCTCTTTCCAACCATCTATGGCAGATCTTCCAGCCTCGCGCGTCAATATCTCTCGTCCTTTCAACACTACCGGTGTTGACTTTGCCGGTCCCTTTATGGTTCGCGATACTAGACTCAGAAAATTTCGAACCACCAAGGGATATCTTGCATTATTTGTATGCGCATCAACCAAAGCAGTTCACCTGGAATTTGTTTCCGAACTCACTGCTTCCGCCTTTCTGGCTTGTCTTGCACGTTTCATTGCAAGACGCGGTTTACCCTCTGAAATTCTTTCTGACCAAGGCCGAAACTTCATCGCTACTGCAAAGCAACTGAAAGAGGCCTATAGCTTCTTATTACAACATCGAAATGAAATTGCGGACTTTCTTGCTACACGAGAAGTACGATGGCGTTTCAATCCTCCCTACGCCCCCAATTTCGGCGGACTTTGGGAAGCTGGTGTGAAATCCGCCAAATCCCTTCTCTTACGCATGATTGGTAAGGAGCTTCACACGTTCGAAGAATATAGTACCATATTCTGCCAAATCGAGGCGGTGTTAAATAGCCGTCCATTGTGCCCTTTGTCTGATGACCCAGCAGAGTGTAATTACTTGTCTCCGGGACATTTTCTTGTTGGTACGCAGCTTTTGGCCGCGCCTGAATTTCCCTTACCTGAGAGAATGACTGTCCGTGATAGATGGACTCGTCTGAGACAGGTGGTACAAGCCTTTTGGACACGATGGTCAAAACAGTACCTGAATACTTTAATTCAGAGGCATAAGTGGACTAGTTCCACAATTCCTAAAATAGGTGATGTCGTTTACATCAGGGATGTCCATACTCATCCGTTAAGTTGGCCTATGGGTCGTATTACAGAGTTGAATAACTCCCAAGATGGTATCCCCCGAGTAGCTGTGATCAGAACTGCAACTTCGAGTATTTGTCGTCCTGTCAACTGTCTTATACCGTTAACAGGTGAATAGTTTCCATTCTAATTAAAACTATTGATTCCCCTTTTTTTTAATGTTTCTATTCAATTTCAATTCACTGCATTCATTGTTTTTTATCAATTTTATTAATTCTTTAAATTTATAATTATAAATTTGGTGGTCGGTATGTTAACGCCGAAAGGAGATTTCTTCAAATTTCAAATTTTCATTTTGATTAGTTTGTCGAATATATATGCAGATGCCGTGACATACACTGAATTTGAATTATTCTTATCGGTGTCGCGACAATGTGTTCAACTGAATAGAAAAAATTAATATAATATAGATTTTGCTCTCGAATTTCGTAGATTTATTTCGCGTGAATTTTCAAAGTTTTCCTTTGCTTCCTAATTGAATTAAATACTCAGTTTCCGAGTAATTTAGTGATTTTGAACTTCTAATAGTGAAGTGTCGCTATAGTTTATTTTGCTTCCGTTTGATGAGACATAAAGAACCATCAAGAACCATTGAGATAGGATATTTGGGCCCCCTCTCTGTACAAGGCTTTCCTCACGAGACTCCCGTCCTCTGGCCAGCTGGACTTCGGAGAATTGTAAGTTTCTTCGCATCAGCCCTGACGTCTCAAGGTAGGAAATACATTTTCATTGATGGTTCTCTAATCTCAATTATAACTAAATTAAGCCTCCGAACCAGCCAAATATATAGTCCATTCAATTCTTAACATTATCATTCAATCTTTTTCGGTACATGACCTTAAATTTTTCTTTATTCCAATCGTTTTGAAGTCAAGCCATACGTTCGAAGAATCATGTAACAAACGATTCATTTGAAAAAATATCTGCTCAGGCGATGAACCTGTGCTCCAGTCCAACATTTTCCCTATTCTTCACATTTTCTATGTTTTCAAGACTTTTCGAGATTTTCAAAAGAGATCTGTGATCGTGAACCTCTGGTCAGAGAGTGAGTTGAGTACCGAGTGGAACGAGTTTCACTCGCATAAGGACATTCAGTAGTAAGGTAGTATTTGAAGGTATTTTGTGGGAACAACTTTGAATCATTGAGTCTACTAATACTCAATCCAACAATTGGAGATAACAAGTATGTAGAATCAAAGTAGAGGAAGTCTATTTCGGAGAGCGAATATTCAGTTCTATGTGCATTAATGCAAAAACTATACTTTTTATTCAATGCAGAGAACAAAGAAATATTTCGAAACAGGTAAGTCAATGATATCTGAATAGTAACCTTACATTCTTGAAAACTATAACAATAACAGCTCTACATTGAATACAAAGGAAAAACCAAATAACAAAAATATCCAAAAAAAATTATTGAAAATCTACATAAACTGCTCAAATGATCCTCCATCTTTTTCAATGCATAAACGAATTCGTTTAAGAAAAGAGTTTTTAACATTAGCAAATACTCGGAGTGTAATGCTTGCAAAAGCGTCTTTTATTCTTCTCTTCATGTCTTGAGGAGTTTTTCAGATTTCAAATATTATTGTAAGCATTTCCCCACAAATATTTTCAAGTATTTCTATGAATATCGATAATCATAATAGTAGGTTAACTAGTTGAAATAAAAATCGAAAACTACTGGAAAACTATTAGGTTTAGGTATAGGGAAACCCAGGAAGATAGTTTCGATATTAATTGTTACATTTAACAAGGTACAGAAATACTGGGTGTGGCATTTGAAACAAGAAAGTTTTTGACAATTATTTGTAGTTACTATTTGATTTACTTATTCCACTGGCTTTATGAAGGGTATTGGTTAATTGATTATACAGGAATTTCTACTAACTCTATTTATTTGTCACAATTCTGAAACGTTTCGGGTACGAGCCCTTTTTCAATCTGAAAATAACGTATAAAACAAAATTTCATTTTAGATAGAGATCTGTTACCTTTGGTGTTCAATCTAATATTTTTTCTCACTAGTCTTTTTTCGTGTTTTCATTTTACATTTGAAGGTTAATCAATCAAACTGTCACCATTGATGTTACCATGTGTTGTCTTTATCTTATCTGGTTTGTAGTCTCTGCTGTCTTCTGTATAAGTGTTGAGTAAATTTTGTGTAGGCCCTTTATGTCAGTTCTATCGTTGATGGAATTTCGATTCTGCTAAATGTGAATCATTTTTAAGAATACTCTTGTTTTTTTGTTGTGGAGAGAGAAAAGAACAAAAAAACAAGAGAATTGTTCAAAAATGGATAAAATGGAAAATAAGGTGTATGAAAATTATCGAGATATGAGTTCACAAATGAACAATTGTAACGAATTGATGAGTCAAATTGCAAGGACATTGGATGAGAATATGTAAACTGTCAATAATAAATGAAGTTAATGAAACATTCCATTACGTTGACGAAAAATTTGAAGAAGTCAATAAAAAATTTGAGGGAATATCAGGAATAATCGAACAGCATGCCAAGTTGATAGAGTCCCTGAAAAAACGTCAAATAAGAAAACTTTAGCTTCACCATCCTACAGCTTTGTGAAATCGGAAAACAACACAGGAAGTGGTAAAATGAAGATCAAGCCACATTTGATGGAAGAGTTCCTTGGTCGACACATCAAAAATTATTCGAGGCTGCTGCGTTGGCAAACAGTTTGAGCGACAACTTTTTTTTTGCTGGAAAAATTTTCAAATGATGTGCAAAGAAGTGTAAAGTAAGCGTATGCAGGAATTGTTTCGCTATTGTACACGAGAGCTGTGCTAAAAGGATGAAAAATCTTTAAGTGATAGATGAAAAAACAATCGAGTGTTGTGATAGCAAAAATGGAACTGAGGGTGATAAGGATGAAGTTAAACATCTCAAGATGGAAATACACTACATGAAGCTCCTAGTAGAAGAAATAAAGGATGAATCAACGTCTTGGCCTAAAATAATAAATTACTTCGAGAAAAATTAAGTGAGGTTACTGAAGATGAAAGTGATAAGAACGGTGCCAAAATTCCTGTCATCAAGGTCTCAGATGAAAATAAACTGGATGAATTGTTCTACCCATGAAAACTGTCAAAACATATGCAGAAAGAGTAGGCGTGAAAGAAATTAGTTCTAGTGAACCAAAAGTAGAGAATACAACTGTGAAAGGTAAACAAATAATTCCAAAACAGATTTCAATCCAACAAAGAACAAATACGAATCAAATTCAACAAACAACGAGGGGAAATAAAATCAATGAGATAAGGGTGGGAGTGGGTAATAGAGGAAACATCAACAATCAGTATGGAGAAGAATACCAATATCAGAGGAGAAGAACAAACAGAAAAAGATTGGGAACGATCGGAACAAGTGAGGACACTAATAATGAGAATTTTGCAAGCGTTCAGAAAAAACTCTGGATATTTATATACAGAGTGAATAAATCTTGCAACGAAAATAAAGTACATGAATCCATCAAACAAAAAACTGGGCTTACTGATGAGGACATTTGGACTAAGGAAATTCCAGTGAGAGGAATGGTTCAGACAGATATGTAGTCACTGCACAGTGCACCTATTGACACGAAGGAAATATTATACAGCGCAGATTCCAGGCCAAGTGGGGTAGGTGTCAAACGATTCAACTTCGACAAGCACAGAGAGTTTCTGCAGACACTGCAAGTACAACATGAACATTTTTTTCAGTAAACACACCCGTGAGTTCTACACAAAACAGTAAACAAGCACAAAGTAACTCTTTTAATAATAGTGAATTGCCGATGAATAAGACGTCAACTCATAGAAAAACAAAATTTTTTAGAGAAACAAAGGAAAGCGGTTTGAACAGTAAAATAATCAAAGGAGGACGTATGTTTGGGAATGTTGGAAATAGGCAAAAATCAAAGAAACTCAGCAATACCCAATGTGTCATTGTATCAATTCTCCACCAAAACGTTCAATCCATCAATAATGCCACTGAACAACTAGAACAAATAGCACAGAATATAATGGATTGAAAATTATCTACCTGACGGTCGACGGAGCATTGGAAGAATGAAGAACAGCTCCGAAACCCTAACATAAAGGGTTTCCACCTGGCCAGTGCTTTCTGCCGTGCTAAGCACAAACACGGTGGAAGTGCAATACATTAAGCAGGACACAAAATTCAAGTAAAAGAGGACCTTGTCAAATATTCAATAGAACAAATTCTGGAAATAGCTGCAGTAGACGTCAGAGTAGGCTCCAGAAATATCACAATAATGCCAGTTTACACCATACCAGGCCGAACAAAGAAATTCATGAAACATTTCGAGGATATTCTACAGATGACGTGCTTCACCAGTAAAACTATAATCATTGCGGGTGACTTCAATATGAACTTGCTAGACGAATCACACAAAAATACAATCGGCTTTATAGAACTATAGGCTCCTATGGAATGAAGGCCAGCATAAAGGAGGCAAAGAGAACAACATTGCTTAGTAAAACTTGCATAGACAACATATTGGTAAACCAACGAAAATATACATTAGGAACAAACATTTCAGATCACGATACAGCACAGCTGTTAACAATTGAAGGACAAATTCAACAAATAGAAGAATACCAATATAAAAGGAATATTACACCCAATAACATCAAAGATTTGGTCGAAAGACTTGAAGTTATAGACTGGGAAGCTATATATGATATTCCAGAAATGGAAATAGATATACAATGGGAAACATTCACAAACATCTTCGAAAGAGAATTGAATTATGCATGTTCAATAAAGAAAACAAAAATTAATGCCAGAAGACAACAGGAGCCAATTAATGAAAAGATATTAAGATGCAAGAACAGACTCGACATATTACACACCTGCAAAACCTTCAATCCAATCTTTATAAAGACATATAGGGAAGTAAAAAAAAATATGATAAAATCCTTAGAGATGAGAAGAGAGATACGTATTAACAGCAAAAAATACAATCTGATAACAAGATGACAACACTATGGCAAACTGTATCGAAGATCGAAAATAACCGTGAAACTACCACTCAAATTCCCGGAAACTCATCTGAGACAGCAAACAAGTTCAATGCTTATTTTGCAACAGCAGCTAAGGACAAAATTAAGCAAAACCAACACATTCCATTTAATCATGACATCCCAAAAAATAATTACAGCTTTGAATTTCACCCAATTAATGAAGAAGAAACTCTGAGGATAATAGCAAAATTAGAGAATAAAAATAGCTCTGGTATTGACGACATTCCAATGAGAACAGTAAACGCCTGTATGAATCAGTTAGCTCCTCCATTGACATACTCGTACCTTGTAAACATTTCCATGAAATATGGTATATTTCCAGGATCGCTCAGACAAGCACTTATAAGACCGATCCTTAAAAAGGGTAAAGAAGACGAACCTGCAAATTATAGGCCAATTAGTTTACTTCCAACGTTTTCAAAAATTTCAGACATAGCATTATCTAAACAACTTGTGAACTTCCTCATGCACGAGGAAATCTTAACTCCCACACATCATGAATATGTGAAAGACGAATCAACCTCCACAGTAACTTTTGAATTTATTACTGATGCGATAAATGCATTGAAGAATTCGAAAATCGTGATAGCCCTACTACTTGACTTTTCTAAGGCCTTCGATACTCTCTTTCACCAATATATATTGAATAAACTGGACAGCTATGGAATAAGAGAAACAGAGATATTTGATAGTTTGAATCTTATCTATCCAATCGAAAACAATAGGAACTAATTGATGGTAATGCCGGTAATGGCAGTCGAACTCTTTCCGAAGAAGCACTCATTCAATTTGGGGTCCCTCAAGGAAGTATCCTTGGACCAATACTCTTCATAATCCTCATCAATGATCTGTCAGGCATAATATAATCCAATCCAAATACATCAATGGTTAACTATGTATACGTGTAAACGTATACGCACCGAAAGATCACTTGTCGAGAATACGGGCCCATGATGTGTGTAGGTCGCGCTTGTAGTGTCTGGCGTCTAGACATACGCTCTTATCTATGAGCAAGTTGTCCTTGCATCCTTGCACTACTTTCTTTGCTGCCCTCTGTTCGTAGATATTGTTCCACACTGGTCCAATAACCCTCAGTATTTGATCTTGAAATACACTTGTGAGCATCTTATACAGTGTATTGAGGCAAGTGATTGGGCGATAGTTCTTGGTTTGCCCTTAATCACCTGACTTTGGTATCGGCACTGTTCTACCCTCCACAAACCATGACGGAATTGGCTCACGGCGAGTCAGCATCCCGCTGAATAATCTTGCCAGGTGTTGATGTGTAGCCGGAAATCTCTTCCACCATTAGTTTTGAATACCGTCCAGTCCAGGTGCAGTGAAATCACGCTTGTTCTTAAGGGCTTGTCGAATATCTTCGGTTGATATTTCAGAAAGTTCATCGTTCTGCTGTTGGTTTTGATCACACATCTGCTTGAATCTGAGAAGTGCTGAAGTATCCCTGGTTTCTGCTTGTTGTTCATACAGGCTTTTCCGAAATTCTTCGACCTCTTGAGGTGATGGTGGGTTCTGTGCCTTTTCTTGTAGGGACTGAAATAATTTCGATGGTTCTGCGGTGATGGTGTTGTAATCTTCAATCCATTTTTGCCTTTTTATGAGTTTTTTTCGCGCTGCAGCAAGTGATCTTATTTTATCTACAGCTTTCTGCTTCGGTAGATGGTGTTAGATTCAGTGATAAGACTGAAATATATAGAAAATATTCTATGATAATAACAGTTGTCAATTAACGTCATAATAAGATGGACGCAATAAAAATATAAGATTGAACTGTGTTACATTAATAAGAATACTCCAGTAAATAATATAGTGAAATATCGATCCCGAAAATCATCAAAATCAACAGGTTACGGACCCAGTGGCGTACGACTTGAAATATACGAAACATTTCGTACCGACGCAACACTATGGGATCAAAGGAAGAAATCGAGTCCATTCCAAAACTGAAAGATGCCGTTTCGTTTCCAATGTGGGAATTTGAAATTTCAATTCTGTTTGCTGCAAAATCTTTAGGCGAAATAGTCGAAGGAAAAACAACATTCCAGTCGCTGACAGATGAAAAGAAGAAAGAAGAATGGCTTAAAAATGATGCTGTGGCAAAACACATCATTCTGAGAACAATTGACGCCAGCACAAAATCCCACATACTCACTTGCAGTACATCAAATGAAATGTATTCTACCCTCCTCAAAATTTATTAAAAGATACTGCTCAGACAAAAAATCAAGTACTGGCTGAATTTTCCAATTTTAATTACAGTTGGTAAAAATAAGTTTTTTTTTCTCAAGGATTTATCGGTTTGGTCCTGGTTTGCTGCCTTTGCCCTTGTCTGCGTTTTAACTTCAACTTGTTTGTGTTTGATATTGATGTTTCATTTTTTGTGATTGTAAGATTTTTTTAAGTTTTTCATGTCATCGAAATTGTAAACCAATTTGCGGCCTGAACAGAATCCAGTATGGAATTCTGAGAACTGTAGGCCTTTTGTTGTTCACTCTGAATTTAATTTTATTTTGCTCATTATTATTATGTATACTTGTATATTTTTTTGGGTGATAAAAGCAATAAAGTTATATTATTATTAATAAATCGCTAGACGTGATGGGCAATATATCGGCTTTACAAACAATGGCTTTTCGACTCAACAGCCTTGAAATGGATATCAAAGATGATATGCTCATAACGAAAATTCTAGTGAGCCTACCCGAAAAATATAAGTATTTCAGTAGTGCATGGGATTCTACCGCTACAAGTGAGAGAACTTTGGAGAATCTACGATCAAGATTGGTGAAAGAAGAAGAACAATGCGGATTGAAAGAGGAGAGCAAGGTCGCATTTAGAACAGATAGAAAAGAAGCAAGAAAAATAGGAAAATGTCACAAATGTGGAAAAATTGGGCATTACCAGAAAGACTGTAAGTCAAAATATAATAATAAATATTGTGAAAAATGCAACAAACAAGGACATACAGCTGAATCATGCTGGTCTGGAAAAAAATTCAGTTCTTGTAAATATTGTAAAAAGAACAATCATCCTGAAGAAAGATGCATATTTAAAACAGAACATGAGAAAACAAACAAGGAAAGGAATAACAATAATTGCAAAGTGAGCTTCTTTACCGAAGCACAACTTTCAGAGAATAATATTTTTTTTTTTTTTTAATGTTGTGATTTTCACGAAAAGGAATATCCTGTAATGTTCAGAGAACATCGTGAGAACCAAGTGCAAGCAGGTAGGAATTGGTGTTCTTCTTGAATTTCTGGAGGTTATATGCCTCGGGGAACACCTCCCTAGGCAATGTGTTCCAAAGCCTCGCTGTTCGTTGGATGAACGAGTCTTTGAAGAGAGATGTTCTGCAGGTCTCCAAAGTTACCACGAAGGGGTGTGAAGACTTAACTTGACGGGTTAGTCTTGAAGAGACTGCCAGACTGATATTGAACAAATGGACTCAACCTTTGTGGTCGACAGTGGTTCAACACATCATTTGACTCATGATGAGAGAATATTATCAAATGTAAAAGAAACGGAACAAAATATCATTGGCTGTGCAAAAAAGGGAGCAAAACTCATTTCTACTTCTAATGGATGTGTGGAAGGAGAAGAAGTTATTTTAACAAATGTTTCATGCGTCCCAGGACTATCTAAAAATCTACTCTCTGTGAATGAAGTAACAAAGAAAGGTGGCGTCGCAGTGTTTGATGACAATCATGTTGTTATCGTTCATGGAAAAATTCAATATGAAAAAAAAGACGTAGTACCTACTGGTGAGAAACAAAATAATGGTCTCTATGTAGTTGATATGCAAAATAATAAAGAACAAGCATTAATGACGAACATGATGAAATGGCATATAAAAATGGGACATCTGAACTTTAACGATCTGAAAAAGCTACATAAACTGTGTGATGGAATAAACGACCCAATAGATAAATGTAAGGAAGAATTGTGTGAATCCTGCATCAAAGGAAAACAAGTAAGAAAACCCTTCAATACAGAAAGAACTCGTGCAACAAGACCATTAGAAATTATTCACACAGACGTTTGTGGAAAAATCTCCCCGCCAACATACGATAAAGAAGAATACATTTTGACTTGTATGGATGACTATACACACTTTCTGAAAGTGTATTTACTGAAGACTAAAGATGAAGCAGGGGAATACCTGAAACAATACATACTCGAAAGTGAAGCACATTTTAATCTGAATACCGAAAAAATAAGGCTTGACAATGGAGGTGAGTTTACAGGCAAGGAACTGAAGATGTGGTGCAAAAATAGGGGCATTCAACTAGATTACACCATACCACACTCACCAGAACTGAACGGCAAAGCTGAAAGAGTTAACCTCACCCTATTTAACAAAGTCAGAACTATGCTCTTACAGAGCAAACAAAACAAACAAATGTGGGGATTTGCAGTATTGACGGCAGAATATCTTCTCAACAGAAGCCCTACATCAGCAATAGACACAACGCCCGCTGAAAAATGGTATGGAAGAAAACCAAATCTATCCAATCTCAGAGAATTTGGACAAGTAGTATATACAAAGAATTTAAGATATCTTAAAAAATTGGAAGACAGAAGTCAAAAGGGAATACTTGTCGGTTATGCACCAAATGGATATAGGGTATATAATCCAAGCACAGGAAAAGTATACACATCAAGAGATATAAAATTCACTAATAAGTTCGAAGATAGAGATGCTTTGGAAAATGAGGATTTAACTTTGGAAAATCTGATTGAAGAAAAAGATGATAATGTAGAATTACAGGAAAATTCACAGGAAATGGAAGACAATATATTAGAGGAAGAAGAGAATAATGAACAGATCCAAACTGAAAATGAAAGACCAAGGAGACACATTAGAAAACCTGCCAAATTTGAAGATTATGTAGATGATTTCGACAGTGAAGAAGAAGTATTGTTAACTTATAAGGAATGTACCGAAGGAAAAGATAATCATGAATGGATTAAAGCCATTGAAGAGGAGAAAAATAATCTTAGAAGAAATGAGACTTGGACAGTAGTAGATGAAAAACAAGCAGAAGGGAAAGAAGTAATAACAAGTCGGTGGGTATTCAAAAGGAAAGAAAATGGAATATACAAGGCCCGCTTAGTCGCAAGAGGATGTCAACAAAAGAAATCAAGTTTCAATTTCGAAGAGATATACAGTTATGTAGTTCACACGAATTCACTTAGAACCATACTTGCAATTGCAGCTCACAAACATTGGTTAACTATGACATTCGATGTGAGATCAGCATTTCTTTATGGTGAACTCAAAGAGGAAATATTTATGAAAATACCAGAAGGATACAACCATCCTGGAAAAATATGTCTGTTGAAGAAAGCGTTATATGGACTGAGACAAGCGCCATTACAATGGTATACAAAATTATCAAATTTCTTGAAGGAAGAAAAATTTGAACAGATTAAATCAGATAAATGCGTGTTCAAATATATAGAGGCTAATAAAATTCTTCTAATTGCATTCCATGTAGATGATGGAATTGTTTTTGGAGATGACAAACGAATGATGGAAAACTTAATGCTGAACAAAGAATTTGATGTCAAAGTAGATGAAATTCCAAAATGTTACCTAGGAATGAATTTAATATTAAATGAAGGAGAAATATGTATTAGTCAGGAAAACTATGTAAATCAGGTAATGAAGAATATAATATGGAAACGTCAAAACCAATGAATACACCGATAATTGATCAACGGAATATTAAGTGCACTGAAGATATGAAAAATACCGATTTTCCGTATAGAGAAGCTGTGGGCAGTCTACTCTATCTGAGTTGCAAAACACGTCCAGATATATGCTTCGCTGTAAACTACGAAAGCAGAGCCGTAACACAACCGAGCCAACAAGACTATATGAATATAAAAAAAACACTTCGATACCTGAATGGAACAATGAAAAAAGGGCTCAATTATACAGCAAATCAAGAGAAAATAATTTTAGATGTTTATTGTGATTCCGACTTTGGAGGAGATATGAAAGACAGAAAGAGTACAAGTGGTTATGTGATGTTTTTATCAAATGGACCCATTGCATGGAGTACCAAGAAACAATCAGTCGTAGCACAATCTTCGACAGAAGCAGAATATATAGCTGCAGCCCATTGTTGCAAGCAAATGAAAGCAATAACAAACTTCATTGAAGAGATACTGAATGGAAAAATAGAGGTGAGATTGTATATAGACAATCAAAGTACAATAAAGATGATAAAAAGTGGACAAGTGTCCAGACTGAGCAATCATATCGATATTAAATATCATTTCGTCCATGATGAGTATAACAAAGGCTGGTTCAAGATAATATATTGTCCTACGGAGAACAATTTTGCTGACCTGATGACGAAATCCTTGAATGCCACAAAGTTTGCAAAATTTGCTAGTGTGATGGTTAAATGTTCTTAAATCGATAGAATACTTTGGATACTGTTCATGTTTGTTTAGATCACATATTTTTGGTAATTATATATTTGCACTCTTAGAGGGGTGTGTTAGATTCAGTGATAAGACTGAAATATATAGAAAATATTCTATGATAATAACAGTTGTCAATTAACGTCATAATAAGATGGACGCAATAAAAATATAAGATTGAACTGTGTTACATTAATAAGAATACTCCAGTAAATAATATAGTGAAATATCGATCCCGAAAATCATCAAAATCAACAGATGGACTGTGGGCAAGTCTACTGTACGATGTATGGACGAAGCTCCTCAATCATATTCTTCATTTTCTTGCTTGATTTAGTTTTGCCTTTCAGAACATCTATGATATATTGGTACCAAGATGCCTGCTGCCTCATTGATTTTATTTTGATGTCAAGCCGACTGAGTCTTAACTTATACTTATCATTCTTCATAGCTGTACTTTTCGGTGGCAACTCTCACATGTTCTGTTTTTGGCCTGTTGGAGCTGTACCAGTCCCGGTTCGGCCCGCGATATTTCTCATCAGGGCTACAGCTTGTTCTTCAGTTGTGTCAATCGTCAGTTGTTCCGTCCTTTCTTGCTCTTGAGATCGCCATATTATTTCTCTTCTTTTGAGATGACTGATCTGATCTCTAAGGTTTTGCTGAGCCATGAAGTCGAGGTCTGGATAATTTTCGCACCACAGACCATGCAGCCTATTCATGTATCATCGTCTTCGGGTCTTGTTCTTCTGTATAGCGCAGACAGCAGGCTATGCTGCTCGGGCGTCCACTTGTGGCGTCCCCTTTGTGCCTTCCTGTTTCGGCTGCCGGTTTCGACTGCGGGCTGCTCTTTCGAGCGTTGAATCCCTATGCGACCGACAGCTTGAACTCTCTCCTCGTCGATGTCCTCCCCGTCTAAAGGCAAAGCTTCTTGTATGACAGGCGCCTGCCTTCTCAGCATCCTGCCGTTGGTGTCCCGCATGCTGTCACGTTCAGCACCGACTCCAGACGCGCCCTGATGATCCCCAGGCAGCGACTGTTTTCCGAGGCTTAGCTTATATCTGTCCGACATCGGTTGAGAGTGACCAGGGTCCGCGGGATTGTCACATCCGTATACTACAAAGTAGTACCCCCGTGCGTTATCATTATTATTATTATAAAAAGCCACAGTTATCATCTGTGTTCTGTATGGTTGAGAAATGCACCCCTTCGATGAGTCTACATCTTATTATTCACCATCCCTCAACTGTTTAACGGTTGACCAAACCTACCCCAGCTGGGTACATCACAGCAGCATTTACGAGGAGAGGCACTAAACATTCTGCAGACAATACCGGAAAGGAGAAAATCTCCAGGAGTTCGACACCGAACTTGCCAGATTAGTGAGGCTGGCTTATACATCAGCTCCAGACAGCATCTTTGAAATTTAAAAGGGTCGGTGATGAGCGGCATGAATCGACCCAAGCTACAAATGCCCCTGAAGTGATCATCCGAGGAATTATGTCCACAGATTTAACAAGCATATTTGTTCCCGGAAAGATAAACGATCGAAGTGCGAAAATACTGGTGGACACAGGATCGACTAGAACCATTGTGCGTCTGGAAATAGCTAAACATCGAAAAGTCGTCCAGCTATGATGAAACTCCGAACTGCATCTGGACAAGAAATCCCGACTTATGGATCAGTCATCTCTTCCATTGAATTAGGAAACAAGATAGGGAAGCATGAAGTTCTCATAGCCGAAATCACTGAAGAAGTTATCCTGGGGTTGGACCTTGTAAAGAAATTCGAAAGCCAACTGGATATGAAGAATGATGTTTTTCGGCAAGGAATTGAAGAGATTCCGTTCAATGATGTGGATGACAACACCCCAGACGTCTTCGTCTGGCAAAAAGAGAAAACACCGAACAGATCATTGAAGACATGGCGAGAGAAGGTGTCATTGAACCATACAATGTCAAGGGGGACATCGCCTGTGGTACTAGTAAAGAAGAAAACAAGTAACGAAAATGGATAGCTATCCCTTACCGAGAATTGATGATGCACTAGGATACACTCTCGGGATCACGTTGGTTCTCCACCTTGGATTTGAAGAGGGGTATTGGCAGGTTAGTTTGGATTCGAAAGTCAAAAAGAAAACTGCCTTCAGTATGGGAACGGGCCTATGGCAATTTAAATTTATCCCTTTTGGATTAAGCAACGCTCCGGCCACATTTGAGCGTTTGATGGAGAGTATACTGGGAGGACTCTCCTGGAAGACTTGCCTGGTGAATTTAAATGACGTGATAGTTGTCGGAAAATCATTCCAAGACCACCTGCACAACCTATTCGAGGTTTTCCGGCGACTACGTGAGTCCAATTTAAAGCTAAGGCCCAAGAAATGCAAATTGTTTTGAACAGAGGTGAAATATTTAGGACAGGTAGTTTCTCGGAGGGGTGTGGAAGTTGACCCAGACAAGATCAAGGTGGTAAAAGAGTGGCCTATACCGAGAGACAAAAGTGAGTTACGAAGTTTCATAGGCTTGTGCACTTACTATAGAAGATTTGTGCCTGGATTCGCCAACGTTGCCGAACCACTAACGAAATTAACGAAAGATTGGAAGGAGTACATTAGGTCCTATGATTACGCTGAAGCCTTCGAACGATTGAAAAAGGCTTTGGTCACATCTCCAGTCTTGAATTACGCAAGAACTGAAGAAAAATTTGTGCTCGATACAGATGCTAGTAATACTTCCTTCAAAGGGGTCACTGTAGAAAGAGAGCCGGCTGCAGATTTCGCCACGGTCCACTGAAGAATCTATGCGATCTGTTCTGGGAAAGAACAGACTTAAGGAGGGGACAGTGTGTAAAGTGCCGCCCAGTGCATTCGGCGCTCCCGTGAAAGAGAATGTTCTCGAAACGAGGGAAGGTTCCTTCGACCGCGATATCGTACATTTTGGAGTTTTCCATTTCTAGGCGCTTACAGGCTTTACGAGAAAGGGAATCGGCGTGATATACAGGGTGAGTCTTCGACTTGTACATATATTTTAACTGTAGATTCTTGAGGCCAAAGGAAATCTTTTTTTCCTTTTTCCATTTTACCAAATTCGGCTCTGTTGGAGAGATATATATCAATTCTCTGCAAACACCTCAAAGTTCATATTTTTCGATTGAAATTAAGGTGATTATTGAATGTTCTGGGTGATACAATAAGAAAATACTCAAGCACTAACATTATTTGAATAAGAATGTAATGAACACGAACACGATATTTCCTAACAAAAACATCTGTCCGAGTGTCCGATTATTTCTGCAATTGAAAAACCATATTTATCCCACCAAAATAAGTTCCTTCTTCGATTTTCCTGAATATTAGTTTGTGAACACTAATAATTTTTTCATATTTTCCTCGATCCTGAAACGATCTGATAAATATTGGTTTCTCACTAACCTATCCTGACCCCATTAATCAAAGTTATATGATTCGAAGTCAATGACCTAACCTAATCCATATTCTCTGTTATATTTCACAGAACTCTAGAGAAGACGATGCCAGATTGCCGATTTTCTCTTCCACAATGTTGAAGGTGAACTCAAGAAAGCAGTACGTCCCCTATCGTTAACGGAAGAACTATCGCAGAGGCACTAGTTTTCTTTACTTTCCGCTAAAGGCTTCTAGGCATTGCTTCTCGGAAATTCCGAACGAGTAGTTCTGATTCTCGCCGATATAGCTCTACGATCTAAATTTCAAACGAGGTACGCTGCGATGTAGCCGCCACGCAAGACGAGCCGTTGTTCTGTGTCTCCAGAGTCCCATCACGGGCCAGTCTGTAATAAATACAATGAACGACGCTTAAACGCGATAACCTCTCTACATTGACTTCGATTTATTCATTTACTTGCAGAGAATAAAGCACACAGGTGATGATTGTGATGTTAAGACCGTGTAGTGTCGATTAAAAATTCCAAGAGGATATTGTTCAGATAGATATTTTCCTGAAGGAACCGTATCAATAAATTCTCAATAGAAACTGTGCTTATAAACTGCGTAATCTCATGCTTCTCGGAATTCAATTATTACATCGAATGTTTTTCCATCATAGAGATTTTAGTCTTGACGAAGTTGAAAAACATTGACAATATTGTTAATTTGTTAAGAGACCAGAGGAAAAATGATATTCGATGATATTTAATTCAGGGAAGCATTCAAATTTTTTATGAAATTCATGATTTTTCCCTCAAATTTCTTCGTTTTCATTTAGGAATAACTCGAAAACGACGCGTTTTATTGAGAAAATATAGGAATACTTTTATTTGCTAAAATGGTTGGTTCTTTCGAAAATATAAACCGTTTGTTTTTTCAAGTTGTTTGATAGTTTTTTTTGCATGAATTTATAAGTCCATTGTGCTGTAACTTTTATACCAGGAGGAATATGGAATAAGTTTCAATTGAGAAATATGCACCATGAATAGAGTAAACATTTAACCAAAATTCATATCAATAATAATATTGGTTCCAAATATATGGAAATATTGGTTCCAAATATATGGAAAGAATAGTGTTAATTTAATGAATTTTCGACACCCTGCATCATTCAAACGAAACTGAATTTTGAAAAATGGTATGGAAAAAAATTGTTTCGTTTGATGAGAGGAATCTACAGTTAAAAATATATGTACAAGTCAAAGACTCACCCCGTATAAGCGCATTGGCGGAGAGGATATGGATTCATTGGTCGCATTCAGCAGACGAAACTGTTGGACAACTGTATCAAAACACTAGCGGAATCGCTCGGTGGCACATGCGCTACTTATGCTAAGTCTGAATATTCCTTTGACTATTCCACTCATTCCATTTTTAGTGAGGAATTTTCCTTAGCAACACTTGTTTCTCAGTCATCGATAAAACATGGTAACGGGCAAAATCAACAACTTGGTTTTTCAGCGACAAAATTTTTGACGTTTCTCAAATTCATAGATAGCTTCGGGAATGAATACCACAGAGAAAACAAACAACGTTTAGTTGATCTATGATGAATACTTATTTGTCAAATAGCACAATACAAGCCCAATGTGACCATCTTCAGACACATTTTCTCGAGAAATAGTCATTTCGAATACCACTCGAGATGAAATTTAAGCAGGTAAAATTTCATCTCTAGTGGTATTATATATGACTATTCCACTCATTCCATTTTTAGTGAGGAATTTTCCTTAGCAACACTTGTTTCTCATCGATAAAACATGGTAACGGGCAAAATCAACAACTTGGTTTTTCAGCGACAAAATTTTTGACGTTTCTCAAATTCATAGATAGCTTCGGGAATGAATACCATAGAGAAAACAAACAACGTTCAGTTGATCTATGATGAATACTTATTTGTCAAATAGCGCAATACAAGCCCAATGTGACCATCTTCAGACACATTTTCTCGAGAAATAGTCATTTCGAATACCACTCGAGATGAAATTTAAGCAGGTAAAATTTCTCTCTTGTAATATTCAAGTTTGTTGCTTCTCGGCAATTTTGCTCATAACATTTTTCCAAAATCACTCGCCTGACGGCTCGTGATTTTGATACAAATCTCATTCGCGAAATTGCCGAAAGCAACAAACTTCCATTTTACAATCGAGAAATTTTGCCGGCAAAATTTCATCGCTAGTGGTATTATATATGAAAAATTTTTGACGTTTCTCAAACTCATAGATAGCTTCGGGAATGAATATCATAGAGAAAACAAACAACGTTTAGTTGATCTATGATAAATACTTATTTGTCAAATAGCGCAATACAAGCCCAATGTGACCATCTTCAGACACATTTTCTCGTGAAAAAGTCATGTCGAATACCACTCGAGATGAAATTTAAGCAGGTAAAATTTTTCCCTTGTAATATTCAAGTTTGTTGCTTCTCGGCAATTTCGCTCATGACATTTTTCCAAAATCACTGTCCTATCGGCTCGTGATTTTGATACAAATCTCATTCGCAAACTTGCCGAAAGCAACAAACTTTCATTTTACAATCGAGAAATTTTGCCGGCAAAATTTCATCTCTAGTGGTATTATATATGACTATGCCTGCAGCGGCGTAGCTACGTGGGTGCAAGGGTGTGCAGTGCACCAGGGCCCCCGACCTAAGGGGCCCCCAAGGCCCCAAGCGCTGACCACCGTTTTTACCACGTTACAAGATTTGTATAATTTTTTCGGAAATAGCTTCAAACGTTGGGAGTTGTTGTCGAAATTCTCTGGTGAATCGGACACCTCACTGAAAAAACTAAATCCGACTAGATGGTCCAGTAGGGTCAACACAATTTCAGCAATTAAACTTCGTTTTTTGATATCATTCGTGCATTATCAGAAATAGTTCTGAAAAATTCGTGCAAAGATGAGCGAAGCCAAGCAAAAATAATAACAAAAAATGTTGAATTTTGAATTTACTTTTCTCTGCGATTTTATGCACATTCTTGTTGATATCAATTATGCATCGTATTACAAATATGCGATATCAATTTGGACGACGCAAGCAGAGCTTAGAAGAGACGAATACAAAGATGAAAATTTATAGGAGTGACTTCGAGTCCTTCAAATGCGAGTTTAGAGAAAATGCCAAAGCATAATATGGTATAGATCCCCATTTCGAAGAAAAGAGACAAAAAAGTTCGAAAACATTTCGATGAAATAGCTTCCTTCTGATCACCGATTTCGAAGTAGGGAAGAATTGTTCAAAATGAATATGTTCGCGAGTGCTCGATACAATAATTTCACAATTAAGGGGCCGTTATACTCTGGCCGACAAAACCTGGATCTCTAAGTAGGTACATTCATTTTTCAGCTGTTTGCTACCGCAGGAAGGGCTATGTGGCACTGATGACGGCTACCAAGTTCACGCCTTCAATTCTTCACCTAAAAGCATGATTTTTTCTTCAAATTGAAGTTAAAAGATGTCTTGAGGGCACTTCCATTTCTTCTCTTCGGGAAAATTATTTTTTCGCATAAAAAAATCGGGTTGAATTTGAGACTATATCGAAATAGACTTCATAATCGTTTTTTGCCGGTTGTTCATCAATTTTTTTAGTTTTATTCAGAAAAAATTCCATTTGGATAGGCGCTTAATTAATGCAAAAATGGAAATACTGAAAAGACAGAAAGTGTGAAATCGCAGAGAAGTGTCTGAAATTCAAGGAGAATAAAAAAAATCCAGCCTTCAGGTGAAAAATCGAGGGCGTGAACTTTTCGAATGGAGAATCGGTGCCGTCGGCCAGAGTATAACGACCCCTTAAATACACGTTTCGAGGGTATGACTGCAGTCAACAAAATTTTCTGTCACCCTCATTTCTTATAGATGTAGGAGAAAAAACTGTAATTCAAAGCTGCGACAAATTTCAAAGTAAATATTGCGATATGATAGGGACCAATTTTTCGATTCAATTTCTTAATATTTATCACCTATTTCTACTTGAATTGAATAGGGCATGGACAATTCACGAATTCTGTATGAAAATACCTAATGAGGAATTACGAAATGCGATCTAACAGAACTATTCATAGCAATATTACTATTCCATAAAATTCCGGTCATCTCTGTAGGAGTCGAAATATCTTTCAGCAAATCAAAAATAATGAAAAATTATTTGAGGAACACTATGGGCCAAGCTCTACTGCGACAATTGTCGCTTATATCAATTAAAAATGAAGCTGCATCAAGTCAATGAATCTTTTGCAAAAAAATGAGTCTCAAAGGTTGTGAACATATTTTTTCCGAAGAAATCAATGACTTCAAATTTAGACTTGATGGACCTCCAGGTTCGAATCCTCAATAATTAATCTAAATGAATTCCTCAAATAAGTTATTCTTGTTGTTATTTTGCCAAATAATCTAACATATCAATAAAATAAAATGTGTTTTCAAATTTTTTTTTTCATCCTCCTAAATATAATCAATTCAATATACCTACTACATAAGTAAACATTTCGAATTACCTATTTCTTTTCATTACCTAATGACAACATCATTTATTCAAGTATACTCCTCAATTGTACCTTCAGTAAGTAGCTCTGCTTCTTCGAAGTATTCATATTTCGACTTGTTAAAAACCAAACAATTCATTAAGGGGCCCTTCTCCGATTTTTGCACCAGGGCCCCTGACTAT
The DNA here is from genome assembly GCA_910592335.1 of Adalia bipunctata. Lineage (NCBI taxonomy): Eukaryota > Metazoa > Arthropoda > Insecta > Coleoptera > Coccinellidae > Adalia > Adalia bipunctata. The sequence continues at coordinate 29,798,185 of OU342951.1, forward strand.
CTAGCTACGCCACTGTATGCCTGATATAAAGTCTAAGGAATATTTTGCTCGGCGCACACTTCTTGCTCTCAGCCGGTCTTTTATTATACTCTCTCCGCTCATTTCACACTGCATCGGGATCTTTTATTATCAGAGCGAGCAAGAAGATCAGATATATTCGCTACCGCTCAGAAGCGAGAGCTTTTCCAAATGTCATTTTATTTCTAACACATGCTTAGTCTGAAAATATGATCTGCGGAGCGAGCAAGAGTATTTGTGACGTCATCAGATTTGTTGTGAAGCGAAAAGAACGTGAAAGCTTGTCAAAGAATTCGTAAAATAATACTTAAATCTTAACATAGGTGAATAAAATGAGAATTCTCAGGGAACAAAATAGTTTGGCACAAATTCTTTCATTAAGTGTCTTTTTTATCTTTTATCACAGATATCTGGTCCTGAATTGACTTGTTCAATAGGTCAATTTTGGCTATTTTTTCTTTATGTTTTGTTTAATTGTCCTCTTCTTTTGGAAAATGGACGTACGGCTTGAATTTTCCGTATCCTCATCATTTTCTGATATTATTTCCATGGTGCCAGATTTCTCCGCTTTGGGGGAGTGCAAACGGTGAAACTGGTGCAGAGAAAGAAGAAGAAGAACATCGATTAGATGTTCTGTGTTTCTAACCAAAGAGTATATTTGGGACAGTTTATTCGTTTATTAGGTTATTTCTAACGTAATGTTCAAAAATAGAATATCTTTGGTATTTTCGCAACTTGAAAAAATGGAAAATACAAAAAGGTTCAATATTTTATACAACGGCATAATACACGAATTGGACGTGGAAGATACTCAAGTGATTAATATTTTAGAAACTGGTAAGACTTCTTTTGCTTGTAATAACAGCAAAAAAACATTGATATTTGTTTCACAATTTTCCATTTATTTATGTCCTAATATTTAATATTAATAATTACGTTTTTGTTAATAGACCCTGTTGCGACTGAACAGTTCATGAGATCATTGATCCAACGAAATTCTACACCTGGCCCTCTACAAAAAAAACTCTGAACCTGGCACTCAACAAAACGCAGGTCAGTTAAAATTGAAATTTGACGAATATCCTCAGGTCTTAGGTCGGATGAACAGATTCATAGGTTCTCTATTATGGGTATTATTTTTTGCTTTTATACTACAATAATTTTGTTTTGCTGGTTCATACTACAGATTTCTTTGAAAAATGTAAGATCCCAGAGCTGAAATCTTCAACTTGTCACATTTTTGATTAACATACAGTTTCAGCATGGAACTTAAGCCAATGAAACCATATTCTTCACACATTCATACCCATACACAATTCAGAGAAAGCTTCACATTGAGTGACCCTAGCTTTTATTGCTCTGGTTGAAGCCAATCACAAAGAATTAGACTCAGGAGTGAAAAAAAATGTTTGGTGTAAAATTGCTACACAATTAAATGGCGAATTTGGAAGAAACTCCTCCATCACACAAATTGAAACAAAGTGGAAATCGTTAGTGAGGAGTTACGAAGACGTCAAACGACATAACGATTCCAGTGGAAATAAAAAAAATTGGAAGTTTCAGTGATGAACGAATCATTATTCCACAAGCCAGAAATTGTAGCCCCAGCAACTTGTTCAAGTGGGGAGGAGTTGATTATCCACAATTTAGAGGGCACGAAAAATGAAATAAATAAAGAAAATGAGGAAATTACGGAAAATTCAAGCCGTACGTCCACTTTTCAAAAGAAGAGAACAATAAAACAAAACTCCATTGCCAAAAGGCATAAAGAAAAAATGGTCAAAATTGACCTATTGAACAAGTCAATTCAGGACCTGAAACAGTAATAAAAGATAAAAAAGTCACTAAATAAATGTTTAAAATGGTTTTGTTCCTTGAGAATTTCATTTATATTTATCAATGTTGAGTAAGTATTATTTTTTCGTGTTTGAAAATGTTTTGTTTTTTGTATTTTTGCCTTAAGAAAGATATTAGTGTTGAATAAAAATAACGAAAATACCATTCGTTTTTTAATGAATAAGTAGGTATAAAAAAATAGGAATTACATTATATTTTTTTATTTGTTACGAAGTACAAAATTTAAGATGTTTCCCCTTTTTCTTGTGCCTCTGCATCATCCTCATCGTCCCCATCTTCAAAATCATCTTCAGTTTCATAATCTAAGGGTCCATTATGGAAGTCGCCTCTTTCCTGACAAATATTATGCATAATGCAACCAGCAACTATTATTAATGGGATGAAATCCATTCTTTTGGTTTCTGAATGTTTTAACTGACGAAATCGACTTTTAAAAGTGCAAACAATTCAGTAACTGATTGAAACGTATTTGTCTATGGGTCAAGTGTCCATTATTTTTAACACCAACTATCAATGTGGTGGTTAACTTATAGGCCAAGTCGCCAATTAGGAATCCATTTTCTGGAATTTTTATTATTCCATTTCTGATCTTATCATATTATGTCAGATTTGTAAAAAAGTTTTTGGTCGTGAATGCTACCAGGTTCTCCAGCATATACATCTATGAACATTTTTTTTAATCACATATCCCTTGTAGAAGGACCGATGGGTATCCCTTTCTTTTTATGTAGGAATTTCCATGGACCTGAGGCTTTTCTATCCTGATATGGCAGCCATCAATAGCTCCCACAATTCCTGAAACAAGAGAACAAATACACATTACAAAGGTATTAAATCTATCTATCTATCTGAATGTTCATGATATTTGTGTGGGCTTAATAACTACATTATATGACTCACCTGGAAACCCATTGATTCTTTCAAATTCTGACATAACATGAACAGCTGCATTTTCAGTCGGAATAGCATATTCTGTAACAAGGGCAGAATGAAAATCCGATACGAGTGAATCATTCCGAGGGCGAGCCGGAGGCGAGCCTGAGGAATCACGAGTATCGGATTTTCATTCTTACCGAGTAACAGACTATACTTTCTCCACGAATGTTGAAATAAAAGAGAAAAGAATCTTCTTCATAAACCGTATTTTCTCCACTGCTGGAGATAGGTCTCTTCAAGTTCCTTCCAGATATCTCTATCCCGCGCTTTTCGTGTCCAGTTTCCTCCCGCTGCAGTTTTAATATCGTCGGCCCATCTCTTCATTGGCCTACCTAACTTTCGCTTATTTTCCCAGGGTCTCCACTTCAACACTTTAGATGTCCATCTGCTGCTATCCATCCTAGCCACGTGTCCTGCCCATTGCCACTTCAGTCTGGCTATTCTCTCTGTTATATCCGTTACTCTGGTTCTTTTTCTGATTTCTTCATTTCTCACATGATCTCTCAAACTGACCCCTATCATTTGTCTCTCCATAGCTCGCTGCGTGCATTGTAAGCGACGTAGACTGTCTTTTGTGAGGCTCATTGTTTCCAGCCCGTAAGTGTTTACCGGAAGTATGCAGCTATCGTATACTTTCCTTTTTAGGTTCGTAGGAACATCCCTGTTCTTGAGTATGAATCCTAATTTTTTGAATGCAGCCCAACTTTGACCTATTCTTCGCGGTATTTCTGCTGTTTGATTTTCTTTACCAATTTTGAGTTTATGTCCCAGGTATATATATTCTTCCACATTCTCGATCTCTTTTCCGTCGATTAAGAGTTGAATGTTTTGTGTGCTGAGGATTTTTGTTTTTGTGATGTTAATCTGGAGTCCTATTGTTTGAGAGGCATGGTGTAGTTGTTTGATCATAGTCTTCAGTTCCAATGGGCCTTCGCTTATCAGAACCACGTCGTCCGCAAAACGCAGGTGGTGGAGATATTCGCCGTCAATTTTAATTCCGTTCCCTTCCCAGTTCAGACCCTTGAACACGTCTTCTAACGCCAGAGTAAATAGTTTGGGTGAGATGGTATCACCTTGTCTTACTCCTTTTTTTACTTTTATTTGTTCAGTTTTCAGATCTTCGTCTAACTTAACTATTATTACTGATGTTTCGTATATAGACTTGAGGAGTCCTGTATATCTTGAGTCTACCCTGGCGTTATCTAAGGAATGCATGATTGCCCAATGTTCCACCGAGTCAAAGGCTTTCTTGTAGTCGACAAACGCTAAGTGGATATCGATGTTGTATTCGTTCGCCTTTTCAATCAGTAAACGAAGAGTTTGTATATGATCGGTCGTACTGTAGCCTTTACGGAAGCCGGCCTGCTCCACTGGCTGGTAGGAGTCCAATTTAGTTGTTAGACGGTTTGTAATAATCTTAGTGAGGAGCTTGTATAGATGCGAGAGTAGGCTGATTGGTCTGTAGTTATCGAGATCCGTTTGGTCACCTTTTTTAAAGAGAAGGATTACCTCGCTTCTTTGCCAGTGTTCGGGTATCCTTTGTTCCTCAATGCACTTATTAAGTAGGGTTCTTATTGCTTCCCATAGCTCGTTTCCTGCTACTTTTAGAATTTCAGTGGTTATTCCGTCTTCCCCTGGGCATTTTTTGTTTTTCATTTGTTTCAAGGCCATCTCTAGTTCGTTTTGAGTTATCTCAGGAATCTCCTCGGAGCCTATGTTAAGAATTTGTCTCCTTTCTTTGATTGGGTTTGGAAGGGTGGTCGAGTAAAGTTCGGTGTAAAATTGTTCTACTACTTTCGCTATATCTTCTTTTTCTGTGGTAAGATTGCCCGATTTATCTCGCAGTTTTATTATTTTAGTCTTTCCTTGGGACAGTTTGGATTTTAGTACCTTCATACCTCTGTTTTTTTCTATGGTATTGTTTATTAATTCCGTATTATATTTTCTTACATCCCTTCTAGTATCCTTCCTTATTTTCTTTGTTATCTCTTTATATTTCTGCGAGTTTCTTTCTGTTGTTGAATATTAAGATGAATTATGACGTTTCGAAAACCGCAATAAATATGACAATCAGAGCGGCTGACACATAGATTTATTCTCTATGATTTCAAAAGTGTTACGGAATTAATATTCTCACACACTGTGCGAGAATGAAATTCAGTCGAAATGCTTAAAATACAAGGATTATACTCAAGCTCGAATTGGTTATTGGTGGTAATCTATAAAGGGCGAAAACCAAGGACCAAACTGAACAAAAACCGCGGTCATAACTGGTTATTTACTTGAAATCGATAAAAGTGTTGTAGAATGAATATTACATATCAATTATCAAGTGATGGAATACTGAAATTCTATGGTCAAATTCGATGTTGGAAGAGCTGTATGCTGTGGCAGTCGTGGAGAAAATGTATTATATGCGTTTCTCTGTTCAAATGGAGTAATTTTTGGCATAGGCATTTCATAAAAAACTACCCAGGATGTTTGTTTCGCCAATCCAAATCTATCAGCAACGCTCCTGAAGTAAATAAGAAAGTCTTTCAGATAGATGAAACTTGTTGACTGTTGCACAAGGCAAATAAATCAAACAGCCTACCTGAAGGCCTCCCTATTAGCCATATACCATAAAGAACACAAAATTCTTTTTTCTAGGAAAACTTTTGGTCTTCCTGCCGCAAGCATCGGTTCTTTGCACCGCTGCAGTTGCCCCAGCAACCTGTGAAAAGTATCTGGCGTTACACGAAAATATTGCTTGAACTACAGGTCACTAAAGTTAGGAACAGTTATTTCGAAAAATATATCAGTTTTCTCAAGGACCACATCACTTTCTTCATCACTACTCGACAGCAATTCTCTTACAGCTAAATTAACTATACTTATTATTGCCACAACAGCTGCTGCTTCTTCTGGGTCCATATTAATAAACTGGATATTAAAAGAGGTTTTCTCTGATATAAATAACGAAAGACGAAAAAAAAATATTTTGTTGTGGTTATCGCGAAAGACAGCTAAAGGTGCGTATTCACTTGCAACAGAACACTCCGAACGAACCAAACAACACGCCGCGCTCGCTGAAACGATTGCAACAAATATTGTGAGTAAAAATTCGGGATGTTTGGAAAGTTTGCGGTATTCGATGCGTTCCCACACGTATGTCAGCGTTGTGTATATGTTCGTCGTGATTGGATGCAGACTATGTGATAGACAAGGAGCGAACGACAAACACAATAAACGTCGTATCCACTGAACACCGGCGAAAGAATAATTCCCTTTTGAGCAAATCGCGTTCATCGACAATCCTCGGAAAATGTTTGGCGCCGGGCGCGTTCAGTTCTGTTTTGCGCAACGTATTGACTAGACAATGTTGTTGCAGCGCGCGCTGCGCGTTTGGTTCGTTCGGATTATTCTGTTGCAAGTGAATACGCACCTTAACAATAATTTTGAGGTTACGAATTCTTTGACAAGCTTTTGCTCTATGATCGTTCTTTTATTATTTTCGCTCCACAACAAATGTGATGACATCACAAATACTCTTGCTCGCTCCGCAGTTCATATTCTCAGACTTAGCAGTACTCAACGCGTTCTGGAGCAGATGACATTTTTCGGAGCGCATTTGATTTGTGCTAGGTAGCGGTAGCGGAAAGTTGAAGTGTGATGTGAAGAGCAGACCAGACCAGATAGTAGTTAACACTTGGAGGACGAATGATGGAGTTTGTGTTTGCGGATGAGAATGAAGTGAAAATGTTCCAAGAATGAGATTCCCTGATAACTCTGTATAGTAACTTCATGATAATTTTGATTTTGTCGTATTACACGTTTACCAGCATCATTATCCTCAAATAATCGAATGGGTGCTGCTAATTCCGAAGCTCTTTGACCAAGTGAATCTAAATTTGAATGACTCCATAATTTCATTTTGAATTAAAATGTCCATTTTTATGTGCATGTAACAGTGGATGAGTAATGGTTACACGATACCTACACCTCGTAATTCTTTACAAAAATACGGAAATATAACCACAGAATTTACCACAATACTTGAGTTTAATAAAAATCATTTGTGATAAAAAAAGCAACCAAAATAACATTCATGTCGAAAAACACCTGTCGGACGAAAACTAACGGTTGACAGAAATTGAAAACGGCCTGTCAACGAACGTTCAACACGTTCCCGACCGCTATCGCTACCGATAGGTGGCAGCAGCGCTTTGCGCTTCGTCCGTTGAATTCGACCATTGATTCAGAGAGCCAAGCAACGAGTGGAAATAAATACTAGTGCAAATAAATCACTAAATCAGTGGGAATAAATTGTACAGATTTTGCTGAAATTAGTTCTATAGTTGTGGATAAGTGGTGTTCTAATTAGTGTAAATGAATACTGAATAGTTTATTTATCCCGGACGTTGTACTATCAAAGAAAACGTTACAATAGCAATTTTGCACTCGTTCAAGATGTGCGTCATTTCTTGTTATTTGAATAATATGAAATTGTGACACTTCAAGATCAGTTATAAAAGGAAGAGTTTCATCGTTTTCTTCATTTTCTAATCTTGATGGATCTTGTGGATCATGATAAAATTGCAACTGTTTCATGAGGAATTACTAGACAAATATGTCCAATGCACAAATTGACAATATACAGGATGTTCCATTAGTGCCGCAGCGGACGATATACGCGTAACGGTCTGAGTTTGGCAAAATTTTTTCATGCAGACTTGATATACTCCAAGAAGAGCACAACCTAAAAATATTTTCGAATATATCGGGTCGCCCACAAAAGAGGAATTGCAGGTGACTATGTTTTTTCGAATGGGACACCCTATATTCAACAGTGTTTTTCAATTCTCTGAAACTTCCTGCATGCTTTCGTATACTTTTCACATATTTTTATTCGACAGTTTTCGAAATATTGGCCATTTTGACAAAACAATGATACTTGTAGAATGTAGAGGCTATGTTATACAATTATATTTCACGAACCTTTGCACATACCAATAACAGTTTTATATGGATTGAAAGACAAGACTTCAAAGTATCCTACCCAGCTATAATAAAGCATCTTCAGCATACAGAGTGTCCACAAAAAGACTATCAACATGACGAATTTCAAATCGATTTTTCTACATTTTTTCAAATGCAATGCTCATAATTTTTTTTCATCATTGAAATCACCATTCATTTTACTTCATTTTGTGTCAAATACATGATATGCATATCTCTAACGGAATAGGATTTTTAAGCGCTTTTTCGAAATATTTCCCTGAAATTCACATATACCTTCGAATGTAAATGGCAGATTTGGCTTTTCTGTGGTTATTGAGAACTGTCAAATTATTCCACTCAGAATTAGCATCATTGAAACTTCAATTCATATTGAAGCGAAATGAGGAACTAGAAGGTTTTGATGTATTTACTCAAAAATGTGATGAAATCAGTTACTAAGACAGAAACTTGCTTTCTGTACCCATTTTTCAAAATACATTTTTGATAATTTTCTATGTTTCTACTTGGAACTTCGAATCTTCCAAAAATTTCAAACAAGCTTTGAGCTTGCGAGCTTGAAGATCTGCGTGCGTGCCTGTGAAACTTATGAATATCATTTTTCGAAGAAAGTTGTTGAAGGATAAGAGCGGGCACTTTTTTGTATCCTGAAGTTTTGAAACTCGTTTTTTTTGGAATCATTCATAACTTGTACACTCGAACTCATTGGTATTTTTTGAATTTTTACATCATTGTGTGAGTATTCATCCAATCCGTCAAAACTATGATGATTTGAATTGAAGCTGCAATGATGTTAATTTCGAATAAAATAATTTGACAGTTCCCAATAACCACAGAAAAGCCAAATCTGCTTTTGAATTAGAAAGTAAATGTGAATTTGCAGGAAAAACTCTAAAAAATCCTATTCCGTTAGAGATATGCATATCATGTATTTGACAAAAAATGAAGTAAAATGAATGGTGATTACCTACAATGATGAAAAAAAATTATATGCATTGCATTTGAAAAAATGAAGATAAATCGATTTGAAATTCGTCATGTTGATAGTCTTTTTGTGGACACTCTGTATGCTGAAGATGCTTTATTATAGTTGGGTAGGATACTTTGAAGTCTTGTCTTTCAATCCATATAAAACTGTTATTGGTATGTGCAAGGGTTCGTGAAATATAATTGTATAACATAGCCTCTACAAGTATCATTTTTTTGTCAAAATGGCCAATATTTCGAAAACTGTCGAATAAAAATATGTGAAAAGTATACGGAAGCATGCAGGAAGTTTCAGAGAATTGAAAAACAGTATTAAATATAGGGTGTCCCATTTGAAAAAACAAAGTCACCCTGTATTCCTCTTTTGTGGGCCACCCTATATATTCGAAAATATTTTTAGGTTGTGCTCTTCTTGTAGTATATCAAGTCTGCATCAAAAAATTTTGCAAAACGCAGTCCGTTACGCGTATATCGTCCGCTGCGGCACTAGTGGGACACCCTGTATATTTTATGGAATGTCATTTCGAATGGAAATGTTTCTCACGAAAAGTTCATAGTTTCTGAAACATCATAGAAATCCCTCAAGATTTGCATTTCACGAAATTTCAGAATGCCAAATAACATGATAAGTGGAAGATCTGAAATATTTTCTGCGTAAAGCTCGTTTGAACACAATGTAACTGGATGAATAATATATTTCTTCGAAATGAGGTGCCATGATTTTCTTCATAATTATATCATCATTTGAAATGAATTAATTTGTGCAAAGCTGATTCGTCACATATTCTTATAGCCATCACATCGTCCCTAGAAACATTATCTGAGAAATCAATACCACTTGAAAAAGACACACAATCTCAAGAAAGCGACTTCCAGAATAATTCAGAAACAGTCTCGAATGAAGTTGAACTTGCATACTCTTGCTCGGAATTTTTTCAGCCGGATCCTAAAGTCCATTCCAGATTTTTGGATGAGTTGGATGAAGAAGACGAGGAATCAACTGACGAGGAAGATATGGAGGAAGATAAAAATTCAGGTATTCTAAAAAGGATCCGTATTATATGTGATTAACAGAGAAACAAACCAATTGATAAGAATTATTCGCGTCCATGTATATGAATTGAGTTTTGATACGGAAAATTATATGTTCATGACCTCTTCTTCTGAATCTGAATTCAAAACTACACTTTTAATTATTTCCATCATAAAATCCAATTCACCACAGAAGAGGAACATGATCATTCGGTTCCAATCTTGTACCAACTCATGATTACTGATTAGAGATGGACTGGTTCATGAAACCGACACATTCAGGTAAAATTATTTACCCGTCCGATCATAGCAACAATCGAAAGATGAGACAAACAGAATTAGTTATACAGGGTGTTCTAAACTCATGCGGAAAAATCTAGGAGGTGATTGCTCGTATGAAATTAAGATGGGTCTTTCCTATAACAAAATCTCAGCCCATCTCTTTCTGAAATATCCTCCTTGAAAAGTGGTGAAAAAATTTATTTGTTTTCTGAAATTTCAGTAAAGATAGAATCTTGAAATTCTGTAATTGTCATGCACTCGCCAAGGACTAACCACGTATACAGCGCTGAAATTAGTAACCCTCACTTTATTATGTCGAAACCTTTTTTTCGAGATGAAGTTTCATGGAATAAAATGATAACTTGAAATCCTAATAATGAAAGCTAATAGCTGAAGAGAAAAAAATAAAAACTCAATTTTAGTTACCACCTTCTAAGGGTGATATCTTAGAAAGGGGAGGGCTGAGAAAGTGTTGCTATAAGATAGACCCTTCTTACTGTCACACTAGCTATCACCTCTTGAATTTTTTCGCATGAATTTAGAAACACCTAGTATGCGTCAAACCGAACATTCATTACAGAAAAGATTCGTAGTCAAAATGGCAGCAAAAATTCTGCATTTTGTTTCGAAAGAATCAAGACATGGATAAAAACTGTCAATCGTAAACTAAGCTTGGACAGGAAAAGGGTCTCATAGAGATACTTAATTTAGCATAGAGAAACTAGGAGTATTACCACAGAATACCTAACTACAGTAGTTAGGTATTCTGTGGTATTACCTAATACCAATGAAAGCGAATAATGTCATCAGTTATATTTAAGAGTAGAATCAAATGGTATCGCTGTTACCCTTTCTGAAACCCGACTGTTGGGCAGTCAGAATTCCACTGACGGTGAAGTAGCTATAAATCTGAATAAACAATCTTCTCGAGTACCTTAGATATGACTGGTAATACACTCATCGGTCGCAAATCAGACAGATCCTTAGGATCAAGAATCTAAGCATTTCCAAACACCTGTATAACACGCAGGCTGAATGCAAACATTGATGATATGCATCATGAAGGGCAAAATATCACTAAAAGAGGAGTGCAGCATTCCGATTAGTGATTTTGAGTTAGTTTCTTTGCGAAAGTGTGTCACGTACTCCGCTGGCAAGTGGAGCACTTTACTCTATTAACTGACACAGATTGGCAAAAAAAAACTAACCTTATCGTAAAGTCAACCCAGCAAAAGTGTAATTTGATTTGATAGAAAATTAACAAAAATTTGGAGAATCGAATAAATTGAATTCAAAACGAGGCGAGAAATGTGTCCCATTCAGAAGTACAAGTATGTAATTTTCACAGCCTGAAGAATTTAGCAAAACGAGTTTTAAAAAATTAAGCTCAAACAACAACTAGCTCCAATGCCTGCCTAATAAAACCATAAACAAAGTGATATTCATTTTCAGAATTGGAATTTGAATGGGTTACTGATACTGACAAAACAACGTTAGCAATACGAACAATAGAAAAACCTAAATCTATAGCCACTATAGTTAGCCACGATGCAGCATCTGTACAATCATCTAGTATAAGAAAAATCAGGAGTAGTAGTACCAGATCGAAAAATAAGCCAGATCGAAAAAGCACCCAAGAAGAGAATGGATCCTCTCAAGCCATAGCCTTGAAAAAACAGAAGGGAAAAGCTCCTAAACAGGAGAAGATATTAGGGGAAAATGAACTACTCAACGCTTGGTTGGAGTACAATATGTGGGAACAGAGAAAAAAGGTTTCTACCCAATTCTAATATTCTCATCAAATATGAATTAAAATACTGCTTGGCGGGCACTGCAGTTTTGTGATATTCCAATGTTTCTGAAATTTTTTTTGACAGCCAGGAAACTTTTGCCATTGGATTCTTGAATGCGAATCTCATTTGAATCACTGTGTACTGAATTTGAGCGTTCTAAGAATTCCTGTTACTTCATCAGATTCTATTTGTATCAGAGAAAGCAAGTTGTGAGTGTTGATGATGGTCTTTGTCATAATATTGTACAAATATTACATGCACAGGAATTTTATTGTGTCCTCTTTTTGATATTTATGAATCACCTACCAGCGTGTGTGCGATTTTCCATATAATTGCTTTTCGCAGATGACTTAAATTTGTTCAAAAAAATTATAAATTTACTATCCTTGCATTTTCGAGTCATTGGTGTTCAAATTTGTAGAGGCTCAGTTGACTTGATTTTTTTCAATTCGTTAGTGCTGTGACATCCTAAAAAAATTTATTATGCTGAATGGGCCGCTCATACCTCTGGGTATTTCTGAATAAAGGATGCTGAGGCATTTCATTTATGAGAATTATTGTAAAATATTGTAGGTAGCTGACATATGAATCAGATGTGTAAAACAAACGTCCGGTTGGGTTACTTGATTGAGCATTTCGCTATGTCCGATTGGCTGAGGTGAAAATTCAGCTACTATGGTTTTAACAGGATACCATTGGAACTGGGGTTATATCAAAAGGGGACCTAAATAATACACTGTTAAGTTAGTGTGACTGTTATCACAAAGAAACGTCGCGTTTCTTGAAAGAACTGGTCACACAGTTTCCGTACTAACTTCAATACCCCAAATAAAATCTTGTTCTGGGAACCCCTTCGTTTTGGGGTGCAATACTTGAATATTGCACTGTGTCTGCAGTAATCGAATTGAAATGAATTTGCTTATAGGCCTACCACACGCTCAAGCTTCACCACAGTTTGGCTTGCGCAAACCGGCTTGAACACTGAACACTGAGGGAAACTGTATACAATTCTCCCAACCACACGCTCAGTGTTCAGTGTTCAAGCCGGTTTGCGCAAGCCAAACTGTGGTGAAGCTTGAGCGTATGGTAGGCCCATTTAGACTGGAGACCGGCACTGTTCTCCGGAAATGTCTTTACTTGCCCCGCACGAGTTTTGGGTTTAGAGTCATAGAAAAAATACTCAAAATCACAGAGCGCGATAGAGTTATTGTGCTTTTCTTTTATGCAAGGACGGTGATACTTCGTTGGACCGAATTTATATGCAAACCATCCTTTTGGAACTATGAATCAGGCTCGAACACGTGGTAATGCATATTTTATTGATTTTCAAGGATATGGAAGATCCGTCAATAGGCTGGAAACCATTAGAACCTGAATTATGTGCTCAAGATTGCATTTGCAGCCAAATAGAGTATGCGCCGGAAGATTTTGAAAATGAAGAATATCTACAAATCAAACGGGAATGGCTGGAGTATTTGGATAAACACAAACTAGCTATCGATCAACATACACAGAACTTATTTGTCCACTCCTGCCTACTCCTCATCATTAAACAATTTGTATTCGACTAGTAAGTTCAAAGACACTCCTTCAGTATTTATTCATCTTTTTATTATTTATGAACAAATGATTATCACTAGAGATGAATATTGTTCTCACTGACTTTTTTTCACATTAACGCAACATTCGTATCGAAGGAGAACGAAGGAGACATACAATTGAATATTTCAGTTTCTTTCACATCATATAATTTTTCTACAGTCTGTTTGAAATATTTCATATTTTCGAACATACAAGATGCAAGTGCGCGCCACGACAGTGACAGTGGACCGAGACCAAGACCGGATACCGATACCGTACTCCATTCGCTTTTTTAAATTCTGACACATTTAACCGTCTTTATTTCGAAAATGTTAGGTTACAGTCATATTCCTGTCAGATTAATCAACAATGTTGTTCTTTCTATACAGGGTCTTTCACGAGGAACCTCACCCATATTTATACGGGAAACTACTGAACGTATTTTCATTAAATTCGGCACTTATAAGTATTTCACGATTCTGATGAAATCTAAAATATTTTCAAGGCATGAGCACCTCCGGTTTTTCCGGAAATGACGTCAACTTCCGTTTTTCGAATTAGAACACCATTTTTTTATTGCAGAAATAGATTCCTTAGAAAATTTCAAGTTATTTTGATGTAACATTTTTCAGTTTTGGTTGGAAAATTCTCTCTGAGCGGGAAAATTCGAAAAAAAATCGAAAATAGAGCTCCGCTGAAACAAGAATGACTTCGAGGTTTTTGGATGGAAAAATTTCATTTTTGGGATTTTTCAAGATGTAAGATTGATGTATCCACTTTAAAAATCGAAATCGCGATTCATGATACAGGGGGTGAAAAAATCGCTTTCAAAGTTAGGGATGACAAAATCGTGAAAAATCAATTTTTTCAAATTAGAACCCCATTTGTTTATGGCAGATATTGAATCTACGTTAAAAAATAATGTGAGTGTATGCATCACACCCTTGCCCTAAAGTGGATATTAACTCAGAAAATATCCATTTTAGGGCAAGGGTGTGATGCATACACTCACATTATAAATAAATATGGGTGAGGTTCCTCGTGAAAGACCCTGTATAGAGGTAGTAGTAACAACGTATTTATCGAAAATAATTGGGACTATATATTTGGCTGGTTCGGAGGCTTAATTTATTTATAATTGAGATTAGAGAACCATCAATGAAAATGTATTTCTTACCTTGAGACGTCAGGGCTGATGTGAAGAAACTTACAATTCTCCGAAGTACAGCTGGCCAGAGGACGGGAGTCTTGTGAGGAAAGCCTTGTACAGAGAGGGGGCCCAAATATCCTATCTCAATGGTTCTTGATGGTTCTTTATGTCTCATCAAACGGAAGCAAAATAAACTATAGCGACACTTCACTGTTAGAAGTTCAAAATCACTAAATTACTCGGAAACTGAGTATTTAATTCAATTAGGAAGCAAAGGAAAACTTTGAAAATTCACGCGAAATAAATCTACGAAATTCGAGAGCAAAATCTATATTATTATATTAATTTTTTCTATTCAGTTGAACACATTGTCGCGATACCGATAAGAATAATTCAAATTCAGTGTATGTCACGGCATCTGCATATGTATTCGACAAACTAATCAAAATGAAAATTTGAAATTTGAAGAAATCTCCTTTCGGCGTTAACATACCGCCCACCAAATTTATAATTATAAATTTAAAGAATTAATAAAAATGATAAAAAAACAATGGATGCAGTGAATTGGAATTGAATAGAAACATAAAAAAAAAGGGGAATCAATAGTTTTAATTAAAATGGAAACTATTCACCTGTTAACGGTGTAAGACAGTTGACAGGACGACAAATACTCGAAGTTGCAGTTCTGACCACAGCTACGCGGGGGATACCATCTTGGGAGTTATTTAACTCTGAAATACGACCCATAGGCCAACTTAACGGATGAGTATGGACATCCCTGATGTAGACGACATCACCTATTTTAGGAATTGTGGAACTAGTCCACTTATGCCTCTGAATTAAAGTATTCAGGTACTGTTTTGACAAGTAATTACACTCTGCTGGGTCATCAGACAAAGGGCACAATGGACGGCTATTTAACACTGCCTCGATTTGGCAGAATATGGTACTATATTCTTCGAACGTGTGAAGCTCCTTACCAATCATGCGTAAGAGAAGGGATTTGGCGGATTTCACACCAGCTTCCCAAAGTCCGCCGAAATTGGGGGCGTAGGGAGGATTGAAACGCCATCGTACTTCTCGTGTAGCAAGAAAGTCCGCAATTTCATTTCGATGTTGTAATAAGAAGCTATAGGCCTCTTTCAGTTGCTTTGCAGCAGCGATAAAGTTTCGGCCTTGGTCAGAAAGAATTTCAGAGGGTAAACCGCGTCTTGCAATGAAACGTGCAAGACAAGCCAGAAAGGCGGAAGCAGTGAGTTCGGAAACAAATTCCAGATGAACTGCTTTGGTTGATGCGCATACAAATAATGCAAGATATCCCTTGGTGGTTCGAAATTTTCTGAGTCTAGTATCGCGAACCATAAAGGGACCGGCAAAGTCAACACCGGTAGTGTTGAAAGGACGAGAGATATTGACGCGCGATGCTGGAAGATCTGCCATAGATGGTTGGAAAGAGGACGCTCGGAACCTGAAACAGGTTTTACATTGTCGGATACACTTACGAATGAGGGCACGAGAGGAGAGTATCCAGAATGTTCTCCGTAACAGAGCCTGAACATTGTTGGGCCCAGAATGGAGGGAGGCTAAGTGAAAATGCTTACATAGAAGGGTTGACAGAAAACATGATTTAGGAAGCAAAAATGGATGCCTTGAATCAAAATCCAATTTAGCAAATTTCAATCTACCGCCCACCCTGAGAAGACCGCGTGAGTCTAAAAAGGGAGTGAGAGATTGCAGTCGTTTGGAAGGGGGATGTTTTTTAGAAAGGGAATTCAAGTCCGCAAAAAAATGAACATGTTGAACAATACGAACCAGGGATACTGTGGCCTCGTTCAGTTCATCCACAGTCAGACTTTCCTTCCTCAGTACGGAAGAAGTTTTTCTACAGCGGCAATTATGGATGAATCGATTTATCCATCCCATGACTCGATGAAGTCGAAGATAACTGGAGAACTTGGACTCAAACATCGTGTATATTTCAGTGGGTTCCACTTTGTTAGTCGTCAAGGACACTGAAATATCTTTTGTTTCGGGTAAGGTTTCTAAAGTTGCAGATACACGAAAGGGCTCAGGCCAGTTTATGTTTGAATCCATCATCATTGAGAAACCGTTCAGCCAATTCCTCAGATTGACTTCATTCAAAAAATAATCAGGAGAGCAACCACGGGAAGCTACATCAGCTGGATTTTCCAGACCGGGAACATGAGACCAAACAGCGCCTTTTGTATCTGCTACAATTTGAGCCACTCTGTTGGCGACGAAGGTCTTCAACAAGTGGGGAGGTGTACTGATCCACGACAAAACAATTTGAGAATCACAAAATAGCCTGACGGCTGAAATTGAGAGGGTTAAACTGTCTGAAATTCGTTTGACCAATTTGGCCAATAAACATGCTCCGGACAGTTCGAGACGAGGAATGCTCAAGATTTTCAATGGGGCAACCTTACTTTTGGCTTGCCACAAACAGGAATGACGGAAACAAGTTGATTCGAAACATAGATAAACTACTGCTGCGTAGCCACTTTCGGATGCATCACAAAATCCGACAATTGAAACAGATTCATAAGCGGAGGGGGTGACAAAACGAGGAATTTTTAATTGGTTTAGATTAGGTATGGAAGACACAAATTTCAACCAAGTAGTTTCTACAGAGGGAGGAACAGGAGAATCCCAATCTAATTTGAGCAACCACAACTTTTGAAGTACTGACTTCATGAAGAACGTTATGGGAGATAAATAACCTAAGGGATCAAAAGTTTTCGCAATGAAAGATAAGATGTTACGTTTAGTACATGAAGAACTGAAGGGTTGGGCATGAAAAGTGAATGCATCCATTGAAGGTTCCCAAGATAATCCTAATATCTTTAGCGATTCGCAACCATCTGAGAACTGTATAGGACTTTCTCTGTGATCTGCTGGTAGACTCGAAAGAAGTTCAGGATGGTTCGTTGACCATTTTCTGAGTTCGTAACCTGCTCTACTCAGCAATTCACGCAACTCATTTTTCAATAATTCGGCAGTCTCGACATCATTGGCGCCGCTTATCACGTCGTCAATATATATCTGATTCTTAATGGCGTTTGAGGCCAGAGGAAAGCATTCACCTTCATCTTTCACCAATTGTTTCAGCACTCGCTGAGCTAAGTACGCAGAAGGGGTCAATCCGTAGGTAACGGTGTTCAGTTCAAACTCTGCGATTGAATCTGAACCAGGAGGGCGCCAATAAATATGTTGGAAACGTCTATGATCAGGAACAAGAAGGGTCTGACGATACATTTTTTGTATGTCAGCACATAAAGCAATGGCTTGTAAGCGAAATTCGGAAATAATGTCTTGTATGTCAGACTGCAGTTTTGGACCCTTTAGAAGGCGCTCATTCAAAGAAATGCCTGTCGAGTCTGGATCGGAAGCATTGAACACTACTCTCAACTTTGTGGTGGAACTTGCCTCTTTCATGACAGCGTGATGTGGAATTATGTAAGAAGAAGGAGAGGGTGCTATGGACATGTGACCAAGATGAAGATATTCTGTCATGAAATTTTGATAAGAACTAAATTTTTCTGGTTGCTTCGAGAGTCTTTGCTCAAGACGTTCGAATGAAGAGTGTGATCTAGAGCAATTCGATCCGAGGGGAGTTGCGTTTGGTTTGAAAGGAAGTGCTACGATGTAACGCCCCTCTTTGTCCCGAGAATGGGTGTTAAGAAAATGTTCTTCGACCAACACATCCAGTGGATCGAGCGGGGAACTAGGTGAAACTTCCTCTGTTTCCCAGAACTTTTGGAGGGCTGAACTGATGTCACAATGTACATGGAGAGAGGTGGCAAAGGATTCTGAAGGTTGAGAGGACGTGGGACCAACTAGAACCCATCCGAAGACAGTATTGACGGCGGTTGGGTTGCCAGGAATAGATTGAACTCCTTCAACCATAAGTTGAGGAAGCAAATCAGCTCCAATCAGAATATCTACTGGGGAAGGTGAGTCAAAATTATCATCAGCCAGCTGCAAATTCGCGAATTTGGAACGTACTTCCAGAGGGAGTTCTGAAGGAGGAAGCGGATGCGAAATGCTATCGAGAACGATTGCATGAGCCTTGACCACAAGGGAGGAATGTCGTGAATGTAGAGAAACATCAACAGATCCAAAAATAAGCAAGTTCGATTGACCTAAACCTGAGACCGAACAAGCTGATGGACAAATTTTCAGACCCAAGCAGGAAACACTTGACTTAGTGATGGCAGAAATATGAGAGCCTGGGTCGTAAACAGCTCTGAGGACATGTTTAACACCTGTAACGTCTCCAACCAGAAGACTTATAGTACCGAGAAGAATTGGTGAACTGCCGGAAGATGCGATGCATGACACAGACTGAATGGGTTCAGATGAGTCACGACCATGAGGGGAGTAAGTCACATTAAGTGAATTTTGAGTAGACGAGGGAGATGCGGAAGCAGAAGAGGGGTGTAAGGAGCTATGATGTCTATTTGTTTTACAGTGGCGGCATACAGAACGAGAATTACAGTCTTCTCTCCGATGTCGTCCCAAGCAGTTGAAACAACGCGAGTTGTCTTTAAGATATTTGTATTTATCATTCAATGTCATATTTTGATACCGCGAACATTGATGCAAAAAATGCGAACTTTTACACAAGGGGCAAGCGAAAGTTCTATTATCAGAAGCAGAAGAAGTATTAGAGTTCACCAAAAGAACATTTGAGCCGTGCGATTTTGGTCTCGGTGCATTGCTATCAGACGTTTTGGAAAGTTCCATTACACGAATTTGTTGCGTTATAAACTCGATTAATTGTCTATAAGTGGGAATGCCTTCTGAAGGCAATTTATTTTCAAAGGCACGTTTGGTATTCGAATCTAAGTTATTCAAGGCCAAAGAAAATAACAGGAAATCTGCAAGATCTGGAATCTTTAAAGATTTTATTGAATTTACGGCTGTTTCATGATTATGTAAAAAATCTTTGAGCGATGACAGTGAAGAATGAGAAAGAGCCTTGAATTGAATTAATTTTGAAAAATAAACAGAAGCAATGCGTCTAGGATTTTGGTATCGCTGAACTAAAGCATCATAAGCTATATCGTAGTTATCAGGAATCAATTGAAGACCACTGATAACAGCAAGAGCTTCATTTTTTAGAGTGGTTTTCAGATATTGAAATTTTTGTGTTTTGTCTATCATCGAATTATTATGAACTAATGAATTATACAAGGAAATAAACTCTACCCAATTATCTATCTTACCATCGAATGAAGGAAGTGCAATAGTGGAAAGCATCCGTGATATTGGATTGGTGCTAGGGTTAGTATTCGGTGTGGTCAGAACTGCATCTTGTTTCGCTAAACTACATCGAACACTATGAATGGAGGCTAGTATTTCCTCAAAGGAAGCCTGTACTTGAGAGATCTCGATTTGATCCTTCTGAGGCAAATTCTCGTTGAGAGCCTCTATTTTACCTTGAACTTCTTCAAATTTACTGGAATAATTCGGAAGTTGTTGGACGAAGTAGACAACTTTGGCAAGACTATCAGAATAATATGATTTGCACTTATTATAAATGGATGAAACGGTCGCGAAAAGATTATCCCTCTGAGCTATCAGCTTACTGAGAGCTTTCTTAAGTTCAGGATCGATCGGTTCTGTCTTAGAAGTCATCTTGAACCTATTGACTTCTCCTAGAATTCACGAAAAAAAAATAACAATTGGCAACTTGCGATGACAGATTTCCCTTTCAGAAGGGAATTATTCAAAAGCCGGCAACGTCGCACGGGAATCTAAATGGAGAGCACGAAAATGAAATGTAGGGCGCGTTTAACAAAAAAATGGAGATTAATTCAAACTACAAAATTTGGCACGATAGGACCATGTTAAGAATTGAATGGACTATATATTTGGCTGGTTCGGAGGCTTAATTTATTTATAATTGAGATTAGAGAACCATCAATGAAAATGTATTTCTTACCTTGAGACGTCAGGGCTGATGTGAAGAAACTTACAATTCTCCGAAGTCCAGCTGGCCAGAGGACGGGAGTCTTGTGAGGAAAGCCTTGTACAGAGAGGGGGCCCAAATATCCTATCTCAATGGTTCTTGATGGTTCTTTATGTCTCATCAAACGGAAGCAAAATAAACTATAGCGACACTTCACTATTAGAAGTTCAAAATCACTAAATTACTCGGAAACTGAGTATTTAATTCAATTAGGAAGCAAAGGAAAACTTTGAAAATTCACGCGAAATAAATCTACGAAATTCGAGAGCAAAATCTATATTATTATATTAATTTTTTCTATTCAGTTGAACACATTGTCGCGATACCGATAAGAATAATTCAAATTCAGTGTATGTCACGGCATCTGCATATGTATTCGACAAACTAATCAAAATGAAAATTTGAAATTTGAAGAAATCTCCTTTCGGCGTTAACAATAATTAATTTAGGAAATAATTTTTTCTCTGTTAGCACTGGAAATATTTCACGTATATGAACATGGTTTAAAAATTCAGTTATGCTCTTTTCTTTTACGGAAATCAAGAATTGAGGGTTGAAATTTTACTGAATAATAATGGACATAATAGTCCGTTACTTTGTGATAGTTCTCGCATAACCCAACAGAAAAACTTCTAAACGAACAGAAGGAATTCCCCACTTTTGAAAATTCTCTAGAAATGAGCCTGTTTCACATTTAAACCTCAAATGAAATAACTCCATTTACAAAGTTAAAAAAGAGTACCTGAATAAAAATGAGCGTTGGCAACGTCTCTGAGGATCATTTGGCATTTAACGAGTACCCGCGCGAACCGAGCGATGAGAGCTTATTATCATGTAGTGAAGTAGGTATTCTGTTTCTGTCTCTATTCTCGATCTTCAGTCTTGGTCTTCGCGCAAACTGGCACTTTTTTCGGCGCAGTCATTCGTCGACCTCCGGCCGAGATATCTCTGAAGATGCCTACCGCAGTTGTAGGAGAAACGTTGGTGGAATTCCTATTGGAACATTGCTTGAAAGCCCGGAATTCGACAGTTGTAGAATTTCTCTTGCCTCACTGCCTTCCAGACCTCAATGTGGCTCACTTTATTTACTTCTGCTATGGATTTGTGGGAACTTGTTGATTGACCCTGGACCACTAACATGCTTTGTTCCTCGATTTCAGTAATTCTGTTTGTAACCGGCTTTCCGATATGCCTTACCAATGATTTTTTCAAACCTGTTCAACAAATTGATGAACATTCGATGATTATCTTTCCGTGTTTAATCAGTTTGCTGTGGGTGAATTTTATCTGCAGTTACCGTGCACCAGAGTCAAGTTAGCAAAATCAATAATACTAAAGAGTGCAAGATTCGAATTGCGCGCCATTTTTGACATAACGGTTCAGTAAAGGTGAATGGCGAACGTTTTCGTGGTACGGTACCACAGTTTCTTGTGCCTCCGTTGGAAGCTATTGATCTTGACAACATGTGGTTTCATGTATCATACCGCTAGTGAAAAATTGACAATCTTGCACGAGTTGGCTTCTGGATTTATGCCAATAAGCCTGAAACCATAGAAGCATTGAAAGCAGAAATTAGAGGCTGTATCGAGTTATCATGTATTCAAAATATGTTATTGACTATTCCACTCATTCCATTTTTAGTGAGGAAGTTTCCTTAGCAATACTCGTTTCTCATCGATAAAACATTCACATCGGCAAAACCAACAAGTTGAAATTTCAGCGACAATTTTTTGACCATAGAGAAAACAAACAACCTTTAGTTGATCTATGATGAATACTTATTTGTCAAAAAGCGCAATACAAGCCCAATGTACAGACACATTTTCTCGTGAAATGTCGTGAAATTTAAGCAGGTAAAATTTCTCTCTCATTTTTTCAAAATCACGAGCCGTCAGGCGAGATCTTATTCGCGAAATTGCCGAAAGCACAAACTTTCATTTTACAATCGAGAAATTTTGCCGGCTAAATTTCATCTCTAGTGTTATTATATATGAGAATTTCGTCGACAGGGGACGCATATGCCAGAAAAGCCGTGGCGGCCATTCACGAGATAATTTGTTGAATACATAATTCCTAAAATTACATTTTCCAAATCGATGAATATCTCGATACTTTGCTACAGAAAACCATGGTTTATTGAACATTGAAATCTTTCACTCTTTCAGTGAGTTCACGGCAATTTGAAAGAAATCATAGGGACCGACAAGTTGTTTTTTCTGTTCGTTCTTCACATTTCTGTAAAGGACCCCGCACTTTTTATAGGTAAAGTGGCGACCGGTCGAATTTTCTGAAAGTTTGGTATGTTGTTGTACCTGACTCGGTAACCAAAAGTGTCAATGGGCCCAATCCAATCCTATGGCTAGTTTTCCAAATACGGGGTGTTAAAGTTGAAAATTGCCCTGAATTTCGGATTTAATTTTTAATTATTAAGAGTCAGATTGGATTTCTGTTGCATACACACGTTTACTACATGTTCTAGTAATGAAATTAGTGGATAGGTATGATCAAAAAAATTTATATTGACAGGGCGATTCACGAATATATGACGGTAGTTTTTTGCCAAAATTAATTTTTTCTACTGTGACGTCGGGAATAGTTATTTTTGTATCTAATGCGCGAAATGATACTTTGGTGATCGAGAATTGATTTTTTTTAACGAGGCGCAGCCGAGTTAAAAAAAATAGTCGAGATCACCAAAGTATTTCGCGCATGAGATGCAAACAAAATTTTTTCTACAAACGACAAAAATATTGTTCTAAAATAAGTAACATGCTTATAGTACGAGAGATGACGACCAAAACCATGTCTCATAGCGGCCCGGCTAAAACCGTGTAAAATCGATAGATAAGATGACCCTAGAGCCGACTGGTAAGTAGTAATACTCAGAAGTGTAGCATCTTCGCGGGGGGCCATTTCTGCTGTGCAAAAAAAAAATGGTCGACGGTCGTATAACGGCCCGTCTGATATTGAAATTGTACATAGATTTTGTTATTTTATCACTAAAATTTGTGTTTTCAGACATTTTGTGCGTAGCGTTTGACCTGAGTGTCTCTTCAAAAATGTCAAAAATCTGACCTATGTGACTCATAGCGGCTCGGTTCATTTTTGTTTTGAATCATTCGTATGGATGCCCAAAATACAAAAATACGGTTTTCAGACATTTTGAGTGTCGCCTTTAACGAAAAAATGTGCTGGAGTCGCCCGGCAAAAACTCCGGCTACACTAGTAAGAGAAAGACATATGCGATCTTATCGCAAAGAAAAGAGATGAACCAAGTGTGAAGTCAACTTGTCAAAATCATATGGAAGATGTAAACCAATATTTATGTGGCCACAGTCTTGCTTTGCCCACAAGCTCTGACCAAAAGGAGTTGATGCGTTGAATATAATTCATGTAAAACTGATTTCTGAATTAAAGTCATATATTTTTTTATATATTTCATTTGAAATATATCTATTTGGTGTTAGTGACTATAATCAAAAGAATTTCTGTGAAGTATTACGGAAATTTCTCAAATTATTTTACGGACTTGGATCAGGAATATATTAGAAATGATTTGAGTTGAACGTTGAACTAATTCATAATATCTAAATAAATATAATGCATATATTTTTGCTGAATAATTAATGTTTTATTGGCCACAAACTACAAAAGTACGTATTATCATTTCATTCCTCAGAATTTTCAATTAGTAAATTTGGTAGCCACCTCAATTTCATGTTCAGTGCTAGTATTTCTATATGATTGCGGCTATTCAGCATTGATTTCTTGTGCTTGAGGAAAGAAACTTGAATTCAGAAACATTAGATAAATGTGTGATAAATATGTGTATGACAAAATTGAACGATACCCCTGAGGTAAATTTACCTCACGTTCATGCAACCGGGCTAAGTAGGTACTGCAAATTGAAAAGTTGTCTGATTAGTTAAATGCTACATTCAATTTGTCTGATGTAATTTTTTTCCACATCTGGGGAACGTATTCAATCATTGTCGACGAATTTCAGACAGGCCGCTATGAGTCACTTAGGTCAGATTTCTTGACATTTTCGAAATGCTATAAAAATGTACGGCGACATGTTTTTTGTCTGAAAATTGATCTTTCCACATCAATTGACACGGCTTAACCTATAAAAATCATTTTCAGACGGGCCGCTGTAAGTTTTTTTTTTTTTTTATTTTTTACTTTTTTTAATTGGTCTCCTGGGTACACGCTACAATCTTGGTGTCTGAAAACTGTGGTATTGGTATCTCAGGGATATTATCTAACTACATTCCGGAAATCAGACGGGCCGCTATGAGTCACCCATGTCGTTTTTTTTGACATTTTTGAACATGCGCTCAGATCATACGCTACGCGCAAAATGTCTGAAAATCGCATTTCTGGGTACAGGGTCATATAATCTATCGATTCCTTGCGGTTTTAGCCGAGCCGCTATATGTCAAAAATCTTGGTCGCCATCTCTCGTACTATTAGCTTAATATGAAAAATAGAATTGAACTGGCTTAAACTGTTTTTCCAAATCAAGTAATTACTGAACTATGCCATGGAAATAAAATGGCATTTGTTGACAATCATTTCAATGTGACAGTTCTTGATAATTATTTTGGAGTGACTTTTTATTCGCCTCAATTTCGTGCGTGATATTTATAACTGTAAAATAATGGAAATTTCGAGCGACGAAGAAGTAAGCAGTACCCCACCTAACTTGACAGATGCGGCCAATTCAGTAATTTCGAATCTTTTACCGGAGAAATCGAGGCGTCAGTATGAAAATGCATATAAGCAATTCAAAGAGTGGTGTGAAGCAAATAAAGCCAGAAAAATATCCGAAAATGTGCTGTTGGCATATTTTGCAGAGAAGTCTAAGATGCTGAAGTCTTCCACGTTATGGGCAATATATTCTATGTTGAAAGCAACACTCAATGTTAAAGAAAACGTGGATTTTAATAAATTTACCAAGTTGGTTCCATATTTGAAAAATTGTCAGTTGGAAACCATCCTAAGAAATCTAAGGTATTGACCAGAGAGGAAGTTGAACAATTCCTAAGAGAGGCAGATGATGAAACCTATTTGTTGGTTAAGGTAGATTTTTGATGATTGTTTAATGTGTTTTTTAAACTACTGATTTCCTTTTAGGTTGTTTCAATACTGGGTATTTCGGGTGCTTGCCGCCGTGCGGAACTCACTAAAATGACGGTCGATGACATAGAAGATAAAAATTCCATTTTGATTGTTAAAGTACCCGATACAAAAACGAATATCCAACGAATTTTTACAGTTTCAAATTTAGATTACATTGACATTTACCGAAAATATGCGGCTCTTCGTCCAAGTTATGCTACCAGTCGCCGATTGTTTTTGAAGTATCAAAATAAGTGATGTTTTAACCAAGTTGTTGGAATAAATAGTATTGGAAAGATGCCTAGCTTAATAGCAAAACACCTAAAGTTACCAAATCCTGATGCCTACACGGGCCATTGTTTTCGGAGAACATCAGCCACACTCCTTGCTAATACGGGGGCCGATATATGTGTTTTGAAGCGCCATGGAGGATGGAAATCTTCGACTGTGGCCGAAGGATACGTGGAAGATTCTATCAACAATAAAATTCAAATATCAAATAAAATTTTAGACTGAAATTTTAGGATCAAGTGCTGATATGCAAGCAACTGCCGTAGTTGCTTGCAAATCAAAAACGGATAGTCTTCCAACTCCCAAAACTACGATATCACGAGCTGAATCTGAGTTATCTGGTTTAGGAATAAATATTGGTTCGTGCACTGGCTGCACCATTAATGTTAACATTGTAAATAATAAATAAAATTAGGTAGTGTTAAATTTCCTCACAATTTGAAAGCCTTAATTATTGTTATACATTAATAAATAAATGATTTCTTGGATTTTTGCTTGATTGAGGAACATAAAGGTCAAAATATAAAAATCCCATATAGTTTACATGCAGTGCGCGAAGTATTTCGCACACTACTTCGCGCACGGTGTCATGGTAACGAAGGAAAATGAAAAAAAGGGTCACTTCGCATATTGTTGTCAATGCGCGAACCTTGTCATTTTTTGACGTTTGTAGAAAAAGCATATTTTTGGAATGTTCTATTCGATTTAGTATTATGACGACAAAAGATTGCACAGTGCATATTTTTTATACAGGGTGTTTCACAGAGAGAACCACTAGACAATTAATTTTTTTTCAGAATTAATTCGAAACCCTGTATTTTTGAATTGATTTTTGGTAAAAGTAATACTACAAACATATGTGTGTCTCTAATCTCCAAAATATTCATGGTGGTTTATTCATAGGCGGGTATTATATTTTGGGAAAAGTTCAAAAAACATGAACACCCTGTATTCGAAAATTTCCTCGGTCAAATGCAACTATTTTCTCACTAGGTATTTGATTCCTACAACATCTCCAGAGGTATGAATTCTGAATCCGATATACTATGACCAGTTTTCGAGATACAGGGCGTTGAAGTGGAGAATAAATGATTACATCAGTTTTTTCTTCCAATTGAAAAGCCGGATTGATTTTATGTTGCGCCCATGAGTTCAATATGAGTACACATAAGATGCGCACGGAAAGGTACAGCTGAAATATTTACTGTTATAGGGTGATTCACGAATAAATCACAAAATCTTTTGCGAACACTCGATAATTCTACAGTTTCGTCACAGAGAAATTATTCCTTGAAGTTAATACCTAGTCGTTCACAATTTTCAGTCTGAAATACTTCATTATGATTACTTTTCATACAGTAATAACCGGGATAATGACTATGATAGATTTAAACTTTTCAATATACCTAGTTATAACTAGCTCTAGACGAATATTTTTTACTGTGGAGTACCTACCTATGAAAATAGGTTCGTATTATACCTACACAAGAAGATTGTTAATTGTTATTTTTTTGGGGGTGATAGCGCAGTTAGTGAGCGCGCTCATAAAGATACTCAAAATTCACTGAAAAGTTCTCATTTCAATCAATTCAAAGCATAAATATTTTTGGTATGGTTGCCTGTATGGCTCACCCTGTATGAAATGTAATTATAATATCAGACTGAAAATTGTGAACGACTAGGTACCTATTAACTTCATGGAATAATTTCTCTGTGACGAAACTGTAGAATTATCGAGTGTTTGCAAAAGCTATTGTGATTTATTCGTAAATCACCTTGTAACAGTAAATATTTTAGCTGAACTTTTCCATGCGCATCTTATCTGTACTCATATTGAAGTCATGGGCGCAACATAAAATCAATCCGGCTTTTCAATTGAAAAAAACAACTGATGTAATCATTCATTCTGCACTTTAACGCCCTGTATCTCGAAAACTGGTCATAGTATCGGATTCAGAATTCATACCTCTGGAGATGTTGTAGGAATCAATATACAGAGTGGGCCACTGAAAACGAAACAGCGGCTCTGTAGGTCGGCAGAACCGAGTTATATAAAAACGCTCGGACACGTCAACAACATTTTCGAGGGGGACATCGTTCGCGATAAACTTCACCCGAAATACATTCCATCCCTCGGAGCTGTGACCGCCACCCCTAAATTTTTAAATGGCACCATATGGCAAGTGATACCTCATTTGAAAGGTAGTTTCCTTCTTAATATCAAACAACAAAAATAAATTAATCCTATCGATTCGTTTTCGAGATATAGGTACTTGAAGTTGGGAAATAACATTTTATTCACTCAATCAATAAAAAAAGATCTAACAATGCAACTGTTCAAAGATTATCATTGTCAATGAATCAAATGTTCAAACTGTCTACCACCCATTTCCATAAAATAGTACAAGTTCTGTTCAAAATGAGACCTCACATTTCGTAGCATTTCCAGCGTAATTCGACGGCATTCTTCAATAATTCTACGTCGTAAATCTTCTAGAGATTCTGGTTCGATTGTATAGATTTTGTTTTTCAAGTGACCCCACAGGAAATGTCGAGTGGGGTTGAATCTGGAGATCTTTAAACAGTTGCAATGTTAGATCTTATTTTTATTGATTAAGTGAATAAAAAGTTATTTCCCAACTTCAAGTTCCTATATCTCGAAAACGAATCGATAGAATTGATTTATTTTTATTGTTTGATATTAGGAAGGAAACTACCTTTCAAATGAGGTATCACTCGCCATATCGTGCCATTTGAAAATTTAGGGGTGGTGGTCACAGCTCCGAGGGATGAAATGTATTTCGGGTGAATTTCATCGCGAACGATGTCCCCTTCGAAACTGTTGTTGACGTGTTCGAGCGTTTTTATGTAACTCGGTTCTGCCGACCTACAGAGCCGCTGTTTCGTTTTCAATGGCCCTCTCTGTATAGTGAGAAAATAGTTGCATTTGACCGAGTAAATTTTCGAATACAGGATGTTCATGTTTTTTGAACTTTTTCCAAAATAGAATAGGTACCTGCCTATGAATAAACCACAATGAATATTTTGCAGATTAGAGACACACATATGTTTGTACTATTACTTTTCTCAAGAATCCATTCAAAAATACAGGGTTTCGAATTAATCCTAAAAAAAATGATTATGTCTAGTGGTTCTCTCTGTGAAACACCCTGTATAAAAAATATGCACTGTGCAATATTTGGTCGTCATAATACTAAATCGAAAAGAACATTTCAAAAATATGCTTTCCTGACGTCACAGTAGAAAAAGTGGATTTTGGCAAAAAACTACCGTCATATATTCGTGAATCGCCCTGTAAATATAGATATTTTTGATCATACGTATCCACTAATTTCATTACTAGAACATGTAGTAAACGTGTGTATGCAAGAGAAATTCAATCTGACTCTTAATATTTAAAAATTAAATCCGAAAATCTGGGCAATTTTCACACCCCGTATTTGGAAAACTAGCCATAGGATTGGGTTGGGCCCATTGACACTTTTGGTCACTGAGTCGGGTACAGCAACATACCAAACATTCAGAAAATTTGACCGGTCGCCACTTCACCTATAAAAAGTGCGGGGTCCTTTGTCACCTTGGACGGCAAGCATTCGGTCGGTGACATATCAGCACTTCTCATTTCTTCTAATCGAATTTGACTTCTGGGGATAGTAATTCCCACATTTTGAAAGTTTTTTGGAGACATTTCTCAGTTAAATGGATTTTTTGAATAGTTCTAACTTCTAATGATACAATCAGACATGAGAACACCCTGCGTATGAAAATCAGAGAAAACTGATTCGAGGAAATTTCAGTCACATTGACGGCAGTTTCAAAATTCTATACGTAAGTTTTTTCTTTAAATTTTAGTTATATTCACCCACATTGGATATATAACCATCGATTTGTTTCGCATTATTGTGTACTTTATACCATTTTTGAACTGATTATATCTACTGGATTATGTATTCGTCATAAGAAATATTTTGGGAATTTTGCAAAAACTGATATATCTTTTCAGTTTCCATGAAAGCTTCCAGTATAAACTCGTCAAGATGTCATATCAAATTGTTCCGAACCTAACATATGAGAAACTGAACACGAAATGGCGCGTTCCGAAAGAAAATAAGGAAGAATTCAAGAGGCCAGTTGAAAAGAAGCCAAAACCACAAAAACCTGTGAAAGAAAAATCGCCGAAGAAAGATAAGAAGAAAAAAGAAAAACTCGATAAAAAATCTAAGAGCTCGAAAGGAAGCAGCAAAAAAGAGAAGCCTCACAAAGTCAAACCAGAAAAGCCTCACAAACTGACTAAAGAGGAAAAAGAGGAAATTGAAAGACTGAAAAGAGAAGAAGAACAGAAGATGAATGAAGAAATTGCAGCCGAAGAAAATAGACGATTCATCTTTCCTCTGGGTTTGGCGGCAAATGAAGAGTTCTTCAAGGGCATTTTCAAGGATTTTGTTGTACATAAAGAACCGAAAGATAAAGCAAAGGATAAAAAAAAGAAGAAATAGAATTATCTTCGGTCATCAAATTTTACATATCTCTATTATTGAAGGAATATGATATACATTTAGTAAACAGTATTTTCCAAAAAAAATGCATTTCATTCAACCCGCCGTGTTTATATTTATACAGGCTGTGGCGTAATGAATGGATGATATGGTACCTGCTGGTGGAGGGAGTTCTAGCGGTTCAGAAAATTATGTTTTATTTCCAGTAAAAATCCTTGGGTTTTCAAGATATTCGTCAGTTAGAAGATTCAGAAAAATTCCAACTTTTGCTACTCTCCAAGACTCCAAATAAAGGAAATTTTTCCATCTGTATTCTGGATAGGATTCCTAGGTAGATTTGCTAACGAATGTGCAAAGTATTTTGCATAGTTTTCTTTAACTCTTCTTTAGCTCAAATTTCATGTTTCGCAACGTGATGTCAAAAAAATATGATCATCTGGGTGCACAATTAACAAACAACATGCCCCCTGCATTGAGATTCCGAAATGGTATAACTTCCTATAGTAATTATGCAACGTGTCCTATGTATGAGACTGAAAATGCTCCACGAAATAAACACAGAAAGAATGGTACTGACGGTTGATCTGGCTTGAAGATATGTATCTGATGGTTTTCTGGCTTCGCGTAAATGTACTGATCAGAGTTCTTTTTCTCACTAAACGAATTCACTTTATACGATACGAAACTAACGAGTTCCGGCGTGGGGAAGAAGATGTGGTGAATTGTGATAGGGTGGCAAATTGATGGCCGTCCTAAACGAGTAGTGAAGAGCTACAGGGCCTTGACTTAACGAGTGGTGAAAGAAAGAAGTTGGAATTCTTGGTAAGGAACTGGGTAGGGTACTAGGGTACCTCCTCTTGGGAACTTCAGGCCACAGAGTCAAAAACAGTAGGTAAACCATAGAGCTCTGGGTCTTCTTTGTTACAGACGAAGTCCATTCCTATTAAGAACTTTGTGGTATTGAGTATGAACAAGAATAACAAAATGAATTCTGAGCATTTTTTATTTCCTGCATTTAATACAAAATAAATAACAAAGAGACGAGAGCATTTTTCTTGGGGCCGTTATATACTTTGGCCGACGGCACCGATTCTCCATTCAAAAGGTGCCTTTCATTTTTCCAAGTTCACGCACTCAATTTTCTACCTGAAAGCTTGTTTTTTTTCGTTAATTCTGCTGAAATGTCATACTTTTCTTTGTGATTTCACACTTTCTGGGAGTCTTTTCAGTATCTCCATAATTTTTTGCATCAATTGAGCACCTATCCAAATGGAATATTTTTTAAATATAGAAAATTGATTTATTGAGGGCACTCCAATGAACTTTCTAGGAAAAAACCGCCGAAAAACGATTATGAAGTCAATTCTCATAGACTCTCAAATTCAACCCGATTTTTTTATGCAAAAAAATAATTTTTTCGAAGGGAAGAAATTGGAGTGCCCTCAAGCTACCTTCAACTTCAATTTAAAGAGAAAATCAAGCTTTCAGGTGAAAAATTGAGAGCGTAAACGTGGAAGAATGCACCAAAGAATTCCTGTCAACTCCCTGAAGAAGGTGTGGTGTACTGCCTTCATAACGAAGAACGCTGTATGTTAGGAAAACATAAAACTGGGACAACACGTTTTTCGAATTTTCTCTCAGTCTGTACTTCAGGTTCATAAAACTTTACTTTTTTGAATGAATAACTTTTTTTTTGTGATTGTAGTTTATTACTTAGATAACTTGAATTTCACATACCGCAATAGAAGAAGAAGATATAAATATATTTATTGCTCACGCAAATGTCTACCGCAATATTTTTTATTGAATGTGGGAAATGTACGAGCAGAGATCTAGCTTCCGAAGTAGAGATCTCCGCTAGTCCGCGGTATCTTTAGGCGCGACTCGTCCTTATACCGCAATGCAAATATACGGCGTTCATCCTTAGAAATCATGGGTGATTTGGTCATACGGCAAAAATTGAATATCAATTTTGTGAGGAAATATTAAAGATACGGCACTTCTAGATATTACACGATTGAACAGGTGTATGATGAATCATATCATGCCCTAAGTAGATTTTCAAAAATTTTGAACATACCGCGTTCTTCTTGAGGTCAGTGTAGTGAATAGATACTAGATAAGGGAACCTTCAAGTAGAGGACTTTGTGAAGATTCATAGAAATATGTTTAATGTTCGGTGAAAAAAAAGGTCACTTGCTTCCGAATTAAAGAAAAAGTTTGCCTGCTTCATGGGGATTCGAAAATGGTTTGATTGTATTTCCAGCATTCACAACAAAATAAATTCCTATTGCAATGAGTAGGGGCCTAGATCTAAAGGTGCGTATTCACTTGCAACAAAACACTCCGAACGAACCAAATACGCCGCGCACGCTGAACCGATTGGAACAAATATTGTTCGCGAAAATTCGGGCTGTTTGGAGAGTTTGCGATATTCGCTGCGTTCCCACCCGTATGCCAGTAGCTTTGTTGTTTGTGTGTTCGTCGACAATGGATGCAGACGATGTGATAGACAAGGAGCGAACGACAAACACAGCAAACGTCCGTATCCACTGAACACCGGCGAAAGAATAATTCCCCTTGAGCAAATCGCGTTTACCGAC
Organism: Adalia bipunctata; assembly: GCA_910592335.1. Taxonomy (NCBI): domain Eukaryota; kingdom Metazoa; phylum Arthropoda; class Insecta; order Coleoptera; family Coccinellidae; genus Adalia; species Adalia bipunctata. The sequence continues at coordinate 29,831,349 of OU342951.1, forward strand.
AATCCTCGGAAAACGTTTGGCGCGTTCAGTTCTGTTCTGCGCAGCGTATTGACTAGACAAATTTGTTGCAGCGCAAGCTCCGTGTTTGGTTCGTTCGGAGTATTCTGTTGCAAGTGAATACGCACCATAATGTGAATCTTGTTTTTGAAATTTTAGAAACAATGTCCTTTATAGCCTTTCGAAGAAAGCCATCAATTATTGAAAGGTGTAGAGCATTTATTAGAGCTCATGATGTACCTTTCTCACATTGTCTTCCATTAGTGAATACACAGTTATTAAGTCAATATTTTCGAGTTGATTTCAAATAATAAATTCAATTTCAGCATTTTTGCCGACTTTGGCCGACGGCTACGGCACCGATTCTCCATTCAAAAATTGCTTTCATTTTTCCAAGTTCACGCCCTCAATTTTTCACTTGAAAGTTGAAGTTGAAGGATGTCTTGAGGCCCCTTCGATTTCTTCCCTTTGATGAAATTATTTTTTCGCATGAAAAAATCGGCTACGGCACCGATTCTCCATTCAAAAAGTGCACGTGCATTAGGACATGCATACACAAGAAACTGGGTACCAAAGAAAACACATCTACATCATCTATGACTATGACAGCCAGAGCGCCATCAAAGCCTTTTGGAACTGGCAAAACACAACAAGGTCACTTTGATGTGGGTGCCAGGCTGCCAGCTCAAAAGGGAATAGCGAGAAATGAAAAAGCAGACCAGTTAGAAAGACAAGCATCTGAAACCCCGATTGAGGAGTGGATAAAACAAAGACACCAACAACACTGGAAACAAAGCGACGACAAACACACAGCAGAGTCATGGTAGGACACACAAATCTGAACAGAACTGCAATAAACGGCACCATTCAGGGCGCGTATTTCCTTTCCCGTGTACAGTAGAGGACAGTTCCGTGCCGAAATGCACACGGTTTTGTATAACTCTAAATGCCTGCAAAACCGTGTGCATTTGAACGTCAGTAAAACACGGTTTCGGAATGATATTATATTCATATTGTGTTTTCTTTTTCGTGTACAGTAGAGGAAAGTTCCGTGCCGAAATGCACACGGTTTTGTAGAGAGAAAATGCATTATAGGTCTTTACAAAACAGTGTCGAATTGAAACCTACAGTTTTGTTCAGCTGTTGAACATTATGTCCTCACGCCATCGCTTTCTACATGGGTTGCCTACATCCTACATAGACGCAAATTTCAGTTCACTCTGTTTCATGAATCACGCGTGTGCATGTTTTCAGTTTGTAAGTTTGTATCGAAATTTTGTTGTGATGGAAGAATTCAAGTCAATTTTTAATGACATTACTAACGAATTCATGATATTAAACTCTGAGGGACTATCATGTGATGATTTCCGATGTAAAATTCAGTGTATGTTACCCTATATTAGCCCGGGAGCCAGTGATAGTTTTTGGTGACCAATTTTAACCCTGGCCATAATTTGTATATAGCTTAATTTGTATTTGTCTTATAGCATAGTGACCGTCAGCTGGCGCACCAGTGGTGGGTTTGCCAACGGGAACAACGAAAACACGTAAAAAAATATTGAGTTTCAGTCATTTTAACCCTGCTGAAATTTACAGAGATGGTAGTTAATACAATTATTCGAATAAAAAAAATCGTCCGCTGGCTGTACGCTGGTGGAAAACCCGTCCGCTGGACATGAAAACTTGTTTTCCACCAACGTACAGCCAGCGGACCATTTTTTTGTTCGAATAATTATATAAACTACCATCTTTGTAAATTTTATCGGGGTTAAAATGACTGAAACTCAAATTTTTTTTGACAAGTTTTCATGTCCAGCGGACGGGTTTTCCACCAACGTACAACCAGCGGACGATTTTTTTTATTCGAATAATTATATAAACTACCATCTCTGTAAATTTCAGCAGGGTTAAAATGACTGAAACTCAATATTTTTTTTACAAGTTTTCATGTCCAGCGGACGGGTTTTCCACCAAACGTACAACCAGCGGACGATTTTTTTTATTCGAATAATTATATAAACTACCATCTCTGTAAATTTCAGCAGGGTTAAAATGACTGAAACTCAAAATTTTTTTTACAAGTTTTCATGTTCAGCGGACGGGTTTTCCATCAACGTACTGCCAGCGGACGATTTTTTTTATTGGAATAATTATACAAACTACCATCTCTGTAAATTTCAGCAGGGTTAAAATGACTGAAACTCAAATTTTTTTCAGAAGTTCCCATGTCCAGCGGACGTTTTCATGTCCAGCGGACGGGGTTTTCACCAACGTACAGCTAGCGGACGATTTTTTTTATTCGAATAATTATACAAACTACCATCACTATAAATTTCAGCAGGGTTGAAATGACTGAAACTCAATATTTTTTTTACAAGTTTCCATGTCTAGCGGACGGGTTTTCCACCAGCGTACAGCCAGCGGACGATTTTTTTTATTCCAATAATTATACAAACTACCATCTCTGTAAATTTCAGCAGGGTTAAAATGACTGAAACTCAATATTTTTTTTACATGTTTTCGTTGCTCCCGTTGGCAGACCCACCACTGTTGAGCCAGCTGACGGCCACTTTGGCTAAGAAAACAACCAAATCAAGCTATATACAAATTATGGCCAGGGTTAAAATGACTGACTAAAAAATGTCACTGGCTCCCGGGCTATATGATGGTGACTATGACAGTAAATGTGCAAAATTTGTGGAGACATTTTCGAAGAGTACCAATAGTAATTGGATTATGGAGAGACGATTCCCTAAAGCGACACGTTATGCCTTCCGAAAAATATTCGTATGCCTGCTTTCAGAGCGCAATTAAAAAATAAATAAACAGAAAGGCCCAAAAAGAAATTATGCATGTAAGTCTAAAATTTATATTAAGTTCCTGAAGACTACTGAAAATACTCTTCGTAAATCCGAAATATTAAGAAAAGGTTACAATACCGTAATTGAAATTGATTATGAGTACAATCACCGAGTAAATGTCGCTCAATCCTTATCTCTTTTACGCTGTTCCCAAGAAACTAAGGAATCATTCGTGTCCTATTTTGAAAGTGGTATGACTGCGGCACCAGCAAAAATGTTCCATGAAATGAACATATTGAGTCAGTTCGAAAAAGATGCGTATAAAATATTTTCGAAGAATTCTAATTTCCAATAACAATAGCAATTGTGTAAGGATGTCGCTGGACTTCTAGGTACGTACCTACTAGATTTAACACTCATTACCCATGGAAAAAAGCGAATATATTTCAACCTGTTCAAGGGCGGATTTACCCTATAACCTGTTTCGACATTCACACGAATTAGAGTAAAACATTTGAACACTACTTTTGCTGCCTTATCGATCTATAAAACTAACCCAATTTCAGAACAGAACATTCTCCAACCACACGTTAGTTGATATGATGAGAATCATTTAGAAACCGTGCTTCACTGGCTTTCAAATAAACTCTGCTTTTATACAATTTCAAGTTCTACATAGGTAACCGTGAGTATTTCGGCACGGAACTGTCCTCTACTGTACACGGGAAAGGAAACACAAAAGGATGCATAATATTATTCCGAAACCGTGTTTTACTGACGTTCAAATGCACACGGTTTTGCTGGCGTTTAGAGTTCTACAAAACCGTGTGCATTTCGGCACAGAACTGTCCTCTACTGTACACGGGAAAGGAAACACGCATACAGGGCGGCCATTTGAAAACGAAACAGACGAGATTACAGACGAAATAAATTTTTTCGATAGAAATGCTCGGACAGGTCGATTTCTGTTTCGAGGGGGACAACATAAGATGTAGGTTACGGACGCATAGCGCTTCAACCCTTGCTACTACAACCCTCACCCCCAATTTTTGAATAGGGAAGATGGGGTGAGTGATACCTCATTTGAAAGGTATTTTTATACTGATTTCAGCACAGTAATTGTTTTTTCATTTTGTGCATTAGATCTCGAAATATTCCTAACTAAGTATTTGAAAATGAAGTGGTGTTTTCATGGCACTTGTAGTGTTTTTTTGTGAAAAATCGACATTTTGAGCTTCAAAACAACCATGACTGTGGCTTCCTTCCTCCAATCCACTGACATGGAAATCTCTAATCGAGATGTCGATTTTTCACAAAAAAACACTACAAGTGCCATGAAAACACCACTTAATTTTCAAATACTTAGTTTAGAATATTTCGAGACCTAATGCATAAAATGAAAAAAAACAATTACTGTGCTGAAATCAGTATAAAAATACCTTTCAAATGAGGTATCACTCACCCCATCTTCCCTATTCAAAAATTGGGGGTGGGGGTTGTTGCAGCAAGGGTTGAAGCGCTATGCGTCCGTAACCTACATCTTAAGTTGTCCCCCTCGAAACAGAAATCGACCTGTCCGAGCATTTCTATCGAAAAAATTTATTTCGTCTGTAATCTCGTCTGTTTCGTTTTCAAATGGCCACCCTGTATATTTCATTTTATGAGCTTATACTAAGAAACTGAATCAAGGTTCACAGGACATGATTATTGTCTCAAAAAACCAGATGAATCTCCCAAACTTTACCTTAATTCTTGAGTTGAGAACCTTTTCAATAACTGTCTATAAATCGGTCGAAAAAGGGTATTTTCAAACCAAGAACGAGAATTGAAACTAAAGGCATATGGAACTATATTGCAGTTCAAGGGTTCGATCCCATATGGTTAAAATCAATTTATCTATACAACATTTTCAAAGGCGACAGCTATTTTCTGGTGGACAAAGGATATGGCATTTAATTGGTCCAGATGTTGCGAATTGAGACGCAACAATAAGGGATCGAATACCAAAATTGCCCTCTGGCTAGGAAACTATAGTCTGTTCAAAAATAAAAAGGAGCTTTGTAAACAATCAAAATCGTCTGGTTTGCGCACAATGAAGCTGCTATTGGTTAAATCATCATTTCGATGCTCCCTCCGACGTGCTCGGAGTGTGGATGGTATTGGATAGAAATGATTCTATAAGGCCCTCCTACAGATGCGCGAAACATGTTATTATTGCTCCTTCTTAGATTTGAACAGATTATAGACGTCATATGCTAAGTCTGAATATTCTGCTCGGCGCACACTTCTTGCTCTCAGCCGGTCTTTTATTATACTCTCTCCGCTCATTTCACTCTGCATCGTGATCTTTTATTATCAGAGCGAGCAAGAAGATCGGATATATTCGCTCCCGCTCAGGAGCGAGAGCACTTCCAAATGTCATTTATTTCTAACCAAAGACGCAAAGAGCACGGATATCCGTGCGCAAAGAGTAGATTTGGGGCTTCTGCTCAATGAGCGTTCTTTTATTATTTTCGTTCTACAACAAATCTGATGACGTCACAAATACTCTTGCTCGCTCCGCAGATCATATTTTCAGACTTAGCAATAGCAACTTGGGGTTCTCAGGAATTTATGTTTCTCGAAAAAAGAGAACGTTACATTTATATTACTCTTTTTCTATATTTCATAGTTCACGAGCTTTGGTACTAAACCATCGAAATCTGGCCACCCTGTAAATCAGAAATTTAAGAACTTGAGCCATTTCGTAAAGCCTTCTATTCTCTCACTGTGATTGCCGGAGCCTTATAATATTTTTTTCTACAAGCGTGCACTTTCATTCTCTTTCCCGCACGTATTTCAATTCGTAAAGAGTCACATTGCCAAACAGTGTGGGAAAAACCCCTGCTATTCCATTACCGCACGCAAATGCGTGTGGTAATGGATTAGCAAGGGCTTTTCTCGCACGCTTTTTCTAAAGAATAAACTGAATAATGATATATCTCTATGCCACCGACGACGTTACTATGGAAACGGCATGTGAATAAGAATTAATACATTGTCATTATATTATGAAATTGTGTTTAAATATAAATAATATCAACTCGAATTCAATCAGTACGCTCCGGTAAAATGGATACTTCGGGATCTGATGATGGCCTGCCCGAAGGAATATTAGCAGCTTCTTATGAAGCGAGTTTAAATTTGTTACCGGCCAAGTCGAAGATAAAATATGAGAAGCAATATTCAGAATTCATTGATTGGTGTAATTCCAAAAAGGTTCAACCGAGGAAGGAGGAAGTGTTTTCGGCGTATTTTTTGGAAATGTCCAAAATTTGGAGACCAAACACATTATGGTCCCGATATTCAATGATAAAGAGTGTTTGTAAACTGAAACAGGATTTGGATATTGGAAAATTCCATAAATTAACTGCCTTCATTAAACGACAGAATATAGGATTTCGTCCAAAAAAGGCCAAAACTTTTAATGAAGAGGAAATAACAAAATTCATGAGTGAGGCATCTGATGAAATTTACTTGATGATGAAGTTGGTAACAATTTTTGGATTAGCTGGTGCCTGCAGACGAGAGGAACTTACAAAACTCACCATCGACGATATAGATGATAAAGGAGACTTGATCATCGTCAATATTAAGGACTCCAAAAATCATTCACCAAGATCGTTTGTTATATCCCAAGACACCAATAATGGATATTTTCTGAACATATACAGAAAATATATGAATTTACGTCCAAAGGAAATACCTCATCGCCGAATTTTCATAAAGTATAATCGGGGAAAATGTAAGATTCAACCTGTCGGAATCAATACAATAGGAAAAATACCGTCCGAAATTGCAGCTTACTTACGCCTACAAAATCCGGAATTATACACAGGACACAGTTTTAGGCGCTCCTCGGCTACTTTCCTAGCCAATTGTGGAGAAGGTATCACAAATATTAAACGTTTAGGAGGATGGAAGTCAACTGCTGTTGCTGAGGGATACTTGGAAGAATCTATTAACCAGAAAAAAAAATGTCCACTAAAATTCTTAATTTGAATGGTTCTTCCTCTTCAAACTGTAATACAGAATCATTACCTTCCAAAGAGCCTTCGAACAATATGATGGCAAATATTCAACGTTTTGCTTCTTCCTCTTCAAACTGTAATACAGAATCATTATCTTCCAAGGAGCAGCTGACTTCGACCAATATGATGGCTTCTGCTATAAATTTGCATAACGCGACCAACTGCACGTTTACAATAAATATAACTAATAACTGAATATTTCTAATGAATATATTGATAATAATGGGAAGAAACAGAATGTACATAGATTCCTTATCAAAATTCATTTTTATGTGCTGTTAGTCTAGTTTTCTTTTCAATTAATAAAGAATTTATGAATATTATTACAGTTTAAATTTATTTCATAGGCTTGTAGTCTCTATGGACCGAAGGTCAACGATGAGAGTACAATGGTAACGACTTGTCATTCATGTGTATTTAGAATGATCAATTCACATTTGATCTGTGTGTTGAAATCGATCTCGTATGAGCGCTTGTAGAAAAAATATTGTTCCTAACTCGTGCGGAAAGTGTTTTTCCCGCACTCAACTGCTTACCCGGGTAACGGCAGTTTCGTGCGGGAAAATATCACTTTCCGCACTTGTTAGGAAAATAACTATAGAATTTCGAAATTTCTGTACTCTTTTTGCTTCATAATTGCATCTGATGAATTGCTCACAGAAAAATATTGACCTGTTCTCTCTCAATTGTCAGCAGTCAGCACTGATGATAATTCGGAAAATAAACTCAAATTATTATCATTATCACCTGGTGTGCCGTCACTCTTCGTACGCTGATGACATCAAGATCTTCGCTGATGTCTCTTCAACTGTTGACTTGCAGCAGGATTTGGATCGCATATTCGAATGGTCGAGGAGGTGGCTCTTGCCATTGAACATTGATAAGTGTGCTGTGATGCACTTGGGGAGAGGAAACCCCGGCCATCAGTACTACATTGATGGGCAATTGGTGCGAGTTACCAGTTCCCAAAGCGATCTCGGCGTTGTGGTTTCCGACGACCTCAGTTGGTCTCAGCATATTAATGGTGTAGTGAGCAAAGCTAATAGACTCATCTATCTCATCAGGCGATCATTTCCCCGTTGCTCAGTGGAGACCTGTAGGCTACTTTACACGACCTATGTTCGACCCATACTAGAGTTTGCTGGTCCTGTTTGGGCGCCTGTGCTGGTTCGGGATCGTGAAGCCCTGGAGGCGGTCCAGCGGAGGGCCACCAGGATTCCGTTCGGTATTATGCGTCCATCTTACGAGGAGAGGCTCCGTTTGTTTGGCCTGCCATCATTTTCGGATCGTCGTGCGCGGGGCGATCTCATCGTGACTTATCGCGCCCTCCACGGGCTTTTCGGTTGTGACATGAGTGGACTATTTGTGCGGGATCGTGCGGGACGCCGTGGTCATCATCTTAAGCTCTACCGTGAAAATTTCAGGTGTACCCTTCGAGAGCATTTTTTCTCCAATCGTGTATTCCACGCCTGGAACGCCCTGCCTAGTGAAGTTGTATGCGCCCCGTCAATAAACGCTTTCAAGAACCGGCTCGATCATCACTCGAACATTTCGTGATTTTCAGTGTTTATTTATCTGTTTGTTTTTTTTCTCTACCGTCTACTTTTGACCATGTTATTTTGAACTCTTCGCACAGCAGCAATGTATTTCTTAATTTCTTTATATTTATGTGTACTTGAGATGTATAGGCTCTGGCCTCCTCTCTTATTTTCATTAAATAATAAAATAATAAATAATAATAATTATAAATATGACGTGAATGCTATTATAATGGATTGCAGGCGAGGACAAACTGATATCTATTTGAAAGAAATAAGACACAAATCATTCGCCACTATAAATATCGACAAATGAAATGTGAATACGAACTAGGTCTTCGATAATGTTCACCCTAATAAAGGGAACTTTCTTCCAAATTGAAAAACCAGATTGTAAATTTTAACGTTAGAAGACGAAATGATCAGTTTACCAGGGATGCGCGGAGACGTTCGCGGTTTAGTAGGTTACCCAACCCAAAACGATTTAAAGAAAATATGATATAAAAACATCAAGCTGAGAAGGCAGCTACCTATACAATTGAAAGAAATAAGACACAAATCATTTGCCAATATAAATATTGACAAATGAAATGTGAATACGAACTAGGTCTCCGATACCAGACCGAATGGTCCAACGTCAACTGATAATCGCACCGACTGCAGTTTCGTCCTATTAGGACTCATCAGGGTGGAATATGTCGCTCATGTTCACTCATACCGATGAGGTGTGCGACAGATATCCATATCTCGACTGAAAAATTTTCCATCCAGCGTCAACTTTGGGATATTCCACCCTGATGACCCCTAATAGGACGAAACTGCAGTCGGTGCGATTCTCAGTTGAGATTGGACCATTCGGTCTGGTAGGGTGAATAGTAACGAAGACCTAGTTCGTATTCACTTTTCATTTGTCAATATTTATAGTGGCAAATGATTTTTGTCTTATTTCTTTCAATTGTATAGGTAGCTGCCTTCTCAGCTTGATGATTTTATACCATATTTTCTTTGATTGATTCATTTCAATTCCCACAATATTTTGTATTTGTCCCTGCCTGCAATTTCGCCTGCATATAATATGAGCAAGAGCATTCAGTCATATTTATATCTTTATTATTAACTTCTTAAGTAGGTAGCAAAAAACATTGCGTAGTTCATACAGTATCTATACCAAATTTTTATTTTCAGTTATGTGAGAAGTAGAGGGTTATACAGAGTGGCCACTTTTTTGATGGTATTGTATTGGTAGTAACTTTTAAACCATAAGAGTTAGAAGGTCGGTCAAATGTAGAAAAAGTTGCATTTATAGAAGGGTAATTCTCATGAAATTCCAAAATTATTCAGGAATGAATTCTCAAAAAATTTTTCAATAAATTTGAACTTTTTTTGTGGCAGTTTTGTAATACATATGATACTAGATTTCACTGATATAGTGGTCCCCAGATTTAAGTCATTTAAAGCGACTCAGAGGAATGATTTATAAATGTAAAGTGAGGGAATGATGACGAATGTGAGGGAATGATATTAACATGCAATTCATGAACCTTTATCAATTAAAAATGATTAATTCTTCATAGAATATATTGTTATTTATTTTCATAATGTTTCTATAACTAATCTGAAGAATATTAAATCAGAAAACTATGAAGTACTACTTATAATTGCAGTAGATTTCATTTCTTCTCGGCGTTTCTTATCGTACTCTTTCTTTTTTAATTTTGCCTCTGTATCGGACAATTTCTTTTTTCTTGCCATTATTTGCTCCTTAAACGAGAAAAAACGATAAACTCACGTACCACATGACAAAAGAAATAAAAATCTGAGTTATCTTAGTTTAAAAGTCATTCCCTCATAAATCATCATTCCCTCATTTCAAACTGAAGTGAGGGAATGACGGTGAGGGAATGACGAAATAACACGAAAACTAAGATAACATAGCCCTGACCTTATGAAAACATTTTGAACTATGAACACTACCCCCCAAAACGCATCCAAATATAATGTAACTTTTACTCATACTCAACTTATTTTTTGATAATGTCTAATGGGGGAATGATGTGAGGAAAAGTAATATAGTAATAATTGTAACTGAATACACTATTGCACAAAACCGAGTTGAAGTTTAATCAGAATCACCATAATAACATAATTCGCTTATTCACATGCTAGAAAAACTCAAGCTATTTTCATAGAATTCGCTCAATATGACCATAGATCGAATATTTGTAACAAGGTGAGGGAATGATTTTATCCAAAGGGACATACTTTGAAATCCCATAGTTATTCAATAAGTATTTGTCGTGGCTTGAATTGATGTTTAAATATAACGAAAATTACCATTACAATATTTGACTAAAATTTGATTTACAAAAAATTACTGAATAGGATGAAAATATTGAGTTCCAGCAGGAAACTGGGATAGTGGGACAACGTGAGGGAATGATTTTTATGACATAAAATTAGTAATAACTTTTTCATTGCATTTAATGATATCTCGTTTTTCGGGGTGATGGAAGAAAAGATACCTAGCGTCAAAATAAAAACCTAACATTGATAATAATTAGACGGGTATCAGTATCAATAGCGGTGGACTTAAATTTTGGAATTCGATGAGAATTACCCAGAAGCATTGTCAAGCAGTTCAGACAAATCGACATTATCAGGGCCAGTTATTGAGATATCAAAGGAAATGTAAATTCTGTCATTTCGATCTTTCTTTTTTCAATACGGACCTGCATATTTAATGACACTTTTTGAAATAACTTTCAACGCTGAATTCAACGATATATCATCTCATATCATTAAAAGTTGATTTTCCGGTGATTTTGACCCTTATCCAAATTATCACTACGCCGACATCTGCTACAGCTGACATACTCTGCAAGGATATCTGGCGATACCCATAACCCCATCCAAAATCAAATAATAACCCAGAAGTACAAGCATTTATACCAAAACAATGGAAACCTAATACCCCCGCTATATTACATGGTAAACAACTCATGGACATCTACATCTGACAAAGTACAAAAAAAATGAAACTCCAAGAGAAATTCTACAACAACGCTTCAGAGAGATGATTTCATATTATGAAAACAGCCAAATAATATACACAGATGCAGCTAAGTCGCCTGAAGGAGTTGGATGTGCCTACTGTTCTACCGCAACACTACAAATGTATAAACTCCCAGAAGATTGTTCCATCTTCACCGCCGAACTTATAGCAATACAAAAAGCTATCGAATATGCTGTTGCCCAAAGCTTTCGCAACCCAATTATTTGCACCGATTCTTTGAGCTCAACCCAGGCTATTATGAATATGTACTCCAAAAATCCATTCGTCAACAACACCTCAGACTTAATAAACCAAAACCAGGCATCTCATTCAGGCAATGAGGAAGTCGACACATATGCAAAAAATGCCATATCCGAAGGACTACCTATGGAAATCATGACTACGTACGACCTAAGCACAAAATTCAAAAACTAAATAAAACTGAAATGGGCTACTGTATTCCGCCACCGAAGATCGAAAATCTCCTTCATTGAACACTCTACCACCAAATCCCATCCACTCATGACGAGAAGAAATGAACTTGTAACCCTCAGAAGACTTCGTATTGGTCATACACGTTTCACCCACTCATACTTACTGAAGAAAGAACCCTCACCACAGTGCAGTTCATGTAACGTTCAAATAACAATTAAACACATATTAACAGAATGTCCTCTTTATGAAAACCAAAGGAAATCCTGCGTAGTCAGCCCAAAAATGGAAGAAGCCCTTAACATCAGCAGACCCGAAAGTTTCAACAAAATATTGTTCTTTAGAACAATTGGTATGAAGATATAATATTGCATTGAATTTATTTAATCCTTTCTCTTTCTTCATAACATAATATTTTAAGTGATATGTAAAATTTTACTGTTCCAAAACTGCTACCTAGTTGTCGAAGCGGAAATCTTATAAATAAATAACATATTTCTTTGGGTCGGATCTGTATAACATTTACCTTTAGTTCAATTAACAACGTGTAATACAATTCGATAAGAATATTGGCATCGTTGGCATTGTTTTTTCCTACATACACACAACTCTAGGTTTATTGAATGTATTATTTTCAAGAAGTGAGCCGTGGATATAAAAAACAACAAGAAATTACATTGTATGATATGTCTTTAAATTCAGCGTTAAAAGTTATTTCGAAAAGTGTCATAAAATATGCAGATCCGTATTGAAAAAAATGAGGTTGAGAGTGGCCCTGAGATTACGAAACGTTGATGGATACTAAATCTGATTAAGTCAATTTGAGGATAATTTACTGTCGAATGAAAAATTCCTGTAACATTTTCTGATAATATTTGAAATAAAGTAAGAAAAAAAGAAAAATCAAAATGACAGAATTTACTTTTCTTATATAACCGGCCCTGAAAATCTCGATTTGTTTGAACAGCTTGAGAATGCTTCTATGAATTCAACTTTTTCTCCATTCGACCGACCTTCTAACTCTTATGGTTTAAAAGTTACCAATACAATCCCATTAAAAAAGTGGCCACTCTGTATAACGACTAACGAGATATCTTTGAAACCGCCCGCCCTATCCTTACACTTTAGGTATAACTCTTTCCTGGCTGGCCTGATTAAAATAAGAGCAGAATGTAGTTGATAGCATCGAATAGTTGATCTTCTGTACAGAGTAGTTTTTGTCTTCCTGAATTTACTGAAATTTGAAATGGGATCCTCACGTAATTCAGGGAGGTAATCAGAGAACAGGTTACCCAGCCTTCCCTCTTTAGGGGGCGAACGATGGTTAAACTGCTATCTGCAAACTAAAAGGTGCTCTCACCGGCAAATGGCCGATTCGGAAGTTTTGAAGTAATCACGTAACTTAATTTGTTACGGTCAGGTCATAAAACGGTATGCAAGAGGAGCAGGGTCAGTTTCATACTATAGTTCCGTTATCTTGGATTCTGTTTCTTTCGAACCCTAAATACAAGGGTTAAGCTAACTAGTTGGATCAAACACGTAAAAATAATCATTTTCTGAGAGGATTGCACTGGGGTATACAGTATGGATTGAGAATCGGGGGGGGGGGGGGGGTCCTGAAATAATGTAATACAACTCTTCGAAGGACTGAAATTTACGATGACTACTGAGATATTATAGAGATAAGATAAGATACAACCCAAATCACCCACATAAACACATAGAAAAATAATGAATTTATCGATGGAGAAGGATATTGAGTAAAAATTATTATGAAATTTTAATGTCGGGGACTTTGAAAAGAATCAACCAGTCACTTGTATCCTACACCTCTGGACCTGGTAGTACTCTGTTTGATACTCGAGAATTCCTTAGCCAATGCATACCTCAATCAATGAAATCCCTCACATTTTCGATAGAAATCTCTAGAAGATTCCCAAAATTTCCGAACAAAATGATGAGAACATTCTTTTTCCATCCTGTCTTTTTGGCCGATTTCTAACTGACAAATATTCATCCTCAATTTTTGAACAATTCTCTGAAATAACCTCCAGCTTCTATTTGATTTTTCATTCATTCATTCATCCATCAGAGACGAACTGTTTAGATCTTCTGATTTTCTTCGCGAAGGTCCAAATTTTCCGATTTTTCATCGTTCTTAAATCAAAAACTGTTCTTCTAACTGAAGAACTGATTGGATTTTCTTAATCTTCGTCCTCGAATCAGTAAATGGTGTGAGTTTGAAGTCGATACGAAATTTCCACTATTTATTAATTCGATGCCGTAGATCAAGAAAATCCAAACAGTTTTTCTCTGAGGCTAATTGATTTTCAAATATGGTTCATGAAAAATCGGAAAAATTGAACCTTCGCGAAAAAATCAGAAAATCCAAACCCTTCGTCTCAGGTACATATATAAAAAATATACCATTTTATTCTCAAAGAACCAAAGTATAACCAAAAAATCAGCTACTCTCAATTCCAATTTTTTTTAAAGTTACGTCACTCCAAAGTCGCCCCATTTTTCGCCATTTTTCCACTCAAGGTCGAATATTTCCCGAACCAAAAATTTCTCGGAAAACTTATTAGCGCATCGTAATCTACGACCTCGAATCAGTAAATAAAATGACCCGAATCGATATACTACAAAAAAAATGTTTTGATCGGACTTAAAAAAATTTCGATTTTTCGAAAAATCGAAATAGGATTTTTCGCAAAAATTCGAATCTCGCATATCGATACGAAATTTTAACCATTCATTAATTCGATGCCGTAGATTGAGAAAATCCAAACATATTCTCTCTGAGACTAATTGTTATATGGTTGATGGAAAATCGAAAAAATTGGACGTTAGGTAAAAAAATCAGAAAATCCAAATTTTCCCCTCAAGGTTGAATTTTTTCCGAACCAAAATTTTCTCGGAAAAACTAATTAGCGCATGGTAATCTACGACCTCGAATCAGTAAATGAAATGAAAATTTTTTCTTCGGAGTATATCGACCCGGGTCATTTTATTCACTTATTCGGAAACGTAGATTACGAATCTGTACTTATAATTCTCCTGTGACGCGTAATTTGGAAAATAATCGATCTTGAGTCGAAAAATCGCGAAAAATAGGTCATTTTTTGACTGCCGTATTTCCCAGAAAAATTGATTCATACTGATGCTGATGTTTTGCATAAAGACTGATCCTTTGTGAATGAAAAAAATCAATTTTCATCCAACAGAGGCGAACAGTTTAGATTTTCTAATTTTTTTCGAGAAGGTCCAATTTTGCCGATTTTTCATCGTTCGTAAATCAAAAACTGTTCTTCTCTTGGCATATCTGATTGGATTTTCTTAATCTACGTCCTCGAATTAGTGAATGGTGTGAGTTTGAAGTCGATCGGAGCCAAACATTTTTTTTCGAAAAATCGGAATTTTTCCATCTTAGAGGATTTTTCGCAAAAATTCGAATCCGGTTCGGGAAATATTCGATCTTGAGTGGAAAATTGGCGAAAAATTGGTCGACTTTGAAATGACGTAACTTCTAAAAAAATTGGAATTGAGGGGAGCTGATTTTTTGGTTATACTTTGGTTTGGATTTTCTGATTTTTTTCGCGAAGGAACAATTTTTTCGATTTTCCATCAACCATATTCAAGAGACAATTAGTCTCAGAGAAAATCTGTTTAGATTTTCTTAATCTACGGCATCGAATTAATCATTGGTGAAAATTTCGTATCGATAGGCGAGGTTCGAATTTCTGCAAAAAATCATATACCTATCATATCATATCATTGTTGTATGTATCTATTCTTCTCCATCTCGAGATTTTAATGTGTTCATTTCCACCATTGAGTTAAGTTACTGCTCAGTAGAATCAGTATCTGTGGCGGTAGAGTCATATTTTGTGGGGATTTTAATTTAAAATTTGAAATGTATGATGATTCTGTTTTAGATCGGGAAACAGGGATATTTGTAAATATTTTATCGTCCTATGGTTTCAAACAAAAGATTTTTCGGCCCACCAGGGAAAAAAATTGCATTGACAACATCTTTACCAACTTTGACGCCCAGAGTGAGTATGTGGAGGTTCTGGGAGCGACGTTTTCTGACCATGATGCTCAGGTATTCCATGCAGGCTTTTCGAGTGAGTCCAGAGGTTATGTCCACAAGAAGATGAGACCTCTTACCACCGTGGGGTTTAGTAACATGCATAGTATGCTGCAGGAACTCTCTTGGAGTTTCATTGATGATGAATTGGACATCAATAAATGTTTCAACTTCTTTCACCTGGCCATTGTGGATATATTCCGGAGGGCTTTCCCGGAGAGGACAGTGAGATTGCGGAGTACACAGGCGGATCGTGGATGGTTCTCTATTGGGCTCCGTAACATAAGAGAACAACTGATTCTTGTACATGCTATGTATAACTACTCTGGCACTAATGATTTACTCATACTGAAGAAAAAATTACGTTCAGAATACAAAAGAGCGATGAGGAAGGCGAAGTCTGATTATTTTGGTAAAATAATCGAAAATTCTGCTAATAAATCCAGGGCGGCTTGGCGTATAGTGAATAATCACTTAAAAAACAATGGCGTAAAATCATCTATGAGCATTGACGCAGACCATTTCAACTTTCACTTCTCCACTTTTGCCGAGGAAGCCTTGGCAAATATACCCCAGTCCGCCATTCCATTTGACCACTCATTCAAAAAGCATGTTCCACCTAATACTAACTTTTGCTTTCGGGAAGTATCTCATAATATCATAACAGATATACCTAGTTTCTAACATCAAGAATAGTGGATCCACTGACTACTATGGTCTATCAGTGAAAATCATAAAAAGAAATACAAGTTCAATAATTTCACCACTAACCAAGCTTATAAATAAATGCCTGATAACCGGTAAATATCCCGATTGCCTGAAAATTTCTAAAGTTATCCCAATACATAAAAAGGGAGATAGAGAAGATGTACATAACTACCGTCCAATCTCTCTTGTACCAGTATTCTCTAAAATACTTGAGAAAGTGATATCATCACAGATTGTGGAGTTTTTCGAGAGCAACGGGTTGTTTGCTGTGAATCAATTTGGTTTCCGCGGGGGTAGAACAATGGTTGAGGCTGTCATCGATTTTGTCAACTTCTCTATTGACTGCTTTGAGCAGGGGAAACACTGCCTGGCCACTTATGTCGACCTGAAGAAGGCCTTTGACTGTGTCGCCCGTGACAAACTTCTGTATAAGCTTGAGAGATACGGATTTGAACAGATTGCAATCAACCTGATTGGCTCCTTTCTGAGTGACAGGTATCAGGTGGTTTTCGCTGATGGTGTACACTCTGGGATGAGACCCATCAATACCGGGGTAGCACAGGGGTCAACTCTAGGACCAGCCCTCTTTCTGATCTTTATTAATGATCTTCCAGAGTGTGTACCGGATGCTAAGACGATACTTTTTGTAGATGATACTACAATTGCGACTGAATCTTCTGATCTCGATTCTCTGGTTGAGATGTCGCGGGGGGCACAGTCTCGGGTTTTTGACTGGTTTACCGCTAATGGCCTAGGCGTGAACGTGAGTAAGACCCAGAATCACATATTCAGTCTCAAAACTGCGAGTGACCAATACAACTCGGCCAGCTCAGCCAGATTTCTAGGTGTCCATTTGGACTCCAAGCTCACTTGGGGGGAGCATGTGAATGTCCTGACTAAAAGGTTGAGCAGAAGCGTTTTTGCCCTATGAGAACTCTTTCGTTCTCTTTACCTAGAGGTACTTTAAAGATGGTATACTTTGCTCTGGTAAAGACTCATTTAAGATATGGCATTCTAGTTTGGGGTAATTGTGCCCATCGGGATGCGGTTTTCGGACTGCAGAGACGCGCGGTCAGGATTCTGGGTGGGCTGGACTGTCGTGACTGTTGCAAGCAGACCTTTAAAGATTTGGATATACTTACGTTCCCATCGATGTTTATATTAGAAAATCTAATATATGCCCATAGCAATAAAGACAACTATCGGATTCAGTCCGATATTCATAATCATGACACTAGGAACAAGAACCTGATTAGGAAAGACTTTCTACGATTGAGTCGATCCCAGCGTGGTCCGGAGTTCTGTTCCGTGTCTCTGTACAATAGACTCCCTGGTGGGTTGAAGAACTTACCGATGAAACAGTTCAAACATAAGCTTAGGAAAACGTTATCTTCCAGAGTTTTTTATTCCATTGAAGAATTTTATAGGGTGACGTTGAGTGACGCAGATTTTTCGTAAATTATTTAAATATAAATTTTTTGTATGTTGTTGACCCTGTCAACTATTTAATTCATTTTAACGTGTATATTGTGAATTTTGTCATCTTATGTGACCTATGAAAGCAATGTTTGTTGTGAAAATCACCAATAAAGTCTCTCTCTCTCTCTCTCTCTCACTAAGATATGGACAAATTTCGATTTTCAAAAATTTTTTTTTGCTCCGATCTACTTTAAACTCACACCATTTACTAATTCAAGGACGTAGATTAAGAAAATCCAATCAGTTCTTCCGTAAGGAAAACTGTTTTTGATTAACGAACGATGAAAAATCGAAAATTTGGATCTTCGCGAAACGAATCAGAAAATCTAAACTGTTCGACACTGATAGTGTCGAGAATTGGTTTTTCTGATTCAAGGTCGATTATTTCCCAAACTACGCATCACAGATTCGTGATCTACGTGTCCGAATTAGCAAATAGAATTACCCGGGTCGATATACTCCGAAGAAAAAAATTTTCGATCGGTGGCTTTGCTAACTTTATATTAATTTAGCAAATTATGATAAATAATTGTCGAGTAATTGCTGATGTTCAAATAAATTGGAAGGCACACAAAATTTCAATCTTTCTAGCAATTTCCACTTCATTTTTTCGCGATTTCCCTATATTTCTGAAAATATCTCATTTTTGGCAATGGCGCATTCGTTGTTGATTCTTTTCGATTGCATTTATCGTCTAATACCTACCTTGAATTTGTCGCGAAAGGAAAAAATTTGTCGCGACCTTTCGTTTTTTTCTACGGGTTGGCTTTGCTAACTTGCTTACTAAATATAGGGAAATCGCGAGAAAATGGAGTGGAAATTGCTAGGAAGATTGAAATATTGTGTGTTTTTTACTTTATTCGAACATCGACAACTAGTTGACCATCTTTTATGATCATCGTGATGATATTCGACCACTATTTGCTAGATTAATATAAAGTTAGCAAAGCCACCTAGAAGAAAAAAACGAAGGTCGCGACAAATTTTTTCTTTCACGGCAAATTCGGGACAAGTATTCGACAATTAATGCAACAGAAAAGGAGTCAATTACGAACGCTTTGTTGCCAAACATGCGATAATTCCAGAAATATCTCGAACTCGCGGGAAAAAGACGTAAAATAAACAAGAAGGAATGGATTTTTTGTGTTTTTTTTTACTTCTTGTGGACCTCGACAATTACTCAACAATTATTCATAACCATTTTCATGATACTTGGTAGATATTGAGAATGTGGTTCTGCTAACTTAACGTTAAGTTAGCAAAGCCACCCCGTAGAAAAAAAACCAAGGTCGTGACAATTTTTTTTTCACGACTAATTCTCGACATTCATTCGACAATTAATGCAATAGGTTTATTCGATTATCTCGCAAGTGGCACTGCTGACTTTATAGACATAGGTTTATTTTGAAAGACAACAAGAAAATAGATATCGAGGGTGAACATATGCCACTTAAATATTTTCAGTTCAATTCTGAAATTTCAATAGACAATGAGAATGATATTCAGGACTGAAGAAAACGAAATAAAGCGATTGAAACATTTCACAGGAAATTGTGAGGTTATGATAGAAAGTATTCACATAAATTTATGAATGACATGAGTTTCACGCGGTTTCACGACATAATACGATGTGTCAGAGAGAGACAGAATTGGTAAATTATTTTTATTCTCAATATTGCGGCACAAGCGCAGATCTGGTTTCTTACCAAAGCCCAGCTTCAGGTCAGACCATAGAACTTTCAGTACATGGAATGCTATTATCGTTGCTGCTCAGCTTAAAATAATGGATAAACATCTCAGTTGGAGGAATAGCGGAATTTCCAAGTTACTATGGATATGAGGTGTCAGACAGAACAGAAACACAGAAATACTATGAAACTAATCGTCAAAATCCGATTCACTTGGCATTTCAGCATAGATTTCTGTGTTATTCCTCATAAAACTTATAGTACATGGAATGGCATTAGCCTTGCTGCTCAGCTCAAAAAATAGATTAACATCTCCAGTTGGAGGAATACTGAAATTTCCATGTTGCCATGGTAACGACTTGTAATATAGAACAGAAACACAGGAGTACCTACAATGAATTTAATCGTCAAGATCCGATTCACTTGGCATTTCGGCAAACATTTATGTGTTTCTGTTCTGTATGACAAGTCGTAACCATGGCAACATGGAAATTTCAGTTTTCCTCCAACTGGAGATGTTTAGCCACTTTTTGATCTGGTGATAGCATTCCATGTATTATAAGTTCTATGCTATTCCTCCAACTTGAGATGTTTATCCACTTTTTGATATGGTACTAGCATTCCATGTTACTATAAGTTCTATGGGTCAGACGCTAGCTGCATCTAAGGCCATTTTCCTGGTGTGTAACCACAGATTGCTGTTTCCAATTTAAATACTAGCGTTTCATCCCCGTGGATGGACTGCCTGTGTCCAATGAGGATTTTGCACAGACCACTAATAATAAGGATAGTAAGGATTCTGTGAAGTGAAGATCCGCTTCTGAAATTTGTTGCTCAGCATGAAATTGCGAACCATGGAGCCTTCCTATTCCGAGCTGCACAAAGGGCCCTGGTGAAGCTCAGCATAACCGGCGTATCGATCAAACCTGAGCTCGCTGGAATACCGATCACTCAAGCGGACCAAAGAATCCTAGCAAGACTGATCCGAAAGTCTCAGTCAGATAGGTTCATCACTCGAACATCATATGAGTAAGAACTTGCACTCCATATATTTCAGGAGTTTAAAAGAGCAGGACCTGTCTGAATAATTGTCTTTCGCCTTTTTAAAGTCATCTAGCCTTAAGTCAGAGACGGAAGGATTTGTGATGGCGTGTCAAGAAGGAGTACTGAATACGAGATGGTATGAAAACAGCATCATGAAAATAGACACCCCAACAACTTGCTGGGTTTGCCATAGGCAACAGGAAACGATTATGCACATCCTTTCCGCCTGCAGAGCCCATGCTCCATCAGGGTATGTAGAGAGACACAACTCGGCACTCCGAATTCTATACTTCCATCTGAGAGCCGCGTATGGGATAGACAAAGAACCGGTGCTTCTGGAGATTGAAGTGGTGGTCCAGAACGATAGCTCGATAGCTCGGAGCTCGCATATACTGGAACTATCCCTGTCTCAACAACACGGCAGATCAATGCTGTTAAGCCAGACGTACGTCTTCTGGACGCGGAGCTGAAGGAGTTATTTGTCGTGGATTCTCCTCCCCTGCTGAAAATGATGTTGTGACGAAAGAAGAACAGCAAAAATACAAAGTACTTATGTTCGAGCTTGGAACTTAATACCCAGGTCATAAAATAAGGATGGTCGTACACATCATAGGATGTCTCAGTGGAATGAGAGCTAACTACGTACATGAATTGAAGATTATTTCGGTCTGCAGATCACTGGCCGAGGTATTGACGCACAGAATGCAAAAAGCAGTGTTGCTCGGGTCACTTCATATCATCAGGTCTCATGAAGCCATTTTCAGCTCATCCCTTTTGTCAATGGACGCAACGAGGAGTTTTTAATGAGTATAGCCAAAGAAGATCTTGGATTCTCACACTACCGAGAGTGCCGACTCTCTGGACGCCCAAAAAGGGTTTCCCCCTCAAACGGACGTTTAAAAAAAATTAAAAGAATAATAATAACACACATTCAATTCAAAAATTATTTCACATATAAATACAGTGATGAAATTGAAACAAGTCAAAAATAGTTATTTAATCACTAGTTCATTAATGACAGCGATTAATGGTCCAAATATTTTAGAGCGTGAGCCCAGCGAGCGCGTTAATGTTTGAGACCATTAATCGCTAGATTAATAAACGATTTGATTACAAGATTTTTCCGTCGACCTCATGAAGAATTGAATATGAATTCTGGATTGGGATAAATTTGCATTTTGAATGAAAGACAAATTTGACATAATGTGAATTTCTATGTTCATTTCGATATATCAATATTTATGCTCCTGAAAAATTCACAAGGGAAATATTGGACATGTTGTGGCATTCTGAACAGTTCACATTTAGTTTACATTTATATCATTACCTATGATATCCGATAAGAAACGAGTGGAGAAAGTGGAGGTTGAAGTATTATTTACTTAGCAACTTTGACACCTGAAATTTCTCCTGCAGTCTCTATTTTATTTTGGATGAAGTTTTCAATATCAATATACCCTCCTTTGACTTAAGTTGATTTCCAACTAAGCTCGATGGTGCTTTGACTGAATATTTTATGTTCGGTTGCCATGACAATCATGCATTAAAATAAGAAATCATGCATTGAAATAGCCATGGGTCATTAATGGATGATTTCGAGTGCGTTAAAATGAGATTTTATTCTATGGTCGACAGGAAACAAATTTGGGCGCTCGTTGATCGACTCTACATTTTAGGATTCCATATTGATTATGTAATTTCATACCTTTATTTTAAATAAACGCAAGTTTTTGGTCTGCTGAAGTGATCTCGGAAGTGATTTCATACAGAGCTATAATGGCAACTTTGTTGCGTGAGAGTTATGCTGGATTTCCATGCATCCGTCATCCGATGATACGATCGTCCGATCGTCGTCGTTGAGATTGGCAGAAATTTTCAATTTTGAATATTTCTGCCAATCACAACGACGATCGGACGGTCGTATCATCGGATGATGGATGCATGGAAATTCAGCTTAAGTGAGCACTTTGGGAGGAGGTAAGGTATCATCAACAATGTTAGTTCAATAATTCCTCGGATTTCCAAAAGGCTTCGACAACTCCTGAAGCAGCCCATTTAGACATAGAGAAATGAGATACCTATCGTTCGAAAGGAAATGAAAATGCGAATCTTGTCATGTGGAAAAATATAGGGATTTAGGGTGTTCCATCTGAAATAACAAAGTTATTGGAGTTCAAATATGCGGTCAATGTTTTTCGCCATATAAAACGCACTGTATTGATCGTCTTCTCTAGGCACAGTAACTAGCTGAAAGGGATAGGGACCAGACAAAATTTGGTACACCTCTGCTGTTGCTAATTTTATTCCAATGATATGGAATTTCTTTGACAACATTCCTTTTTGAGAAATAGTTAAATATCTCGCAAACGGAGAGAGTTAGGTATATGGATACTTATTTTTCCTCAAATAATTATAAAATGCAAGAATATACAGAATGTTCCATTACAAAAACATAACTTTGATATGTCATGTTCTCTTCAAGCACCCTGATGAAAGTCATAATTTTTAAAATGTAGTCCGAATCGACTTACATATAGGTACTTATTCAGACCGTTTACTGAAAAAATGTGCCATTTGGCCACGAGAGTCCGAGGCGTTCAGCTTGATTCGCCCTGTGTACTAACTGACAAAGAAACTGCAACACCCAGTGGGAACTGTTTAACTTTTGAATTTTTTTCGGTGAAACATAAAAAGTAAAGCAAGAAGTAAGGGATTCAATTTGGAAAAAGAAATTGTGAAGGTTTTTTCATTTGAAAATTTTTTGTTACTCGAATATAGTAGTCGTTTTTTGCAAATTTTTTAAATTTTCCAACAAACCAGCTTTTCGAGGAGATCCAAAGTCGATGTTTAGTTGTTGACTAGAGCTCGTGTACACGGAATTTATTGCCAGTGAATTCGAAAGAGGTCGAATAATTGATCTACGTCCTACGAGGAATCGCTAACCGTACGAACAGAAAACTAACCGTTGCTGTCATTGTCAAGCGTGGTTTCATACCGCCCAAAATCGAAGAAGAGTAGCATTTTGGAATGTGGAAAGGCATCAGGTTGTCTTTTCTGATGAATCTCGAATTCTCGATTCTCCTTGGGTGCACATGATGGCCGAAGAAGGGTTAGACGACGTCGGGGAGAAAGACGGGAACCTCATCAGTTTGAGCGTCATGTTCACCGGACAGTAGGCGTTGTGGTATAGGGTGCTACTGCTCATGCAAGTAGGTCACCTTTAGTCTTTATTCGAAGTAACATGACAACGCTGCGCTACCTTCAAGAGATAGCGTTGCCATATCCCTTACCTTCGAAAATCCAATATTTTAGCAGGACTCATGTTGCCAGAGTTAGTTTAAACTTTTTCAAAGCGATCCATGTGAATCTTTCGCCATGGCCACCCATATCCCCCAATCTTTCGTCCATAGATCATGTTTGGGACATCATGGGTAGAAGGCTTGGAAATTTACCCATTCATCATGTCATCACGGACTTTGGCGGCTCTGAGACATGAAATACAGGTAGCTTGGAATAGTAGTAGCACAGATTAAAAACCTCAGCAAAAACTCTGTCCCCCCGTATAATAAGTGTAGGGATATTGGATTTGTTTACAGAATAAACTGAAATTTATATTGGGCATCTTCTTCTAAGAATACAATTCATTATTCCTTTCGCCAAAGAGGTTACCAAAGCATTTTCTAATAATCTGAAACTCAAAACAAAGAGAGAAAACCTAGAAAGGAAAAACAACTGAGATATGCATTATCAAATTGTTTTGAAGGTACCTACCCATCTCAAATACGAACCAGATAAAACCATCTGGAAATTTATATACTGACGAGTTATTGACCAAATGGCCAGTAGTTTGTTCTTCGTGACAACACTCACATCTCGGGCTATCCATGAGACGATGTGAGAAACACCAATTTTTCAGAAGGATCAAGAGTTATTCCATTCCTATTCTTTTCAGAATAGGAAAACTCTTCAAGCCAAGGCAATAAATTTGGACAGGAATGTAATTTATGCCAAGACTTCATGGCAGCAACCTGTCTACGTATATGAGGAGGTATTATGTTAAAAAGAACTGGTAATCAAGTTGATGGAGTAGATCTATAGGTTCCAGTTATAATCCACATAAAAATATCAAGTTGCCCATCAATTTTATGGACATGAGAACTATTGAACCAAACAGACCAGCAGTATTTAGCTGCAGAAAACACCAAGGCTAAAGCAGCCGTACGAAGAGTGCTAGGGCTCCACAGGATGAACCAGAATTTGATTCTGTACGAAAAAAATTTCGTGATCAGTGAGTCGATCGACCCCGTACAGCTAACCGATAACAACATTCATCTACAAGTTCGTTACAATTTGTTCAATATCTTCAATAAATTTCTAAATGAATTACCGAAGATGTAAATGAAACATTCTCGAAGTCTGCAAGTCCCCTCATTCGTCATAATAATTTCCTGGAATTTGTTGCAATTAAAACAACACCTTGAGCTTCCTCGCCATTTCATGGCTTCAAAACAGTTCTGAATCTTATGATGAATAGGAGCAATTAAAACATACGCTAGTGTGCGATTTACGGGCAACAGCTTAATTGTTATAAAGTTTAATAATAGGAATGGCCCTGTTCTGGGGGAAATATGTTGCCTTGTTCCCTCAAGGAATTTTTTCATATATAATACCACAAGAGATGAAATTTTGCCGGCAAAATTTCTCGATTGTAACATAAAAGTTTGTTGCTGAGGCAATTTCTCGAATGACATGTCATGAGCGAAATTGCCGAAAAGCAACAAACTTGAATATTACAATAGAGAAATTTTACCTGCTTAAATTCCATCTCGAGTGGTATTCGACATGACTATTTCACGAGAAAATATAGTAATATGTTTACAATCGACACGTACTTGACGAATAAGTATTTATCATCATAGGTCAACTAAACGTTGTTTGTGTTCTCTATGGTATTCATTCCCGAAGCTATGAATCTATGAATTTGAGAAAATTCGAAAATTTTATCACTCAAAAACCAACTTGTTGGTTTTGCCGATCTGAATGTTTTATCGATGAGAAACGAGTTTTGCTAGGGAAACTTCCTCACTGAAAACGGAATGAGTGGAATAGTCACTTGAAAACCAAAGGGTTGGTTTTGCCGATCTGATTGATCTGAATGTTTTATCGATGAGAAACGAGTGTTGCTAAGGAAACTTCCTCACTAAAAATGGAAAAAGTTAAATAGTCAACGTGATCTGATCTAGCTTAATTTGTGCGTCCGTATATTCTGTGAGGAAAAAGTACGATCGTTCTGATTCAAAATCTGAAATTTAACCTGAATAACAAATTCATTTTCGCACTGGCAGATCTTCCGACCCTTGTTGGAATGAGCACTCTTCACTTTGCTCTGAAATTATGAAGTGTGGTAAAGTCTCACATTTTAAATGTGAAGCTGGCTGAAAAAACTCCACGAGATATGAAACACTTTATGTTCGTTGAATGTTCAAATGTGCAATGTTAGCTATTTTTCCCTCGTCCTGCGCACACCTTCAAATGAGTTTGTGATTTTCGGCTCAGTTTTGTTTTGAAGAAGCGCAATTGCATACTTCAAATGACATGAGTAGACATAACCCGAAAAGACATGTCAGGACATACACCCTTCGAGATGCTCTGAGTATCTTCTTTAGTGTGGATTTTGAGTCAACTAGTCCTTCTGGCAGAACCATTTGACAAAATGCCTAGTATAGTGAAAAGGGGTTACAGTTCACTGCGACCTTGAGGTAAATGCCTAGGACACTCGATTTTGAAATACCCTTCGTTATTGTAACATCTGTGTATACTTGTGAGGTTTCAGTCACCCTGTATTATACAGGGTGGGGCAGAAAAACCTATCCGATTTCAAAACGTTATAAAATTAAAACCACTCAGCTTGTCAAAAAATTTTTTTTATTAACATATCGCAAATTTTATGCCATTTTTAAATTTAAGTTTTGAAAAGCACATCACTCAAATGTCGTCCTTGGGAGCGGATACACTTATTTAGGCGCTCGCGGTAGCTTTCCATGACTTTCACCGTCATTTCCACAGGAGAATGAGAGTGTTCATGAGAATGTCCATTGATCGTCGCGATGTGTGGGCGGTTGCACCATCCTGTTGAAACCACACATTTTCCACGCCATTTTCTTCCATTTTGGGTCTTAATTTTCCAGCATGAAACAATAGCACGTTGTGTAGCAATTATCGAACCGCCGCATTCGATAAACCGCTCAATAACAAAAGCACGATGTTCACCAGACCAAGGCATGTTGACTACTGACAAATGGCATAAAACCAGCTTTCTAACGGTTTTTACCCCACTACTCTACCTGCTCTCACTTCTGAGAAAAAGGGATTTGAAATCGGATAGGTTCTTCTGCCCCACCCTGTACATGATGATCAATTGTAAATCAGTAGTCGAATGAAAAAAAATGTTTTCCAATTAATGAACCAAGTTTCTCTTAGAAGCTAATACTTATATTGCAAATTGGCAACGAGCTAATCGGAAATTGGGGCAAGGTTCTTCGTCAGAGTCGATTAATGAAGTTCAAGGTGAATTTATTATTTTTCGAGGAGAAAAAATTTTAAGATGCCAGAAACTGTGGAAAATTGAATGCGAAGAACCATAGGTTTCCTCGCTGAATACAGAATGGGCACCGATTGGAGAACATAATATGAGGAATGTATGGAACAATATTTTCGAAAACATCAGTTGCAAGTTCGGTAGCTCTCTCACCGGAGCTTTGAGAGACAAATTCGTTTCTGGGTTACGTACAGGACCTGTGCTGTGTTAGACAAAGCGTGTGAAGAGGAACTATACTGCTACATTGAAAGCGATCAATGAAGCAGCTTCGAAGAAAGGAAGTTCTCTCGTGAATTACTCTCCAATTCATAAACTTTCGTATCAACGGTCTGAAGGAGGAGTCGAAAAAAGGACTCCACAGAGTCGTCAGGTCGCAGGACAAAGAAAATACATTCTTCACAGAAGGAAGATGGAGGAAACGTATTATTGTGTTATAGTCATGGTAAGGGCAACCATAATTTCACAAGGTGCAAGTATTATAGCCCGCTCCACACCATTGATGTAGAATATATTCTAGGTCAATGCTCCACACTCATGGCGCGAATCGCGCCAAGAATTGTTGCCGTGAACCTGGCCAAGAATTCGCGGCCAAATAAGTCATCCACACTCACACAAATATTCGCACTTTGGTTCGCGGCATCCTCGCTGTCTACGAAGACTTTTCGATTGTTTAGCCAGCTATAAAAACGGTTCATTCTGATAATAATCAAGAAATTCTCATTTCACTTATCTCCTCTAAATCTAATCTAATTCCACTTCATTGCTACAAGAAAACCATTCATTTCAAAAGCGAATAAAGTCAGTGAATAAGCATTAAATCATTACCGCGAACGCCTGTGAGTGTGGATGGAATATTTGTGCTTAGGCGCGAAGCCTTTGTCGCGGGACAGGAGACCGCAACGAAACGGAGAAGGCCGCGAAGCGCGAACGTGACACAAGAAAGTTATCCACACTCGCGTTCGCGGTATTTTCCGAGGTTCTTGCCATGAGTGTGGTGCGGGCTTGAGGGTTATACATGTGTGAACTTTGTAAAAAAGTTGAGCACTTAGCTACCCAGGAAACACAGACTTCTCCGCGAGCTCTCTGAGAGGTTACAATGCGACTTTTATGCGAGCTCCTACCGCGAGGTTCCAGAGATCTCTATGTGAGGTTCCTAAGCGAAGTTCCCACTGATGTACCCATGCGATATCTTGGTGACCACGACATGCGATATCTTTGAAACCTCTCCCATGCGATATCTCTGAGAGGTTACAATGCGACTTTTATGCGAGATCCTACCGCGAGGTCCCAGAGATCTCTATGTGAGGTTACTAAGCGAAGTTCCCTCTGATGTGCCCATGCGATATCTTGGAGACCTCGCCATGTGATATCTTTGAGAGCTCACCATGAGATTGACATGGTTAATCTTTTTGCGAGATCGTCAAGATATAACGAAACAAACCAGAACAAAAAATTCTTACTGCGGGCTTCAAAAGTTGTCCTTAATATTACATACTCAATTTGTAAATATTTTCAAAAAGATCTTATATTCCACAAGAACAAGTAGTTAGTTGTTCCGCAATTATGTACCTATGAAAGATGAATTGGAAATTATCGAATGAGGCGAGTTCCTGTAGTAATTGGACCTACAATGGGAGAATTCGAAATTTTTATTGCATGTTCCTAAACTTTAAAGTTATCCAAATGAAAACACATCAAAAAATGTATATCAACAGAATTATCCCGCATCCCTAACTTCGAACAGAGGAGATAATCAACTATTGATTATACGAACTATTCAGTGGCGTACCCAGACATTTGTCTTGGGGGGATATGAAACAAATAATAATTTTTTTATTGCAAAACAAGAATAAATCATAATCAGAAAGTTTGGTTTGCTATCATGAAACAAAGTCAGGTCGCCTTGGTCTTCTTGCTTGATCATCAATAATTTCATTTCCGGAAATATGCAACTCCCTGTGTTGGTATAGACATATCATGGCTAGCGCATTCCAGCAGCCGAATTTGTCGATTTTGTTTCGCCCGATCCAAGTGTCAGCATATGTATTATACACAGAAATATAATAATATTATAATATTATTATATTTCTGTGGTATTATATGATTACGCTTACGCAGGCCGACAAAGGGATCTCCAGCCGAAAACGTCTCCATAAGATTTATTTACTCGCTTGTTTTGATGTGCCGCCAATCTGTACGATAGTTGCATGCGCCGGCATGCGGCACTCGGAAGGCACACATGTCTTCAATTTTTAACACGGTATGAGGGAAATATAGAGCATAGAGCTCAACTGAATCGGGAACTCGAACCCAATTGATTATAGTATTAAGGTTCATAGTCGCGGATCATGGACATCGTCCATTTCGGTTGGTGTATTCTGGATTACGGAAAATAACGTTGTCTATTCGTTTTCTTAATTCCCGCTTCCCGTATTTTCAGACCATATCTTGTATGTGTAGGATGCTCTCATTGTTCTGATTTACTGTTGACCCAAAGGAGATGTTTTGTGCATAATTAGTTGAGTGTACCTGTGCTGTACATCGCTTTTGTTTACAATTTCGAAGAGGATATTTGTACTCGGAGGTAAGTGTTATTTTTATTAGATTCTTGAGTTTCAACCCACCACTCACCAGTTAGGATATATACCGTTATCATTTTTGCCGCTTAATTTAGGTCTTTCTGAGTAATTCAACCACTGGCAATAACAGAAATGATTAATTTACATTTATCTACTTTCTACTAACAACAGATCTTCTGATATCACTCAAGAAGTCATTCATTCTCAATGGTAATTGCTTGAATAAATATTATGAAAGAAACTTCGCAAGTCTGCAGAGGATGATATGTTGTTTGCTGAAATATACATATAAATGGGCATATAAAATTTTTGTTGTTGAAATTCTATTCAATTTGTGCTCCAGAAGAACTTGTTACAATTTTCATTCGCGTTGATGAATGAATATAAACAACTGACCTTTCAAAAGTGCATTACTATACATGTCATTTTCATTCTTCCAGATGTAATGAAGCAGACATGGAAAACAACTGAGAAGAAATTCGAAGTTTTTTCACAAAGTTGGCTACGCCATTGTAGCCAAAGGAAGAAGAAGGAAGAAGAAAGAAACTGGATGATTTGAAATATTTTTTATTTTTCTGTTCGTTAATAATAAAGATTATAGGAGTTATTCGATTGTTTTAGTATGTACCTTCTGTTGCTGCCGGAAATAATAAATAACTTTCAACACTGTTTGTTGTGTAGGTCAACTCAATAATATTAGCTTATATACAGACTTTTATCATATGAATATAAAGTCATACGCGAATATACAGATTTTCATCATATAAATATAACTTACTCCATTTATTAATTATACAAATCTAGTATGATACACTGAAAGTACCATAATCGATCATTTCCTGTAGAAAGGTACACCTGTTCTATTTACACCTTTCTACAAGAAATGATCGATCATGGTACTTTCAGTGTAGCATACTAGATTTGTATAATTAACAATTGGAGTAAGTATTATTTATATGATAAAAATCTGTATATTAGCGACCTGTTTAGGAACTTCTTATACTTCTCGCAATGTGACCTATTTGAGAATATCTTAAAGATCTCGCAATGTGACCTATCTGGGAATATCTTATACATCTCGCAATGCGACATGTATAGGAACATCTTATACATGTCGCAATGTGACTCATTTGAGAATATCTTATAGATCTCGCAATGCGAGCTCGCATAGATCTCACTAAAGGAGGCTGATGCGAAATTCTCAAAGTCCTCGCCGCGGGAGGTGTATGCGAACTCCTAGTGTGACTTGTTTGAGAATATCCACGTAGGACATCGCCAAGAGCTCTCTGGGAGATTTCTTGTGGCGGACATTTGGAGCAGATATAGTGCTCTCCGCGACCTCTCAAAGATGTCACAAAAGGCGTCACAACTTCCTAAAAAGAAGTCGCAGGGATGTCTATGGGATATCTTTGTGTTGCCTGGGTAGAGCTTGTCATTTTGACAGCAAATCAGCTCATTTGGTAGAAGCATTTGAAGATGAACAGGTAAATTCAGACGATTTCATGGAGATGTATTTCATGAACACAAATGATTTTTTTAAGCCAGTAAAAATTAAAATTCTGATAAATAATGAGCTACTAGCTATGGAACTTGATATAGGGTCTGGTGTTTCTGTTATTCCAGAAAATGCTCT
The DNA here is from genome assembly GCA_910592335.1 of Adalia bipunctata. Taxonomy (NCBI): domain Eukaryota; kingdom Metazoa; phylum Arthropoda; class Insecta; order Coleoptera; family Coccinellidae; genus Adalia; species Adalia bipunctata. The sequence goes on from OU342951.1 coordinate 29,863,061, forward strand.
TTAAAGGTGTGTATTCACTTGCAATAGAACACTTCGAACGAACCAAACACGCCGCGCTCGCTGAAACGATTGCAACAAATATTGTGAGTAAAAATTCGGGATGTTTGGAAAGTATTCGGTATTTGCTGCGTTCCCACCCGTATGTCAGTGTTGTTTGTGTGTTCGTCGACAATGGATGCAGACGATGTGATAGACAAGGAGTGAACGACAAACACAGCGAACGTCCGTATCCACTGAACACCGGCGAAAGAATAATTCCCTTTGAGCAAATCGCGTTTACCGACAATCCTCGGAAAATGTTTGGCGCGTTCAGTTCTGTTCTGCGCCACGTATTGACTGGACAAATTTGTTGCAGCGCGCTGCACGTTTGGTTCGTTCGGAGTGTTCTGTTGCAAGTGAATACGCACCTCTTGACATATACCACTTTGAACATCTACTTGATCAACATCCATATTCTTATCGCTATATGAAGTATGTATATTGAGATTTCATTTTGTTCCTCTTCGGCTATTGGTTTTGAGAAAAAAAAATGGTATGAGAATTTTATTTCATGAAACTTCATCTCGAAAAATAGGTTTCGATATGAAATATAGTGAGGGTTGCTTATTTCAATTCTGTATAATGTAGCAGATATATTGAAAAAAGCCCGTGATAAGTACTTTGCGAGTGTACGAAAATAACACAATTTCAAGATTCTAGCTTCACTGAAATTTTAGAAAAAAAAATTCACTCACCACTTTTTGGATAATATCTCGGAAAGGGAAGGGCTGAGGAAATTTTGTTATAGGAAAGACCCAACTTAATTTCATACGAGCAATCACCCCCTTCTTTCGCATGAATTTAGAAACACCCAGTATACATAATAACATACGTATACTTTTCTTGTATATCAGCAAGTTCGTACCATGAATTTATTTTTACAAGAATTTTTTCGGAAGAACAATTGTCAAAGATCTTTCAAATAGCTTTTCAACAGTCTCACCTATGAATCCTTCTTTTTATTCACTCTTGAAGTTGAGGTTGGATATTCAAGAAAATCATGTTCGAAATTTTGAAAGGATACATTTTTATCCTCTCATTTTGAATGCCATCATCAGTTCTATATCGATCAAAAGGTCAAGGAATTCAGTAAAATCCGAAAAAAACCGGTATATCTCGAAATGGGTGACTCTTTGTATCTTAGTTTATGGTCAAATAAGTTCAAAATTATCTCATCTTCCACCAACTTTCGGTTATGTATAGGTGAACCAATCACCCTGACATTTCAACAAGTATGTGGATCCGTTCATGAAGGATTAAGAAAAAATTTATCGAATCCATAGACTCAAGAGAAAAATGTTTTCCTCAAAACGAACAATTCATCGGGCTTGAAGATCATCAACAAGAGACGCGTTTTCCCAGTAATTTTTCAAGGAAACGTCCCGTGTCTCTTCGAGGGATATGTTGTTATCGAATCTTCAATCGAAGTTTTAGACTGAATTATGCGAGTCGTTATGTTCTCCACAGCAGTTCGGTGTTGGCCGACTCGAAAACAAATCGAAAAACAGACATGTGCTTTATGAAGATGAATGGAGTTAGCCATGGCTCTCCGAAGAAGGTGAAGAACAATCATTCTCTTGAGATAGGCGATTCCTCACTTACCGGGGAACTTTTATCTACTCCTGCTATTTTTCATTACTGATATATCCTGTGAACGAATCGAAGAAATATTTCCGATAAATGATGTGAATGGCTCATTAAATTTGTAAATTCTATCTACTGTTATCTTCTGATGAATTCATTGAAATCAAATCTTAGATTTCGTTCAGGACCCTCTGATGCACAGTGGAAGGCCTTCTCTTTGAGTGTTCATGGATCTTGTAGAGTCCTTCGACACGATGGATCACTTGCAGATGAAGATTTCGGCTTCAAAGGGTTCTGAGGTTTTGCCAAAGTTATTTGACCAACCGTCAGAAGCTAGTAGAAATAAGTGGGTGTCGAAAAACTGTCAAATGTATTTTTCCCAAGTAACAGTCCAAGAATACTGTATTTCATTACTAATCCAGAAAGTAAGTTCTTCCCTTAGACCATAGAAAGAGGAGACACACCTTTCAATAATAAATAGTGAAGCCAAATTCCAAAATCATCAGAACTAAACTGGGTAACTATACTACTACGGAATCAAAATATAGTAAAAATTTTTGCAACGTTGTGACGTTCTTCGAATTTTCAAATAAACAAACTCTCAATCAAAATTAAAAGTACTTTAGATTGAAATACATTTACTCATTTGTGCGTGAATGTCAGAAATGAGAATTTGTTTTTTCAAATATTGTGCCTTCTTCACATTCCATAGACTTAAGTATCTGTAAATGTTCGCGAAACGAATCGATCTTTTTGCCTCAGATAAATGTATGGGAACGTTTGGCAATACGGTTTTTTGAATCTATGTTCACTTCATTCATCAATTACGTGCCGCCATCTTCATTCTATGAAATTTCTGACAATTTGAACAGTGTTGTCAACTAGAGTTTGAGCTTCATTGTATGTTGGAAGTGTTGGAAGCGTTATTCGGATTCATTTTCGAATATTTCCAGCTAAATACGATAAGAAAATAGTTCGTAGGTGTCTTGTGTGTGGTAAATTGAACTATTTGAATCATACCTTGAGTTTCTTAAGGTATACTTCATTCACTTTTATAAAGTATCGCGGTTTGCCATGAAAGTTTGACACATTTCACCGCGTATATTTTGAAAATGTTAGGTTATGGTCATTGCACTGTCAGATACGCCCACAACGTTGTCGTTTCTGCTAAAAAATCGTAGTAATTACGTATTTATCAAAATGTTCATTTACTTTGGGAAATTAATGAATTTGAGAAAATATTATGTTAACTCAGAAGACATTTAAATACTTTTTTGCACAACCTGAAATACTCCAGTATGAAAATGTGGTAGTTCTACGAAACCTGCGCCACAGTTAAATCTTCGAAGAACTAACTCCATTTACAAAGTTGAAAAAGAGTAAATAGAATGTAGACCTGGCAATGTCGCTTGATTTTCACGAGTGCCAACCTGCATCTGTTTTAAGTGAAAAAACTTGATAAACCTAAATCATGGCCAACCGCGATACTTTATAAAAGTGAATGGAGTATATGTTCTAATCTTTTCATACTAAGTATCAGAGGCGTAGATTTTTAGAATTTCACTTTTCAGATTCCCTTCTGATATTGAGAAGAGGAACATCTGGTTCTCAATTCTGAATCTGACTGACTCTGATGATCTTTCTCCGAATCTGTTTATATGTTCCAAACACTTTGATCTCAAAGATTTCGTTACTGGAGTGAATGGTAGGTACCAGATACCTCAAAAATTATGCCAATCCCCTTGCCAAACCAATCTTCGAACTTTCGTCCTCAAGGTAGGTTTCTGGGAATTTCCAGAGAAAGAACCAGAATATTGAAATCAAATATGTATTAGTATTTCACCAAAAAATCATTATTTTGCCGGTACTCTGAAAACTCAACAGAGGGATGGATCAGATTAAAGCATTTCACATAATATATGAAGTATATAATTCGATAAATTGATAAGTTATATTTTTCCACAGCTTAAGCTCAACTCCCAGTGAAACTTCTCCATTTGTGAAAAGGTAATTTATTCAATGAAGTATTCCTTGTGTGAATATATTTTTTATTTTACTGTAGTCTGAGATAAGAGCCTTTTGAACTATAAATACATATGTTTCAGGGAATAGAGGCTCACTTTTGATAGGAAAAAATGTAGTACTCTTTTTTCTAAAACCAAGCTTTCGCAATACTTTATTGCTTCTTCAGGGTGTCTAAAATATGCGCATAACCTGGACCATCAAATTGACTTTGAAAACGTAGAAATTTTAAAAACTGAAAACAATTACCACAAGAGACTTATCCACGAAATGATCCAAATAAATAAAAGAGAAAACTCTATAAATAAAAAATCTGACACCAAAAAATTAAGTAATATATACAGCTATCTGTTAGAAAAAGAAACTGAATTCTATGACGGCCCACTCGATGGGTGATTAGACAGAAGGACAGATGACATTACTTCAAGAAATACGACCCAGAAAATATAAGTTAAGAAATGAATATTACAGTGCTGTTTAAGTTGAAAATTCATGGAATGAACATACCCAATTGTATTTTAAAAAGAAAAATTTTTCCATAAAATGTTACACCAGTTTCAATTGTCATTATATAACCTCAATTTCGGTAATTTACGAGATGATTTTAATTTACGTAAATGTATTAATGTTTTGTATCTGTTTATTTTAGACACCCTGAAGAAGCAATAAAGTATTGCGAAAGCTTGGTTTTAGAAAAAAGAGTACTACATTTTTTCCTATCAAAAGTGAGCCTCTATTCCCTGAAACATATGTATTTTTTATTTTATATGAAATATTTGCAGCCTTCAAGATTCTTCTCTCAAAGCAGAAGTTGACGAAAGAATGGAATCTCCTTTCAGTAGGTACCTGTTCTCCTAGTGGCAGGTAAAATGGTTGTAATTTTTATTGCATAAGTGATTAATTATATCTGGTGTAATCTGTTTTGCAGGGTTGAAAAAATTTATCAGAAAATGGATTCAGCTTCCCGTTTTACTGAGGCACTATCTTGTCTAGCTTCTTCTAAAATTTGAAGAATAAGGTAAATATTTCATCTCAAATCTCTTCAATTCCATTTACTTTGACAACTGTATATTCACAGAAAGAGAGTTCATGTTGACCATATTCATACAAGTGATTCTACACTCCTGAAAAGAGGAAAAAGAATGTGAAGGTCATCAGGACAATAGTTGACAATCAGAAAAGAAAGATACGTTCACTACAACAGTCTGTTCGAAGAATGCGACATATAATAACATCCATGAAAACGTTAGCAAGGCACACACGAAAGGGAAATCTGTGAGATCTGATCCGCAGTCCAGATTTGTTACAGTTCTGGACTGCAGATGGGATCGCTACCGCCGATCTGGTCTGTCGCGTATCATATATCTCAATGATCCCGACAGACCAGATCGGCGGGAGCGATCCCATCTGCAGTCCAGAACTGTAACAAATCTGGACTACGGATCAGATCTCACAGATTTCCCTTTCGTGTGTGCCTTGCTATTGATAGACTATCTAAAAGGAAAATCTCTTGTGTCAGAAACTTCAGAAGCAACTATACTAGTATGTTGTATTTTTGTTTATCTTTCAGAAATGAAAGAACTGAGTCATGATCAGATCAAAGAGTCTTTTCTTCTTTTCAGGCATCAGTTAATTCAGGAGCTGCAAGTGATTTATTGGAAAGAATGTTGAAAGGTCCAAGCAAACAGAAGTACAACCCAACATTGAGAGCCTTTGCCTTAACATTGGCCTTTTATTCTCCCAAGGGATACAATTTTGTGGGAAAAACATTTCACAACAGCCTTCCCCATTTCACATTATAACTTGCGAAGAAGATTGTGAATTCCTATTGAAAACCTCGAATGAGTATAAGTATAAAAAATGTTAGGAATGTCTTACAGAAAAAGAGAACTAGTTATTTTTCATCAGATTCTCCCTAAAAACTAGAGCTATGACTATCTAATTCTAATGGATAGGGCTTTGGGAAAAACAAATGCACCTGTTTTCAATTTCAATGTTGATTATAATACCTTATTCAGTAGGTTAACTATGGGTTCATGATTGTATTATTATAGTTAATATGTTCTTCTTTTTGATGTTGATTTATAGATAAGGTTTATTTTGTTCAAAGAATTATGCTTAATTTTGTGAATAAAGTCATAAATTATTGATGATTTCTTCATACTGAACGCCGTTCATAGGTAGGTATATAAAGTAGGTACGCTCGTCAATTAGCCGCCCCGTAGATTTTCATGCCAAATGTTTGATGCTTTTGCGGTCATAACTTATTACATATTTGTGATAACGTGATAAGACACTCAATTTATTATAAAATCTCGTGAAGAGAAAAATCTGATTACTTCACATGAATTTACACATTTTTGTTGTCAGTTTCAGCATTGAATGAACTGTGTAGTTTATTTTAAATACCTCAATTGACTTCCTGAAGAATCATTCGTTTTTCAATAATTTTTCATACTTATTTTCAGTAATTTCAAGTAATATGAAAAAGTTACGCATTTTTATATTTTCAATAAATCATTTGCATTAATCTTCAAATATATTTATAGTACAAAATGATTCCACATTTCTTTAAACCGCCCCCGTACCAATATTGTAAGAATTCGCCATGAAAAGATTCTTCACTCGTAATTTCATATCCATTCTTCAAAATCAATAACTCCACGCCACTGGATTTTTCTAAGTTAGATTCCGCAATGTTGCCACATAAAGGTTAAATGATATTGCTATCCTTTATGCTATCTTTGTCCCACTCATTGAATACTGACTGAATTTTGGCTTCATCAATTCCCGAATTTATGAATGAGATGCTGTGTCTCTTCTTTCTATGGTCTAAGGTTCTTCCCGTGCGCGCGATGTGTTCCCGTGTGAGGCGGAGCCGAACACGGGAACTCGTGCAAGCCTTTCTGGACGTGTTATGAACAATATTTTTCATTACACCTCTCTGAAAACAATAACACGGGAAAAATTTTCAGCAGAACGCATTTCGATATTGTGAAACAATAATTATTCAAAACACTGACATCTACTGTCACGCAATCGTTCTCTGTGTCTCAGCATAGGAATCATAGGATGCATCTATGCCTCAGCGCACCGTAATAGTTATTTAATCAACTAGTTTATTAATGACAGCGATTAATGGTCGAAATATTTTAACGCGTGAGCGGAGCGAGCGCGTTAATGTTTGAGACCATTAATCGCTGAATTAATAAACGAGTGGATTACAAGATTTTTCCGTCGACCCCATTACGAATTGAAGATAAATTCTGGGTAGAAACCAATTTTTATTTTGCATAATATACAAATTTGAGTAATGTTAATTTCTATGTTCGTTTCGATATAGTGTTAATATTTATGCTTCCTATAGAACAATTCGAAAAATTCATAGATGGAATATTAGACATGTTTTGACATTCTGAATAGTTCACATTTATAATATCATTATAGTCCATCCAAGAATGATTGACATCCGAGCAGGCCTTGAAAGTCCAGTCGCAGCTTTATTTCTAGTTACAAAAATGTAACTAAAAATTTTCTGTGCTTTCATCATAGATATAGAAATAACCTAAAAATTGAACGATGTTTTTTTAAAGTAAGGAACTTTGAACATGAAAATGTTTCCAATTTTCACATACGATTACCAGCGTGTCAATCTGTATACCAGCAGTATATTATTTTCATCTTGTATTGATACATTTTCGATCTTACGATCAATTATAGGAGCATACAGCCTGGAAATTCTGGTTTGATAACGAAAAATATCGTGGGTGATAAAATAGCATGATCCTTTTCAATATGAATATTCGCTAAACCGAAAAAATCTAGTTGATAATTTGAAGCGTGTTACTGCAATGTGAATTGATTGGGAAATTTGTAATAGATATCAAGACAGAAACAAAACTTAACCAATGGATCTATTTAATATATGAAGAATTTTGTCATGACATTGTAACTTTCAATATTTGTGAATAATGAAGGTGTAAAATATGAAATATTAAAAATATAAATATTCCTTTTATTCTGTTTCAACAACCACAACATGTTATTTTTTCCTCATCTGGGCAGAACTCGTCATGTTCATAATGAAAGATTTTGTCAGCAATATATCATAAAATTCCTTATATTTTAACTAATCTTCTCTAATTTATTTTTCTACGTGCTCTGTGCAGACTTTCCATTTTCTAGCTGTTCACTCTTCAAGAGCCCCATTTCAAAGATATTTATTTCAATTGCTCAAAAATTTGCCAAAATTATTCGAAACACTAATGACAGAACAAAATGTCAGTGTTATTTCCAACACCAACCTGAATTCTGCAACTCAAAATATTACTGAATGGGCATTACCAACATAATTTCGATTTTCCAAAGCCCCCCGAGATGTCAATCATTCTTGGATGGACTATACCTAAAATATCTGATAAAGAACGTGTGGATGAAGTGGAGGTTGAAGGATTATTTACGTTGGAACTATTATGACATAAAATTTTTTCTGCAGTTTCTATTTTATTTTGAAGGGAGTTTTCAATATACCCTTCTGCGACAGAAGTTGATTTCCAACCACCAAGTCTTTTGATGGCTGAAAAATCTGCACCACTGTCAGAAAGAATAGACGCAGAAGAACGTCGAAAACAGTGACCTGTATACAAATGTGGTTGCTCTAATTTGAGGAAGTTTGCAATTATCGATGGTAATTTCGAAAATGTATTAATTCCAACTGGTTGTGTTGAGCATTTATAATTCTTATAAAACACGAAGAACCTTTCGTGTGGAGTGTGAGCTGGCCTCAAGGATATACAGGGTGAGTCTTTGACTTTTACATATATTTTAACTGTAGATTCCCCTCATCAAACGAAAAACTTTTTTCCCATACCATTTTTCAAAATTCGGTTTCGTTTGGAAGATACAGGGTGTCGAAAATCCCCGAAAAAAACACTTTCCTGTTCATATCTCCGGAACCGTTATTTCAAATGAACTGAATTTTGGTTCATTGGTTACTCTATTCATGGTGCATATTCCTCAATCGGAACTTATTAAATATCTCTCCTAGTTTGAAAGTTACAGGGTGGTCGACTCATAAATTCATGCAAAAACACTATCAAATCACTTGAAAAGGATAAACGGTTCATATTTTCGAAAGAATCAACCATTTTAGAGAATAAAAGTATTCCTATATTTTTTCAATAAAACGCGTCGTTTTCGAGTTATTCCTAAATGTATACGAAGAAATTTGAGGAAAAAATCATGAATTTCATAAAAAATCTGAATGCTTCCCTGAATTAAATATCATCGAATATTGTTTCTTCTCTGGTCTCTTAACAAATTAACAATGTTGTCAATGTTTATCAACTGAATTCCGAGAAGCATGAAATTACAAAGTTTATAAGAAGTTTCTATTGAAAATTTATTGATACCCGTCCTTCAGGAAAATCTATCTTCTTAACAATATCCTCTTGGAATTTTTAATCGACCCTACACTGTTTTCACATCACAAATCACAAGCATCACCTGTTTGCTTTATTCTCTGCAAACTTCAAGTAGATAAATAAATAAATAATAAAACGAATCCATGTAGAAAGGTTATCGCGGCGTCGTTCATTGTAATCACAGACTGTACTGTGGAGACACAGAAGAACGTCTTGTCTTGTCTTGCGTGGCGGCTACATCGCACTCGCAGCCGGCAGCGCACTTAAATTTAGATCGTAGCTCTGTATCGGCGAGAATCAGAACTACTCGTTTGGCATTTCCAAAGAGCAATGCGTAGAAGCCTCTGTGATAGTTCTTCCGTTAACGATAGGGGACGTTCTGCTTTCTTGAGTTCGCCTATACCATTGTTGAAGAGTAAATCGTCAATCTGGCATCGTCTTCTCTAGAATTCTATGATATATCATCACAGAGGAATGGATTAGGTTAGGTCATTGACCTCGAATCATATGACTTTGATTAATGGAGTTAGGATAGGTTAGTGAGAAACTAATTTTTATAAGATAGTTTCAGGGTATCGAGGCAAATATGAACAAATTATTAGTGTTTACAAACTAATCTTCAGGAAAATCGAAGAAGGAACTTATTTTGGTGTGAGAAATATGGCATTTCAATTGCAGAAATTATGGAACAAAACTTAGCGTTTTTGCTAGGAAATATCGTGTTTGTAACATTCTTATTCAAATAAGGTTAGTGCTTGAGAATTTTCTAAATGTATCACACAGAATATCTGATAATCACATCAATTTCAATTGAAAAATATGAACTTTGAGGTGTTTGCAGAGAATTGTTCCAGGAGCGTATTCAGCCCAACTTTTTTTTCAAATGGCTATATCTCTTTAACAGAGCCGAATTCGGAAAAATGGAAAATGAAAAAAAGGCTTCTTTAGGCCTCAAGAATCTACAGTTAAAATATATGTACAAGTCAAAGACTCACCCTGTATATCTCTTGATTATGTTTAAAAGTGTATGCTCCTCATTATCCACCACAGTGAATATCCTGTTCGAATGGGTTTTGGATGAATTCACTGTCACCAAAAATTTTGATCCCATATCTTGTACATCATTCTTGTGCAATCTCAACAATTCATCTTTTCTCAATGCACCCGCTACTCCGAATATCAAAGCGACCTACAAATCAAACAATGAAAGTTATTTCATTAGGTATTACGAGATGATTGACCTAAGTTGAAATGACGATTCAATTGAGTTTTATTTTTACCTTCGACATCAAGAAAATACTGTCCGGAGCATTCGCTATGAACACTTTCACATGTTCTTTTTCAAGAACTTTTGATTTTTTTGGAATATATCCCACTTTTTTCCGTTTAATAAACATTACCAGTTTGTGGTATCTGCTTATATCAATATTGTCTTTGACATTCAGTGTTGCTTTCAGCATCGAATACTTTGGCCATAAACTTGCTAGATGACCCTTTTCTGCAATACTCGTAAAGTATGCCAACAAAACCGTTTCCGAAAAGTTCAGAACGTTCTTCTCTTTGCACCAAGATTTGAATTCTGCGTAGGTTTTATTATATAAATGTCGGCTCTTTTCAGGTAGCAGGCTCAAAGTTGCTGCTTCAGCAGTTTTTGCCACATCTGGCGGTGTCAAAGGGATATTTTCTTCGTTATTCATTGTTAATAATTGCGTAACTGGTCAAATCAGATTCTGATTGAAAGCGTATAAATAACTAATGACAGCTCGATAGTGCTCGACATAGATGCATCTATGCTTCGACTGAATATTTTATGAACGTTTGCCATGATATTAAAATAGGTCATTAATGCATGATTTCGAGAGCGTTAAAATGAGCTTTTATTCTATGGTCGACGGAAAAACTTTTTATGGTGCGGCCGCACGGAAAAGAGTCATTTTCGATGTTCTAAATCTACATGTTATGATAGAGTTTTCAGTGCGGTGTAATGAAATAGTATATTATTCTAAAACTAGTTGCAGAATAGGCTCCTTTTCCAATACAAATGCGAAATTCGAAAACGAGCGACGAAAGAGGAGTTGCATTCTTCAACGAGTATTAGACGATATTTTCTCTATTTCAGTCAAATTTCGTTGAAATTCAATGAAAAATTCAGATTATACATCCTAGTGACTTTCGTATTGTATCTTTGCAGTTGGTGACTGTCACGAAAATTGACATTTCCAAATTGACATGTGTTGAAAATTGATAGAATCGGAAGCCATCAGTGCTGACAACCACAAAACGAAAAATATAACTGAAAACAATGCTGTAATGAGTTCATTACAGCACTGTTTTCAGTACTGTAATGAACCCATCACGATACGGAAATAGAGAATAGTATATTTTTTTATAAGGAGGAGAAGTGTCACTTTTCATGGCGAGCTTTAGTTTGCCCGCCGAACGTAGTGAGGCGGGTAATTGAAAGCGAGCCATGAAAAGTCACTTCTCCTTCGAATGAAATACCTATGTTATTTTATTTTCAAACATCTTGAAATTCCTGGAAATCTGAATAATATTGTCATTTACGATCGTTATAATTGAGTGAATAATGTAACATTTGTAAAGTTACGGTTAGTCCCTTGCATAACAACACTTTTCCTGCCGCCGCACAGTGGGGCAGAAACCATCTAAATGTGATAATAATTCCAAAAATAATACTACCCATGAAATGTCAGTTGTTAGTTTACAATTGACTTATTATTATTATCAGCTATGAAATTGATACCTGTAGTCCAAAGGGATGATAGTAATTTTTTTAAATTGTGTCAGGTTCTCCCAAAAAAAGTCCGAAAATGTCTAGGATGGACTTGGTTGTTCTCATTTTCAAGAAATCAAGACCAAACAAGACATATTTTATTGTCTCCTGATTTCATCTGACCCGATTATGACAAGTCATAGATTACTTCCAAAAAGAAGAAGGGAAACAATTCCAGCGGAAGTTTTGGATCTGCTACTGCCCGAGCTGCTGCCTTCTCCAGAAAAAATAGCAAGCTCCATGGGCGCCCGCAGAAATTTTTTTCAGGGGGGGGCAACATTTTCTCATGGCCATGGACCCCCCTGTCCCCTCCTGCGGGCGCCCATTTGGTTTTGGTTTCATCATCAATTCAATGCATTCTGGCACTTGATTTTAATGATATATTTGATATATGATATTTGATATATTTGATTTCTCCGCCTAGGCGGAGAAATAGAACTTCTCTGTGATCCTGTCAGTCCTGTCAGTCTTTAGGGGAAGTACGTACAAAATGACATAGGGTTTCATTTCAGAGGCATAACTTGTTAGTAGTGAATCACAGTAAGGTCATATTCTACAACTATGATCTTTGGTCCTTTCTTCACAAAATCTAATCAACCTTTATGAAATAAAAGTATCAAAAAATGAAATATTCTCAGATAAATTGGGATAAACGGAATTCGTTTCGTCCGAATGCTATGGAAAAAATGACATACCGACAAAAGGCAACTGTATTTTTCTACCCATAGTTACAAATTTACTGACAAAGTTCACCAATGAAACGCTTGGTTCCTCTAGGAACATCAGCACAAGATGCGTGAGCCCAATGCAAGCAATGCATGCATCGTAACCAGTCTTTTCCAGTGCTAATCCTGGAGAAGACTGGTTTTTTCCAGATCTGAATCGGTAAAAAAGGGTCATAACTCATAATAATAGACAGTTGAACAATCGCCTTCATCATCTCGAAAGTTGCTAAAAACATGTTCTTCTTCATTGTCTTCTTCAAATAATGCCCTAGGGACGTGTCTCCTTTTCTTTGGAGGAGTTATGAGCTCATTTTTTGATTTGATTGCAATCATATTAGGTGTAGAAGTTGAAACTAAGTACTTTTATGTTTATTGTGTCTTCGGCTCACGTTTGCCTTGTCCACTTATGAATCGTCCATTAGGGATTGGAGGAACATATATGTTCATTCAAAATGTCTTCTGCCGGTGGAATTTGACAGCTTCAAGGACGTAATGGACATATTCTTAGTGTTGATAGTGTTCCCGAAAGCAACAATGAAACTGCTCTTTCGATAAAGGCTCATTAAAGACTACATTTGAAAAGTGTAATTCTGTTCATCATCATGTATAAATATAGAAATCTTTCATAGTATCCTTTATTGTGATATTTTTTTCAGAAGGTAAACTCAACAGCTTCCTGAGGAACACAACATAAATAATTGTTCATCAGGACTAATTGATATATTATCTGATGAATCAACTAATTCAGGATGAATGTCTTTCTTCGGCTGATTGAAAATCTCTTTCTTACTAGCTGAAATCATTTCCAAATTGCAATAATCATGGTTTTATTTCAATTTCCAAATATGTATTCATTTATCCTCAGCTTGCCGCCTTTTCAAAATTGCAATTAAGTGAAATCTATCCTTTATATTTTCTTCCGTGATTCATTAACATTTGTAATGTTCATATGAAACCCCACGTTTCATTGCAAGTGGGTGCAATGATTGTCAATTTTGATACGAAATTCAAAATTTCATACCGTGGCCACTCCTATATCTCGAAGGTGCAGTTCAACTACCCCCCAAAAGTTGAGTGGAGCTTAGGCTACCATAACATTAAAATGAATCGTTGCGGTTCAGAAAATTTTATTGTTGGAATAATATTGATGTAGACTACCTTCCTATAACTTCATCGTCTGGGCTCTACAGAGCTGTTTCGAGTTCACCACGGAGAGTTTTTGGAATGAGTGGTTGACTTTCGATTTATAAAGGGAAAAAAATATATAGATCATTGAAAATGCAAATAATAGTATATAATTTCATAAAGAGGAGAAATGTCACTTTTCATGTCGAGCTTGAGGGTAATTGAAAGCTAGCCATGAAAAGTCACTTCTCCTTTATGAATGAAATAAGTTATTTTATTTTCAAACATTTTGAAATTTTTGGGAATCTGAATATCCACTTTCAGATAGAACTTTTCGATCATCATAATTGAGTGAAAAATTGAACATTTGCCTGGTTACGGTTGTCTTGCAGAATTAATCTTTTGCATAACACTTTTCCTGCCGCCGCGCCGGAGGGAAAGTAAGGTATAGCAATTATTTCTCCTAGCCGAGAAATTAAACTTTTCGATGATCCTGTCAGTCGAAAAATGACGTTGTTATCGTACTTTTGGAAATGAAATTATAATTATTATTATTCACACTTTCAATACAGAGCGACCCCGACAACAAAGTCCCTGCATATCAATATGTATGTACCTTCTCAAATATTGTAATAAATTATTCCTCTTTCCGACCGTATAAAAATTTCCTCACAGTATCGCAGCTTCGCTGCCATTTTGAAATTCTTCTTGACCCACTTTTCGACAGATTCCCTCGAGCCGGTCCACCGAGGTTCCATTTTAGTATAGTATAGAATTATTGAATCTCCATCGGCATGATTTTATAAGGCTTGAAAAACTGTGTCAAAATGTGCTGTAGAAGAGCAGTATCAAACGTCATTCGAAAATCAGTTCAATATTCAGTTTTGAAGAAAATGATTGTGAAGCCCACTACTAGTGTATTTCAGTAGAACCTATTAGGCAGAAAAGACTTGATAATATCTTGTAAAACTGAATATAGAAAAACTTTATGCAACTATTTTGAACAACATTCGGAAAAAACGTTATTTTCTCATTTAGTCGTTTTCAATTATCTCATAGTCGGGTCGAAAATATAAACTCCGCGCCTTTCATAAACGAATCATTTCCCATCAACGAGATGATGTGCCGATCGCAAAGAATGCAAGATATTGTTTTTATACACTTTTTTATGCCTGTCTCAGTGCACTGCTCGGAGCCAGTGCCATAGACGAGGAACTGAACTCATTCCTACCGCGTCAAGAGGATGACCAGGTGGACATCAAATGACCATTTCAAGTGTCTTATCCTCTTCATAAATCTCATACAAGTTTTTTTTCAGTTTTCACCAAAGATGATTGGAATTTTCCCATTTTCACAGAAAATTGATGAAATTTTCCCATTTGTATTTGTTCACCCCGTTTGGCGACCTATTGAGAAGTATAAAGTTCTCAACTGGTGAATACCCAATATTTCCTAAACATTCAATTAATAATTACAAGATATATTATGTGTGTAGAATATAATAGACTTCAGAATTTCGCATTGCATTTTGAGAAGTCGAAGTAACTTTCAGTTCGTTGAAATTTTCATCTGAGCCATAACAAGCTACTACATGGAATCACTCCCACATTTTTGTTACCAGAATATAGCCATAAAATTGAAGGAGGCCCCGAAAAACTGAAAAACACATTTGTTTTTCCTTGCTCGTTTTCCACTGTGCCCCCTCAGGCCCCCCCAGGAAAAAAGGCTAGCTACGCCCATGCAAATATCAAAGATTCATGATAAATTATAACAATCTGTTCAAAACTAGTGGTGTTCCTATCTATCATTTTTTTTTAGTGTGACTGAAGTATTGTGTGTTGTTGTGTGTTGGGAAAATTGTGCTAGACGTGACGACATCTTCCGATTGCAGAGGCGTGCGATTAGGATTTTGGATGGATTTGGATACGGAGACTGTTGTAAACAGTCATTTAAGAAATAAGGCCTACTGACCTTTCCATCTATTTTCATTTTTGAAAATTTAAAATATGTACATGGGAATATTGGAAGATTTCGCCTGCAGTCGGAAGTTCATGACTACAATACACAACAAAATTCATGTATCAGACAAGATTATTTCAGGTTGAAGAGATCACAGTGAAGACCAGGTTACCTAGTTGGATAAGGAATCTAACACATACTGAATTCAAGAGGGAGATGAAAGAGATACTTGTAGATAATGTTTTTTATTCATTAGATGAATTTCGAAAATTCAATATTGGAAGTCATTGATAGTTTCATTTTGTCGTTAAATTTTCATACTCTTTCAATGTGGTTTTATACATGTTTGGTATCAGTCTACATTTTATGACATGTTCATGTTTAATTTATTATTTCGGATATACATTAAGTGTTCGCTATTATGGATATACATCATGTGTTTGATATTTTGGATATATACAATTATATAATCGGTAGAATGATCCATGTTGGTTCAATTATTAATGAGATGGGTAATGATGTCTATAACCATTATATAAATGTTGCAAGTCTAGCAATTTTACTGTCCAGATATGTGAGACGACAATATAAACAGTTACAGGCATCTTTGAACATAGGTTTCAACACACAATGCTTACAAAACAGGGTTGTTCCGAAATACATCCGGATTCAATTTAGAACACAAGCTGAGGGTAACCAAACTTTCGTCCACTTCCAGAAAGTTTTATTGAGAAAGGAGATAAGAAAATGGTACATAATCAAGAATGAAGTAAACCTAAACCTTTTGAAGATATTCAATGTTCTGACATCAAAACTACACCCAGCAGAGTTGGATCGATTCATGATTGACCTACAGTGGGAGTTAGACAAATATAAGGAGTAACGAAGAAGGATACATGAGAAGAAGTTGAACAAACTCCTTCGGGGTAAAGAAGTACCTATACATGGAACTTTTAGCAACTTTAAGTTTGCACCAAGAGTAGTAAACCTGTCTACAACAACATTTACAGTAAATGAGTTGAAGTTAATAAACAAAGGCTTGAAATTTAGTGTACCTACGAAATACACAGTCAGTGATATGGAGAATTTATTGACCGATGTAGAATTCATTTAACAGAGTAAAAAGATCCCTAACAAAGAAATAATAAGAAATTGCTGTGCACAAAAATTGAAAAAATTCTTGAACCATGATAGTAGAAGGAAAGGTACAGATTTCTCTGAAGTCATTAAATCATTGAGACAAAAAATAAAAAATGAAAATCTGGTATTTACCAAAGCAGACAAGGGGAACAGTGTGGTGATTCTAAACCAGACCAATTACATAAACTAAGTTTTCACATTTTTGACAGAAAATAATTTCAATATAGCTACCAGAAGATCATTGTATCCAGTTTCGTGACCAAATGTAAGAAGACTTTGAATGCCACTGAAGATACCATTAAGGAGTTTGGCAATATGTACCAATCTCTACCAATGAATCCAATAATCCATGGGCGCCCGCAGGGGGGGCAGGGGGGGCCATGGCCCCCCCTGAGATTTGTATGGCCTTATCATTTTTCAGCTCAACACCCTCAATATTTCAATAATTTTCATTTTGCTCCCCCTGAGGAAAATTTTGGCCCCCCCTGAGAAAAATTTTTGCGGGCGCCCATGCAATAATCCCAAAAATGTATGGCTTAATTAAACTACATAAGCCAGAACAACCAATAAGACCAGTACCTAGTTAATCACTTGCAGTCCCCCACTTATAATTTAACCAAATGGTTATGCAGGGTGTTGAAAATAATTACGAAATTCAGGTCAAGACATGGTCTGCTGAATTCATTGGATCTGATAAACAGGATCAAAAATGTATTGGTTCCTGAAGAAGCAATATTAGTTTCTCTTGATATAAAAAACCTATCTACAAATATCCCAACCTCAGAATGTAAAGATATAGTGAAGGAACTTTTGGATAATAATGCAGAATTGTCGATGTCGGAAATAAGAGATGTGATGAGGTTGCTGGATTTATGTTTGGAACAGAATTTTTTCCAGTTCAATCAAACAATTTACACACAACAGGAAGGCCTTGCGATGGGTTCACCACTGTCACCGTTGCTGGCGGAGATCTTCATGGACCATTTTGAGAGTGTTCATATATCTTCAGAGAAGAATAGTTACAGAGAAAAGATAAAATTCTGGTATAACATAACATAATATTTATTCATACAAAATACAACTAATCCAATTTTCTAACAATATGAGAGATCTGGTTGAGATCTAAGTAAATACATGAATAAATAGAAAAATATAGGAAATATAAGTAAATATTTCGTGTGCTTTAGGTTATCACAAAAAAGAAAATAAAACAACAATATGAGCCCAACTCAATAATATTCCCTTATATAGACACGAATTACAATATCAATAATGTCGTGAAAGTGTATACAGGGTGTCCCGTAAAGACCACGTCAAACGAAAACGGAAAGTAGATCAGAATGTAGGACGACTGTAGTGTGCTGGGCACCCGTCGTGTTGAAACCATAGATTACGTCGCATTTCCAGTGGTATATCTTCTAAGAGTAAGGGTACACTGTTCCTTAGAAAATTCAAATAGTTGGTGCCGTTTAATGATTGCGGCAATTCTGTCGGACCGAATATTTTTCCATCGTATATTCCAGTCCATAAACTCACCTTAAATCGATATTGGGGATCTTGCCTTGTATTTGAATTTTCTAAGGAACAGTGTACCCTTACTCTTAGAAGATATACCACTGGAAATGCGACGTAATCTATGGTTTCAACACGACGGGTGCCCAGCATACTACAGTCGTCATGTTGGGGAATATTTAAACCAAACATATCATATCCTCACCGGTGGATCGGAAGGGGCGGTGAAATTTTGTGGCCTCCCCGTTCACCAGACTTAAATTTTCTGGATTTTTTTACTGAGGTTTTTTAAAAAATGAAATTTATTCGAATCCCGTAAGAGATGATGCAAAACTAAGGGACCGCATTCGTATTTCAGCAGCCAAAATAGCGGGGAGAAGTTTGTATGGTTTGAAAAGGTCATTTCTCAATAGATGCAATGCATGTATTAGCGAAGGCGGTGGTCATTTGCTCTAATAAGAATCCTGAATTTTTATTATTGATATTTTTATAAAGTTGCTTCACAATAGATTTGTTGATGTTGAAGGTCCTGTGCGTTATTACATTATACCATTGCAATTAATGAATTATTTCACTTTATAAGTAATTTAAGGACTAACTGACATTTTTCAAGAGAATTATTCAATATGTTACAGCAGAATCTGCAAAATGAGAGGATTTGTGGAAAAGGTGACAAAATCAGTTTTTCACAGAAATGCTCCATTTTCGATAAACATTCAAATATCTTTTTTCGTGAAGAAGGTTATCACCTGTATTTCACCTTTTCGGAATCCTCACAAAATGGGCAACTTTTCAACGTAATATGCAGAAAAGGTCTAGTGTCTTTTTTTTATACCACGTCAGATAGAATTCAGTACAAAAAAACACTTCCTTCAAAACATGAATTTTAATTTTTTTTTCAGAATCCCTGTATAATATTTTGTGCTAATTTTCATTGCATAAATTGAAGTAACCATTCAAGAATATTTACGGAAAAAACTGATTCGAAAAGTATTCAATTGTAGCTTCCGCAAGAGACAAAGCATTTTAAGTGTAAAAATTCAACATTTTCATAAAACATCAAATATCTCGAAAACTGTGAGACTTTCATATGAACGATTTTTTCACATCAGGTAGAGCACATTCTGATCTACTTTCCGTTTTCGTTTGACGTGGTCTTTATAGTTATAGTTATAGTGAAAAGGGGTTACAGTTCACTGCGACCTTAAGGTCTATTGTGCCCCCTATCAGAGCTGTCATCATCACGCCTCCTACAGCTCGCCCTCCAGTTCCAGAGATTTGATAAAATCCATTATCTGGGATGGCTTCAAGGAGAATAACTCCCCACTTCTACAAGTTTCTTGTCCAAAGCACTCTTTCCTTTGGCTTGCAATGGCATAGCATTCCGTAACCAGGTGAATAGGAGTTTCTTCCTCCTCCCCACAGAATCTACACTCATCAGTGTCCGATAAACCCATTCTCAACAGATGCGACAATGTCCTGTGAGAAAGCCAGTGAGTATGTGAAGTTGGTTTTTACTGAGATCCAGATATTTTTTGGATCTAGCAGTTTCAAAGTTCCTGAGGAACTTTTTGGAATGATCCATCCCTGGGAGATTCCGCCAGAGTTTTTCTCTTTCGGTTCTCTCCTTCAGCATAAACTCCTTCTTATAGGTGCATTTTCCTATACCACAGAAGGGTTCTGGGCCAGTGAGAGGCGTTTGTGCGCTCTTTCTGGCAAGTGTATTGGCCTCTTCGTTTCCTGCGATCCCCGAATGACTGGGAACCCAGATTAAAAAGACCTTATTCTTCTTGCCTACCTCATTGAGTTTGTTTCGGCACTCCCAAATCAGCTTTGAGTCAATGACGTAGGAGCTCAGTGCTTTAATAGCAGCTTGACTATCTGTATGAATAGCTATATCGCACTTCTGATAGTTTCTTTCTAGATTTATATCTAGACATCTTCCGATTGCAAGTATTTCCGTTTGAAGGACGCTTGTACAGGAGCCTAACGATAGTGCACACTTGGTACTTGACCCGTAAATCCCAGCGCCAGCTCCTGTATCGGTTTTGGAACCATCTGTATACCATTTCATTGTATTTTCTTTGAGATTATAGTTGGTGTATTCCCTTTCCCAGTCCTCTCGTTTGCTTAGCAATGTACTGAAGTTTTTCTCAGTGCTTACTTTCTTGATCATTACATCACTAGGAAGGTTTGCAGATGAGGTGTAGTCATTTAGAGAGGACCAAGCTCTCTGAAACCTTACTCTCTCATTGCCTGCTCCTTCTCTAGATACTCTGAGGATGGCCTCATGGGCTACCCTATCAATCACTAGATGTAGAGGTGTGAGGTCTGTGATGATCTCAAGTGCCCTGGTTGGGCACGTTCTCATAGCTCCCGTGATGCACACACAGGCAAGCCTTCGTACTTTGTCGAGCATTTTCCTCGTACTTGCCTGACTTGCCTTAGCAAACCAGGCTACTGCCCCATATGTGACTATAGGTCTTACAATCATGACGTACATCCATCGCAGTATTTTTGGGTTACAGCCCCAATTCCTGCCACATAGACGCCTGCACGCCATCAGAGCTCTTGTAGCTCTGCCAGTAGCATTATCAACATGCTTATTCCACAGAAGTTTGCTATCTAGGGTTATTCCTAGGTATTTGACTTCAGACCCCCACTCCAAGATATTTCCGTTTAAAGCTAACGTTTTCATGGCTGGAAGTTTCCTCTTCCGAGTAAACGGAATTAATGTGGTCTTGGTTGGGTTGATGTTCAGCCCCACTGACAAGCACCACTGCTCAATAATTCTAAGGCCCTTCTGCAATAGGTCGCAGAGAGTGCCTTCGAATTTGCCTCTAATTATCAGTACTATGTCGTCAGCATAGCCTACACATTCGAAGCCAAGCTCCGTTAGCCTGTGTAGAAGTTCATCCACTACCAGGCTCCATAGGAGGGGGGATAACACCCCACCCTGAGGTGTTCCACGAGTAGCTTTGACGAAGACGGATTCCTCACCCATCGATGTCTCAGCTATTCTCGTCGTTAACACCTCATACATCCATTTTAAGATGGTATTATTCACTCCTCGCCTCTCAAGTGCATCTCTGACAGACACGTGTGTTGTGTTGTCAAAGGCCCCAGATACATCTAGGAAGGCACACATGGCGATTTCTTTGTTATTCAGAGTTCTCTGGATGACTTCAGTCAGCTGATACAGAGCGGTCTCCGTTGAACGTCCCGCTCTGTAAGCATGCTGAGAATTGTGAAGTGGTGCTTTTTCCAGATGCTCCGTTCTTATGTAGTTATCTACGACTTTCTCCATCGTTTTGAGAAGAAACGATGTTAGGCAAATGGGTCTGAAGGATCGAGGGTCAGTCCCGTCCTTTTTCCCTGCTTTGGGAATGAAGGTTACTTTTGCCCTTCTCCACTTTTCAGGTATTTGACCCAATGCTAAGCTGCTTCTTGTGATCTTCAGTAGATGAGGGAGGATCTCCTCCACTCCTTTCTGCAGGAGTATCGGAAACACTCCATCCACTCCTGGGGATTTATACGGCTGAAAGGTGCTTATTGCCCATTCAAGTCGTTGCATTGTGAATATACTCTTAGCAATGTCCCAGTCCTCCTTGCGGGAGTTCTTGGTGTGCTTCATTGCTATTTCAGTATTACTTATGGGTTCACTACCCGGGAAGTGTGTTTCGAGAAGAAGAATGGATCGTTCCTTCTCTCCTTCGGTGTACGAACCGTCTGGCCTTTTAAGCGACATAGTGGGGTTAGTTCCCCCTTTTGCCATGACTTTCTGAAGTCTGGCTGCTGTGGGAGTGGAAGTGATGCTTTCACAAAAGGCTTGAAAATTAAGTCTTTTGGCCTTCCTGATCTCCTTGTTGTACTGAGTAAGTTTATCAGTGTACCCTTGCCACTTACTGTCTCGTTTGGCTTTATTAAAGAGCCGACGGACTTCCTTTCGGAGGTTTGACAGGTTGTCATTCCACCAAGGAGCTTCTTTACTTGATCGAGCCTTGGTCAGTGGGCAGCTGGAGTGAAAAGCCTCCATCATTGCCTCGCTTACCTGCTCAACATGTTGCTCCAAATCGTAATAACGGTGTTTTTCCCGCCCTATTACGATTTGGTCTAAATTATTCTTCAGATGGCTTCTATAAAGAAACCAATCTGTCTTTCTAGGATTTCGAATCACGGGTGGGGAGGTAGTATCTCCCTCCACCTTAAACTCGATAATTCTATGATCAGAGAGTGAAGGTTCATCCATCACTCTCCAGGAAGTGACATTCTTCCTGGCAGCGACGTTGACAATTGTCACGTCTAGGACCTCTTCTCTGGCTCTCGTGACAAAAGTTGGTGTAGTCCCTACATTCAATGTCTCGAGATTGTTAGCCAAGAGATATTCAAGCAAGCACTCACCTCTGGTGTTATTGTTCGTGCTGCCCCAAATAGTATTGTGTGCGTTGGCATCACATCCAATTATGATTGGCAACGTGGTCTTTACGGGACACCCTGTATGTCAACTTCGAGTTATCATGTCGTTTCCGTTTGAGTTTGTCCAATTCAGGTAAGTTTGTCTAGTTCAGGTGACTTTGTCTAGTTCAGGTAAGTTTGTATTGTCACGTTTCGGCCCGGCTAGGACCTATTTTTCAAAACGTGCAATAAAAAAAAGAAAAGAAAACCTACCTTACTGTTTTTCTCTCTGCTCCAAGACAAGGTAAAATCAAAATCAATAAACTAAAATAACAATTATATTCGTTATTGAATATGTTACAGTCAGGCATATATATGTTTCCCCAGAGAACGATATGAGAAAGAAACAATTTCTGATTGAAGATGTTAAGGTGTTAAATTTTTCCACTTAGCTGTGGTGAGAGAAAAAGGCTTATCCTTCAACCCCTTTTCTGGGTGGAGACTTTTCGTGGAAATCGTCGGTATAAGGAAATATAAATCCAATCCTTGAACTGGCGTTCTCGGCTCCAGAAGTCTCTAAAAATACTGAAACATTGGAATAAATATCGGTCCAGCACTAGCATCACTTTAGCTACCTTCTTTCCTACAAATCCGGGTTTCCGTCAAGAGGTGACAAATCTGATCGTCTTTTCCCCTTATCAATCGCTTTACAAATCCCAAAATTTTGGCTTTACTAATAACGATTAGTCCCTTGCAGCGTCGATTAATAATTGAAAAATGAAGAAGGAATAACGCTAATGCAAGGCCGAGTACTTGACCTGCGCAAAGCCTAGATAGCGCCCCTCACGAAATTACATATTACAGTATCTTTCATGTAAGTTTGTCTATTCCAGGTAAGCTTTTCTAAATTCAGGTAAGTTTGTCTCAATCTGGGGGTGCCGATCAGTTCATCTAGTATTTTTGCATCCATATTCAGATGTTATTAATTATCCTATAGAACAGGTGACGATCCGTATTCAATATCCATTCTCTTAATTTCCTTCTAAATTTTCTGTGGCTAAAAATATTACGAATATTCTTCGGCATCGTCATGAACATCTTGACGCCCAGATAACGGAAACCTATGCCCTTTTCCATACGAGGTATGTTATACTTTGATTCATGCTCTCTAAAATTATAATTACATCTTTTACATTTCAGAGCCAGAGGACTGTTCTTAAGGTCTGAGAGCACTCTGAAACTATATAATTGTGAGACGTCCATTATTTTTGCTTCTTGAAACAACTGATCACTTGCGTATGATTTGTTTCTCATCATTATTATTTTCAAGAACCACTTCTGAAGAACGTGTAATCTTTTTAGGTGACACTCACGTGCACTTCCCCACCCTATTATACCGTATGTTATTTGAGACTGTATGAGTGCATAATATAAAATTCTCATGTGATTAAACTCCAAATATTTTCTCAGGTATTTGAATTTGCTTAGTAGGTACCTTATTTTACTAACAACATTATTTATTTTTAGGTCCCATTTGAAATGGCGGTCTACTAAAATTCCAAGGTATTTGATGGAAGTTCCTTCTTCAATCTTGAAATCAGCAGACGAAGGGGTCCAAGATTCGGCAGTCCACTGGAGTACGGTGTAAAAGGGAGGTATTTTGTTTTTTCTGGGTTCAAGGTGAGCGTATTGTACTGAAACCATTTTTTAATCTCTAGAAGATCTTTTTCTACTTTAATTTTCAGATGATACCAAGTGTCTGCATGGTACATAATAGAAGTATCATCTGCATAACTTATTACTCTACCCTGAAGAGTCATTGTCAGTAAGGAGTTCATATAGACCGTAAGTAGAATCGGACCTAGGACAGTCCCCTGTGGCACCCCATAAGTTACTGTTCTGACATCACTTATCGATCTCTCAACATCAACTACCTGTTGACGACTATGTAAGTAGCTTTCTATTAGATTATATGAATTGCCTCTGAATCCATAGCAATATAGTTTACTCAGTAACTTTTTGTGGCAAACGGTATCGAACGCCTTGGAAAGATCCAAGAAAACAGCAAGCGTTGGTTCACTTTTATCAAGGTGTTCATACAAGTATGCTGTCAACTCCTTAATAGCATCCTCCGTTCCTCTATTTGGTCGGAAACCGTACTGAAAAGGTGAAATCACTGAGAACTTTTCTATAAATGATGTTATTCTATTTGCTATAAGTCTTTCCACGATCGTATAGACGTATACCTACGTATAGATATGTTGACGATGTGGTGGTATTGTGGCTGGGAACAAGGGAGGAACTGGAGGATTTTTTGAATTACATCAATAACAGACATAACAAAATAAAGTTCACATTCGAGATCGAGGAACAGCAGAACTTGAATTTCCTGGACCTGAAGTTGATGAGAACAGGGCCGAGAATTTCTTTTGGTGTTTTTCACAAGGAAACACAAACAGATAGTATAATAGATTATGCTTCATTCCACCCAATGCAGCAGAAGCTCAGTTCTTTTCATGCCTATATACATAGATTAACGAGTCTATCTTTATCTGAGACAGATTATAACCTAGAACTGAACTTCATTAAGCAAATTGCAGTCAACAATGGTTTCAGAGCAGAATTGGTCGATAAAATGTTGTACCATAAGAGACATAGAATGACGTTAAGATCAGTTAACTTAGAGAATATTAATACAAGAAGCAACGGGGTCCATTATGGGTCACTGTTATACATAGGAAACCCCTCATAGGTTGCGAATATATTAAAAGGAGAAAAAGTGAACATATCCTTTAGACCTAAAAATCTGCTAAAGAATGTACTCTTGAACAATGTAGACATGACAGATAAGATGGAAAAGGGCGGAGTTTACTCCCTGACATGCCAAGAGTGCAATGCCACATATATAGGACAAACAGGGAGGAAATTCAAGGACAGACTAATGGAACACCAAAATAATTCAGACTGAGAAAATCAGGTTCACATTATGCGGACCATTTTTTCGAGTCCAATTATGATTATAGTTTGACAGATTTCAGGGCACTACATATCCAAACCAAGGGCATAAAGTTAGACATACAGGAATATCTGGAAATATTCAGAAACTCTAAGAGGTGTGAACATCCACTTAATGTACAGACGAATTTTTAGTATCAATCATTGTGTCGGTTTACGGTCGATCATGGAGAACAATTGCGTCTGAATAATATGCGGGAGAATTGAACGTGGTTGGGGATTTCTGACGGAACGAGCCCTGTGAGCACAGAATGGGAGAACAAAGTTAAATGTCAATGGACGGACAAAGACAGTTTGTTTGTGCGCCTGACATATAGGTGAGATTGTAGCATGTATTAGTAGGAGAATAGATTAGAGGAAGAATTGATGTAATTTTGGAATAGAGTAAATTGGAGAGTGTAAGTGTGTTTTGGTAATCGTTGTTCATTAATGTAATTTTTGTAGTCTCTGGCTAAAGATGGAAACAAGTTATAGACACCATTACCCATTTCATATACAATTATGTTATGACCTGTGTAAGCAATTTTGTTTTGCATTAGCACCAATGAACTCTCTCTATCTTTCAGCTGTTGGAACATCGATGAAGTGAGGGAAACGAAAACGGTACTTATAATCGATGCGGCCGTTGCCTTGAGGTGGAAAAGAACCGCGTGCCATTTACGCGGGGAACCAGGAGGCTAGGGCGATGTAGAGCCCTACCATTCCAATATCATTGACAATCCAGGTTCAATCAGAAAGGCAGTTAAATATTCAATAATTATGAAAAAAAAAAAGAAGGGGAGATGAAGGATTTCGTTTCGAAAATAATCTAGAATAACTATTATTTATCATTATCTGTTTGTTTCTTCAATTATGTCTTGTTCATCTTCGGTTTGGTGTTTTTCATGTATACTCCATTCACAATTATAAAATCACAACTCTGGCCATGGTTTCGTTTTCAGGAATTGGTGCACCTGATGAAAAATCTGTGCGCGTACATAGAATATTTTTAATGACAAAGCGTTGTTGCCAGTTGCTTTGTTTCCTACATCAAAGTAAAAGTATCAAAGATATTCCACATTTTGTTAGTTCGAATTGATCGGCGATTTTGGGGCGAAATATCGATAAGGAATCGCCTATTTTTCCGTTCTTCGTCGTCCAGAAGAAGTTTCCCGTCGATTTCGTGCAAGTGTCATTTTTTCCTTTCACGACTTTTGGCGTGAGTACGAACGGTAAATTTGAATTGGACCAAAAATCGATTAATAAGCATAAAAAAAGCAAAAGTAAGTACTAATCGCCTTTTTTACACTTGATAACGAAGTTTTTTTAGGTATCTGGCCGTTTGGAAAGATTTCAGACGAAATTCCGGTCCCCCAGAAGTTCGGTTAGTTTCGGTATCGTTTTTGGTGCTCAAAATTCATTTGGGATGTGTAAATGGAGAAAAAAGGCTTCCTTATACGATCTTCTAACGAAAGCGACCGGAAAATATGGTTCAGGTAGGATTTTCGAGGAATTATGAGGAAAGAACTTGCAGAATGAAATTGCACGATTTTCGTAAGTAAACGGGTTCTGGATGGCCATCATTGGTCTCTAAATGATTATTGTTGATCGTTTTCACGTTTCAGAAAAAAACACGTCGAAGAAGCTAAAAAAAGAAGAAATATGACTATATTGCACTCAACGATTCAGATTCCGATGAATTGAAATATGTGTCACTGGAGCTTTCTTTCCTATCAATCTTTTGCCGAAAGTAGAAATAGGCTATATTGAACCAGAATACATCGGTTTTTTCCATATTCCAGGAGTTTGTGTCATATTTTAGAACAGATGAATGATAAATTTGAAGCATATTATTATGTTTGACCTATTCCATTTCATTTGTACAAACCTACTGTGGTAGTAATGTATGAATCTTTTTTAAACTAACAAATTACTATACAGCCAGAATATTTTACTCCTTGTTCATAACATCAAATAAATGAAATGTATATCTATAAAGCTTTCAGGCTTATTAATTCATATTGCATTGAAATTATTAGTTTCTCTGTAAACAAATTCGTTAATTTAGTTATGATGTTTGTTTTCTTCGTGATGAATGAATAAAACTGTTATTTATTTGAAATAAAGAAATATTAGAAATAGAAATGTTATGCACCCTCACAATCATATCACATATTCGGATTCCAGTAGAGGGATATAATGTTCCATTAGATATTCTTGATTCTTGTAATTACCCATCAATTCATCTTATATCTTTGGGTTGATTTTTTTTTAATGAATTCTTGATTAGAATCACAATTGATGTAGTCAAGTTTTGAACTTGAGTTCAAGAGGATAATAAACATCAAATCTTCACGAGCATGCATATGAAAATTATGTGAAAGCAATGCAATTTTCTTCCATGGCGAAAAATAATATATTTCAACAGTGATCTCTTGTACTTCTCATGCGAATAACTAGAAAAGGAATCCTTTCTATCAATTCATATAAACGTTAATTATTTTCGTCCATCACATCTTTTCCAATTCATTCACATTCTGAGAAATACGCTAAGAATGTAGAAAGGGCAACATAGTGTTGACTTGGAACATAAAAATATTTTGAAAAACGTCATAACTTCGATACAGAGTGGAATGTGTCAAATTTCCAAGGCCAGAGTTGTGATTTTATAATTGTGAATGGAGTATAGCATTGATGATTCATGGCCTTTTCATTAAGCTAATGATAATAGGATATTTCCGGTAGCACGTTACTGTTCTAATAACGATTTCAACGCCATGAATTTCGTTTTCAAGGGGCTAGGGAATATTTCAATATCATTTTGTGTATTGAGATTGTGTCAACAATTGATCGAGAGTTGGGGAAATTTTGAGAATGAACCACCAGACAGGGTGGTCCAATACTAAGAACAGAATGAATTGAGAAAATGTCATAAGCCGGTCCTGGAAGAGACAATGGATAATAAAAATGCTGTACAATGTATAAACTCAGCGAAAATAATTACCGAAATTCATTATTCAATGAAAATCCTGCAAAAGTGTTAAAAAAAATTTTATGGCAATTCCTATCCTCAATGACTAAGGCTTGAATGGTCCGCATCAAACATTGAAAAAAAAAAACCATACGCGTTATGAACCCTTTGCGTAAGACAAAAAAAAACAGAATTTTCAGAGTCGGACTTGGATTTCCGAAATAATGAACAAGTTCCTGAACGTATTTCAAGATAAAATCCCCTCAAAATTTCAATTGATTCAAGATAACCATTGAAAAGTTATGACGGATATTTTTCGGGAAACCCGAAAACCACCATGTGTATAGATAATATGAAGAGGAGAAGGCACTTTTACATCGTCATTTGATATTCATCAGACAAAATGAATTCAGTAAGTGTTGATGGAGAAATAGGTATGCATCAGGAGTGAACTAAACCCTTCACCAAAATTCAGATCTCTTGAATGAACCGTATCGGATCTTTGAATGAACCGTATCGGATCTTTGAACGAAGCCGTATTTTCAGCATGTTATATGAGATAGTGTTGTGTATGGTGTGAATAATCGATAGCTGTGGACTCACACCCTGTATACAAAATGTTTTCTTTGGCGATGTTATTCCATTAGACGTACAAACCTTGAATTTAATAATTTTTATTCAACTCAACCATGAAATTCTGTTGTGGAGAAAAGAAATATATTTTTAATTGACCACAACTGAATAACGGCCATAAATATCAGTTAATTGAAATCATGTCTTAATATCTCATAAATACCATTTTAAATAGATAATCACAACTTTTTTCGATCGCGTGGTATCGATTATGAACTATTGAGTGGTTGGAGTAGGTAGATACTCTTACAAATTACTGCAATAATTATCATTAATTAATAGGAAATATTGCCTGCATTCATACAAATGAAAAAGAATGATGAATCTTCCATTTTTATTCTCTATTGCTGTACTTTTATCTTCCCCGAAATTTCATGCAAAGCGAAATATTTCTAACGGAATGTGTAAGTCGTCAAAAATCGTCCTTATCCTCAGGTGCATTTTAATTTTTTCGAATTCGATTTTGTTAAAAAGATACAGCAATTTTTCAACAAAGATTTTTTAACAAAAATTTTGACAAGTTCCTTCTGATAACAACTTCAATGTTGTTATTTTCAAATTAAAACTGTGTTAATTACTCGGACGATACTCTGATACTAATTTTTAGATAGGTATTGGAATAACAATAATTCATAATATAACTTCTTCTATTTTCCTCTATCTAAGTTTGTCTATGTTTTCTGTCATAACTCAAAAAATATCTTATAAGATAGATGCATAGAAAATCTGGTGTAACGACACCTTACTGAAAATCGTGACCAAAATTTGTAGATCAAAACGGCACCCTATATTTCAGTACTGGTGCTACTTCCGGAATAATCCGGAATATTTCTCGTTCATGGCGCTACTACCGCAATGCAAAATAGCGCGGCCCCTTTCGAGGGACATGAAAAGCAGAACAAATACTCAAATTTTCGATCGACAAGAAAGTCTTAGACAAAATCTAATCAGTGACAACATCAGGTATTCTATGCATCTATCTTATAAGTAAACGCCATGTCATTCAGTTATCTTGAATAATTCATAACTTAGAAATTTTCATTTCAATGTTTTGGTATAATTCCCATGATCGACTGTGTACTAGACCATTGACTCATTGAGTTTCATCCTCTATTTTGTGCTCAGGGCCGAATAGTCTTCTACACACACTTAACAAATCGTATATGTCAAACAACTTCAAAAATGTTGTTGGCTGACAAGGACGGATATAGCTTTTTTTCATGGGGGGTGGCGGCTAATAACGATTGAAAATCAGGTACACAATGTATCAAATATTTTATGTGCACCACATTGCGTCACTATTTTTAAGGACATCGATACTCATAGGGGGGGGGGGGGTAATTACTCCCTCTTCTGTTTCGTTTAACAATGCAAGCACTGCTCTCATTTTGTATTATGTTTTTGAGTTTAAAAGTTATGCCTCTATTCTCATTCTCAGTTAATGAATAAATAAATCCGTTAGGAACTAAAGAATTTGCAAAAAAATTGAATGAGTTTGAATTATTGATGAATACTTTCAGTGCCGAGTTCAACTTCTTAATTAGAATATTGACTGACATGTTCCAACAGGAATTCGAATTCCACCTAATATTCGGCCTACAACTGTGGTATAGGCATCTTCAAAGTCAGCGGCGTAGTAACGCCACCACGGGCCTGTGTTCAAGATATTTTCTGGGCCCCTACCTTCACTATTAGCGCTAGTCGTCCCAAGCGCCCGGGCCCCTTGGGAGGCCCGGGCCCGTGTTCTTCGAACACGCCGAACACAGGTCACTACGCCACTGTTCAAAGTTTCTCGATCGGAGGTTGTTACCTGACGATTGACTGCTCCGAATGTTACTGGATCAATCGCTGTATTTATAGTCGTAGCCATGGACATATTATCCTATTGATAAGTCTATGGTCGTAGCCCCAGCGCCAGCTCGACCGGTCAGCTCATACTCTGCGTTTTGGTAAGGTTCAGCCGTAGCATTGCAGATCGAAGGAAACCACGCACTATGAACAATACGAGTCTCCTCATTCCTATTTATGCTGTTTTTATGCTAATAGATGTCGACAGTCTGTTTATTCATCCAACTCTTGATGTTGGAAATGACCTCTGTTTCGCGAGTATAGGCTTCTCCGTTTGAATATATATCGTATAACCAAAAACTGGAACATTTCCTAAGGAGTGCCGAATACAAAACAGATCCACTCTCTCAAGCTGGTGTTTATGGACTACCTTATGGAATGATAGATATGTCATTATGGGAACGTTTATGGCGATGAAGCACTATATCGCTGGTACACTGAATTTAAACGGTAACGTAGGAACTTGAAAAAGGTCAACCAAAATCGATCTTTGTTTGGGAAAACATTGATATAGTGGAAAAACTTACCATCGTTGGACATATTATGAAATCGAGCCCTATTTTAGCATTATCATGACCATAATAAATAAGATTTAAGATTTTGCAGAAACATTTGGTTGCTCGGAAGCTTTTCGCGCATTAGATTCCACACAAGTTGACAGATGTTCAAAAATGTTTCGTGCGGTGCATTCAAAGCTGTATACATCATCGTCCCAGATAACAAGTATGAATGTTTCAATGCAAAGAAAAGCTAAAAAAATTACTCGTTTTCGAAGCTCTTTAAAGCGAATGCCGAATGGTGACCTGTTTTTCTACGAGAACCTGTCATGTGGCAACTGAGGCTGCTGAAAACCCAAAGATCTTTAACTGAGTTTGGTTAACGACCATGAGTTCGCTCTTGGTTTTGGTTAAATTGAGAGAAATTAATCCAAAACAACGGGTTATTTTGAATCGGATGAATGCGAGCTCACACACACAGCAGATAAAAAGGGAGTATTTGGACTGATATGGAATGATGGTTCATCGCACTTACAGCTTTGGTGGAAATTCGTTTTTCTATTCTTCCTATTCTCAATACATAAATAATAACCAACGCACAGTGGGGTCTACATACCTAAAACATGATATTTTTAATTCTAAAAATCATACTGCACATGAAATGTCAGTTGTTATTCAACAATCGACTTTAAACGTCAGTCTACTGAATTCACGCACCGAAAGAGTTCTAACGTATTTTATTCTTTTCTAACTTTGAATTCAAATTCGTTTTCAATTTACGTGTTGAGAATTTTCTCAATTGACGCGAAATAACATATTATTGTTGTTGACCATAATTTCTGCTGTGATCTGTAAATTCAATTGCACGCTATGGAGGATTCATCTGACCCTATGTACTTCGTTTTTGTTTATAATATATTTTCAATATAATATTACGTTTAAAGTCTAATCATTTGCGTTGAAAGTTGTCCTGTTCGGATTTTTTGTTGTTGCCATTGAAAGATGAAATAACAATGCAAAAGTAACTTTCCAAGAGCTTCCAAATCCCTTTTTTTCAATAACTATTCTCTTGGGTTCCTAGTGAAAGATCCACTGCCTAACAACTGCCCCTTTTTGCTCCTTACTGAATTATTAGCTATGGAATTGAAACCTGTACTCGAAAGGGATGATAGTGACTTTTTTAACTTGTGTCAGGTTCTCAAAAGAAAACTATGAAAATTTTTAGGATGGACTTTGTTGTTCTCATTTTCAAGAAAAAGTCAAGTCAAGACCAATCAAGACATATTTTATCGTCTTTTGATTTCATCTGACCCGATTATAACAAGTCCTAGATCACTTCCATAAAAAAAAGGGAAATAATTCCAGCGGAAGTTTCGGATATGCTACTGCCCGAGCTGCTGCCTTCTCCAGAAAAAATAGCAAGCTCTGTTGACAGTGAATTATCCTCAAATTCAAAAGATGAAGGAAATTGGGAAATACAATATATCAATATCAATAAAATTTATTGGCCGAAACTTCATCAGTATTGTCAACTGACTGGTTTTTTTTATGTTAATAAAATCTCATGAGAACCAAATTTTACCTTCTATTTTCATAAGAAATGCATGAATTTGTTTCCATATTAGTCAATCCATCGTTTCATCATCAATTCAATGCATTCTGGTATATTTCTTCACAAAATGACTAAGTT
Source organism: Adalia bipunctata (assembly GCA_910592335.1). Lineage (NCBI taxonomy): Eukaryota > Metazoa > Arthropoda > Insecta > Coleoptera > Coccinellidae > Adalia > Adalia bipunctata. The sequence continues at coordinate 29,896,412 of OU342951.1, forward strand.
TTGTTCAATTATATCTCAACCGAATCGAGCAACATTGTTTTCTTCGAAATATATTCCTTGGTCAATACCACAAAGACATAAGTATTTTTTTCAAATTTTCAATTAGGGACCGAGTTGAGGACCAATCCCACTGAACACGAACGATGAAAAACGTTGTATTTCACCAGTAATCTCAACTTTTTAACCACTGGAATATAACATTGTATTCAGGTTTCCCTGTAAGGGAGAGTGGGGTAAGATGGGGTACTTAACATTCAGAGGTGAATAAAATAATAAAAAACTCAGATTCATAAATTGAACTTTGAAAGATGTAATTGTACATAACAAGTGAAGAAATTTCAGCATAAAAAAATTAACTTCTTCAAAGGTATGTATTATTGAGAATAATTTTCCGTTTACCGGATTACTCATCTTACCCCACCTGGTGGGGTAAGATGAGGTAAGTACGGAGCATGAACTGTTTCGTCATCTTCATCTTCCTCTCCTGCACAAGAGCAGTGAGCCCACCGTTGAAACATGGAACACTGAATCCAGCCTTCAGAAGATTCTGAGTATAAATAACCGCAGTACAGACATTCTGCGTCTGAAGCTTCCGATGAGAAAAACTGCTCCGTTTCCGCTTGGGACTGGTTTTTGTCACTTTAGCTTTCTTTTTTTTCTTGCTTGCTTGCTCTTATCAAATGTTTTGATGTGCCTTGCAAGGTTTTACTCTGTTTGTTATAAGATTCATTCGTTTGAACAAATATTTTAGCCAAATTTTGCTTTTTCCTAATTTCTTTTATGACTTCAAATTGAGTTCTACTTGAAGCTCATTCTGAGGGAAGAAAATACCATATTGGGAAAACATTGATGGAATAAGATGGAATACTCCTACCCCATCATGCCTCATTGATATATCCCCATACTTTTTTGGCATTAAGTGGTTCGTTTAGTGTTAGGATTAAACTTAGAGTTTTGAGAGGTATGAAAATGAACGGTTCATAAATACACTTTCCAATGATATATCATTTAGTTCGACCAGTTGTTGTGGCTTATCTCTAATCAACAGTAATCTGGCACTGAATGAAACTACTTTATGATGAAATCGGAAACATTTGGCACAAAAACATACGTAAATGACAAACTGGCCCCACTTATTGGAAGTTTTCTTAACTATTCCCTACTATTATTACTGGCACTCCACGCTAGGAATAGGTTGCAGCTTCTGAAAGGTCAGGAGCTTATCTACCCCATTTTACCCCGGTACCCTGTCTTGACCCACTCTCCCCTAACCCTTCTTTCACGATTCTTCAACGTATTTTTATCCATTAACGTTACACCAGGATAAAACCTTTATCCAGGTAACGCTGATATTTCCTCGTGAATCAACGTTGATCGATGATATCCTCATATATCTAATAATATGGATATCTTTACACATTACAAAAGTTGACGTTTCTTCAATTGAAGGAAACAAACATATCTTCTTTAAGCATGACTCAATTTTTGCATTCCCACCTTGAAATTACAGGCGTTTCAAAAATGCAATCAAGCAGCTTCAGTAATTATTGAAAAATCAAGCTTTTTTTTATAGTTGCGGGGTAGCGTTTAGCGTCCAGGTCCTTTTGGGAAATGTATTCCACGTTCCAGCTACAAACTTTGAAGTTAATTAGTATACTTTGATAGATATCTGCTGTAGACGTAAATAGCAGAAGACTTCTTTTCATCCGTATATCTACTGGTCTACCACTAGGAAGGACAACAATAATTCTTTTAGTCTATGATTTCTGAAATACTTCTCAATTCAAATATCGAAATGAAATTGTCAATATGTTGAAGGAATCGATATGAAGAAGATTCGTGGATGGGAATAAATGCACCGATTTCGTAGCAAAGGAGTAAATGATTAAAATGAATTTAATGATAATCGGATACTAACATTATTAAATATTCATTACAATTCGATAATGGGAATGGTTAAGTTGTGAAAACGAAAACGGATCAATAATAATAATAATAATATTTATTCAGCTTCGGGATTATTACATTTCAGTAATTATATAACCTATTTGCCTATGAATTATATCACAATTTTTCCAATATTTCTTTTTTGATGATATTATTCTTCAACTGAAAAAATGTACCTACTAGCAAAGACAATCATACTGTATTTCACTATTATTATCAGCTACTTTGTGGCCATTCATGCCTACCGATTCACGAGTAGAAGAGGGTGAGCGAAACCATTCTAGTTGAGAACCCAACACATTCGATCTCTATAATGAGAGAGCCTCCTCCCTGTCTGCTCGCGGCCGTCTTGTTGACGTACCTTCTGGGTAGAGTCCCTTTAACTTTACTTTATGTACAATGTGCTTCACTGTCTATGTTCGGCCGATGAAGGGCAACGCACTAAGAAAAGAAGAATGAGGGATGAAAGGGACATGATGAATAATTAGAACTATTCGAATTGAGACGGGTACATGTCCTAGAAACGAGTCGAATAGTTTCCCCTGAAACGGTAAACATTGATGGACCACTATAACTTACTATTCAAAAGAAGAGATAGCTGATGAAACTCCCCACAAATTGAATCCACACAATTATTTTTGGAATATTGGATAGCTCGAAATTAATTATTATTAATTATTACAAGGGAAATGTCAGACTTTCATGATTCCATAAAATACAGGGATTCTTAGATATCGGAATACATGATGTGTGAATTGCCGTGGAAACTTACAGTAACATCCAAACCGGGGATTGAGCAAATACTAATTTTCATCTGAAAGAATTCTTCTGCAGGTGGAGCACGACTTTTCAATATAGACACCCTGTATAGAATCATTGGCGATAAAAATATGAAATCATTAAAACTTGATAAGATTATTATATCTCACACCTTGAAGTTTCATATTTGAATATTAAAAAGCAGATGATCTTGATTTAAAGTCTAATTAATTAACCACTTGGAATTGAATATGAGAAATACACCTAATTATGAAGGAAGATGTTCCAGTCATTTGTATAAAAGACAGGGATTTTATTCCTATGCTAGCAGTTTCTTCATGTCAGTGTACACTGTTCAGCCTAAAGGACATAAATATGAAAGTGAGCAATATAGAATTTTTTACTATCCATCAAGAATCGAAAATATATTCATTAAGTCATTTTTATGCGTTATTTCACAGTCTCTATTATTAGCAGTGATGTGTTAAGGCTATACATAAAATCTTACGTCTTGAAGTAATGGAGACTTCTATTTTTCAATACCCAGCTTTCGCAATCAGTTTATTACATCTTCGGTGTTTCTAAAACAAAGTCATATACAGAATGAGTCTCGATGAACTCTACATATTCCTACCACGTATTGGGGCTACTCAGGTGAATATCAAATGACCATTTAAAAGTGGTTTCTCCTCTTTATAATCTTTGATACGTCTAATTTTTCTAACGGTAGGATTGAAGTTAGACATTCAACTATAAAACAATAGAAATATGTGGTAGCTGAAGGATTTCATTCTCAAAAAAATTTAGAATAATTGTTATTTATTAAAATCTCTTTGTTTTCAATTATTTTCATACAATATTGTCTTTCTCGTTTGGTTTTATTTCTTTATGAAACAATGATGATTCATGTCTCCTTTCTTGATTTATGTCTGTTGTCATGACAAAAAACTATTTTCAACGTCCCGAATGTTGTTCTAAATTCTCAATTTCAATAATGTATCTAGTAGCTAGCAAATCATGCAATACGTATTGGGCAATAATGGCAATAATTCGACTTCTTTATCCATTTCGTATGCAATTTCATTTTTCCTTTTTCTATTAGAGTGAGTTATAGGCTTGAGTTATTACAACTCATGCACACAATTGGTTCATAGATGCTATTACAGATCAAAATCAGTTGAATAATGGATATATTATTCTATGGGAGTAGATAATAGTACATTATTCAATGCGCGGTAATGTAAGTCACACGCAGATGAATGTTGCAGCACGAGCCGTCAGGCGGGTGGTGTTATTCATCAAGTGTGTTATGACTATTAACGCGAATCAAATACTAATACTTTATATTCGACTTCTTCGATAAAAATCGAATTAATCTGCATTTTCAAAATTGACTACAGTTGTCAAAAGCTGTGAAGGGGAATCGAATCGAGTACAAAAGGTCCAAAATTCACGTTTTCCAATTGCAATTTTTGGATATTCAGACCAAAGGAAATGTAAAATGAATGGCGAGAGCGTTACCTTGATATCTGAAATAGTGTTCCTGATCGATTCGACTTTTTTTATTCATTCGGTAAGCTGTTTCTCCTATTTGTACCTATTAGAGGTTGGTTTATAGATAGATACTGCTACAGCTCAAAATCAGTAGAATAATGGCCACATTATTCTATGGGAGAAGATGAAAGTTATTATCTGTGTTATAAGCTGAATCTGCCTTCTTTTCAGGTCAGTCAGTAGGATATATACTCAGTCATTTGTTGTATTCTGCACTTCAGTAAGCAAGCAATACTTTTTTTTCAGGTGATTCTTTTCATCTGTGTCTTGACAAAATTGGGCCTTGCTGCTCCAGTAGAAGAAAGTCGAATTGTAAACGATCTTGTGACTTCTGAGACTAACTATAATTCTGGATTCTATAACCCATACCCAGGATACTACAGTGGAATTAACAATAACTACTATAACGGCTATTACAGGAATGGATACACTACAGGATATGTTGGAACATACATACCTTCTATTTACGGTGGTTTGAATGGATATAATGGAATCTTCGACAACTATTACAGAAAGAATTATCCGTACTACTATAACAGATATAATAACCGTTACCAAAATAACCTGTACTGGAGATGATCTCTCAATAATCTTATTATGCCTACCGTCTCATATTCATATTGTATTTTGGTTTGTGGAATTGAGATATTGCTCATTTGAATTGAGCAAAGCAAGCTGGTGAGGCTTATTAGAATGTATGCTCTTTTCAGTATTTCAATTCATTACCAGGAAAATTTTCCTTCAGTATTCACAATCTTGTATTCTGTAAACCAGGGTCAAATTTAATTATGGTAACTAGTTGATTGTATATTTATCAAATAAAAAAGTGAGTAAAACTATTATTTTAATATTTTGGAAGCTAAGTGCTACTAGGTATATTAGATACAAAACAAATGGTGAGAAGCACCGACATGAGAGGTAAAGAGCTTTCGAGCGGGTGTATACTGATAATCTAATCCAATTATTTTAAGTTCCATAATATCAGTTTGATTTCAGTCAGTAAAAAATTCAATAATTCGAAAATTTCTTTGGAGATCACAAAACTGTATAAATGTGGAATGAGATTTACTATGATATCATTGTAATCAGTTAATTCATCTAGAAAAGGGGTTCTTATTATACGATCCTCTTGAAATTTGTCAAGTAGGGGAACATGGGGCAAAACCGGTTAGCTAAGAAAAATCTGCAATAATTATTTATTTATGTTTTTTGGTTGACACTTGACTTGTTCATGCCGTAGCATATGAGCCAAACAGTGAAATGAGTTGAACTTCTTCTGTCAGTTGAACAAGCAACGTTGCCATTTCTACATATATTTCGTAGTAATTAGATGCGAGATTTCTGTTACGTACAGCCTTTACCAAGGGGAGGGCGGAAGTTGTCGAATGCCCTCGTATATTCACGAATGAAGTGGAATTATTTACGAAACTGCTGACAATACTGTAAATTCATAGGAGGTAGACGTTTTGACCAGATGGAAATAAATAGTTGGGAATTCCCTACAACCTACAACAGAGGGAATTCCCACTTTCAGGGTTGCGGTCTATAATATTGATTTTAGCTGAAGGAAGGACGACAGACAGGATGTTACCTGTGTTGGTAGATGTGAGGGAACCAAATAAGAATATATCATCTTCTTGCGAATTTCTGTTTTGGTTGTAAGTTAGATTCGGAAAAAATCATCCACATCTACAGTAAAAAAAAATGTGATTGAGACTCAAAACCTAAACTAATTTTTTTTATGAATTTAAATTCGTTTTTTGTATGAGATGCTGTATCAGAGGAATTGTATATACATACCCTATTTTTTATGATTGCGTTTAATCGTGCGAAAAAAATGATAGTTCTCTAAGTTTTTTTCATTTTTTTTATTGGAGTAAAATCATAATTTTTCTTTGCAGAATCCAACGCAATCATAAAGAATATGGTTCTAATTTGAAAAATATAAGTTATGGCCAATTTTCGATCATAGTTTTCGACACAGAATTTGAAACACCCTGTGATGATTATTCTGAACTTCACAAGATGCATGGCCTTTCCACATTCTTCCACTCTGATGTTATGAGGACTGTTTACGTTGAGGATATTGAGAATAAGAAAAATGAACATTATACTGACTACGAGTATTTGAGTATTTAACTTTTATTATTTTATTTTGAAAACTATGGTTTTAACAAGAATGTACTTATTCTGAATTGAATACTTAAAAAAGGAAAAAATTGAAAAAAAATCTTTTCAACAAATCTATTTTTTTCACTTGTTGTATAACCAAGAGTGCTCAGGCTCCAAAAATATTTTAGATCAGTAGAAAATTTCGAACAATATGATCTCAATTCTCAGATTTCTAATATGTCCAGTTCTCCAGGAAGGTCTGATAGGCACTCGAACTGGATTATAGTCATATATTTTTTTGATATGTGTTATTCATTTAAAATAGCTTTTTTTGATGTTAGTGACGATAATATCAAGAATTTCGGAAAGTTTTTGAAATTGAATGAGTTTTTTCGTGAACTCAAATCGTGGATCAGAAAATATCATTATTTTATAAAATTGAAACGATACGGTAATTTAAGAAGGAGGAAGGATTGTATGAAATTCTAGAAGATCTCGAGAATTTTCTGATCCCATCATAGCTTGTCATGTAAAAAAATTTTATGTAGGATAAACATCATAACAAATGTGCGCAAAGATTTTTGCGTTTATCACTAAATTTCCTACTCATCTTCAAAGTAATTGAAACAAATAATACAACACTTCCAATCACAAGAAAAAAATCAAGTGTAAATTCACGACCCTCGTCTCTCGTCACAAGATCTGAAAACGTAGGGACCGAACGAATTTGCTTTCGGCTTGCCTGTCCAACAGAAGTAATAAAGAACATTTTTTTACACTTTTACTTTTCACTGATAACAGACGCCTTACAATAAAACAATAAATATTTGCCACTGGGATTTACCGAAAACCCCAAAGTGCAACCTAAAATGTGCAGTATTGCCAGATAGATGGAACGATCAGTAGAAGATGGAAATAGCCAAGATCGTCGATTAGGTGGCAGCACTTTGCGATCGTTTGATTTTAATTTTACTGATATCGGTTTTTGAGCGATTGGAGAAAACTTTTCGTGTTAAATTTTTCGTGGGAATTCATAAAAAAAAATGTCTAGGTTGGAAAGTTAGAATTATTATAAAGTCACTAAGAAGGAAAAAAAATTTTAACATTGGAAATGTTTATGTTCGTATATTACAGGCAAGTTACGACTTTTTGTTCAAGATCAAAAGACAAAGGTGTCGCTAGTAGACCAAAAAAGCATTCGAAAGTTATCGCGTGATATAGGTGACATAGGTGTATTGGGCCAGCATACGAGTAGCGAGCATACATTAATTCTCACGAATGCCTAACCAATCAGATTCACTCGATTCCGAGTGCTTCCGAATGCACCCGCGTGGAAGATCGTGAGAAGAAGCCGTTGCCCGTTATTCAGGGGATACATTAAAAGCATATATCTACTAATACCAATATGGATTATACCCCTGCTTTTCAAAGTCACAAAGTGAAGCCAGATCTTTGGTAAGGCTTGATTTGTACGCTTGCGTCAACGGGAAATTCAAAAACTGCGAAAAATTTAGAGGTTATGTTTATTCTGAAAGACAACAAGAAAAGAGATATCCAGAATGAAAATAAGTCACTTGAATACTTTCAGTTCAATTTTAGAATATGAATAGGAGTTAACAATGACAATAAGGACTTGAATAAAACGGAATAAAGCTATTGAAACATTTCACATTGAATTGTGAGGTTACGATCGAAACTATTCACATGAAGTTAAGAATGACATACGTTTCACGACATAATACGATGTGTCAGAGAGAGATAGAATTACAAAAATATTTTTATTCTCAATATTGCCGCACAAGCGCAGATCTGGATTGTTACCAAAGCCCAGCTTCAGTTTTGGTTGGCTCTTTCCCCATATAGGAATTATTAGATATATGATTAAAAGACACCAACGGTGCCGAATTTCTGACCAATCACAGTTACGGAATATCTGCACATGACATCACGGTTCTCTTTCCTTGTCTAATGTCAAATGTGCTTCTCTCTATTTCCATGATTTGTTTTGACGTTTGAGAAATTCTCATTGTTTTCTGCTCATCAGAATTTCAATTCAATTTTATTACAAATAGCAGAGACAACAAATAGCAATAATTTTAATTGCTGCATCATATTGACAAGGAGTTCTGTTTTATAATAAGCAATAGGCATGGACGAAGTTGAGTGAGTATATCATTAATCAGTAAAAATTTATACTTGGTTTCATTTTGATTATTAATTTTCAGTGAAAGTTTGCTGTATCTCGTATGCCAAGAGCATTTTTCAAGATCATCAACAAGAAATCGGCATATGAGAAAAATTCATCATGAAGAACCTGTACCATTTGATCAAAAAGACATTCTATTCATTTGAAGTGCCCACTTTGCCCTGTACAGGACTAAATATCTTTTGGCTCTCATGAAGAATTATTCATCCATTTGGGAAAAATGCACTCATAATTTTTTTAAGGAACAAGAAGTAATACTACAGGTTGGTTTATTAATGTTATGAGTTATGTCAGCTGATTTTACTTGAACATAATTTATCTACAAGTCAATGTAATCAACGTAGCATGAAAGATCGAGGTATAAAAATATATGGATTATGTCCATCAACTCAAGAATTTCGGTGAAATTTAGTACTTCTGGTGTTAACTGTTCACTGTTAATATAGCATGTTAGTGTTTTATTAGTAAATTTACTTCAATTTTAGGATTGACATTCAAATAATGGGAGGACCAGAGGTTGAAGGAAGGGAGATGGGGTCAGCTGTAACGAACTCTCTCGATATATTCAGTTGAATATTGAAACTAATGTGGGTCACTATGATGAACTTAGTTCCAAACGTTTGATGCAAGATCAGCAAGATAATTGATATTTACTTTCGCATGGTATATTTTGTGTAGAGTTTTAGAAACCGTTCATGAAAAAGGTGGGCTAATATTATATTCCACAATGAATATATCCTACTACCTGTTAGATTGATATTGGCTTGATTAATGGAATGGCTAGAATTTATACAGTGGACTTAAATTTGTACACAAGTAGACAAAAATGCACAATGGTGACAAATTCAGTGATTGAACCTTATTTTAAATAGCAAAAGTTAATATTTGAGAATTGTAGGTAACATGTAATTAGTATGTAAATATTCACTTTGCTTGTGGTATAGAGTTTCACAAAGCATTCATGTAGGTCATAATGGCATTCAAACCCATAAGTAATTATGCTTTCGAAGAACTCCTTTGCAGATTTCAGTGTAGTGAATGATTGAATTTTGTCACCCTACAATAATTTCATAGCTTCAGGAAGAATGATGTAGCAATAGAAGTGATATGTATGAGATAATGTGCTGAATTGATTGAATAAATATATACCACCGCTCCTTTGTTATTATTCAGATTAAGATATAATCATATATTTTATTATGTCAATATGTAGAATATAATGACAATCCAATGAATGAATTTGGAGGCTCTTATGTAGATAAGAGATTCAACACAGGCAATTTGTTATATTTTTCAATAATATGCAGTACTTTCAGTCATATTTAATTGAACAGTGTTAAAGTTAAAATTTTATATACAGTTCAAATATTCATTAATGTGCCTGAATTACATAAAAACCCTCACCGAATTCTGGATCCAATTCTCGAGAGAATTTAAATAGATTTCTGATTTTAAATACTTTTATTACTGGTAGATTTTAATATTTGAAAAATCTGTAAGGCAACAATGAACATCTATGGAAATCTTTCAAATGTATTTTCTTTCTCAAAGTCGAGAATTTCGAAATGTGGCAGCGATTTTAGAAAGTATACAAATGTAATTATCTGATTCTTTGGTGTTATTTAGAATAATTCTTTCTCATCAAATAGCAGTCGTGAAGTTTCAAATGTCTTCTTCCATTTAAAAAGATCTTGCATGAATTCCAACCAATTCAATAGTTCGAGTTCGAAGTCAATTATTAATATTCTGATAGAGAGCACACAACCCTTTCTACGACAGAGATGAATTTCGATAAACATAACCAAAATGTATTTCACGTTGACAACTGTTGAATCGATTTTATACACGTAAACCATGCTGACGTATGACGTGAAGAGAAAATCGAACGGGATAGCGTGCTCCCCTCCTATTGGTCGAAATACGGCACCGTTGGTGTCTTTTAATGTATCCTGTTATTCAGATCGCGCGTTTTGTCTTTTGTCGTTCTTCATAAACGAATCTTATAGTGAAATAGTTGAAAACGGTTGGAACTTGGAACTTCGAACAGTTTGATTTTTATTGAATAGAATATGTAGCAAAATCTATTACAATTTCTCATTATGGACGTTTCAAATAAATGCTCGACTTTATTGCAGAGTGAATCCACTTATTTGCATTTGCGGCATATGTGGAAAAGAGTTTACCAGCGTACCTATCTGTTAGAAACAGGCATCTCCGGACAATCCATAATGATGATTCCGCTAAAGTGGTGAAAAGCAATGTATTTTGTGTTCTCTTTGTTCTACTGATGAAAACCAGGAAACGTTTTCTACATATGATCATTTGAGAATAATTCATGGTGTTCTGTATGATTGATATTTCTTACATTTCCCCCATCCAAGAAAAATATGATACAACACACAGTTATATTGCCATATTTCAAAATACATATGCTAAATTACCTACTTAAATTCTCACTTTTGAGGTTTTTGTAAGCGCATATGTGCTTTTTCTAAATGCAAGGGCGGATATAGCTTTTTTTAATGAGGGGGGGGGTTATAACGATTGAAAATCAGGTTCACAATTCATGAAATTTTTTTATGTGCACCACATTGCGTAACTTCTTCTAAGGACTTTGATACTCATGGGGGGGGAGTAATTACCATAATATGAATCAAACTGTTCGAAGTTCCAACAACCGTTTTCAACTATTTCACTATCAGATTCATTTATGAAGAACGACAAAAGACAAAACGCGCGATCTGAATAACGGGCAACGGCTTTTTCTCACGATCTTCCACTCGGGTGCATTCGGAAGCACTCGGAATCGAGTAAATCTGATTGGTTAGGCATTCGTGAGAATTAATGTATGCTCGAGAATCGGCGACGGCGACCAGTGAGCCGCGGTGGGAGGTACGTCAAATTCGCCGCAACGTTGCCAGATTGGGTAATTATTCCTGTATTTGAAGGATAGATCATTGTTTTATTTCCTTCATTAGCACTTCGAGTGTTTATATTGTTGTTTCATCAAGTGAGATCTGGGCCGCCGTGAGTGGTCCGTCAAATTCGCTGCAACGTTGCCAGATTGGGCAATTATTTCCGTATTTGAAGAATAGGTCAATTGTTGATCCGAGTACATATAAGATTCATGAATTTCAGTAGAAACAGAATCCTTCTATCTAAAGCCAATTTCATGAATACCCAGATTTGCTTAAATCAAAATTCACTTCGAAAATATTGGACGGAGTGGACTCAGCTTCATCTGATGATATTTCCTCCGAGTAGGGGGGGAAGGGGGAATTCCCTCGCACGGGGGAATTCTGCGCATTGATATTCTGCAACTCAGTTCAGGTATTTCAAAATATAGATACAGCCACAGAAATATAATAAACATATAAATAAATAAATATTTTATTATATTTCTGTGGATACAGCGCACCATCCCGTATTTGCCTTGCCAACATCCTCCCGTAATTTAAAGGTATTCGTGTTTTTATTTTAGACCAGGGAGCCGATTGTTCGTTTCACGACGCTCTGATCTAATTTTCGAGAGAAATTGGAGTCGTGGAAAGTACTTCTATTATTAATTTCTAATGAATCTATTGCATGACTATTTTCCTTCATATGTGAAGATTATTTAATGCAAAAGAACAATTACATAATTGTATTTCGTCATCTACTGTCAGTGATTAGTTAGGTTAGGTGACTCACACCGGGGAATAACGCTAACGCTTCTATCTCGAGCCAATTTCGAGAAAACTCAGATTTGGTAAAATAAAAATTCGCTTCGAAAATATTGGACTGGATGTTATGAGCTTCATCCGATGATAGTTGATCCGAGTACATATAGGATTCATGAATTTTAGTAAAAACTGAATCCTTTTATCTAAAGCCAATTTCATGAAAACCCAGATTTGCTAAAATCAAAATTCACTTCGAAAATATTGGAAAGGAATGACAGGATGGACCCAGCTTCATCCAATTATTTATATCTTTATTTTTTATTATTATATCTTAAGAATACTTACTTTAGAAAGAACATTTTTGTTTTAAAATACGGTGACAAGTTTCCTCTCACATGTTTATCTTAGGAATTAGGAATGTTGATTGTTTCTTGCAATTATATTATTGCTCATTATTTTTATTGAAAATACTATTTTATTTTAAGTTCAAATGCAAATAAATGTTGGTAATATTCACATGTGGTGTTATCATTTCCAATGTCTCTGATGGTTGCAAGGATTGCGAAATCTGTAAATTTTTTTTTCACTCGACGAAAAAAAAAATTATGAACTTTCCAACTTGAAGAACTCTTCAAATTGAATAACAGTAAAAACCCCATATAAATCGGTATTCTCTATCGTGAGTAATCCCGAATCGCGTTTTGAACTGAACGTCGAACGGTATAGGCCCCTCTTAAGTACTTCGGGAAAATAATGAATTTAGAAAATTATCAGGGTTACTTAGAATGAGTAGATTTCAATTCTAAATATCACTTCCTAATACTTTGCCTCTGTTTTCTCGAAACTGATGCCTTCGGCATTCTTAGTTTCCAGGCTTGATAATTAAAAATTAATAATAAAAAATAAACGTCTGCAACGTCTACGAGATTTATTCATGTACGAAATGTCATTCACAAGTGCTAACCTGCGATTTTTTCATATATACATAATATAATACCACAAGAGATGAAATTTTGCCGGCAAAATTTCTCGATTGTAACATGAAAGTTTGTTGCTGAGGCAATTTCTTGAATGACATTTGTATCAAAATCACGAGCCGTCAGGCGTTTGTTTTCTCTGTGATATTCATTTTCGAAGCTCTCTATGAATTTGAGAAACGAACAAAAATTTTATCACTTGAAAACCAACTTGTTGGTTTTGCCGATCTGAATGTTTTATCGATGAGAAACGAGTGTTGCTAAGGAAACCTCACTAAAAATGAGGAATGAGTGGAATAGTCAGGTAAAAAAACTTGATAAACCTAAAACTTATTGGCCAACCGCGATACTTTATGAAAGTGAATGGAGTATAATTGCGCTTTGGCCACAGAACTATAATGCCCATAATAATGTGTGCTTTGTGGCCAAGATGTCTGAAAACATGGTGTATGCACTCGTCAATTTTTGAAGGCTATGACATTCGATCAAATCGAAAATATTAGAAATGTTTCGTGGCGGCGCGGGCGTCGCGATGTCATTTCAGTGTATTTTCTGTTGATCGATTCGATTGATGTATCAACAGCTGATCTGCCAAGTTTATTTATGACATGACCATAGAATTGTAGTATGTTGAACACACTGTATATTTCGTACGTGATATAATAAGATTAGTGCGACCTCCCTTCAAGACCTACAGCGGCACGTGAAGCCAGAGCTCTAGGTCTCATCATTGCCAGTTATGTTATCAAATATAATGTTATTAAAACGAGTAAACAATTATAAAATATATATAACAATTGGCTATAGGGAGAGTCATTCAGTGATTCATTCAGAAGCGTATACGTATTGACCACAGAAATATAATAAATACTAGAATGCTATTAGGTACGTCCGAGATTCAGTAAAATGACCCCACATAGCGAATAAACACCTACTACTTGTACATGCGCAGCTCGTCTTTTCTTGCCACGTCGTTGCCAAGTATTATGGTTTCAGATGAAGTTCGGAATAAATCTCATTGTGAAACCAGTGAATTCGGCAACACCGCTACGCGACGAAAACAAACACATCTTCACATCAGAAAAAGAGCAGTGTCGTATTTTAGGATTTGTTGATTAGTTGATTCCCTTTGTTTTGTGCTTTCCTGTTTCTTCATTCGTATAAATTCGCTTGCCTTTTCTGCTCCGTTTTCGGTGTTTCCTCGTTGTTTTCTTGAACATTGTGTAGTACTGATGCTCCTTTAGTTTAGTTTTGTACTTGAGTTTTACTAGTTAATTTTGATAGTCGAGTGCTGTGACAAAATATAGACAAAATGAAGTGCATGGTTCTTTTTTGCGCAAATAAAGGAGAAACCCATTTTATGAAAGTAAGTTTAGTTTAAGTAAGATACTACAGCTATTTTATTATTATTGCAAATGTTGATATCGACAACTTATTCATATCACATTCACGAAGTCAAAAATTTTAAGTCCTACCCTGATGACACGTTCACATATTGCGCAAACTCTGTAGTAGGTCAATTTTCCCTATGAGGTGCCAGGAATTGTGAACTGATTGGCATTCTAGTATTCATTATATTTCTGTGGTATTGATCGCTTGTTAGTCAACAGCGAGAATCTGTAGGAAACATACAAGGTGCGGCACGGAGGGCGGACGTTCTTCAGATGGGCATAACTTTCCCCCACTGAGGACGAGAGAAGTGGGGAAGGTGCCGTTAGACTCGTGTGTTCCTAGCATTTATTTTTTTATTTACCAGTTGTCGTCATGGAGCCTTGGACGGTGGAGCATCGTGTTTTCGCCTATGATAGTTTCGTCCGAAATAATGAGTCAGTCACGGTCGTGCAGCGTGAGTTTCGTCGCCATTTCCACATTCATCGGAATAGAGCTATTTCCTCTCGAAACACCATCCTTCGTTGGGTTGAATCACTTCGCAGACGTGGTGAACCGATCAACAGAAGACCAAGAGGACCTGTGCGAACAGTTCGAACGCCTGAAAATGTTGAACGCGTTCGACAAGCCATTGAGCGCCTCCAGCACTGCATCACCGATTTCGGCCACCACATGCCTGATGTGATTTTCCACACTTGACTATCTCAAATGCTATTTCCTTGAGAATCTGATTCCGTCAATAAATGTGTTTTTGAGTAAAAATTAACGCTTTTATTATTTTTTTAAAACCATCCATCCTCCGTGCCGCACCCTGTATAATCAATGTAAGTTCAGTGAATTAAATCCCTTTGATGAGTCTGCCTGGTATTATACTTCACCATCCTTAACTGCATAACGATTGGTCGAACCTACCCTAGCTGGGTACATCACATGGCGATCCTGCCAGTTCGATGCAGTTAAAGGTCCAGGGTCCAGAAGGTTTTCATCAGGATTTGGATATGGGTATGTAATTCCAAGCAGTTCAACCAACAAGCAAGATGGGATTAGGCCAGTTCAAGCAAGACGAGATCATCATTGGTCAGAGATCCAAGAAGCTATGGAGACGACTGTACAACTCGAGGCAAGGAGAAGCCACCAGGAGATTGTAGTGTAAGAACTATTTCTTTTCCCCTGATATGTCATTTCGTGAAGTGAAAAGTGATGAACTAATTGCTGACCTAATTGATGTGAAAACATCAAAAATGAGCCGCGAGAACATAGTGAACGGGCCGATAGTGTAAATACTGAATTAATCAAGATTTTAAATTTAACAAATTATGTAAATTGTCAAGTCGGAACCAAATTTTCTCAAAGCATCGCAAATGAATCATAGTAATTTTAATCAGAAAGAAAATTCGTACCATTCAAATCGAGGTCCTGACCGCAAGGAAAATCCTAGCGGACAAAATTTCACGTCAGCGAAAAAAAGTTCGGACAAGGTCAATGTCAACAGTTCACGAATCATTCCGAAAACAATTACACCTCGGAATTATTTGTTCAATATGATTATCGACCGAATTCCGTTTGATTTCAGAAAAGTAACTTCAGGGTTCATTATGTAAAAGTTTCAGAAAATTTTTTCAGCACATGCCTTATCGCGTATTGTTCAAAATCGAGGTGTACTGACGTTGGCTAATTACTGTTGTGGACTGTTACCAGATAATTGAGTTAGAGATGGAAGTGTAAAATATTTATTATACATTATTTACAAACATCATGAATAATATACTCGCATGAAGTTAACAATACAAGAGAGTTCATTATAAATATTAACAACATCTAAACAGAGATATAGTATTCACTAAAGAGTATGAATTCGTTCATGAGATGGTACAAGTTCATTTATGAATGAAGCATGAGTGATGAGTGTTATAAGAGTTTACAGTCTAAATGAAAAATGAAATGAATCATGAAATGGACTAAGTCTATCATTAAGCACAACGTTTACAGTGATTAATCCTTTAATAGAATTATTAAAAGACGAGTGATTCGATTTAACCAGAAAAACAGAAGGTTTGTATGATAAACTATAACGAGAAGTCTAGAGTTGTAATAAAGAGTAAAAATCAGAGTGTAATTGTAAAGTATGAATGTGTTCGTGAAATGTAAATATCTATCAACCAAATTAACATTTACAGTGACAGGGTGCTTAGGAAAATAAGCACGAGTAGTTCTATTCTATCAGAAAAATAGGAAACTCAATTGATAAACTTAGATATGTACCGAGTAGACTTGTATGAAAGAAATCTGAGTTAAACGGTGAGTGAAAAACAATGCCTGTTCTCGAGCGATTGAGTGAAAATACATGAACGAGTGAATGAATGAATATATGAGATTACAAGTTCTAATTGAAATCTTATACCAAACGAAGAGATGGCCTGTCCGGTTGAACCCATGGAGCGAGACAACTGGCTAGACGTGGCAACGAAGTTGAAACTGGAAAATTCTCCAACGAGAAGTCTGGAAATCCTACCACTTGGTCCAGTTGGCCCACTCCAGGGTCCTCCCTGGAGTTGAGAGGGCATAATTTATCTGAAACTCGAGAACAGTATTAGCACATGATCTTATTGAGGTTAACATTCACAAAGTGGGCTGAAAATTCATATTAATTACAGAAATATAGAGTGAATTAGAGATGAGACATATTAACAATCAGAATTATCAATTCAATTGTACAGAGAATGCTTGAGTGAGTTTAATCTTGGTAACACGAGGTGGTCCAATCTGCACAGACTATAGAATTCATTATATTAATAAAATATATGAAAATATATATCGTACACTATGCAGAGAAATGAGTGGAATTGATATGGGCAATTTATGAATTGAAAACTACGAGGATCACAATTGAACTTAAGGGTTTAATTTGATCACGAGGTAACGTGAATTGGTCTGTGATTAAATCACGTTAAGAATTGGTCAATAAGGCATTTAAATATTAATTATTACATACCTTGAGATGGGCACTGAATTTGGTTACCAAGATTAAACGAGCTGAACACAATTAATATAAAACTTTTATGGCGAGATGAACTTGAAATAAGAAGTGAGCAAAAGAGAAAAATGACAACTTATTCGTAGCAGAAGTAAGAAGCTATTGGTTTTCTGACGAAAATGCAGAAGGAAATTGCAGCGAATTTGACAGTAAGAGTGGGAGAGGTTAACTTTTTTGTATATATTGTAACCTTGGTTGCATACCTTAATTATGCACTGGAGAGATGCAGCGGGGGCCATCTGATGATGGAGAGGTGAACTGGAGTGGACGTTGAATTTTCAACATTCCGCCCGCCATAGACAACAGCGTTGGCTATTGAGATGATTCTTGGAGATGTTCTTGAGTTGATTCGCTTGCAGAGGTGACTGGTAAGATGGCTAACTTCGAGATAGGTCTTTTGAAGATGGAAGTGGACGTTTTGACGGTGACGACTCTGACTAATCCGTCTACACCTGGATGTACAGCCATTACTCGCCCTAATGGCCATTTGCATGGAGGGAGTCGTTCATCTGTGAGTAGTACCAAGGATCCAACCTTGACTTCGTTGGATGGATGATGCCACTTGGAGATGGAGAGATGCCGTTGTAGAAATTGAGTGGACCAATTTGACCAAAATTGTTGAGTGCGTTCTTGGATGAATTGCCATCTTGACAATCGAGATGTGGAGATGCCTTGCAGAGATGGTTCTGGTATCATATTGAGTGGGCTGCCTATCAAGAAGTGGCCAGGAGTGAGTGCGGTGCAGTCTTCAGGATCATCGCTGAGTGGTTCTAGTGGTCTTGAATTGAGGATCGCTTCAATTTGAGTGAGAAGCGTCATTAATTCTTCCATTGTGAAGATGTGGTCTTTTGTTGTTCTTGCGAGATGGTACTTGAAGGACTTGACGGCTGCTTCCCATTTTCCACCCATATGGGGCGCTGCTGGAGGATTGAAGCACCAATTTGTACCTTCATTCATGAGTAGGTCTGCGATGATCCGATTTTCTGAAGTGGCCTGAGTGAAGAGATTCTTGAGATGCACATCTGCACCGATGAAGTTGGTACCGCAGTCTGAGTAGATCGTGTGACATATTCCTCGACGAGATGAGAATCGCATGTAGGCAGCGATGAAAGATTCAGTGGAATAGTCACTTACTGCTTCGAGGTGGACTGCTGAGGTGGCGAAGCATACAAACACACAGACCCAACCTTTGTGTGTTTTGGCTCCTCTTCCTTTCCAAGTTTTGATTGTGAGTGGGCCAGCGTAGTCGATACCAGTATGTAGAAATGGTCGAGATGGCTTGAGTCGTGGCTCTGGAAGTTGGCCCATGAGTTGCTGAGCTCGTATACCACGGTGTCTTGCACATATCACACACTTCAGTATGTGGGACTTCACTGGGGCTCTTCCTCCAATGATCCAATACTGCTGACGAATGGTGGATAGTGTAAGCTGGGTACCTCCATGCAGAGTGCGGAGGTGAGCTGCCTTGATTACGAGTGAGGTGAACTGAGATGTACGAGGGAGTATTGCAGGATGAGTACTATCTGGGTCTAAATTGGCGTTGGTGATTCGTCCGCCTACACGAATAACACCATCGTGGTCGAGAAATGCTGTGAGTCTACTGAACGCATGAGATGAAGATAGAGGTGTGCGAGATTGAAGAGCCTTGAGTTCTTGAGGAAAGTATACCTCCTGAGAGGTCTTGATCCAAAAGAGACGTGCTTTCTCCAAGTCAGTTGATGAAAGAGGAGTGGACATGGTTAGGTCAGAGTGGTATCTAAGTCGGGCGAGGACTCTTAAACAAATAGAAGTGATTCTGAGTAGTCTAGAAAGAGACGAATACCTGTATATGAGGTCCCATGGGTAATCTCGAGTTATGGCCACGAGAAGATTCTGATTGGGCTTTGCTTCAGATTCGAGGTCGACTGTCGAAGCCGGCTGACGTGTTGGCCAGGAATCTGCTGACTTGGAGAGCCATGGTGGTCCCGTCCACCACAGCGAGTTGTTCAGTAGTTGAGTTGAGAGTAACCCGCGAGTTGCACAATCGGCTGGATTTTCTTTGCCGGAGACATACCTCCATTTTGCAGTTGGAGTTAGTTGTTGAATGAGCTCTACCCTATTCCGGACAAAGTCTTTCCAGCGAGCGGGGTGAGAGTTGATCCACGAGAGTGATACTGTTGAATCCGTCCACAAAGTCGTTGAGTGCACGTGCATATCTAGAATATTGAGTGTATAATGAGTGAGTTTGGCCAATATGACAGAAGCAGTAAGTTCTAGTCTCGGGATTGTGAGTGGTTTCAGAGGCGTAACTTTGGTCTTAGAAGACAGTAGGGTGACTTTGGATCCTGTGGACGGTGAGTGGGCAACGAGGTACAATACAGCGGACATTGCCAGCTGAGATGCATCAGAGAAGCCATGAAGTTCTACGATTGAGTGTTCTAGAGTTCCAACCCAGCGCGGTACTCTAACATTGGCCAATGCTTTGAGATCTTCTCTGATGTTACACCATTTCTGTGAAAGATGAGATGGCAGAGGTTCGTCCCATGAAAGTTTCTGGAGCCAAAGTTCCTGCAACAACATTTTGGCCCTGATCGTGACAGGGGAAACAAAACCAAGTGGATCAAAGAGTTGTGCGATATTAGAAAGAATAATACGTTTAGATATTACCGACCCAGTAGATTCAGAGTTGATCTTGAAGGAGAAGTGGTCATCTTGTGAATGCCAGAGTAGGCCCAAGATTTTTGTTGAAGTAGGACAGTCGTCGAAGTTGAGTGGAGATGGTATCATTTCTTCCTCAGTAACCATCTTGAGTGCATCAGGAGTGTTTGATTGCCATTTTGCTAAGGGCAGGCCGCCCGCCATGCAGAGATGTTTCAAATCCTGTGCGATTTCTGTGAGTTCGTCTTGAGTATCAGCTCCGCCATATATGTCGTCAACATAACGGCCTTTGGTGAGTGGTCGAATGGCGAGTGGATACTTGTGACCTTCATCTTCAATGAGTTGGAGTAGAACACGAATTGCGAGAAATGGAGCTGGCTTGGTTCCGTAAGTAACTGTTGTGAGATGGTACGTCGAAATCTTGTCTTCAGAGTCTAACCAGAGGATACTTTGAAGATCCCAATCGTCAGGATGGACCTGGATTTGCCTGTACATCTTCGTGATGTCTGTGGAAAACACAAATTTAAATCGACGTACCCAATGTAAGACGTCGATGACGTCCAACTGTAATTTGGCACCAGTGTGCATGATGTCGTTCAATGAGTGGCCTGATGAAGTTGGACTGGAACCGTTGAAAACTACTCGCAATTTAGTAGTAGAGCTGTCTGGTTTGAGGACCCCGTGATGTGGCAGGAAATACCTTGAGTGTACATTTTGCGATGAGGCTTTCTTCATATGATTGAGGTGTTCATATTCAGTCAAGAATTGAGTGTAGAGATGGCCGTACTCCTGGTCTTTGTCGAATTTTCGAAGCAGACTTTGGAGGCAACGAAAAGCACGCTGTCTGGAAGATCCCAACAGGCTGGAATCAGATTTCAAAGGTAATCTTACCATGTACTTTCCGGAAGAAAGCCGAGAATGAGTGGACTTGAAGTGTTCTTCACATTCCTGTTCATCGGGGGTGAGTGACGTGGACGAACTGGGCTGGACTTCTTCTTGTTCCCAGAACTTTGCGAGAAGGCGATGAAGGTCAGAGTCTTGAATGGCATGGCATACTGGACGCTGATTTGAGGAGACTTCTTGAAGTGGGCTTACAGGACCAAGGATCAACCATCCAAATATTGACAGAAGTGCCGTTGGAGTTGTATCTTGAGATCCTTTTCGTATTTGAGGAAGAATGACAGAGCCGTAGACATCAGCACCTAATATCATGTCGATTGGTCGAGGTATGAGGAAATCTGGATCAGCGAGTTTGAGTTTTTCGAGATGTGGCCAATATTGACCATCACAACAGGTGAAGGATGGTAGAATATTGAAAGGAGTTGACAAGATATGGGCATTTATACTTATTTTCCTGTTGTAGCGAAGAGATTTCAGTGTGACGAACACTGTTCCTTTCGTTCTTGAGATGGTTCCACCAATTCCAAGGACGTCCACATTGGATTGGCGTCGTGGAAGGTTGAGTTGTCTTGCGAGGCCTTCTTGGTCAGAGCGAAAGTGGTCTTTCGTTCTGATATGATCGAGGGCATGAAATGGCAGTGGGGAGCTCCCCCTGGAGATGATTTGCTCGACGACTATCTTGAGTTTGATGTGTATATAATGTTTTAATTCCAACTCAATTATCCGGCTCGAAGGACCAAATGTTCAAAATCGAGGTGTACTGACGTTGGCTAATTACTGTTGTGGACTGTTACCAGATAATTGAGTTAGAGATGGAAGTGTAAAATATTTATTATACATTATTTACAAACATCATGAATAATATACTCGCATGAAGTTAACAATACAAGAGAGTTCATTATAAATATTAACAACATCTAAACAGAGATATAGTATTCACTAAAGAGTATGAATTCGTTCATGAGATGGTACAAGTTCATTTATGAATGAAGCATGAGTGATGAGTGTTATAAGAGTTTACAGTCTAAATGAAAAATGAAATGAATCATGAAATGGACTAAGTCTATCATTAAGCACAACGTTTACAGTGATTAATCCTTTAATAGAATTATTAAAAGACGAGTGATTCGATTTAACCAGAAAAACAGAAGGTTTGTATGATAAACTATAACGAGAAGTCTAGAGTTGTAATAAAGAGTAAAAATCAGAGTGTAATTGTAAAGTATGAATGTGTTCGTGAAATGTAAATATCTATCAACCAAATTAACATTTACAGTGACAGGGTGCTTAGGAAAATAAGCACGAGTAGTTCTATTCTATCAGAAAAATAGGAAACTCAATTGATAAACTTAGATATGTACCGAGTAGACTTGTATGAAAGAAATCTGAGTTAAACGGTGAGTGAAAAACAATGCCTGTTCTCGAGCGATTGAGTGAAAATACATGAACGAGTGAATGAATGAATATATGAGATTACAAGTTCTAATTGAAATCTTATACCAAACGAAGAGATGGCCTGTCCGGTTGAACCCATGGAGCGAGACAACTGGCTAGACGTGGCAACGAAGTTGAAACTGGAAAATTCTCCAACGAGAAGTCTGGAAATCCTACCACTTGGTCCAGTTGGCCCACTCCAGGGTCCTCCCTGGAGTTGAGAGGGCATAATTTATCTGAAACTCGAGAACAGTATTAGCACATGATCTTATTGAGGTTAACATTCACAAAGTGGGCTGAAAATTCATATTAATTACAGAAATATAGAGTGAATTAGAGATGAGACATATTAACAATCAGAATTATCAATTCAATTGTACAGAGAATGCTTGAGTGAGTTTAATCTTGGTAACACGAGGTGGTCCAATCTGCACAGACTATAGAATTCATTATATTAATAAAATATATGAAAATATATATCGTACACTATGCAGAGAAATGAGTGGAATTGATATGGGCAATTTATGAATTGAAAACTACGAGGATCACAATTGAACTTAAGGGTTTAATTTGATCACGAGGTAACGTGAATTGGTCTGTGATTAAATCACGTTAAGAATTGGTCAATAAGGCATTTAAATATTAATTATTACATACCTTGAGATGGGCACTGAATTTGGTTACCAAGATTAAACGAGCTGAACACAATTAATATAAAACTTTTATGGCGAGATGAACTTGAAATAAGAAGTGAGCAAAAGAGAAAAATGACAACTTATTCGTAGCAGAAGTAAGAAGCTATTGGTTTTCTGACGAAAATGCAGAAGGAAATTGCAGCGAATTTGACAGTAAGAGTGGGAGAGGTTAACTTTTTTGTATATATTGTAACCTTGGTTGCATACCTTAATTATGCACTGGAGAGATGCAGCGGGGGCCATCTGATGATGGAGAGGTGAACTGGAGTGGACGTTGAATTTTCAACACGTATTAAAAATAACGTAGAGACGAATGCCCGATGGCAAGGACTGATCACCTTGTTGTTGTCGAAGTTTGAAACGTCCAGTGAAAATTATTGAGTAAAGACCACTTTCAGAAAAAGAATTTCATAATTTGAAAAATCAACATTCAGAGGATTACAATGAGAATTCAATATATGATGTGAATTCACAAATTATTTTCAATAACCAGGACATCCGATCGGCGTAAGACTTAGGTACATCGTTGAGGAAACTGGAAAATTTATGCGCAGAAAATAATATATTAGAATTGTTCCTCATAAAGCTAGCTAGCAATATAAAATTTTTGAATATGTTGTCAAATTATAAGAATGAAATTCTAGGAAGATACTGAAAAATTAATGTAATACGAGATGTAACGCGTATAAAAGATCAAGGCAAATCATTCTGAACGATGTTCACATGCTTCCAACCGGTGGACATCCAGACATGTTTAGTTTAATTTTCAGAAACCTAGTAGATTATTTCCTCAAAATTTAAAAAGCCGTGTAGATCCAGTTTACAATTTTGACAACTCTTGGATTAATATATAGGTTGCAAACGGCATAGAAAGATGCTAGAGAAAACTTGGTGAAGGTAAAAATTGAAATGAAACGAATTGTAACTCTCATAACAAGTGATTAGAATTATCCAGAGACCGATGTAAAAATTAGTTTAGGTAAATATCGTATTTAACTTGTAGATTTAAGATCCATTGAGACTGATATTATAGATATAGATATTAAGCTATAGATAAGTCAAAAAAAAATATTTTTACATTGTATAGCAAAAAAAATTTTTTTCTCTCAAAGAGGGAAGGTGTAGTATGTTGAACACACTGTATATTTCGTACGTGATATAATAAGATTAGTGCGACCTCCCTTCAAGACCTACAGCGGCACGTGAAGCCAGAGCTCTAGGTCTCATCATTGCCAGTTATGTTATCAAATATAATGTTATTAAAACGAGTAAACAATTATAAAATATATATAACAATTGGCTAGGGAGAGTCATTCAGTGATTCATTCAGAAGCGTATACGTATTGACCGCTTGTTAGTCAACAGCGAGAATCTGTAGTAAACATATATAATCAATGTAAGTTCAGTGAATTAAATCCCTTTGATGAGTCTGCCTGGTATTATACTTCACCATCCTTAACTGCATAACGATTGGTCGAACCTACCCTAGCTGGGTACATCACAGAATGGCATTTGTACTCGTATGTATAGTCCATCCAAGAATGATTGACATCAGAGCAGGCCTTGAAAGTCCAGTCGCAGCTTTATTTCTAGTTACAAAAAAGTTACTGAAAGTTTTCTGTGCTTTCATCATAGATATAGAAATAACCTAAAAATTGAACGATATTATTTAAATTAAGGAACTTTGAACATGAAAATGTTCCCAATTTTCACATACGATTACCAGCGTGTGAATCTGTATACCAGCAGTAGGTACCTTTATTATTTTTTAAAAGCTTTTATTTAGTTTCACCTGTCCCGGTGTCTGTCTGTCTGTCTGTCTGTAATCAAATCTTGCAAGTTGAATATGACACACTTCTAATCGTCCGATTGATTTGAAATTTGGCAGGTGTACATAATTCTGGTGACAATGCATCATGAAATATTTTTTATAGAAAAAAACAAAATGGCGGCTCCAAAATGGCGGATGAGTTTTGTAATTATCATCCGATTCCATTCAAAATTAGTATCTAGGTATTTTTGGGTTCGACAATGATGATTCTTCCGTCAAAATTGAAAAATTCAAGATGGCGAGTTTTGTAATTATGATCCGATTCTATTCAAAATTGGTATCTGAGGGTTTTCTGGGTCGGAAATTACGAATTTTCAAAATTGAGGAATTCAAGATGGCGGCTTCAAAATGGCGGATGAGTGTTGTTATTATAAAAGCTTGTCTTAAAAAATGATTTTTTTATTATAGCTTGTTTTCATCTTGTAGTGATACATTTTCGATCTTACGATCAATTATAGGAGCATACAGCCTGGAAATTCTTGTTTGATAACGAAAAATATCGTGGGTGATTAAATAGCACGGTCCTTTTCAATGTTCAATATGAATATTTGCTAAACCGAAAAAATTTAGTTGATAATTTGAAGCGTGTTACTGCAAAGTGAATGGATTTTGGAAATTTGTAATAGATATCAAGACAGAAACAAAACTTAACCAATGGATCTATTTAATATATGAAGAATTTTGTCATGACATTTTAACGTTCAATATTTGTGAACAATGAAGGTGTAAAATATGAAATATGAAAAATATAAATATTCCTATTATTCTATTTCCATGTTATTTTTTCCTCATCTGGGCAGAACTCGTCATGTTCATAATGAAAGGTTTTGTCAGCAATATATCATAACATTACTTATATTTTAACTAAACTTCTCTCATTTCTTTTTCTACTTGCTCTGTGCAGGCTTTTCATTTTTTAGCTGTTCACTCTTCAAGAGCCTCATTTCAAAGATATTTATTTCACTTGCTCAATTTTTTGCCAAATTTGTTCGAAACATTATTGACAGAACAAAATGTCAGTGTTACACCAACCTGAATTCTGCAACTCAAAATATTACTGAATGGAAATTACCAACATTATTTCGATTTTCCAAAGCCCCCCGAGATGTCAATCATTCTTGGATGGACTATACAGTGGCTTTATACAGGACAGTGGCGACAAATGCGACAATAGACGTTCACGTTTTGATTGATGCTTTCGACCACTAATGGCGGATTTCCATTGTTTTGTGGTCATGTCATAGTGACAAAAAGCTCAAGATCGAGTCAAATATCAAACAGTACGACACTCAAATGTAAACAAATATTCGCCATGTTTGTGCAAAAACGTGTTCTATGACCCTATTGTCGCCACTATCTTGTATGTAATGTGTAATGAAAGTCTTACCTATCCTTTCGAAAGATGTCGCACATTGTGTTTGCACTGATTATATTTTGTTTGGATCGACCAACCTGAGAATATTAGCTAAGTTCCGTTTCTCCATTTCAGGTGGCGCTTTTCACAATTTATGACAGATTGTTATTAGTAATTGCAAATATTCGAATTTATTCTGGTGAACGTCTCAATAGTCGATAATTTTGTCAAACAATAATTTGTGAATATAATCTTAAAATTTTGATTCATATCAGTATAAAGGAGGGTTTTATAAGACTTTCATCATATAAAAATTTCATCCTATGGTCATGTCATAATTGACCTTAGCAGATCAGCTGTTGATAAATCAATCGAATCGACCAAGGGAAAAAAGTCCGAAATGAGAAGTATGATATTGCGGCGCGTCCACGAAACATTTCTAATATTTTCGATTTGGTCGAACGTCAATCCATTCAAAAATTGACGAGAGTTAACACCGCATTATTCTAGACATCTTAACCTTTCCTCAGAACATAGATGCTTAGAATACCTGGTGTTGGCATTGATTAGATTTTGTTTAATACTTTCCTGTCGATCAAAAATCTGAGCCGGGGTCCTACTTTTCATTTCTCCCGAACGCAGTAGCGCCACGACCGCGAAATATTGCGCATTATTCCGGAAGTAGCACCAGTATTGAAATCTGGACTGCCGTTTCGATCTACAAATTTTGGTCACGATTTTCAGTGAGGAGTCGTTACACCAGGTTTTCTATGCATCTATCTCAGAACTTATATACATCAGAATGTCAAGAATAGAAACGGAAATTATTGCTTGAAAGAACTATCGACTATTAACACAACGCGTTCACTAAAATAAATTCGAATATGTATTCGAAATAACTTATAAATATGAGTCATAATTTGTGAATAGCGCCACCTGAAGTGGAAAGAACGAAACTTTTCTTATATTCTTTGGCGTAAAAAAATATTATTAGTGCTTACACCATTTATCTAGACATCTTAATTGCGGCCAATAAGTACACAATGTGCAATTTATTATCAAATTTCTCTTAGCGGATTCCCCCTACTTTCCTTGATATCCTACTTCGAGCCACTTCCCCTCAACCGCACATACGCACTACTTTTCGTTGGAGCTAGACAAAATTCACCATACAGATTTAAATTGAAGGATCCGATTATAGGTATCGAATTACATGATTTGGGTATCCGGTATACACATGGTACCTACATCCTCAACGAACCCCAACGGAATGAGCACAAGAACGAAAGAGTATTTGATTGAAAAAGTAAATTACTGATCTTTCCTTGATGAATTTATAGTATATTGAATACAATCAAATTCAATGGATATGGGAAACGTCACATGAACAACTTGATACACATGCAATATGTACAGGGTGGTGCAACATGAACTAAAACTTTTCAACCCGAAGAGATAGAGAAAAATGAACGACACCTTATAGTCCTCTTTTTTCGAGAAACTGATAATGCCACTAACTGCATTCCTCTATCTTCCCTCGTTTTCGAGTTATAGGCCAAAATTGAAATTTGGGCGATTTCAACTTTGGTCATTATCTCCGTTTCTGTTTATGCTATGATGTTGAAATGAAAACATTATACAGGCACTTTTCTGATAGCAATCCAGTGGCGTACTCTGATTTTTTCTAAGAGGTTTATTTGCTGAGTTATAACATAAAGTTGTGTTTTTTCTTATAGAAACAGTAGTTCGAAATGACTTTGAAAGCATCGCCATTTTTTTTCCATTTCAGAAATGTATCATATGTCATACATCGCCCTCAGATATTAGATATCATGAAAAATATGGAATTCAAATTATTGAGTATTAAGTAGGCTGAATCATAGAACTATGTGTCTCTACGTATGGTGTGATTATTATTTCACGGTTGAATCGTTGGCGTTATGAAAATATTCGAAAAACATGGTATGTTAAATGTTTTATTTCAGCTCATAGCTCATGAGAATAAGGGGAACAAATTCAAACCATACAAGTATCGTGAAGTTCAATAACTGACAGTTGTTTCAAACA
This sequence comes from Adalia bipunctata, assembly GCA_910592335.1. NCBI lineage: Eukaryota > Metazoa > Arthropoda > Insecta > Coleoptera > Coccinellidae > Adalia > Adalia bipunctata. The sequence continues at coordinate 29,924,970 of OU342951.1, forward strand.
GAGATCACACCATCAAGTATGTGAACTGTGAAATAATAATAACATCATGCGTAGAGAAACATAATTCTATGATTCAGCCTACTTAATACTCAATAATTTGAATTCCATATACAAACCATATTTTTCATAATATCTTAATATAACGAATCTGAGGGCGATGCATAACATATGATACACTTCTGAAATGAAAAAAATGGCGATTCTTTCTGAGTTATTTCAAACTACTGTTTCCATGAGAAAAAACAGAACTTTATGTTATAACTCAGCAAAAAACCTCTTAGAAAAAATCAGAATACGCCACTGGATTGCTATCAGAAAAGTGCCTGTATAATGTTTTTATTTCAGCATCCTAGCATAAACAGAAACGGAGATTATGACCAAAGTTGAAATCGCCCAAATTTCAATTTTGGCCTATAACTCGGAAACGAAGGAAGATAGAGGAATGCAGTTAATGGCATTATCAGTTTCTCGAAAAAAGAGGACTATAAGGTGCCATTCATTTTTCTCCATCTCCTCGGGTTAAAAAGTTTTAGTTCATGTAGCACCAATTTTGCCCACCCTGTACAGGGTGCTACTTTAGTGCGAAAGTTATTGGGAGTGATCTATCGAGAATTAAATCTGTGCGTTTTGTAATTTTCCTGAATGTTAGCATCTCTGCTTCTTAAACTGGATATTTGTTGAGGCAATCAGCTTCTATAATACCCTCAACAGGAGAATATTCGACCTCGAAGTCTTGCTGCGATAGGAAATATGGGAGGTCTCCAAGTTCCTATTCTTTTCTCGATTTCATGCATGTTAATTTTCTTCAAAAGTTTATGGTCTGAAGAAAAAATATCTACTGATCAATTTCTGTTGCCGATATTTTACCCAATCAGTGCTTTTGAAAAAAATACCACTGGTTTTTTTTCTCCGTTTTCTTGTAAACTTTTTAGTACTCTTCCTATACCCATCGAACTTGCATGGGTGCAAAAGCTAATGTGGAGGAGTTATTCGATGGCACTCTGTCGGATACTTTAGATTGATTTCCTGTAATGGTCTCACTTCGAATTTGAATGAAACAGAGAGACCGGTGTTTTCTATAAAGGGATTGGAGCGCAGTGAGGTGAAGTTTTTGGGTGTTTGGTTAGAAACGAGATTTACGTGGTCTATGTACATGCCGGCTCTTTGTTCGAGACTGGTTGTTAAATTTTTTGTTTCGCGTTGTTAATCGGTTCTGTGTCAAAAAGCATGCTAAGCATAGCTTATTATCATTAAGTTAAACTCACTTGAGATATCTGCAGCTACTCTCTTCGGGGATGTTGTAGTATATTCGGGTATGTGTTCAGGTTCCAATAGAAAGCTGTTCGTGTTGTTGGAGGTCTGACTTTAGAGAATTTCAACAGCTCTATTAGTACACCTACTCTTCCGGCCCTGTTCGTAAATAAACTGTTGATGTATGCTCGTGAAATGTTATATTCCTGTAAAATGAATGGTTGGGGATATCCATGCCCATACATGGAACGGAATTTCGTTTTTTCTTCCTTTAGCGTGATTGGGGAAATTGTAGGTTGCACCTGATTTCCTTTCAACGAGATTTTACAGACACCTACAAATTTAAGAGAGCTACCCCTGAATGATTTTAAGCGAGATATGAAAAAATGTTTGGGTGTAATTGTCTTATATGAAACTAATGATTATTTGCGTTAGATTTTAGATATCTTTCGTAGAATGTACCAATTCGAAGTGATTCGTGTAAAAACATTAATCAATTCTGTACCATCATGAATAAAGCTACCTTACCTACTTAGCGATGAATTTCTCCATGAGTGTGTTCACCTCCATATTGAATAAGGGGGGCTGGTGAACTTTTTCGCTTGGCGGAGGACCGTACAGCTTTTGTCATGGTGATTGCCAACGTCGGGGGGGATCAGGCAGGGCACAAAAGAAAGAAGGAGAATGAAACACACTATAAAATGTTTTTATTCTATTGGCTATCGATTACGGCGTCACACCATCATCAGGCCACCTGAAATACCAACATCGTTCACACATAAACAAAATCTAAAAAACTATTATTAACATGAATTGGACAAGCCCAAAGCAATGATCAGTTCTTGATCTGGATGAGAATATTGGAATATTCCTTCTTTCATTTCTTCATTTTTAAGGTTAGGTCAGAGGTATGCTCACCGTCTTTGTATAACTGTCCAGAAGAGAGCAAATATAAATTAGATGGTGGTTTTCTTAAAATTTCCCGATATGATTCCACAATTGTGTAGACTCTGCAAGTTTTCATTTCATAAGGCAATTTCTATTTTTGTTTTTGGCTAATGCTGTACAAATCTTCAGGAGGAATATCGGAAATAAGGCATGGAAGTGGGGAAAGTGGCAGTCGGTACGTCGTTGTAATGCAGGAGGCGGGATGTTTGAATTGATCGAAGGGGTATCTATCATCTTGAAAATGTTCATGCTCCCATTGAAATCTGAGAGGTCGTTTAGTAAATGTTGGCTGTCCCTATGTTTGAGTATTTCGTATTGTTCAAGTATTGTCAGTTTTCTGAAGTTGTTTCCCTTGTGTATTATCTCCAAATTATCTAGTGTTGTTTAGTGGTGCTGTCCCGACAAATGATTTCCTAATGCTGAATTTGGTAGATTTTTTTATGCTCATTGAGCCTTTTTCTCATATCTCTTGTCGTCATGTCAATATAAAAGGAGGGACAGTCTGAGCATTGCAGTTGAGCAGTTGTTTCATAAATGCCACTGTGTTGGTCTTTTTCAATCTTTGATTTGTTATTGATCAGAAAGTCATCTAGAGTCCTGTGTTGTCTATTTCATCATCATCATAATCCGGACGTCGTTTGACGTGTGGTGGCAATACGAAGTTATGAACTGTTCTCATTAAGCTGGTCAATAACTCGTTCTACGGTTCTCTGCCACTGCCTTCTGTTCTGCGTGAACCTATTCGGAGATTCCATACTTGTATTAAGAGGGGTCTATACCGTTCGACATTCAGTTCAGAACGCGATTCGGGATTTCTCAGGATAGAGACCATCGATTTATATGAGGATTTCACTATTATTCAATTTGAAGGGGTTTTCAAGTGGGAAAGTTCTAAATTTTTTTTTCGTCAAGTGAAAAAAAAATCATGTTTTTTTTCGACGGAAAAAAAAAGTTATGAACTTTCCCACTTGAAGAACTATTCAAATCGAATAATAGTGAAGACCCCATATAAATTGGTGGTCCCTATGGTGAGAAATCCCGAATCGCGTTTTGAACTGAACGTCGAACGGTATAGACCCCTTTTAAGCAACTGGGTTATAGTACCTCCACTCCATCCCTTCAAAACTATACGCATCACATACTCACTGTATATAATGTTATGGATGTGATTGTTCGAATTTGAATTTTTTTATTAACTTCAATTAGATCCAAAAACAATTTTTCTGAAAAAAAATGTTGAATTTTGTTAGCCGGCGACTGTTATCTCAATTGAGAGTTCTCTGATTTGGAATAATCTACTTCTTGAATTTTAAATTTAATGATTTTAATCAATGAAAATTGAAAATGAACATATACAACAAAATCCTACTATCTTTTCCTAATTATTAACTAAATTTTTTATACCCATTTAGAGTGTAGACTAGGCCTTAATTCTTCCATCATTCATATCATTATATGCCAACCTGCCCACTTCAATCTTGAATTCTATGGTTCTGGTCCTAACCTCTTATTTGATTATGTTCGTCCAGTTCAAGCTTCAAGTTATGTACTTGTAATGTTTATTTACAACTCCAGAATTCAGTTTACCACTATAGATTTTCACCTATATCAAAATTTCTTCAGATTTGCATTTCGGTAAGTTTTATCTTCTCATTCCAATAGACCTTTCCAGAATTACCTGTGCAGGTGAAAGTTGCGCGCGTCACCTGTGGGCTGAGAATGAATATTATTGGTCGTCAAAATTTCCCTCCACAAATCGTTGACATTTGACAATTGATATTATTTTTTTACGCAGTCGACGTTTTGGATGTGGATGTTATTTGCTTGATTGTTTATCGAAAATCAAAATTTTAGTATGCCTCAACAATGTTGTGTTACTAATGCCGGCCATACACGTTACGGTCTACCGGAGAGGTATACCTGCGCAGGTATACCTGTGCAGGTATACCGGACGTCGGTCGTGTCTCTGCAGCTTCTTTTTTGTCTCGATCATGGTACGCTTTGTTTTTGACTTGCGATAGGCATGAATGCGTTTTATATATTTCAATAAAATATTCAAGGAAATTTTTAGTAGAATCTGTTGGTGCCATTTTTGCGTATTGATTTTTGATACAGGTGACAATACGATATCATTCACTACTCGACGTGGAGACAACTGACGGCGACAACGTTTATGACAGCAAATTACGTGACCTGCGCAGGCGACCGGTGTACAGGGTGGGCAAAATTGTTGCTATATGAACTCAAACTTTTTAACCCGAGGAGATAGAGAAAAATGAATGGCACCTTATAGTCCTCTTTTTTCAAGAAACTGATAATGCCATCAACTGTATTCCTCTATCTTCTTTCGTTTCCGAGTAATAGGCCAAAATTGAAATTTTGGCGATTTCAACTTTGGTCATTATCTCCGTTTCTGTTTATGCTAGGATGTTGGAATAAAAACATTATACAGGCACTTTTCTGATAGCAATCCAGTGGCGTAAGTTGTGTTTTTTCTTATGGAAACAGTAGTTTGAACTGTCTTAGAAAGAATCGCCTTTTTTTCCCGTTTCAGAAATGTATCATATGTTTTAGTTCATGTAGCACCAATTTTGCCCACCCTGTACATGCACACATGCACAGGCACATCGTACGGTGTCACTCAAAAATATTGATTTTCGATCTTGCACCGGTCGCCTGTACAGGTTGAGAAAACTGCACAGGTCTAATCCCACACACGCTCCGGTTGACCTGCACAGGCATGCCTGCGCAGGTATACCTCACCGGTAGACCGTAACGGTCGCCTGTACAGGTTGAAAAAACTGCACAGGTCTAATCCCACACACGCTCCGGTTGACCTGCACAGGCATGCCTGCGCAGGTATACCTCTCCGGTAGACCGTAACGTGAATGGCCGGCATTAGTGACGGTCACGGTACGATAAAACCAGTTGGATCTCATTTCATTGCTTCCCTCTCTCTCTTTCTCTTCTCTCCGTACTAAGGTTTGCACATCTTTTAAAGCTGCCCACAAGTTGCGCATGAAATATACCTGTTCCTCTATCATTCTGGTTCAGTTAACATCTTTCATCTCTGTTATACGTATTCTGGAAAGGTCTATTATCCAATTACATATTATTATTTATTTTTTTTGCACGTTTCTTTTCAGCTTCAATTCCAAATTTGCAATTGTGAACAGAAATCAACGATCTTTTTGCAAATTTTTGGAGATGATCTGCTACAGTCTCTGCGATGGTTTATAATAAACTGACTGTCTGTTGTGTAGCGACTTCTATTTATACCTTTTCCAATTTTTTTCAAAATCAAGCTTGCTTTATTATTATTATTATTATTCTTACATATAACATTTTACAATTTCCTGCTCAAATTTTACCATTTTACAAAATTTTCATTTTCATTCATCTAGAATTTGTTAATTTCCGATTAAATTATGCAAAATATGCTTTCTTTATATAAACCAACTCTTCTTACAACCATTTCGCTTAACAGGGTTGAAGGTCAGGTTGTTGGAATAAAAACCACTTCTCAGACCATTGCCAACATGTTTCGATTTTATTCTAAAATCTTCTTCAGGGCTCTAAAATAAATTACAAGATTTTTTAATTAATAACACTTATAAATAAAATGTGTTGGAACATGCAATGGGACAATACATCAGTATAACAAATGAATAAAAATCACATTAATATCTGCATATTACAATGCAAAGACAAATTCTAAATTGAAAATACGAAAATTGAGAGAAACATCCAATCTCTACAATCTAGCTAAATACTTGTCAAATCTGTTGTCCTATGCCTTCAACAAAGATGAGAGATATGTGAGAAACTCTTTCGAATTCATAGATAGTATAAAGAATATAGTCCTCCCAGATAACTATGTCCTTGTTTCTCTGGATGTAACATCTCTTCACACAAATATACTCGCAAATATACCTATTTATCTTGCCATTAAGTTGATAGAGAGTAAATGGAGTCAAATCGAGCCACATACAACCCTAACAATTTAAGACTTTTTACAGCTTTTCAATTTCTGCGTTGAGAACAGTTTTTTCGTCTTTAACGGAAAAAACTATAAACAGATTTTTGGACTGGGGATAGGAAATTGTCTTGCTCCTGTAGTGGCTGACATCGTCATGGTAGAGGTTCAGAAGATTGCTCTGGGCCGACTTTCTTTCTGCATACCTATTTTACAAAGATACGTAGATGATATCTGAACGTCGATACCGGACGATATATATATACAGGGTGTCCCACTAGTGCCGCAGCGGACGATATACGCGTAACGGACTGCGTTTTGCAAAATTTTTTGATGCAGACTTGATATACTACAAGAAGAGCACAACCTAAAAATATTTTCGAATATATAGGGTGGCCCACAGAAGAGTAATAGCGGGTGACTTTGTTTTTTCAAATGGGACACCCTATATTCAATATTCTTTTTCAATTTTCTGAAACTTTCTGCATGCTTCCGTATACTTTTCACATATTTTTATTCGACAGTTTTCGAAATATTGACCATTTTGACAAAAAAATGATACTTGTAGAGGCTATGTTATACAATTATATTTCACGAACCCTTGCACATACCCATAACAATTTTATATGGATCGAAAGACAAGACTTCAAAGTATCACACCCAGCTTTAATAAAGCATCTCCAGCATACAGAGTGTCCACAAAAAGACTATCAACATGACGAATTTCAAATCGATTTTTCTTCATTTTTTCAAATGCAATGCATATAATTTGTTTTTATCATTGTAATCACCATTCATTTTACTTCTTTTTGTCGAATACATGATATGCATATCTCTAACGGAATAGGATTTTTCAGAGTTTTTCCTCGAAATTCACATTTACTTTCGAATTCAAAGAGCAGATTTGGCTTTTCTGTGGTTATTGGGAACTGTCACATTATTCTATTCATCATTGCAGCTTCAATTCAAATCATCATAGTTTTTACGGATTGGATGGATACTCACACAATGATGTAAAAATTCAAAAAATACCAATGAGTTTGAATGTACAAGTTATGAATGCTTCAAAAAAACGAGTTTCGAAACTTGCCCGTTCTGGCCGTTCTTATCCTTATACAACTTTCTTCGGAAAAATAATATTCATAAGTTTAACAGATAGATTTTTCGTTCCAGTAAATTATCAAGATGAAAATACTTTGTCGGGTTTGGGAACGTTATTAAAAGAAACCACTTTGTGTGATGGCCAACGTTTCGCAAAATTTATTATTGCATCATCAGGGCTCTAGAAAAACAACTAAAAGTCAGAAAACTACATCACAACCAAACAATTGATACAACCTTCAACCAACAGAAAACCAAGAGGAGTACAACCATTTAAAACAGAAATATAAACATGGACAACACATATAAAAAGGGTTTTTTTCCCCCTGAATGATATAAATTTAAATAACATGAATATAAATAGAAAAATATAAAAATATAAAAAAAGTAGAAAATACAAAATAGATTTCTCTCAAAATACTCACATTCACAGTTGTGCTTTCTTTGGTCTATTAGAATATCACAGTCAAAAATAAAATAGCAAAATAACATAATGGGTACCATAAAATTCATCGAAAATATCAGGGTAACAGACATCCAGGAGAGATGAACAAATCGAATAATGATCTGTCATACGTATCAGTCTAACAAAAAGCAACAACACAGGAGTGACAACATGTTTGAAATAATTCAGGTGTTCAATCTTCCTAGCAAATTAAAATATGAGGAACTAAGTCCATCAATGTCAGATCTTTTGTTGACAGAATTAGGCTCTTTTTTTATACAAATCATCTCATGTAATAATCTTTTTTTATAATTGGATTGTGATGCTAAAATTTTTACTTCACTAAAGTTAAAATCATGTCCAGTATCTTTTTTATGTTCGACCAAAGCAGTTGGATTTTTTTTTTAAATTAATCCTTAGATGCGACTTCGCTTTTCGATTTTATGGTACCCATTATGTTATTTTGCTATTTTATTTTTGACTGTGATATTCTAATAGACCAAAGAAAGCACAACTGTGAATGTGAGTATTTTGAGAGAAATCTATTTTGTATTTTCTACTTTTTTTATATTTTTCTATTTATATTCATGTTATTTAAATTTATATCATTCAGGGGGAAAAACCCTTTTTATATGTGTTGTCCATGTTTATATTTCTGTTTTAAATGGTTGTACTCCTCTTGGTTTTCTGTTGGTTGAAGGTTGTATCAATTGTTTTGTTGTGATGTAGTTTTCTGACTTTTAGTTGTTTTTCTAGAGCCCTGATGATGCAATAATAAATTTTGCGAAACGTTGGCCATCACACAAAGTGGTTTCTTTTAATAACGTTCCCAAACCCAACAAAGTATTTTCATCTTGATTCATAGGTTTCCCAGGCACGCACGCAGATCTTCAAGCTTGCAAGCTCAAAGCTTGTTTGAAATTTTTGGAAGATTCGACGTTCCAAGTAGAAACATAGAGAATTATCATAAATGTATTCTGAAAAATTTGTACAGAAAGCAAGTTTCTGTCTTCAGTTACTGATTTCATCACATTTTTGAGTAGATACATCGAAACTTTAAAGTTCCTCATTTCGCTATAATATGAATTGAAGCTTCAATGATGATAATTCTGAGTGGAATAATTTGACAGTTCTCAATAACCACAGAAAAGCCAAATCTGCTATTTGATTTCGAAGGTATATGTGAATTTTAGGGAAACATTTCGAAAAAGCGCTTAAAAATCCTATTCCGTTAGAGATATGCATATCATGTATTCGACAAAAAATGAAGTAAAATGAATGGTGATTACAATGGTGAAAAAAAATTATATGCATTGCATTTGAAAAAATGAAGAAAAATCGATTTGAAATTCGTCATGTTGATAGTCTTTTTGTGGACACTCTGTATGCTGGAGATGCTTTATTATAGCTGGGTAGGATACTTTGAAGTCTTGTCTTTCAATCCATATAAAACTGTTATTGGTATGTGCAAGGGTTCGTGAAATATAATTGGATAACATAGGCTCTACAAGTATCATTTTTTTGTCAAAATGGCCAATATTTCGAAAACTGTCGAATAAAAATATGTAAAAAGCATACGAAAGCATGCAGAAAGTTTCAGAGAATTGAAAAACACTATTGAATATAGGGTGTCCCATTTGAAAAAACAAAGTCACCCGCCTTTCCTCTTTTGTGGGTCACCCGATATATTCGAAAATATTTTTAGGTTGTGCTCTTCTTGTAGTTTATCAAGTCTGCATCGAAAAATTTCGCCAAACTCAATCCGTTACGCGTATATCGTCCGCTGCGGCACTACTGGGACACCCTGTATATATATATATATATATATATATATATATATATATATATATATATATATATATATATATATATTTTTTATATATATATATATATATATATATATATATATATATATATATATAAGTATGCCAAACTATAACTTCGGGGACATTTATCGTATATAGAAACATTTTATACTGTCCTCGAAATGATAGTTTTATGCACCATATATAGCAATATAAAATCTGTATAAACTTATATACTGTCCTCAAAGTTATAATTTCGTGCTCCATATAAAAATGTATATACTGTCCCCATAATAATACTTTGGTAAACAAATAAACTTTTTATACTGTCCTCGAAATCATACTTTTGTGAATCGTATAAAATCGTATAAATGTATATACTGTCCCCGAAGTTTTCGTATATCATAGGATCTCTCACATCATTATTATGTTGCTTTGCTTCGACTGAAATTTCTATTTTTCATATGATACGTATCGTGAAGGTCTCATCTCAAGGAAGGGTTGGCATTATATAGAAAGGTGAATTCTTATTGGTTTTATGCTTATGTATTTGATTTAAATGATAATGAATGGATTTTATAATTAAATTTTCCTTGGAAGGAGGTCATGAAAAAAAGAATGGATTTTGATTGTCTAGTAAAATGGCATCGATCATTATTCTTAGGTTAAAAATGAATGTGTATGGTCTCTATAGTACCCCTAAAATTTCAATATGATTGTCTGGATGTAACTACATATTTCGTGAATTGCAAGATCTTGACTCATTTCTTCGAAACTGCGACACTTCAACCGATGCACAGAAAGGTCAATAACTGTTATCTATACTTTTCTATTCTAATATTATAAAGAGGAAAGATTTGTATTTTTGTGTTTGATACGACTTGGCTCAAAAACTACTAGACCGATTTCAGAAATTCTTTCATCCTTAGAAAGCTACATTATCTCTGGCTATACTTTCCACCTACTATAACTTCAATAATTACAGAAAAGACATAATCAGCTATTTTCACGTGCGCTGCAAAAACCGTAAGACTTACGTGGACACAATGTCTGACGGAAATGTTCCTCTCAAATAGTTCTACAAAAAACTCCGCGATAGCATATAAAGGGTACAGGGGAAAAACCGGCCAAGTCACTTTCTGTTACTTTCGATCTAGAGCCATTTGTATGTTTTATATTCATTGTTGTGAGGGCATGTTTCAGACAATTGTTCAACTATGAATGGGAATTGATTTGTTGATATAACAAGTTGGAACTCTAAAGTGCCAATGTCGAGTGATTTAGCCGATTATTTTCGTGTACCGCATGGTCTTGGGCTGGTTTTCCCTCTGCATATGATATTTTTGATCGTTTGTCATAGCTTACATAACCGATTTTTCCCATGTTTGATATAATTAAAAGAAAGATCCTTCGATTGGCTATAATTTGCGCGCCTTATCTCAAATCTTGCCAATGAATGACTTAGCTGGTTTTTCCCCTGTACCCTTCATATATTATCTATCTCTCAAGATTCCCTTGCTGCCACCTGTTTATGGTAATCAGATGTTCTCCAAAATTATGCATTATTTGGGAGTGCGTTTTTTTGAATAGGGTTGGATCCTTATCCAACTTGATATGTTATTTATCCCCATTATTCAATTTAGAACGAAATTGCCCTTTACATTATACAATTAGTATGAGTACATCGAAAGATATGGCAGGTTAAAGTGATGAAGATGAAACCGCACGACCGGACCAAACTGAGTCTCCGTGCTAAGTAGGCGGGTAGGAGAGGGCACCGAAGTGTGCGAGGGGGACATACATATCTATAAAAGAGTAGCCGCGTGGATCAACTTTCAGACACGCGACGATTTTATAAACAGAATAAATGTTGTAGATGAACCTAGGGTAAACCCAAAAATTTTAATGAAACAAAGTTCTACCCGGACGAAGCTGGGACGGGCTGCTTGTTGATAATAAGTATGTAGAATACCTTTGAACGATAGATACCTATGGGTAACGAATGTCATTTTTTAAACATTCGCGAATGCGAATGCAAATGTCTGCTACTGACATTCGCGAATGCGAATGTAGAAATTGGCGCCAATTGTCTATGGCTTGCCGTGCGTTCAGTTTGTGATTATTTAAACATAAAAAAGTTATATACAGGGTGAATCCTGTTGAACTGAACATGCTTCCCCCAGAGGTAGAGGACACTTAGCCGGTTCCAAAAATACCCCACGTGTTGAGTCTCTAGTCACTTGTTTGGATTATACAGGGCGATTTCAGGTTTTGGGTCATATTTTCAAAATGCTGTATTGGACGAACGAATAATCACAAATCCACCAAATTTGGTACGTAGGAGGACTGTATCAATCCCCATATAGCTGAGTTAACAGATTATCAGTTTCCAGGACCGGACTCTATTTTTCTGATATTATCGGAATTTATAAAGAAAATCATCCAGTAGATGAAAAAGTCAATAAACCTGTCATGGCAGCTCAAAGTACACTGAATACTCTTCAATAAAGAGTAATAAAATCACGTGGCACACCTACAGATTTAGAGAAAAAACATATTGAATATGCGTACTCGGAGATAAAATTTTTTTGGACGGCCTATTTCACAAAGAAAATCATACCCAGATGTATCAAAAGTTGACGACAGGAGAATATTATCAGATTAAATTCTCTCGATATTCAAGTATTCCAATATTTAGGTAATTTGTGGGGTACTTTTGGAACCGGCTAAGTGTTCTCTACCTCTGTGGGAAGCATGTACAGTTCAACAGGATTCACCCTGTATAAAGACTGATGTTTCATAGTTTTTTTCTCATATTCAAATTCGCAAAACATTCGCAGTAATTTTGTGGATGCGAATGCATATACGAATATCCAAACATATGCGAATATCCGCGAATGCGAATGCGAATATTTGTTACAACTCTACTATGGACTATAATATTGATCACGTAAAGTGGAAAATTAATTAGTGATGGTCGATATTGAAGCGATTTATAAATGGATTTATAATTGTTACTATTATTGAGCATTGTCCATATCTATAAATGGTGTTAAGAATCCATATGTTTCATCAAGATTTGTGACATTCATAAATCACGTATGAGCGAAAAATCACTAGTAATTTATGGTATATTAGACTTTAGTCTGAGTAGAGAATGTCTATTCATTTTGAAACGTCATCAATTTGTTCGTGGAACTTGAAATTGTGATTATTTCACGAATTATTATTTTCGAAAGTCGTCGGCAAAAATGAATATTCTACTCGCATTAAATGGCTATTATTCCGAGAACCAGAGAATATCAATAGAAAATTGATCAGAGAATGCTTTGAAATGTCATGTGAAAAGTCGGCAATTTGTGCGAGAAACTAAAAGTAGTGATCATTCGAAAAATAATTATTCAAAAGTATTATGGCACTTATCAGCCATTCCAATTTCTCTGTATATGATTTTTATTATACTGATAACTCTTCAGCTTGTATAGCTTGTGCGAGATAGGAGAATAAGTTGTATTCTGTGCAGGCACAACATTTTACGCACAACACGGTTAATTTTTGACCGTCTGACTAAAAAATTTTTCTCCTAGTTTTGGGTTTGAACTCGGACCTCCCTAGATCTAGATTAACGTCCGAACCTAGCGGCAAGCGGCACACTAATATGTCAAAGATGCCAACCTCAGTCAGGAAAATTATTGAATAATATTATTTCTATATTGACTATATCGACATGTCAATCTGAATCAGAATGTTTCCAGAGTCGATAAATATAAATAGAAACACAATAATTATTCCAATCGATCCATTTTCCAATTGCGTGGTGGCGGCAAATTTCAAACAGAGTCAACAAACAAGTGCTACGGCCTCATTCGTATCTGTCAATTTTTTATTAAAAGCTCATTTTTGACCGTCTGACTAAAAAAAATTCCCAGCCTCGAGATTGAACTTGGACTCCCGGATGTTGGTATATTGTCCTTCCTTCTAGGCTAGTGGCTAGTGGTAATCGTGTCAAGTTGCTAAAAGATTCGTTTGAATACTAAGTTTTAATATTGTAACGTTTTCCTCGTTATTAAAACGTCCGGGATAATTAAACTATTTATTTACACTACTTATAACACTAATGATTAACAACTAATGAACTCATTCTAACAAAAGTCTGTACAATTTATTTCTACTGATTTATATGCACTACAAATTTATTTTCACTCGGCGCTCGTCTCTAACTGAATGAATCTCTCATCGTCGATGGGCCCCTTATATGCATAACGCCGATTGTTTCTCGCTAAGTCCGGACCCGTCTAGAAACTTCGCGAAACATTCGCGGCCTCTATGACGCCACGCGTTTCCAGAAACTTCTCGATCGAGCCGTAGCGCACAGGGCCGTACTTGTCACACTGTCCCCTCCTTAAGCCTGTTCTGTCCCAGAACAGATCGCATGGATTCTTCAGAGGGCCGTGGCGAAATCTGCAGTCGGCTCCTTCTCTACAGTAGCCCCTTTGATGGAAATAGCATTCTATAGTTTTGCCGGGGAGCTCGACACGATTTGGGTGGAAACTGCATACTAGGATCTGTATACCTGCCGTCTGGAAAATTACTTCAATCATGCTTCGTACTACCCTCCAATTCAGTAGATCCACTCCACAACCAAGCTTGGGAACTGCTAGTTTCCTAACGCCGGAACGCTGAAGGTCTTCTTTCAAGCCATGCAGCGAGGTCCATAGGTTCTGGTAGGTGGGCTTCTGGAAAGAGTTCTGCTTGGTAACCAAATAGTAAATGAACCGACCCTCGGACTTCAATCTTAAACATTTCCCGACTCTGGGCTGCTGTCCCATTAGTTCCTCTTGCTGACCAAATTTGTTTTTGAATACTCTTGCTACTCCCCTACTCATACGTAGATCAGCTGCTACACAATGAGCAAGCGAGTATTCCTCGGGGACTGTAAACAGGTCCTGATGAACTTCCTGTGTGACGCCAAACCTTGCGATGCGTGTTCCCCCATAGGTGTTCATGAATTTTTGGAATTCGCAGCTTTCCCTTGCCGGAACCTCGACGAGACGTACTTCTTCTTCATCCTGCGTGGACGCATACGGAGCCAATCGGTTGAAATGGACGACTTTCGGTTTTCCTCTGGGAAGCTTCCGTATTCGGTAAACTACATCATTTATTCTCTTCACAACTTCGTACGGTCCTTCCCAATGTCTCTGCAGCTTCGGTGAAAAACCTTTTCTTCTTTGTGGGTTATACAACCATACCAGATCTCCTGCGGTAAACCCACCTTCAATGGCCTTGATGTCATAGCGCATTTTCATCCGGTCACTTGCTTGCTGCATTTGATTACGCACCTTATCATGGATGTAGTCTAGCTTGCTTCTGAGATTACTAACGTAGTCCTCCCCAGCTACATCTTCTCCAGGCTTACACCCAAACTCGAGGTCGCAAGGTAATCTTATTTCTCGGCCAAACATTATATTGGATGGAGTCTCCTTGGTAGATTCTTGAACCGAAGATCTATAGGCCATCGTGAATAAATGCAAGTATTCATCCCAGTCCCTTTGATGGTCAGAGACAACTTTGGCCAAGTGTTTTCCCATAGTCCGGTTCATTCGTTCTACCATGCCGTCTGACTGAGGATGCAGAGGTGTAGTTCTTGTCTTACGTATCCCCAATGTTTTGCAAACTTCCTGGAATAACTTCGATTCGAAGTTTCGGCCTTGATCACAATGCAGCTCAAGGGGGATTCCAAATCTGCAGAAGAACTCTTTCACCAGTTTGTCAGCTACTGTACTTGCCTCTTGGTTAGGAATACCGTACGCTTCCACCCATTTGGTAAAGTAGTCCATCGCTACCAAAATGTACTTATTTCCATTGCCTGTTTCTGGAAAAGGGCCTGCGATGTCGATAGCTACTCGTTCCATGGGGGATCCGACGTTATACTGCTTCATTGGTGCCTTTCCTTTACCGTAGGGTCCGTTGGCCGCAGCACAAACTTTACATTTTCTACACCAATCCTTAACGTCCTTCTTACAATTGATCCAATGAAATCGCTGCCTTACCTTCTCCAGAGTCTTAGTAATCCCAAAATGGCCACCCGAAGTTCCATTATGTAGTCTGGTCAAAATGTCCGTTACCCTACTCTTGGGCACAATTAACTGAAGCCTCTGCTGAGATCCATCTTCATTTTCCCAACAACGTTTCAGAAGACCTTCATCAATCTTCAACGTTTCCCATTGGGCCCAATACGACTTGACATTTTGGCTCAGTCTGGATACTTCTTCCCAAGAAGGTCGTCTGCCACTCTTCTTCCAACTTAGGATTACTCTCAGATCTGGATCCTCCTCCTGTGCTCGTCGAATTTCTGATGGTAGCCAGTCATCTTCTATCACAGTGGTCTGCCTCAAATTGGCCTTATCTTCCACACGAGAGCAGTGGCTGCCATTATCGGGGCAAGGACTTTTTGTCAAATCTTCGGACGTGATTCTACGGATTATCACGTCAGAGGCATTTTTAACCTGGGTCGATTTATGCCCCTTATCACCAACCCTTTTTAGTTTATCTGCTGTGTCTCTTTTCCCAATCCTTGGGCCATTTCGCTTAAAATGCCCACTCTTGTTGCAATACCAGCACACAGCATCCTTTTCCTTAGCATTCAATAATTTGCTAACCTCTTCTCGGATGATTTCCTCCACAGGTCGGTCTATTTCTTGGACTCGTCCCACACGAAATTGTCCTCTATGCGACGCCTGTTTCGCTGCCTCAAATTCTAGAGCTTGAGCCAAGGCATCATCAATGGTCTTAGGGCGTGCAAGTCTCAAGGCTTGTTGAGTTTCGCTGTCCTTGATCCCGTCGACAAACGTCTGGATTGATAGCAGTTCGAGGAAGCTCTCTGGAGCTGATGGATAAGCCAGCCTCACTAATCTGGCGACATCGGCCTCGAACTGCTGGAGGCTTTCTCCTGATTTCTGCACCCGGTTCCTTATTTGAGCATGATAAACTTGCTGTAGGTGAGCATCGCCATATCTCATCTGAAGTTTGGATGTTAAAACTTCATAACAGGCCTGTTGACTCTCCGGAATTGTCTGCAGAATGTTAAGTGCATCTCCTCGAAGAGCTATTATTAATGCTGTGGCTTTTTCGTTGTCGCTCCAACTGTTTGCCAACGCAGCAGCTTCAAATTGTTTTTGATATGTCGACCAAGGAACTTTTCCATCAAATGTAGGTGGCTTGATCTTCATTTTACCACTTTCTGTGTTGTTTTCCGATTTCACGAAGCTATAGGATGGTGAAGCTTGAGTTTCTTTTCTATTTGACGTTCTCTTCAGGGACTCTATCAACTTGGCATGCTGTTCAATTATTCCTGATATTTCCTCGAATTTTTCATTGACTTCTTCAAATTTTTCGTCAACCTTATCAACTACTCCTTCAATTTTTTCGTCAACCTTATCAAATTTTTCATTGACTTCATCTATTATTACTTCCTTGATAGCTTCCATTCTCTCATCCAATGTACTTGCAATTTGACTCACCAATTGTCCATTGTTTTCCTCCACCTTATTCTCCATTTTATCCATTTTTTCCTCCACCTTATTTTCCATTTTATCCATTTTCAAGCTCATTTCTCGAGAATTCTCTTCCATTTTCAAGCTCATTTGTTCGAAGGCTTGCTTGAAAAATTCCATACTCGCCTGGTCCATTTTCTCCTTTTGCGATCTTGTTATCGGCATTCAAAACTACCCCACACCTGACACCAATGTAACGTTTTCTTCGTTATTAAAACGTCCGGGATAATTAAACTATTTATTTACACTACTTATAACACTAATGATTAACAACTAATGAACTCATTCTAACAAAAGTCTGTACAATTTATTTCTACTGATTTATATGCACTACAAATTTATTTTCACTCGGCGCTCGTCTCTAACTGAATGAATCTCTCATCGTCGATGGGCCCCTTATATGCATAACGCCGATTGTTTCTCGCTAAGTCCGGACCCGTCTAGAAACTTCGCGAAACATTCGCGGCCTCTATGACGCCACGCGTTTCCAGAAACTTCTCGATCGAGCCGTAGCGCACAGGGCCGTACTTGTCACAATATTAATAATAAGTCGAAATATCTTATAATCAATAGCTGAGTGACGACTCAAGTTGACGGGAATATACGGAATCCTATTATTACAGCCATCTATCTGATAACATCAATATGGATTATACCCCTGCCTTTCATATTCACAAAGTGAAGCCAAATCTTTGGTAAGGATCGAGTTGTAGGCTTGCGTCAACTGGAAATTAAAAAATTTCGAGAAATGTATAGATTATGTTCATTTTGAAAGAAAACAAGAAAAGATATATCGAGGATGAAAATAAGTCATTTCAATATTTTCAGTTCAATTCGAAATATGAATAGGAGTTAAAAATGATATTCAGGACTTGAAGAAAACGAAATAAAGCGATCCAAACATTTCACAGGAAATTGTGAGGTGAGAGACAGAATTAGTATGTATGTATATTATTTTCATTCTTACCAATGCCCAGCTTCAGTTACCATTGGCTCATTCCCCATATAAGAATTATTAGATTTATGATTACAGCTATTTGATATATAATTCATTCGATAGTCGAATTTTTTTGACCGTCTGACAAAAAAAAATCCCAGACTTGGGATTGAACTTGGACCTCTCGTTTGGTAGTATGGTGTCCTTCCATCTATGATAGTGGTAGTCGTGTATTATAACTAATAGATATTTTATTTGAATAGCAAATTCTATATAGGAGAACGTGAAATATCTTATAATTGATAGCTGAGTAACGACTCAAGTTGACGTGAATATACGGAATCCTAACATTACAGCTATTTGATATATAATTCATTCGAATTAGAATTTTTTGACCGTCTGACAAAAAAAAAAGATTTTCGAACCTCGGGATTGAACTCGGACCTCCCGGTTAGTGGTATAACGTCCTACGTTCTAGGCTAGTCGCAGTTGTGTAACAACACTAATAGATTCGTTTGGATACCACATGTTATATAGGACAGGACGAAATATATTATAATTAATATATTAATTGATTGAATATACTAGATTTAGCGAAAAATGCATTGCGGTAATGAATCTATCTATCGGATTTCGAGGAGAAAATATGTTGAATTAGAGAAATTGTTGAAGTACTTATTGTATTATTTCCAAATTCAGTATATCGATGTTGAATTCAGCAAGTTTCCAATTTCAATAAAAACAATTAGAAATACATTTCTTATTACAAATTCTTCGATGAATCTATGAATCCATTTTCTTATTGGCGTGGTTGCGGCCAGTGTTGCCGGGTTGAAAGCGGTTGGCATGACCAAAAAATAGTAGATTTAAAAATGAAACGGTAGATATGCCCTTAGACGATATAAAATAATGCCCTTACTCTATTTGAGCCGAAAATACAGCTGTACATAGAATCCGAAATAAGAGTAAAACAAAACCCTATTTCAAATTAACAAAAAACTATCGAACAATTTAATTGAGTGCATAATACAAAATAAAAGTAGATTCAAAATTGAAAGTTAGAGGTACTCATTCAGAATCAACTTCTCTGATTTTTTGTACATATGATTCGATAACAATTGTTGGTTTTCAAATTGAAAGATTCACTCTCCATATTTTTTTTAAGTCATCACACGAACAATACCTACTATTTGTGAATAAATATTTTCAGTTTTCATTACGAACGCGGTCATAATACATAAGTAGGTATTAGGTATTGTTGGATGTATGTAGTTTCAAAACAATAAAATAATTTGGAATAGTTATACATCTACATTGCCACATTGGGAGCTCATACAACAACAGTAGGTATATCTACCGCTAAAACGCTGGACTTGGCAACAGTAGTGGAGTTGGGGCGCCAAACCTTTGACTATAGTCTAAGCGCCAAACGGCCGTCGGCGCGTCGGCCACCATCAAAGACAATATAAACAATAAACATACACGTGTGCGGTTGGTAGCAGCTGGCTTCGTTTGCGTGTTTTTTTTATTTAAAGGTCGTTCTGATACCGCATCTTCGATTTGAGACCACGAAAATATCCTATCCTAGTGAATTTATTCCACTTTGTTAATTTGTGGACTTTCCGAATTCATTGAAATCGAATCGAACTAGGCAACTAGGTATACCAAACTGTCGTGTACGAAATCAATTTCGAGAAGTACACGTTATTGGAAATCGAAAATGGAAAAAACTACACTTCCCATGTTGGTTAAGATTTTCGTGCCATGTCATTTTTGTTTTGCGGTAATGTGCCGTTTTCAATAAGATGGTCACTTCGGAAATCTCATATTATAGCGATGGTTCAAAATGAGCATATTAATTATTCATTGAACTGAATCTCGACATGATGACAATAGAATTTTGCGGAATGGGGTTGTTGCCAGGTTAAGAGAACTAACAATGTTTTAAAAAATTTTAGGATACCTACTTACCATATATCTATTAATTAATTAATATTAATTATTAGATATATGCTACTAACTATCGGGTGGAAAATTTCAGTCAAAATCTGAATTTCAATAAGCTAAATGATTTTTATTTATCGTAAACGCGTTCTTATATACCAAGTTAGTTACAATTGATAGGGATGCTATTTGAATGGCATGATTGGGCTCTAAATATTTTGGAATCTTGAGCATAGTTCAGAATTTGTGCTTATATGCTTATTAAGTACAATTCGACAGTTTCAATCACGTGGTAGAACTCCCTCTTAGTACAAATAATAATTTGTAATAAATATTTAACAATTCGTATTGGGTACATTACACCATTTTGTTTCATTGATCAAGAATTATACAAAATTAAGAACTGTATGTGAATGTAACAGATTTCCAATTGACGATGTGAGATTACGAAAATAATGAAAAAAATTTTGTAATGAGAATTTGTTATCAAATGATTCATCTTGATATTTCTAAATCAAGCCTAAGAATTAAAATATATTGAAATATAGTGTGTTTTTCTTTTCAATTTCTACATTTCATTCATAGAACATACGATGGAAGAATTTATTTCTAAAATTCTAAATCAACTTCTTCAAAGCATAAGAGTAGTTCCATTGTTCTTTTATCGAGTATCGAATAAATTGAGTAGTTACATACACTCCATTCACTTTCATAAAGTACCCCGGTTGGCCATGATTTAAGTTTATCAAATTCTTTTACTTAAAACTGACGCAGGTTGGCACTCGTGAAAGTCAAATAATTCTGAGAGATGTTGCCGATGCTATTTTCTATTTTCTCTTTTTCAACTTTGTGAATGGATTTAGTCTCTTCAAGGTTTAACTCATTAACTGTGACACAGATTTCGAACTAGGTACTACTACATTTTCATACTGGAGTATTTCAAGTTGTGCAAATGTCTTCTTTCTGTAGGCTTATTTCTTGGGAATTTTGAAAAGTGGGGAATTCCACTGTTCGCTCATAAGTATTTCTGTTGGGTTATTCGAGTTATTTCATTCTTTTTCAGAATGAACAAAGAAAAACGGACTATTCTGACCATTATTTCAGTAAAATTCCAATACTCGATTCTTGATTTCCGTACAAGAAACTAGCATAACTGTCATAACTGAATCTTCCAACCATGTTTATATACGTGAAATATTTCTGGTATTAACAGAAAATAAACGAGTTTCTTCAACAACGCCAGTTCTTGGGAATGATTGAATTCACATACCTAATATTTTCTCAAATTCATTATTTTTCCAAAAGTAAATGAACATTACGATACTACGATCTCTATGTAGGAACGACAACGTTGCGCATGTATCTGACAGGAAAATGACTATAACCTAACATTTTCAAAATATACACGGTGAAATGTGTCAGAATTTCATGACCAACCGGGATAATTCATAAAATTGAATAGAGTATACCATAGACATATTATCCTAAGTCTATGGAGTATACCTACAAAAGTTGTGTGCCGTGAGATGTCACAGATAGTGTTCTGTGAAATTTCATTGCGCACCATCATATTCGGTCTTTAATCAGTTAATAATAATTCTACTTTTGACTAAATTATATATCAAATAGCTGTAATGTTTGAATTCCATATATTCACGTGATCAATTAAAGCGGCATTCAGTTATTATATTTTGCCTTCTTTCTCCTATATAAAATTCCTATTCCAATGAAACTATTATGTAAACAAGATGATTGCCACTAGCGTTAAAGTTAGGAACTAGGATACTCGTGTCCGGAAAATCCGAGTTCAATCCCGGGGCTTGGAAGAAATTTTTTTTAGTCGGACGTTCAAAAAATTCTACTATCGAATGGGATGTACATACGTATATTCACGTCAACTTGAGTCGTCACTCAGCTATTAATTATAAGATATTACGACCACTCCTATATAAGATTTGATATCTAGATGAATCTATTTCTATTAGCAATTTTACATGATTACCAGTAGCCTAGAAGGAAGGAGACAAGATCACCAACCGGGAAGTCCAAGTTCAAATCCGAGGCTGTAAAATTTTATTTTTAGTCAGACGGTCAAAAAATTGCACTTCGAATGAATTATATCATCAAATATACTCCATTCACTTCCATAAAGTATCTCGATTAGCCCTGATTAGGTAGTTCACTGGGTTTATCAAGTTCTTTCTTTTAAAACTGACGCAATCAAGCGACATTGCCAAGTCTACTTTCTATTTAATCTTTTTTAACTTTGTAAATGGAGTAAGTTCTTCTGAGTTTTAACTGTGACTCAGGTTTCGACGTTTCGTAGAACTACTACATTTTCATACTGAAGTATTCCAAGTTGTGCAAAGAGGTATTCAAATGGCTTCTGTAGGTATTTCTTGAGAATTTTGAAAAGTGGAGAATTCCATAGGTTCGTCTGTTCCGTTCGTTTTTCTGGGTTATTCGAGTACTTTTATTCTTTTTCCGAATAAACTATCACAAAGTAACGGACTATTCTGTCCGTTATTTTTCAGTAAAATTTCAACACTCGTTTCTTGATTTCCGTTTAAGAATATAGCATAACTGAATCTTCCAACCATTTTCGTATTACGTGAAATATTTCCAGTTTCAACAGAGAAAAATTTTCTTCAGCATTCGCCAGATCTTTGAAATTACTGAATTCATATAATATATTCATTAATTACCCAAAGTAAATGAACATTTTGATAAATACGTAATTACTATGATTTTCTAGCAGAAACGACAACGTTGTGGGCGTATCTGAATATTATTTCTAACTTGAGTATAACGATATTGAATTCTCAATTATTACAATTAGAAATACATTTCTCATTACAAATTATTCGATGAATCTTCAGAATCTATGAATCAATTTTCCTATTGGCGTGGTTGCGGCCGGTGTTATCGGGTTGAAAGCGGTTGACATGACCAAAAAAATAGGTGATTTGAAAATAAAATCTAGATATGTACTATGTACAGCTGTACATAGAATCTGAAATAAGAGTAAAAGAAAGCCCTATTTTCATTCAAAAAAAAAATATCAGTTGATCTATTGCATACCTAATACAAAATAAAAGATTCAAAATAGGAAGGTAGAGGTACCTCCTTTTCAGAATCAACGGGCTCAACGGCTCCGTTTTCATTACGAACGCGGTAACAATACATAATTGGTTTTGTTTAATGTAGTGTCGAAACAAAAGAATAATTTGGAATAGTTATATCATACATATACAGTATTGCGAAAGCTTGGTTAGAAAAAAGAGTAGTTCTTTTCCTGAATCCTTGAGTCGTTAAACCCTTCATGTCAATATTGTTATACATATCTACATTGGAAGTTTCAACAATCGTCTACAATATCATGTTAATAATTTAATCATATCGTTATTATCAGCGGCAGAAAATTACGTGGGAGACGGTAGTAGTGATGTTATCATTCGAATGAAAAATAATCGATCATTCGATTATTGCAATAATCGACATCATTCGATTATTAAAATGGATCATTCGAATGAAAAATAATCGACGCAGAACTGAAATCCCGTTTTGTGCGCATGAATCGAATGATACGTCTGATCTCGAATGAAATTTAATTCGAATGATAAATCGAGCGATCGATCGAATGAAATTCAACTCGAATGATAAATCGAGCGATCACTCGAATGATACGTCTGGTCTCGAGTGAATTTTAATTCGAATGATGTAAAACACATCCTTTCAAATCGAGTGCTCGAATATTACGATTTTTGAAAAATGGGTTCGATGAATTGATTTTATGAATATTTATTTGATTTAGGTGATGATGAATGTTTTTTACTTTTTTAGAATTCACTTTCTCGCGGTATGAAGTCACAAGAAAAAGTTTTGATTTTGATTCATGGTCCTTTTTGTACCCCTTCAATATGGTTGTTCGAATATTTCAATTTCGTGAAAAGCATGGAAGTATTTATGAAGTAACTGTATTATTATATCTTTTATTTCAATATTTTCAATTTATGATTTCTGCACCTTAGTCGGGGGTTTCAATGGTTTTTTGAGAATTTTTATATTGAAAAATAATGGACAAAAAAATATTCTTCAATAAATAGAAATTTTGATGTGAGAATATAGAAATATTGAAAAGGAATAGTGGGAAAAGCGAAAACTCTGCGTATAACGCCGATACAAGCAGAAAACAGATGTTCGACCATTCGATTATTTTTAATTCGAATGATCATTCGATTATTGCAATCACTCGAATGATCATCATTCGATTATGGAAATCATTCGATTATGAACAACACTAGACGGTAGGTTTAGAACGGTATATCTAAGGCTGAAACATTGGACCCGGCAACAATGCAGTGGCGGCAAACGGCGAGTATCAAACAGAACACGTGCAGCTGCTTCGTTGGGGTGTGTTTATTTATCATAAGGTCGTACCCTCGTACCGACAGCCGACACCGCATCTTTGATTTGACACCACGAAAATTTCCTGGTGAATGTATTCCACCTTGTTAATTTATGGACCTTCCGAATTCCAACTAGGTATTATAAATAATTGTCTGGGTTCAATTTCGCCAGGTAAAAGTTCGCGTTATTGGAAATTGAATAGGGAAACAACTACACATCGCTAATTGGTTAAGATTTTCGTACCATGTCATTTCTGTTCTGCGATAATGTGCCGGTTTCAAGATGGGCACTTCGGAAATCTGATATTATGGCGATGGTTCCAAATGAGGCAAATGAGCATATCAATTAATAATAACTATTCATTGAACTGAATATCAACATGATAATAATTGAACTTTGCGGAATGGTGTAGTTATTGCAAGGTTATGAGAACTAAAAATGTTTTAGACAAAATTTATGAACTATTGGCCAATTTCAGTAAAAATCTGAATTTCAATACGCCTAATGATTTTTATATGTCGTAAACGGGTTCTTATATACCAAGTAAGTTACATACAATGAGAAGAGAACACGTCATAGTAATTACACCTTATCTAGAAAGTAGAAGTGTAAACAAATATTCATTCAAGTTGTATGGCTCTAAAGGACCCTGCACAAATCAAATGGAAAATGGATCCCAGCCCAGTCGAATTGGCTGAAATTTGGATATGTTGTAGTTTATACATTTCTGATCAATAGTCTTCATGGGCCCGAGACCTAAAAATGGACAGTTTTTTCGGTATCGAAGGTCGAAAGTTGCAACTACTAGTGCGCAATCAAAAATGAATTCCCATACAGGGTGTCCCACTAGTGCCGCAGCGGACGATATACGCGTAACGGTCCGAGTTTTGCAAAATTTTTTGATGCAGACTTGATATGCTTCTAGGAGAGCACAACCTAAAAATATTTTCGAATATATCGGGTGGCCCACAAAAGAGGAATAGCGGGTGACTTTGTTTTTTCAAATGGAACAACCTATATTCAATAGTGTTTTTCAATTCTCTGAAACTTCCTGCATGCTTTCGTATACTTTTCACATATTTTTATTCGACAGTTTTCGGAATATTGGCCATTTTGACAAAACAGTGATACTTGTAGAGGCTATGTTATCCAATTATATTTCACGAACCCTTGCACATACCAATAACAGTTTTATATTGATTGAAAGACAAGACTTCAAATTATCCTACCCAGCTATAATAAAGCATCTCCAGCATACAGAGTGTCCACAAAAAGACTATCAACATGACGAATTTCAAATCGATTTTTCTTCATTTTTTCAAATGCAATTCATATAATTTTTTTTAAACGCTCTTCGTCTGGTGATTATGACAGTCGTTTGGGAATATTATACTTTACCGACTTTATACAATATAATATTTTGAGTGTCCTTTGTTAATTCAGTTTGTGGTCAATCATAGATTGTCAATGGATTCAGAATCACTTGGTGTATTAACTCACGCAAGTACATCTCTTCGCGCCTCGACAGAGACCGGGGACCCAGACCTGAGGTCAAGATCGGTCGTCAGTCGAGCCCTGATACGAGTTCGAGACCGAATCCATTACTTGACCAAAGGCTATGCTAAGTGTCCGGTTCGCGCGGAGATCGACTTCTACGGTATCTAACTCGGGCCCCGGTCTCAGGCCTCACTGGTCTCAGTCTCCTGTCTCTGTCGCAGTGCGGACAGGCACCTTGAGGAAAGCTCATGGTTAAGAAGTGAATTCGGCCTACAGACTCTGTCTTTGCTCTCGGTCTTCGCGCGAACTGCAACCTAAGTGAGACCTGTTCAGACGTTTTTTAGAACAAGTTTCTGGTTCGGAGAAAATGACGTCATCCGACTTTTCATGTGCTCACGTTATGAATACATATCGCTTTTCGTGTATTATTCGATAAAAAATAGCTGATAGCTATAAGTTACGCGGATGAGGTTTACCTGACGAGACGAAGTAAATTTATGTGAATCTTCATATTAAGTAATAGCCATAATCAACCATTCCAAGTAAACCAAGAAAGTGTTCAGAAACTGAATAACTTATTGGATGGAAATAAAGTTCCATATGATCGAAATATTAATAGGTGTCTTCAAACTTGTGAAATCATTTCACAAGTTTGGGGACAGTGATGCAAGTTTGGGGACATCAACTTCGGGGACATTTCAAGTCCCCAAACTTGCATCACTGTCCCCAAACTTGTATTTGCTGTCCTCAAAAACTCATTTGCTGTCCCCGAAATGCTAATGTCCCCAAACTTATAGTATGACATATCTTTAAATTTTGGGGACAGTCCCCAAAGTTGCATTTTGTCCCCGAAATGATAGTTTGACATATAATATGTCCCCAAAGTGATAGTTTGGCATACTTATATATATATATATATATATATATATATATATATATATATATATATATATATATATATATATATATATATGTACGTTGCTATAGTGGGATAGTAGTCAGGTAAGTAAAGTAAAACTCTTGTTTCCTTTTACTCGAGCTTTCGATAATATATTTTTATCTTCATCAGGAGTCGCTAAAATAAATCAACAGTCAATATCAATGATGAATCATACAAAGTGTTACTTACGAAAATGAGTAAATCACAATAAGATGTTTAAAATTAATTAAAAATTCAATCATTACAGGAAAATTCGCATCTGGCAGCAAACAGGAATCAATTAAGACAATTTAGAGGTTAAATTTACACTTCAATGGTCGGTCACAGAAAAAGAACACAGAATATGCTGCTGACAGCCACGGAGGATTCTCCTGGTCTCACACAATCACAACAAACGGCCAGCAACTGCCGCACGACGTCACAAACATCAACTATGAAATATTATCTAATAATTTAAAATGTGGAATTATAAAATTTTGGAATTTTTTCTCTTTTATACAATTAATTTAAACATACAATAAAGTTTTATTATTTTTTTTATTTATTTATTTTATTTTTATTTATCTATTCATGTATTATTCAAACTTGACAACTTCCACATCAACAAACCAATATCTGGATACAAGGCAAATAATCTCTATACGAACAATCATGGACAAAGACAAAAAAAAAAAAATAATAAAACTTTATTGTATGTTTAAATTAATTGTATAAAAGAGAAATAATTCCAAAATTTTATAATTCCACATTTTAAATTATTAGATAATATTTCATAGTTGATGTTTGTGACGTCGTGCGGCAGTTGCTGGCCGTTTGTTGTGATTGTGTGAGACCAGGAGAATCCTCCGTGGCTGTCAGCAGCATATTCTGTGTTCTTTTTCTGTGACCGACCATTGAAGTGTAAATTTAACCTCTAAATTGTCTTAATTGATTCCTGTTTGCTGCCAGATGCGAATTTTCCTGTAATGATTGAATTTTTAATTAATTTTAAACATCTTATTGTGATTTACTCATTTTCGTAAGTAACACTTTGTATGATTCATCATTGATATTGACTGTTGATTTATTTTAGCGACTCCTGATGAAGATAAAAATATATTATCGAAAGCTCGAGTAAAAGGAAACAAGAGTTTTACTTTACTTACCTGACTACTATCCCACTATAGCAACGTACATATAGTATTCCTTACTAGTCGAACAATACCCTTTCTCTATATATATATATACATATATATATGTAAAAGTGAAACTCACATTTCCTTATTGAAGGAATCTTAGTGAACATGTTCCACTTTTATGACTTTTCTTTGACTTTTCTATATTCAGTTTTTCCATATTGTCATATTTAGAATAGAAGATTAATAGCTTTAAATTTCCGATTCCTGTTTTTAGGTAAGATAATTCTTTGTCATGCTTGTTAAATCTTATAAAAATAAACCTGTTTTTAGATACAGACATCGGTTTACTGCTATTAACTTCAATTTATAAAGCCAGAGAAAAACAATCTTATAAATCGGAAATTTGCTCTCGGGTGAAATGCCAACTCGAGTCAAAATTCGACTGGAAAAATGCCAGATGACTGAAAGTGATTTGATGACTATAATTACTTCAATACAAAATCCTGAAGAAAATATATCATATGGTTTTCCAGCAAATGCCAAAGTTCTCAGTTCACATCCTGAATTGGCAGATATTTCAGCTGTAAAGAAGGCAGATAAGAGTATGACCAGAAGAGGTCAATACAGAAATATCACGATACAATTAACTGACACAGTTTCGAAATTATATTTTGATGAGGATGGGAACTTTGTATATAAAGATTTTTATCTGGAAGAGATTCAGCAAATAACTACAACTAACACATCATTTGCTGATTATACTCAACTAGAGATGATGAAAACAATCAAAGATCTTCGGGAACAAATTGGAAACAAAGAACAAGACCTAAGTAGAATACACAAATCATTTATTCTGGAAAATTTTGAAGGCAAAAGTCAGAATGCAGATGAATGGATTAGAAAATTTGAAAGAGAAGCAGAAAGACATCATATTTTTGAAGAAGATAAATTGATTCAGATATTACGATTCTTCTTAGAAAAAAGTGCATTGGATTGGTACAATACAACTATGTATGATCTAACATTAGAAAGTTCATGGGGCGAGTGGAAAAATTCATTTGCCAGATAATTTCTAGATGACAGTTGGAATCCTTTAAGATACGCTTATTCATTTCGATACATTGCTGGTTCTTATGTGGAATATGCTTTGAAGAAAGAACGTTTGTTGCTTCAAACTGATCCTGAAATTCCGACTCAAACAAGAATAAACGTTATTGGGGTTGGTTTGCCGATTTCTATTCAAGATAAGTTGATCAGATCACAGATCAAGAACAGGGAAGATTTGTTATCTATACTGCGACGATATGAACAAGGACCACAGACTAAAAAGGAAAGAAGTCTACCGAAGTCTAACACAGAAAAAAATTATCAGCCAAGAGAAGAAAAGAAACCTTGTTCCATTTGTGCAAGTTTAGGGAAACCTGGTAGATGGCATCCGATTGGTTTGTGCAGAAATAAGAAAGATGGTTTAAAGATGAGTGAGATAAATTTTAATGAAAATTCAAATGATCATGAACTTGAAAATCAAAAAAACTTAGTTCAGTACCACTAATTCGTCTCAACGTTACCCTGAATAATAAAAAAAATATTTTAGGGGTTTACGATACAGGCGCTTCAGCTACTATTATTAATCATAAAGTATTGAATAATATTCGACATACTTTAGAGGAAAATAATCAGATATTGAAGACTGTTAGTGGTACACAACTTTCAAAATATAAAACAAAATTGAGATTGAAAATAGGAGATACTGAAGATGAAATAGAAACATTAATTATAAAAAATGATAATTTTTCTTTTGATTTGATATTAGGTCTTGATGCTATAAAAAAATTCAGATTATCTCAAGATGAAAATTTATTGATTCATCAAGACAGAGACAATATTAGAAAAAGAATAATAGAAGAGAAAAAACATTGTCATGTTATGGAATCAGACCACTTTGAAAAATATTTAAACCATCTTTCGTTAGATCATAGATTACAATTAGAGAACATATTGAAGCAATTCTCTAAAGTCTTTGCGACTAATAAATATGATATAGGAGCAGTTCATAAATATGAAGCACACATAAATTTGTCTGAAAAAAAATATTTAGCAAAAAAACCGTATCGTTGTTCATTAATTGAACAACAAATAGCTCATCTTTTACGATCTAATTTAATTGAAGACTCTAGTTCTCCTTTTGCTGCGCCTGTAACATTGGCTTATAAAAAAGAAGAGAATAAAAAATCAAGATTATGCATAGACTTCAGAGAATTGAACAGAATAATTATACCAGAATCACAACCTTTTCCAAGAATAGAAGATATAGTTACTAGAACAAAAAATTGTAAGTGGTATTCTGTTTTAGATTTAAATTCTGCTTTTTGGTCAATTCCAGTAAGAGAAAAAGATCGCTATAAAACTGCATTTGTCACACAAAACGGTCACTATCAGTGGCGATGTCTTCCATTCGGTCTCAAAAATTCACCAGCCATTTTCCAAAGAATACTTTCCACAATTTTGAGAAATTATAATTTACAATGTTTCTCTTCCAATTACATTGACGATATTCTAATTTTCTCGGAAAATTTTCAAAATCATATCCAACATATCAAACAGGTCCTTCGTGCCCTTTATGAAGAGGGGTTTCGATTAAAATTAGAAAAATGCAATTTTGCGAAGCAGTCAGTGAGATATCTTGGTCACATTCTGGGTATAAATTCCATTCAACCAAATACAGATAATTTACAATCCATACGAGATTTTCCAATCCCAAAGAACAAAAAAAACATACGTCAGTTCTTAGGTAAAATTAATTTTTATCATCAATACATTCCGAAATGTTCAGAATTGTTGGATCCATTTCATAATTTGTTACGAAATAACGTACCATTCAATTGGAATGATAAATGTGAGGAAACCTTTCGAGAATTGAAAAATTATTTATGTTCTAGTCCAATTTTAGCAATTTTTGATCCACAAAAAGAAACATACCTATATACAGATGCTTCAGGAATAGGAATAGGAGCAATTTTGAAACAAAAACAAGGTAATGGTCATATTCTTCCAGTTGCTTATTTTTCCAAGAAACTTAATTCAAGCCAACGAAAGAAAAAAGCAATTTATTTAGAATGCATGGCGATAAAACTGGCAATACATTTCTGGAGACATTGGCTCCTTGGTACTCAGTTTACGGTTTATACCGATCATAAGCCACTGGAAAATTTGAAATTGAAGTCTAGAACTGACGAAGAACTAGGTGATATGGTGTATTACTTATCGCAATATAATTTTACAATTAAATATTCACCTGGCTCTTCGAATCAGGAAGCAGATGCTCTTTCACGGAATCCTGTTTTAGAAAATTTCGATACAACTGATGATAAAAATTACTTTGTGAATTTGATTTCCATATCAGATATAAAGAAAGATCAAGAATTGAATACAAACAATTATTTAGATTCAAAAAAATATTATAAGAAAAATGATATAATTTTCACAAATATTCGGAAAAAAGAACGCATTTTCATATCTCCAAATTTTGGGAAGGATTTAATTAAAAGAGTTCATACATATCTAGGACATATTGGGGCAAATAAAATTGGTAAACATATTCGGCCACATTATTATTTCCATAATATGGACAAGGAAATCAAACTATTCTGCGATAGTTGTGAGATTTGTAAGAAAAATAAGACCCGCAGAATGAAGAGAATAGGTCTGTTATCCCAATTGGGTCCAGCTACAAAACCATATAATATTATGTCAATTGATACTGTAGGGGGTTTTGCTGGATATAACTCAGAAAAAAAATACTTTCATTTATTAACTGATCATTTTTCTAGGTATGCGTTCGCCTCTACTTCTAAAACGCAGAATTCCTCCGATTTCATTAAATTATTATCACCAATTGTAGAAAATCATAAAATAGAAATATTACTATCAGATCGTTACCCAGCCTTAACATCGTCTAAATTTAAAACATTTCTTGATCGTCATGATATTACTTTATTATTCACCGCGGTTGATTGCCCTTTATCCAATGGTCTAACAGAACGTTTAGGACAAACTCTAGTTAATCGATTAAGATGTAAATTGAATGATAATAATCATTTGAATCCATGGACCAGTCTTTTCACAGAATGTGTATCTGAATATAACAGAACAGTTCATAATGTCACACAATTTACGCCAGAATATTTAATGTTCGGAAAATATACATCTTTACTACCATTGGTTTTCACTCATCAAAATGATGTAGAAAAAGACAGGGAAATAGCTTTTCAAAATTCACAGAGATATCATGATTTGAATAAAGCTCGAGTAGACAATACTCGTAGAGATGAAATTTTTGATATAGGAGACCGTGTTTATGTTGAAACTGGTAATAAATTAAATCGTAATAAGCTCGATGAAATTAGGAAAGGCCCGTATACAATAAAAAATAGAATATCACAATCAATTTATGAACTCAATACACCTGGCGTCCGATCCAAATCTCAATATTACCATATAAGTAAAATTGTACCTTGTGTAAATTTTACACTTAAAGAGGGGAGGTGTAAAAGTGAAACTCACATTTCCTTATTGAAGGAATCTTAGTGAACATGTTCCACTTTTATGACTTTTCTTTGACTTTTCTATATTCAGTTTTTCCATATTGTCATATTTAGAATAGAAGATTAATAGCTTTAAATTTCCGATTCCTGTTTTTAGGTAAGATAATTCTTTGTCATGCTTGTTAAATCTTATAAAAATAAACCTGTTTTTAGATACAGACATCGGTTTACTGCTATTAACTTCAATTTATAAAGCCAGAGAAAAACAATCTTATATATATATATATATATATTGTTTTATCCTGATTACTCCTAGGTCTCCTGTGGAGACCCCTCTGAAATTACAAGCTTTGAAGCTTGTAACTTGTGCCGAGTTCGGAGTAAGCAGTTGTGTTCTGTGTAGGCTTTGTTACTGTGTCCTTACGCCACCTTAGGCACAGCACTGTTCATTTTTGACCCAACAGTGAGAATGGTGGCCCCTACCGAGAATAGAAAATCTCTTTCCTAGCTCGGGATTGAACTCCGGACCTTTGGGTCCAAAGTCCGACGCTCTACCACTGAGCCAGGGGCACGATAAAATGGAAGAGACCATCACAGTGTTTAACAGCGTACATCCACGATTGAAATTCACCATTGAAGTCGAATCACAGAAAAACACCTTACCTTTTCTCGACGTTTTGCTGATAAGACATAGCAATGAAATAAAATATAATTGGTATCGAAAACCGACTTTTTCAGGCAGAGTTTCAAATTTTAATTCAAAGCACACCATCACACAAAAATTAATATTATCAATAATTTGAAAAATAGAGCTCTGAAACTGTCCTCTCCCGAATTTCACCGAGATAACTTAGACCAAATGAAGGCTATTTTACAGAAAAATGATTATCCCACCAATATCATAGAAAAAATTATTTACAGAGAAAATCGAGAACAAATTCAAGAAGACAATATGATTGAAAACAAAAAATTTTACGCCCTGACTTACGTTGAAGGTTTATCTGAGCAGATAAGAAGAAATATTTTATCGCTTGGTGTCGACGTAGCTTTTCGATCTGAAAACACCAACAGAAAGCTTTTCACAAAAATAAAAGGTACAACTCCAAGAGAATTATTGAGTAATGTGATCTACAAGATTTGTTGCAAGGATTGTCAGTCTACATATGTAGGACAAACAGGTAGGTATCTTAAAGACAGAATCTCCGAGCATGAAAGAGATTCCCTTAACATACTCAACCCTCTAAAAAAGAAAAAAGACAACAACACCGCTTTAGCAGAACATGTATCGAATACACTCCATTCTTTTGATTTCAACATCGACTCAATAAAAATATTAGGACACCAAAAAATTTAAAAAAAAAGGTTACTACATGAGATGATCTCTATAAAACAAGATGAAAAATCCATTAACAGGAGAACAGATATTGAAGGTTTGAATACAGCCTATTACTATCTCATCAACAAAATAAAAGGAAAAATAACTTGAACGAATTATTAATATTGAATGTCAAAGTCATTTCGGTAGATCAAAACACAATTCAATTTTACTTATAACATATGTGTGATCACAGCAGTCTGTTTCCGATTTATCCATTTTTTGGTTAAATTCTCGTTTGATGTTGTCCAAGAGTGTTGTTTATTTCATATCTTTCATGATTTTGACTATAAAACCACAAAAAGACTGTAAGTAACTGTTCCTCCCTTTTTAATGTTAAATCAAGTACCTGTATACTGGGCTGAATTATATTCAATGTTTCTCTCAATTTTCGTATTTTCAATTTAGAATTTGTCTATGCATTTTAATATGCAGATATTAATGTTATTTTTATTCATTTGTTGTACTGATGTATTGTCCCATTGCATGTTCCAACACATTTTATTTATAAGTGTTATTAATTAAAAAATCTTGTAATTCATTTTAGAGCCCTGAAGAAGATTTTAGAATAAAATCGAAACATGTCGGCAATGGTCTGAGAAGTGGTTTTTATTCCAACAACCTGACCTTCAACCCTGTTAAGCGAATTGGTTATCAATAACAAAGGTCTCAAACCAAAAACTCATTCTTCTTACAACACAGTAGATGCAATTTGCATCTATTAATCACCTTTATATTACACAATCTTTCAACGGAATGATCGATATCAGATATCTATTATGAATTACATTTTCTTCAAAGTTCTTTATACATTTTCCTATTTGAATTTGCTCTTTGTTTTCAATTTCAAAATATCATTCCATTTTTCCATGAAGATTAAGAAAAATCAATATTATTACTTATTTTGAGCTTACGTTGAATGAATTTTTAAAGTTCAAGATATTAATTCAAACTGTTCTTTATTTTCAGATTTTTAAGAGTCTATTTAATGGATAATTATCAAGGTTCATGTTAACTGAATCAGCTACCGAAATATTGGATTGCAATAATATTGACTTGTTTGTTATTGTATCTCGTACAATTTCAACTTTTGTTGGATACGCTAATATAATTAATGCGTAAATTTACCTATATGGTGATGTATTGAATACTTTATACAGGGTGCGGCACGGAGGATGGATGGTTTTAAAAAAATAATAAAAGCGTTAATTTTTACTCAAAAACACATTTATTGACGGAATCAGATTCTCAAGGAAATAGCATTTGAGACAGTCAAGTGTGGAAAATCACATCAAGCATGTGGTGGCCGAAATCGGTGATGCAGTGCTGGAGGCGCTCTTGAAAGTTCGCGTAGACTCTCTCCAACATCGCTCTCTCAACTTGGGCAACTTCCACGCGAATAGCCCTTTTCAATTCGTCCAGAGTTCGGGGCTTGGTCTCGTATACTCTAGCCTTGAGGTGTCCCCATAAGAAAAAATCGCGACGGACTGCGAAGAATGGCTTGTCGAACGCGTTCAACATTTTCAGGCGTTCGAACTGTTCGCACAGGTCCTCTTGGTCTTCTGTTGATCAGTTCACCACGTCTGCGAAGTGATTCAACCCAACGAAGGATGGTGTTTCGAGAGGGAATAGCTCTATTCCGATGAATGTGGAAATGGCGACGAAACTCACGCTGCACGACCGTGACTGACTCATTATTTCGGACGAAACTATCATAGGCGAAAACACGATGCTCCACCGTCCAAGGCTCCATGACGACAACTGGTAAATAAATGCTAGGAACACACGAGT
This sequence comes from Adalia bipunctata, assembly GCA_910592335.1. NCBI lineage: Eukaryota > Metazoa > Arthropoda > Insecta > Coleoptera > Coccinellidae > Adalia > Adalia bipunctata. The sequence goes on from OU342951.1 coordinate 29,960,605, forward strand.
CTAACGGCACCTTCCCCACTTCTCTCGTCCTCAGTGGGGGAAAGTTATGCCCATCTGAAAAACGTCCGCCCTCCGTGCCGCACCTTGTATATTTTTTAAATGAATTCAGCTTGTTCAGCTTTCCATAACAATACCTATTATGAAATAGATGCTTAGGATACCTGGTGTTGGCACTGATTAGATTTTGTTTAAGACTTTCTTGTCGATCAAAAAACTGAGTTTTTGATCTATTTTTCATTTCTCCCGAAAGGGGTGGCGCTATTTACCGTTGCCGCAGTAGCGCTTGGACTGTGAATTATTGCGGATTATTCCGGAAGTAAAACGAGAACTCAAATCTAGAGTGCCGTTTTGATCTACAAATTTTGGTCACGATTTTTAGTAAGGAGTCGTTACACCAGGTATTCTATGCATCTATATTATAAAACATCGTATTATGTCGTGAAACGTATGTCATTCTTAACTCCATGTGAATGCTTCGATCATAACCTCACAAATTGATGTAAAATTTGTCAATCGCTTCATTCCGTTGTCTTCAAGTCCTTAATATCATTGTTAATTCCTATTCATATTCTTAAATTGAACTGGAAGTATTCAAGTGACATATTTTCATTCTGGATATCTATTTTCTTGTTGTCTTTCATAATAAACATAACCTCTAAATTTCTCGCAATTTTTGAATTTCCAGTTGACGCAAGCGTACAACTCAAGCTTTAGCAAAGATTTGGCTCCACTCTTTGACTGTGAAAAGCAGGGGTATAATCCATATTGGTATTAGTCGATATATGGTGACAGCACGCAACCCTGTCTTACACCTTTATCTATTTTAAATCTGAAAGCATATTATCAATACGGACAACTGCTTCACTGTCAGTGTACAAATTCGCAATAAGGCTCATCAAATGAGCAGGAACTCCCATTTTCCTAATTATAACGATTACCCATAACTTCGGCCATCTCATGTTTTCAAAAGCTTTTTCAAAATCAACAAAGCATACCTACAATCATTGAGATGTAGTCTTCTCTCGATTTTGAAATGATATTGCGGATATTTAAAATTATTTTGTTAACTACACCTTCTGCCCTCCACAAACCCTGCTTGCTCGGGTGCTATCTCATCAGGAGCTATGAAATACGATAGGCGTGCTTGTATAATATAGAGCATAATTTTGCTCACACGAGTTATCAGAGCTAACGTCCGTTACTTAGTTGGCGCAAACAGTAGTGGACCCTTTTTTATGAAGTGGGATTATGATAGAAGTTGTCCACTCTTTCGGCCATTCTTGAGTGAGCCATATTTTATTACAACTGTATCACCTCAACATCCTCGATTTTCTTGAAAATGTCGGCTGGTATCTTGTCTATGCCCGGCGCCTTCCCAGTTTCCATCTTTTTTATTGGCATCTCAATTTATCCTCTTAGAATAGTTGTTTCTTGATGTTCTACTTTAATAACAGGGCGAGCATTGTCAACATCAGCGTAGAGTCCTTCGCAGTAGTTTCTCCACGCGTCAGTTATCTTCACCAGATCCGTAACAACGATCTCTATTTTGATTACGTTGTCGTCTATTTACTTCGCTGTAATTATATTTATCCATGATTTGAACGAACTTTAGATTAAAATTATAATAGAAAGGATAGAAAATGAAGCTTCTTTTTACTGAACAGTGGGAGTATGTTTTGTTGATTATCATTTTTCTCTTCATTGAGGTTAGAACATCATCCATAAATGTTCTGAGATATTCATTTTTCTTCCCGATTTGATAAATAATTTTGAGTTCTTTATTATAATTATCTTCTGATGGCGGGATGTTGAGGAGCCTATTGAATAAAAACCTGAAAACAGTTTTTTTTTTATTGGGGGAGCATGGTATGAGTGAATGAGGGTATGATTGTGTCTGTCTGGGTGGACTTTCTGTAGATGTTACCTATAAGAGAAGGGAAAGTCTTCATTCAACGTAATATTAATATCCAAGAAAGAGTTTTTTATTGCCTTCTCGAGGGTGAATTTCGAATTTATGGTATAGAAAAATGTTTCAATCTTTTCGTCAGTTCCTGACCATATGCAGAAAAAATCGTCTACACAATATCTATTCCACAGAGTGATCAGGTAGGTTCATTATTTGTTCCTCAACGTGCACAACGTAAATATCCGCCAATAGACCTTCCTTACTTACTTACTTTATAATCACATGTCTTCGATGATGACCATACAGGGAAAGCTAGAAAACTGAAAGTTTGCTTCGTAAGAAAATTTCGTAACGTAATCTGTATTCGATGTAAAGGGTGTTGAGGAAAATTACATAATACAACTATTCTTTTCTCAATTAGTTTTCTATGATCTTGAAGAAAGTGCTAATAGTCCAAGATCCCAGGGCCGCCAGACGTCACGTATTTTCTGATGAACGAAATGTGGATGATTGCATAGTGTTAGTATGTACTACGATCACATGCCTATCGGTTACCTTGCTCAGACGGCCAATTTGCAGATATCAGGTCACCAAGTTGCAAAAAAACATTGCTTACCTCACTTAAATTCTGATGGCTGATTTTCACATATATTTTAGACAATTCCGTTCAAAATGAGTTTTCAATAATGCCAGACACTTCCTGTCGGCCGAATTGCTTAACAGACGCCTTTAAGGTCTCCAAAAAAATCATTTAACTGCACGTAAATTCTGATGCTCCATTTTAATATATCTTCTCCAAACCACTATTTCAAAATTTCTTACAAGAAGACAGACCGATCCAAGGGGCCAATCATCCCCCAAACTCAATTTTAATGCCTCTTTGGCTTAGAGCGCGAGGGTATTATCCGCACGCATGAGGATGAGTGAGAGATGTATTAGCTCCTATTGACTTCCCTGTCTCTCATTTCAGTTTACTCGTATCAATCAATAATTAATATTTGTAGAAAAATCAGCTTAACCCTTTACTGCATGATATATTGAATATTGGAGAAAAAAAATTTTATTTCAAGAAAAATGTTTTATTAATGCTTCAAAATTAATTATAAAATTTTTTTTTTCATCAAAAAGTACTATTGTTTAATTTTTTTTAGAAACCATATATGGGTTCGTATGCATCGAAGCTTCAAACACTTTGGACATATATGGTTTCGTATGCATACTAAGCACATATGATGAGTGTTATCAAAACATTATTATATTTAACGAACATTATGTAATCAATAATGTCATACAAATTTATTGATGAAACTTAATCAAACAATTACTTTTATCTTCTCCCATAGAAGAATGTGCCCATTATTCAAATGATTTTGAGCTGTAATAGTATAAATCAACCCCGATAGTTATAATAACTCACGCCTATAACTCATTCTAATACAAATTGGAAAACAGCTTACCAAATGAATAAAAAAATCGGATCGATCGGAAACTCTATTTCAGACATCAAGGTAACGTTCTCGCCATTCATTTCCACATTTCCTTTGGTCTGAAAATCCAAAAATTGCAATTGGAAAACGTTTTCTACGCGATTCGATTCTCGACCACATACTTGACAACTGTTGTCAATTTTGAAAATGCAGATTAATTCAAATTTTACTGAAGAAGTCGAAGATAAAGCATAGTATTCGATTCGCGGTAAATGTCATAACACACGCAGATGAATTTTGCAGCACGAGCCGTTAGGCGAGTGGTGTAATTCATCAACTTACATATTGCTTGAGTGCATACGAAACCACATATGTCTAAGCGAAAAAAGCGTAGAATGCATACGAACCCAGATATGGTTCCGTAACAATTGGTATCGAAAATCGGTGGAATCGAATTGAAAGTGAAAATCTATTATAGTACATACAAACTAGAGTTTATGTCACCCAATGAAACATTTTTTGTTCCCCCAAAAACTCATCTTTTCATTCTTATATCTTTTCTCAAAGTTGACAGTCGCACGTGCATGTAAACATTCACTGACCTTGTTTGGAAAAGGGTGGTTTTCTACAAGTGGCGTCGGACCATATACAGAGTAGATGCTGTTTGTTATTGTTAATGATATAACAAATAAACTCCGATAGGGTCTTAATGTTAGTTTTCTATATTTTCACAATAAATGAACGGTAAAGATGTCAAACCATATATGGTTTGCTATGCGGTAAAGGGTTAAAACTAATAAATTCATAAAACAGGTAAATTATTGAAGATCGACATGTATAAAAGTGTTCATCTATCCGCAATGATTGTAGAATTTTGACCTGCAACCTGTTTCAATAAACTACTGACGAAATGATTCCATTCATCGGCAATAAAAAAAATTTCACTAATTTTCGACAATTCCATTCTTTCGCCGTGGTCAACAATAGAGTTATGACTGAAATCCCTATAATTGGGAATAGTTCAATTTTAATGGTATCCTTTGTTGTGATATTTCCAAAACATTATTGTCATCAATGGAAATACCGAATTTCATGCTTCTTCTCCTGTAAATTTTATATGTATGTATAGATATTGATTTACCTGGATTTATCACAAGGTTGAAATGTTTGTTGATTTCTGTGTCAGTTCTGAAAAGTTCGTATTTTCAACTCATAAACATCAGTGAGTATTGATGATAATTCAAAAATTGAACTGACAACATTGGTGCATGGCCTCCGATGATATTTCAAACAAATTGAATTTCAGTGCTGTATTCAGAAATGTCTTCGACTTTAACGAGTTTTCGATCGATCTAAATCAATAAAATTAGGAATTACTCGAAAACTGTCCGTTTTGTTCAGAAAATTATCGATCTTTCGGAAATATGAACCATTTGTTATTTTTAAGATTTGTTGTATCATTTCGTGGACTGTAACTTTGATACTGAAAAAAATTATCGAAAAGTGTTGATTGAGGAATATGCACCTCACAAAAATTCAATTCATTGAAATGAACGGTTGAGAAGATATGAACAAAAAAGAGTTTTTTTTCGTGGATTTTCTACACCATGTATCCAAACGGAGCCGAATTTTTTGTGAAGAAAATAGTTTCGTTGGATGGGAGGAATCTACAGTTAGAAAAGTACAAGTCAAAAACTCACCTTACATAAGATTAATAATTAATATCAAATCAATTAGTTTCTTGAGTTAAATTTAGTATGTTAGGTACTTGAGAATATTATTTTCCTGTCAATCATTTCGAAGTGATGTTCTATTGAATACAATGTGCCATAGACGCACACGCAAATAAAATGGATTTTTCTCAAATTTATATAAATACTAGCTAGCCCGGCGAACTTTGTTTCGCCTAAATGATACCTACTTACGGTGTATTTCACAAATCGTAATCACCAGTGACCGGAGATCAACGGCTTGGATAGATTTCTGAACTGTGTTTCTAGATCAAGTTCCGGTCACCGGCGGTTATATGCTTTGTGAAACCCACCGTTAAAGTTGTATAAACTTACCATTGCTATTTTTTCAAGCAGGAGATAAATTTGGCATAATAAAAGTTCTGTCAAATGTCATCTGTCAACTTTCAAATGTCATCTGTCAAATACCATCTGTGAAATGTCATTTGTTGAATGTCACTGGTCAACTGTCATCTTTTCCATGTATATGGGCTGTCACACAAAACAATAACACAAAAATGATATGTCAATTACTAATTATCGGCAATTTTGAATTCAGTTATTTTCACAATTATATTTATTACCCAAACAGAAATCAAAAACATTTCAGAAGTATAGGGAAAAGATGAAAATGGATAACTCACGATTGATGCTGATCGTCAAAATCCGATTTACTTGACATTTCGGTAAAAATTCACTATTCCACCAACTTGAGATGCTTACCCGCTTTTTGATCTGATAATAGTCTTCCATGTTATTATAACTTCCATGCAAATTATACAGTTACTCTATACATCGCCATCTAGTGGCGATAATATCAAATATAGTACCTTCATGACTACGCTAGTACGCTACAGTGTCTAGATAAGAGACATTAACCGTAGCGACACCTAGTGGCCTTATTCAAAAGGAGGAAAAGCATTTCCTACATAAGCAAATTTTTGATGTATTTTATAATAACCAGGCCGTAGATGAATCCATAAATGGATAGAATAACATTTTAGGACGTTGAGTCTTTTGAGAAAAATCTGTTTTCATATTTATGTTATTTATATGTATTTATATTATTCGAAGAAAAATTCAGTTTATATATTTGTGCGTATGTATGTGCCTGATTGATCGTAATTCTCTTGGTTTTCGATTAGTTGAAATTTGTTTTCTCTCATTCGGTTGTGATGTAATTTTCTGATTCACAATGTTTTTTATCTAGAGCCCTGATAATGCAAAAATGAATTTCCGAAACGTTGGACATCACATAAAGTGGTTTCTTCCACTTTCGTACCCAAAAAAATTTCTTTCCTAATCATTCACTGGAACGAATATAGTTAATAGTGAAAAAGGGTTACAGTCCACTGCAACCTTAAGGTCTATTGTGCCCCACTGCCCTCTAACAGAGCTGCTCTACTGGAACGAAGAATTTATCTATGAAATATGGATTTCAGGACGAGGTGTATTTCAGTCACAACTTGTTATATAATTCCTAGAAACCGTGTGGAAAAAGTGAGAAATGTCATATCATCAACAACGTCCGAAGTAGGTACGGAAAAGTATGAGGGGAAAACAAAGTTCAAAAAGCCTGATATTTTATACCCCTGAAAAAATTGCGAAGTTGTATAAAAAGACATCAAAGAGACATTCTGGAAAGACGCACGTTTGTATTCTCGAGCATTCCGGATATAAAAACTTTTCCAGTCCTATTGTGGAAGAGACCCTTTCCCTAAAGTCATTCATGCAACATTTCATCGTCGAACACACCTATTTCAAAGCCGTCGAGGCTATGTGGCAAATGTGGCTGGGTCTAGGATTACCAACTTAGCATTGCTATGCAGGGATGCATTAGAATTTAAAGCTTAAGAGCTTTTACTGTTCCCAAAGTCTTACAACCGAGAAAGCTTCTTTTGCAAGTGTGAATACATAAAGCTTAACTGAGGATATAAACTCCTTTACGATACACTTGCTTCTTTTCAACTCGAAGTTCTGGAACCAGCTCACCGTAAACTTCACTTTCAGTTCGTGAGCTATCAAAATATGGATATTATTTTACGGTACGTTGCTATTGAATCTCAACTGAATTCTTGAAAGGTTCCCGAACTTCTGTTTCCGTCATCAACTCCAGTCAAGTTCAAATAGACTCGATAGATTGGGTCACAAGTGTGAAGAATTCGATTATAATAATTCGAAATTTATATTTTCCTCAAAAACACATAACTTCTAGCTCAATAATATTTGGGTTAGTTTCATGAAATGAATTTTAACTACTACTGAAAATCTATTTCCCATTTACGATTTTTGCTGAATATAAATCAACACTTGCGGAGTAAAGAATCAAAGGGAATACCTATGGTCTGGATGACAATGCACTGGGCATGAATTTACGCATAATTGTTCTTGAATTGAGAATTATAACCTTTTTCATTTTTATACAATGTGAGTTCGACATTTTCAACTGCAGATTTCCCTCAATCAAGCACTATTATCCCATATTATTTTTTCAAAATTCGGCGCCATTTGAAATATACAGGGTAATAGGGTATTGAAAATCTGTCCATATCTTCCTGACACTAATTGAATGAGTATTTTTCGGGACTCAAAGTTACAGCCAAACAAACCTCCATGAAGAAATACAATAAAACTCCTTGAAAATTATGAACGGATCATATCTTCAAAAGAAGAATTTCGGAAGATAAAAGTACTGTAGAGTTCTTTGCATAAAACGTACCTTTTTCGAGTTATCTCTCATTTTATCAGAAATGATGCAGAAAAAATTTCAAATTCAAAAATAATTCTGAATGAAGCCTGGAATTTGAATTGTACTTACGAAATATCATCTGAACCCATGCAACAGAGTTGTCATTTTGATTCTGAATAATAATCGATACTTATCGATATTGATACCCCATATTAGTAACTTTCTACAATCATTTCTTTGAAACTATGGCCTTCCTAGCAAATTTTTGTGAAAACATTCTTCCTAAAATGAGTCGGTAGAGAAAGAGACAAAAACTTTTCAAAAACACTCGAGTTTAAACTGAAATTACGAGCATTTTCAACTCATATACTTACCTACCAGACCGTTCGAACTTCGCCTGAGAAACCATAGATAGATGATATGTGGTCGTTGATCCATTATCTACAGCTAAGTATAGATGCAGAGAATACCTGGTGTAACGACTCCTCACTAAAAATCGTGACCAAAATTTGTAGATCAAAACGGCACTCTAGATTTGAGTATTTGTGCTACTTCCGGAATAATCCGCAATATTTTATCGGTCGTGGCGCTACTGCTGCAATGTAAAATAGCACGACTCCTTTCGAGAGAAATGAAAAGCAGAACAAATACTCAGATTGATAGATGCTTTGATAGGACGAAACATGTAGAGCGAATATTGAAAATAAAAAATCCATTTAAGAATAATCACTTACTATTCTTATATATTACTCAGATTTTCGATCGACAAGAAAGTCTTGAACAAAATCTTATCAGTGCCAACACTATGCATCTATAGGTGAGCTCAAAGCCATAGACTGCTTATAGCTGCCTATGGCCACGCTCCTAGAGAATAAAATTGGGGAGCACTCAACGTTGTCAAATAATATATCTCCATAAATGCCGTATCCTGAATAATCCATAGAATTTACTTATCGTATGATTTCTATTGTTCTGAATTATAAATAATTCCAGAAAAAGGAATGAAAATCGTTCCTTCATGGAATATTTTAGTGTCATCAAGAAAAATTTCAATAGTTAATTAATGTTTACGAACAAATACCCCATTCACTTTCATAATGTATCCCGGTTAGCCATGAAATTTTGACACATTTCCAGGGCCGATCCTAGCAGGTGTGCAGCGCGTGCCCCGCACGCGGGCGGCCAAAATGAAGGGGCGGCCACAGGCCGCAACCTTCATATGTCTGTTCGTAAGAAATATGATTTTCAACAAATATTAAAGAGATAATTGTTTTTAATTATTGAGTATCATACAAATTTTGAAGTAGACAACAACAAAATTTCAGAAGAACGTGATGCAAAGATCGACAAAAACTACCATCTGAGGGCAATTATCGCTATCGATGGGGTCCCGAAATAGTAATGTTCAGGATTGGTAAAAATTACCAGATGTTGGAATAGAATCGCGTCGTAGTAAAACAAAAACGGCTGGGGTGCAATTACATGGTGGGAGAAGTGTATTTTTTCATTTAACAATTATGATGGTTGATGGCAATTTGTTAGTAAAAATAATATTGTGTTCATGGTTATGGACAAACGAATGCATCCTTGTTTCAATGGCAATGTTTGAATGTCGCATTAGCGATTTGCAAAATATGTATAACATAGAACTGCTTGATTGAGAACGTCCTCGTGCTGCCACCTAATGGCCCAATACTGTAACTACGACCTTGATCAGAGGTATGCAATTACAGAGCTCCTACTTAGATAAGGCGACCATTGCGATTTCTTCCTTTCCTCTCGGTATTCATCGATTTCTAGTTCACCGTATCCCTAATGGATGGCGCTAGTAGTATTAAATTTGTCTATACGTGTTTATTAGTGTTAGTGCGGGAAAAGTAAGATGATATGAAAAGTTGAGAAAGTTTCCCTGAAATTATTCTATTGAGGTTTTCATTGAGTTGACATCTAGAAATACTGAGTCGCGTCGGACTTTGTAATAGATTATTTGTACTCAAAAGTAGAACAAAATAATAAGGTGCCAAGGTGCATAACCTCAATTGCCATATTTTGAACCACTACGTCATACGATGTCTTCACAAGTGAGTGCATGCCTGTTCAAAAGCTCTTTATTTAATTTCTTTTAAAATCCCAAGGATTTTAACCATATAGGATTATATTGAAATAGCCTGGGTAGAATAATGACTGCATTGAAGGTTTGGTATCGATGTCTTCTCATTTCTGTCTCGACTAGGGTTGCCAGATCGGAAGATCGAAATATCTGGAGAAAATGTCGGGATTTAGCGATTGTTGTCGGGAGAAATTCACATTAAAAATTTTTTTTTACTGGGAAATTGTGGACATTGTTTACAAAATAAAATGAAATGAAAACTTGATCTTTTGGTTGCCACATATATTTGGCATTTGATTTCATCCAGTCCACTATAACTTTTCGCTCAGTGCTACCCAAAAATGATTTGAAATTCGAACAAAGTTCAATTTTATGAGTAATTCGGCTTTCATTAAGTCCATGGCCATTCGATTCATCTCTTTGCAGTATACATTATTCAGAAAACTGAACACCCTTCCCTTAGCATTGCTCACAGAGGTTGATAAAACAGAAGATCATTCTTTTCAAGTTTTTCATCTAATTCTGGTTGCGTTTATTTGAAAAATAAGCCTAAATTTCGTCATTGCATATATCTTTATCTTTCGGAAGGTGTTCAAATAATATTTCTCCCAAGCAGCAATAATCTGTTACAAGGCGTCTTGGTCTATATCTTTGGAAATTTTCAGTATGTCGGGCATTGCGGATAACTCACACCTCGACTCACACAGATATTTTTTTATATAAAGACTTCTCCTTAAAATCATAACGCTGTTGCAAATATGTGATGGCTCGTTTTGAGAACTGCTCAGCTTCGGTGCAAAAAATGCCTTTTTCAACATCAGAAACATGCTGCTGCTAGTAGTAGTAGTAGTAGTAGTAGAAACTATTAGTTCCTACTCTTTGCCAAGTTGAGAGTCTCAAGATGATCCGCTTCCGGTCCCCAACATCACCGTTCTTTCGATAAAAGATTGAAAGTTGAGCGCGTGGTAATTTTTCTCAGAGAAACTTCTGAGGAGCTTTTTGTCTGGAGATTCTGAGGAGCTTTTTGTCTGGAGATTTTGAGATTTGTCGGGAGTCGGGAGATCACTTAAAATGTCGGGAGAATCCAGACGAATCCCGGCCATCTGGCAACCCTAGTCTCGACTCTCGATACTGAGACATTCCGAAAATTCATCGCCGACACGTACTTCATCAGTAATAATTATTTAATTCTACCTATACTCCATTCACAATTATAAAATCACAACTCTGGCCTTGGAAATTTGACACATTCCACTCTGTATCGAAGTTATGACGTTTTTCAAAATATTTTTATGTTCCAAGTCAACACTATGTTGCCCTTTCTACATTCTTAGCGTATTTCTCAGAATGTGAATGAATTGGAAAAGATGTGATGGACGAAAATAATCAACGTTTATATGAATTGATAGAAAGGATTCCTTTTCTAGTTATTTGCATGAAAAGTACAAGAGATCACTGTTGAAATATATTATTTTTCGCCATGGAACAAAATTGCATTGCTTTCACATACTTTTCATATGCATGCTTGTGAAGATTTAATGTTTATTATCCTCTTGAACTGAAAGTTCAAGACTTGACGACATCAATTGTTGATTATAATCAAGAATTCATTAAAAAAAATCAACCCGAAGATATAAGATGAATTGATGGGCAATTAAAAGAATCAAGAATAATAACATTTGGTTTTGGTTATAAATTAATAAGCTTGAATGTCAATTCCTGAAAGCTTTATAGATATACATTTCATTTATTTGATCTTATGAACAAGGAGTAAAATATTCTGACTGTATAATACTTTATTAGTTTAAAAAACATACATACATAACTACCACAGTAGGTTTGTACAAATAAAATGGAATAGGTCAAACATATGCTTCACATTCATCATTCACCTGTTCTAAAATAAGACACAAACTCTTGGAATATGGAAAAAACCGATGTATTCTAGTTCAATATAGCCTATTTCTACTTTTCGGTAAAGGATTGATAGGAGCACCAAAAACGATACCGAAACTAACTAAACTTCTTTTAGATACCTAAAAAAAACTTCGTTATCATGTGTAAGAAGGTCGATTAGTACTCACTTTCGCTTTATTTATGCTTATAAATCATTTTTTGCTCCAATTCAAATTTGCCGTTCGTACTCACGCCAAAAGTCGTGAAAGGAAAAAATGACACTTGCACGAAATCGACGGGAAACTTCTTCTGGACGACGAAAAACGGAAAAATAGGCGATTTCCTATCGATATTTCGCCCCAAAATCGCCGATCGATTCGAACTAACAAAATGTGGAATATCGTTGATACTTTCACTTTGATGTAAACAGAGCAACTGGCAACGTCGTTTTGTCATTAACAATATTCTCTGTACGCGCACAGGTGCACCAACTCCTGAAAACGAAACCATGTCCTCTTATGTGATTAAATAAAAGTGAATGGGGTATAGGTTGTTCATCCAATAGATGACAGTTATGACTATCATTAATAATGTCATTTTAGACCAGTATCAAATAACACACTAGTGTTTTATTATCTACAACTCGCTAGTGATTTTTGAATTATAACTCTCGTTCCATATTCAAATTAGTTTTCTATTCATTTATTTCTATTACAAGCAGAATTCAAATTTATATTGATGAAGGAAAACGCTAACGGCTGCTAATAGTTTTTTTATCGCTGGATAGTTCTTTTATTTATGCTGATAGTTCTTTTTTTATCCATGCCGATAGTGCTGAAAGACTTAAGCTCTTATTGAAACAACCTTTGTGTCATAAAACCCATATGGCCATTGGTCTGCTTTTCAAAGTCACAAAGTGAAGCAGAATCTTTGGTGAGAATTGAGTTGTACGCCTGCATCAACTGTCAATTCAGAGATTTCGTGAAAACGTAAAGGTTATGTATTGCAAGAGACAACAAGAAAATAGATATCGAGGATGAAAACATGCCACGCAACAAGGTATGGAAGACGTTTCACGACCACAATTTACAATGCCCCAGAGAGACATGGATTTAATGAGTTTATTTATGCTTGATCAGTGACGTAGCGGAGGCCCGCACAGACCCCGCGGGGGGGGCCCGGTACTAAAGGGGCCCTCGAGCCATACAACTCAGATCTATAGAGGAGGCCACCAACTGAAATTATGCGGGGGGGGCCCGAATTTCGCGCTACGCCACTGTGCTTGATATTTCTGCATGTGCGCAGATCAGGATTCTCACATTTTCATTGGATGATCATCTTCATCGGTTTCACTAGATAAATGGTACCACCTTATACAATGATCTCACAAACGGATTACTAAAAGAGGTACATCAGTTGTCGGATTTGTCATTCGAGGCATATATGTGCATGGCATAATTTCCCTCTGCTTCCTTACATTTCACTCGTCTACTGTCCTGGAAATACCATACATTTAGTTCATTACAGAAATATACCTCACTAGAAGAATACATTAATAATAACTGCGTAGTGTCCGAATATTTCAATCTGTTTCTCGTATGTGTGCGACCACTATCTTTTTTTGAGGAAGTCCACATTTTCATTATATTAATCACCATATTCTATTTTTCAGGACGCGAAACATATTATTCTCAGTACATCAAGAAGAATCTGCCGAGAAGTTGGAGAAAAAATTAATGTTGAATATGAGGCAAACGCCTTAGATTTGATTGCTGAACTTGCATTCAAAAAATTATGTTACTATTCCAGTGATCTTGAAGCTTTCCAGAGGTTAGTATTTTGATATCACTTTTTCATATTTCGTTAATTAGCATATCTTGCAGACATGCTAAAAGATCGACAATAAATGCAGATGATGTCAAACTACTGGTTAGGAGGAACGATTCTCTTGTAAGTTTTCATAAAAAAACTACCCAAATCATAATCATACATGTTCCCTTTTTTTCTGTAGAAGGAGTTACTGGAAAATAAATATACTGCACTTCAGGGAGATAAACCTCAAGAAGCTGGTGTAAGCTCGAAAAGAAAGAGAAAAACAAACCAAGATAAGTGATAAGTGGATCAAGATGTAATAAATAAATAAAAAAAATTGAAATTCTACTTGTGTTCACTATGCGAAGAACATCATCCATTGTAGAGATATCTGAATTATGAAAGGAAACACTTCCTATAATTTTTTTTTAATAAAACTACTTTCTTCGAATAATTCGTAGAGTTGTACTATCAAATTGAAATGAAAGATGCCAACATTATATTACCTATTTTGAATGGAAAGCACTGGCGTGAAGTCAGGAGCACTTCAATCATAACTCTCGACTTTTTCCCATCAAAACTGTGGCAAATCAAATCTCTCCACAGCATGTGTAGCAATCTGTGCACGTTGCCCAACGCTTAAGCAAATGCTCAGAGGATGACGCCCCCCACAGCAAAATCTGGATACCGCGGTCCGATCATCTGCAATTCGAGCCTCCCCCTTCAACCCGGTACTCTCATTCGCTTCGAGCAGGGCAACTCCAATATCGACGCCATTGGCAGTCTCCGTTCAAAGTAGCCCATCTGATGAGTCCTATGAACGGAACCGGGACGAAACGTCCTGATACACATCACTATAGCAACGCGCTATAAATTGGTGTGATTACGACTTGATCGGTTGCATGGGTATCTTCTTCTTCTTTTAGTGCCGTGCCCGATTTCAGACGTTGGCTATCATCATGTTGGTCAACTCATGGAATCCATCACGATCCGCGGCCGCCCGGAACAGATCTTCGACGCCCAGGCCGGTCCACTGCCTTATATTGCGAAGCCATGACAGCTTTTTCCGTCCTATCCATCTTCTTCCCTCTACTTTTCCCTGGATTATGAGACGAAGTAAATGATATTTTGGTCCTCTGATTATATGACCGAAATATTCGGTTTTTCTGATCTTTACTATATCGACCAATTGTCTCTCCGTGTCCATCATCTTCAGTACCTCGTCATTAGAAGTATGCGACGTCCAAGATATCTTCAGCATCCGGCGGTAGCACCACATCTCGAAAGCCTCCAGTTTTCTGAGCGCTCTGAGCTTCAGGGTCCATGTTTCACAACCATAGAGGAGAACAGACCATATATAACATGCCAATATTCTCCTTCGCAGATGCATGGACAAGGTTCTGTTACAAAGAACGGGTTTCCATGACATGAATGCTCTGCGGGATATCTCAACACGAGCCATAATCTCCTGGTCGGAGTTTGTCTCACCGTTTAGCCAGCTACCAAGATACCTGAAGTGTGTCACACGATCTATGATCATTCCATTGATGTTGAGTTGGAAGGGTTCGACGTTTATTCTTCCCACTGCCATCCACTTAGTTTTGGAAATGTTGATCAGAAGTCCTCTCCGCTGACTTGCCTCACTCACAATGGCGACCAAAGTTTGAAGATCTTCGAGACTCTCCGCCATTATAGCCGTGTCATCCGCGTATCTTATATTGTTGATGGTTTCTCCGCCGATCTTTACACCCTCACTTCTTCCATTCAGAGCCTCCCGGAAAATCTCTTCCGAGTACAAGTTGAACATCGTCGGTGACAAAACGCATCCTTGTCGTACCCCTCGCATGATCTGTAGTTTACGCGTGCGGTTTTTTCCTACTTGTACTGACGCTACTTGGTGGTAATATAGGTATTTTAGAAGTCGGAGATCATAGGCTTCCAGTCCCGCCGATTCCAAACATTCGAAGAGAAGGTCGTGTTGGACCCGATCAAAAGCCTTCTCAAAGTCGATGAAGCAGACGTAAACATTTTTTCGAAACTCACAACTCTTTTGAAGCAGAACGCGCATGCAGAACAGAGCCTCTCTCGTTCCTAAACCATTCCTAAATCCAAACTGTTGTTCACCCAATCTACTTTCACATTGAGAATACATTCGATTTTGGAGTATTCGTAGAAGAATTTTCAATGTGTGGCTCATTAAACTAATAAGTCTGTAGTCGCTGCATTTATAGGCTCTTTGTTTTTTCGGTATAGTAATGAACAGTGACTCAAGCCATTGGTCAGGTATTTTGCCTGCATTATAAATATTATTAAAGAACTTGGTTATTAGTAAGATGCTCTCGTCGTCTAAGGTCTTCAATAGTTCTGCAGGGATTTGGTCTGGACCTGGTGTCTTGTTATTTTTCGCTTGGTGTATTGCTTTCTCTACTTCAGATTTTAGTATGTCTGGTCCCCTATCATATCCACATTTGTCTGCCAGGCACTCTGGATTCTGTCGATTGTTGTCCGCGAACAACGAAGCAACATATTTTTCCCATTCCCTGCATTTTTGCTCTTCATCGATTAAAGCGTTCCCACTAGAGTCTTTGAGTTGGCATGCATAATCTGATCTTCGGATTCCTGCAGTCTGTTTAAGTTTTTTATGAAGGTTGAAGTAGTCGTGTTTTCTTTGTAGATCTTCTATTTCCCGGCACTTCTGATCCAACCATTTCTCCTTGGCTTCCTTGATCTTTCCTCTCAGTAGCTTCTGAATTCTTGAATATTCCTGTCTGTTCTGGTTCTTAAATTTCCTCCGCGTGTCCATCAAACTCAGAATATCCTGTGTCATCCACTCATTTTTGGAGTCCATTCTGTGTTCTTGCAAGAGCCCATGTGCTCCGTCCAATATTGATGTTTGAATATCGTGCCAGATTTCGTTAATATTATCCGAGATATTGTTATTCCCAACTGAAACATGGTGTAGTTTACCGTTGATTTTTCCTGATAGTTCCTCACGTATTTCGGGATGTTTCAAAGGTTCAAGCGGTATTCTTTTCGGTCTCTGTGATCTGGACAACTTTTTCAGTTTAACATGTAATGTGGACGATAAAAGATTATGATTAGAGTTGATGTCAGCACCAGGGTAAGTTTTTACGCCCTTAATATTGTTTCGAAACCGGTGATTTATCATAATGAAATCTATCTGGTTTCGTACTATTCTGTCTTGTTGTCCATCTTGTGGCGACCTCCATGTATATAACCTTCGTTTTGGTAGCTGAAAAAAGGTATTTGTAATGATCAGCTCCATTTCCTGACAAAATTCAACAAGACGGTCTCCTCTTTCATTTCTCTCACCAAGTCCATGTCCACCAGTAACACCGTCTGTGAATATTTTCCCTACCTTGGCATTGAAATCTCCCATAAGTAGTGTAATTTCCTGTTTTCTTGTTATTTTAAGAATGTCATGAACCTGTTGATAAAATTCTTCTATCTGACTATCGTCTTTATCTGCAGTGGGCGCATAAGCCTGGACGATATTGATATTCACAGGACTTGCATTTATTTGAACCAGCATAATTCTATCCGAGACAGGCACAAACCCCGTGACGTACCTACTAATTGATTTCTTCATCACCACTGCCACTCCATTGCGGTGCATTGGGTCTTGATTTCCGGAGTGGTACACAGTATATCCGTTGGATACGTAGCTTCCGCTGTTTGGCCATCTGGTTTCACTGACTCCCATGATGGAGATGTCCAGTCGTTCCATCTCTAAAAGTAGGTTGCCTAGTTTTCCAGGCTCATATAATGTTGTAACATTCCAAGTAGCAATATTATAACTATTCCTTTTTGTCCTCAATTTTGTTCTCTGTTCATCTCTGTTGCAAGGATTTCGCTGGATGACGACCGAGGAAGCCTTGCAATCTTGTGACTGTCTTCCTCTGCCGGATCTCGGTCTCCGATCCCCGTGATCAGTAAAATCCTGAGTATGTGTGTTCACCATGATGACTACTACTAGGGGTACTCCACGAGTCTTTAATGCAGTGGTTCCCCGTTGCCTTCTGCATCCTTATGCCGTTGACTAATCACATAGTTCTTCCGCCTTTGAGGTCCATTTACGATCTCTGGACAAAAGAGTGCCCTACACTTGTCGGCTTGCGCAGTACAAGTTGTGACTGCTTATACCGACAGTCATTCGGTCCCTACTCGCGTTTGCCACTAAATTCGTGCCCACCTTCTACCACGTGGAGGTGCGAGTTTGGGTTTTTCCGTCCTTGATACTGAGACCTCTTGGCATTTCTCACTATCTCCGGAGCTTTAGAAGGCATGGGTATATCAAACCTAAACTTCCCTCCCACATACGATGTCTGGAACAACCATTCTGGCTAGCTCTCGAGGGTGTGACAGTGCCCTCGCTAGTGATGGTCAATTTCCGCACTCCAACATTCTCCTTTGACAAGGCATCGTATACCGATTCGTGGCCAGTTTTACCAAAGACTATAAACAAATTCAGTTTGTGTTTCACGTCCTTCCATAATAATTAGTGGTGGATATCACAGGATTAGGACTTAAATAACAACAACTTTTTTGAAACAAAGTCGACGTTTCGTCGATATATTTCGACTTCCTCAAGACTAAAAAAACGAAGCAACAATCAGATACACTAAAATTATACAAAAAATTGTGTCCTACCTAGTTTTATCAGTTGTCTAATTTGAATGTGAATGCGAATGTGAGATGAAATAGAACACTTTGTCCAGTCATAATAAACGTCAATTAAACAAAAACCGCTCTTTAACAATACAAATGACAAATGAGCCAACTAACAACAAATATACAGTGTAAGAAACGGTTTTCACATATGGAAGGCGAACACAAACGATCCAACTAGAATTCGGATGGATTATTTCAACGAACATTTAACTCTTTAAAAAGTGCAATCAGGTGATTGTATGATCGGTTCAATCCCTGAGTATCACTCCTATTATTTACTGTTTTATTTAAACTAATTTGTATCATCTCGCTCAAATTTCTCTTGAACCAGTTTTTCTCCCCATCCAAGACAGACATTTCGTCGAAGTTGAATCGGTGACCTGTATTAAAAGTGTGAAACGCTAGCGCTGTTTTTCCGTCTTTGTCCCTGAATTTCTCTTTGCAGTCATTCTTATGTTGTTTTATTCTATTAGAAAGTAGTTGTTTCGTCTGTCCTATGTAACATCTTTCACAGTCGGCGCAGGGTATTTTATAAATAATATTTGAGCGCTCATCGGTTTCAGTTTTATCCTTGAGCCTCGAGAATAATGACCTTACAGTCTTTAAATTATAAAAAACAAGTTTCGTGTTATTTGAGACCTTTTGGATGGAGTAAGCTATATTTGGGGATAATTTCGGTATATAAGGAAACCTAAAATAAAATCGGTTCTCTTGTGGTTCGCTAACATTTCTATTAATTGAGGATGAATGCTTGTATTCTGTGATGATTTTGTTAACTAAGGGTTTGGGGTAATTGTTGAGCATTAAAAGGTATTTGATTTTTCTTAAATTCTCTGACTGGAATACGGCGTTACTCAGATTGACAGATCTGTGCAACAAATTTTTAGTTACCGAGATCTTATATGTTCTGCAAGTATTAGATCTGAAATTCAATAATTTTCCTGAGCTTGTAGGTTTCATGTACCATTGTGTACTTAATGTTCCATTATTTTCCCTACGTACTCTGACATCCAAGAAAGACAATTCACAATCCTTTTTCCGTTCCACAGTGAATTGTATGCGAGGGTGGAATGCATTGAACGTTTGTAAAAGTTGGTCTGCGCAGTTAGATGGAACTATCAGCAAGGAATCGTCAACGTAAAGTTTGATGCAGTTTATCACAAAGTTGAGTTCTTTCAAGCATTCATGTATGATCTCAGTCATCAATATATTCGCCAAAGATGGACCCGTTGGATTGCCCATGGCGGAACCATCTTTTTGTTCATAGAACTCACCATCAAACTTAAAATAGCTTGAATTGAAAATGAAATTGATAACTCTTAGAAACAACTGTTCATCAATATCAGTGTATGCTGAAATGTAATGCCATTTTTTATTTATGATGGAATTAATTAATTCTCTAGGGATGTTGGTGAACAATGACACCACATCAAGTGAAATTAGTTCGTAACCCTGATGTATTGTCAAACCTCTGATAGAGGCCACAAACTCGAAGAAATTCTTCACTGTAAACGGACATGTGGAGTTTACTCTGGACAATACATTATGGACAAAAACTGAAAGATTGTATGCATGGGCATCGACGCAACTAACAATTGGTCTGATGTCTGATTGTTGCTTCGTTTTTTTAGTCTTGAAGAAGTCGAAATATATCGACGAAACGTCGACTTTGTTTCAAAAAAGTTGTTGTTATTTAAGTCCTAATCCTGTGATATCCACCCCTAACTATAAACAAAGTTCCTCTTTGGTTGTACGGTTCGCTGGGGAGAATGATGTGGCGACTTACTGTCCACAGAGTGTGTAGCAATCTGCAAATGCCACCCCTCGCTTAAGCAAATGCTCAGCAGGAGGCCCCTGCGCGATATACCTGGGTATCGCAGCTCATCAGCGAATTCACAGAACATGCTTTTGCCCAGTAACGACATGGGCGGCTGAAACTAGACCTGACATTTCCATCACCAAGAGATTTTTGAGAACATCCCAAATGAAAATATTGGGAATGATTACCGGCTATGCACGGATGAATAGAATAAAAATCTCTGATATAGGGGAAATGTGTAACACTAAGGACGTTGTGACATGGACAAGACAGCGACAGAGCATATGTGACACCAATGAAAAACAGTAGACTATAGAAAATAGCTAGGGACAATAAACCCAGCACTATAATATCCTCCAGTAGACCACCAACGTTGTGGTCAGAAAGCTGGACCTAGTCGAACTCTGTCTATCAAGAAATTCCCGTGTGAAAGGATTTATTAACAGGTCCTGAACCTCAATAAAGAAGAAGATATGGGTTTTTTTGTTGTCCACTGATGACGAATGATAGGACCAATTCAGTTCTGTTCGGAAGCAAGTAATTATCAATCCACTAATTCCATTCATAGGCATGGAAAATCATGGTGGGGCGAGCGCACTCTTCAATTTTATGTTTCTCATAAAATGGGGGAATCCTTGCAAGGTTCAAGTAGCGGTTTTGCTAACGGTGATACTCATTTCTGAAAATCGTTTAGGCAAAAGCTCATATCGGGGCAATATGACGACGCATTAAATGTGTCTCACAAAGGTTGTACCACCTAAATTATTGCTTGAATTGGGATGTTTTTTTTTTCATTATGAAAAAACTTGTTTGCAAACTCATTCATCTTAATGACTGATGACTTCATTTCAAGAGCTTTTTGAGTTCATCTAGCTTGTAGGTAAAGGACCCCGCACTTTCCTTATGGCAAATGGCGTTCCGTCAAATGTTCTAATTTTTTGGTATAATGTAGTACTTGACCTAGTGATCGAAAGTGTCCATGGTCCCAACTCAATCCTTTGACTAGTTTTTGAGCTACAGGGCGTTGAAGTTGAGAATTACCCACTTTTACTAAGCGCACATCTCGAAAGAGAATCGAATGAACTTAAATTTTTCTCGAGAAAATTGAAGTAATCGAAATTGAACGAAAAAAAGCATCCGTGTTGTCCATTTATCAATCTAATGCAATCAGCTAATCATAATTCTTGGCCGCCTTCTTGAACTCTCGAAAAAAATAAAGACTTCTGTCCAAACGACATCAGTTCACCTATATGAATGGTTTGATCCTTAGTGCTGGCCCTTTAGAGTCCACGAAATTGAACAAGAAAATCCATCTGGATTGTCCTTTCATCTATCTATGCAATCAGCTAATCACAAGTCTTAGCCGCCTTCTGAAACACTTGAAAAAAATTGAAGACTTCTGCCGAAACGACATCAGTTCACCTATTTGAGTGCCCTTGGTCCAGTGGTTTGGACGTTGGATCAGGACTCGGCAAGTCCGAGTTCAATCCCGAGCTAGGAAAAAAATTTTCTAGTCTCGGTAGGTGCGACCATTTCACTGTTGGGTCACAAATTAACAGTGCTGCGCCGAAGGTGGCGTGAGGACACAGTAACAAAGCCTACACAAAACACAACTGCTTACTCCGAACTCGGCACAAGTTACAAGCTTCGAAGCTTGTAGTTTCAGAAGGGTCTCCTTTATGCGATTATTATTATTATACGATTTTTTTATTGCTAATTATATCGAAATAACATGTTCTTCTTATATTTTTTTGTTACTGTTAATAAAAACTGGCGGCTGGCCTGATACCCTTTCCCAGCTTAGAACACCAATAATAATAATACATATACAGGGTGTCCCACTAGTGCCGCAGCGGACGATATACGCGTAACGGACTGCGTTTTGCAAAATTTTTTGATGCAGACTTGATATACTACAAGAAGAGCACAACCTTAAAATATTTTCGAATATATAGGGTGGCCCACAAATGAGGAATACAGGGTGACTTTGTTTTTTCAAATGGGACACCCTATATTCAATACTGTTTTTCAATTCTCTGATACTTCCTGCATGCTTCCGTATACTTTTCACATATTTTTATTCGATAGTTTTCGAAATATTGGCCATTTTGACAAAAAATGATACTTGTAGAGGCTATGTTATACAATTATATTTCACGAACCCTTGCACATACTAATAACAGTTTTATATGGATTGAAAGACAAGACTTCAAAGTATCCTACCCAACTATTAATAAAGCATCTTCAGCAAACAGAGTGCCCACAAAAAGACTATCAACATGACGAATTTCAAATCGATTTTTCTTCATTTTTTCAAATGCAATGCATATATTTTTTTTCATCATTGTAATCACCATTCATTTTTCTTCATTTTTTGTCGAATACATGATATGCATATCTTCAACAGAATAGGATTTTTTAGACTTTTTCCTCCAAGTTCACATTTACTTTCGAATTCAAAAAGCAGATTTGGCTTTTCTGTGGTTATTGGGAACTGTCAAATTATTCCATTCAAAATTAACATCATTGCAGCTTCAATTCAAATCATCATAGTTTTTACGGATGGATGAATTCTCACACGATGATGTAAAAATTCAAAAAATAACAATGAGTTTGATTGTACAAGTTATGAATGCTTAAAAACGCTCTTATCCTCCTACAACTTTTTTCCAAAAATGATATTCATAAGTTTCACAGGCACGCACGCAGATCTTGAAACTCCCAAGCTTGAAGCTTGTTTCAAATTTCTGCACGATTCGACTCTTCAAGTAGAAACATAGAAAATTATCAAAAATGTATTTTGAAAAATGGGTACAGAAAGCAAGTTTCTGTCTTCAGTAACTGATTTCATCACATTTTTGAGTAGATACATCAAAACCTTCTAGTTCCTCATTTCGCTATAATATGAATTGAAGCTTCAATGATGCTTATTCTGAGTGGAATACATTGACAGTTCTCGAAAACCACAGAAAAGCCAAATCTGCTATTTGATTTCGAAGGTATATGTGAATTTTAGGGAAACATTTCGAAAAAGCGCTTAAATATCCTATTCCGTTAGAGATATGCATATCATGTATTTGACAAAAAATGAAGTAAAATGAATGGTGGTTACAATGATGAAAAATAATTATATGCATTGCATTTGAAAAAATGAAGAAAAATCAATTTGAAATTCGTCATGTTGATAGTCTTTTTGTGGACACTCTGTATGCTGAAGATGCTTTATTATAGTTGGGTAGGATACTTTGAAGTCTTGTCTTTCAATCCATATAAAACTGTTATTGGTATGTGCAAGGGTTCGTGAAATATAATTGGTTAACATAGCCTCTACAAGTATCATTTTTTTGTCAAAATGGCCAATATTTCGAAAACTGTCGAATAAAAATATGTGAAAAGTATACGAAAGCATGCAGGAAGCTTCAGAGAATTGAAAAACACTGTTGAATATAGGGTGTCCCATTTGAAAAAACAAAGTCACCTGCTATTCCTCTTTTGTGAGCCACCCGATATATTCGAAAATATTTTTAGGTTGTGCTCTTTTTGGAGTATATCAAGTCTGCATCAAAAAATTTTGCCAAACTCAGACCGTTACGCGTATATCGTCCGCTGCGGCACTAGTGGGACACCCTGTATATGGTGTATTTTAAGGTCAGGCTTTCCTATTGACACGTGATAGAACTCATCAAAATACGTCATTTTACCGAAAATTTCTTATATGTAATGTTCAATTCAAAAAATTTATAAAAAAGCGGCTACGCACTAGAATTTTTTTGTAAATAAGATGACAAAAACAAGAGATAATGATATCTACGGATGAGCAGGTGAGGGAGCACATTCGGACTGAGGAATTTTCGAATTCACCTGAAAACTAGAAAATATTCTAGTTCCATTTCCTCGAAACAGGGTCATAATTCATATTATGCCGGAAAACTACCTTGTTATTGTTTCGAAATATTCTCCAAAAAGGGAACCATTCTTGAGGAATGTAAGATGTAGGAACGAAAAAGGCTACTAAATAAGAAAATTTTCCATTTCCAACGTTTCTGAACACAAAATGTATAACGAAATACAGATTTTCCCTTCCGCTGAAATTCATGGTCCACATTTCCATATCAATTCCTCAATGCGAATTTTTGTTTTCGAAAACCAAAAAATGATGAATTCAGCTTCTTCCGGTATGGGGGTCAGCTATGGCAATGGGAAGGTAAATTTCTGATCTTCCAAAGTAACCGTGCAAAATTGTAAAAAAATTACCAGAAGCTCCTGAAATAATCACGTATACCTGTACATAAATAAATTGGTTATTAATGAGACTACTATGCATAACAGACCAGCATAATTAATTCGTCATTATCTGAATCGCATTCCAAATGCCGGGATCGCATCGAAAATCGCTGAACCAATTTAAAATTATCTTCTGGTAGTTGTTACTGCATCGTCGCGTCATTATTCATCGTGAAAGAAAATTTTGCGTCTGTATTATTAAGTAGGCAGGCTAATTAATCATTATTTTGTAGGCCTCATTATGCAGTAATTGACTATAGAATTTTACATGAAATTTATTTAGGTAATTTCGAAGTAATAACTGCTGCTTATTATTTTAATTATTAACACTATAATTAAGAGAGCGAAAGAATGCTTCGTTTCTAAGTTTGAAGTTATAGCTTGATAGCTATTGTAATTAATATCAATCTTCGCAAATGACCAGTCGGATCCTGAGCATATTATTATCATTTGAGGTGTGTCCTGGCCAAGCATGGAGCAATAATTCAACGAAATCGGCAGTTTGTATAGACTGCATTCGAGTAATAATGAGGATGCATAAGGAAGATGACTATTTGCATAAATCATTCGATTTAATCCTTTTTGGAAATACATTAAGATGAAGATGCAGTTTGGTATACAGGGTGAGTCTTTGACTTGTACATATATTTTAACTGTAGATTCCTCTCATCAAACGAAACACTTTTTTCCCATATCATTTTTCAAAATTCGGTTTCGTTTGAAAGATACAGGGTGTCGAAAATCCATGAAATTAACACTTTTCTTTCCATATATTCGGAACCGATATTTCGAATGAACTGAATTTTGGTTGATTCTTTACTCTATTCATGGTGCATATTCCTCAAACAAAACTTATTCAATATCTCTCCTAGTATAAAAGTTACAGGGTGGTCGACTCATAAATTCATGCAAAATCACTTGAAAAGGATAAACGGTTCATATTTTCGAAAGAATCAACCATTTTAGAGAATAAAAGTATTTCTATATTTTTTCAATAAAACGCGTTGTTTTCGAGTTATTCCTAAATGTATACGAAGAAATTTTAGGAAAAAATCATGAATTTCATAAAAAATCTGAATGCTTCCCTGGATTAGATATCATCGAATATTGTTTCTTCTCTGGTCTCTTAACAAATTAACAATGTTGTCAATGTTTATCAACTGAATTCCGAGAAGCATGAAATTACACAGTTTATAAGCAAGTTTCTATTGAAAATTTATTGATACCCGTCCTTTAGGAAAATATCTATCTTCTTAACAATATCCTCTTGGAACTTTTAATCGACCCTACACGGTCTACACATCACAAATCACAAACAAAGACCTCTTTGTCACAATCATCACCTGTTTGCTTTATTCTCTGCGAGTAAATAAATAAATAAATCGTAGGATGTAGAAAGGTTATCTCGTTTAAGCGTCGTTCATTTTATCACAGACTGGCCTGTGATAAGCATAGAACAACGGCTTGTCTTGCGTGGCGGCTACATCGCACACGCAGCCGGCAGCGCACCGCGACTGAAATTTATCGTAGCGCTATATCGGCGAGAATCAGAACTACTTGTTTGGCATTTCCAAATAGCAATGCGTAGAAGCCTTTAGCGAAAAGTAAACAAAACTAGTTCCTCTGCGATAGTTCTTCCGTTAACGATAGGGGACGTTCTGCTTTCTTGAGTTCGCCTATACCATTGTTGAAGAGAAAATCTGGCATCGTCTTCTCTAGAATTCTGTGGAATATCATATCACAGAACTAGAAGATGGATTATAGGTTAGTTCATTGACCTCGAATCATATGACTTTGAATAATGGAGCTAGGATAGGTTAGTGAGAATCCAATTTTCGTTTCAGGATATCGAGGAGAATATGAACAAATTATTAGTGTTTACATGTTTACAAACTAATCTTCAGGAAAATCGAAGAAGGTACTTATTTTGGTGGGATGAATAATGGTTTTACTAATGCAGAAATAATCGGACAGATGTTTTCGTTAGGAAATATCGTGTTTGTTACATTCTTATTCAAAAAAGGTTAGTGCTTGAGTATTTTCTAATTGTATCACCCAAAACATCTCATAATCACCTCAATTTCAATCGAAAAATTGTAAAATATGAACTTTGAGGTGTTTGCAAAGAATTGTTCCAGGCGCGTATTAAGCCCAACTTTTTTTTTCAAATGGCTATATCGCCTATATCTCTTTAACAGAGCCGAATTCGAAAAAATGGAAAATGAAAAAAAGGTTTCTTTAGACCTCAAGAATCTACAGTTAAAATATATGTACAAGTCAAAGACTCACCCTGTATAAGAAAGGATGAAAGTGTTCTCTTTTTACATAATTAGGTAAATGTTGACGAAAATTCAATGGCCACTTATGCAAGACAAAATAAAGTTACGGAAAAACGTATATCGATGTCTATACATCTTTTCTTTCTTGCGAAGTTTAAATGCATAAAAAGGTTATATTAAGTATGTAGGCTTATCACAAAGACGGCATTGGACAGTTTGCTGACCAGATCTTCTATGTAGGTTACCAGAAAATTCAAGGTCTGCTCGAATCTTAATTCCAAGGAACTTGATGTTTGTGTCACTACCTCCTTTCAGGAAGGAGTATATAGTACCTGAGTTTTCTTGGTATTCATTTTCAGTTTATTCGAGTCGAACCACAGCTTAGCCTGTGATAGGGTTTTTTCGCTAGAATTAACTGGTATCATCTGCCGAAAGAACTGAATTTGTGCATGTTACGTTAGCAGGTAGGTAGATTAAAAATAAAATTGGTCCCAAGATAGATACCTGGGGAACCCCATGTTATATTGGCGCCCACTATGATTTTTTCCCATTCAACTCTCTGATGTATTTCCTTAGAGTAGCTCCGAAGGATTTTCCAGGCTGAACCTCTTATGCCATGAAGTTGCAGTTTCTCCTGCAAGACTTCGTGACTGATGCTATCAAACGCCTAAATCAGATCTTGTGAAGTTAGTTCGCATTTCTTTTCTTCGTCCAGAATTCTAGAACCTTTGCTATGTCATTTAAAACTTCCGTAATGGCTGTAGTTGTGGACCTGTTTCGAAGAAAACCGTGCTGCTGTGCGCAAAAGATGTTAGATATATATTCTGAAAATTTCAACAATTCTGATTTTCATTGCTGTTATAAACCTGCTTCTTTTCAGCTGATCTGGAAAATAGCCGTCTGCAAAACACTCAGAGAAGGTTACCGCTAGGGGTAAGGGGTACAGCCATATTGTGGACTGTTTCCTTTAGGACCCGTGGTATAATTCCATAAATGTCTTCTCTTGGTTTATTTTTTATTCCACCTTCTATCTTGATTATTTCTTGTGGGAGAATGTCTCTCAGGAAGATTCAATTTAATCTTGACTTTCCCCTCTTCTTCAGGAAGTGTAGGAGAGTCTCTTCCCCTTGTGGGCATACCTCAACTGCTCTTCTTCCCACGTCGGCAAAACAAACAGTTCAATTCCTCTGATGTGAGCTTTGGTTGGTAAATACTTTCTGTCGTATTTTTGCCTTTCATTGTTCCCCAAATTGCTTTATTGTTATTAGCTGCCTTCTCAATTTTTTGTCTTTTACCCTCCTCTATAATTTCTCTGTGGATGTCTTCATAGTACAAATATATTTTTTACTGTTCTTTCTTAGTGAAACTTCTCGTTCACTTGCATTTCCATTCGTTTGTTTTTTCTCTGGACAGCATCATGGAATGGGTCCATAAAAATAAACCAGAACTCATTGAAGGCATCTTCCCCTAACTGCATATCGACCAATCTTGTCTTTCAAGTTCCCTCTTCAATTTTTTCAATGTATTCTTAGTTATTTGCCTCACTTATACTGATTGCTTCATTTCAGTCAAATTAATTCGCACTATAGTGCAAATTAATCTTAAAAAACTTAGAGATTTATTAGTTGATTGTTCCAACCCTGTAGGACTGTTGAATAGATTATTATTTAACACCCCCAGTCGTACACTTGATCCGGAGTTGACAGATGAACCACTTAGGGCCGGTTTTATAAAAGGCGAACCGAAGATTCAACCGTGCGCCAACTACCAGATAGTGAGGAATTTGGTTGTTGGCCTTTATAATACCGACCAACATGTTTAGGTATTATTCGTTGCCTAATTATCGGGGACTTACATCGTCAATCATGAGTGTGTTAAGGCGGCATAATGATGATAGAACTATAGTGAGGGTAGCAAAACGTAACCCATTCACATTGGCAAGTTCTGTTTTTTCTAAAATCAAAGATTTAACATCTATTGGTAACAGGTCAGGCTTGATTTATAAGATTGATTGTTTGGATTGTGAGTTTATATTGGTCAGACGGGTACTTATCTAAAAACTAGAATAAGGGAACATACTAAAGATTGTATTTTGATGAAATGTAACATAGTATTGTCAAAAGATGTTTTCGAGACAGATCATACCATGAATTTTGTTGATGCGAAGATTGTCAGAACTCAGGCTGATAAATATAAAAGGTCTTTTTTAGAAACTGTAGAAATTCTGAGCAATCCGAATAATTTAAATATCAAAACAGATTGTAGAGGTATTAGTGCCATCTATTGTAACCTTATTAAATTAGCCATTGACCACCCAAAGAAAAATTTGCAAGAGTCGTTTACCGATCGTGGTATTGATTGAAGGTCTCTGTATGGTATTTTCAACGTGCCAACTATCAATGTTTACCCTTACTGCATTTTATATTTCGTAATTTTTATTATTATTTTTTTATATATAGTTATGTATCCCGAATCACAGGAAACCGCCGATACATGGAAAGTGCCAAGACTGCAAGTCAGCGTTCCTCTCCACGTGTCAGTGCAATAAGTGCAACGATCTTGCGACGCGATCGTGAAAAGTGAAATAGACACTTATCTTAGGATTAGTTCCATTCTAGCTTTATACAAATTCACTTGTATCAATTAGCTCTATTTTTGGTAACTCCGTATTCGAAAGCTGTAGAAGTATAACGTCATTTATTGTCTAAATCATTGTGACTTATAGTTCGAAGGAAATAAAATCTTTTTTAAAAACAGTCTTTTCGGAACGAATTTCATAATTGGCGCTGCGAACAGGATATCGCAACGGTTTTTCGGTTTTTCACGCAAAGATAGACTGAAAAATAGTGTCCACTAGTGAATACAAACTGTTAAGATTGTGTTCGAGGATCTCCGTTGAGTTTCAACTCTTAGTGCGATATCATCACCAACAAACCCACTTCCACCAGAAGGAAGAAACAAACCCACTTCCACCAGAAGGAAGACAACAAACCCACTTCCACCAGAAGGAAGAAACAAACCCACTTCCACCAGAAGGAAGACAACAAACCCACTTCCACCAGAAGGAAGAAACCAACCCTTTTCCACCAGAAGGAAGAGAACAACTCCACTTCAACCAGAAGGAAGGATGCAATTCTTGGTGTAAGACCTATTTTCCAATCCAATTTTCCATTAAGTGTCTTTAATTTCAATGACACTCAACAATTTGAGATAATTGCTGAAGATAACGATACTTTAGAATCGCTTAATACCCAATCTATTCAAGATTTTTTATTTAGAAATAACCGATTTAGACCCTATCCTAGTAGAGTTTTATCCGAAATGAATCAAAACTCTTCTAACACACCGGCAAACTCTTCTAACACACCGGCAAATGATACCAGGTCTCGTCAAGACCTCCAACTACTTTTAAATTCTATTCCAGAATTTTCACCTGGAAAAAATTTGTCTATTTTTATTAACGAAGTGGATAATTTAATAAATCATTTAAGAGGCAGATTGAATGACGATTTACAATTCTGTTTGAATTTCTCGATTCGTTCCAAAATCTTGAACGAAGCCCGAGATTTAATAGCGTTTCAGAATGCAACAGAATGGACGACTATAAGACGTACACTCCTTCAGAGGTACGGTGACCAAAGAAACGAAGATTTACTCGTTACCGCTGTAACACATTGCGTTCAGAAAAAAAATGAAAACTATCTCGATTACTACTGTAGACTGTCTAAAACTTTGAGCGACCTCCTCCAACATCTCTCTTTGAATATTGCAGATCAAAATTTATTAAAGTACAAACAATTCGAAGCTGAAAAACTAGCACTCAAAACTTTTCAAGTAGGTATATTAGAGCCTTATAGGAGCTACATTAGTAATTTCGAATTAGGAAACTTAGAGCAATGTATAAATAAATGTAAATTTTATGATAACAGGAAACAGGAATGGGAATATTCCGAATTTCTCAGGAAATCTCAGGAAAATAAGAAACATCCACCGCAATACCATCTCAAACATAATCCAAATTTTAATAATCAACCGAACTTCAGACAACAATTTCAAAATAATAATGATCAATTTCCAAATTTCAATAATAATAACAGGAATCAAAATCCCCAAAACATTGTTTTTCCACACAACCAACATGCTACAAACAACCAGAAATTTTTTACTAATAAACAAGTTTTTGGAACAAAACCAAGCTCCGGTTTTCATAAACCTCAGCAAGAACCAACACCAATGTCTATTTCAACTAGAAATACCAAACCGACGCCTATGTCTATTTCCACCAGAAATTCTAAATTTCCACAAAACAAACACCTCTTTAATGTTCAGTCAACATCTGGACACTTAGATGATCAAGAATTTGAATTTCAAGAACCCGAGTATACGGAAGAAAATGACTCAGTAGAAAATAATGATTCATACGAGAACAATTACGAAATAGATGAAAATTTTCAGAATTGGCCTCACGAAAACCCAGAAACGTAAATCTTAATTGCGTAAAAGTTCAATCAAAATTACCGTACATTTATTTACCTAAAATCAACCTAAGAATTTTAATTGATTCAGGCGCTACAAATTCAGTAATAAATAGAAAACCAGCGTTCGAAAAATTTTTCAAATTTCTGTACAAGGAAAATTTTAGTGTTACCGGTTTAGGAACTACGATCAAAGCGGATGACAATTTAAATATTCCAATTTTATACGAACTAGGTATCCTCGACAATATTCACTTACATGTTGTCGATTGGCACAAAAATTTCGATGCTTTATTAGGAACATCAGACTTACAAAAATTAAATGCAAAGATAGATTATCAGAATCACATTTTGGAAATTAAAAATTTGAAAATTCCATTCATTCTTGAATACTCGTCCAATAAATTGAAACCTAATAAAACGATAGTGAAAGATTTTTTAAAAATTCCAGTATCTTTGGAAAACGGTGACGTTTTGTTACCCGAAATTAATTTCAAACAATTCTCAATCCCTGCATGTATCGCTAACGCAAAAAACGGATTTTGTTTTGTACCTATTTCAGAACCGATAAACGATAAAATAGAGATAAACTTTTCAGAAAGAATACCCGTGAAATCAATATCTGAAACGGAAATAGCTGCCCCTCAGGTAGAAAATCACAAATTTAACCTTTCGAAAAACATCCGAACGACTCACATGAATTGTGAAGAAAAACATGAAATTTTAAAACTCTGTTCTAAATTCAAGGACATTTTTTATAACGAAAAATGTGATCTTACATTTAGCAATACAGTTAAACATCAAATTAGGACGAAAGATGAACAACCTGTTTATGTAAAATCTTTCAGACACCCCCATAGTATGAAAAATATAATTCAAGAACAAATTCAAAAACTCCTAGACGATAAAATCATACGCCCATCAATTTCTCCTTATAGTGCACCAGTTTGGATTGTTGATAAGAAAAAAGATGCTTCTGGTCAAAAGAAATATCGTATGGTAATTGATTACCGTCGATTAAATGAAAAAACGATAGAAGATAAATACCCTCTACCTCGAATCGAAGAAATTTTAGATAATTTAGGAAAAAGTTGCTATTTTTCAACCCTAGATATGGCAAAAGCATTTCATCAAATCGAAATGGATGAGGAATCCATAGAGAAAACTGCATTTACCGTGAATAATGGTCATTACGAATATCTTCGTATGCCTTATGGATTAAAAAATGGACCAAGTACCTTTCAACGCGTAATGGACAATGTACTTAAAGAATATTTACACAAATTTTGTTTTGTTTACATGGACGATATAGTGATATTTTCGAAATCCTTACAAGAACATACTTGCCATTTAAAATTAATTTTCCAAAAAATAAGAAAATTTAATTTGAAAATTGAACTTGACAAATGTGAATTCTTGAGTAAAAATGTTGAATTTCTAGGACATGTAATAACTCCTGAAGGTATATCACCAAATCCTTCAAAACTAAAAGCTGTTGAAAAATATCCTATACCACGTACAGCGAAAGAAATAAAATCATTTTTAGGCTTAATAGGTTATTATAGGAGATTTATTCAAAATTTTGCACATATTGTGTCTCCTCTTACTAAGTGTCTTAAAAAAGGAGCAAAAATAAAAATCGATGACCCTGATTATGTGAATGCTTTTCACCTATGCAAAGAATTATTGACGAATGCCCCAATATTAGTTTATCCAGATTTCAAAAAACCATTTACATTAACAACTGATGCTTCAAATGTTGCAATTGGAAGTGTGCTGTCACAATCCAATCGCCCAGTAGCTTATTACTCGAGAACTTTGAATTCTGCAGAGAAAAACTATTCCACTATAGAGAAAGAACTACTTTCAATCTTAGATTCGACAAAACATTTTCGACCATATCTCTACGGCCAAAATTTCACAATAGAAACCGATCATAATCCATTGGTTTGGCTTTATAAAATTAAAGAACCCAATTCCAGACTTATACGTTGGAAATTGAAACTTGATGAATTTGACTTCAACATTATACATAAAAAAGGAAAGGAAAATAAAGTAGCTGATGCCCTTTCACGAGTTGAAATTAATAATAGAGAAAACGAAGAATCTTTATTATCAGAACGTGATTTAGACTTCGAAATTTCATCTGTTTTACCTAACGTCAATGAACTTCCGATATTAAGTGACGAAGAACTCGAAAATATTCTGAACTCTCCAAACATTACCAATCAACAGAATGACGAAATTGATTCTAATGCAACAATTCATTCGACTCAAGAAGATAACGGAAAGGTTATTCCAATCACGGAATCTTCTGTCAATATTTATCCAAATAGAATTATTTTAAATATTGGCGAACAATACAAATTAAAATTCACCAAAATTTTCAAGAGAAACACATATAACATTACAATAAGACAAAATTTCATGAATAACGACTTTTCGAAATTTTTCGAAGAAATTTTCAGACCAAATGAAACATACGGAATATTTTTCAGAGACGACAAATTACGACTACCTTTTGTCAGATTTTGCAAAAAATCGTTCAATTACTCCGTTAAGCTTTTCATAAGCAATACACTCTTATTAGATGTACCTTGCGAAGAAAATCAAAGTGAAATTATTTCAGAATATCACGATAAAAACCACAATGGTATTTCAGAAACGTATAACCATTTATCGAAAAAATACTATTGGCCAAAAATGAGGAATAAAATAACAGAAATTATCAACAAATGCGAATTATGTCTACAATCAAAATATGAGAGACACCCCTACAAATTAAAATTTTCAGGTCCTCTCTTAGCTAAACGACCTTTCGAAGTAATCCACATTGACACATTCTCTTTCCAAAATTCTAAATTCCTAACAATCATTGATTTATTCTCAAAATACGCACAATCGTATCTTGTTAAAGACGGCACTGCATTAACCATTCTTAATAAATTACGACATTACTTTGCACACCATAACATTCCACAAAAAATCGTTTGTGACGAAGGACGGGAATTTCAAAATAAAACATTTAAAGAATTTTGTAACTTGAATAAAATCAATTTACATTTTACAACAGTGAATAATCCAAGTTCAAACTCTCCAATCGAACGATTTCATTCCACAATTTTAGAAAAACTTAGAATTTTAAAATTGTCAAATCCAAATGAAAATCCTGCTAATCTCATGATTTCAGCAACATTGATTTACAATCAATCAATTCACTCAGCCACAGGTTATTCACCTTTTCATTTACTTTATGGACCTTATGATAAATTACCAGAATTTGACTTAACAATGACCGTTTACGAGCAATATAACGAAAAAAGAAAAAGAGAAATTTTACCATTTTTTGACCACATATACAAACGAAATAAAGATAAAGCCCAAAAAACATTAACAAGATTAAATGAGAATCGAGATGATCCTCCAATTTTAGAGCAAGAAGAAGTTTATGTCGAAAGAAATAGACCAAGAAAAACTGATCCACCTTTCGAAAAAATTACTGTTCAAAAACAAAAACAAAATAAAATCAGTGGTTTAACTGCAAAATCCAGAGAAACCACAGCCCACATAAGAAATGTCAAAAAACTAAGAAAAAACGTTTGTTCTTTTCAGGATACTACTAATCCTCCTAATTCAGACCCAAACGAAGCAGGCCCTTCAGGTCTTCGAAATAAAAAGTAATGGCTACTTCGAAGAACACTTAAGTAATGCCAAAATTCTTGACCACTATCATAATTTTCTCTTCTTCATGAATATAACCCATTTGAGAGATAATTTCGACCAGTTAAATTACAATTTCAACGCTATTCAGGAAAATCGAACAATCGACGAACTATCTCATAGAATTTATCATCAACTAAGAATAAATTTGGAACAAATTGAACAAATTTTACGTAAATTTGCAAACAGAAAAGTTAGAAGAGGTTTGGCTAATTTCATTGGAAAAGGTATCAAGTTTATCACAGGTAACTTAGATGACGACGATCTTAAAACCATCAATGAAAATCTAGAAACTCTCCATAAAAGTAAATCTTCAGAAATAGAAAGAATAAATAAATTAACTTCCTTTGCCAACCATTTATCACAAAGATATTCAGAAGATTTAGCCTTGTTAAATGAAAATATTATTCATACCAAAACTTTATTCAGAAATCTTACTTCTACCGAAGAATTTCGAATCATTGTAGAATACCAAATACTTCAATCCGAAACCCTTTTGAATACTTTACTCATGCTTGAAAGAACTATTAGTTTTGCAATGAAAGAAATTCCAAATTTAGAAATCATTAAAGTCGAAGAACTTATGTCCATTGGAGCATATCTTGAGCAAATTTATAAGACACAGCAGTTATCACCAATTGATCATGTTAATCTTTTTAAAATAATAGACTTCACAAAAATTTCTGTCATTGGAACGGAAGAAACTATTTCTTTTCTTCTCAAAATCCCAATCCTCAAACAAGTAATTGCTAACTATTCCCGAGTTTATCCTTTACCCAATCACCAAAATATTGCTGTGATCCCGCCAAAGATGTTTTCCATCAAGATTCACAATGAAGAATACTGGACCAACGAGCCATGCAAGTCTACACTGGGATGTTCCACGGTGCTTTGTCTCCAACCCCCCATCAAAGAAGCCTGCATGCTGTCAACCCCAGAACGATGCCAAACAACGCTCGTCAACAACGAGTTCAACATCATCTACCCTTTGAAGAATCATCAACTACTGACCCTCTTCAAGAAGAACCATACAATACTAGAAGATTGCAATGGCATCCTTTTCAAGAAATCAATCCAGGGGACCAACCTATTGAGCTCACCCTGTAAAATCATCATCGATGAAACCATATTTGACAACACTATTCCAATTTTCGAAATATCCATCCAAAACGTTTCGAAAATAACTCTGAATTATACCCACAAAATCGACTTCCAATTCAGGCATCTGAAAGAACCTACTCCTATTCTCCAAGAAGCGGAAAGACTTTTGGACCAGCCTGTATATCTTCAACCCACAACTCAAATAATCCACCAAGCCACGAGTGTGTTATTGTTCTGCTTAGTAATGCTTGGAATCATCTTCTTACTGAGAAATAGAACAAGAATTGCTGAGTTACTTTACAACCCACGGAAAGTCATACACGTGGAAATCGAAAACACCAGAGAACCCTCAGATAACAGAGACGTTATCTCTTAAGGAAGGAGGAGTTATGTATCCCGAATCACAGGAAACCGCCGATACATGGAAAGTGCCAAGACTGCAAGTCAGCGTTCCTCTCCACGTGTCAGTGCAATAAGTGCAACGATCTTGCGACGCGATCGTGAAAAGTGAAATAGACACTTATCTTAGGATTAGTTCCATTCTAGCTTTATACAAATTCACTTGTATCAATTAGCTCTATTTTTGGTAACTCCGTATTCGAAAGCTGTAGAAGTATAACGTCATTTATTGTCTAAATCATTGTGACTTATAGTTCGAAGGAAATAAAATCTTTTTTAAAAACAGTCTTTTCGGAACGAATTTCATAATTATATATTCATTGACTTTGAAGTGTCCGTTCGATTTCATACCTCGTTTTATTTGTTGAGTGTATCCACCTTGGGCATCTAGAAGTTTTAATAGTATGACTTTTTTGGTGTTTTTCAAATACTGTTAATGTTAGATTGTGAAAAGATGAGATGGTTGGCCGTTGAGCTGTCTCTTGTTTTGTATATTTTTTTGGCATTAACGAGGTTTTTCTCATTCTGTTGTATGTATAAAAGTTGTATATGTTGTGTTTTTTCCCTCTAGTTTTCTTGTTGGTTACATATTGCTTTGTATTTTTTAGCACCCTGAAGATGGAAACGATGTTTTCCGAAAGCTCGGTTATGATTGAATAAAAAGATTAATAACGGCCTACGGCTATTCGTAAAGAAACCTTTCTCGGGGCTTGTAACGTGAATTTCTATTTTTGTTTACGACTGGAAGTATATTTTCACTATTTCTACTCCTCCAAATGCCAATATTAAAACTTCTTAATTTGACGACACAATTTAATGTCTGTTCCGTAAAATGATAAGGGAAACTCCATATAAATAGGTAGGTATTGCTGTATATCTGTGGGTTCTGGGTGTGTTGCTTCCTGTCTTGTACGGTTGCCTGTCGTTTATGTTTTTACTTTTTATATTAAATTAGTTGATTTCACTATCAACGATTTGGCACTCTGTGTTGACTCGAATGCATGTTACGCCCTATGTTCTCAATTTTATTCTATTTTGGTCTTATTCGAGAAATAAAGGTCGAAACGTCGGTATTTCATGAAGGATTTTCATTTCCCTAGTCTACTACCTTCACTACATATATGAAGATTAGGACACGAGTACTGAAGATTATGCATACAGGGTGTCCCACGGTCGAGTGCCGATTAGACGTTTCTGGAGAACTGGACATATTTGAAATCCGAAAATTGGGATTATGATATTGTTGGAAATTCCCTACAGACCTAAAATATTTTCGGAGCCTGAGCACTTCCGGTTATACCAGGAGTGGAAATAAATTTGTTCAAAAAATATTTTTTTCAATATTTTCATTTCTGATATGATTGAGTATTCAATGCTGAATATATTTCTGTTGAAACCATTGTATTCATTCAAATGTCAAATATTCATAGTCAGTGTTATGTCCATTATTCTTATTCTGAAAATCCCGAGTGTAAGCCGTTCTCACAACGTCAAAGTAGAAGAATGTGAAAAGGTCATGCATCTTTTGATTTCATAAATATCATCACAGGGTGTTTCAAATTTTGGGTCAAAAACTGTGATCGAAAATTGGCCATAACTTCTGTTTTTCAAATTAAAACCCTATTTTTTTATGATTGCGTTGGATTCTGCGGAGAAAAATAGTGATAGCACCCTCAGATGTTCTTGCTTCTAAATTCAGTAATTGCCGAGATATTAGAGTTTTTCTGGATTTATGTTGTACGTAGAGTCAATTTCATCGAATCTCTTCAGATTCGAAACCATAGTAACCATCGAAGTAAAATCGAGAAGTAAGGTTAAGGCCTAAAATGAGAGCTGTCACTTGTGAATTATTAATGGAATAATTTATCTTCTTTGGTCACAGAATATTCTCATGCAAAAGATAAGATGAATTTGACTCTACGTATAACATGAATTCAGAAAAGCTCAAATATCTCGGAAATTACTGAATTTAAGAGCAAGAGCATCTGAGAATGCTATCATTATTTTTCTTCGCAGAATCTAACGCAATCATAAAAAAATAGGGTTCTAATTTGAAAAACAGAAGTTATGGCCAATTTTCGATCACTGTTTTCGACACAAAATTTGAAACACCCTGTGATGATATTTATGAAATTCAGAAGATGCATGACCTTTACACATTCTTCTACTTTGACGTTGTGAGAACGGTTTACACTCGGGATTTTCAGAATAAGACTAATGAACATAACACTGACGATGAATATTTGACATTTTTTCAGGTTTTTTTTCGATATTTTGAAAACTATTCGGATGAATACAATGGTTTCAATAGAAATGTATTCAGAATTGAATACTCAATCATATCAGAAACGAAAATATTGAAAAAAATTGCGGTTCATGTTTTCATCCATGTTACATAAATAAAATGATTCTTTCAGGTATTTGGACAACTTTTTATTTTAAAATTCCTTTTCACATCAATTCACCGACGTTTCGGTCTCCAATCGGACCTTTTTCAAGGCTAAAAATTTTTTAAAAACATTAAAAATATTAAAAACATTAAAAATCTCAAAAACATGACAAATTCAAAATAGACCTACATTATTGATTTACAGGAATTGAGTCAACAAAATAAAAACACATCTATCTGCTCCACCGCAGGCTGGTCGTGAATTTAAAAAAAGGGTTTTTTCCCTTCTGAACACCTAGACTGATTATAAGTGAAAACAAGTTGAAAATTCAAGAAAAAGGAAACAATTCGCAAACAACAAATGTGGAGAAAACTTCAAAAACATAACCTAGATTAGGATCACAGAGTTTATTTTGGGATCACAGAAGTCAGCGATAGGAATTCAGGCTATTTTCTTAAAGGAACCAATAGACTATTATAGATTGCGCTGAGTCCATTAACATCCTCTCTAAAATTCACTGTTTTATTGAGTGATATGTGAATCATTTCACTTATATTCCTACGATAGTTGTTGTTTTTGTGGTCCAGTATTGTTGTTCCTTCGAAATCGAATTTGTGCCCCTCCCTGTGTGTATGTGATGTGAGAGCAGTCTTCTCCATATGTATGATATTGTTGGAGTCTGTTTTGTGTTGTCTAACTCTCTCTTTCAGCAATTGTCTCGTTTGTCCGATATAGGACCTGTCACAATTAGAGCATTTGAAAGATTGTGTTCCCAAAGGTTCACAATCATCAGTGGTATATAACATCCCATGCTCTAATTGTGACAGGTCCTATATCGGACAAACGAGACAATTGCTGAAAGAGAGAGTTAGACAACACAAAACAGACTCCAACAACATCATACATATGGAGAAGACTGCTCTCACATCACATCACCCGATTATTATCTTTCAATTGTTATCATCAGATGGGTCTGAGATGGTGAGATTGGGAGAGAAAGAATTAAATCTGAAAAAAAAATCGGGTAAAATATGGGCTATATGGACTATACCCGTCAATTACTGCCGGTCACTCCCTAAATTAGCGGTTTTTCGTGCGGCAGTCAAAGTACCGGCAGCGCAAGTGTAAGTGGCAGGGAGTGATCACATTCTGCCCGGTTACTGTCGTGTGAGCGTTGCGTACGTTGTTAATTGTTGCGAAAAATGTCGACGGAGCGGAGCAACGAAAAAATAATATCATTTCTAGAACACCTTGAGATCGAAAGAGTGATATGGGATTCTTCTGATAAAAACCATAAACTTAAGCACAAAGTGCACGATGTATTGATATCATCTACCATCTTCTACGACGACGAACTTTCTTTTTGAGTTTATATGTTTTCAAGACATTCACATATTTATTTAAATGAAACAGAGCGCTGAGGCTGAAATTTCGTCGTCCGCCATTGCCAAAACTTGATCGCGGGAGAAATGGTTGAGCTGAGTGTAAATACTTACTGCCTTTCCATACTGCCGCGGAAGTATTCCGGGAAATACTTCTGGCAGCGCGAGTAGCAGTAGAAGTGGCTGAGTGTAATTGAGGCAATAGGTTTTCGAGGACGTTGAATTAAATAAAAAATAATCGGAGGCTCTATCTACCATAGTTCGGAACC
This sequence comes from Adalia bipunctata, assembly GCA_910592335.1. Classification (NCBI taxonomy): domain Eukaryota; kingdom Metazoa; phylum Arthropoda; class Insecta; order Coleoptera; family Coccinellidae; genus Adalia; species Adalia bipunctata. The sequence goes on from OU342951.1 coordinate 30,000,985, forward strand.
GGAAAAAAAGAAAATGAAGATTTGTAATGAAAAAACTAAAAAATGGGTCAAATAAGAAAATCTAATAGAATAAATCAATATGCCCACGTTTCTACAAAAAGAAGTGAAATCCCACCAAAAACATTCTGTAAAAAACTAGCCAAGTATCGATGGAGCTGCTTGTTTATCTCTGAAAAGAGAAATTGCGCGAGTTTGAGACTCGCGCAACTCACTCGCGAAGCTGATGCGCGAGTCGCTGTTTCGGCCTGACGCGTTTCCACGAGGCGAATAGTTGCGCGAAATTGGGTGAACCGCCACTCGCCACAAAAATGGGTATTGGGTAGCCCTCATAAATCTGCATCAGACGAATACACTCGTCCTGATTCATTCTCGTCACGTTTCCACTACACGAGTTTAATGCCGCGAGGCTCTTTGTTGCGCGGTCAAAAACCGACTGGTAGTGGTAGACGGTAGTGGTATCGGCTCGCAGCGAAACTGACTCGCAGCGAAACTTACTCGCGCGAGTGCCGTATCCACACCGCGAGTCAAACTCGCGCAATGGAACAGCAGCTTAAGGCTCCTTACTGCGATTTCTTCATTATAATATGTAATGTTGCGTGATTTGGCCTTTGAAGGGTACACACACATGGGTACAAAACCAGGTATGCTCCATGACACCATTGCACCAATCTGTCGCCAGAAACGCTACCCATTGACGATGGAAAACGTTGATTCAATAACCAGTCAATTGTAGGCTTGATAAAGATGCGTATTTCAATAATACTTATGTGTGGGCGAGCCTGAAACAAACAGTATAGAAAAGTATTTCCAGTACAGACGGACTTCTAATCATTGATAGAAGACCGTCTGTACAACTATTTTATTTTATATCGGTGGTGGACGCTCCAACAAGAAGAGAGCAGAAGTCAGCATTGTCAATGATGAATGCATGTGTTGCACAATTCACAACAGCCTAAAATGAGACACTAGCTTCCAATTACCAATACCAGTATGGACAATTATCTTGCTTAACAAACATAGGTAGATATAACATTACGTATGAACAAAATTGACTTGTACCCACTAACGTATAAAGAATGTTCAACGGCCAAGTTACACAACATTAACTATAATAATAAAGAAATCGCAGTAAGTATGAGTGCCCCTGGCTCAGTGGTAGAGCGTTGGAATTCGGACCCAAAGGTCCGAAGTTCAATCCCGAGCTAGGAAAGAAATTTTCTAGTCTCGGTTGGGGCCACCATTCTCACTGTTGGGTCAAAAATTAACAGTGCTGTGCCTGAGGTGGCGTAAGGACACAGTAACAAAGCCTACACAGAACACAACGGCTTACTCCGAACTCGCAACAAGTAACAAGCTTCGAAGCTTGTAATTTCAGAGGGGTCTCCACAGGAGACCTAGGAGTAATCAGGATAAACAATATATCATATCATATCATATCAAGGAGCCTTAGACTTGGCACGACTTTGTCTAGATTTCATTACTCTTCAGAGATAAACAAGCAGCTCCATCGAGACTTGGCTAGTTTTTTACAGAATGCTTTTGGTGGGATTATGCATACAAAATTTTCTTCGTATATTTCCATACTATTGCATCAAAATGAAACAACGATTTTTCTTTGAACATTTCTGGTACCTTCGAAACTAATTGTGATATGTTGATATAAATTTTTTATCACGAAATGAGTTTCTCTGTCGATTGTTGAAGTCGTAATGGTACAAAATGGATCAGCCAGAGCAAATTTTTTTTTTGTAACCGACCATGTTTGATCTTGGAAGGTAATCATAGTACTTATATCAGAATTTACATAATGAGGCCGATATTTGGCGATGGAAAATTACTTTTTGCTATCTTGAAATCGCCAAATAACGAGTTCTCATAGGCTCATTTCTCAAGAATAGATAAACTGTGAAGAGAACGACTGTAGCCGAAAGCCTGAAAAAACTTCATCAAGTTAACCCACACATACACCCAGTTTATCTTTTATCAACCGTCACTAGTCTAGATGCAACGGCCTTATAGACTTTCCTGATATTGATGTGAGTAATTCAGGTTGTTTTCCGGAATTTAAATGTCTGCTGATTTCTATTTGCTTCTGTCTCACGTAATTGAATTTTAAGTCCATTTATATGGAATACGCACTGAAGAGATTGCCTTCCTGAATCTGTACAGGTGGACTGGACAATAAAATAAATTAGCCAATCACGATTATAAGTATCACGGACTGATATACGAACTGGACTCTAATATCTGTGGAGCTGCTTTTAATGTGTCATGTATGTTGCGATTTATTAAGACCAATATTAACAGGTTATGCTTTGCTTTGGTTATAATACTAATGATCTGTTCTAAATTATTGGGTCCTTGACGTTTCAGATGTCATCAAATTGGCAATTCAATATAATCCATCAGATAATCCTGTCTAATCAAGGAATAACATTATTGTCAAGTCTCAAACGGTCCTCTATAAGAAAGTGCATTTCCGCTAACGTATTCATAGTATCTTGAACTCGCGGTTCACCCATTCGAAGATTTAATTTTGCCATTACAGACAGTTTTTAGTTCGAGTGAATGTTCCCAAATAATACCAAATTAGATAGGCCTACGACTGTACTCTTATGATAATACACAATTACTGCAATTAGTATTATCGATGATAAGTCTGTTTTTTACAAGCTTTTATTTAGTTTCACCTGTCCCGGTGTCTGTCTGTCTGTCTGTCTATCTATCTGTAATCAAATCTTGCAAGTTAAATATGACATACTTCTAATCGTCCGATTGATTTGAAATTTGGCAGGTGTACATAATTCTGATGACAATGCATCATGAAATATTTTTTATAGAAAAAAACAAAATGGCGGCTCCAAAATGGCGGATGAGTTTTGTAATTATCATCCGATTCCGTTCAAAATTAGTATCTGGGGGTTTTTGGGTTCGACAATGATGATTCGTCTGTCAAAATTGAAAAAGTCAAGATGGCGGCTACAATATGGCGGACGAGTTTTGTAATTATGATCCGATTTTATTCGAAATGGGTATCTGGGGGTTTTCTGGGTCGGAAATCACGATTCTTTAAAATTGAGGAATTCAATATGACGGCTTCAATATGGCGGATGAGTATTGTTATCATAAAAGCTTGTCTTAATAAATGATTTTTTTATTATAGCTTGTTATTTATACTAATAACTCATGTCTCATACCAAACAGCGTTTGACAGTCATAACGTCACATGATCTTGAGGTGACAGATCGAAAGTTGACAGATGGGCGTGAGTAAACATAGAGCTTCATACGGTAGAACAACGCACAAAGTGCGTCCATTGTTTTGTAGAAATAATTTGCCTAATTCATAGCTATGTACTTGTACAGGGTATCCCATTTTGGGCACTTTTACGGGATATCTCCGTTATTTTTAACGTTAGCGGGATGCGGTTTTCGCGACAGTGTGCTACTTTTTTGTGAAACTAAAGATGGCGCAATCAGTTTTTGCATAGCCCTCTTATTGTATTGTATTGTATTTATTTCACAAAGCATTTTACATTTAAAAAACACTTAGTTTTGGCTATACAGGCTGGAAATGAAAAGTATCACTTTTTAATCACCCCCCTTATCTCAGTTGTGCTTGAACTTGGAGAAATGGTTGAAACGCATTCCTATAGATTTTTTCCGCAAAATGCAGTGGCGTATTCAGTTTTTCGATTAAACTTTCCGTTTTTGAGTTATTGAGCAAACATATGTTTTTTTAAATTGGACACCCTGTACATTATTTTTTATTCTTATTAAGCACAATCTCAGCTTTCCAGAAACATATTATTTTATGTATTTATTTTCGAAACCAAGCTCAGAATTCAAGATTTTGTAATTCAATTGTCAATAACTAAGTAGTAGGCTATGACTGTTTATTAAAAACAAAAAATAAATGTCAAGATTTCGTTAGAAATCGAAAATGATCTTATATTTAACTTAATTCAATTTGCAATTTTTTGAAAATTTAAATATTTTGAAAATAAATGCATAAAATAATATGTTTTTGAAAAGCTGAGATTGTGCTTATTGAGAATAAAAAATAATATACAGGGTGTCCCATTTAAAAAATTATATGTTTGCTCAATAACTCAAAAACGGAAAGTGTAATTGAAAAACTGACTACGCCACTGGATTCCACGGAAAAAATCTATAGGAATGCGTTTCAACCATTTCTCCAAGTTCAAGCACAACTGCGATACGGGGGGTGATTAAAAAGTGATACTTTTCATTTCCAGCCTGTATAGCAAAAACTTAGAGGGCTATGCAAAAACTGATTGCGCCATCTTCAGTTTCACAAAAAAGTAGCAAACTGTCGCGAAAACCGCATCCCGCTAACGTTAAAAATAACGGAGATATCCCGTAAAAGTGCCCAAAATGGGATACCCTGTACTGTGTAAGGAATAATGAAAAATTCAAAAGTACTGGTTCGGATCGTGATGTGAAACACACGATAAGAGCTTGTAGAGGTCGTTCCGAACAAAACATCACGGCAGTTCTCGTGAGTGTGACAGAAACTGCAGAGACATCAATTCGCCATCGGGCACAAGAATTGGACATCTTTAGAATTCTCACTGAAAATTTACCGCTGCGTGGATACAAAATTTAATTGACTCAACACCTTCTGCCAGTAGCCATGAACACCTATTGGATACTTCAGAAACTTGCGAACAAAATCATTTTCAGTGATGAGGCTCATTTTCACCTCGATGGCTGCCGGGATGGCTGCGTTGATAGGCAAAACTGCCGCATTCGGGGCTCCACGAATGATTCATCATCCACAACTGGTATTGACCAGTTGTGGATGATGAATCATTTTTGGATGGCGTGGAATATGGTCTGGAGGAATAATTAGACGGTATTTCTCCGAAAACGAAGAAGGTTATGCAGCAACGGTGAATGACGAACGTTAATTCGCTATGATATCATAGTTTCCTGGGCCTTGTTTGGATGCTATTGATCTTTATAAAATTTGGTTTCAGCAGGACGGTGCCACATGTCTTTACTGCCCGTGAAACATTGACGGTCTTGCACGAGTTTGCATGGGGCTATGCAGCGAGAACCCATATAAAGAGTATAGAAAACAAATTTCTGAGATGGGTATTGGACGCCCACTGGTTTTTTAGGAATGAAAAAATCCGAAAAGACATAAAATGGCAGTCCATTACTACATTAATCAAACAAACAGCTGCAAAAGCCTATGAAAGGTTGACTATAACCCCGCTGAAGATGAAAAAAAGCGAGAATTTAGCGCAAAAGACCTAAAGACCAATTGCGAAAACGAAGATATAGAACTTCATACTTAGAGAGAGATATCCAATTGAAGGAGCACGCAGCATAAAGAATGCGAAAGGGAAAATAACAGATAAGATGATGGAAGGTTTATAGGCTTATGCCCGGAACCAACCGCAGAAGAGGTGTTTAGTCGGTAAGAATCCGAAACTACCCAGAAAGACTGGGTGTCTGATGTAAGATTCTTTTCTTCTACAACAAAAAAACCATCTCTAGTTCTGAGCAATCATTCGTCGTGTTAAAACCCCGACTGAGAAACCTCTGAAGATGTCTACTCCAGTTGTAGCGGAACGTTAGGTCGACTTTCCATTGGACCACGATGAGAAAGCCTAAAAACTCCCAGACTGAATATGTTAGTAGTTCATAGATTATGAAGAAAATGGAGTCTTGCGATACGACAAATTTAAGTTGTTTCACCGAATGAAGTATCTCCCAATCATTTTGTTTCCAATCATGTCCTCAGGAGATTAGCGACCACATTTATGAGACTATAGATGTTAATTTATTCTTTGGACACGGAATCAAAAGCCTTGGTAAAATGAAAACATCATAATGAACCTTTGCAAACTGACTACCGAACAGAATTTCTTCAAATTTGACATAGTCTACCTATTATATGAAACATGGTCTAGCAATTGGATCTCCTTGCGGTGGTTAACTAGCAGAAATATTTGTTAATCAAATAGAAAAACAGATGGATCTACCTAATAGCAATAGAATCGTCACGTGCGTGGGTGGATGAGATATATAGATGATGTCCTTTGCATTTGGTCAGAAAATGATGAAGAACTACACCATTTCCAAGTGTATTTCAGAAAGCGTCAATTGTATTTCAGATTAGTCAATTTAGTTTCAGAAAGCGTCAATTGTATTTCAGATGAGTCAATTGTATTTCAGAAAACATCAAATGTATTTCAGATTAGTCAATTGAATTTCAGAAAGCGTCAATTGTATTTCAGATAATATCATATGTATTTCAGATTCCTATGTTTGACGAGTACTGAATTTACGTTGGCCAAACCTTCTGTCCAACGTATAGGTAATATCGATGCACGTGTCGCGCGCGCAGCTGAAGAAGAGCTATGCTGAATTGTTGCTGCATTTCTTAATAATTATAAAATTGTATTCATGATTGACTGTAGGACTGCTTTAATCTTATTCTATCTTCGGTTTTTCGTTCGATATCTACCAGAGGCAATCCCCCCATGCTCCATGAATCATCCTCGAACCCCAAAGTCTTCCAGAAAACAGTTCTGGCTAATATTGGAAAAATGCTCGAATAAAAGTTTTCTACAATTTCTTTTTTGTGCCATCTTAAACCGATTTTCCAAATATTACAGTCATCTCGCTTTCAGTCTCGGGACACGAATGACCATTTCCCAAATACAATTGACCATTTCCGAAAGTGAATTGACTGATCTGAATTACAAGTGATGTTTTCCCAAATGCAATTGATGATTTCTGAAATACATATGATATAATCTGAAATACAATTGACGCTTTCTGAAATACAATTGACTAATCTGAAATACATTTGATGTTTTCTGAAATGCAATTGACTAATCTGAAATACAATTGACGCTTTCTGAAATACAATTGACTAATCTGAAAAACAATTGACTAATCTGAAATACATGTGATGTTTTCTGAAATATAATTGACGCCTTCTGAAATACACTTGGAAATGGTGTAGTGGACTTTTTTGACAACATAAATTCAAAATTCATGATAAAGTTCACCCTTGAAAAAGCTATCAATAATTTAATCAATTTCCTACAATATCTACAGGAAAACCACACATACAGACTCAATCGTCCCCTATCTTTCATTTCATGCTCCCCTCATGAAAAGGACAATGTTCAGGTTCCTGATCCATAGGCTTCTCAGCATACCACTCAATGAGGAATATTACAGAAAAGATCTCAAGATCATACATGAATTGATAGAAACGTTCTACCAAAATTATAGGAGAGAAAGACTCAAATTGAAATTTTTCATTGACTATTTCCCTCGTCTTAATTTCCACCAATCAGAAACGCTGTAAAAAAAATCGAAAAAACACAATGCAAAGTAAAATTTTTTTAACAAAAAGCATTCGTGCAGGTGCAAAAATCCTCGTCTTCGACTCGGATTTTTGTTGCCACCTGCACTCATGCTTCTTGTTATAAAATATTACTTAGCAACGTGTTTTTTCGATTTTTTTCGGCAAAATTGGATGCACTTATGATATTACTTACGACTATTCCACTCATTTCATTTTTAAGCCTTGTTCGGACTAGGCCAGTAGATTAGTCGAGTAGCGAGTGATTTAGTAACTTGCCGTGTGCGAACGCCAAAAATCGAGTCGAGTGGATTAGTCAGTGGGCGAGTCGAGTCGATCCATTTCATTCTATTTTCTCGGGCGAGTAGCTTCCCCCACCACGCGCCACTTGCCACTGGAACGCCAGTACTGTCACAGGCGAAAGGAAAAGTCAGTCGTTTTTCAAAAATGTTTCGTTGGAGCGAAGATATTACATATAGATTAGTAAGATTAATTCAGAAATGTCGTGATGAAATGTTCAAATGGGGCATAGTGGACTCAGCGGGGTGCGATTGTGGCGCAACGAGACAGACTATGGACCACATTTCGAACGAATGCCCGATAAGATCCCATCCTGGTGGTATCCATGAGGTTTTCTCCGCTTCCCCAGAGGCAGTGGACTGAGTTGAAGGCCTTTATATTCGCGTTTAGATATATTACGAAGTTGTTCATTTATCCTTTTATTATTTATTATTTGTATACAATGTCCTTTTTTATGTGTGCTTATCATACGAAATATATATAGTTCAGAAAATTGGGTCACGAATGTTTATGGAACATTAAGTCGAAAGACTACAAACATAAAATGATGAGGCAATTAATCCTCATCAGAGGATATAGAATCCGAAATGCATTTACCCGGTTACTTATACATATAATTATATACTTGAATATTTCACGTCTGTAAAGTTTTATTAACAGAAAATTTACACAACTTTCTGACATTCTCAAAGTATCGAGGTATTCTTTGGGATCTTCTAATGCCAATTCCTTCAGAAGACAATTCGTAGTTCCTAGTTCGTATCTTCTATTACCATTTCCGTACCCAAAGCTTCTTTTTACGGATCTCACATATTTCCTCATCCACCTCTTCTGAAATGGTCATTACGATGAGGTTAACCAGTCTGTTTACTTTATTGCGTTGCATGCTCTTCGTTCTTCGAAATATCACTCACTTTTCACTTCACTTGTGAACTCGACTCGACCAAAGTGCGAACGATTTCCTGACAGTTGTGTGACAGTAGTAAGTAGATTAGCTACTCTCTACTCTCCACTCGACTAATCTACTGGCCTAGTCCGAACAAGGCTTTAGTGAGGAAGTTTCCTTAGCAACACTCGTTTCTCATCGATAAAACATTCACATCGGCAAAACCAAAAAGTTGGTTTTTAACCAAAAGTTTGTTGCTTCTCGGCAATTTCGCTCATGACATTCTTCCAACAACAACAACAAACTTTCGTTTTACAATCGAGAAATTTTGCTGGCAAAATTTCATCTCTAGTGGTAGCTTTTATATATGAAAATATGGAGGATCGATTGAACTACACTCAGTGTTTTTCAATCTTTTTGACTTCGCGACCCCTTTACAGGTTGAAATATTTTGGCGACCCCCTTGTGACGTTGAAAGCCAAAGAAAAAATTTGATTATTTTAAAATACGTACAGTTTTTACATACGGTAGGACCTAACGAAAAACAACAACCTAAATTCACGCGGGCCAAACTGCGTCGGCGACGGCGACATTGCCACACCGCATTGTCATTGCGGTGACAGTTAGGCGCTGGTCTCCCCGAACCGCGACCGACGACGGACGCTGGTCTGCCTCGTAAAACTTCCTAGTGATACATTTGGAAAACCATGGATACGACCGTATCCACGAAAATTGTACGGGGCAGAAACGCGACCGACGACGGACGCGTTTCAGGGAGACTTGCGCCTAAGAGCTCCAATCGCGCGCCACGCGCGCCATCCGCAATGATCTTTTGTTTCAAGTCTCATCTCACTCAGAGCGCAGTCGCCGATGAGTACGGACATCATTCTTTTGTTTTTTCGCTTACTCCGCGCGTTTGTAGAATGGATAAATTTCTCAAAAGATCGCAGCCTTCAACATCTGGTACGAGTGTCGATAGCGGTGGTGGTGAATTGCCCCCGAAAAAAAATAGACGTTACGATGATAGTTATTTGAAATATGGGTTCACAGTTATAAATAATAAACCTCAATGTGTAATTTGCGGCGATGTTTTATCACGTGAGAGTATGAAACCGTCAAAGCTTATGCGGCATCTCACAACCAAGCATAAAAATGAAGCTGATAAGCCGTTGGATTTCTTTGAACGAAAGTTAAAAGCTCTTAGTCAGCAGCAAAATACTATAATTCAGGTAAGTTATGAAATAATGCACTTAATTAAGCGGTAAGCCTAAGGCGAGTCTATTCTAATTGTTGCTATTTTCAACCGACTCGAAAAAGTAGGAGGTTGTATGTTTCTCTGTATGTATGTTTTTTCATGTATGTTTGCCGATTTCTCCGTCAATTGTGGATTGATATTTTTAATTAATTTTTTATTTGAAAGGGTAATCAAGTCAGAATTATACTTAATTTCGGTGTGCCAAGGTTCCGCGTCCTCAATGTTTATTGGCTATTCACTTTTTTTCCACTATTTGTTTATTTTCAGGCATCCAGTGTCAACGAATCATCATTATTAGCTAGCTACAAAGTCGCATATCGAGTTGCTAAAGCAGGGAAACCACATACAATTGCCGAAAATCTTGTTTTGCCAGCAGCACTTGATATGGTTGAAATTATGGTCAGTAAGCAAGAGGCTAACAAACTAAAAAACATACCACTTTCTGACAATACTATTTCACGCAGAATAAACGATATGGCCAAGGATATTCAAGAACAAGTGGTCGAAAAATTAAAGAACAGCCAACATTTTGCTTTGCAGTTTGACGAATCTACAGATGTTTCCGACTGTGCACAGTTTGTAGTATTTGTGCGCTTTGAAGCAGATGACAGTATCATGGAAGAAATCTTATTTTGCAAAGCACTCCCTGCAAACACTACTGGCCAGTGTTTGTACGATATGTTTTTAGAAAGCACTTGCGACTACCATATTGATTGGAAAAAATGTATCGCTATTTGTAGCGATGGCGCTAAAGCTTTGACTGGCAAAAATAGCGGACTCATTGCAAGATTAAAAACGATAATGCCAAACATATCCTGGACACACTGTTTTATTCATCGACAGGCTCTAGCTGCTAAGGTAGTATCTTCTGATTTGAATGACGTGCTCACGGAGGTCATAAAAATTGTGAATTCTATCAAAGGTAAAGCTTTGCAAACCCGGCTATTCAAAATCGTTTGTGAAGATATGGGCTCGCTTCATCAAAATCTCCTTTATCACACAGAGGTCAGGTGGCTATCCAAAGGAAAGGTATTGACAAGAGTTCTGGAACTGAGAGCTGAATTGTTAATGTTCTTACAAGATGCAAAATCTGAATATGCTTCTCGTTTTTCTGACCCTATTTGGCTCTTGAAATTAGCATTTTTGGCAGATCTTTTTAGCCACCTTAACAATTTGAACAAGAACCTTCAAGGAAGAGAAGAAAATATTTTAACAGCCAAAGATAAAGTGAAAGCATTTCACGCAAAACTTCGTTTGTGGTCAACCTCTCTGCAAAACAAAATGTTCGAGTCTTTTCCATGTGTTCAGAAGATAATTGAAGATAATGTAACAGACCAAAGTTTTGCAGTATCGCCTCATATTCCTTGCATGATACTGAGCTTGCATAATTTACAAGAGAAACTTCTGACATACTTTCCAGACTTGCACTCTGAAGCTGACAATGGGCGTAGATGGATTTTAAACCCTTTTTTAGAAAAATCAATAGATCTGGCTGATGTCACCACGAAAATGAAAGAATGTCTTCTAGATTTAGCTGCTGATGGCATGCTCAAAATAGAATTTTATTCACAAAGTGTCGACGTATTTTGGATAAAAAGAAAACACGAATATCCAGAGCTGGCAAAAGAAGCTCTCAAATTATTAGTGCCATTCGCCACTTCATACTTGTGTGAATTGACATTTTCTTCAATGGTAGACATTAAAACTAAAAAGAGAAATAGACTGCAATTAGAAAATGATTTGATTATTAATGTTTCAAAAATAGCACCACAATTTGATAAACTTCTGAAAAATAAACAAGCACATCCTTCTCACTGAAATTGAGTTTTTATTGTGTAAGAACCTCGACTTTTTCTTTTAGCCGGCGACCCCCCGAGTAAGGCGTCGCGACCCCCCTAGGGGTCGCGACCCACAGATTGAAAAACACTGAACTACACTAAAGCAATTATTGATTTCGAGAGAAAATCTGCATTTTCGATTTCTTGTAGAAGCTAAATTAAAAGACTTGATACATATTTTTGAAATTGAAGATCAACATACACAAATTGAATTTGATGTCTATGAGATTTACAGAGACGGTGAGAATAGTTGAATACATAACCCTATTTTTCAAGAATTCCAGAATGAATGATCCGTAATATAGGTTCATCATAATAGTCTTCGAAAGTAAGAGTTATTTTGTATTTTCAGCTGGCCCGAAGATGGCAATGAACGCTGAAATCGATCGCCAATAGATTGAGCTATTTTACTTAAATGTTTTTTCCCAAGTAGGCCCTTGGGAGAGTGAGTATTTCTCTGAACTGAAAAGGTCTATAATTGTTGAATTCATTTATATTCCTTTTTTTGCTGTATAATGAAACTGTCCAGGAAGAATTGGGTACTGAAAGAATTCATTGAAACATTTGTTTGAGTTCATTCACATAGCCTACTGGATTTTTGATTTTGACTTGTGAAAATATTCTTTCCCCTTCAAGTTGTCCGTGTATTGTTTTCCTGTGGTCTTCAGTTGATTTCTGTGTTCTTTTCAACTTCTTAAGGAGTTCTGTAGAGTGAGAAATGAATAATAATCTGATCATTTAAAATCGAAAATGTTAAGTCTATCCATATTTATATCTATGACTGATCTAAGGAAAATAGTGACCATAAATGGATTGAATTCAAGCTTCCTGTTAACTGATGTACCTGCAAACTACTGCGAAGATGGAATTCCTCTGCAACCCTTTAACCCGATAATCTATCCACATTCTCTTCTCGAAATGGGTACGGCAGCATGCATTGGTGAGTGAGTAAACATTTAATTATTCTCTTTCGTTTCAAATTGAATTCATAATATTCAACATCGGCGATTCAAATGACTTCAACGATTAAATAATGTCCTTGCAGTCGAGTCTTTTGTTTTTTTTAATATTCCACGAAAAAGTTAGGGGTCAAATTAAAACTCTAATGTTATAACCGGCAAAGGCAACAATGGTGTTCCTATCGATCTATCCCTTCTAGTCAAACGAATGAAAGATCCGCTATTTGTGCAACCATTCCCAATCGACCTCCATTTCCCCTCCGAATTTTTCACATCCCGGAATCAGACAGTGCAAACTGATTTTTCATTATCTTCATCGCGGCAACGCGAACATGCATGTGGATGCAAAGAGGGGAGAGGGGCCTTGGCGGACCAGAAAATGGGATGGAAATATCATTACATTGGAAGTCCCCACCAAAGCCGCACAAAAAACAGACCGAACGAAAGGCAGAAAAATAGAGGGAATTTGACCGTAGAAAATAATAAAAATTGGAGATGGTCAATGAATTATGTAGGAGTTGATCCGGCCATTGGAATTTCCACCAAGGCATGTCGACATAAATGCAATTTGAGAGAGAACGAATAATGAACAATTTTCAGATCATATGACCTATGTCCATTTACTGTCTTTCTGTTAAACTAAACCCCCAAGTCGCGTTATAAGTTTACGTATTTACGATCAAGCTGGTTAAAGATACGGGGGCGGACGGAAAATTCACTTTTACCTACGACCAGGGTGTGTAAAGCAGAATTGCAGACCCGTCTCTTCTGCCTGTTGAACTCATTTTCTTCACGTTCTCGCCTTTTATACTTAGACGTTTTTTCTCTTCATACCATGAATACCATGAAAATGGTGTAGGGTGCCATATTTCAAATCAAAAGAATATTATTCTGATCTCGAACAAATTTCAATTGAACAAGTTTTTCATTGTTGGATTTCATTTTTACGAACAAACTTCATCCATACCCTCTGATCCTTAGCCATAGCTCTTGCTTCATTCCATGTTTGTCTTCTCTCATTGATTATCTCGGTCAGGGTGTTATTCCACGTTTGCTCTGTTCTTTCTCTCTTCTTATCCTTCGGAATTTGGTTTCTTATAATATTTGTTTCACAGGTCTTTGGTAATTTTTTTCAAATGTCCTCACCAGCTCTGTTTTCTATGAAATTCTTTGAAGGCTTTATTTCTAGATCTTGACTTTTTTTCATTTATTATTTTGTGCATCAAGCCTTTCGTTTTTCTAAGTTACTTCATTTCCATAGCTTTGATCTTGCTTTTCTGTTTCCTTTTCCAGGCTCATGAGTCGCATGGGAAGGTTACTTCTTTTTCTACATTCTTCCATCCATTAATATCATCTGCTCCCCCCTAGGGCTCAAAAATTCCTTAAAAACTCCTGAAATAATAGCATAATAATATACGAAAATCAGTTCATTATTTCTATTCTTATTTTTTATTGCCCTCCCCCTGGGGACGCCCTTGAGTATTGTCAATCTTGAGTAATTTTTGATCATTTTTAATTTTAAGAAGTATCTTTCACCAGATGCAACAGAAATCGGCACTGTATTCGGAAATGTGAAAATAAAGTGATTGCCCAAAATATATTGCAATAGGGTTTGTAGACTGGTCTTCAGCAAAATGCGATTGTTACTGTTCATTCTCTCTTCAAAACCGAGTGTCGAGATGAGGAAACACGTTTGGAATGAAAGTACATATTTTATTACTACCATCTGTTTTTCTTCGCTAAACGCTTGAACCCTATAAGAACCCATTGTCGGAAATTCTCATGTTTTCTGGCAAAATGTCGTTATTTCTCATCTGCTGTTGGAAATATCATGCTATTTTCTCGGCGGTACCGATAAGATTTTGTCTGCTTTATGTCTAGGTGTATAGAAATGATGTGAGCAGATCCTCTCATGAACACAATCTTTGATGATGTTGATTATTATGAGGTTTTTTGTGAGATGTCATTTCTTATGCTGAAGGTGCCTTGGGTATTACCTATTATGACAATTACTATTACGTCATAAGTCACTCGATTTGCCGCCCCTGTGCAGTGCACGCCTTGCACGCCTGCTTACGGCGGGCCTGATTTTCACTCACATACGTCGAAAATGTTGGATATCTGGTGATAAATTATTGATTCCAAATCATCAGGGTTACTATCAGACCAAGTAAATTTCAATTCTACAAAGCACTTCTTGATACTTCGTCTCTGCTTCTTCAATATGTACTACCTTCGGAGTTTTTAGTTTCCAAGCGTGATGATTATATTGAGATTGAGACTGTTGAGAGTAAAAATTAGCATTGGAAACGTCTCTGAGAATTATTTTGACATTGCTGATTATTCACGTTTCAAGTGAAAGAACTACGAATAAACGGTTTCATCAGAAGTCGCACATGGCACTGATCGGCTATCTTTAAAGCAGCCTTTCTGATTGGTATCGAGTCGACCTCACCTTTTAGGTTACTCCAGTAAAAAATCCAACGTATTCAGTTCCGCGCAACGTGGAAGATATGAAATTCCATTCCGTTCATCTAAGAATTTGCCTCAAAGTAAGCACTTTCTTTCACTGCATAGGGAGTTGGACACTCATCGTTTTGAAACCAACGATATTACGAGGATATATTGAAAAATTTTTAGCCTACCATAGAACCAAACAAAATTTCAATGTCAAATTATTTTATTACTCAACATATTCTCCTCTTATAGCCCGGGAGCCAGTGATAGTTTTTGGTGAACAATTTTTACCCTGGCCATTTGTATGTAGCTCAATTTTATTTGTCTTATAGCATAGTGACCGTCAGCTGGCGCACCAGTGGTGGGTTTGCCAACAGGAGCAACGAAAACACGTAAAAAAAATTGAGGTCCAGTCATTTTAACCCTGTTAAAATCCACAGAGATGGTAGTTTATATAATTATTCGAATAAAAAACATTGTCCGCTGGCTGTGCGTTGGTGGAAAACCCATCCGCTGGACATGAAAACTTGTTTTCCACTAACGTACAGCCAGCGGACGATTTTTTTATTCGAATAATTATATAAACTACCATTTCTGGTAATTAATAATAATTATTCGAATAAAAAAAATTGTCCGCTGACTGTACGTTGGTGGAAAACCCATCCGCTGGACATGGAAACTTGTTTTGCACCAAAGTACAGCCAGCAGACGATTTTTTTAAATGAATAATTATATTATATTATATTGACTTCCATCTTCAGCAGGGTTAAAATGACTGAAACTCAATTTTTTTCACAAGTTTTCATGTCCAGCGAAAGGCTATCCAGTATCCACCAACGTACAGCCAGCGGACGATTTTTTTTATTCGAATAATTATATAAACAACCATCTCTGTGAATTTCAGCAGGGTTAAAATGACTGAAACGCAAATTTTTTTTACAAGTTTTCATGTCCTGCGGACGTTTTCATGTCCAGCGGACGTTTTCATGTCCAGCGGACGTTTTCATGTCCAGCGGACGGGTTTTCCACCAACTTACAGCCAGCGGAAGATTTTTTTTATTCGGATAATTATATGAACTACCATCTCTGTAAATTTCAGCAGGGTTAAAATGACTGAAACGCAAAATTTTATTACAAGTTTTCATGTTCAGCGGACGTTTTCAGGACCAGCGGACGGGTTTTCCACCAACTTACAGCCAGCGGAAGATTTTTTTCATTCGGATAATTATATAAACTACCATCTCTGTAAATTTCAGCAGGGTTGAAATGATTGAAACTCAAAATTCTTTTTACAAGTTTCCATGTCCAGCGGACGGGTTTTTCACCGACATACAGCCAGCGGACGATTTTTTTTATTCGAATAATTATACAAACTACAATCTCTGTAAATTTCAGCAGGGTTAAAATGACTGAAACTCAATATTTTTCTACATGTTTTCGTTGCTCCCGTTGGCGAACCCACCAGTGTTGAGCCAGCAGACGGTCACTTTGGCTTAGAAAACAACCAAATCAAGCTATATACAAATTGTGGCCAGGGTTAAAATGACTGACTAAAAACTATCACTGGCTCCCGGGCTATTAATTGAATACATTTATTACAAAGAACCTGCAACGTCTCTAGACCTTTCAAAAAGAATGTTTCTTCTTGCCCTGCAAACCAGTCCTCCACAGCTTTTATAACCTCCTCGTTGGAAGAAAATTTACGACCTTTTCAACTTTTTTTCAGTTGAGGAAGGAGATGATAGTCGGACGGAGCCAAATCTGGTGAATGAGGGGGGTGTTCTAGTAATTCTAACCCGAATTGTTTGCATGGCAACATGAGATTTGACGATTTGTGTACTGGGGCGTTGTCCTGTAAAAACAAAACACCTTCTGATAGCTTTCCGAGTCTTTTCTTTTTGATTTTTTCCGAAGAGTGGTCAGAAATGTCGAATAGTAATCTCCAGTTATTGTTCTACCCTTATCCAAAAAATCAATCATGATTAGGTACTCCATATGGAAATACCAAAAACTGAAGCAACAACTTTTCCAGCAGAGTTTTGGACAAGAAACTTCTTAGGTCTTGGAGAACCAGAGTGTCGCCATTCCATCGATTGTTGCTTTGTTTCTGGATCGTAGAAATGTACCTACCCAAGTTTCATCCATAGTAACAATTCGGTTTGAGAAGTCTACATCGTTTTCAAATCGAGCACAGATCGAACGAGATGCTTCTACCCTTGCACGCGTTTGGTCAACATTCAAACATTTGGGGAGCCATTTAGCAGAAATGTCCAAATCGACGTGAACTATATGATGAACACATTCGTATGAAATCTTCAGTGCTTCAGATATCCGTTTTAGCCCAATTCGACGGTCTGATAAAATCATGTCATGAACTGCATCGACATTTTCGGGGACTGACACAGAAACTGGCCTTCCCGATCGGTCATCATCTTCAATGGAAAATTTACCTCTTTTGAAGCTTGCAGTCCGATTTTTCACGGTCGCATACGAAGGACATTGATCACCAAGGGTATTAAGCATATATTCGTAAAGTATGCTTGCCTCTTAACCCTTTTAAGAGTCTTTCGCCTTCAATGTTAGGAACGTATACCGCCAGATGGCAGTGCATTGCATTAATTTTTATTCATTGGATTATTCAGCTTAATGGAACAAAATACAGGTACTTGATGATGGCCCGATACTCCAATTTTTTGATTTTTACAATTTCGGTGGACATCTTCTTTTTCAATTCATTGCGCAAAACTGGTTTACTTTTTTGACGTCGAACTCTACACTGACACTTCTAAAAGGTTATTGTTCGTTGATATGGTGTAGTATGTTGAATACACTGTATATTTCGTACGTGATATAATAAGATCATTGCCAGTTATGTTATCATTGCCAGTTATGTTATCAAATATAATGTTATTTGAAACAAGTAAACATTTATAAAATATATATAACAATTGGCTAGGGAGAGTCATTCAGAGAGATCAGTGATTCATTCAGAAGCGTATACGTATTGACCGCTTGTTAGTCAACAGCGAGAATCTGTAGTAAACAGATATATTCAATGTAAGTTCAGTGAATTAAATCCCTTTGATGAGTCTGCCTGGTATTATTCTTCACCATCCTTAACTGCATAACGATTGGTCGAACCTACCCTAGCTGGGTACATCACATGGCGATCCTGCCAGTTCGATGCAGTTAAAGGTCCAGGGTCCAGAAGGTTTTCATCAGGATTTGGATATGGGTATGTAATTCCAAGTAGTTCAACCAACAAGCAAGATGGGATTAGGCCAGTCCAAGCAAGACGAGATCATCATTGGCCAGAGATCCAAGAAGCTATGGAGCCGACTGTACAACTCGAGGCAAGGAGAAGCCACCAGGAGGATGTAGTGTAAGAACTATTTCTTTTCCCCTGTTATGTCATGTCGTGAAGTGAAAAGTGATGAACTAATTGCTGACTTAATTGATGTGAGAACATCAAAAATGAGCTGCGAGAACAAAGTGAACGGGCCGATAGTGTAAATAATGAATTAATCAAGATTTTAAATTTAACAAATTATGTGAATTGTCAAGTCGGAACCAAATTTTCTCAAAGCATCGCAATGTTTTTTTTATCAGAAAGGAAATTCGTACTATTCAAATCGAGGTCGTGACCGCAAGGAAAATCCTAGCGGACAAAATTTCACGTCAGCGAAGAAGAGTTCGGACAAGGTCAATGTTAACAGTTCACGAATCATTCCGAAAACAATAACACCTCGGAATTATTTGTTCAATATGATTATCGACCGAATTCCGTTTGATTTCAGAAAAGTAACTTCAGGGTTCATTATGTAAAAGTTTCAGAAAATTTTTTCAGCACATGCCTTATCGCGTATTAAAAATAAAGTAAAGACGAATGCCTTCGATGGCAGAAGGATTGATCACCTTGTTGTTGTCGAAGTTTTAAAACGTCCAGTAAAAAGTATTGAGTAAAGACCACTTTCAGAAAAAGAATTTCATAATTTGAAAAATCAACATTCAGAGGATTACAATGAAAATTTAATATATAATGTGAATTCACAAATTATTTTCAATAACCAGGACATCCGATCGGCGTAAGACTTAGGTACATCGTTGAGGAAACTGGAAAATTTATGCGCAGAAAATAATATATTAGAATTGTTCCTCATAAAGCTAGCTAGCAATATAAAATTTTTGAATATGTTGTCAAATTATAAGAATGAAATTCTAGGAAGATACTGAAAAATTAATGTAATACGAGATGTAACGCGTATAAAAGATCAAGGCAAATCATTCTGAACGATGTTCACATGCTTCCAACCGGTGGACATCCAGACATGTTTAGTTTAATTTTCAGAAACCAAGTAGATTATTTCCTCAAAATTCAAAAAGCCGTGTAGATCCAGTTTACAATTTTGACAACCCTTGGATTAATATATAGGTTGCAAACGGCATAGAAAGATGCTAGAGAAAACTTGGTGAAGGTAAAATCGGAAAGAAGGGAAATTTTCGACAAAAATTGTAATGAAAAATTAAATAGTTTGGAATATCGTATTAAACTTTGTAGATGTAGGACCCATTGAGACTGATATTATAGATATAGATATTAAGCTATAGATAAGTCGAAAAAAAATTTCTTTACATTGTATAGCAAAAAGTTTTTTTTTCTCTCAAAGAGGGAAGGTGTAGTATGTTGAATACACTGTATATTTCATACGTGATATAATAATATTAGTGCGACCTCCCTTCAAGACCTACAGCGGCACGTGAAGCCAGAGCTCTAGGTCTCATCATTGCCAGTTATGTTATCAAATATAATGTTATTTGAAACAAGTAAACATTTATAAAATATATATATAACAATTGGCTAGGGAGAGTCATTCAGAGAGATTCAGTGATTCATTTAGAAGCGTATACGTATTGACCGCTTGTTAGTCAACAGCGAGAATCTGTAGTAAACAGATATATTCAATGTAAGTTCAGTGAATTAAATCCCTTTGATGAGTCTGCCTGGTATTATTCTTCACCATCCTTAACTTCATAACGATTGGTCGAACCTACCCTAGCTGGGTACATCACAATGGTATCGCAATATTTTGTTCATGCATGAAACTGGTCTAGGCTAACTAGATATCAATACATCCTCGTATCTCACCCTTTTGGGAACCCAACAAAGTTGGCAAAACATGTTGAAAGAATACTTAATCATCAACATAATTTGCATTGCCCGTTAGTTCGGAAAGGCCAATTATCTTTGAATTCAGTACTCCAGTACAAAAATTCGTTTCGAACTGGAGCTGGCACCTGTCTTCTCTCATCCAGCTTCAGTGATGGTTCTGCATTCCACAGAATATAATCTAAGAATTTTGTATCTTTTCCATTTTTGCAAGCATCTGTCAGAAGAAAAGCAATCTTGCCTGGTAGAAACTCTCGGTTACAATATAAGCACTTATTGGGTTGAGTGATATGAATTCATATTAATTCGTACAGTGTGCACTCCATCTTGATACACGAGTGCGTCGTGCGACTACTCTTGACGTGGTGTCAGCGATTCGTCCACCAACACCGCTGTCAGAAATTCGACCTTTCATGTCGAATGATGAATACGCGCTAAAACGGTTGACGCCTGATGTGAGGATATCTTTCCCTATAAAAGGCTGGAGCTCCATTGGCATTACCTCTGCCTCCACCATAAATGGAATTTATATAATTATGCATATTCATTTTGCAGTAAAAACTTCCTACAAAAGTAATTATTCTGTAGTTAGTACGTTTCGTGTATTACGGGCAGATTATGGTCAACATAATCGTCCATCTGAACGTACAATTGGTAAGGAAATAAAAAAAAGGGGGGAGGCTGGATTTGTTATGACGCCCTTAGGCCCATACATCATCGAATTGTAAGCTCGACCGAAAATATTGTTGCTGTGAGTAAAAGTTTCGAAGAAGAAACAAATTTTTCAATTCTTCAGCGCGCACAACATTTGGGCCTCTCTTACGGTTTGGCTTTTTTGCATTTCCATCCTGCTGAGAACTGGACTACCACCTACCATTCCTAACAGTCTCTCAGTTGAGAAAGATAGTACTATACAGAAAGTACCTATATTCCAAGTAAACGGACATGTTTTTTCTCTTTTTGATTTTTCAGAAAAAGATATTGTATGTATCCTAACCCGGGAAGTATGTCTATGATTCTATCCGTCATTTAAAAAAATTTCAAACCACTCAATATTTCATTTTTCCGTCTATTGCGAAGCTGTAATATATAAATTTTCGCTCACCGTCCATTGCTGATATAGCCGCCGTCCTTTGCGGCATTTAGTTGACACTTTACCCGCAGTGGTAACCTAATTTGGACAGCATCCATAGTAGCGTTTAAACAGGGCAAGTTTGTGAAGCAATATCTCATTTTCAATCGTTTCAAGTTCGTCCTAACTGGTATATTATCAAATCTCAAAAAATTCGCAAAGAACCTTCATTGACTAGATTAGGAATTTCCAACCCGCCCCTGCCGTAAGGATCCCACAATTTATTTCCTCTCGGTCCTCTATCGACGAACTTTTTAAATTGAATAATGTACCGGCCAGTCGAGGAGAATAAACCCGTATTACGCTTAATGAAGTCTGTAAATAATAATGCCGTCTATATTTTTCCCGATCGAGTCGCCTCGCTTTCCCGCCTAACCGAAAATGTCCAATCAGAAGTTATGTATGCCATTTTTCTGTCGATGACGTGTTAGCTGTTATGGTTTTTCTGCCTTCAATTCAATTTCATCCCTTGCGAATTTTTATTTCTGCTTATCTGATCGAAAGACTACCTGTGTCCACCTCCCAGGGGAGCATAAATATAGAATGTCGGGCTCCCGCGCTTGGAGGACACGTTCACCTATTTCCAGATTTGTACTTCAGTAAAAATGGCATTAATAAAATAGTAATTTCACCAATTCAGGGTTAGTATAGAATACCTGTGACAAGCCAAAAATGGACAAGATAGTCCTATGGTCGCAATAAATATTCTGAACTTGTATGAATACTTTTGTATGTATGTTTCACGTCCCCAATATTATGTTGATAGTATTGTACCGGGTTGCTAGGACAAGAGTAGCAGGTAAGTAAAACCAGGAGTTTCCCATCACAACCTTGTTATGCTATTGTGTCTGATGAAGGTGTTGTTTTTTTATAATAATTCTGTTATTTTATTTTTTAATATTGTATGATAATATAATGACCTATATTTTGGTTTTGTACATCTTTGAGCAATTTTTACATATTTGTACTTTCCAAATTTTCAGCCACTGATGATGCCAAAATAAAGTTGGCAAAACGTTAGGTGAACTCCTGGTTTTACTAACCTGCTACTCTTGTCCTAGCAACCCGCTACAATACCATCAACATGCATATTTTTGGTTTGAGAAAGAGAAACCTATGAATCTTTCAGAGTCGGCTGGGTCCGACACTAGAGAAGTTAATCGTTCGTTCTTATGGTTTGATTTCCACAAGTTGCAGGTTTCAAGAATTTCAACAAGAAATGAAAAAAATGATCCACGAGCAATATTTCATTACATATCCGCCAACTCCATTTTGTCCACTTGCTCCTTGAGCCTTTGATAATTCCATCTTAGCTTTCCACCTTCTCTAATCTGAGTTCGCGAGTTCGGTAAATGCGAACAGGGTGGATTGGATAGATTGATATACAGGGTGTTTCATCATAAACTGGACAATCATATATAGCTGTGTAGACGACACCCGGGAAGTCATTTTTGCCTTATGACATAATACCCCGTTTTCGACGCATAAGCGAGATACAGTGTGTTTGATGTCAACTTTGAGCAATATTCTGATAA
This sequence comes from Adalia bipunctata, assembly GCA_910592335.1. NCBI lineage: Eukaryota > Metazoa > Arthropoda > Insecta > Coleoptera > Coccinellidae > Adalia > Adalia bipunctata. The sequence goes on from OU342951.1 coordinate 30,023,867, forward strand.
CTGTGGTGAGTTATGCGTGACATTTCAAATAACGGTTACTGGTCACATCCTAGTCTTTTTTAGGGCTAAATTCAATTGTGGTGTAGAATTCTGAAAAAAAAAAATCAAAATGGCGGGAAGCCTGAAAAGTTTGAATTTTTTTTCTCCGTTGCCAATTTGGAAAGCACTTTTTCAATGTTCTCGATTTTCTAAGATTTTCCGTGAAAAAATTTATACAAAATTCGAACTCAACTTTTTTTTACATATGTCTTCGGTGAAAAAAAAATAATATCGCCCAAAATGTTTGAAATTTTTCATGGTTGAACTATCTTTGATTCTGAATGCTTGAGTGATAGCAGAATGAAAAAATATCAATTGGTTTTTTTTTTGTAGCCTTCCAAAGATTATGCTCGGAGAACTTTCATTATTTTTATTCGAAAAACTGGAGGTCGTACGAAGGCCAAATTTGGGCTGATGAGCTGCCAGAGTGACCCGGACAGACATCGGAATTTAAAAAACCAAAAAAAATGTTCTTCAAAAAACGGTGGGAATCGAACTTTGATGGGAATCGAACTCTCCACTTTCGATTTGCTAGCGTCGCTTTGGTAACGGAAATTTATAAGATTAAAATAAACCCAATTCATACTCGTAGAGAGTTCGAATCCTACCAAAGTTTTTGAAAAAAATTTTTTTGGTTTATAAATTCATAATTCTGTCCGGGTCATTCTGGCAGCCCATTAGCACAATTTTGGCCTTCGTACGGCTTCCAGTTTTTTTAATAAAAATGATGGAACTTCTCCGAGCGTAATCTTTAAGATGCTACAAAAAGCAAACCAACTGTTTTTTTTATTCTGTTCTCACCCAAGGATTCAGAATTGAAGATAGTTCAACCATGAAGAATTCCAAACATTTTGGGCGAAATTTTTTCTTCACTTTATGTAAAATAAAGTTGAGTTCACGGAAAATCTCAGAAAATCGAGTACGTTGAAATAGTGCTTTCCAAATTGGCAACCGAGAAAAAAAATTCAAACTTTTCAGGCTTTCCGCCATTTTGAATTTTTTTTCAGAATTCTACACTACTATTGAATTGAGCCATAAAAAATACTAAGATGTGACCGGTAACCGTTATTTCAAATGTCACACATAACTCACCACAGTAGTTATCAGAATATTGCTCAAAGTTGACATTGAACACCCTGTATCTCATTATGCGTCGAAAACGGGGTAGGTATATGTCATGAGGCAAAAATGACTTCCTCGGTGTCATCTACACTGCTATAAGTATATGTTTGTCCAGTTCATGGTGAAACACCCTGTATTTTATTTCTTTTGACAAGGTGGGGTGAAAGGATAAACTCTTTGAGCCATAGATCGGGAAAACAATGGAAAATACCTTTAACAATAAAATATCCTCCATTCCACTGTGTATAAGAGTGAACTTTTTTTGACATTTCTTCCAACCATACAAATTTTGTCATTTCGTGTTAAATGAAACAATTTCACAAAATCATGTCAACATCACACCGCATTACTGAATTCAGTGCTATCATAAATCGCTTTGACAACACGATTGAGTTTGACAACACGATTGAGTTTGACAACCTTATGCCAAATAAATTTCAAAATGTCAGGTTTTGGCAATGCGATAGCTCAAAGTATGAATGCGTTAATCATAAAAATAATTCCCAGAAATATAACCCACTTACAAATATATTTAGGGAATATTTATGGAATTCTGCTGTGAACGTGAAAATGAATTCAATAAACATAGAAGCCTAGGAGTATTGACGTTGATACTAAGAGAGTGGCAGTCAATTATAAAACATACAGAATTTAAAGAAGCAACCTTGAAGAAAATGAGGAACGTAACGTGCAAACTCTCACAAGTAAACCACTACTGTAATATAATGACTTTAATATTATGATGGAACCGTTCAATTATACAGTGTTTCATTAGACGTATTCGAGGAACCAATTTTGATACAGATTCAAGATTCAGTATTTCTGTTTCAGAACACGTGAACTTAAATTGTAAAATATTTTGAAGCGGAATCTACTTTCAGATCTACCGAAAACGAATGTTACCTTCGTTATTTCAAATGTAACACCCTGTTTATTTATACATATTTGAATTCTTCGTTCAATTCTCCACTGATTTGATGTATGATATGAGCTTAGACAAAGGAAAGAGGAGACCTGGCATGTCATTCATAAATTTAGGAACTTTTGAAGCCAACATCCCGACCAATTTCCCATGAGTGGAACAAGGACAGATGTAGCTGTCCTTGTTCCACGGATATCGCGCTGGCAACAATGCAGAAACTAGATTTGCGTGAATTCATTTGCCGCCAGTGGCGTGGATCTACCGTGTTGTTTAGGGGGTTCCGTAGTTATTCACATTTGAAAATGATTGCTTTGGAGCTCAATACCTTTGGAACTATTAACCACAATTAGCTGAAATTTGGTTCCAATTTGGTATGCGCACGTTAGGTAAATGAATTTTTATTGATGAAATCAGAATTCAATTAAATTCGACGGAAAGAAATAAATATACTCACATTGTCCGATTATGAGCCAATTTTTTCGCGTGGTTCCGTAGCTATTCACATTTCAAAATGATTGCTTTGGAGCTCAATATCTTTGGAACTATTAACCACAATTAGCTGAAATTTGGTTCCAATTTGACATGTATATTAGCTGAATGAACTTGCCGAAGAATTCGCCTTAAAGATGAACCAGTTGAAGAAAAAAATGAGCTCACCTGAATTTACTTAATAAATTCACGAAAATATGTTGAGTCATGAGTCAGAAGCTTCAAGCATATTACAGAAAATGAATTACCCAATAAAATATCAAAATAATAATCGATAGGTGTTTTATTGAAACAATAATTATAGTCAATCACAATACATTGAAATAGTAAAATTATGCATTCCTTAACAATATAAGTCTTGTGTTCATAGATCTTGATCTATTTTTTTGACTCATCTAGGAGTTTGGTTGTTTCGTGATGAATCCTTATTCTAAAATAATTTTTCAAAATAATTTTGATCAACTGATCAGCATATCCATCAATGAAATTTCCATCACAAAGATGATTATCAAAATGGTCCAAACTGGATGAATCATCATTAAACATAGTTGGCTGATCAGAACTGGTAACAAATGTTCAACTTTTCTATTGAAAATGTTCGAAGTTTTATGGAACAATTTGAACAATTGACCCTGCACTCTCTTTCTGATAATACTCATACTCTTTTTCCTTTTCTCAGGTGTAGAAAAATCACTGGTATGTAAATCACCTACGTGAGCTTCGGCAGAGATGGAATGCTTCGAATCAAATTTTTCCACTGGTTGCTCCAGTTTTACAACAGTTGATTTCACATTTTCTCCATTGTAACAAAATTACACCAAATATGGTTAATCAGAATGTGCCAATAATGACACACAGATCTTACCTTCTTTTTGGAGAACAAGGAACAGAAGCAATATTCCGCTAAATTTCTGCATCGAGGAATGAAACTTGATCTCTGTGAATACATTTCTTTGAATATTCATTGTCAAACGTCAAATTATAACTGCATAATGACCTTTTAGCATATTGGGGAGTGACAGTTGAGCTTGAGCTGCAAAAAAGTTCTCAATTAATGTATTGAATTATACTTAATACAAAATAATATAATATTATTATATAACAATATTTACTGACACAAATTCTGACTCTATTTCATGAAGTTATATTCAAACAGGTTGAATTAAAATATGAATCTCTGGAACTTCCCACAGAAACTTACCTTGAAGATGTTAGTTCCCAGAGTAAAGAGTTGGAACAGGATTGACATCATTTTTAAGATATTTTGTACCATTCGCTCGAAAACCAAAATCTTTGGAGTCGAAGTGCTCCGAACATAAGAACAGATTTTTAGGCATGTTTTCAGCATCAACCAAGTCCGAAATTGAAAGCCATATACAGGGTGTCCCACGGTCGAGTGCCTATTAGACGTTTCTGGAGAACTGGACATATTTGAAATCCGAAAATTGGTATTATGATATTGTTCGAAATTCTCTACAGACCGAAAATATTTTTGTAGCTTGAGCACTTCCGGTTATACCGGGAGTGGAAATAAATTTGTTCAAAAAATATTTTTTTCGATATTTTCGTTTCTGATATAATTGAGTATTCAATGCTGAATACATTTCTGTTAAAACCATTGTATTCATTCGAATAGTTTTCAAAATATCGAAAAAAAACCTGAAAAAATGTCGCATATTCATAGTCAGTGTTATGTTCATTATTCTTATTCTGAACATTATGAGTGTAAACCGTTCTCACAACGTCAAAGTAGAAGAATGTGGAAAGGTCATGCATCTTTTGAATTTTATAAATATCATCACAGGGTGTTTCAAATTTTGTGTTGAAAACTGTGATCGAAAATTGGCCATAACTTCTGTTTTTCAAATTAGAACCCTATTTTTTTATGATTGCGTTGGATTCTGCGAAGAAAAATAGTGATAGCATTCTCAGATGTTCTTATTCCTTAATTCAGTAATTGCCGAGATATTTGAGCTTTTCTGGATTCATGTTGTACGTAGAGTCAAATTCATCGAATCTGAAGAAATTCGATGAATATTTTTATGAAACCATAGTAACAACTAATAATTAGATTTGTCACCTGTGAATTATTAATGGGATCATTTATCTTCTATGGTCACAGAATATTCTCATGCCAACAGATTCGATGACTATTCTTATGCAACCATAGTAACCATTGAAGTAAAATCGAGACGTAAGGTTATGGTCTAAAATAAGAGCTGTCACTTGTGAATTATTAATGGGATAATTTATCCTCTATGATCAGAGAATATTCTCATGCGAAAGATAAGGTGAATTTGACTTTACGTACAACATGAATCCAGAAAAGCTCAAATATCTCGGCAATTACTGAATTTAGGAACAAGAACATCTGTGAATGCTATCACTATTTTTTTCCGCAGAATCCAATGCAGTCATAAAAAAATAGGGTTCTAATTTGAAAAACAGAAAAGATGGCCAATTTTCGATCACAGTTTTCAACACAAAATTTGAAACACCCTGTGATGATATTTATGAAATTAAAAAGATGCATGACCTTTCCACAGTCTTCTACTTTGACGTTGTGAGAACGGTTTACACTGAGAATGTTCAGAATAAGAATAATGAACATAACACTGACTATGAATATGCGACATTTTTTCAGGTTTTTTTTCTATATTTTGAAAACTATTCGAATGAATACAATTGTTTTAACAGAAATGTATTCAGCATTGAATACTCAATTATATCAGAAACGAAAATATTGAAAAAAATATTTTTTGAACAAATTTTTTTCCACTCCCGGTATAACCGGAAGTGCTCAAGCTCCAAAAATATTTTCGGTCTGTAGAGAATTTCGAACAATATCATAATACCAATTTTCGGATTTTAAATATGTCCAGTTCTCCAGAAACGTCTAATAGGCACTCGACCGTGGGACACCCTGTATTAGAAGGAAATCTAAAAGTAAAATTATAAACATTGGACAATCTACGCCACTGATCTGCAAACATGAAACTAACCTGTGAAAACTCAAACTAGGGTTGTCGGAGTCCAATTTGCCACTTACGAACCATTATTTTAACGTATTTTCAAAAAACTCTTTGGTATTTTGCTCAAGATATTCAGAAATGGCTCAGAAAATCACTTATTTGACACAACTCAACTAGATAGAGGTATGGCAACGTGTATCAAACATGAAATGTCAAATCGAAGGCCGATTTCGCTGATTGGTTGCGAAACAATATTATGAATATTATGAATGAATCTGAAACAACCGGTGTTGTCAAGTTGGAAACCAGGTAATCTCGTGAATGGCCATTCTGGAAGGATTCGACGTTAATGAATCGAAAATCTCAGACAACGTGACAACGTCGTTCAGATCTTAGCGTAATTCTGGTTTTGTAGTAATACAGTCGTCCAGTTCGTTCTTCATTATGTGGCATCTTGGCTTCAAGATTTATCATCGTATACCACGTCTCCTTTTTCCTTTGTCTAAGGATATGAGCATCTCCTTCAAGCGATTGTTGAGTTATAGCCTAATTGTCAAATTTGTTGACAGAAAGAGTGTCACAAATTACTGTTTATATCTCAAAAATCTTCTTCTTGTACAAAATATAAGGAATTATTATACAGGGTGCCTGAAACAGGAATTCAAAGTGAACCTCAATAAAACTATGAGATCTCATTTTCTTCAAATGATAACTATTTAATTTTGTAATCCCTTTAGATTTCTCGTCAAAAACTAGTTGAAGTGTGCCGAACATTTCATGTCTTTAAAATCAGTATCTAGTTATGCCGTTATTGAATAAAATTCGAATTCCGCAACTAGCGTGGAGAGGAGGAGAGGCTGTTGCTATTCCGGTGGATTATTTTCAAATCGATGATTCTCCAACAAATCGCATTGAATACATTTCGGTGTTCAGTAATACGTGCCAAGTTGGTTCTAAAAGCTGTGAAAGGTTGGTTTCCAATAGTGAAAGACAAAGCTTCCCTGTACGTCAGTTCCACAAACTGGTATCAAAACGAGACGACAATCGGGGCTATTCACTAAGCAAAGTTGTTATGGATAGCAACTTTGCTTAGTGAATAGCCCCAATTATCACCTTTCCACGAGTGTTCTCAAACCAAATCGACACTGGAAAAATGAAACTGACAAATGGTACGATTATGTGCCTTTTGAAAGAAATGCAATGAATGGATGAACAGAATGGAATAGAAAAGCTGAGGCAATTGGCTTGGATACGGAGGACAGAAAGATACCAAATCACTGGAATAGATGAACTGATGTTAGCGAATTGGCAAACAGTGGTGTGAAAGAACATCAATTCCTGAAAATAATTTATTATAACAATAAAAATTCTATGAAACCATACTTGCATCTCGATCGAGAACACCACAACAATGGATCTTCTATAAAAGAAAACAGCAACAAATCTAATGATGACTCAAATTTTAATAATTGTAGGTTTTCTGATGACAAGATTGTGCAGACTTCAGAAATCTGGTTGACATTGTTCTGGACTCTGGTGGATGATGTTTCAATTTATTTGTAATTGAAGGATGGTTTGGGTATTGTTATAAACTTGAAATGATTCACAAGATCATATTTTTTGTTCATATCATTTCTTCATACGATATATGAGAATCATCAACACAACAATCGATTTCGGTGAAGAGATGAACCTCTATATTAGTAAATGTTAACAAAAGTAGGTATTTATTTTTTGAACGGAAATGAAGATTTAAATCAGTCCTTCACACATATAATAAACTGACATTTCAGTTCATGACTTGGCTGATGCGCATTACGTCGATAATAAATAGCTTAGGTGAACAATTTATTATGTCTAGTTTTCTGCTATGTCTGCTCACACAAGCGATGCTATTAAAAAAAATGTTGGAGTCTCACTTGTGTCTGAGTTCTAGTAGTTTTTTGTTTTGTCTTCTACTTTCTACCCCAGTCTGGTGTATTGAATTGACTCTTATGATGTGATGATTTTGGGCACAGAGTTGACCATCTTCGAGAATGGAAGGATCGATTCCAAATACCTTCTTCATAATTATTCTATACTATACTAAAATGGTAACTCGGTGGAACGGCCCGAGGGAATCTGTCGAAAAGTGGGTCCGGAAGAATTTTGAAATCGCAGCGAAGCTGCGATATGGTGAGGAAATTTTTATATTTAAGATGGTCTATTTCTTCATGAGGCATCTTATCCCAAGCTACCTGTAATTCATGTCTCAGAGCCGCCAAAGTCCGTAGGGGCTGGGGTAAATCTCCAAGCCTTCTACCCATGATGTACCAAACAGGCTCCATGGGCGGAAGATCAGGGGATCTGGGCGGCCATGGCGAAACATTCACTTGGGTCGCTTCAAAAGAGTTTAAACTAACTTTGGCAACATAAGGTCGATCATTTTCTTGCTGGAATATTGGATTCTAGTACCGGCTAAGGTAAGGGAGAACATACGGCTCCACTATTTCTTGAAGGTAACGCAGCGCTGTCATAATACCCAAGGGCGTACCCAGGATTTCAGCTAGAGGGGGGCAGCTCATACTTGAAAAGAGTAGGTAACACGTTTTTATTTCCCACTTGCCAGGAAAATTTACATTAATTTTATCTTCAAATTAATACCTCGGATAAAGACTTAAGATGACCTACTTGCATGTGCAATAGTACTCCATATCATAACGCCTACTGTCCATTGTACATGACGCCAAACATCAAACTGAGGTTCACGTCTTTCTCCCCGATGTCGTCTAACCTTTCTTCGGCCATCATGTGCACCCAAGGGGAATCGAGATTCATCAGAAAAGACGACCTGATGCCATTTCACATTCCAACGGTGTCGTTCTCTGCACCACTGTAATCGTTGGACAGTTACAGGATGGCCTTGTTCTCCTAACCACTCATCAGCCAAATATCGAGTTGTCGCAGATCTGTCTCTAATGGCCATAAGTCTTCGACGTCGATGAACTCCATTTGTGCCCCTTCGAAGACCAGTGCCTACTCTTCTTCGATTTTGGGCATTATCAATCAACGCCTGATAACATCTCATGACAGTTGTTGGATTTCTGTTCGTATGGTTAGCGATTTCTCGAAATGACAACTCCGCCTCCCGTAGACCAATAATTCGACCTCTTTCAAATTCACTTACCTGGCCATAAATTCCGCGTACACGCGCTCTAGGTATTTTAACAAGAACGAAACATCGACTTTGGATCTCCTCGAACAGCGGGTTTGTTGTAAAATCTAAAATATTTGCAAAAAACAGCTACAATGTTCACATGAATAAACCTTCACGATTTTTTCCCAAATTTCAATCATTTACTCGTTGCTATACTATCTATATTGATCCTGAAAAATTTGAACAGCTCCTTCTGGGTGTTGCAGTTTCTTCGTCAGTTAGCATATCAATAATTGAATTCAATTCAATATCGATATTTTTCTATGTAATTTCATAGAAATGTTAAATTCCACTCATCCATCGTTCGGCAACTACCTTGCTATCCACTCGCTCCGAAGTCATATAATCGAATGTCCTTTATATCAGTATCCATTCGGATAGGAAATGCCGAACGATGGATATTTTGGTTATTCAAGAGAACGAAGCATAGGGTGATATTGTGTTCATAACTTTCAACCTCATTGTAACGTTATTCTAAAAGTCAGTTGCTTCTCGGGAGGATAAAAGAGATATATCAATAGTATAAGAATGAAGATGACAAGTGGAGAGGACATTGGGTACTAACAGGTGCTATGGAGGCGTGATTTTTTAAACTACCTCGTTCGAGAATGCCTGACATGATTTCTCGGTATGGAAGTAAACACCTCAAACTCATTATTTCTTGATTGGAATAGTCTACTGCTTAACTCACAGAAGCAAAATTTTTGATGAAACAATATTCCGTAACAATAATATTTCGTAATGATAATATCATAATATCATTTTTAAATTCAAGATATGTCTTGAATTTAAAAGCCATATTTCTCCCTCCAAAACAGAATACTTAATACTAACATTTTTTTCTATATTCTTCAAGCTAAGTTCGTATACAATGATAATTTATTCATCTTTAGTATTTATGTCCTAGTCCTATTCTTCAAATATGTAGTTTAGGTAGTAGCTAAGGGGTCTAAATAAGAACTCTTTATATGATGCCGTCGTTTCGACCTTCATTTCTGGTCTTTTTCAGGGTTGAAATAGAATACCAAGATTGAAAACATAGGGAGTATCAAAAGTTCACACTTAGTGCCATAAAATCCCTCACAAAAAAATATAATACAATATAAAAAGTGAATTCATAAAAGGCAAACAACCGTACAAGACAGGAAGCGATATACTTAGAACACCCAAGATATAAAACAACACATACTTTATAATAATATCGATAAATTGTCTTGGGAGTGGAATAATATTCCACTCCCAAGACAATTTATCGATATTATTATAAAGTATGTGTTGTTTTATATCTTGGGTGTTCTAAGTATATCGCTTCCTGTCTTGTACGGTTGTTTGCCTTTTATGAATTCACTTTTTATATTGTATTATATTTGTCTTGGGAGTGGAATAATATTCCACTCCCAAGACAATTTATCGATATTATTGAAAATAAGGAATACGAAAGTGTTAGATTAAATACTTTATAATTTCAATGATGAATGTTTCTGATTGTTTAAGATTCCAGGGCTGTATTCAGAATTGTCTCTGAGTTAACGACTTATTTGATCTTATATTATGATTTCGTAAAGTTATGAGACAGCTAGGATATCAGTTCGATACCAGAAAATATTTGAATTAGTGTATTTTGGACACCCTGTGTCAGAAGAAGCTGAATTTCGAAAAATCGAGAAGGTGAAAAGTAATTCGTGATGAGAACCATGAACAGATAAAAAGAAGTACAAGTCGAAGACTCACACTGCATAGCTCTCGATTATGTAGTAGGAGCACTCAAAAAATGTACAAAAAATGTTCAAACATTGCTTTCAGATCGAAACAATTCCCGATTCTTCCGATGACACGATAATGAAGCTTTTTTGGGGTACATTTTTTTCAATGATTTTTCATTTTGAGAATTATTAAATCCATTCGGCTGATTTCGATATTAACGAATCCAACCGCAAATTCAATCTGAAAATTGCAAGGCACTGACTCTGTTCTTCCGAGAGTTATCGTGCTTTCAGCCAGCTAGATGGACGGGTAGAATTCAATTTTTCCAACCTATTCGTTCAAGATAACGGACGTATAGGCAAAATGATAAAAATCTTGTCTATGGAAATCAAGGCTCAATCACATGCTCAAAAAAACTTCTGAGGTGAATGAATAGTATAAGATGTACCAACGCGCTAAGTTAGTATTACAAGAAGCGTTCAAAAGCTTTTAACCGAGGGGAATTTCACCCCCAAAATTTTGTACACTAAAATTCCAAATCGGTCCAACAATTCCAAAAAACAACAAATAATTCCAAAAAACACCAAATAATCCCAAAACTCGCAAAAAATTCCAAAACTCTGAATAACTCCAAATAAAATTCCACTAGTTCCAAATATTTCCAGAAAATTTCAATAATTCCAAATAATTCCAATAATTCCAGTAATTCAATAGATTTTATGTTCTTCTTTTGAGCTAAGAATTCATCAAAAAGCAGCCATTATTTACTTCAATGATTTATATTTTCGTGACCAAATGGATTATGAGAAGAAAAACAGGTAGCTTTTATTTTACACAGTTTCACGACATGACAACACTTTCCGAATTTTTTATTTTTTTGAGTAATGTTCAAATGAAAGATCTAGTTTGGTTTATATATTTGACTGCCAATATTTATTAAAACTATTAATCCAATCATACCCTATTAATATATAGGGTGTTTCATCATAAACTGGACAAACATATATAGCCGTGTAGACGACACCGGGGATGTCATTTTTGCCTGATGATATATACCCCGTTTTCGACGCATAAGCGAGATACAGGGTGTTTAATGTCAACTTGAGTAATATTCTGATATCTGTGGTGAGTTATGCGTGACATTTGAAATAACCGTTACTGGTCACATGTTAGTATTTTTGAGGGCTCAATTGAATTGCGGTGAAGAATTTCGCAAAAAAAAATTGGTGGAAAGCCTGCAAAGTTTGAATTATTTTTCGGTTGCCAGTTTGTAAAGCAATATTTCAACGTACCCGATTTTTTTAGATTTTCCGTGAAAAAGTTTTTTCAAAATTCGAACTTGACTTTTTTTACATGTCTTCAGTGAAAAAAACCAAGCCCAAAATGTTTGGAATTTTTCATGGTCGACCCATCTTTAATTCTGAATACTAGGGTGAAAACAGAATACAAAAATATCAATTGGTTTTCTTTTTGTAGCCTTCAAAAGATTACGTTCGGAGAACTTTCATAATTTTTATTCAAAAAACTGGAGGCCGTACGAAATCCAAATTTGGGCTAATGAGGTGCCAGAGTGACTCGGACAGAAATATGAATTCATAAACCAAAAAAATTTTTGTCAAAAAACTTCGGTGGGAATCGAACTCTCCACTTTCGATTTACTAGCGTCGCTTTGGTAACGGAAATTTATAAGATTAAAATAAACCCAATTCATACTCGTAGAGAGTTCGAATCCTACCAAAGTTTTTTGAAAAAAAATTTTTTGGTTTATAAATTCATATTCCTGTCCCGGTCATTCTGGCAGCCATTAGCACAATTTTGGCCTTCGTACGGCTTCCAGTTTTTTGAATGAAAATTATGAAAGTTCTCCGAGCGTAATTTTTGGAAGGCTACAAAGAAAACCAATAGATATTATTTCATTCTGTTTTCTCCCCAGTATTCAGAATGAAAGATAGTTCAACCATGAAAAATTTGAACAATTTCGGCCGAAATTTTTTTTTTCACTGAAAACATGTAAAAAAAAGTTGGGTTCGAATTTTGAAAAAATTTCAAATTGGCAACCGAGAAAGAAAAATCTCAACCTTGCCGACTTTCCGCCATTTTGACATTTGTTTTTCAGAATTCTACACCACAATTGAATTGAGCCCTAAGAAATACTAAGATGTGACCAGTAAATGTTATTTCTAATGTCACGCATAACTCCCCACAGTCATCAGAATATTGCTCAAAGTAGACATTAAACACCCTGTATCTCGCTCATGAGTCGAAAACGGGGTATATGTCAAGAGCCAAAATTGACTTCCTTGGTGTCATCTACCCTGTATGTAGAGATAATCTCTTGTTTGTGGTATCTTCTGTTCCTGTTTCTGACCGACACTGTTCTACACAACTACATATTAACGGTATAGTTTTTCTTTGGGGTTCTTGTGTTGTACTTAGAAATAAGGTAAGTCGAAAATATTAGATTATGATAAAAATTTCACAAGTTTTGAGGTATGTCACTGTTCCAAAAAGATGATCAAATTCTTTATTATATGCATTGTATTGTGTATTTCATATTGCATGATTGGGTCCCCTAGATCTACGATCTACTTGCGACTGACAAAGAACTTCGTGATATATGATAATGTTAGGTAAGGACTATGGCGCAAGCGCAGAAGTGACGTAATATTTGAAATAATTCCGAATAATTCCAAATAATTCCAAATAATTCCAAATAATTCCAAATGATTCCAAGCTTTGTACACTAAAATTCCAGGGTGAAATCCCCCTCGCTTTTAACCTTAGGTTTTCGCTTCTTAAAATTTTTCTAAACGAAATTATCACTACAAATGTCATTGAATAATGTAACAGCCAGAGTCACTGTGCAATGAAATGGGAAACGGCTTCCGTGATTGATATGTATGCCTTCTCGTCGGCTTGGTCTGTAATGCAGACTATAGATAAAGCAGAATTTAAATTCACATTGAACGAAATAATGCAAATCAAGTTCATATATTGCCGGTTATAAAAATCGTTGGGAGATTAAAGTGGTTTATTAAACATTAATAAACTAGTGAACAGTGTAGGTAGTGGCAGAAATGAGCGGCTCGGAGCTAAATGAGTTTTACGCACACACGACCGCCAACAACTTTCGTATGGGACGAATAAGAGCAAGATGAATGACTTCGTAGTATTCGTAGAAACAGATATCTGGTTTATCGGATCAGAACATTGAACGTATTCGTGTCGAGAAAATTTGATTCAAAGATCGACAAAATTGCAGTGTGAGAATAAACTATCGTTTTTCATTATTTCAACACCCTGTATAGCGTTTATGGCCATATGTTGATATAAGAATTTCTTTCAAAATAGGTGAACTGTGAAAGTCCTACTGTGCTGTCACTCTGTATACATCACGATAAATTGCACAATGTTCTCTAGCTGAATCTAGACCCCAGACTATTGGGGAAAATTGACTTTGATTCAGGCTATTTTGATCAACTTTCCTGACTCGATATTCGAGTCTCCCTGAATATTTATACTCCACGAATAGCACAACCTAAAAATATTTTCGAATATATTGGGTGTCCCACGAAAGAGGAATAGAGGTTGACTTTGATTTTTCAAATAGAACACCCTATATTTTTCATTTATTTTCAAATTTCAATGTGTTCTATGTCCTCTCTGATGGTGTGAAATTTTAGAGATATTTTTCCAGCGGTGCAGATCTTATTGGAAAAGAACTGTACAAAGTGAAGGGCATAGCTGTCCGCTAAAAGTCCCCAAACTGTTAGAAGAAGCAGAAGTAACTCAAATTCGATCATGAGTTTTTCACCTGAGATATTTTCTGAGTTATCATACCAAAATAATTATTCTACCTTCTACAGGGTGGCCGTTATTAACTGTCAAATATGGAGAATTTCAAATTGATGTTTTTCGATTTTTTCAAACGCAACACTGTATGTTTTTTTTTATGAGAATAAAGACTATTGAATTCTTCACATTTTCGCGGAAGAAACACAGGAGCTATTTTTACGTTTGCGCCCAGCAGAAACGAAAAATTCGATCAAAACTGAAAAGGACCCCGCACTTTTACTACGGGAAATGGCGTTCCGTCAAATTTTCTAAAATTTTGGTATAATGTAGTACTCGACATACTGATCAAAAGTGTCCATGGCCCCAACTCAATCCTATGACTAGTTTTTGAGATACAGGGCGTTGAAGTTGAGAATTACCCACTTTTACTACGCCCGTATCTCGGAATAGAATTGAATGAACTTCAATTTTTCTCAAGAAACATTTCATTACATCCCCAAGGAGCAAGCATATAGAGGAATATGACCGAAAATCGTTACGAATACAGGGTTATCCATAATTGAATGCATGCCCGATTTTGAAAGTATAAAATATGTCAGTTCCAGAGCGAGAACGTTCGCAAAATGAACTATTACACTAGATATGTTGTTGTTACATCAAAAAAGTCTGAAATACCCAAAATTTATACTGGGTGATCCATTATTATAGAAACTATTCTCAAGGAAGGTTAAATGGACACCCTGTATTTATGGGTTGATTCAAGGTGTTTGTTTAATGTTTTTAGAACATATCATCATGGACTTCAAAGAATCCAGGGTGATTCAGCCATGAAATGAACTTTGAACCTCACGAAAATACCCAAAAACCACCTCTTTTTTTCATCACCCTCTATTTCAAGATTGAATCCGAGGAGGTGGGAGTTTTCTTTCACCATTGTACTTGATATAAAAACATCAATACGCCTGAGAGTTTTTATCCACTTCCTATGACCAGATTTTTTTTATGTGATGTGAAAATTATTTATTTATGTTATTCTATTGTTATACCAGCTAAAAATCTGGTCATAGGAAGTGGATAAAAACTCTCAGATGTATTGATGTTTTTATATCAAGTACAGTGGTGAAAGAAAACTCCCACCTCCTCGGATTTAATCTTGAAATAGAGGGTGATGAAAAAAAGAGGTGGTTTTTGGGTATTTTCGTGAGGTTCAAAGTTCATTTCATGACTGAATCACCCTGTATTCTTTGAAGTCCATGATGATATGTTCTAAAAACATTAAACAAACACCTTGAATCAACCCATAAATACAGGGTGTCCATTTAACCTTCCTTGAGAATAGTTTCTATAATAATGGATCACCCAGTATAAATTTTGGGTATTTCAGACTTTTTTGATGTAACAACAACATATCTAGTGTAATAGTTCATTTTGCGAACGTTCTCGCTCTGGAACTGACATATTTTATACTTTCAAAATCGGGCATGCATTCAATTATGGATAACCCTGTATTCGTAACGATTTTCGGTCATATTCCTCTATATGCTTGCTCCTTGGGGATGTAATGAAATGTTTCTTGAGAAAAATTGAAGTTTATTCGATTCTATTCCGAGATACGGGCGTAGTAAAAGTGGGTAATTCTCAACTTCAACGCCCTGTATCTCAAAAACTAGTCATAGGATTGAGTTGGGGCCATGGACACTTTTGATCAGTATGTCGAGTACTACATTATACCAAAATTTTAGAAAATTTGACGGAACGCCATTTCCCGTAGTAAAAGTGCGGGGTCCTTTATAATTGACAAGCGTAAAAGAGTCAGAAAAATGAAACCAATAATGAAAATCATTCAGATAATATTTAGTGCAGCGTTACTTAATCATAAATATAATATACAGGGTGGCTGGAATTCATAGCTGAATTAGTATACTGTATTTCGTATATAATAATAGCTCTAAAAAACAATCGTTTTCATTGAGAATTGATTTTCAGAATACCGATGTATCTGAAATCCATATTTGTTCATTGAATAAAGATTGGTTTAATTCATTAGTTTTTCGATTACTTGATTCATAAATATGACATATGTGGTGCATATTAACATCATTAATCATTATCTTCATGTTTCACCAAATTCGCGTCCGAAATGATCATCTAAATTTCTGTATCTTGCTCTTCCATGATTTGCTTAACGACAGCTATAAAAACATAAATTATTACAAGATGATAATAGATCTGCGAATTCGAAGAATTATCGGTTTGAAACACTCTTTTCAGCAAGAAATTCCAGCCAGCCTGTATATTAGAGATATTTATTTATAAACGCTAAACGAAATATAATCTGAACGATTTTTATCACTGGTTCAATTTTTCCGACACTTTTATGCTTGTTAATTATAAATTTTCAGTTTTGATGGCATTTTTCGCGTCTGCTAGGCGCGAACGTAAAAATAGCCCCAATGTCAATGTCACTTCCGTGAAAACATGAAGAATTCAATAGTCTGTGTTCTCATGAAAAAAAATGCAGGGTGCTGCATTTGAAAAAATCGAAAAACATCAATTTGAAATCCTCCATATTTAAAAGTCAATTAAGGCCACCCTGTAGAAGGTAGGAGGTAGGATCTCTAAAATTTCACACCATCAGAGAGGAGTTAGAACTCATCAAAAATAAATGAGAAAATATAGGATGTCCCATTTGAAAAATCAAAGTCCCCTTATATTCCTCTTTTGTGAGACACCCGATATATTCGAAAATATTTTAAGGTTGTGCTTTCATTGGAGTATATCAATTTTGCATCAAAGAATTTTGCCAAACTAAGACCGTTACGCTTATATCGTCCGCTGCGGCACTAGTGGGCCTGTATAATGTCTTTCATAACTTGTGAGGAAATGGCTAGGAAAAAACCATTGAAATATACGTCCAGTATTATAACCTGAAAAAGGGGTGATTTGGATACTAGTCAATATGAAGTATCCAAATGTTAGCAGTGGGCGTCAACTGATATACGCAAGCTTGTCTAACAACATAACTAATATCTAATAATTGTTAAAACTTTTCTATGGCATACCTCCAATAGGTAAGGACAAATGAATTTCGATATATAAACTCATATTTTTTGAAATTGTATCGCTTTATTAAGTATTTTGGCGAAATGGATAGTTTCTTTAAAATTTTCGCAGCTTGATCATATTATAATATCGTTTCATTATGTTCTCTCTTCTATAAAAAAAAATGAATGACTGACTGCTTTATTCCGACTAAAGAACTTACTTGATAAACATTGGTCAGGTGGGTGTTGTTAGAATTCTGCATGAATTACTTACATTTTTTCGAGCTATCCTAGATAGTTCGGAGTACGCCTATGTGAATCCCCACCTGGCAGAAACCCAGAGCCGTTGGGTCTAAGAGCATCGGAGTGGCTGCTGCTGGTCACTCCCCACATTATCTTATGATAATTGCAAGGCCTATAAACTTCAATTAATGGCAACAAATATACATAAAGCAGATCAAAGTATTTCTTAGTGAGTTATAAGGATTGGGTCGGTAATACAGGGCGCAATTAAGCCCACTCGGTCCAGACTGATGGACGATGACGCGTCGATCGCCATTTCTGAACCTAATTCATGGGGTCTCCTCCGTAAAGGAATCCAATTATTATTTATATACGGCGAAGAGTTATGGTGGTTTTATGTGAGGTACGCCGACACTTATTCGCCTATTTGAATATCTGGTAGCTAGTTTTTCGGCTTTTGCATATGTCATGAAGTTTCTGCATTTCACGACACGACTGATGAAAACCTGAGGAATCTTTCACTATTGGTAGAATATCAGGTGTCTTGATTAACTTAAAACGTGGCGGATAGATTTTCATATTTTTTTTTAATTGTGAAAACACAACTGTAGTAGCGAATATATTCAGTTCGAATTCAGTTCAAAATTCAGTGAATTAGTTCGAAAACTCCAGAATGTTCAATTTGTAATTTTCCCCGAATAGGATTTAATTTGGTTTCAGTAACAATATGAAAAAGTTTTCGCTGGATTCATGGATCGAATAAGGATGAAAAATCTCGCTACGGCTGGGTTAAAAATTTTTAAATTTTATTGTATCAAGTTTGCGGAGAAAATCATGAATAGGAATTATACAAATTGATTGCTTTTTTATTTACGTCATTTATCTAGGGAGGGCGACGTCCCACAGCCCTCCCTCACCAGCCGCCACTGATCTACAGTTGTGTTTTTTTTGTCTACATAAAATGAATTAATTCAGGGGATAACAACAGAAAATTGAGAGGTGAAGGTGTATGAGAGATCTAACATAAGACTATTGGTTTCATTGCACGTACTTTGCTGTATACACAAGTCAGCTCAAACTTGTTGAACAACAACACAAAAATGAGAATTCACATTATTGCATTGACATTACGATTGTTCATTATTTTTTCTTTAGGAGTAATTCTTTCTTATTCTTTGGACTTTTCACCTGTATTGAATCACATATGATGTTGGTTGAGTCACTAATGTTGTCGATGGTTTTTAAAACTTTTGGAATTTGTTCGTTTCATATGATTCGTTCTGGGATGTACCTTTTTTTTGTCAAATTAATCTTTCTAGTTTATTTTGATTTCACCAGCCTGACAGTGACATCCTATGCCATATTTATAGGTACTCATACCTAGGTCATTTATTCAATTTGCATTGTTCATTATCAATTTTTCTCACGTAACTTTACAGAATATACATAGATCATTTGATATCCAAACATCAAATAGTGCTCGGGTCCTATTAGAATTAGATGATCACAGCATAAGCCTTGACGGGAACTTCAATAGTGTCGTGGAAAATGTTGCCATATTTTCAATTAATGACAGAGGATGAAGTAGAATCTTTTGAATACCCCTCCTGATAATGTATACGTAACAATAAAAAAAGAAAAATACTTCAAGAAAAACCTTAGACAATTGAGAAAGGAGAAGCGCCTTCCAATAATAAATAGTTAAGCAAACATTCAAAATCATCAGAACCTAACTAGGTAACAGTACACTGTCTCATTTTGGTTGAGACTGCACTGTAGGTATCTCAGCTATTATCTATATATATATAAAACAGAGTTGTTGGTTACACCATTTATAACTGGAGATCGGATGGACTGTTTGTTATGAAACTTCATTTATGGATTCGTCTACGGCCTGGTTATTATAAAATACATAAAAACTCTGAAAATTCGATGAAAAATTCGCTTGTGTAGAAAATGCTTTTCCTCCTTTCAATAA
The DNA here is from genome assembly GCA_910592335.1 of Adalia bipunctata. Lineage (NCBI taxonomy): Eukaryota > Metazoa > Arthropoda > Insecta > Coleoptera > Coccinellidae > Adalia > Adalia bipunctata. The sequence goes on from OU342951.1 coordinate 30,043,371, forward strand.
GGCCACTAGGTGTCGCTACGGTTTGCTTATGTAGGAAATGCTTTTTCTCTTTTTGAATCCACTAGGTGTCGCTACGGTTATTGGCTCTTATCTAGACACTGTAACGTAGTCATGAAGGTACTATATTTGATATTATCGCCACTAGATGGCGATGTATACAATTATTGTGCAATTTGTATAAAACTTATAATAACAGGGAAGGCTATCATCAGATCAAAAAGCGGGTAAAGATCTCAAGTTGGTGGAACAGTGAATTTTTACCGGAATGTCAAGTAAATCGGATTGTGACGATCAACATCAATCGTATAAGTTGTCCATCTTTTCTCTATATTTCTGAAATGTTTTTGATTTATGTTTAGTTAATGAATACATTTACGGAAATAACTGAATTCAAAATTGCCCATAATTAGTAATTGACATATTATTTTTGTATTTCTGTTTTGTGTGACAGCTCATACATGACATATGAAATTTGACAGATGACATTTGACAGATGACTATTGACAGTTGACATTTGACAGAACTTTTATAATGACTAATTTATCTCCTGCTTGAAAAAATAGCAATTGTGAGTTTATACAACTTTAACGGTAAGTTTCACAAAGCATAACACCAGTGATTGGAGCTTGATCTAGAATAAACTCGATTTGACAGTTCAGAAATCTAACCAAGCCGTTGATCTCCGATCACTGGTGATTACGATTTGTGAAATCCACCGGAAGTATAGGTATCATTTAGGCGAAACAAAGTTCGCCGGGCCAGCTAGTTAAAGATAGAGAGAAGCGGTTTTCGCGACCCTGTAAGTATCACTTTTTTCCGCAAATTGCTAGGAAATTGTGACATTCCTAACGAAATTTGTCATAGAGAAAGTCCAGATTTCCCAACTGTTAGGAAATAGTCAACTGTAAGGAAATGCTATTTCCTTACAATTATCAGTGTTCCACATACTAAGAGAGAGAGAGAGAGAGGACTTTATTGAAAACTCAAATTTTCAAAGGGCTATCGACCGAGGTCTTCCTGTCCTTGTGCAACTCATATTTTACAGTATAATTATTATTGTATGTAAAAGGTGAGAGTCTGCGAAATATAGTGTGTCTGGAATATCAAAGTAGGCTACGTAAGTACTGGAATATTGGCTGTTCTGGTAATTTTCTTTTAGGTCTTTCAAGATGGGATATGTTATGAAGTGGTTCTATTTTATTAATGTTGTGCTGTTGACTGATGAATTTCTTGTTTAGTCTCTGGATTCTACCACTTATTGGTTCTATTTTTGTTTTCTCGTAAAGGTATTCGTTGGCTGGGTTATGTAGCGGATTGTTTGGATGTCTTATTTTATAGTGATCTTTCGTAGACTAGTGCGTTCAGCTTCTTCTAATATTTTGAAGGTGCTTTTGTTGCATTGTCCCAGGATTTGGTGTCCATATTCTAGTAGAGGTCTGCAAATCATCCTATATATTTTACTGGCTGTTTCTATCCCAATACCTTCATCTTTGTATGATGTTCTGAAGTAGCTAGCCCTATTGATAGTTACTTGTTTATTTGATTTGATATGCATTCTGAAGTTTAGCTTATGATCAATTGTCATTCCCAGATATCTGCAATTTGTGCTAGGATTTAGGTGGTGTTGTCCATGGATATTGTCGGTGAGTTCTGGTTGCTTTTATGGTGAAAAATCATAAATTTTGATTTTTTTGTGTTGAGTTTTATTCTCCACTTTCTTAACCATAACACCATTCTATTCTTTAGTTGTTCCAATCTGTTTATAGCGTCTTGTGTACTTTCACCATGTGCGAGAAGTGGGGTATCGTCTGCAAACTGTAAAATATAGCTCATTTTGTTTATGCGATAGCAATACAGGTTATACAGATATGGTGATAGAGGGGAGCCCTGTGGAAGTCCTTGTCTGGGGGAGAATTTGTTGGAAAGTGAGTTCCTAACTTTCACTCGAATCGTCCTGTTTGTGAGAAATTCATTAATCAGTCTTAGGAGATATATGGGACAGCCAGATTATGCAGTTTGGCCAGTTTGTAAATTATTCCAGCTTGCCATACACTGTCAAACGCTTTTTGGATGTCCATAAATATTGCTGCAGTATAATGTCCTTCTTTTCTTTCACATCGAACATTCTGGGTGAGTATGATCAGTGGGTGGATAGTCGATATTTTCTATTTGAAACCAAATTGGAATTTGGGAATTTTGTGGCTTAGTATTTTCATCATCCTGGATTTGATTATTTTCTCAAAGTTCTTTCCAATTACTGGGAGTAAGGTGATTGGTCTATAGTTTTCGAGCTTCCTGGTGTCGGCTCTTGATTTAGGAATTGTGATCAGTAGTCTTCTTTTCCAATCATTGTGAAAACAAGATTCTTGGATACAATAGTTGTAGATTCGAATTATTTCTAGATGTATTGGTCTCGGTATTGGTAGATCTAGTCACTTCAGAATGCTTCTGGGAATATTGTCGTATCCTGGAGTAGTGTTCTTACCATGGCTAAGGGCTTCGAAGTATTCGTTTCGGTCTATAGGTGTGACATCAACTTCATTTCGTGAGTTACAGAAGATGTTCTTGTACCAATTATTAATCATTTCTCTGTGTTTGGCATCAAATGACGGATCCTCACAAACTTTGAAGACATCCTGAAAGTGGGCTGAGAAGGCATCGGCGATTTCCTGAACTTTGGTAACTGGTTTTCCGTTTACTTCAATTGGTTCCGTGATGTTCCCTTTCTAATTTTCAATTTCCTTACAAGCTTCCAAATATTTATGAGATCGATAACTACTTATGAGTTTGTGAATAGCTTTATTTAGGGCATTAAATTTCCTCTTCAGGTTGGGGTCGCTGTTTTCGCGGATTTCTCTATACAACTGTTTTTTAATCTTTATGAGCTTCAATATATATAGTGGAATTTTCTGGTTATGATATCCAACAATAATTTTTGGTGTTTGTGCTAGGATTGTGTCAGAGAGTTGTTTTGAGAACCATGGTATATAGTCAGGGGTTATAGGTGTTTCTGGTTTTATCATTCCGCCCATTTTTGTATTTACCTTCTTTATTCTGAATGAAGAGAAGTCATATTTGTTTTCCATCGGGTTTGCTATAGGTTAAAGCCGGCCATAGACATCGTCTAGATCTAGTCACAGTCTAGATCTAGTGAAAATTCTATTGCCAGGTGGTCAGAACCCAAGTCTGGAGTTAATTCAATATTTTTTATGTTCTTCAGAATGTTCCTAGTGCATAAAAATCTATCAGGAGTACTGTCTTGATTGGAGTGGAGTCCTTATTTCTCGACGAAGTCGGAGTTTTTAGTTAGGTTTTTAGTTTTTTTCTTTCGATTATTCATGTTGAAATCTCCTATTATTATTGAGTACTTGAATTGGAACGCCTTCACCAGCAGGTTTTCTTCGATATAGTTACTCGAGTGATGCATGTATACTAGAATACATGTATTTTTCCAGTTTTGAACAGTATTGTGAAGTGTAAAACTTCATAACAGGGATTATTGAGATGTGGTGGGTTTGATTTTCCTAATGAGATGTCTTTGTCAGCCTGAACCATGCTATTTCCTCTTGTATTCTCATTTAAAATACGGCCATGTTTGATTATCATATTCCAGTTCCTATATTTCACATTTTGATCTTCTTTTGATTTTGTTTCCACCAACATCAGACATTGGACGCCATTCTTCTCCACATAGTGCCTAACTAAATCTTTTTTATTATTTAGGCTGTTGATATTGGCATACAGGCATTCAACCATGGATTTCTCTCTCCAACTGGACCCCCTCCGAAGGCTCTGTATCTACTGTTTTAGATTCCTGTTCTAGGTCAAACATTAGAATGTGGAGCCGGTTTCCTATAAATGTGGGGATAGTACTTATTCGGTAAATATCAATAAATCGCTTTTGTAGTTTCTGTATTAATTGCTGTCTATCGGTGTTTTTAGGTTTATTAAGCTTAGTGATGTAAGTTTCCATAATGTGGTCATGTAGAGTGAAATTTGTATGAATTCTGCTGTTTGTGGTCGTCTTTTTGTCAATTTCTGAACTCTTTTGTTTATTAATCGTATTTTGACGTTTGGGATTCCTTCTATAGGTTTTGTGGGACGTTTGGGGACATTTCAACGACCATGGTACATGTTCTGTTGAGCCACATGCACCACATTTTGTGGTAGGCTTGTCTTACAGTCCTGGTCTCTATGTTCTTCATTACACTTGGTGCATTCAATTGGTGAAGTACAGTCTTCAGTTTTGTTAGTGAACTGTGAATACCTGTTGCATGGAATAATTGGAAGTGGATCTGGTTGGTGGCTTGGGCTTGCCCTGTAATGTTTGCACTTGTAGTATATGCCCTCATTCATTAATTTTTCATGAGCATGAATATCTCCGGTTATTATTCTGATAAACAGTGATGGCTCATTAGTTTTCCTCGAAATAATACGTTTGCAGTAACGATGAACAATGTTTTGTTGGTTGAGCAATTGACTTATTTCGGCATCATCTATTTCTGCCTCAACATAAGAGATTACAGCAGAATAGGATTCTGCAGTTTTTGTGTGTTGTGTTCATTGTGGTTTCTGTGTATGTCTCTATTTGTTTATTGGTTTTGAAGTAATCCAATCCCTTCAATTAGTTTGTTTTGGTGTTGTCTGATTTTATGAGAAATCCTCGTGTTGTTTGGATGATAATATCCTGATTATTAGGAAAGATTGAAGTCCAAGTATCAGCGAGTTGGATTCTTGTTGTATTCGTTTTTGTTGCAACGAAATAAAGATTTTTATAAATCTTGCGGTGTATGGGAACCTTTATGTTGGTTCGTGTTTGTGTTTTGGTTATTGCGTCTATTTCCATATTTTCAGTGGATTTAAGGTGGATTCTCATTAGACTTGCCAGGAACCGAATCGGCAAGTGCAAGGCACATGCTCAGCGCGAGCAAAATTTCTTGAGGCCATTCTCACTTTCGTGCAAGCCAAGCGCTCGACACCGAATCGGCAACATATCTTTTTCATTGATCATATGGTTTTTGTGTGGTTAACACACTGCAATAGGCTTGCCGTTAATAAAAATTGCTCTGTTGTTAGATGAGGAAGAGCTTGAAATGAACAATTCTAGAAAGAGAAAAAGAAGTTTTTGGGTACATAAAATGCTAAAAAAACGAAATGAAGAAGGAGAATTTGTAACGTTGCACCCAGAACTTTTAGATGGCCAGACAAAATTTTTCCAATATTATCGAATGTCTAGGGATGAGTGTGACAATTTGTTGGACCAAATTAGGGAACCTCTTCAAAAACAGAACACAACCTTTCGTGAATCCATCTCACCTGTTCAAAAACTGTCGGTCTGCCTGAAATAAGTATTTTTTTTAATATTCTTTATTTTAGAAATTTTTTTATTCTCCATTAACAGAATTTGTATAAATACATCGGAACCCAAAAACTAGCACACACACAACTCAAAAATTGCAACTCTGGTTAAACCTACAACATATTATATAATAAAATACAGAATATACTTAACATAATGTAATATAACTACTAATAATTATTGTTTGTGGGAGAAAAATTGTCGTAATAAGACGAGGCGGATGATGATTGAGGTACCGAGACACTGGGTGGTGGACGAGATGCCATTGGGATTACTGAAGCAGGTGACTGTGTTGAAGATAGTGGCTGATATTGAAATTGTTGAAATTTATTTGGGGTTGTATATTAGGTTGTCCATTGCTATGGAAATAAGTTGAATGTGTGGGAATATGCGAAGAAATCTGTTGGCTGATATATCTACCTTCAATATCTGAAACAATCTTGAATATTTCTTTTTTTGCAAGATATTTGTCTGCGGGTGAAAATTTCTTTACGATAGCTTTAATGCCGTCAAAAAAGTGATCCAACTCATCTCTTTCAGCACTTGTTTTTTTTTCGTTCTCAAGTACCTATGTACTTCATAAGAGTGCCACTTGCTGTCTGATTAGTTGCATTGGAATTGCCCTCTTTTGTACCCTTTTTTTTTCGACGGCAATTGTAGTATGTCAACAGAAGTAACTTCAGGCACATTAAGATTATCGGTGTTTGACATATCATGATTTTGGCTTAAATTTTCATCCTCGGTATCCGTACTAACATTTGAAGTTTCATTTACAATAGAGGTCAGTCGTTGCTTATCTTTCATGTGTGGCCTCAGAAATTCCAATTGATCCTCATAATTCCATTTCGACCCTATATCAGATGATTGTCCTGTTGTGGTCTTCTTGGACTTAATGACCTTCCTATATTGGCCACGAATTGATTCCCAGCGATGCTTGCATTGTTGTCCATCTAAAATTATATTATGTTAATAGTGTTGAAAATTGTTTATACTTATTGTTCAAGACCGAAACCGAGTTAGTTTACTATTTATTTTTTTTTACAGATTTCTAGCCACTGGAGATTCTTATCAAACGATAGCTTTCAGTTACCGCTTAGGACATTCTACTGTACACGCCATAGTCCAAGAAGTATGCAATGCAATACTTAACAAGCTGTTGAGAGTTTACATCCCCACGCCTCAAAGAAACGACTGGGAACATATTTCTCAAAGATTTTGGACTGCTTGGAATTTTCCTAATTGTTTAGGAGCTTTAGACGGCAAGCACATTGAAATTGTAGCACCTGCTAATAGTGGTTCCAATTATTTTAATTACAAAAAAACGTTTTCGGTTGTTCTACTTGCACTGGTCGATGCAACTTATAAATTTATAGCTGCAGATATAGGATCCTACGGAAAAAACAGCGATGGAGGCATTTTGGCGAATTCTAGACTGGGGGAGCAGTTAGCAAACGGCACCTTGCAAGTATCTCCCAATAAAAACTTACCAGGAACAGATATTGTAGCACCCTATGTAATTTTGGGAGATTCAGCCTTTCCACTATAAACCTATCTTTTGAGGCCTTTTTCTCAGGTCCAAACACTGAATGATGTTGAGAAACGCGTATTTAATTACCGCCATTGTCGTGCAAGACGTGTATTCGAAAGTGCATTTGGCATTTTAGCTCAACGCTTTCGTATATACTTTAGAAAAATTAATTCAAAACCTGGTTATGTCGAAACTCTTATTCTAACAACATGCATACTGCATAATTATCTGCGTAGCAACAACGTAAACATACTATAGAAGAGGGCAGATCTGTGGACAATAATGAATGTATAGTGTATACTGAGAAATCTACCGGGACAGGGAGGTAATGCACAACAAGCAGCGTTTAATACCAGAGAATTATTTACCAGATTTTTTAATTCAGAGGCCGGATCAGTGCCTTGGCAATATGAAAAAATATAGTCTACCTAGGTACTTATTATACTTTTAAGAAAAAATAATATTTCGTTTAATGCGTATTCATAGAATAATATATATTTAATAAAAACACTTACCTTTTTGTAATTTTGTGTTAATTGTGTTCCATAATGTGTTTTTATACATACTGTCAGCGTATCTTTTATTAGAGAAATCATATAGAGCTTCATTTTCTCTAACATATTCGATAAGGATTTCATCTTCTTCTAATGAAAAAGTGTCCTTCTGACGAGACGACATATTCACTCTTGTCACCACTACACTCCCAAAATCCTAGGAACGCAAATACTACCAAGCCGGTAACGTATTCACACTTGTCTGAACCTGCACGGAACATGCTCGGCAAATATTGTTTCAGAAGAACCCCGCGGGCAAAAGCCGTCGCTTGCCGAGACGTTGCCGGCATAATGTGAATTTAACCACACAAAAACCATATGATCAATGAAAAAGATATTTTGCCGATTCGGTGCCTTGCCTGTGCCGAGTGCGTGGCTTGCACGAAAATGAGAATTGGCCTTTTTATGTGTCGTAGTTTTATGTTTTGTTATCGGCGGAAAGATTGGCTCCATCTGTGATGAATCTGTGTGCTGCGGTTGGGGCGATTGTTCATCATCTAATTTTTTGTTGCCTGCTAATTTTCGGTTCGTCTTTTTCCGTTTTTTTCTACCTAGTTGGGAATTCGCGTCAGCATCTGAATCGACGGCTGAAGTTTGCGACTTTTCGCTGACTTGCGACATTTCTGAAGAAAAGAACGCTTCAAAATCCGACTCCTTCACTATAAGTGTTGAACGCGGAATTTTGACGATGATTTATTCACTTCACTATAGCAGCTGAATAACATAGGTACGTGTGTTCGCTATTGGCGATTCAAGTTCATCTTCCAAGCCATCTTGCGGCAGGAACAGCATTAACGGGAGTGGGTAGGTTTGTTGGTTAGCACGTGGAATGCTGCGATTTCCACATTAATTACCGGTTAATTTATCTATTTTAGTGAAGTGAGTAGAAGAGTTGTGTTCCAGATTTTGTTTATATAGTTTTAAACATTGTGATAAGTGATTACTGACCTGAAATGTCGAAATTATACGTGTTTTGTTGCGTTTACGGATGCAATATTGCAATAGTAAAGCCAACAGAGATCCAGTCTCATTTCATTATTTTCCCAAGGCAAACAGTTGTAAATTAGAAATATTTGTTATTTTATAGGTAGGTATCTTATTTTGCATTTTGCTCATTACAAGAACGTGTTTTAAAGTTGTGTCATGGTTACTATCATCACAAACAATGGGAAATCACAACGTCAATTTTTAATTATTGATCAGTCAATTGCATTTCTTATAGTATTTGAATGATTTCAAATTCTACCTATAAAAAAAACTTGGTAAAGTATTCGTGGATAACTGGTCTTTAAAACACTTTCCCTATTTCCGTCTCTAAAGACCTTAATATCCACTTATACATTAATATACTATTATGTTAAGTAGCACAATAGACCTTAATGTCGTAGAGGACTGTAACCCTTTTTACCATAACTATATATCATAAATTTATATTGCCAAGTGTAATGATTAGTTTTCAATATCCATATATAAATTCATTGTATTAACTATGTCCTATTGTTTTCTTCAATCCAATGTTATCGAGTTATCAGGATATGTTAATAAAAGTTTTTATAGAATAGAACATAAATTTTATTCATAAATATTTGGTGAAATATTAATATTACATACCTATATTTCCTTGATAAATAGTAAAACCTTATGCAATACAAAATACCTAAGTACACCTTCGTTCAGCTTTCTGAATTCTTTTTTAATCTCAACGCTTCTCATTCCTTCAGACCCAAATAGCCTTTTTACTATTTGGAGTTGCTTCCAAATATCGGAAATATTCGCTTATGCTAAAACACACTCTTTTCACTTTCCAATTCATTTTTTCCCCTCAAATAACCTTATGTCAGAACTAATGTTTACAAATCTTACCCACTCCCGTATACACGTGGTGTAGAGGGCGCCACCTACCCTTGAATCGCGAATCGCGGTCGAACAGACTCTAGGCATATTAAGCATATTCTTACTTTTCTCTAGATTTCTTTGGCAATGATTCTAATGAAGTAGTATTCACTGCCTCAACCAGCTCTGGAGGAGTCCCAGAGATGGAAAAGTCATCATAACTTATCATTTTACACTGTTTTGTCTTCGAGAGGACCAGCAATTAAATTAATTTTCATTATTATTATTATTTGTTCGATAAGAGTAGAGGTTCACCCTATAAACTCATTACAAAACTTGAAAATCGAATGGTAAACACCTGATTATGTTAAAGAAAAAAATCAATATTGCTAACAGAAAAGAAAAAAAATTTCTGTGATCATATAACATCAAAATGTGGCATCTAGTCTATTTTTGAAGGCATTGACACTTTCCGCACTCACAACCGCTGCTGGTAGCCGATTCCAGTCCTCAAACATTCTGTTACACAGGAATTCCCGACGTTGAGAAGTAAGTTATAAACCTTTCCTTAGCCAACTTGAATTCGTGACCACGCAAATGACTCACATTTTTCTCGAAAATATGTTCAATGACTCCAAAAATTGTGCATTGCACGGTAACTGACGATCAACTCACCCCTTCTTCTGTCAACCCGAACATTTTCAGTCGTTCGGGGTTTTCAGGTCGCCCAATTCTAAATGGCAATAGCGCATTCCATCTTTGGACTGATTCCAGCAGATTCTGGTCGCTTCTTAAATAAGGAAACCACACAGAACCCGCATATTCCAGATATTGATATTCGTCAAGTTTGACAATTCAGCATTAATACGTGTCCATAGTAACGCAACCAATTCCATTCCGAATTTCAAAGTTTCATTTATTTATGAATGGAATAATTAGCGATTTTTCCGGAATCGATTAAAATCTATCGAATTTCAAACGATTTGCGGAAAAAAAGTATGTTCACCTCGTAGGAAAAGCCACATTTCTGGACTGTGTTGCTGTCCTGTCAGTTGCAGCATACACAGTTTCACTGAAGAGCTGAATGATGTACTTATTAATGTTTTTCCCTTGTTTGATGGAGTCCTCTCGAGAGTCCTCTGCTTTGGTGATTTCAATGTGAATTTTCTCAATTTGAATAATCCTGTCTCTTCTTGTGCGGATTCTTTTGGCCTGACTCAGATTATTGATTCTCCCACTAGAGTAACAAGCAAGACTGCTACTCTGATTGATCCAATTTTTGTCAGTAATGTTGATAATGTTCTTGAGAGTGGGGTAGTTGAGGTTGTTGTCAGTGATCACCGCATAACGTTTTGTCAACTCAGAACCAAGATAAAAACTAAAATTAATAAAACTATTGAGGTACGGGACTTCCGGTATTTTGTATATGAATTTGCTGCTTTGAGACTTCTCCATCTGAATCGCGAATTTCTTGGTCGAAGTCTTCGAGTTAGATTGGTTGAGTCACTTGTATTGTCCCACTTTAACTATGGTGACTATGTGTATGGTTTCTGTCTTGACGCCTGGGTCTGGGACAGAAGACGGTTTCAAAGGGTGCAAAACTATTGTTGCAAATTAATTTTTGACCTACCGAAGTATTCTCTAAACATATCTCGAAGAATAAACGAGCTTAGTTGGCTAAGAATGGAGAACAGGGTAAAGGTTCACTTACTAAATTTGATTCATAAGGTGCTTGGTACTGGATCGCCTTCTCCTGAATTTCAGAGGTGACTTATCTAATCGCTCTATCAGACATGTAACAACTTTGCACATCCCCCGACACTTCTCATCTGGTTTCAAAAAATCTTTACATTACAACGCTGTTATGGAATATAATAAATTACCCCTTCCGTTAAATCCCTTATTTCTTCCGCTACATTTGAACTGGCCATCAAGAGACTGTTTCTATCGTCTCAATAAGCAATGCCCGTATATCGTCGTGATTGAGTTGTGAATTCAGTGTTCTGAGAGGCCGTCTCCCTTAGTTCATTCCAGTTCTTATGTTCACTCATTTAAATTTTTTATATATAATTCCTATTTGTTTTCGTTTTTCAATCAAATAATTTCTTTTTCTTTTCCAGATTTGGAATATGTTATTTTTTTTTCTGTTCTGCTTGGCGGATTAAGTTGAATAGCTCTGCTAGACTTCGTCCCTGAGTAGATACTATCCATCAAATAAAGACGTTTATTATTATTATCATTATTTTTACTTAGCAATCTTCACAATCGTCCAGGAATGTAAGGCTTTTCCTACCTGATAAACAATGTACTATTGTGAAACTTTCGATGCCCTGAATAGAAATATTCTAACTACTTTCGTTCCTGAAATACAGGGCGAAAAAAAGGTCAGTGACGTATTCAAAAAAATTTTCGAAACACTATATTCCAGATGGGCACAAACTTGATATTTTTTCAAATACTCACTGTATATTTGAACGTCAAATATATGCATTTTTTTTCTGAATACATTGAAGTACTCTTATGTCACCACATGATATTTAATAAATTTTAGCTTCAAACATATTTATGTTTGTTTTTTCAACAACACATGCGAGATGCAAACCAAGTCACAAACAGAGTTAATGCAAACCAATGATGATGGCTGACGCTGGAAAAATGGAATTTCCAAATTTTGAAAGGTATGACATTACGAAATAATAATATAGATGAACTCCGAGCCTAGAATCATTCAGAAACCTACCAAGACACATATAAAATATGTGCTTAGTGTTTTTGTAACGAAATAACTTTTCTTGGAAGATTATGCTTCAGTGAGGTTAGAATTGAATAAAAAGAGAAATCACGGCATGCAGACAATTATCCACTCAATACTTATATCCCATTTACCTCTTGATATGAAGAAAGTAAGCAAAAACCATTACTGAGAAGAAATTAAAAAAAAAACAGATCAGCATGTTGCCAAGACGTTCGCGGCGAGCATTTTGAACATTTCCTACATTGACATTAATTTTTTTTTCGGTTTTTTTTAATTAAGAAATAATCAGTATTACTTATTAGGTTTGAAGTGTATTGTACCAAATTTGTGAAATAAAATAATTTTTATTTAAAACGTTGATTTTTGCAATAAATCTGAAAACACTCAATACTTCCGAAATAGTTAAAGATAGGTATAAGACATTGTGCATGAATTGTGTCTAGAATTCTCTGAAGAATCCAAAAAACAAATAATATACAGGGGGTTGCATTTGGAATAAAAAAGTTGGTATTGGCCACGGTCACATGGATCACCCTATATAATATTATTTTCTTGAAAAATATGCGCATTTGAAATTACAAATCGACGTGTTCGTGCGTTTTTCCTAACACGCCCTCATTTATTCGTTATCGAATTTTTTTCATTTGGCTGTTACACTCTGTATATAATTACAACATGTCAGACATTTACTCGCCCATTTCTTTCTAGAAAAATAGCTAAACCTTTTTAACGAAGCCAAACTCGAAGAAATGGAAAATGAAAAACTGTGTTTCTTATTTCAAATTCTATAGTTGAAAAATTTACATGTCATATAATATGACCTGTCCATCTACCAGAGCTAGCCTAGAGGATCAATAAATATTATTATTATTATTATGAAGACTCACATTGTTTATGGTTCTAGTTACGCGATTTGGATGAAGTGTCGTATATGGCTTGAATAAGTCAATTCATCCCGATTGAATCTGCAGTTTTGAAATGAACAGGAAGGCAAAATTTTGAGAGTACCATTATTGAAATAGACCTGAATCAACCCCGAAAATTTGAAGTCTCTAGATTTATCCGTTCGAGAGTTATCGCGTTAACGGACCGACAGACAGAATTAACTTGGATCATGCATTCGTCATCAGGGAGTGGAACCTAGTCGATTGAGACCATTCAAGAAGATCAATAACGACAGGCATCCTAACGAAATGATACAGCCCTCGTTCGAGTGGAACGAGGGCTCAAAAATGAACTGACATATCGAAGTATGGATTTTCATCAAATTTGAATTGAAACTACCGATAGTGTGGGTATCAGGTGTGAACACTAATTTTATGAGTTCATACGAATTCATAGAATATTTCGGATTTTTCATGTGTCTATATGGCCTACACGAACAAACTATCCTTCTGAATGTGAAGCGAATCATTCGAACAGAATTCGAGCAATGTGCAACTTGAAGATATTTGAAAGACACACTTTTTGAAAAAAATGGAAATTTTCCGTCAGTTAATAAGTTCAGATTGAAAAGCCTAATTTTTATTCCACTGTACCTATAGGGAAAAATAATAGTACGGAACTTTCCTACTCGAGAGTTCTAATTTTCTATTCCCTGAGATTCGTAAAAGCAAAAGCACCTTCTTTGGATTTTGAGTGTTTATAGATTATTTTCCGCCCTGTTGCAATAGAAAATGGAGATAACCTAACTCGAGGAAATACTCGTTAATTCAAGAAGTGATTCAATTACAACAAGTGCGGGTAAACATTTATCAAAAACGCCGGATTAAGGAATTTATACATTCAGGAATTATTCCGATTTTGATTCAAAAAAAGTAAGGGTTGTACTGTTAATCCTTGAGTGTCGAAACAAGCTATAGAGTTGGAGTGAAGCGATGATGAAATTAAGTACTATTAAGCTTTGTGAAACGGCGTTGAAAATAAGAAGAGCGAGCCCTGTAACCCGGCTTTGAGCCATGAAATCAGCATAATAAAACATCTAAAATTCCATAATTTCGAATAACAATAATTACAAAGAAGGCGTCGCGAGATAATTGCCGAGATAGGCCGCACAAAACTCGCTAATTTATTCGCAAAGCTAATTTAAACTTGTATTTGACTTGCACATAAACGGTATTATTGGAAAGTTAGTTAAAAGTTGACAACCCCATCCACTTCAGCAGAACAGAACCGGCTGCCGGTATTCCGAATATATTATTCTAGGATTCCTTAAATGCGAAATTATATGAGAAAATTCCTGGGAGTGATGGTAATTTTACCAATTATTTCAACAAGTTCCTAAAAGAGCAGTGCGGTAATTATGAAGCCTTCCGATTTAGACACGAAAGTCAAATCTACTCTCCTTCCCCGTTAAGATCACATCTTCATTTTCGATACATAGGTAATAGTCATGGTGACATTCATGTTTTGTTTCTATTATTTATGAATATTCCGTATATATCCACTGTTCTTCGATGGACATGAATCTGACCAGTTATACATTTATGAAATAAATCGTGCTCCGTATACTATGAGTTAAACTGATTATCATAGGTGTATACTCCTAACGTGCATGAAAAAAAAAGGGTTGAAATGCTGGCCATTTTTGGACCATGATTTGCCGCCATTTTATGACTCAGACAATATGACCATTTCAGGCTACAATATGCAAATAACTATATGGAAAAAATCTGAACCACTGACGTGAACACACTATATTTATGTATAACTTCAGACCCCGGAAATTCTTTTACGGCTGTCAAAACTTTTTGATTGTAGCTGTCAAATGAATAATCCATGATCCCAAATTCTTTTTTCACAAAATATTGGAACTATTCTCCATAATTCGATGGAATTTCATATTGTCGCACATTCAGAAAAAAATTTCATTCTGATCGAATATGTTGATATGACCGGTACCAAGGAGATTGGTCTATAATTCCCAACGTCATTAACATCACCCTTCTTAAACAACGGAATCACCTCAGCAATCTTCAGGCAATCGGGATAATCATTTTCTGCAATTAATCTATTGAAAAGCTTGGTGAGAGGGATAACCAGACTATTGATATTCTTTTTTATAAGGTAAGATGATAAACCATAATAGTCTGACGATTTACTCAACTTAAGTGAACCTATTGCATCCCTTACCTGATTATAGGTGACATCTGCAAAAGAAAAAGAACTGTTCACATCTGGAAGAATGGAGAGTGGATTGCTCCCCTCACCAAGAGATTCAACTGTTTTATGAGCAATTGATGTGAAATATTCATTGAATGCTTGAGGTGAAATCGTCTGCTTATGGCTATCAGAGTGGATTGCATTCTTATTTTTAATCAAACTCCACATGGTTTTCGGTTTATTATTGGAATCTTTTATAATTCTATCATTAGTAGAGATTCGGGCCTCTTTAATCCTGTACCTATAGTAATTCCTATAATTGTCATAAGCCTTCTTAAGTCGATCATCCCGATAGTACCGATACATATCGCCAAGAAGTTTCAAGTGATCACGTATCTTACCTAGATCACGACTAAACCAAGCTACTCCATGATCCTTAGGTTTCGACTTTATTTCAGTATAAGGGAAACAGTCTAAAAACGTTTGAGTTATATACTCATTAAACACATTGAAGGTTAGATTTACATCAACATCATTACAATTTATGAAATCCCAAGAGGTTGAGCTAAGTCCAGCATGGAATAAATTCATACCTTTCCGTGTCAATGGCCTAAACCCTCTCACCACATCAGAACGGGACTGAAGGGCGATTGGGACATCCACCGCTACCAGTTGTGCACGATGATCAGAAAAATCGAAATCAACAGTTTCAGCATCATACCCTTCAAGAGAAAAATTTATAGAAACATTGTCTATACAATTCATAGCCCTAGTGGGCTGCCAGATAGTTCTTCTAAAACCATAACAGTCTAGTAAATCACAAAAAAGTTTACACTTTCCATCAGGACAATTAAAAGGTAAATTGAAGTCACCTAAAATGGCAATATTGTTATTAAAACAATTAATTTTACTAAAAATTTTTTCAAATGTATCATATAATATTTTAAAATCACCATTTGGTGAACGATAAATAGAAATAACAATCAAATCAATGTTTGTCAATTTTAATGAGGAAACCTCACAATGGCACTCACAGGTCAGATTATTAACTTCCCCGAGACTTAACAAAGCTGATGTCAGAACGACACATTGTCATGACTCCTCCCCTGGCTTTATGTTTCCTACTGTAATTGTGGGCCACTACCCAACCATCCATCAGGACTGGCAAGATTTCTTCGCCTTTAAGCCAATGTTCTGTAATGCCGGGTTTCCACCAAGCGGACAGGTCAAAACAAAACACGAACTGTTCGTTCGGACAGAAATTCCGAACAGTTTTGTTCCGAAAATGTTTGAAGACTGTTGGGGTTCCCAACGGACTTTCTGTTTACACCAGTCGCGGACAGAAATGAATGAAAACTGTTCGTGTTTTGTTTAAGTTTCATTCAGTTTACATAGAGACACCGGACTTGTAGTTGTGAAAATGTGGCGCGTTACAAACTTGAGAGAACAAGACGATGAGGATTTATTTTTGCTAGCAGTTACATTTTACATAATTGAAAAGAACAAAACTAAACGTGGTTTTGGATTAGGCCATCCTCAAGGTAAAAAGGAGGAAATATGACGTCTAAACTGTTACAAGATCTCAGAGGAGATGATATGAGTTTAGGAGGTGAACTTCGATCAAGTTTCAAGAACTTTTTGCGAATGTCGAGCACAGATTTTGAAAATCTGCTATGTTTAATTGGCCCTATCATTATTCATTCGCAGGAACAACAACAACTACAGAGACTCTATCCCAGCACAGGAACGTTTCGCCATCACTCTGAAGATTCTAGTAACAGGAGATTCGTACCATAGTTTAATGTATTCATTCAAAGTTTCGGTAGCATCTATATCAAGAATTCTGCCAGAAGTATGTAACGCACTGACCGAAGTTTTAAAGTATGGTAGGCATATTATAATAACAGTAAGGAGTTCAAATTATAGTTATTCCCTTCACGCACCGAATCAAACTACCACTAGATCGCAACAACGTAAATAAAAACAAACTGGGCGTTCACACCAAGCTGACAAACAGTCCCCGAACTCGTAAATCCTTTGAAGTTTACCGACATTGGATGGGACACGGTTTGTGTCCGTAAAAACGCAATTTGCGGACTCTCGAGTCCGGAAAACAATCCACAAGTTCTAGAACAGTTCGCAAACAGTTCGCGGACTGTCACAAACGGACCGAGTTCGTGTTTTGTTTTTGTCCAGTCCTCTTGGTGGAAACCCGGCATTAAACACACAATGGCAACATCTTTATACTGGCCTAACAGAGCTGCTAAAGGGAGAAGAGGGGAGAAGAGAAAGGGACATGTCATTATGTATCCATAGATACCATATGTAGCTCAATACAAACAAAGACAAGTAACAAAACAACAAATTGTTGTCATGATAAGGTAGGCAAGAAAACTGAGATCTTTTTAATATGGGTTTCAGGTCATTCGGGAATCGTAGGAAACGAAGACTTTCCGGGTACGAGTCAACGCCTAACCACCTCTCATAGTCTCCTTGAATTATTTGTGAGTCTTACTGTTGTATTTCCCTTATAGGTGTTGAAAGGTAATGGAAATATAAGTCTATAGTTCTGTTAGATTTTATTCTGGACTATCGCTGTGTAATGGTGAACAGTTTCATATAATGACATGTGACAATGTTCCGCTTTCGTTTCTACCAAATAATTCTATACCTATAACTTGATCCTTGTTGTTTTCCTTGAAGCAGTCGACCTAGGCATATGGAGACTACAGCGCATGCGCGAATAAGGGGAAGTAGCTTGGAGTAGGATTCTAAGCAGGGTAGGGGCAATATGGCGGCGATGGCGCATGCGTATAAGCCACTATATGTCCAGGTCTTGGCTTCATTTTTACGCAATTTTTTGCACAATGCTAGCGGTATAGAAGTTTAAGTATATGGTTTCTACGGTAAGACTGCCGCTTGTGCAGTATTCAACAATTTATCAGTCTGCGCCTGACATGCGCACACAACATTATTACAACAACCGTCGAATCCAAAATAGTTTCTATCGAGAAGGAAGTCTATCAGCTGTAAAAAAAAATTGTCAAATTATGTATGCAGAAATCGTCTGCGATATTTTTCCTTTAACTCTTTTCACAAATTTCTTCCTTACATTTGTGAAGAGCGAAATCCCAGGATGTATCTTGCAGGCAAGATGACCACCTTGCACAGTTCCACACCGTGATCAGTCACCGAATGTCAATTTTCTGATCAATGTTATTTCGTACAACTTTTTCATCGATTACGCCCCACCCAGTATAAAGGCTGTTTTTCCATTGAATTTATCAATGCGAATCGTCCCATAGCAATATGTACATCTAAATTGCTTTATTTTGAAAAATCACTTTCCACAACGAGATTCAAACAAGGATTTTCCAGAATATACTATTTCCGTCACAAAGAAAAATTAAATTTGAGCAATCTAACCTTCCTAATTTTTCATGAGTTTTACGTAGTTCCCGAATCACAATAATAATTTATGGTTAGTTGTAGTCGGTGAAGAACCTCCATAATCGGGAATTAAAGTTCGTCCTGCTCTAAAAGTTTCTAGCTGATGTTTCAGGAATCCATAAATCAGAAACATGTCGAACCATTTCAAGTCAAAAATAATGTTGAATTTTCCTATAAATGGGATGCATGAGTGTATACAACGTGCTGGTAATCCGTTCAAAAATAACATGTAATTAGAGAAAATGAAACGTTTAATTGCTAATTGAGTTTCTGACCGAAACGACGTTAGTTCCAATTTTAATTGCCTAATTACTTGACTACATCAATACTAACCGAGTTTCCAGGATCTAGGTTAGCCTTGTTGCCTTCCCTTTCCTGTATTTATTGTGAACTGAAATGTCTCAGCCCTGGGATTTCTATGATGTGAATTGTAATGAATATAAATAATATCTATCTATTTGATTTTTAAATATAATGCTTCAATTTCAAGAGTTTCTCTCCTTGACTATTGATTTCCAATTATTATTTGTACTCACCGAATATGATTTTCCACCCTGGACCACTTACTCCACCACTAGATGGTGTTCTTTAACGGCTAATACTCATAACGCAGGCACGGTTGTGTATGAAGCCGGTCAATAGAAACTACCAGAGACGTAGAAAGGGATTTTCATTCTGAATAGGATTAACATTTTCAATTATCAGAGAAAGAATCAACGGGATGCAGACAATTTCTGAAATTCCGGAATGATGGTGAATCAGTGCTCCCCATCTAGGAACCCCCTCTCACTATACAGGGTCTTTCACGAGGAACCTCACCCATATTTATACAGGAAACTACTGAACGTATTTTCATGAGATTCAGCACTTATAAGTATTTCACGATGCTGATGAAATCTAAAATATTTTCAAGGCATGAGCAGCTCCGGTTTTTCCGGAAATGACGTCAACTTCCGTTTTTCAAATTAGAACACCATTTTTTTATTGCAGAAATAGATTCCTTAGAAAATTTCAAGTTATTTTGATGTAACATTTTTCAGTTTTGGTTGGAAAATTCTCTCTGAGCGGGAAAATTCGAAAAAAAAATCGAAAATAGAGCTCCGCTAAAACAAGAATAACTTCGAGGTTTTTGGATGGAAAATTTTCATTTTTGGGATTTTTCAAGATGTAAGATTGATGTATCCACTTTGAAAATTGAAATCGCGATTCATGATACAGGGGGTGAAAAAATCGCTCTAAAAGTTAGGGATGACAAAATCGTGAAAAATCAATTTTTTCAAATTAGAACCCCATTTTTTATGGCAGATATTGAATCTACGTTAAAAAATAATGTGAGTGTATGCATCACAGCCTTGCCCTAAAATGGATATTTTCTGAGTTAATATCCACTCTCTCAGATTCTCTCCTGATGTGGTTGGGTAACTTTTGAATATCTTCAGGCACGAACAGTGGCAATTTTTCTCTGTTACTGTGAGGTATGTTTGGGGTACTTATATGTATTGTGGATCTCTAGTTTTATATTTACTTTGACTCAGTTCATTTTCAAATAGGTGTTTATTACGGAAAACAAAACTTGAGCATTCTTGAATATATACAGCATATGTTGTGAGAACTTTATTTTTTTTTTAATAGACCTCTACAAGAGTCCAAGGATGATGATTAGGGCTTTCTTTTGAGTTATGAAGATGTTTTCCATATTCCTATTTGCTCTATAAAAGATTATTCCATATCTCATTTTGGACTCAAAGTTTGCAAAATAAACAGTTTTGAATAGTTCCATGCTTGAGTATTTGGATAAAACCCTGATTGTGTAGCATACTGAGTTCAAGCTGTTGTTTGTTTTTTCTATGTAAGGTGTTCATCTAATATTATTCCAAGAAATTTCGCGGTTCTTTGAAGTTTGAAGGTTGTTCAATCAATTTTTAATTCTTCAGGTATAATTTGAGTTGACTGTTTTGTTCCGACGCACATGACACTCGTTTTTAGTGTGTTCAGTGTGAGCTTGCGTGATTTCAGTCATTCTTCTATTTTCTTATAAATGTTTGAAGTCTTGGTTAATAGATCTTGGATGTTTGCATCCGAAAACTATACATTTGTATCATCAGCAAACAAAACAATCAATTCTTCTATTGTGATCCCTGCTAATTTATTCATATACAACAAGAATAGAATACATCCTTATATACTTCCCTGCGGTATACCCTGCTTGATGATAGCCTTGTTCGACTTTATTTCCCCACCTCTTTCTGTTATCAGCACTCTTTGTTCATGGTGTGTCAAATATGATCTGAACCAATCCAATAGCTGTCCTCTAATTCCACATTGTTTCAATATTTTTAACAGTATCTCATGATTAACGCTGTCACATGCTTTTGAGAGATCAAGAAATAGTCCAAAGATGTGAATTTTCCCCTCAATAGTTTCCACTGATTTTCCTGATGAACTGGAAAATGGCAGTATTTGTTGATTTGCCTTTGATAAATCCATGTTGGGTCCTACTCAGTATGCTGCACTTTTCCAGAAAGTTTATAATATAAGTCTCTCTGTCATCATTATTTCAAACATTTTCGGGAAGGATAATAGGAGACTTATTGGTCTGTAGTTTTCAAGAGCCGCCCTATCTCCTTTCTTGAAAATTGGCTTCATTAGTGCAAGCTTAAGGCTTTCACTGCTTTGAGGAAATACACCATACTTAATCGAGTTGTTCAATATACTTATATGTTAAATGCTCTATTATCTCATCAATTGAGTCCTTTACCAGACTTGTTGGAATGTCATCATTACCACTGCTGTTTTTATTTTTCAACTTCTTTGTTAGAAATCCGTCTTACTAT
The DNA here is from genome assembly GCA_910592335.1 of Adalia bipunctata. Lineage (NCBI taxonomy): Eukaryota > Metazoa > Arthropoda > Insecta > Coleoptera > Coccinellidae > Adalia > Adalia bipunctata. The sequence goes on from OU342951.1 coordinate 30,064,786, forward strand.
AGAAAACAATCCCAGTTACAAATGTACTAAGAAGTGTTCTTCCTTAGTTATGTTAAGACTATCTCAGACTGAGGCGAAACGCGTCTGTATGTTTTCCTCATCATAACTGAATATTAACATTTTTTTCATAGTTCTTCGGTGCTGTTATACCCCATTATGAAATTTCGTAAATATCCACTATGATACGGAAAATTACCAATCTGTTGTCAAATGTGATACTTATATCACCAAAGAATAAACAACTTTGTTGATTGATTTTGGTTTAACTCATTATTTTGCATAATATGTCATCATGCATCAAGTAAGGACTACATTATTAGCACGTTATAGTTTAAATATCGATTTCCAGCGTACTGAATGTTGTTCTAAGCTAAGTTTTCAGAAGGCAAAGGGAAAGTTATGCATTGTTTTGGGAATCAAGATTAATAATTTATTTCAAAGTTCAGAAAATTTTGACGTTTTTTAGCTCAGAACTTTTTAGTTCTAGCATTGAGTTTAAATATACATAGAGACACATCCCGGTTCAACGATTTGAAGCTGAATTTAGTGTAGTTCCTTCACCGGTTCATAGATGGATAAGTGTGTTTCAGAGAAGCAAAAAATTTTCTCCCGCATCTGGCGGTAAGTAGCTGAACTATGAAGCACTATTTCCGAAGCCGAATGCGATGACGATCAGGACCGGCGTAAGAAATATTGGATGTTCAGTTTTTCATCACCTGATTTTTTGGATGCAATAAAACGAAAATTATTTTTGATCTTTCATGAATATGAAATACTGATGTATGAAAAAAAAGGAACTGAATAAAACTCTTTGGACTACAATGAAAACGGAATGAACAAATTAACTGTTTATGTGTATGTAAAAGTGATGTGAACAAATCCAAAAAAATGTTTTTGAGAAGGACTATATAAAACAATTGAAGATTCAATTAGAATACACTTCGCGCCGAAATTCCCTGTTTGAGGACTCACTAGACCAGGAGTCGGCAACCTTTTGAGTCGGAAGAGTCGAAAATTTATAAAATTTCCAAATTTTTTTTTCAAGATCCACAAATTTTTTCTCGTCGATAAACAGTATTGGCAAACACAGAGTGCTTCCTAATTGGAGGTTAAAATGAAGAGGGGATTTACATGAATAATTTTAAGCGAAAAAGTCTAATAAAAATGTGTCCGAAAACATTAAATTTCGTTTTCGAAATACAGGGTGTTTTTTCCTCATAGTGTCTGCCTGTGGTATGCCAATTTCGATTGCAAACCTACAGGGTGATATTTTTTCTGGGATACTATCCCCTGGTTTCCTCCGGAACCTTTCTTTCTGGAGTCACTGTTGATAAATAGTGGAAAGAAGCTCGGCTGTTATACTAAACTTTATGGTCTCTTGTAGTTTCACCGATTTCGAAAACAAATTCTGGTCGATTCCTCAAAAAAATCAATATTATCATAAAAATCCAGTTAGTATAATCATAATCAGAACTATTCAAGTCTGGGGATCTGGCAGGCTCTGACTAATGTCAGGTTTTCGAGAGAATCGTTTTTCTCTAAATCGATAGCAGATACGATAAAACTATAAGAGACCTTAAAGTTTAGTCTAACAACAAAGCTTATTTTTACAATTTCAAACTTGCAGTGTCTCACAAAAAAAAGTTCTGGAGGAAAACAGGATAGTGTTCCAGAAAAAATATCCCCCTGTAGATTTGCAATCGAAATTGGCATGTCACATCACATAATGTATACTCTAAATGGTAATATCCATGCCAAATTTCAGTTGAATATCTTGTGAAATGCAGATACCTTCTATGAGAAAAAAACTTGAAGAAAATTCAAATTTCAAATCCATGAATCTCAATACGAAACGTTTGTGATCTCATATTTATGGGACTTCTTCTCTCGAAATATGTTTGTACCTCCAATTGTACACCCTGAACATGGCATTATAAGATGATGATCAAATAAATAATACTGGCGAATGGACTTGAAGATCCGCAGCTTCACCTCCAAAGACTAAAGAGCCGCATGGCGCATGTGGTTCGCGAGCCGCAGGTTCCCGACCACTGGACTAGAATATTTATGGTACATTTTCACCCCTCATTTCCTACCTGAGAACACTCCTTCGGAGAAATTCATGGCTAATAATTCATCATTATTGATTCATACCGTTTGTAACGAAGATATAGAATTTGGATTAATCCGACCCTGCCTACGATTCATAGAACTAGAGGAAAATAAATATCCCACAGATTTCTGTAATTCGATAGTGACAAAATGGATCGGCAGATTATAGTTCCTTTAGTAGCTACTATGTGCCGCCACTAAAGTTGGCAAATTGGCAAGGAAACTGCCAAAAATTTATGCATCAAATCGTTGAACTGCGTTGTGTCTCTATGTATATTTAAACTCAATGGTTCTAGTTCAGTTCAGTTTAAACCGTCAAACATGATGTTATATTACCACAGAATACCTAACTACACAGAAGCGTCACTCCGCCTTCCCGCCAAAACTTTATTTGATGACGGTTCTGCCATGCTAGATAGTACATATGTCAAGTTGAAATTCAAACTTCCTGCTGGATCACTCAAAAATGACATATGTACTACCTAACAGAGAATCAAGGTCACGAAAATTTGCCCCTTGAAGATCAAAGTGCCGACGTAAAGTGACGCTTCTGTGTAGTTAAGTATTCTGTGATATTACTAAGAACAAATTTAATCAGACGGTCCTGGAAACGTCACTGAATGATAAAGGATGTGCTGAGGTGACACTTACTAGTACCCCTTATATAAAATTCAATGTGAAAATTGTAATTCGATGAAAAGCGAAAATAATTCATAGTGACATTCATAATTATAACAGGATTCTCTCCTGTATTTTAGCAATGTATATGTCGTAGTCTTATTGTAAAATCAGTCATATTATAATACGCCTAGGCTTTTTCAATACGACTAGGCATATTGCAATATCACTGAAATAATAGAGGATCTCGCAATTTGACTGACAATTTAGGGCGTATTGTAATACGCCTGCTGCTCATTAGGATTATTGTCAAAACTCGAAAGCGCGCGATTTCTTTAGATTCTGACTGGTTATACTCGTCGTATTGTAATACGACTGACTCACTGACGGCTTGTTAGGCTAATCGTGTTTTAACGTGTTGTTGTTGCGGTTGTGACTTACAATCTTACCTCTTGAGATAGGTCAAAAAGTAGCAATCGAAGTTCCTAAAGTAGATAGAGGACCTCTGGATTCCAAAAATATCTTAGGAACCGTAATAAATGTCTCTAATGGTGTTTACCAAATTGGCACCATCCATGGACTTTCAAACCGATGGTTTTCGAAGGATGAAATGACTGAATGCAAAGATAATGAAGTGATTACTATTCCAGAGAATAAAGTTATTTCCTTGAGAGAAGCTGTGAGATTATTTTCAAAGTTCGAAGGACATGCAGGGGTTCAAAAAGTGCTCTTGCAAACCAAACAAGTCACAGTGTCGTAATAATAAATGTTTATGCTTTAAATCCCATATAAAATGCACAAGCAAATTCCATAAAAGTGGACCATGTTGTAATAAATAATCCAAATATATTTGTTTTTTTGTCCCACCTATAAGCGATTTCAGATATCGATTGAAACATAATCTGGGAGGATTCTGCATTTCTAGAAAAGTTTTTTGGGTTTTTACTCCCAGCCTCCGAAACAGAAACAATTAAAAAATTTAAATAGGATGAAATTCCCCTGCGTAAATCATTGAACTAATTTGTCAGGAGCAAATTGATTCCAAAGATTTTCTAAGTTCGTCTGATGAAGGAGTCTGATATAGACTCCGAAACGTTACGTTATCCATTTCAATTATTTCCTTTTTTTTTCATAATTATTTTATTGTTAGGCAACAATGTTTTCAGAACCAATTTGCTCCTGACAAATTAAATCAAAGATTTCCGCAGGAGCATTTCATCTTATTTAATTTTTTTAATTGTTTCTGCTTCAGAGGCTGGGAGTGAAAACCCAAAAAACTTTTCAAGAAATATAAGCGATTTCCATAATTTGCCTGGCATATTGCCAGTCGTATCATAATACGTCGTATTTTACACAGTCAATCCCTAAAAACAATCGCGATCAGATTCTTTTGACAATAATCCTAATGAGCAGCAGGCGTATTACAATACGCCTTAACCCTTACTGGAACGGTGGTACAGAAATTGTACCACTTTTTCCGGAACGAGTGCAGCACAGCGGTCCAAATAACGTACCACATATTTGATCGCAAATGTGATGCGGCACGAGAGCTTCAAAAGTGTACCACCTATTGCATCGTGTGGATAAATGCTTGATACGCATATTTCGTGCGCAAATGTAAGCAATGCATTTTTCAGGAATGAGTTTTTGCGACGCATTTTCAGGATAGAACACGTGAATGTTCAAACCAAATTTCTTCATCGAACAAGTACCATCGTTATATCATTTAATTTATTTGTTAAATCTGTTTACCCTAAAAGTTTCAAGAATCGCATTCATCAAGTAAGTATATTTACATTTTTTCAATATTATGTCCAGAACGTGGTGGTACTTTATATGTACCACGGTGCTGTTCGGATATAAAAATTGGTCATGAATTATTATTTCAGATGCAAAGTTCTATTTGCCATTCAGATTGAAAGGACTAACCTATGATGAGCTTCCAGGAAAAATAGAAAATATTCCATCCGATGCAGAATCTATTGTTGACGAGGACGAAGCTGACGAATCAGAACATCCCCTGCAGGATGTTTGAGCGGTGAAAAAGATAACTCATAGGGATTACAGGACAAGATTTGGAGACGGATTACAAGCAGAGAAGATTGTTTCATAAAGAAACGAGACAAAAGTCCATAAGAAATTGAAAACATAAACCTCAAGTATCGATAGGCTTGAGACAGTTCAGCATATCAGCCTGAAAGAGGCACCAGAAGGGGATGTGCAGTATGCAGCTGGAAAAAAAACAAGTTAGAAATGAATGGACCTGTAAATTCTTCAAAGTTCCTTTATGCTTGTCCAAAACTAAAACATGCTTCCAGTATTTACAATCAGAGGTGAATTTATTCATTGCGAATGATTCGACAAGTAACTTTGGTTTGTGTCTTTCGGGCATAGTGGTACATTATATGTACCACCTCCTACAGAGCCCCTAGATTTTTTGGAAAATATGGGTCATTGATTTTTCATCATATTTTTATATTCCAATCTGAATAAACACATAAAATATAAATAATTACGAACTTTTATCTCTCGTGCCACCTATGCAAAATATCTCTCCTGATCTCTGTGCCAGTAAGGGTTAAATTGTCAGTCAAATTGTGAGATCCTCTATTATTTCAGTGATATTGCAATTTGACTAGTCGTATTGAAAAAGCCTAGGCATATTATAATATGACTGATTTTACAATAAGACTACGACATATATACCATTGGCGCACCCAGGGGGGGGCCAGGGGGCTGCAGCCCCCCCCCCCCGAAATTCAAAGCGTTAGAAGAAAAATTTCTGCATAACGAAAACTACCAACGATTTTATATCTTGCATTTCGATTCAGCCCCCCCCCGAAATTTAATCCTGGGTGCGCCCTTGATATATACTCACCTTTGCTAAAACGCGGTTCTATGGGGTTCATCACCAGATAAAGGGCGCGTATTTGTTGCGAGAGACAAAAATTTTTAATTTCAATTGATTCGAGATGAACCTTCGAAAGTTAAAACGAATCGAATCTCCCTGTATAAAAAGCTTATTGAGGGGAGAGCACATTCGAATTTTCCTTCGATATTCAACTGAGTATTCTCTATACGTAGTAGGAATCGAGGTAGGAATATGATCAGTTCGAGGTTTAGCTCTTCGTATCTCACCCTGTATAAAATCTGTTGAAATGTATGACACAAAAATACTGCATTTCAGAGTAGGCTCAATATTTTCAGTACCTTTTCGTATTTATGAAACAATTCGCAAGTTGATCGAGTTGATTTATGATTATCCCGAAATATTTTCCCTGAAATGCATCAACATACGAAAATGTGGTGTCTAAGATAAACATTAGGACAGGATATAATGAATGCCATCACGTTTTCCAAATATCGAATAATGAATGTAAATGAAATCGCATTGAGAGTCCATAATAAATCAGAATGCGAAAAACTATTTGCACACCGACTTACGTCAAAAATTTTTTCTCTCGACGTCGAAGAGCTGACATTGTACAAACAAATTACTGGGGTCGTAAAATACTTTTCAATAAATATATTTCCATACTTGCATTACTCATAATATACCTCATGAATTATTTTCATTATGATGGTGTAAACTTAATCTAAATGCTAATCATCTTATGATAATCAAGCTTCTGCTCGCCCATTAATTTGAGTAGCATATAATTAAATTTTATTTTTTTCCACTGAAAATATCACGGTCGCATAGGGTCGTTCAATTTGATAGATGACGCTCCGGAAATGCTACCCTTCTTCTATTCGTTTCTCTCGCTCTGCCCTTAATTACATTCGTGGAAATTTATAATTACATTTTTTGTTGTTCCTGATGCGCTCAGCACTTTTTTGCATTTCAATCGTTTTTATGCCGACGTAAATTGAATTGTATCGATTGACTGCTCAATTCCGAAATCCAGATCTGAAAAATTGTATTATATACAAACTTTTATTTCCTATATTGGTGTTTTATTTTGTTAGTTCGTTGAATCGTGAATGACATCGTCACCATGTATGCTTATCCATATTCTGGTCCATTAGGAATTCTAGCAATCGATGCATAGACACAATAGTATATTATTTCATGAGGAGGAGAAGTGTCACTTTTCATGGCGAGCTTTAGTTTGCCCGCCGAACGTAGTGAGGCAGGTAATTGAAACCTTCGAATAAAATATGTTATTTTATTTTCAAAAATCTTGAAATTCCTGGAAATCTGAATATCCTCTTTTGGATTATAATTGAGTGAAAAATGTAACATTTGTATGGTGACGGTTGTTTTGCCAAATTAGTCCCTTGCATAACAACACTTTTCCTGCCGCCGCACAGTGGGGCAGAAACCATCTAAATGTGATATTAATTCCAAAAATCATTCTACCCATGAAATGTCAGTTGTTAGTTTACAATTGACTTTAAACATCAGTCCACTGAATTCACTCACCGAAAGAGTTCTAACGTATTTTATTCTTTTCTAATTTTGAATTGAAGTTCGTTTTCAATTTATGTGTTGAAACTTTTTCAATTGACGCGAAATAACATATTATTGTTGTTGACCATAATTTCTGCTGTGATCTGAAAATTCAAATGCACGCTATGGAGGATTAATCTGAACCTATGTACTTCGTTTTTGTTCATATATTTTCAATATAATATTTTGTTTAATAATTAATTTGCGTTGAAAGTCGTCCTGTTCGGATTTTTTTGTTGTTGCCATTGAAAGATGAAATAATGATGCGAAAGTAACTTTCCAAGAGCTTCCAAATACCTTTTTTTTCAATAACGATTCCCTAGAGTTTCTAGTAGAAGATCAGCTCCCTAACAGCTGCCCCTTTTGCCCCTTCTTGAATTATTAGCGATGAAATTGATACCTGTAGTCCAAAGGGATCATAGTAATTTTTTCAAATTGTGTCAGGTTCTCCCAAAAAAAGTCTGAAAATGTCTAGGATGGACTTGGTTGTTCTCATTTTCAAGAAGTCAAGACCAAACAAGACATATTTTATTGATCTGACCCGATTATAACAAGTCATAGATCACTTCCAAAAAGAAGAAGGGAAACAATTCCAGCGGAAGTTTTGGATCTGCTACTGCCCGAGCTGCTGCCTTCTCCAGAAAAAATAGCAAGCTCCATGGGCACCCGCAGAAATTTTTCTCAGGGGGGGCCAACATTTTCTCATGGCCATTGACCCCCTGGCCCCCTCCTGCGGGTGCCCATTTGGTTCCATAATAGTCAATCCATCGTTCCATCATCAATTCAATGCATTCTGGCACTTTGATTTGAATGATATATTTGATATCACATTTAGATGGTTTCTGCCCCACTGTGCGCCGCCCGGAGGGAAAAGTAAGCCATAGCAACTATTTCACCGCCTAGGCGGAGAAATAAACTTCTCTGTGATCCTGTCAGTCGAGAAAAATTGCCGAGTTCGATGAAAAACTTTACTATAAAGTGACAAATATGTTGCATACTAAAGATTTTTTCATGCGCATTCGAAATCCTGCGTTTCTCATAGGTCGAGAATCAGCATGTGCTCTATGATTTCTTGGACTTGAAGTGTATGCTGGTACGCTAGTCGAAAGCGCACGCCTTAACCCTCCGCTGTTTCCAATAAGCCCGCTACACACTCATGGCGCGAATCTTGCCAAGAATTCTTGCCGTGAACCTGGCCAAGAATTCGCGGCCAAATAAGTCATCCACACTCACACAAATATTCGCACTTTGGTTCACGGCATCCTCGCTGTCTGCGAAGACTTTCCGCCCTATAGAAAAGGTTCATTCTGATAATAATCAAGAAATTCTCATTTCACTTATCTCCTCTAAATCTAATCTAATTCCACTTCATTGCTACAATAAAACCATTCATTTCAAAAGCGAATAAAGTCAGTGAACAAGCATTAAATCATTACTGCGCTGGTACCGCGAACGCCTGTGAGTGTGGATGGAACATTTGTGCTCAGGCGCGAAGCCTTTGTCGCGGGACGGGAGACCGCAACAAAACGGAGAACGCCGCGAAGCGCGAACGTGACACAAGAAAGTTATCCACACTCGCGTTCGCGGTATTGGCCGACGTTCTTGCCATGAGTGTGGAGCGGGCTATAGGTTGGCAATTTGTGGAGCTTTGAAGATAGTTTGAAGTCTTAGAGTTATTCAAAGACTGATGAAACTGAGGGCATAACCAGTACATACTGTAAATAAATGGGAATCTCAGGAATCTCAAAAAACATGGATGAATGAACGAAGATGATAATAATAATAATAATAATAATAAGATTTATTGATCCATCATTCACAATTCAAATTGTATTGGACATGTCAAAAAAAAAAATATTCAATACCACAAATTACAAAAACCCAAGCCAAATAACAAAACAAATATACGCCAATTACTGTGAAACAAGTTCAGTGAATTTCGGTGCATGAGGTTTGGAACTCCGAGAGATCATAAAAAACCTCCGACCTAAATATGTTGATCAGACTAGCTAAGGACTCGAAATCAAAACTTAACTGAGGCATTGAATCAACAAAATATCAAAACATTTCCAACAGCTTCTTGTTTTTAGAGAATTCCATTATAAATGATTGAATGATTTGTATTGCTCCCTCTATCAACTTGATACCCACTAAAACAAAAAAAGATACAGTATGGCAGGTATAAATACTGCGCCTATTCAAAGCACTTGCTATTCGCCAGCTTTATTATTATTACAGTTTCCCAAAATTTTTTCAAATACACAGGACCTTCTTGATTTCTCGGGGGGGAGGGGAGTCCTCAGACAATTCACTTGGTTGATACCGGCAATAGATACTTACAATGGTGGAAAACACCATATTGACCAGAGCCGGTTTATCCATACGGCAGTTTAGGAAAGTGCCTAAGGTGAGAATGTCGTAAATACAAAATGATGTCTAGCTCGGCAGCTATGGAAGAAGAACGCACTATTGGAGGACCCTGTAGAATTAGTAGTTCATATCTGCGGCGTAATGTTTATCGGTATAATATTTATTATTCATTGCCTTTTCGAAGATTGCGTATACTTTCTACACATAATTTGTTGAATTCGGACACTTTCGCCGGTATTTATGATTTTGACGATACCCATTCGAAAGGTGGACCTTCAAATCATTAAAAACTTGGTGCTGAACGTTCAAATAAACGAACCCATAACTTCATTATTTTTTCAAACTAATGAGGACTTGTTTCACTCAAAATAAGGACATATCATTTCGTCACGATATCTAGGTATATTTTTACGAATTTCAGCCAATACTAGAATGCTGTCAAACTACTCACTCATGACAAATCCGTGGTCGAATGCAACTTGAACTTTAGTTTTTCTGAAACATCGGAAACTACATTCGATCGCGATGAAATTTTGGCTCACAGATGGAGAATGACACGTTCCATCAACAAGCAAATTTTTATTCAGTTATCATAATCAGTAACGTATGAAATTCTACCGAATTATAAAAAAATCCAATATTTCGATAACAACAGACCCGGGATCAAGGGCGATTCCTTTGCCAGCTGCAGTAAATTTTTTGACGGTTGTCAAAAAATTTCTTCAATTGGTTTCTTGAACTGGCAAATGCGAATCTAACTTGACAATGGATTCACTTAAAGGGGGATGAACTAGTGCTAAAGGCTCCTGCCTTCATGTCATGGCTGTTAGTGGTCCCTTTTATATCATATGAAATGTTGACATTTTTGAAAAAGATAATAATGATAAAGGGAATCCGAGACGTACGTCGCCTAGAGACCCCAGTACTACCATTGACCATTTTCTTGAGCCTCTTTTTATGATGAATACATTTCGTCTACCATATCCACGCCAATTTTATGTTCATTATAATGAGGAAATATTAGCGGTTTTTTCCCTCCATTTTCTCATCCATCCATGGTGAAACCCATATATTCTCCTTATTCTTCGTCGTATAGTATAAAAATTTTGATTATTTGGGGTACCTATATAATATATATGAAATGTAATGGTAATTGCACCTATACGTGACACTTAACTATAAATTTTACAAGATAGATTTTCCAAATCTTCTGAAAATTAGTTGAAAATGATGTTGAATTATTGGATTCTACTAAACTCTGGTTTCAAAATTCTTAAGTAAAAACCCTATCTGGATAAGTAATTATGAATATCATCATGTATGTTTACTGATGATTCACATTGATATACTTGGTTACAGTTTTTCATTGTTTTCTGTTTTAAAATAGTTAATGATATAATTATCAATTAAGTATGAATTTTCTCAAATATATTCAGGTTTTGATAGGGCAGTATATTATGTTTACTACCATTTATTATAATCTCATAGCTTCAATACTGAAATGTTTAGATATTACTAGTAAGAGCCCCTAGATCTATCTATTAAGTAGATATCCTTATATCTGCAAATCGAGTGATTTTATGGGCGAAATGTAAAAATTTGATTATTGTTCCTGAAGAAATGGGATTATTATGGAAAATATGAATACCAAGCTATTTTGTTTTGACACTTTTTTCTTTCGATCCGTATTTCAACATCATGGCTAGGATATCTTTAAAAAATCCTTTTTTTGTCCACATATTGTGATAAGGTGGGTTCTTGTTTTTTTGATTTCTACTGTTTTTCCTATATTGCCATGAAATCCTAATTTTTATCGTTTCTTACTGTGGAGGATTGAGTGGAGCAGGCATAACTAGACTCCGCATTTTTCCACAAAAACAATGTATATTGTGAATTATCATATATTTTTATGTCAATTAGTTTACATTTTGAAAATAAAGACAATCAATATTATCCTTCATAATCGGTCTCCCGTTCTCAGCATGAGAAGGTATTACTTCTATGAACCAGTAAAGAAACATTTCATTTCCTCCCACACGTTCAGGAATTTCCCCACGACGTCACAGGTCTGCGAAGCTACAACCCGCTGTGCATATCCCGAGATCTTCTGGGTGTAGCAGTTCAGGTCATACAGTGCTTTCGAAATCCCGAGAAACCAAGGCCGCGTGAAGTTAGCGAAAAGTTGATGGAACAAATTCTGGAACCAAGCTAAATATTTAGTACTGAATTTGTTCTAATTTGTTCTGTATCAATCATCCCCAGCACCCTTATGGTTTTCGAGTTATTCGCATGTCTTTTATTTAGTGCCGACTTCACGCTCAGCACCAACATGTTCGAATTTGGAAAAAAATTTTATGGCAATAATTAGTCCCGAATTTGTTCCAATTTGTTCTGAAGAAAATTCTCCGATCTCATTTTTCGTTAACGAGTTATTCACATTCGGTGGTGACGTCACACCCAGCTCCAAAGCTTTTTGTTCTCCAAGAAATTCGAAGGAATTTTGATGCAAATATTCAGTACCCAATTTGTTCCAATCAGTAAAAGTTGTTTTGTTGAAATATCATTGTTGGTTTTCGAGTTATTAACAATTGTTTTGAGCGAGCGTGAAGTTAGCGATAAAGTTTTAAATTATCACTTTTTTTTCAACATATATTAGTACTCAATTTGTTCCAATTTGTTCTGAAAAAAAACGAATTAATTTCATTATTAGTTTCCCAGATATTAAGAATTTACGACGATTTGATTACGTCACAGTAGGTGTAGCTTTGATCTCCATTCGAGACCATACTACTGTGGGCAGTTTTGCCCGTTTTGGCTTATACAAAGCTATCTGTAATTGGTCATAAATCAAACATGAAAAGAGCCGTTGTCTTCCTGATCATGCGCCGCACGCAGCCGCTCTTATCACGTTTGAATGCAGATTTGGATTCAGGACCAATTCGTTTCTTATTCTCGCTTATTAAATTAATAGAAAATAATTATTTATATCGACGACTCCTTAATTTGTAGTTTCCGTTATCTGGAATCAGTGAAATCCTCTTTATACGGAGGCAATTTTTCAGATTGAAGCAAATTATTCAATTAGATAAATCGTCTGTTATACAGGGCGAGTGTTCGACCTGAACATATATAGGGTGTTTCCAATTGCGTGGTTTTTTCGAGAATAAATAAAATATAGATGGCGCATTGAATTCGTCTGAGTATTTTGGCATTCAAGAAGTGTGATTTATGACATTTATAAAAATGACTTCGTACACTATACAACAACGCGTTGAAATTGTTGAATTTTTTTATGAAAATCAGCGTTCTGTGTTCGGTACCATCGGATGATAATCGAATTCATGTGGCCTGAATTCATGAATATTGATCTAAAGGACATTTGGTTTCAACAGGATGGCGCTACACCTCACTTTGCAAATGGCACAATTGTTTTTTAGACAAAATTTCCTGGAGGAATAATCTCCAGAAACGATTTGAGTTAGCCAGTTGATCTGATCAAAACAATTGTTAATAACTCGAAAACCAACAATGGTATTTCAACAAAACAACTTTTACTGATTGGAACAAATTGGGTACTAAATATTTGCATCAAAATTTCTTCGAATTTCTTGGAGAACAAAAAGCTTTGGAGCTGGGTGTGACGTCACTACCGAACGTTACGAATTTAACTCGTTAACGAAAAATGATATCGGAGAATTTTCTTCATAACAAATTGGAACAAATTCGGGACTAATTATTGGCATACAAATTTTTTCCAAATTCGAACATGTTGGTGCTGAGCGTGAAGCCAGCACTAAATCAAAGACATGCGAATAACTCGAAAACCATAAGGGTGCTGGGGATGATTGATACAGAACAAATTAGAACAAATTCAGTACTAAATATTTAGCTGGGTTTCCGAATTTGTTCCACCAACTTTTCGCTAACTTCACGCGGCCAGAAGCCAAGCCCATAACCTAGAGACGACACTTGAGCTGAGGTTCGAAACCACGGTTTCACTAAATACTATTATGAAGAAAACGACTGAAGAGGTTCTGTAGTCTGCGAATATGAGAAGGTCCGCAGGAGTGCTAAAATAACGAAGTTGTGTGTGGAAGGTGCGCATCAGAAGTGCAGAAACAATGTAAAAGTGTGGTTAGTGGTGGACGCTAGAAAAAGGGCCCTCTTTGAACAGTTTGTGTGTGCCGAAGTAGATTCAGCATTGTTATGAGATAAGTTGGTCTGAAAAGATTACTACGCTTTCTATACGAACGGAAACGTTCCAAAAAACCGCAGAGTTTAATTGGCTCCAGCAAGAAGACACAAAATATAAAAGCAAATCCAAAAAAAGCGTTCCTTTTTGTGTCCCGCTTACAACCTGGTACTAAAACGGAGGAACTTGTAAAATTATTGGAACCTGCTTTCCCAGAGGTAGTATGTGAGGAACTAACCTCCAAGAATCCAGAATACTACAGTTCATTTAAGGTAACAATAAATTTAGTGAATTTGCAGGCAGCAATGGATCCGTCTCAATGGCCAGAGGGCGTTTTTGTTTCGAGGTTTTTTCACAAGAGGCCTCAGACAGAACTCAAAGGAACCTAGACTATCAAGTTAATTGTGAACAATTCCAATTATTTTCTTTAAATTGTCAATGCCTAACTAATACAAAGATAAATTGTATAACTTCAGATGTGTTAAACGTGTTTCAGGATATCACTTTTCTATGTTTATGTGAAACCTGGTGTCAGGGGGATAGCATTAAGTATATAAATTTCCCTGGTTTCTATGAAGCTGCTAGCTTTAGCAGATCTTTTGGTAAGGGTGGTGGCGTGGGTATCTGGTGCCACACTACAGTTATTGCCCAATCTCTTGAGTTGAGCAGATTCTGCGTTGAAAAAAATTTTGAAGTTTGTGGTGCGGTGTTCAAATACAAAAAATTAAAATACGTAATATTGAACTGTTATAGATCATGTGTGAGCACTAATTTTTCCATCTTTTGTGATGGTGTTCAACAAGTTTTGGAGTACGTGTATTCGCCCGATGTCACTATAATACTGTGTGGGGATTTTAATATCGATCCCACAAGGGATGCAGCAGATTTTCAGATGCTGACGGGTATATTGGATGGTTTTGGGTTGAAAAACTATGTTTTGGGATGTACTCGTCTTAATCACACATTGGACTATGTTTTTTCATCTATATTGGGGTCATTGCAAATTTTAGACACCTATATGTCTGACCATAAGGGTTTATTGTTCCGTTTTGGGAGATTCACGCAAACAAAAAATAGAATTGAATATAGAAGAAATTATTGCAAGACCAATAACGAAAACTTCCTCAAAGACATATCGGAAGAAAAATGGGAAGATATCCACAAGTTCGGTAACATGGATGAGGCTTTTAATTATTTTCATACTACATTTATGCATTATTTCAATATGAATTTTCCAGTTCAAAAATTTTACATTCGTGATATTAAATCATGGGTAAACTACGAAGTGGTGTCATCCAGTGATCACCTAAAATATTTATATGAACTGTGTAAGACTTTTCCTGGTCTGAAAGACCATTATCGAGACTGCAAAAAGCGCCACTATCAACTGGTAGATGAAGTTAAGCGTCGATATTATCAGGATAAAATGAACATTGCTAGCAACCCTGTTAAAACAGCCTGGGGAATCATCAATACACTCAGTAATAAAAATATTAATAACTTTCAGAATATTAACATTAAGCAGGGGGATATATTGACCTCTGATCCTAAAATAGTGTCTAACGCCTTTAATGATTTCTTTGCTAATGCCGCTGCTAGAATTACTCAAAACTTCCCAAAAGTACAGTATAGCGATAACATAAAAATAAATGAGACTACAATCTTTTTGAACCCTTTCACAGAGAAGGAGCTTGTATCTCTCATTAATAGAAAACTAAAACCAAAGAGTTCCTGTGGTTTTGATGATGTTCCGGGTTTTCTCCTGAAGCACTGCTTAACTGAAATTTCTGCTCCTTTAACTCATTTGGTGAATGAATCATTTGTTCAGGGATGTTTCCCAGAAAAACTAAAAATAAATAAAGTAATTCCACTATATAAAAAAGGTGATAAGGAACTTGTGGATAACTATCGCCCGATAGCTTTGGCGCCAGTTTTGTCCAAGGTTTTCGAATACTGTTTTGTAGACAGGTTGATGGGGTTTCTATGTAATTGTAGTATCATAAACCCGAAACAATTTGGCTTTCGCCCGAAAATGAGTACGATGCACGCAATATATGCTTTTGTGGAAGATATTGTGCATCATATGGAGTCGGGGGAATGCCCTGTAGGTGTTTTTTGTGACCTTAGTAAGGCCTTCGACTGTGTGGTGCACAGCTTTCTTTTTCACAAGATAGAGAGTTATGGCATCCGTGGCAGGGCATTAGATTGGCTGAAAAGTTTCCTTGGTAACAGGCAACAATTTGTGTCACTGAGAAATTCAAATGGCAGAACAATAACATCCAGTTCTCTGAATGTTCATGTGGGAGTGCCACAGGGCTCCATACTTGGTCCTTTATTGTTTATTTTGTACATGAACGACATTACTGATGATGTGGATTCTAACATTTGTTTGTATGCTGATGATGTTACAACTATAATTTCGGCTAGAGATTTTGCTAATTTAAAAGCGCAGGCCCAGGAAAGTGTCAACAGTTTGTATGGCTGGTTCATTAAGAATTCCCTTCATATTAATGTAGACAAAACAAACTTCATACTATTCCATAATTATAATAAAAGTATAGTAAACATCGACATATGGTTGAAAAATTTACCGATCAAGCAAGTGAGTACAGCTCGCTTCCTTGGTCTGGATATCGATGAACACCTAAACTGGAAGGTTTGTTGCGAGAAAATTTGTTCAAAGTTGAGTAGTGCCACTTTTCTTATAAGAAATCTGAGAACTGTCGTATCGATAGAACAACTTATGCTCATATATCACGCTCAGGTATCATCCGCATTACGATACGGGGTAATTTTCTGGGGTACATCTACTGGAGCGGAAAGGGTTTTTATATGCCAGAAAAGAGTAATTAGGTGCATGGTGGGCGCCTCACAGTTAACATCCTGCAAACCATATTTTAAAAAGCTTAGGATACTCACGCTACCATGTCTTCTTATTCTTGAACTGGCTGTGTTGATTTATGAGAACAAAAATAAATGTGTGAGGAATAGTGACATTCACGAATATAACACAAGAAATTGCAATAACTTTGTAACGCCCAATTTTAAATACCGAATAGGTAGAAAGTCACCAATGCTTTTGGGCATTAAAGTTTTCAATAAGATAGAGTCCAACATTAAAACATCAGAGAATGTTAATATTTTCAAAATAAAACTAAAGAATTTCCTTTTAGATAAGTGCTATTACTCCATAGACGAATTTTTTGCTGGAGTGTAAATTAAATTGAATTGTATTTTTATTTCTTTTTTTTTTTTTTTTTTTTTTTTTTTGGGTATGTTGAAGAACTAAATTATTTTGTTAACACTTTTTCCATTGACGCATTCCACAATATGTACTTTGTATATTCTTGGAAATAAAGAGAATTATTATTATTATTATTATTATTATACTCTCTAGTTTACCTAACTAAGATATCTTGTGAGCAACCCACCTTCAACGAATGTTATGCCAACCTTCTTCGATTTTGAAACGCGTTCTAATAGCTGACCGTCATAGTGTAATATCGCTTGGACAAAGAGTCATCCGTATAGTTTACCGATGGCATTGCGATATGCTGACCTACTGAGGATCTCTAAAGCTCTGAAAAGTGAACCCTTCGTTTTAGAGACCGTGAAACTGGCTGTTTACGTATGCGCTCAGGAGTGTCTTAAAATAAACCTCGAAGGGGCGCATATCTTCATCACCTCGGACAGCCAGGCCACGCTGAGGTCCCTGGAATCACACTGACCTGGGAGTGCTGTAACATCATAAAACAACTGGCCAGTGGCAATAAAGTCACGAGCTTTCGGTGATGGTAGGCTGCTGTCGGTCAGAAGATGAGATTTGTAGGCTCTGTGAATCAGAAGCAGAAATAGCAGAACACATAGTATTCAAGTGTCCACATCTGACTGGCCTTAAAACCATTCATATGGGGAAACTGGTCCTGGATACCCACGAGGTAAGGGCCAAGGTTGTTGTAGGTCTTATCAACTCTATCGACTACCTCCTTGGGTTTTGATGAATATATGGGTAGTGAACAAAAGATTCATGTGGTCGCAGTTCCCAGAAGGCTAACCGAGCCATAACGACCCCATTTCGAATAATAATGATACACCCAGCAATTATCCGATCTCTTGAATCGTCCACATCTTCCACTAAACTAATCACTGTAGATGACCCCATAGGAAATAATCCAGGGGGTTTAAGTCCAGGGATCGAGCAAGCCATACGTGAGGTCCACTTCGACCAATCCAGCGATCTCCTTATGTTGCTGTCAAAAACTCTCAAGAAACTTCACTAAAATGAGCTGGTCACCATAATTTTTAAACCACATTGCTTGTCTTGTAGCCAGTAGTAAATCCTCCAGAAACTGAGGTTTTTGTTCCAAAAGGTTACGGTATACTTCGTTATCAAGTCTTCCGAGTAGAAATGTCCAATTAGCCAGTGACCCACAATTCCAATCCAAACGTTCAACGGGAACTGATGTTGAAACCGATCTTTACAAATCTCATGAGGATTGTTGTCGCCCACACATGGTTATTGTGGAAATTCATTATTGCATAAATAGCGCGAAACTGGCTTCATCTGTAAAAAAATCGGCGTTAGTAGTTGAGGGATTTCAACCATTGTGTGCAAATGGAATACGTACAGCCAAATCCGCAGGAAGAGGTTCCTGAACGCTTTGAATGTGGTATGGGTACAACAAATTATTCCTCAGAATTTTGAAGGAGTCCAATTAACATCACAAGTATTTGCAAGTTTGCGCGTAGAAGTACCTTTATCTTCTTCCATCATGTTCAACACATTGTTTTCCACTTCTACCGTTCTTAGAGCCTTTGGCTTTCTTGGTCCCCCCTCCGCTTGAGTGTTTCGGTTTCTCGAAGACGTTGATGAATACTTTGAGATATTTTTCTACCGGGTGCAATGTGGTTAGGAAATTCTTCAACGTACAGTCGACTAGCTTCTTATGCATTGCTATCACTGGCGGATACAGGGGGAGCATGGAGGTCATGTCCTCTCCCTCCTTGGACCTCGAAATCGACGATAATCCCTTGATAGAAGTTCAATCGATCCCTCATATTTTCAATAAATCAATTCATGCCTTCCCCCCTGAAAAATTCACGATCCCTCCTGAAAAGCTGTCTGGATCCGTCAGTGATTGCCATCAGCAAGTCCATGAATAAAATGCATATCAGCCTTCTCCGCAATCGTGTAGCGAACCATGATTCTTCACTAGCAATCGTTTACACGTCAACCATGTTAACACTTACGCACAAAATAGAATAATGGCGTAGAGAACTATCTACCTCGAAGGCGTCGGTCATAACAAAGATCAGGAAAGAGGCATAAAATGCAGAAAATGTGTTTCTCCTATATTTTCGCAACAAAACGCTCTTTTCAAAATAATCAAAGGATAAAATATCCTCAAAATCATCCAAGGAATAATCTCTTGGATATTTGCCTCATGTTCATGTCTCACCCTGTATAAAACACTATCTTCCGACGTACAAATGGAGAAGATTCGCAAATTTTTCTGGAGTTTAGCAGGGATCTCATTTCGGTCCTATACTATTTTTGGTTGAATCAATCAAATACGAAGTTTTTTTCGACAAGATATGTACCTACGTTTCTGCGCGATACAGATTACTTTTATTTTTATGCGCTCTACTCTCTCTACTTCGTCTCTATTTCCTCTAAAACAATTTGAATTTTTGCTTTCATCATATGACAACCGAAGCTGGTATAAATGTTATCTGTACTCTGTGGAAACACTACAGGATATTGTCATCAGTTTTTTGGCATTAAGTAATAGAAAGATTGATTGGAATTGGGAATATTACGATATCACTCAAAATATACTCATTGCTCTTGTATAGCTCAAGTTTTCAAAATATGATAGATATAGTGGATAATCATAAAAAAAATTAATAACAATGTAGTTTCAACGCCTTTATTTGTGTAATTTATTTCAATTTAACCCATTTGATTTCGCCAGTGTTAGCAATAAAACTGCTCAGAATACGTGAATTGAATATAACATCAACCAATTTTCAGCTTCAAGCTTTAACTTTGTAGACCTCATGAATAAACTTCCACAACATTCCATTTGTAAATACTTCAGGTTGAAGTTTGAAGTCTCCTGATATACCTGCGAGTTTTAGTACCTTTTTCTCCACAATTTTCAGAACACCGTCTCTGCCTTCGACCACTCTCGAAGAATAAGTAGGTAATGTGCTGATTTATTTTCACTTGATGCGGCCAACTTCGATTTTCTCTTTTCTATTCTGGGTTGATTTATTTTTTTGTAACCAATGTAATATATAAATAGAATTTATTATCATTATATGTACTTGCACCTTTCACCCAAATAGCTCATGGGAGGATACAGTTTTCATCAAAGCACCACAATTCAAGTACGTAATCATTATTGGCGATTTTAATGCACCGAATAAAAAACTTGGTCAAATAAATGATTTCTTGAGGAATAGCAACTTAAAACGGCTTAAACGGCTCTAACATTCATTATGAACGAAAATCAAGATAGTACACCCGATTAACTGTACACTACTAACAGCAAATCAAATATTGTGAATATAGAATTACCTCCAGACTATAAGAAATCACACACCAGTTAAGAAATTACATGTATTTCTGCACGAGCTGCTTACTTATATTATAAAACATACTAAGCATAAAAGAAGAATTTATAGAGAATATTGCAAAAACGGAAACCCACCATTCAACAAAGAACTGAATAACTACAATTAAAATATACAACTCACGATACAGCAGTTCAGAGAATATAATTGGATTATAACTCGCAACAAAATAAATGAATTGAAAGGAAAAAAAAATGATCAAGAAATCAATAAGTGGTCGAAGTGAAAACAATTGCCTAATATACCTAATTCAATGAAAAACAACAAGGAATATATAGATCATGAAAAATCACAACTATTTGTAGAACACTATATAAAGAAATGTATAAGTTCGATGAAGATGACAGCTATAATAAAACCGTTAAGTCCATGATTGAAGAATGGTACTAGAATAACCTCACCCTATAGTCTAGAGGAATAACAAAATTCGATGAGAAGGATAACTACCAACAACTACACAAAAGTAAAAATAGCTCCCCAGGAATAAACAACATACCATGGATTATACTGAAGAGACTATACGAAAGAATACAGCTACACATTATTGAGATGTTTGAATTCTGCATCAATGAGTGTATATTCCCGGAAATATGGAAAACAGGACAGATCATAAATATTCCCAAGCCCAACACAAATAAACAACGAGCAGGAAGCTACAGGCCAATCACTCTAATGCCTGAGCTAGGAAAAAATAATAAAAACATCAGTGGTTTTATTATTTTTTCCTTGTATGTGGTATCATCAGTGATACCACATAAAGAACAGCACATTGCAAACTTTCAATTTGGATTCAGAAATGAAAGATCAAAAGCCCACCCACTCACAATACTCTCATCGAATGCAACTCTCAAATCATATAAAACTTCTGCTATAAGCTATAAGCTTAGATATTGAAGAGGCCCTTGATAGCAACAGGCACAAAGGATAGTTGTTTAAACTGTACAAGATAGGAATCCCTGCCAAATTGATCAGGTTGTGTAAACAACCCTTAGAAAAGAGGAAATTGAAAGTAAAAGTAGGCACCAGCTCTTCTGACTATTTCTGTCCTGAACAAGGAACACCACAAGATTCCCCACTCTCAAATCTACTCTTTAATATATTTTGCCCCGACATAGATAGATAGATAGATAGATAGATAGATAGATAGATAGATTTTATTAATCCTGAAAGACATTTTACAATGTATAGGACATGTCAAAAAAAATAATAATTAGAACTAAAAAATGTCACTTAAGTAGATATTCCTCTACACTATAATAACATTTCTGTAGAAGTAGATTTTTAACTGCTTTACGAAATTTCAATACACTCAAAGTCATTCGGCAATTTATTGAATAATTTGATGCTTTGGTACATGGGTGACTTCTCAAATTTGCTTGTGTTATGGTTAGGGATCGATAAAATATGCTGATTCCTTGTACCGTAACTATGAAAACGGGACAATCTGGCAAACCTGTGTTCATTTTCCTTGGCATAAAGAAGGATTTTATAAATATAGATACATGGAAATGACAATATTTCGTGCATTATAAACAATGGTTCACAGGACGATCTGTTATTTATTACAAATATCATTCGCAAAATACGTTTTTGAGCCACAAATATTCTGTGCCACTCTAGGGAGGCACCCCAGATCTCAATATTGAAAGTCAAATGACTATACAGGGTGAGTCTTTGACTTGTACATATATTTTAACTGTAGATTCTTGAGGCCTAAAGAAACCTTTTTTTCATTTTCCATTTTTCCGAATTCGGCTCGGTTAAAGAGATATAGCCATTTGAAAAAAAAAATTGGGCTAAATGCGTGCCTGATATTATTCTCCACAAACACCTCAAAGTTCATATTTTTCAATTGAAATTGATGTGACTATTAGATATTCAGGGTGATATATTCAGAAAATACTCAAGCACTAACCTTATTTGAATAAGAATGTTACAAACACGATATTTCCTAACAAAAACGCTAGGTTTTGTCCCATCATTTCTGCAATTGAAATGCCATATTTCTCACACCAAAATAAGTTCCTTCTTCGATTTTCCTGAAGATTAGTTTGTAAACACTAATAATTTGTTCATATTTGCCTCGATACCCTGAAACTATCTCATAAAAATTAGTTTCTCACTAACCTATCCTAACTCCATTAATCAAAGTCATCTGATTCGAGGTCAATGACCTAACCTAATCCATCTCATCTGTGATATATCACAGAATTCTAGAGAAGACGATGCCAGATTGCTGATTTTCTCTTCAACAATGGTATAGGCGAACTCAAGAAAGCAGAACGTCCCCTATCGTTAACGGAAGAACTATCACAGAGGCACTAGTTTTTTCGCTAAAGGCTTCTACGCATTGCTCTTTGGAAATGCCAAACGAGTAGTTCTGATTCTCGCCGATAGCGCTACGATCTGAATTACAGTCGCGGTGCGCTGCCGGCCGCGAGTGCGATGTAGCCGCCACGCAAGACAAGACAAGACGTTGTTCTGTGTCTCCAGACTCTAGCTAGAGTCTCATCACAAGCCAGTCTGTACTCTGTGATACAATAAACGTGAACGACGCCGCGATAACCTTTCTACATGGATTCGATTTATTTATTTACTTGCAGTTCTCTGCAAGCTTGCTTGCTTTGCTTTATTCTTAAAGCAAACAGGTGATTAATGCGATGTGAAGACAGTGTGGGGTCGATTAAAAATTCCAAGAGGATATTGTTAAGGAGATAGATTTTCCTGGACGGGTATCAATAAATTTTCAATAGAAACTTCTTATAAACTGTGTAATTTCATGCTTCTATGTTGATAAACATTGACAACATTGTTAATTTGTTAAGAGACCAGAGAAGAAACAATATTCGATGATATGATGAAATTCATGATTTTTTCCTCAAATTTCTTCGTATACATTTAGGAATAACTCGAAAACGACGCGTTCTATGAAAAAATATAGAAATATTTTTATTCTCTAAAATGGTTGATTCTTTCGAAAATATGAACCGTTTATCCTTTTCAAGTGATTTGATAGTGTTTTTGCATGGATTTATGAGTCGACCACCCTGTAACTTTCGAACTAGGAGAGATATTGAATAAGTTTCGATTGGAGAATATGCACCATGAATAGAGTAAAGAATCAACCAAATTTCAGTTCATTTGGAGTAACGGTTCCGAAGATATGAACAGGAAAGTTCGTGGATTTTCGACACCCTGTATCTTCCAAACGAAACCGAATTTTGAAAAATGGTATGGGAAAAAAGTGTTACGTTTGATGAGAGGAATCTACAGTTAAAATATATGTACAAGTCAAAGACTCACCCTGTATACCAAACTATAGTAGACTGTCAACAAAGCATCGAGTGGAAGCGAATTACCAAGTCTACTGATAGCGTAGCAGGAAGCAGAGATTTTTTTACTAAGATATTCAATATGATCAGTCCATCGTAATCTGCTGTCTACTATTAGGCCTAAGAACTTAGTTGATTCTTTAGAGACAAGAACGTCCGAACCATAATTGAGGGTTTGAGGAGGATTTTGCCTGAATTCGAATTTAATTAAAACTGTTTTCTCAACGTTAAGGATAAGTCTGTTCGCGTGACACCAAGTTTTGAAATTCTCTACCAGTATCTCACAGAGACCAGCAAGCTCGCCCACACTCTTTGCTTTTACAACAAAAGATGTGTCGTCAACAAATATAATAATTTTTTCTGCCACAATATGATAAGGCAGATCATTTATGAACAATAGAAAAATAAAAGTCACAGGACAGAACCTTGTGGAACTCCAAGCTCCAGTTCGAATTGGGAAGAGTGAGCCTTGTGAACTTTAACCGCAATTTTTCTATTAGAAATGTAGCTAATCAGCCACCTCAAAAATATTCCTCGGAAGCCCAGGTTGTAGAGTTTACTCTCGACAAAACTTGGGGCAATAGTGTCAAAAGCTCGCGATAAATCAAATAATACACCAGCAACGACATATTCCTCGTCCAGTGAAGTATAGACAGACTGAATAAAATCTATGGTTGCTGTTTTAGTTGAACGCCCTCGTCTGAAACCATGTTGACTTTCGCAAATTGTATTGTACTTTTCTAGGAACTCAATCATTCTATCAAGAACTATTCTTTCTACAACTTTTGAAAAAACATTCAGGATTGAAATTGGGCGGTAATTTGAGATTTCCTCAATTTCGTTCTTTTTATGAATAGGAATTATCTCAGCAAGTTTTAGTATATCTGGAGAAATTCCCGATGAGACTGATTCATTAGTAAGATGAGCTAGGTGTACAGCTAAATATTCCGACAGAAATTTAAAAACCCTTACTGGAACATGTTGGAACCCAGAACTGTTTTTGTTCTTCAGTTTATCAAAAGAGGAAAGTACCTATTTCACTGCGGTCCACGGGATGAGAATAAACTGCTGTGTGGTGAATAGGGGGAGTTATGCAGTATTTGCTCAATGAGTTTGAGTATCTTCGTTCAAGTTCTAGTTTAGCAATATTTGAAAAAAAACCTCCGAATGTATTTGCGACTATTGACGGATCCGAATACAGAGTGCCGTTAACGGACAGAGACAATTTATTATAGTTTCTGTTTTTTTCGACCTGTTTCCTCGTTTACAATATTCCATACAGTTTTGTTTTTGTTGTTAGAATTCATAATAATGTTTCCGTAAAAGCGCAATTTACTGTTTCTCACGAGGTTATTGTAATTCAATTTAGCATTTCTATAAAGAAGCGATGCTTCAACGGTTTTCAGATTTGCTTGGAGCCAGTATAAGTTTTTTAAGTCTTTACTTGCAGTCCTCATTTTCGGTGAAATTCAACTTTTTGATGAAACATTATTTGTAGTCTTATGAATCAATGGACAGCAAGAGTCGATACAATCCGTGACGATATCTACGAAATTTTTGAAGAGAGTACTTATATCGGATATCTGATAAATTTCAGCAAAAGAAGTATTGGCAATTTTTTCGGTTAATTTGAGGAGATTTTGGTGTGAAATATTTCTGTATGTTATATTTTTAAAAATATTTGTAAAATAATCTAATTGGAAGGCACTATGGTCTCCAAAAGGAAGTGGAAAAACTTTTGTTCTACATTTGATCAGATCAACATTTGTGACAATATAGTCAACTTTAGTACAAGATGTATGACCTATAATATTCGTGAAAATACGAGTTGGTGAATCTGAAGTCTCCTTCAAAAGAAAACTATCGAATAGTAGATCATCAAGCAATTGTTTTTGACGCGATTTCACCTGTAGATAGTCCACATTGAGATCGCCGCACAGGAATAGTGCTTCTTGTCGCCTGGAACAACGCTGAATAATAGATGACATCTTCGCCAGGGATTGATCGAGATCACTTGAAGGTGATCTATACACGCTCATCACACAAACACTATTTCGACCAGTGGTTAACTTCACTGCACAGCACTCACATACTAGTTCCTCTGACATATTGGACACCTTCAGCTCTTTTGTGTCAATTCCGTTCCTTGAAAATATTGCCGTACCTCCGTGTTCCCGTGTAGGACGACAGAAACTTGCGACATGTTGATAACCAGGAAATTGTACAACCTTAATATTATCCTCATTGCACCAATGTTCCACAATGCAAACAATATCATATCAGGTCTATTTTCCACTAATAAAATGGAAATTCTATCAATCTTATTCATAATAGACTGAACATTTAGATGTAGTATTCTCAATCTTAGAACACCCCCACCTAAGAGCTCGGATCTTTCGGTCTGCGCTGGTAAAAATTATGGACACTGGATCTATTGGGCCAATATTCTTGAAACTTGACTTTATCGATTTCATCCGTAGGGATGAGAACTTTAAACGATGAGTAACTCTCGGGAAAACGTGATCTCAGAGCTTCACATTTAACATCCGAAAATGATTTTAATAGAAATGTGGTGAGATCTTCTGCTTTAGTGTCCGGCTTTAGGTTTGAAACATGCAGGGCTTTGTATTTCAATATACCTTCCACATTTGCTGGACCTGAGAAATTTCCAATGACCAGTGCTCGTTGTTTTCTTCCTTTAACTTTTTTTTTGTGTGATACCTGCTTCCGAGCAGATTAATCCCGACTTATTGATGTATTGTTTTGTTTGGGAATTTCAGTGTTTATGTTTGCAGACTTTACGTTCGCCACAACCATGTCGTTTGCGCGATTACGTACATTTGCTGGGGGTACAGAAAGCGTCATATCGTTACATAAACTCTCATCATCGTGAACGGTTAATGATGATTCCACGTTCAGATTGTGACCAGTAACACTTGCATATGAACCACTGGAGACTTGGAATTCCTTGTTGTCTGGTGTCATGTGTTGACGACTCTTTCTATTGCTGAGATTAGATATAATTTCATCTTTCTCGGTGATCTTTTCATTCAACATAGAGATTTTATATATGCCAGTAATTTAGAATTTTCGCTCAATAGTTTGTTTTTACTTTCCAGTTCGAAAATTATTTTCAATAACAGTTCCTGTGTTGAAGAATTTGGATTGACAACAGGTTCGTTTAGTTTCGACAATGGGAAAGCAAATTTGTCCTCGTTTATGCTGAGACACGATGGGGATGAGACAAAGTATTTGTCACAACACTTTCCCAATTTGGTTCCACAACTGTTGTGGTAGGTACATTCCATCACGAATACTGCACTTTAAAGCTACTTTCGCAAAATTTTTCTTGGAATAAGAGCGGTGTTAAATCACAAGATCTTGGAGGCCAATTCACAGGTCCAAAACGTGAAATTAGGCGGTCACCAAATGTGTTTCAATAAATCGATTGTGACACGAGCTGTGTGACATGTTGCGCCATCTTGTTGGAACCGCAGCTCCTGGACATCATTTTCTGATGGACGGTTTTGTCGACGATAAAATGGACGTAGTGCGCGATAGGTATTCCGCACAGAACCATTATTTTCGAAATAAAATTGCACTATTTGCAAGCGTTGTTCAGGCGTGAGTGTATTCATGATGAATTGCCAAATCAAACTGAGAATGAATCACTTGACAGCTGTTAAATCGGTCGCCATCTTGAACAGTTATTCCAACTTAAAGTTCTATACCTCGAAAAAAAACACCCGTTATAAACTGCCGACTATCTATACATCCTACAGATCGCAGATGACACAATACTGATCACAGGCAAAAACACTAGATAAATGCGTGATGAAAATACAAGATCTTCTAAAAAACATTCAGAATTGGTTCAAAAAGTGGAGATTGAAAGTAAATATTGAAACTATAACAATTTGTTATGTTTGATCACAGAATTTCAGCAACATCACCTCATATACTTAAACTTCTATACCGCTATCATTGTGCAAAAAATTGCGTAAAAATGAAGCCAAGACCTGGACATATAATGGCTTATACGCATGCGCCATCGCCGCCATATTGCCCCTACCCTGCTTAGAATCCTACTCCAAGCTAATTCCCCTTATTCGCGCATGCGCCTAGGTCGACGGTCGACGGCTTCAAGGAAAACCACAAGGATCAAGTTATAGGTATAGAATTATTTGCATCACCTACGCTATAACTCGATGGTAAAACTATCCAAACAACGCCTTAAATAAAATACTCGGGAGTACAAATCTATGATTAATTGAATTTTAATCTTCACAGTTCACACTGAGAACGTGAGAAAAAAGGTTATTTCTAAATGATAATAGTTTAACGTCTGTGAATATAATCAAGGAAAGAAATAACGGCATGCAGAATATTGAATATTTTTTGAAATTCCGGAAAAAGTTCGTTTCCTGCACGGTGTGTGACTTTTTCCGGAATTTCAAAAAATATTCAATAGTCTGCATGCAGTTATTTCTTTTCTTAGTTATTTCAGCAAATTAGTCTACCGGAAGCAAAGTATCAGCAGTAACACGACAGCAAAAATCTACAGAACAATTTGCCACCCACTACTAGAGTATGCTCATCCAATATTCAACAACTATAAAAGACCAGCACTGAGAAATACAGAAGTAGCAGAGACAACAGCGCTTAGAACCATTACAAGAATGAGGCACCGAAATAATATACTCGATAATCCACCAAACGACTTTTCTCCATAATTTTCAGAACACCGTCTCTGCCTTCGACCACTCTCGAAGAATAAGTAGGTAATGTGCTGATTTATTATCACTTGATGCGGCCATCTTCGATTTTCTCTTTTCTATACTGGGTTGATTTATTTTTTTGTAACCAATGTAATATATAAATAAAATTTATTATCATTATACTTTCACCCAAATAGCTCATGGGAGGATACAGTCATTCATCAAAGCACCACAATTCGAGTACATAATCATTACTGGCGATTTTACTGAAACGACAAAAAAAACTTGGTCGAATGAATGATTTCTTGAAGAATAGCAATTAATATTTCAAGGCTGAAACGGCTCTAACATTCATTATGAACGAAAATCAAGACAGTACACCCGAATAACTGTACACTACTAACATCAAATCCAATATTGTTAATATAGAATTACCTCCAGACTATAAGAACACCACACACCAGTTGAGAAATTACATGTATTTCTGCACGAGCTGCTTCCTTATATTATAAAACATACTAAGCATAGAAGAAGAACTTATAGAAAATATTGCAAAAACCGAAACCCACAATTCAACAAAGAACTGAATAACTACAATGAAAATATAAAACTCATGATACAGCAGTTCAGAGAATATAATTGGATTATAACTTGCAACAAAATAAATGAATTGAAAGGAAAAAAAATTATCAAGAAATCAATAAGTGGTCAAAGTATAAACAATTGCCTGATATACCTAATTCAAGAAATATATAACAGATCATGAAAAATCACAACTATTTGTAGAACACTATATAAAGAAATGTATAAGTTCGGTGAAGATGACAGCTATAATAAAACCGTTAAGTCCATGATTGAAGAATGGTACAAGAATTACCTCACCCTAGAGTCTAGAGGAATAACAAAATTCGATGAGAAGGATTACTACCAACAACTACACAAAAGTAAAAATAGCTCCACAGGAAAAGACAACATACTATGGATTATACTGAAGAGACTATACGAAAGAATACAGCTACACATTATTGAAATGTTTGAATTCTGCATCAATGAGTGTATATTCCCGGAAATATGGAAAACAGGACAGATCATAAATATTCCACAGCCCAACACAAATAAACAACGAGCAGGAAGCTACAGGCCAATCACTCCAATGCCTGGGCTAGAAAAAAATAATAAAAACACTGATGATACCACATACAGAACAGCACATTGCAAACTTTCAATTCGGATTTAGAAATGAAAGATCAACAGCCCACCCACTCACAATACTCTTATCGAATGAAACTCTCAAATCATATAAAACTTCTGCTATAAGCTTAGATATTGAAGAGGCCCTTGATAGCAACTGGCACAAAGGATAGTTGTTTAAATTGTACAAAATAGGAATCCCTGCCAAATTGATCAAGTTGTGTAAACAACCCTTAGAAAAGAGGAAATTGGAAGTAAAAGTAGGCACAAGGTCTTCTGACTATTTCTGTCCTGAAGAAGGAACATAGAGGAAAGTCACCAAATATGAAATAGTATCCTAATATGGAATACCTCCATTTCTCCAAGACTATAAGTAATAAACGGAACATTCGACCATCTTCTGTTTCAATCGGTCTACTAACTATCGCACTTCGCACTCACACCTTCGAGTCAGTTGCGCAAACGCTTAACGTATGGCAGGCGTGTTTTGTTTGTTGACGTGAAGAAAATTTTAAAAGGTAAGAAGTAAATGAGTATTCCTACCAGCTGTTATGTTTGTATACATAAATGTTATACTATTAAGTATATCGGTATTATGTTTATTTCACCATTTTGTGATCTTTTGTCATTAAAATATTGTGACTTGAAAAAATATTCAGAAGAGTTTGAACTAGTATAAAAATCCAAATATAGACAGTTGTCGGTGTCTAATTATGGAATATGCTTGATGTGTGGCTCTGGGCACATTATGATTGTGCTGGTCCAGAGTTTGATACTTGGACCTGTGACTTTTGGAAGTAATTATGTTACTTCTTTCATTTATCACAATATGTTATATTCATTCAATTGATCTCAAAAATATTAATGTAAATTTTTGTTATTGTTGTGTTGATTTAAGCTTATATTCAATATATGGGTTTCTATACCATATTTGGTTACTTATTTGTGATTTTGTTTTTTGTGTTAGATTTTAATTGGATAACTAATATATATGATTATGAAGGCTGTTAATTACTACATATAAATGTATAACTGATTAGTATAAACATTGAACTGATTTAATTAATATGAAGTTTTTTCTTTATATCCCAAAAACAAAACGGTATTCCATATTTGGTGACTTTCCTCTAATAATAGAAACTGCCGACTATCTATACATCCTACAGATCGCAGATGTGTAATACTGATAGCACATGCAAAAACACTAGATAAATGCGTGAAGAAAATACAAGATCTTCTAGAAAACATTCAGAATTCGTTGAAAAAGTAGAGATTGAAAGTAAATATTGAAACTATAACAATTTGTTATGTTTAATCACAGAATTTCAGCAACATCACCTACGCTATAACTCGATGGTAAAACTATCCAAACAACGCCTTCAATGAAATACTTGGGAGTACAAATTGATGATGAATTGAATTTTAATCTTCACACTGAGAACGTGAAAAAAAGGGTTATTTCTAAAGCAAATTATTTCAGCATATCAGTCTACCGGAAGCAAAGTATCAGCACTAACACGACAGCAAAAATCCAATATTCAACAACTCTAAAAGACCAGCACTGAGAAATACAGAAGTAGCAGAGACAACAGCGCTTAGACCCATCACAAGAATGAGGCACCCAAATAATATACTCGATAATCCACCAAACGACTTTTATGAGAAATTTAAGAATAATTTATTTGAAAATGACAAGTTTTCTATCTATCTATTATCATTATTTATATCTTCCCTAAGATGTTCTCTAGAATATTATGAGTGCCCCTAGCCTAGTGGTTAAGGTGATTGTCTAGGAACTAAAAAGTCCGAGTTCTATCCCGGGGCTAGGAAATACATTTTCTAGTCGACGCTAGTGGGCCACCATCTCACTGTTGGGTCGAAAATTAACGATGCTGTGCCCAAGGTGGAGTTAGGAAACAGTTACAAAGCCTACACAGAACACAACTGATTCTCCTAACTGGAACAATTACAAGCTCAGAAGTTTGTAGTTTCTGAGGGGTCTCCTCGGGAGATCAGGACATATCAGTATAATCATAATCAGCATATTGTGAAAATCCCGTCGTAATATGAACTCAGTGGCGGATCCAGCTCTCGAGAAAGGGGGGGGTCACGGTCAAGTGGATTACATACCCGCCAATTGATTTTTTTTTATCAAACACAAGATTTGAGGGTTCGTCCAGTCCAGGGGGGGGGGTCATGACCCCCATGACCCCCCCCCTGGATCCGCGCTTGTATGAACTGCAGTGTCTGCAGTTCATAAGGAGAAAGCGACCGAACATCCGATGTCTTCAAAAAACAACACTTTTTTATACCATTTGGAAATGGAGAACAATGCAGAGACAACTGTTTCTTTGGACAAAGTTCTTTCAAACATTTTCATATCTCTTTCCGAGATTGAATGTGCATCAATACCCCTTTTTCTCGGATTGATTCAGTAGATTTGAGATAATTTCAATAAATTGGAATCTTGATAAAATGGCGTCAATAACTCTATGAACATATCACGTGATGAAAGAAAAATGATGAGAAAGGATATGAGATTATGTTCAGAAAGACTCTGTATATAGCGGATCATTATAAAATATCGAGCCGTCTCCCGCTTCCACAGGCATAAATTAAACAGAGGGCAAACTTTCAGCATTGGAAGAAGCGAAATAGGGGAAGATTTCGATACCAATAGATATAAATGAGGGGTAGCGCTTTTCGGAGGTGGCGTAATAAGTGTCGCATTATCAAGGAAGCTGGGTACACACAATGTTCTGTTCCGGAGAAGCAAAGGGGTATATGCTAAATATTCAAGCATTACAGCTCTGCATAAATTCATTTCATTACGCCACCAAATATTGCTCCAGCATTCTACTCCGCCTCATGCATATGAATGAATTCATTATATTAAAGCCTTTTCAATGTATAATTTACTTTTGCGTGAGTCATTTCGGTTCACTCCTCTCCTGCTTATAAAGTGAGAATCGCTCGAATATTATAATTATATTATAAGAGTTCTGATTGCTTTTCATTTGTCCCTTCGGAAGTACTTTCGAAGACACGAATCGGGGTGTAACCTTTTCGCTCGTCAGCAAATTTCGCTGTTACGACAATTTCTCATAGAGGCCAAGGGTAGCTGAAGCAGTTTCTATTGACATCTGAATTCGTTATTCTGAAAAAAATTCACCAATCTTCCTGCTTCCTTTATTATCTGAGGCAGAATTCTTATCATTGAACCTAATAGAATGTAGCCAAAACTTGATAAAAGCATATCGACACAACGATGAAATACGCCGATTTTGAAGGAGGGTGATGATTTTCGAGTGTATTTATGTATGTCACAAAAAGTATAGATCCTTTTGAATTGAAGATAACTGACTACGTACAAAAAAACAAATTTATGACGTGATGCATAAAATCAGGAACGGTCAGTGGTAGGCAGCATATCAAACATACACCCAACGTCTTCGACTACTTTGTGTCATTCGGGGCTATTCACTAAGCAAAGTTGTTATGGATATCAACTGTAAATCGTCGTTATCCCATGCTTATTACATGGGATAACGACGATTCACAGTTGCTATCCATAACAACTTTGCTTAGTGAATAGCCCCGATTGTCTCAGTACATTTTTTGGGCCACATGTATCATTGGGCTGTATAGACAGAAAAGGAATTCTCAGAATTTGCTGTACCTGATTTTTCCCATTTGGTTATAAGATGTACCGTACACATAGAATACAGTCAGTCGAGCGAACTGCAAATCAGCCGTCTCATATACAGTGTGGAGCAAGGGCGTAGCCAGGATTAATAACAAGAAGGGGCAAACCATGGTCATGGTCCATGGTCGTTCAAAATGCTATGCCCGTGGTGTGGAGAATACTTTATAACTTCAAACTTCAACATGAATGTTAGTTATGAATTGACATTTTCAACGTGAAAATGTGATCCATACCTTCATCCTCAATAACCAAAAGGTTTACTTCTGTAAGGACAAATACAATCATGAGAGAGTAGACTAGTGGAGATCTAATTCAGAAGTACACCGCTAGGATCGTGCTGCCATCAGAGAAAAGTAGTGACAGATCGGTTTCTGGCTTGCCAGCAGGCCTGCTACCGTTTCATTTGGTTGCTGTCGTGGGTTGGGTTATGTGACACTGATGACGACATAACAAGCCAAAAACCAGTCTGTCACCACTCTTTTCTGACGTTAGCACGATCCTAGCGGTTTACTTTTGAATTAAATTTCCACTAGTCCACACTCTCTCTTCCATCCCCAATCTCGGTCAACAATTCACACTTCAGATAACCAACTGAAACACACTTCAGTTGGTTATCTGAAACTCAACCCTACAGGAGGAACTTTCATATTATTTACTAATAAAGATCATAAGGTCAAAGCGGCAAACAATTTCCGCCTATACCAACATAAACCAGAGTATTTTTGACATCATTATCGGTATACAGTATATAGTATAGGCGGAAATTGTTGTATACCTACCTACCAATAATAATGATATAGTTATTCTAAAAATGTTTCACCTCATTTCCAGCCTCAATAAAGTTAGAGTTTCTAACGAAACGTCGGCACTATGAAGTGGATCGATCTATTGATCCTGTCCTCATCCTGTGAGAAAACCTTCGATATTTGAAATGGAGGACGTTAAAAAATTCATTTCATTATTCAGAAACTTTTTGGGTTTTCTCAATATTTTCTCCAAATAAATTATGGTTATTTGTTGAAATCGCTTCTGCGTTATATGTTGCAGGTACAATAATTGTCAGAAACAATGATGATTTCCTAATAATAAATAATATTGGAGCAATATGAATGTAGAACTTGTGACGGTAACGTTTTGAAGCCTAAATCAGACTCTCATCGGCTAATAACAGAAAATTTTCAGAATTATACCTAATAGTTCACAGAAACGCGGATTCACTTCATAAGAAATTTGTCAGGAAATACTTTTTCAATGAATGTTGTCAAATATAGTATATCGTAATGAGTATGTGACAAAAATCTCATTATGATAAGCCAGATCTTAAAATCTGTTGATGAATTAGTTTTTTTCTCAAAATCTGTGAACTTCAGCAACAAGTTGCCTCATGTTCAGAATGGATCAAGCTATCCAAAGTTTATTTTTTCAATGGAAACATGAATATGAAAAAAAGTTTCGTTTGGAATCGGCTTTTCATACCCCTTGCAATTACATATACAGGAACACCACCAAAAATAATTTTCTTTGTGCCTTCTCGCTCACATAAAATGTGTGCTCAATTTCATTACTGTCAGTTGTTTTCCGGGCGCCATCAGCCTAAAAACAGTCGAAAAGTTTATATGCAAGAACCACCATATTTTTAAAAGCTTTTATTTAGTTTCACCTGTCCCGGTGTGCACATTTACAATGCCTCCTATGTGACAACGATTGCTCGTCGCTACCAGTTAGGAATTGTAGTGCAGCAATGTGCACTCCGATCCCTCATCGGCCAAGGCGATCACTTGCGTGCCAGCTGGATAGGTATACATTTTCGGACAGTGCAAAAAGAGTCAATTTCAAAAGGGGGTTAACCAAACACAAATTAACTTATTGATTTTAATTTGTAACAAAACTAAAACTTTTACTTATATATTAATGAGCAACAGAGCCAACATAAATTAATAAAATTAAATAGCCATCAAGGTAGACTTGCTTCACTAGGTGAAAGTCCTTCGTCAAAATATTTTATAAATTTTTCTCTTGTATCCTTACTGATTCGCAAAAAGCTGTACGCTTCTGCAACAACAACTCTGTGGGTATGTACGTAATTGATCTGAAAAGAAACATTAATATGTAACGATATCAGATATTTTATCGATTTTACGAATTAAGTCTTACAAAAAAAAACACACAGTAACGCGAAGTCAAGTAGTAACGGAGATATCCCAAGAATACATCTAAAATGGTACACCCTGTACTTACCTCGATCAGTGCATTCAGGCCACTTTTTAAATGTCGGTCTTTGTAAGTTGTAACTTTGTTTCCTTTTTTTATTTTGATAATAATTTTTGCTGTGCATGACTTATTTCTGTCTCTGTTAGTTTCTATACTCCTTTGTTTATTCTTTTGATGATGTTGGACAATCCAGTCTTTTCGAAAATCCAATTTTGCAATTTTTGGATATGTATATTTAACAATCCAATTCGTAGAAGTAGCCGCTGAAAAGTTCTCGATCCTTTTCTTGCAGTTTTCTTCGAAAGCATGTTCAATTCGGGTTCTCAATATGAATTTTATATTATCGCTTTCAATGAGGGTAACACGCTCATCAAAACTTTTTGCAGCGTTTACAACAAACACTTCACCAAAATCGTCTGACATTGCAGCTACAATGTGGTAGATCTTACTTCTAACGTGATGAAATGAAAGCGAAGCGAAAAGCGATACGTTTCGCCCTCGCGCGGGCATCTCGAAACCATTTTCGTCCTGCCCGATGAGGGATTGGATTGGAGTGCACATTGCTGCACTGCAATTCCTAACTGGTAGCGACGAGCAATCGTTGTCACATAGGAGGCATTGGAAATGTGCTCCCGGTGTCTGTCTGTCTGTCTGTCTGTCTGTCTGTCTGTCTGTCTGTAATCAAATCTTGCAAGTTGAATATGACACACTTCTAATCGTCCGATTGATTTGAAATTTGGCAGGTGTACATAATTCTGGTGACAATGCATCATGAAATATTTTTTATAGAAAAAAACAAAATGGCGGCACCAAAATGGCGGATGAGTTTTGTAATTATCATCCGATTTCATTCAAAATTAGTATCTGGGGGTTTTTGGGTTCGACAAAGATGATTCTTTCGTCAAAATTGAAAAATTCAAGATGGCGGCTACAATATGGCGGACGAGTTTTGTAATTATGATCCGATTCTATTCAAAATTGGTATCTGGGGGTTTTCTGGGTCGGAAATTACGATTTTTCCAAATTGAGGAATTCAAGATGGCGGCTTCAAAATGGCGGATGAGTGTTTTTATTATAAAAGCTTGTCTTAAAAAATGATTTTTTTATTATAGCTTGTTTGAAACGGAAACACTAGTGAGTGGGCGAGTATGCACTTGTACCAGTAGTTATAAAGTCAAACGGAAAAATTCGGTCATGTAGAGATATGGATATATAAATATGGATTAAAAAGCCCAAGTTAGTTGGTTATTCATTCACGGATCCCTCTTACTATTATCGATGAATTGTTTGATAATGGACCTGCAGGAGACATGTTTACGAAAGTTGATTTCTTAACGATGTTAGAGTAATCATACCATTTAGAAAGATCAAAAGAGATATTCAACTGGTTTCATGATAAATTTTCATGAAAGTGTTTTTATGGTTGGCTTGATTGATAACAAATTCCTAATATAATTTTATTAAATCAGAGGAATAGGAATTCAAAAACGAAATTGATGCTATTCAGACCAACTAATCAGAACGAATAAGGCACATTCTCGTGGTCATTTTTGAAATAAACTTGAACAATATTTTTGAATATAGGAAGGAGGAACATTTCAACCGATATAACACAAGCTGATACTTATCAATTGAAAAAATTGTGGGTTGTAACTGTCACCTGAAGGGAATTGAAGGTAAGGAACACATATTCTCGTTGAAACGTGCCATTAATTATTAGAATTCCATGTGGGTCGGGGTTATCCATAAATATGTACAGTAATCATGTATTCATCTCATTTTGCTTGTTCTGCATTACGCTTGATTGACCACAGTAACTGTGTGCATACAATGGCTATGACCGTCCTGCAAAAAATCCTTAATAATAAATTTAGAGACATGGCTCTTGATTATTGAAGAATTTAATTGGATGTTGTGGGTAGTAGGTGCCCAAAACATCTTCCACAAAATCAACGAACTTCTGTAACAATAGTAACGTCAATTCGTGGCCACCCTACTTTAAATTTTTTTCTGCCGAAATAGCCAATTATAAAACATGGAATATTGAACAAATTATTTGCATAATAATAAGTCTGGGCTTCATTAAGCTCTGTATCAATCGTTAGTCCCCATTTTCATGCATATAATTTTTCAGCGTAAATAAAAATCCCTTCTTGATTACAAAATTTCAATTTTGATGGAAGAGGGTTTAATTGAGTTTCTGGTTTGGATTCCGAAGGTATCTTATTGCCTACATTACAATGATATGATTTATGTCATACATTACCGGTCATTGGTTTTTGGAATTGAAACATCAACACATTATTGGGAGCAACCAAACACTGTAAAGTCTTTCCAATATTACTTGCACAAGGAATAAAAACTACCACACACATGTTACTTCAATTCTTACCGCTTCCATGGTCAGACCCTTTGTTGAAAATAATACCGAATGTGAATAGCTTTTGTTGTCACATCACTTACAATATAATATACAGGATGTCCCAGAAGTACCGCACTTCCTTCAGGGGATCGAAAGTGAAAAATATTCTAAGCCCAAATATCCATGTTTGAAATTTTTTGATAACGTAGTTAATTAGTTATTAATTAATGAAAGTGACCAATGAGGAGCGCCCAACAGAAGAATAGGTAGGCAGAGGGGACGCGAGAGAGAGACGCTAGAGCTGCGGCCGGCTTTTCACGCAGTAAACAGAGACTAGCGTCTCGCTCTCGCGTCCCCACTGCCTACTTATTCTTCTGTCGGGCGCTCCTGATTGGTCACTTTCATTAATTAATAACTACTTAACTACGTTTTCAAAAAATTTCAAACATGGATATTTAGGCTTAGAATATTTTTCACTTTCGATCCCCTGAAGGAAGTGCGGTACTTCTGAGACACCCTGTAGAATAAACTCATAATGTCCTATTGTTACTGTTTCCTAATTCGATACCTTCATTTTCATGACCTGTTCTATACTCGTGAAATATTAATACGTCATCTTTGCAAAATATACAATTATGTGTTGACGCAAGTTGTTTGAATGGAATTTGAAATGCTTTGCAAAAAAGTTCAAGTTGAAGAGTAATAAGCATTAATAGATCATCCCCAGCATTGGATTACTTCACAAAATATTTATCCTCAGTTTTCATGAATTACTTCAAGCAAATATGATTTACCAAATATTCGTTTTCGTAATATTGGTGTACGTTCTTGACTGCAAAATATGCAGTTCTAAGAACATCAGCCGATAGATATAATTTTCGAAGGAAGAATATTTCGGCTTAGTTTCAGAGCAAGCTGATCTGCGTAGATACTCCAGTTTAATGTAGGATCCAAATTAACACCCAGGAACTATCAAATTCATCTAGACCAACAGCACCAGTAAGTCTTAGTGAGAACTACATTCCGACGGTCTTCTGTTTATTAATCAGTAATTCGTTCGAGGTGAATCCATGGCCCTCGCCTGCGCCACACAACCCTCCCCCGATGCAAGCTCCGGGACCTCATCGAGATTGTCGTGTCATCTGCATATAACATGGTTTCATAGTCCTTCAAATACAAGGGTAGAGCATTAATAAATATCAAAAAATGGACAGGTTTCAAAACGGATCCCTGGGGGACTCCAAGATTCACCACGCGTGAATCAGACCATGAACCATCGATAAAAACAGCCTGTGATCTGTCACTAAGATGAGAGTTAATGAGGTCACAACTGCTGTGTGTCGTGTGTGAAAGCGCTGAAGTTTTATATCATACCTGACCTTTATAGTATATCACACGTACAGACTACGCATATGAAATTGATCGGAATTATCACAAGATAACCAAGCAGAGAAGATATAAACAAACTAACCAATCTAAGAGACCATTTCTATTGCGGATCGTGCGAGGGAGATTTAAAATATCTGGAACGAATGAATTCCCTGTCTATAAATAAATGCATCTTGTATATTTGTTATAATTTGTTTATAATTGTTTATAATTAGTTTATTTTGTTATTAACTTGTCAAGTGTCTTTGAAAACTTTGCTCAAATTTTCAGTAGGAAGGAATTGTTTGTGAATAGATAATATGATTTTGGAAATAGGTACAATATAATTCAGATCCTGTTAGCCTTAAAAAAAAACGTACAGAACATCCCCAACGTATGAACAACCAAAATTTCACAACAAATTCTACAAATCGGGAAAAAACTATCTTTTGACAATGAACTACTACAAACGAACAATGAAAATGAAACCATAATTAGAACTATTTTGATGATAAATAAATAATCTAATGAATAATCGAATAAATAAAATGAACAAACAAGTAGGTAAATTATATGCTATGCAATAAAATAATGTCCGTAGATGAATTTTTGTAAATAAATTTCTTGAATCAACTCTGTAAACATAAATAGGAAACTATGTGATGTGAAATCTGCCACTCATGAACTGTCATGTCGATATAAAAATCATTAAACAGCAACAAATAAAATAAATATTATAAAATAAACTCTCTACCACTCACATCAACAGCCAGTTATATGTGTTAATGAAGAAACAAAAAATTTAAGGGAACGCATACTTCCATCAACCTTCAGTTCACCTGGCAATGCCGGTACCTGAATTAAATATCAGATGCAGCAATATGAAAAGGGCGAGTGGAAAAAAAAAGAACATAACGGGTCGGCAAAACACACAAACAATAATTTTCCTATTACTCCCTCTCAAGTTTTGTCCCTCATTCTGTCAATCAGATTGAAATATGATGTATTCAAATTTTCAATATCTGATCTTTTATTTACAGCATTTACTTATCATAATAGCATCAGTCTCCTGTTTAGACAAGCTGGAGTACCCAAAATTCCCGTCTCACCAAAATTAAGAGAATGTGATGTAAGAATGGCATGTTCAGCTAAAGCAGTGTTCGCTCCTTTTCTTTTAGTTGGATTAATAATAACATTTGTTGCGTTCCTTTCATTTTCAGCCAACCTACCCGTCTGTCCTATACAGGGTGTTTCACCATAAACTGGACAAACATATACAGGGTCTTTCACGAGGAACCTCACCCATATTTATACG
The DNA here is from genome assembly GCA_910592335.1 of Adalia bipunctata. NCBI lineage: Eukaryota > Metazoa > Arthropoda > Insecta > Coleoptera > Coccinellidae > Adalia > Adalia bipunctata. Next base: position 30,105,373 of record OU342951.1, read on the forward strand.
GGAAACTACTGAACGTATTTTCATGAAATTCAGCACTTATAAGTATTTCACGATGCTGATGAAATCTAAAATATTTTCAAGGCATGAGCACCTCCGGTTTTTCAGGAAATGACGTCAACTTCCGTTTTTCAAATTAGAACACCATTTTTTTATTGCAGAAATGGATTCCTTAGAAAATTTCAAGTTATTTTGATGTAACATTTTTCAGTTTTGGTTGGAAAATTCTCTCTGAGCGGGAAAATTCGAAAAAAAAATCGAAAATAGAGCTCCGCTGAAACAAGAATAACTTCGAGGTTTTTGGATGGAAAATTTTCATTTTTGGGATTTTTCAAGATGTAAGATTGGTGTATCCACTTTGAAAATCGTAATCGCGATTCATAATACAGGGGGTGAAAAAATCGCTTTCAAAGTTAGGGATGACAAAATCGTGAAAAATCAATTTTTTCAAATTAGAACCCCATTTTTTTATGGCAGATATTGAATCTACGTTAAAAAATAATGTGCGTGTATGCATCACACCCTTGCCCTAAAATGGATATTAACTCAGAAAATATCCATTTATCCTCTACGACTATGAATTGGATTAATTCTAATCCTATAAATCTCCTTTACCAAGGCAACTCTAGTTAATCGAGAATGAAGAGTTCGAACCTCACCAAAGTTTTTTGGAAAAAATAAAAAAAAAATATTTTTTTTTTCAATTTTTTTTGATTTTTTCTGAAAAATTTTTTCTGCTTATAAATTCATATTTCTATCTGGGTCATTCTGGCAGCACAGCAGCACAATTTTGACCTTCGAACGGCCTCCAGTTTCTCAAATAAAAATTAAGAAAGTACACATATAGCGCAATCTTCTTTTCTACAAAAAGAAAACAAATTGATATTTTTTCATTCTGTTTTCACCCAAGTATTCAGAATGAAAGATAGTTCAACCATGAAAAATTCCAATTATGTTGACCGAATTTTTTTTTCACTGAAGACATGTAAAAAAAAAGTTGAGTTCGAATTTTGAAAAATTTATTTACGGAAAATCTTAGAAAATCGAGTACGTTGAGATTATGCTTTCCAAATTGGCAACCGAGAAAAAAAAATCCGACTTATTATTCGACTTGAAACATAGGATGAACTCATCACTTTCCAGAACACTACTAATTTTCTCCGTTAAGGTCGCCGTTTGATGCGCGTAGGACAAGTCGACCGATAGAGGCGCCACCGTGCATTTTATGGAATATCTCCATAGAACTTACATTATCTCTATAAGTTCTATGAATATCTCTCTAATTATGAATGAAATGTACTATGGCGCTCTCTATCCGACAATAGCTGAATTATGAAATTATGTGGGTAAAACAGGAACTTTTTCCCGCTATATTTTGAATTTGGCCATTCTCTGCCAATTCCGCATTTCAAGTTGTTTTTCTGAACGAAATTATCTGTAGATTCACTTTTAATCGGAAGTTGAACTATTTTCATGGGTCTTTCGTTTGAAATAAAACAGAAGCATGAGTTGACTTATTTTCTTCTATTTTTGAAAGAAAAAAAAAGAACTGTTGAAATGAAATAAATCTCAATCATCTCATTAAGAACTCCAATCCTTTCTGAGTTCACCCACAAAATTTCAGTTCTCAAAGTGAAACCATTTTCAAATGCAACTTGAAATAAAAACTCACTACATTAAACGCCCACCTTAATGTAGGTTCTCTCCGGAAACAAATAGAAGAAATCCGCATAAAACTGTCCTAGTCGATACATAGTGATTTATTCTTAGTATTTTCATTGGGACAGAATGAATTTTACAAGAGAAAATACACCAAAATCAGTAGGAAACAGAAACTTAAGTTCATATCTTCAAAGAGATATCAGCGCACACACAGATCCACCTTCTCACTATCCCTTCAGAAAAAATGGCTCATTAACGAATCCAATGTAAGTATTCCCCATAATGTTGAGTATAGGTGATAGATTCAACCTTCCTTATGCAGACAGTACTTTGCCTCTGATGCAGTTGATAATTGATGTTGAATGAGCTTTCTCATGTGAACACCAATGGTACTGATATAATTGAAAAGAGGAATTAATGTAATATTATTCTAACCAATTTTTGTCATTCATCTTTAAGGCACTCAGATGAAAGAGCAAAGTCATTATTGAAGATCTCAAAGGAAACAAATAAATTTCTTAAAGAACATGATGAATTGATAGTAGTTAAAGCAGACAAGGTAATTCTACAGTTATGCCGAAAAGTGATTACATTGATAAAGCAATGTCGTTGATTACTGAGTCAGAATTATATTCAGAACTAAAAACCGATCCTACCATCACTGTGCAAAACAACTCTATAAAAGTAAGCATTTGAATATTTGAGATGTAATAATGGTGTATGTGCCAAGATCCAAGATTTACTTTCTACATTAGATACATAATATGAAGAATATTCCTCTTCGTCGAATTGTGAGTTTCGTTGGTAGTCCCCCTGTATAATTTAAGCAAGTTTGTAGCATGAACACTCTTTCATGTGTTCGTGTAGGATCAATCGTTCATGAGAGATTCTTTCAGTTTCGTGGAAAGTGTGACTGTGAGGCATGTTAACTCACCTGACAACAATATTTTAGTTTCTCTCGATGTGATATCTCTTATTACAAACATACCACTGGAACTAGCAGATCTGTTGTTAGGAAAATATTTTAATAAGATTTCACCACATCCCGAAATTACAAAAACTGAATACCTTCAAAAATTTAAATTCTGCACAGAAAATAGTTTTCTCAATTTTGAAGATAGATACTAAACAGACTGGGTAAGTGGGTAACTGTCTGGCACCTATAGTCTCTGATATTGTCATGTGGGAACTCCAAACTACAGCGTTAAAACAGTTGTCATTTTATATCCTAATGTTTGAAAGGTATTATGGGGATGACATTATCATATCATTTCATCGGATAAAGTTCCGAAAACTCTCGAAGTTTTCGATAGCTTCCACCCAAGGTTGAGATTCACGGTGGATATCTATAGAAAAGGATGCTTAAATTCCATTTTTGGATACCACAGTTATTAGAGTTATATTATTAATCTAACTAAAAGAAAAGAAGGGAACACTGCGTTAGCTGAACATACCCTTTTTACATCACATTCTTTTAATTTTGATGAGACGGGAATTTTGGGTTCTCAAGCCTTCCTGAACAGGAGAATGATACAGGAAATGATAAGTATCAAAAGGGAGAAAAATGCTGTGAATAAAAGATCAGATATTGGAAATTTGAATATCATATTTTAATTTGATTGACAAAATGAGGAACAAATCTTGAGAGGGTGTAATAGAAAAATTAATGTTTGTGTGTTTTTCCGACCAGTTATGTTCCTTTTTTTCTCCCTTCTTTATATTGCTGCATCTGATATTTAATTCAGTTACCGACATTGCCAGGTGAAATGAAGGTTTATGAAAGTATGCGTTCCCTTGAATTCTTTGTTCATTTATTAACACGGGAAACTGACTGTTGATGTGAGTGGTAGATAATTTATTTATAAAGGTGATATTCATTTTATTTGTTGTTGTTTAATAATGTTTATATCGGCACGAGTGTTCATGAGGGGCAGATTTCACATCACAAGGTTTCCTATTCATGTTTGCAGAGTAGATTCAAGAAATTTATTCACAAAAATCCATCCACAAATATTATTTTATTGCATAGTATTTGATTTACCTACTTGTTTGTTCGTTCTATTTATTCTATTATTCATTAGATTATATATATTTATTATCTCAATAGTTCTAATCATGGTTTCATTTTCATATTCCGTTATTTTATTCATTGTCAAAAAAATTTTTTTCCCATTTGTAGAAATTGTTAAGAAATTCTGGTTGTTTATACGTTTGGGATGTTCTGGCTTCCACTGGAACTAGTTTTTCATTTTATCGTTCCAACCGAACTGGCTAGAGAAGATGTAGATCTCTACAAGAATAATTCATTCATTTATTCAACTTCACTTCACGAATGTACACCAAAAAGTTATTACATGTTGAGGTTTTCGACTACAACAGGCTGAATTCACAATCTAAAAATATAAGATATAAGAAAAACAATAAAAAATGAAATAGAAGATGATAAAAGTGGAGGTATAAAGTAGCATATCACATTCAATCAAATTGGATTTTCATCTTAATGCAGCAACAAATTGAGCCTCAATTCCCCCATGCTGATGTTAAAAAAAATCACGAACTATGTATACCTACTCTCTGATAATACCGCATTGCAAATGCCCAGGATTTGATTGAGAGGAGACGAACTCTTGCTGTCAATGCAAAAAAGGTCATTTGATAACTCCCTAAGATTAATTAATGTTCGGTTGAGGCCGGAGTAGACTCTTCTGCAACATACGTTGATAAATAAGCACGATATGGAAATGTTTCATTATAGTGCATACTGTAACGTCCAAACAACGCAGAGAAAAATTATTTCTGAAACGCAGGATATAGATTTCTCAGTTTCAGATTGTTTAATAGTGTGATATTCAACGTCTAAAAAAACATATTATAACTAGCTGGCCCGGCGATCTTTGTTTCGCCTAAATGATACTTACGGTGGATTTCACAAATCGTAATCACAGGTGATCGGAGATCCACGGCTGGGATTTCTAATTTTCGAACTATCAAATCGAGTTTATTCTAGATGAAGCTTCGATCTCTGGTGATACCGCTTTGTCATAATTTGTGAATAGCGCTACCTGAATTGCAAAATACGAAACTTTTCTAATGATCTCAATTTTGGCTGATCAAAATCTAATGAATACCCACACCATTATCTTAGACATCTTAGCCTTTCTGCTCAGCTTGAAATAATGGGTAAACATCTCATCAGTTGGTATAGCAGCGAGATCTTTATGTTTCCATGGATATAAGCTGTCACACAGAACAGAAACACACAAAAAATATGTCAATTAATAATTATAAGCGATTTTGGATTCAGTTATTTCCGCCAATATTCATTAACCAAACAAAAATTCGAAAATAGAGGGAAAAGATGAAAATGGACAAATTACGATTGAAAATGATCGTCAAATTCAGATATACTTTGATCTGGTAATAGCTTCCGTGATGTTACTACTTTAAGTTCTATGCAAATTACACCGTTATTGTATACATCGCCATCTAATGGCGATAATATCGAATATAGTGCCTTCACAATGCTATACTGTTTCAGATATCTAGACCCCGTAGACTATGTCATTAACCGTAGCGACACTTGGTGGCCTTATTCGAAAAGAATGAAGAACATTACCTACCTTCATAAGAAAATTTTTTATCGAATTTTTCGGAGCTTTTGTATTTTATAATAACCAGGCCGTAGACGAATCCATAAATGAAGTTTCATAACAAACAGTCCATCCGATCTTGAGTTATAAATGGTGTAACTTTGTTCTATATATCTAGTTTCTTTATGAATATAAACAAGAACCGAATGAAATGAATTCATTATCTTGGTTTACTGTAAATATTTTCGAGAAATCCCGAAACACGTCAAATTTGAATTTCAAATTGTCGTTTTTCTTCGTAAAAATACAATCCCTTATTTCTCAAATAGGAGGCTTGTGATAGATCCTTTGATAGGACACATCATTCACTCTATTCAGAAATGTTATCATCTTCAATATTATATCAAAAATCAAAAAAAGGAAAATCAAAATCACGTGATTAGCGAAATTTTATATATAAAAAATTCTAAAACCTGATACAGATTGTGGCAAGAAGTGCTCCATCCTGTGGAAACCATAATAGTATTCCGTGGATTCTAAGGATTTCCTTAATCAGGATATACCTACATTAGCCAAAGTTGGAACGATATCATTTCGGAGTAAAGCTGAATAATAATCGAATTGTCCTCAATGATGGAGCCTATAATATGGTTTCGCATATTTCCTTTCCAAACATTACCCTTTCGAGGAAATTGCATGTGTTCCTTCCTCATCCAGTGAAGATCTCCGGTAGACCAGTAGCGGAAATTTTGACAATTATCATGACCGTTTAGATAAAGATTCCACTCACCAGAAAACCCAACGTCTACTGTTCATCATTTGTTGAAAAAAACAGGTTCTCTCTCGAGTTCTCTTACCAAAATCGTCTTCCAAGAGTTCCCGGGTAGGTACCTATCATTTTATAAGGATATACATTTCATTTTCTTTCAATATATTCAGAATCGATAAATGGCTGACATTGAATGTTGTGAAAGCATCTCTAATTAATTTATGTGAATTTTCCAAACTTAAGCGTCTCATCTACATAATTCAACATCCTCACACAGTATGTAAGCCGGTGTTTTTTAATATGCCTTACATGCCCAAACTGGTCAAACTGCTCTCTATATTTGACTTATTGTCTCTTGGGTTATAGTAAGTTTTCATGAAACAATCTTCTGTAAATTTATTATTTTGTGAGTTTCCGTTAATCACAACAATTTTCAAAATGAGGGACGTCATCGGCTATTTTTGATTATTCGAAATTGGTTATGAAATTCAAATTGGACAAACACAAAACAATTTGCGAGGGTGTTGTACGTAGTTTTCATGGTAAAACACAATGTTATGGTTCCTTTCGAATTATCTTTCTATCACATCACATCAAGGTAATTTGTTAAGTATTATTGTAATAAGATTTGGGAATATTCGAGGAATGATCATAATGCAATAAACATGAAGATGATCTACTTCGATCGTTTAGCTGTGTACATTATCTTGATCACATCCTTACTTTTTTCAATTTCGAGTATTCATTCATGTGAACTTCTAAAATAAAGCTTTCAACAATTTTCAATTGTTGAATTATTTCACTGGAATATAGATTGGATTTTCTAGGTCTACTCATCAATTCTATTCACATGCATCAGATCCACTGAAAAAATATGATGAAAAACTGAACTCAAAGCCGATGATGTTGGAATCAATTCTCGATGGAACGGAGTTCAGACAGACGAATTCCATGTACAAATGAAATAGATTTTTTTTCAGAATGTAACTTCAAACAACAGCGTCCAATTTTGTATTATGCATGACCAGGAGAAAAAATAATTGGAAAGCCTGATCTATGTATTTGAAAAATTAACGAATGAAAAATTTCAATTAAAACTGAAGAGAAAAAGGGAGCTATATCGGTAAATTTTAATGCATTGCATTCGACTGTGCATCAAACAAACAGCAAAAAAACGAAAAACCTTTTTTGCGTGAATAAATAAAGTTAGATTATTCTGACCTGCACTGCGTATTATAAAAATTCGTTTCGAATACACATATCGATCGTAAAAACACTTGAAAAATAAATAACTTCGGGAAATACTCATTTGTATGTGAATCAGTTTTTAAAAATTCCGGAACGAGTTATAAATATTCATCTGGAAATATTCGCATTACAGGGAATACAAGCCATAACTACACATAACAATAAATCGGGTCACATTAAAAATAAAGGGAAAAAAGGTATTGGGATTATACAATACCTGTCCGACCAATAGGCGATGGGCAGTAAGAGCCTGCCGAGCGGCTACTGAAGGGTTGAATTTATTACACGAAAAAGTTAGGCACGTATGATTGCAGAAAATTATTGGATTCCTATCTCACTCACAGATCATTTTGCTTTTCTATATCTCATTAAGTTCTATAGATTGATACTTTCAATCCGTCAAATTAATTTTTGGAATTTTCAAATGAAGGTAAACTAGATTACATAGGTTTTCTCAGTGGCGAAGTTGAACTGCTATCTTATGGAGAAAGTTAGAACTGTTCTTTAGTATGACATAAATTATTTTTGTTAATCTGACAATTTATATTGTAACGTTTCTGTTTTTCGAACCACCCTGCTTAAACATCGAAAATTTTCCAATTCACAAAATTCAATTCACACTTGGCAGCATTGTGAAGATTTGAGAGCAGGTTTATGATATCTTTATATATAAAACAAAGTTGTTGGTTACACCATTTATAACTCGAGATTGGATGAACTGTTTGTATATGAAACTTCATTTATGGATTCGTCTACGGCCTGGTTATTATAAAAACACAGAAACTCTGAAAACTTCGATGGAAAATATGCTCATGAAGGAAATGCTCTTCCTTCTTTTGACTAAGGCCAATAGGTGTCGGCTCTTATCTAGACACTGTAGCGTAGTCGTGAAGGTATTATATTTGATATTATCGCCATTAGATGGTTATGTTCACAATTACTGCATAATTTGCATGAAACTTATAATAACATGGAAAACTATTACCATATCAACACTAAGACTGATCCCCAAGCTACGGTGTAAGATATCGTGCCTAAGGCTGAATGGCACCGGGTCAGAGTGTCGCGAACGATTCCCTGGGGAAACCAGGTCGCATCCCCTTGTAATTAGACCTTCCCTCAGTATCGAAGCTCTGCTGAGGGTGACGAGTATTTCTTCGCTACTCGTGGGATTCATATGGATGAAACACACAAAAATATAAAAAACAAAAACACCAAGGGAACCTCTTCGGAGGGTGCTCATGGTGAAAACCTGATAGGGGCTCCTGGCGGGGAACCTTCAAATACTGGAGGGGCTCCACATGTGGGGAACCAATCAGGTATAGAACGCAAACGGCGGAACCGTAGTGGTGCCGCCAGAAATAGGGCGAGGAAGGCTCGCGCAGCGTTAGCCGGTCTACCGACCGGAGAGGCTGCAGCCGGGACTTCTTCCCCCTCGAGGACGGAGGCATCCAAAAGGAACGCCCCCGACTCAAATTCTCCACCCTCATGCGAGAGGGCCCCAAAAAAAGGCTAACAACCTTGAAGGTGGGCTCTCTTACACTGAGGTGGTGAGTAGGACCCTGAAGGTGGCTCTCGTTCCCGAGGGCTGGCCAAACAGGGGCCTCTCACAGGGAGAATTCGAAAAAGTTGAGCTGGCGGTGGTGGGCACGATGGACAAAATCCGGTCGGGCCAGCCATACCCCAAATTCCACGACGTGGAGCTCAACCCACAAGGGGCATTTATTGCCTCTTGTAAAGACAGCTTCAGTCAAAACTGGCTAACCACCAACTTGACTGGGCGGAACATCTCCAGGGACCTTCGTCTCAAGACAATTGAGATGAAGGACCTTGAAAAACTGACTAGGGTCAGCCTGTTGGTGAGGGGTGCTCAAAGCTCCTCTCCGACTGGTCTGATTCTCAGACGGATAGAGATGTCTACTCCGGCTCTGAAAACTAGGGCCTGGAAGGTCTACTACCGGAGTGACAGGCCCGACACGGTGCAGGTCATTCTGGGGGTGGACAAAGAATCTCTAGAGGTCTTGAAGTCCCTGGAGTTTAAAGTCAGCGTTGGAACCAGGACGGGCACGTTCAGGCTCGTCCAGGGTCCACGCGACACAGTTGCACCGGACCCAAAGGCAGCGCAGGAAGCTCCGGCGACGGGGCCCAGTGCTGCTGGAGAGGGCGAGGGCAACTCAGAACCCCCTCCGACTCAAATGTCGGAGAGCAGTATGGAGGTGGACCCTGCGGGGGCTCCTAGCTCGCATGCCTCGCATGCGGACCTACCGGTAACTGAGGCCGGTGGGTCGGGGTGCGACGCGGCGAGCGGGGGACCGCCGATGAGCTCAACTCCGACTGCTACACCGGAGGATCCGCATGTGTCATCCGGCGAAACGTGACAGTTGGCTGACTGAGGTACTCACACGTCCTCATGGCGGCTGACATAAATGTCACGCAGATCAACTTGCACCATTGCATAGCGGCGACCGACATCCTTCGGTTGCAGCTGGCAAGAGTGCACACATTCATAACCCTGATTCAGGAGCCCTGGGTCAGTGGAGGTGAGGTGAGGGGCCTTTCCTTCAGGGGAGGTAGGCTCTTCTGCTCGCTTGCGGATACGAATCCAAGAGCGTGTATACTGGCCTCCACGGACTTAGGAGCTCATTTACTAACAAACTTCTGTTTCAGAGATCTAGTAGCGATCCAAATTCACGGCAATAGAGGACCACTAGAGAATCTTGTAATATGCTCAGCATATTTACCATACGACTCCCCTAACCCACCACCAAGTAGGGAATTAGAAGAGTTAGTGAAATTCTGCGAACAGAAGGGCTGGCCCTTGCTGGTTGGCTGTGACGCGAACGCGCACCACGTATTGTGGGGCAGTACAGACGTCAACCCCAGAGGAGAGGCGCTGGCAGACTTCCTGTTCTCCACGTATCTAACTACACTTAATGTAGGTGTGGAGCCAACCTTCGTCACTTCTGCGAGACGTGAGGTACTCGACATAACGTTGTGTAGCAATTCTATCGCTGACTTTATAAAAAATTGGCGAGTGGACACGGAAGTGATCTCGCTTTCAGATCACCGACATATTTGCTTCTCCATCAGAGACGGCAGAGAAAGGATACCTGAGGCATACAGGAATCCTAAGAAAACGGACTGGCCAAGATACTTGGCGCATCTCTCTGGAAATCTGGGGCACAGTAACGCAGCACCAAAGAACACGAGAGAGTTAGATGCCGCAGCAAACAAACTGCAGGAATCTATTATCTCAGCTTATCATAGTAGTTGCTTACCTCAGTTCGGAAAGCCGAAAGGCAAGACGAAATGGTGGTCAAGAGAACTAACTGATGAAAGACGTAATAGCAGACGGCTATTCAACAAGGCTATGAGATCTGGCCTTGACAAAGACTGGGATGAATATAAATCAGCCCTGAAAAAATACAAAGGACTCATAAGAAAGTCCAAAAAAGAATCATGGAGGAACTTCTGCAGCAGTATAGAGGGTGTATCTGAGGCCAATAGGCTTCGGAAAATTCTCTCTAGCGGAGGCCCTCCACAGATCGATTGGTTAACCCTTCCCACTGGTGTGAAAACCAGCTCGGAAGTTGAAAATCTGAGACATCTTCTAGAGGTCCACTTCCCGGGCTTCAATGAAACAGAAAACACCTGTGACGAGGCTCACCGACGTGCATCAAGCGCAGATTGGCGGGCAGCGTCTCAGGTGGTAACTCACTCTAGGATCCATTGGGCCATCAAGGGATTCGAGCCATATAAGGCGGCAGGGGAGGACGGCATATTTCCGGCTCTCCTTATTAGAGGGTTGGACCTGCTCTCTTCCTCACTGCTCCATATATTTCGAGCAAGTCTGGCTCTGGGACATATACCTATGTCCTGGAGAAAGGTTCGCGTTATATTTCTACCCAAACCCGGAAGGCCGTCGCACACAAACGCGAAGGACTTTCGACCAATAAGTCTCTCCTCTTTCCTAGTGAAGACCTTGGAGAGACTGGTAGAAAGACATATTAGGGATACATCACTAGTGGCTTGGCCATTGCATCCCTCTCAACATGCCTATGTGCTTGGTAAATCTGTAGACACCGCTCTTCACTCAGTTGTAAATTACATTGAGGACGGGTTGCACTACAAAGAATATACCCTAGCTATATTTTTAGATATAGAAGGAGCTTTCAACAACACTGCATTCGGTGCAATGAACAACGCTGTCGTAAGACACGAAATCTCGCCTACACTTTGTCGCTGGACGGGATCGCTTCTCGAGGCTCGCAATATCGTGGCTAAGCTGGGCTCCTCGACCATAGGGGGAACACCAGGGAGGGGTTGTCCGCAGGGAGGTGTTCTCTCACCGCTACTGTGGGATCTCGTCCTGGATGGGCTCCTGGTTGAGTTGGCGGATGCGGGCCACGTTGCAGTAGCCTATGCGGACGATCTTGTCCTATTGATAAGAGGTAGGATACTCAGCGTTGTCGTCGATTTGATGCAAAATGCTTTGCGGATAATCGAGCGGTGGTGCATAACATACGACCTTTCAGTAAACCCTAAGAAAACCGAAATGGTTCTCTTTACGAAGAAAAGGGTGCCTAACGACATTAGACTTCCCAGTCTGTTTGGAATGAGGCTCACCTTATCTGACCAGGTCCGTTATCTCGGTGTTATATTGGACCGCAAACTTCTGTGGAACAAACACATCGAAGCTCAAGCGAATAAGGCCAATATAATATTTTGGTCTACACGTAAGGTGCTCGGCAAGGGGTGGGGCTTCGGACCACATATTATACACTGGCTGTATACTGTGGTAGTGAGGCCTATCCTCACCTATGCATCTGTGGTATGGTGGACTTCCTCAGAGAAGGCCAACAACCGAAACATCCTTAATAGATGCCAGAGGAGAGCTTGTCTCAGTATAACAGGCGCTCTAAGATCTACTCCCACAGTATCAATGGAATGCATGTTGGGCATCCCTTCCATACACCTCACCATCACTGAGGTGGCTATGAAAACATCGCTCAGAATCTGGGAACAGGGACAATGGCGTGATCGTGGGGGATTCAGGGGGCACGCCATGGCTCTCAAGATGGTGGAGGACATTAACCCGTCCCTCCTCCGCAGAGGGGACCGTGCGTGCGCCCGATTCTGCTTCGACGAGCCCTACAAAGTAGTTGTCCCTGACAGAGATCAGTGGTGTAAACCAGACAGGTTACTCAAACCTGAGGGCCCCACCTGGTTCACCGATGGCTCGGTTTGCAACACGGGTGCCGGTGCTGGGATTGTTGGACCCAGAACAAAGTGGTCCATTCCCCTCGGAAAAGACTGCTCAATAGCACAAGCAGAGCTATATGCTGTCTTGGCATGTGCGGTAGAGAGTATCCGCAGAGGTTACTCTGGTAAACACATATACATATGTTGCGACAGTCAAGGTACACTGAAAACCCTCTCTGAAATAAAAGTAACCTCTAACTTGGTTTATGAATGCAGAGAGGCTCTGCGCGCGCTAGGCTCGAATAACACTCTCAAGGTTATCTGGTGCCCGGCGCATGCGTCTATCTCTGGCAATACAAAAGCAGATAACTTAGCCAAACAAGGGGCTCGCTCGACTTTTATTGGGCCGGAACCCGCGCTTCCTATCTGCCCCACATTTATCAAAAACCTCTTCAAGAGATGGATTGATGGAAAATTCTCCTCTGAATGGAACATGAGAACGGATCTCAGGCAGTCGAGACTCCTCATCAAGGGGCCTTCTTCTAAGCCGGAGGTCAAAAAACTCTTGATTCTCGAGAGGAAGCAATTATCTCTGGTGACTGGTGCTCTAACTGGCCATCTGTTTAACAAACATTTATATAGAATGGGACTAACAGAGTCTTCCCTGTGCCGTTGGTGCAGGAACGCTGATGAAACGGCGGAACATATACTGTTCACGTGCGACAATCTCTCTGTACTGAGGTCAACACACCTAGGGAACCCTACACCTTCCATCTCTATGGTGAGAGGGACTCCTCCTTGTCGGCTCGCGGCATTCCTGTCAGCGTGCCTTCGGGTCTGAGTCTCTCTAGTATCAAAAGATGCGGAATGAACAATGGGCCACAAGGCCTACGTTCTGCCCACCAATGGCGCCGCAGAAGAAGAAGAAGAAGAAGAAGAAGATTACCATATCAAAAAGGGGGCAAACATCTCAAGTTGGTGGAACAGTGAACAGTTCAACAATTAATTATTGGGTATCGAGAATTATTTTTATGTAAATAACAATGTCATCAAAAGTTTGTATATTATATAGAACTTCAATTTCGCCTGATTTATCTCCTGCTTGAAAAATAGCAACGGTGGGTTTCACAAAGCATTATCACGGGTTGATCGGTGATCGGAGCTTGATCTAGAATCAACTAGATTTGACACTTCAAAAATCAGAGAACCAAGCCGTTGATCACTGGTGATTACGGTTTGTGGAATCCACCGTTAGTATCATTTAGGCGAAACAGAGTTCGCTAGGCCAGCTAGTTTGAGAATATATTATTCTTTTTTCATTGCGAATATACTAACCTGATTTCCATGCGCTCTTGGAGTTCTCAATAAAAGCAGCTCTTGAGAAGTAGCCAAAGTACTTGCCGCGAAAGGTGTAGCGAATTTCGCTCAGAACTCCCATGACTTGTTCGAAAATTTTCATGTAGTATATCGCTTAAACTTCGCTAGGAATAATTGGGAGTGGGGACATTTGGAGAGCAGCTCTCGAAAACCTCTCAAAGAAGTAACAAAGAGCTCAACAATTTCCAAGAAAGGAGTCTCTGAGCTATCTTTGAGATCTCTTCGTGTTGCCCAGGCAGTATCATTAACAGATTTCTGTTCAGAAAGTGACGACTTCCGTATAAAAGTTCGGAGTATATTGTACCTATATGCTATTTGAACGCAGCCAGAAAAATGGTCTGGAATTTTCAGTTGGCTATGAACCAACGAACCGAGATTTTTCACAACTTCCCAAGGCCGCAGAGCTGTAACCATAGTTGTTACAGCTTTCTCCTGAAAATTTGGTTGTCCAGTTCGCGCTGATCGAAAAAGAGAGGGGTGAAAGCAACCGTCCCTGGAATTGATTAAAAAACGCCTGTCCTGGAATTCGTTTCTGTCGGTCTGACGATCCGAGAGCCATACATAAAAAATATCGTGGCTCAAATATATACATTTCCACAATTTCACCCTCGCGCAGGCATGCAGAGTAAACGACAAGCAGCAGAGAATAAAATAGATATGCAAGAGAAATGAGGGCTATGATAAATAGCCGATACCTTTGTTTCGTCTGATGCGGCCGGGTGCGAAAAAAATCGGCCACCGACCAGCGGCGCTCGAGTAGGTGTCCGGGCGTCAAAAGAGGGATGAGGGCTCGGAATGAGGGCGGAGAACGGACGGGAGTGAGACATCGCAGGGAGGGGGGAGCCCATTAATACTCCCGATATTGAATGATGTATCATTCGGCCATAAAAACCCAGGAAATGTGATATGGGAGAGCGGCCTGCATACACTACAGAAACTAAATTACTGGATTTTTCGAAATGAAAAATAACAAATAGCCTGGCTTACTCCCTCTCTGACGATATGATGGCCATAATTTATACTCCGCGTTCTGCCGTATATGCTACACCGATGAACATTTATTTTCATTTTTATTATCGGTAGATTAAAATTGTTGCAGCGCATAGAGTCATTTGAATATTTGGAGAATTTGCTTTCAAGTTTTGATAGAATGAAGCCTACAGATATGATGGTGAAATGAAAGTGCTTCTTTCATCAATGTCGTGGTCGGTACTAATGAAAATACCGCTACTTCGATTCAATCCAGTCTTCATTAGGAATCTAGGAAATCTTTTCAGATGACACAGGATATCTTCGAATATACCACGAAAGTTTATTTTTAGTTTATTTTTCCCCCAATTCTTTGAATATTAGTACTCGCTTATCTAACACAGTCCTATGCCTATTTCTCTATATGTTTCCCAGTTTCAGGTGGAAGTTTATTATTAGTCAAAAAGGGATAACGTCTGTTGGGACCAACATAATGAATAGGAGAATTAATGGATAATCAAAAAACCGTAGGGAAAAACTAATGTACAGGGTGGGCAAAATTGGTGTTACATGAACTGGAACTATTTAACCCGAGGAGATAGAGAAAAATGAATGCCACATTATAGTCCTCTCTTTTCGAGAAACTGATAATGCCATCAACTGCATTCCTCTATCTTCTTTCGTTTCCGAGTTATAGGCCAAAATTGAAATTTGGGCGAATTCAACTTTGGTCATTATCTCCGTTTCTGTTTCTTCTAGGATATTGAAATAAAAACATTATATCCTAGCATAAACAGAAACGGAGATAATGCCCAGAGTTGAAATCGGCCAAATTTCAATTTCGGCCTATAACTCGGAAACGAAAGAAGATAGAGGAATGCAGTTGATGGCATTATCAGTTTCTCGAAAAAAGAGGACTATAATGTGCCATTCATTTTTCTCTATCTCCTCGGGTTAAAAAGTTTCAGTTCATGTAGCACCAATTTTGCCCACCCTGTACGTAGAGATATAATTTTTGGAGGAACGACTGTGAAAAAGCGTAGACATTTTCCCGCCAGGTGGTACACGGTACATTACATTGTACTCAAGTGTTTCTGCTGGTGCTGCATTTGGTTGCTTTCGGGGGTTGGGTTATGTGGCACTGATGAAGGCATAAAAAGCCAGAAACCGGTCTGTCTCTAATCTCTAACGATGGTACAACGAACATTTCTATTTAGTATTTGTAGTAGAATTCCAGTTCACGCAAGAAATAGGAAAAATGAAGTTCACTAAGAGTATGGGCCTCCTTTAACATCGACCACAACCTGACAACGACTCTGCGTACTTTCAATCAGCTCTTTGAAGTAGCCGTGATCAATTTCTCCCCAGAGCGGTAAAATCCATCTGAGTTCTTGGGTGTACGTGGAAGGTGATTGATAAGAATCAAACGCTCTTTGTAGCTGATCCCGTTTTCAACGGAATTGAGGTCTGGCGACCGAGGGGGCAGAACCTTATGCTGAATACCATGATTTTCAGATTCTCATCCGCAATTCTAGCACGATGGGGTGGCGCATTATCGTCCAAAAATAAAAAAATTTGCCCAATAGCAAAATGAAACAAAGGAATAATATTGCCAATAGTAGCATCAATCACCAACAATTCTGTAATGCCTCCCAAACCGAAACAGTACCTATCACCTCCGAAAGGTTGAACTTTCCCGAACCGATCTGCCATTTCTGGACACCAGAGGATATGATCCATACCCGAACAAGCCGTGGATATCTTGACTAATCTGTGAACAATGCACTCATCCATTGATCGTCCCAATACACTTTCTCTAGTTTTCTTTGGCCCATTCCAATCGAAGTCGCTTATATATTATAGGTGAAATCCTTCCCAAAAGTCGTTGAGAACGTAGTGAAGTATCGAAGACTTCGATGAATTTTTTCAATCGAAACCAAAACACCAGAAGCGTTTAAAAGCTGCTGTTCATTATTCGACAAGCACTCAGAGGCTCTCTACGCATAGATACAGTCAGAAACAGATTTTGTGAAGGAATGGTAGATCTAGGGTGTCCACTTCTCAGATATTGAATAAAGAGTTAGGACATAGGTAAAACAAGAAATGATCAAAAATTCTTAGAAACGCAAACGAGAAGAATTTGCCTGAAACTGAAAAAATCAAACGAGGAGCAGAAAAACATTCAGATATGAGAGAATAAACATTTGATTTGTATTTGAAGTAAATTTATGAGCTTGGAGAAGTACTAGAGTTCATCTATCAGTCCTCTATTGACAGAAGACAATATCATACAGACGCTGCAATCCACAAAATTGATTCTTGTTTGAATTGGTCGTGTCCGTGAAGTTAGCATCAACATTTTCGAAAATTAAGAATTTTTTTTTTGCATTCGTTAGTAACTATTTGTAACCTCAAAATTTTCGTTTGTATCTTCATGGAACTCATAGAAAAACGCCGCATTCCTCTGGGTGCTAACTTCACGGGCATCCACTTCTGAATTTTTTGCGAAAAAAAATTACAATCGGAAAGTCCTCCGTTAGTAACTATTTGTAACATGAAAATTTTCGTTTGTAACCTAACCCTTACTGAAAAAAATTACACCCCTAGAATGCGAAGTTAGCACCCACATTTTCGAAAATTCACAAATTTTCTATTTCATCCGTTAGTAACTCGTTAGTAACTATTTGTAACATTAAAAATTTCTGTTTGTAACCTAACCCTTACTGAAAAAATGACACACCCTACATGCGAAGTTAGCTCCCGCATTTTCGAAAATGAATAAAATTTTTTTTCGCATGCGTTAGTAACTATTTGTAACCTCAAATTTTTCGTTTGTACTTCAAGGATACTCATAGAAAAACGCCGCAATCCGCTGGGTCCTAACTTCACGGGCATCCACTTCTCAATTTTTCGCGAAAAAAAATTACGATCGGAAAGTCCTTCGTTAGTAACTATCTGTAACATGAAAATTTTCGTTTGTTACCTTTACCTAACCCTAACATTTTCGAAAATTTACAAATCTTCTCTTTCAATCGTTAGTAACTCGTTAGTAACTATTTGTAACATAAAAATTTCTGTTCGTAACCTCACCCTTACTGAAAAAATGACACACCTTACATGCGAAGTTAGCACCCGCATTTTCGAAAATGAACAAATATTTTTTTGCATTCGTTAGTAACTCGTTAGTAATTACATATTTGTAACCTCAATATTTTCGTTTGTACCTAAAAGATACTCGCATTCCGCTGGGTGCTAACTTCAAGGGCATCCACTTCTCAATTTTTCGCGAAAAAAACAATACGATCGGAAAGTCCTTCGTTAGGAACTATTCGTAACATAAAAATTCTCGTTTGTAACCTAACCTTCGATGACTGAATCACACCCCCAGCATGCGAAGTTAGCATCCACATTTTCAAAAATTTACAAATTTTCTATATCATTCTTTAGTACCTTGTTAGTAAGTATTTGTTACTTCAAAATTTTTGTTTGAAACTCAAGGATGATGAGAGAAAAACACCGCATTTCGCAGGGTGCTAACTTCACGGGCTTCCACATTTTCGAGAATGTGAAAAAAAATTCTTTCATTCGTTTGTAACTCATTCGTAACTATTTTTACATTGGAATTTGTGAAAAACGATTGAAAACTTATTGTAAAATTATAAGTAGAATGATGATACACGTTCACTCAAATTTCAATTCCATCAGGTCTCTTTCATTTCCAACAAAAAACATTGAAAAAGTTCAGGCATCATGAAAATTACAGATGAAGGATCATCAAGAGCAATTGTAAAGTATTTGTGAATTCTGAAGAAATTTCCCAATTGTTTTTCCATTGTCGATTGGGTTGAAAATTCAAATCGAGTGTCAAAAATATAAAGGCTATCGAGAGCAAAAACTATAGTATATTTGAGAATGTTCAGATATCAGAGGTGTCTTTTTTTTCACTGAAGATTAGGTTACAAACGAAAATTTATATGTTACAAACTGACACTTGAACCTCTACGATATATTTTTTTGTCTGTAACTGAATGTATAAAGTTTTATCTTTGTCTGTGATGTCTATGTTTTTAACCTCATGGTACACCAGATGGTGAAGGCAATTTTAAGTTTCATACGACGAAGATAATCTGAAATTTATTGTTGATGAAAGAAATTGTAATTTTTGATTATGGTAATTTTGATGATCTGTATGAGTTGAGGATTTATTCTGAATGTAGCTTGGCAGGTACAACCTCAACTTAATCGTAAGTTTCCATCTTATTGTTTGTAGGTTATTGAACATGTGAATTATACTGAATGTATTTGTAGATTCCTGAAGATGCTAATAAAACAGTTAGCGAAAGCTCGAATGAATTAAAAAGAGTCTTCTAATTCGAACCGGACTGTGTATCCCAATAAATTCGTTTTTTCATTTTCGAAAATGAGGGTGCGCACTTCGCATGCTAGAAGTGTAGCGCTTCTTCATTAAAGAATAGAACAAACGAGAATTTTTATGTTGCATAGTAACTAACGAGTTCAATATCTGATCTGAATTGGCAACAAGTTTCGTTTTACATTTTCCGTATTGAATAATTATAATTTTTCTTCCTTGAATTATATTTCTCTTTTGAATTTGTATATTATTGAACGAGCATATTGTGAGGACTATGTTTCACGCGGATCAGGTTAATGAGACTAGAGGAAGTCGAGTTTGGTTTATCATCCAAGTGAATAATATAGCCTTAACATGCAAGTAGGGTGTTCATATCTGTCCACGACTTTTGAATAATTCAGTTTTAATTTATTTTTATTTCTACGATCAAATTGCCGCTACAAATTGATATGGCATTCAATACAATTCTTTGCTCGGAAGAATTTGAGTTTTCAATGGAAATATTCTGCGGTTGTCAGATTGAAGTTAGATAAAGCATCAACACAAAGAATAATGGCTTATGAATCACAAGTTATTCATAATAATGCTTAATGAAACAGATGGAATATGAACACTCTATTCGATATTCATGGACTTTTTGATTTTGTTGAAACGGTTATATCGCCGTGACTCGGTCGCCAGGACCTCGCTGGTTATCGAGCGGGGTGTACCGGATCACACGAGCAGGTGAGAGCCGTTTCACATGCGACTGATGGTCGGTCCTGATGGTCGGTCGGGGCTGGCGTTTGAACTGGATTTTGAAATCCTTTCACATGCATGCGAATCATCAGTCGACCGATTCCAGTTCAAACGCAGGCCCCGACCGACCAAGAGGACGGACCATCAGTCGCATGTGAAACGGGTCTCATAGACTACCTATGGATAGGCAACTCCCCTTCGATTTCTGGTTCATTAAAAAGCGCCATCTATGATCGGTGGCCACACTATTTTTGGAAAACATTGGACAAAATTACAGATCCCCAGCCGTCCACAAACGCCATCTAGTGGTTCGCATATCAAGTAGTTATGAGCAAAAGAGTGAATATAAATTAATTATAGGTGAGGTTTCATCAAATTTGGGGACAACTTGAAAGAAATTGTCACCAAATTCAATGAAAACCAAAAGAAAAGATCGAATATGAAAAATATGATGTCTATTTCATACAAATATCAGTAACAAATAATTCATCCAATACACTCATTAAATTTGAATCCATTTCAAACTGGAACACTATCAAGTACATTTTTTATCAAACAATACAATAAATATACCAGGTGATAGTATAGGTATGGCCTCAAAGAAGAGAACCGCAATCCATATGAATCAGTTGATTTTGTGACTAGATCAGTTCGTACTACATTTGTTGATAATTATCGAAAAATCCTGTATATCTTATGACCTATAGCTAATAATGACTTCCCTGAGTTCTGAGTTCCCTCAGCACAGACATTTTTTTCCAGAAGCAATCCGCTTGCCATGAAACACTGAAAGTAAAAATATTTCAAAATAAATCATTAGCAATTGATTTAAGATAGATCTCCTAATTTCGGAAACTGACTACAACACAATTTTAATTACCTTTTCTACTTGTGCTGGAAGTTGAGATTTTTCTTGATCCTGATGGCACATCTACGTTCATAATATCTGAAAATTAAAATGACCTTGTTAGACAATGAAAAATGTTGATTGGCAATTCTCATCTCTCAAATTCTCAATTTTTAAAGATTGATTTGATTCAAGATAATTCAATCAAGGAATTTATGTTTTCTAAAAACTAAATACCTTCTGGGTACTCCTTAACTCTAGTCACATCAGATTGAAATGTTCCACTTGAAGTTGTTGGTTCATCATTTGATTCAACCCCATGGAAAAAATCATTTCCATGTGCAATTTCACTAATGCTTTCTAGGGGGAGATTTTTCTTCCATACAACTTTGAAGAAATGAGAACCTTCAACTCATGGCTATTTTCAGCGGAATGTAATCTCTCTCTTCAGTCCTTCACCCTACGTGAGGGTATGGTGACATCATGTATTCACTCCCTTAACTTTTTCGGCCCAAGTGTGAAGCCTCCGGTAGGTTATGGCCCAATAGGGTTTTAATCTGGTCTACCCATCTCTCAGGTGGTCTTCCACGTGTTCTTTTTCCTTCTACCTTCCCCTCTATCATGAGTTTTTCAATTGAAGTGTCGCTCCTAGCAATATGTCCAAAATATCTTAGTATTGACTGATTGATTTTTGTGACCAGGCGGGTCCTAATATTTAGTTCTTCGATAATAGAGATGTTCGTTCGGTATGCCGTCCATGGTATTCGTAACATCCTTCGATATACCCACATTTCCAAGGCGCTCACTCTCCGCTTATCACCTTCCTTCAGGGTCCAGGTTTCGGAGCCATACATGGCAATAGGAAAAATAAGGGAATTCGCAATACGCAGTTTAGTGTTTCGGGTGATTGCTGTAGACCTCCATATTTTAGTCAGTTTTGTTGTTGCGTTTCTCGCCATTGCCATCCTGCGTCTAATTTCAGCCTCGCATCCTCCAGAGTTTGTTATCATGGAGCCCAAGTAATTGAACCGGCTTACAACCTCATATCCAGCCACTGTTTGAACACCAGGTTGATTGTCATGAAGGCGGTCCACAATCATCATCTTGGTTTTTTGTTTGTTCAATTCCAAGCCATATTCTTCGCTAATAGAGCACAATCTAGCCATTATCTCTTTTACTTCTTCCTTGCTGGCAGCGATGATCACGGTATCATCCGCGTATCTCAGGTTAGTCATCCTCCTGCCATGTAATAGGTGAATGAAATTGGAACGTTTTAAATCACCTGGTATATTGAGAGTTGGCAATGAATATTTCTTCAATTTTCCTTTTGGAAGTATGCAGTCTGTGCTGAAATGAATGCCACAAACCACATAATACTTTACTGATTTCACATTAAACAATTCAGCATTACCAATTCTTTGAAGCCAGACGGCTATGGCCTGTATATTCCAATTCAGAATCTTAGATACTCGACATATATATGTATAAAATTGATTAAAATATTTATGAAATTGGCGTTTCCAACATTGTTATTATTTACACTTTTCATGTCATCAATGAATAGAGTCTAGTCTAGGCGCATGCGTGAACCAAAAAATCATGAAATTAATTCGTGCAACGATCGCTTGGTAGCGGTAGTGATGCGTGAATTCGGCCGTACTTAGAGAGTTACACCCCCCTGACGGGTCTCAGGTTAACGTTTGGATAGGCATATCGCTCTTATTTCTGCCACTAATTCTTACACCCTTATAATTGAAAACATCTACAAAAATGCTCTCCATGTGAAAGTCGATGACGAAACGAAAACAAATAACATAAAAATTGAACGAGGACTAGTACGACAAGGAGACACCATTTTACCGAAGCCTTTTACATTGGCTCTTGAAGATGTCTTCAAGAAACTGGATTGGAGGAATAGAGAGATTAAAATAGGTGGAATACATCTAAACAACTTCCGCTTTGCTGATGACATCGTACTAATATCAGATGATATCAAAGAGATCAAATTAATATGCTCCAGGCTCCAGGATTTGAATGAAGAGACAAAAAGGGTGGGACTGAAAATGAACATGACAAAGACGAAAACAATGAGTCCAGAAATCATACAGATCTCTCAAAAGAGAAGACTGAAGATGGAATCGAAGATATCCATAGATAATAATGAAATTGAATGGAAGAATGAAGAAAAAGAGGGAAGAAGAAGCGGAAACGTTAACTTGAAAGATGTATCAATTTTGAGCGCACGTTATTCTCAAAACTAGGACTCTAGAGTCTAGATAATGTGAGATGTGTGCCCAATCTTCGGTATTCCTATACGCGAGATTACGGTTCAGCATTTGGGGAGTGACAGCAAGTTGGAGAAGGTTCGATGGCTTCAGAATTGAAGAACTGTCAGGATGAGGGATCTTTGAAAAAGACTCGAAAAAAGATGAGTCATAATTGTACATGAAAAATTTTTGTAGCGTAATTAATATTGTAGCGAGTGTCGAATAGACCATTGTTTCCTCCTAAAGTGTTGCGAATAGACCTGATTGAAATATTGTGAACCCGGAGAAACGTAACAGTATCATTTCGTCACGAGAGTCTGTATTTTCAAAATTGAAGGTAATGGTCTGAATTGACCAAAATTGGCGAATCCGTGGTCAAATTCCATGTTGTCGGTCTGGCGGGCCGTACACACGACAACCTTCGAACGGATGGACCTAGGGACCGGAAATTTTATAGAGTAGTTTCAGATCTCGATCGCAGCGGTTGAGTTGGTTAACGGGTAAAATTCTATTAGGGATTCCGTGAATATGATGGTTCGAAATTCTGTTTTTCTGGTAATTTCAAATCTACAGCTTCTCTCGAGATGAAATACTAGCGAATTATTGATAAAAAAATATATATTTCTGTAAAAAATATCCGAGATCGTGGATGATTCCTCCGACAGCTGCTGATACATTTTTTCTCACTCTGTCAAATTGGATTCTCGAATGCGGATCAACCTACAAGATAGAATTTACTTACGAGATGAATGAACGAGTGGCACGAGTGCTCAAAAACTCCTGACTTCACGTCATAGCCCGAGTTGAAACATTTACCAATTAAAATGAAACAAGAGTTCAGCAAAGCTGTTCAAAATGATAACCAATTTGTTCCATACACTTCTTTCGAGAAAATTTATATTTATTTCCGCTCCAGAAATATCTTAGTTTAAAGTTCAACATAAAATTCCAAATAATGTCATAATTCAAATTTTCAGATTTCGAATATGCACAGTTTTCCACGAACACTTCGAATAGGAAACATGAATGCTAACTAATTTTTGACAAACACAGAACATATTTCTGTTATAACAAATCCAGGATCATGAATTATTTCGTTTACAAGCTGCTGAAAAATATTTCTGAGAAATTGTCGTTGTATTTCTCGGTTTTTTTCTTCAATTTGAACCGAAAACTGTTTCAAACATAGAAACTCGAAGTTTTCAGAGTAGAATCGGATCTCGAATGTCGCATTTGATTTCGTCAAAAAGCAAAATTGGACCAGGGGTTCCGTAAATTTGACTGTTAGAAATATTGATTTTACGATGAGTTCATAACTACAGATTCGAGCGAGTTGAAATTTTGGGCTAAGATGCAGCGAGTATTTGAGTATTTACGAGCAGAATATTCAATATTTCTATGAAATCAGATTCGGGATCATGAAGGATTTATTTATTTATTTTCTTGGATTCTCTAATTCGAATCTACCCACAAGATGTATTGAATTCATTACAGCATTGTTTTCAGTTATAATATAGTTTCGTGGTTGTCAACAATGACTGCCGATCCTATCAATTTTCAACACACGTCAATTTTCGTAAAAGTCGCCAACTGCCAAGATACAAAACAAAAGTCACTAGCATATATAATCTGAATTCTTCATGAAATTTCAACGAAATTTGACTGAAATAGAGAAAATATCGTCTTATACTAGTTGCAGAATGCAATTCCAATATGTACTCATTGCATTCGTATTGGAATAGGAGCCCATTCTGCAACTAGTTTTAGAATATACGATTGAACATTCATGTTCAGTAAATGAAGTAAGAATTTATGTAATTTTTTTCAAATAATGAGTATCTCAATATTCTCAATAAAATGGATCTATTGATGGTTCTCCATCATCCATACATACACTTCCACTTTCCCCACCAATTTTTTTGAACACAACCTCATTTCTCTTTCTGAAATTTGCCGCCAAATTTTTCATGCTCAGAGTAGACGCGAACTCCCGCAAGGTTCCATATTGGGTCCTATTTTGTTTGTTTTTCATTTAAATGACATAAGCTGTATTTCCGCAGACGCTATGACTGTTTATGCTGATGATACCTCCTTTTTGGTGGAAGTTTGTAACGCAAGTGCAACGAAGTGTATAATGCGGCGAAGATGGTTTGGTAGTAATTCTTTATTCCTGAACAGCAATAAGACATCTCTTGTTCGGTTCCATAACTATCAAAGGAAGTGTTCTAGAATTAATGTACGTGCAGGGGAGGATCTGCTTGAGCTAAGTGGTCACGTAAAATTTTTAGGTATCCTTATGGATGAATGTCTCAGTTTTAGAAACCACTGTGAATATGTTTCGGGAAAACTGAATAGTGTAGTATATATGTATGTTTAGAAACCTACGCACTGTTCTGAACGGAAAGGAATTGGTGTCGCTTTACTATGCTCATGCAGAATCGCGATTGGGGTATGGTGTCATTTTCTGGGGTTGGTCATCTCTCGCATATAAGGTTTTTTTATCACAGAAAAGATTGATTAGAAGTATGGCTCGTGTTCCCAGTACATATTTTTGTAAGAATCTTTAAAAAAAAATTGGAATACTAAAGGTGAATACAGACTATTCTGACGTGACGTGATTTCACGTCACGTCAGGACCCTGCAGTGCTCACATTGGCTTAATATGAACGTGAACGCACAGAACGATGTGTTGCATTTTTATATCACGCACATTTTGACGTGGGCCCACATGTAACCACGTCACGTCAGAATAGTCTGTATTCAGCTTAACACTTCCAAGCTTATTTGTTTTTGAAATGTGTGTGTATGTTTTTGAAAATAAAGATAATTTTAAAAAAATTTTCAATAAATATAAGGTAGGATGTAAGTCGCCTGACTCCTTGGGGCCAAATTGCCGAAAAATGTAGTCGAATCACCTAACTTGAAGATATTCAAGGCTAGATTGAAGATCATATTAATCGGAAAATGTTTGTATTCTGTAGACTCATTTTTTCAGGTTAGTTAACCGTTTTGTTGTATTTGACTATTCCTATACAAAGTTAATTTTGTCAGAGAGGAAAATAAAAGTATTTATTTATTTATTTATTTATTTGAAGAATGACACAAGCTATGTCGTATTGTCTGTACTCTTTGGAAACATAAGTTCTCAAACTGTGAAGGATATTTTTTATGACATGCTTAAAGTGTTAGCGGCAGTATTGAAACCTGTGCTCTACCTACCACCAGTTGAGGATATTCGGAATAATTTGCCGCAACATTTTGAGCAATTTAGTAATGTTAGAGTCATTTTTGATTGCACTGAAATTTCTGTTCAGAGAACAAAATGTCTGTGTTGTAGAGTAAGATGTTATTCTCACTATGAAGGGAATAACACAGTTAAATTCATGGTGGCAGTGACACCTGCAGGATTAATTAGTTTTGTCAGTGAACCTTATGGTGGACGAGCATCTGACAAAAGCGGAATGGAGATGCTATTATGGTGGACAGAGGATTTCTAATTGATGACATTTGATTTCAAAATGGAATGAAACTGACTCGCCCACCATTCATGAAAAATAGAAAACAAATGTCTCTTCAAGAAGCCTACCAGAATGTGTTCATAGCCAGAGCAAGGGTCCACATCGAACGTGTAAACCAGAGGATAAAAATCTTCAAAATATTGAGAAATGTTTTGCCGGGGAACCTGGTCCATAAAATCGAAGAAATAATGACTAGATGTTGTGCAATTGATGTGAACTTATTTAGCCCCATTTTTTCGGATGATTGTTTCTGAAAATATATTGACCATAACAATATATCATGATTAGTTTTCATTATTCATGTATAAATTCATTGTATTAACTATGTCCTATTGTTCTTTCGATCCAATGTTATCATGTTATCAGGATATGTTGATAAAAGTTTCTGTAGAATGGAACATGAATTTTATTAATATTATTCCTTAATACATAACAAAAATAGAAAGTGTAGAAAAATAAATAAAATTTTTGAAAATAAAATAATTTGAATAAAATAACACTATACCTACGAAAAATATAAATAGGCAATAAAAATTTAACTTTGAAAATAATTGAGATCAACAACAAAAAATAAGTAACTGATGGAAAAAATTCGAATCATTCAATTCTCAGAAGTACAAATATGGTGCAACACTTTTTCAATTAATCTTTTTTTCAAAGAAGAACACATATTATGGGTGTTCTCTTCTTCGAAGAGCACTTTGATTCTTAAAAATGAATCATTATATTTGACAAAAAAACAATAAAATGACAGATATCTAAATTTATAATTGCCATTCCCAGCTGTACTTGGGCATAATATTTATGTTTTCTTTCGAGTTCATATTCACCATTTTTCTCGATTATACACATCAGAGGCTTGCTGAAATATGAAGATATTATTTTGAATCTTATTTTGAAGAAATCAGAAATTTGTTGTTACCTTTGTATGGACACTTTATCTCCAAAAGACCATAAGACTCACCATTTTCCATTAAAATTCCATCTGCAGAATATGCTAGCCATGGTTCGCCTCTGCATATTATGAGACAAACTTTCATAATGGAGAACCCAGATACCCTTTTCAAAAACTTTTCGTGCCACTGGCTCCTATTTGATACGATGTCTTGTATATTCGAAAAATGCTTGGGATGAAAATATGTATTACATTCATATTGGGTAACAGGACTTAGGAAATCAGTGGTATAGATCAACAAACCATAGCTAATATGCCAACGTTTCGCAAAAATATATTTGCTTCTTCAGGGCTACAAAATATAAAAAATTTCAGATACACATCGACAAAGAGCTCAACAAAAAACCATAGGGTCAACACAACGTTAAAAAAACAACAAATTCATTCAATTAGTATAAGTCTATACTTATACTAATTGAAAATTCATTCAATTAGTATAAGTATAGACTTATACTAATTGAATGAATTTGTTGTTTTTTTAACGTTGTGTTGACCCTGTGGTTTTTTGTAGAGCGCTTTGTCGATGTGTATTTGAAATTTTTTATATTTTGTAGCCCTGAAGAAGCAAATATATTTTTGCGAAACGTTGGCATATTAGCTATGGTTTGTTGATCTATACCACTGATTTCCTAAGTCCTATTACCCAATATGAATATGATACCAGAGGGAAGTGAACCATCTTCAGAATATGTATTACATTTTTCTTCCCAATCATTTTTCGAATATGTAAACAGATCATAGCATCGTGAACCAGTGACTCTATATTTTCGTTCCTGTTCCCAGCGTGACCTGTTAATTGTTGAAACACATACATCCAATGTATCACACATTGCCAATTCATTGTATTTATTTATACACTCAGGGCATCTAAAATCAAGCTCTGAACCAGAGTTATAGAAAAACATGCATGAAAACAGAATTTTCAGAATTTCCAAGTATTTTTTTTTCAAAATTTCTAAAGATGTCACATCCTATTTTGGGCCTTTACGTAAAATCCTAGTCCTGCAAATAAGACATCCACAGTATATTAAGTTCAAAAAATGATATGAAAGTTATAACTTATGAATTGCAATGCTTGATGAAGACAATTCAGCAATCAAAAGATTCCTTATCTCCTCTTTATCCTGAGCTGGTATTATAAGTTTCTTAGGGACTTTGTCTTTCAGACAAGGAGTTCTTAGAAGAGGCAGGGCTTTATATTTGCTTCTTGCATAAGTTTTCTTATTTTTCCACCAGCATTTCAAATCAGTGCTTGATATATTATCAAGACGGAGGAGACCAGTTCTTAAATATTAAAAACCAAAGAAAAGCAAAAAACCTACAATTATATTGTGTATATTATTGTCCAATTGCAAGTCCTGATTCAGACATCAAATGAACTGGAATTATACAACCTTGTGCAATGTAAAAGTGGAGCTGATATATGTTTACATCTTCCTCCTTAACCAGCCTTACAAGAACAGCTTAAAGCTGATATTCTTGCAGACCTTCCATCTATCCTAATTTTTCCTTCAATTTGGTAAGGATCTGATGAGAGGGATGATGTTTGTAAAAATAACCGAACACTTCTATACATCGCTGACTTTTCCCCAAACGCCCACAAATAATAATGTGACCGGCATTCAAGACCGCTTCTCCTAAGAAATGTTTCATCCTTGTATAATGGATGATTATTCATCATCGGAATATGTCAGTATTAGATGTTTTTCAGAAAATATTGAAGGATGTGCACTTGTAACGATATTTAGGCGAGTTTTGCATTGCCTGATGCATCGACATGTTGCTCATACCTTATATCACTTCTCATCTGTCGTCGATGTTTGGCTACACTAAATCAACCATATCATCGCAGATACAGATCACTATCGATAATTACCAAGCTATCCGTGGACGCCAGCAATGATATGTAACAAGTAGCTTATTGTCGACGTATTTGTTAATAAATTATGGCAGATATGTATTTATTATGCGCGTCTCTCCCATCGCATTCACTGCCCGCTAATAAACATTAAACATGAGGCATAATTCAGTCTTACCATGCCCCATCCAGTATTCAGATCTGTCCAGAACACGGTACCGTTGATCTCTGATTTGGTCCAATTCGACGCCTATGACGTATGTCTAAATGTCGTTCTGTTTGGGTATGTAATATGAATTATACGATGTGATTTACTGATTTATCAAACGAAGAGGATTCGATTAAGAACATTGTACGATTGATACAATCTCAATTTTTTGCACAACGCAGAACGAAATTTTAAAGATATATCGAATCAGTTTGTACAGGGTGGCCAGATTTCGATGATTTAGTACTACAACTCCTTAACTGTAAGAGATAGGGAAAAAGTAATATACATGTCATGTTCTCTTTTTTCGAGAAACCGAAATTGCTGAAAACCCGAAGTTGCTACGGCGTCTAGTTTCCGAGCTACAGGGCGATTCTGGTATTTGGCCAATTATTATAATTGACTATAACTTCCGTATTACAGAATCTACGCTCTCGAAATTAACAGATCTTTAGGGCACTTTTTTTACCGCTTTCCAGCGGTGCTATTGGATTTTTTGTATCTGCTCAAATTTCGGAGCTATAACAAAAAAAAAATTTTTTCAAATGAAAACCATAATGGGAAGTGATATTTCCGAATAGATCTTTCTTCAACGATTTCAAAAATATATATCATGTTATACTTCCGAGTTCACTATATATGGAAAATTTCGAAAAAACACTTCTCGTTCAACAAAATCCAAGCAGGCTTTGATTCACTTCCTTCAAAACTGGGACGGTCATAGAATTCCATGTCTTATTTATTTTCACCTGTCAAATTCAATTCAGTTTCATCATTGCATCGTCTGGCGCTTCTAAAGTTCTTATTTATATCACATCATGCAATTTATATATTTCCTCCAATGACTCGCTCCAATGGACAACGATTTGAACATTTGTTGTGATTGTGAATATACTTTTTTTCAAATAAATCTATATTTTTTCTTGAAGGAGCTTTTTTTTGCCCCTCATGGAAATATTAATTATTGCTATCAACGGGTTACATACGTATTCAAATGCTTTTCATTTTTCAATTTAGCAGAGAAATCCTACTAGAATCAACAAGTTTCGCGAAGCCCCTCTATTGGTCTGAGTATTGATGAAGCTAATATTTCCTGAATCAATTTGGCAGCTTACAATAAATGTGAGATATCGAATTCTATGACCTTATAAGAATTTTAGAAGCGCCAGACGATACAACAATGATGAAACTGAATTGAATTTGACAGGTGAAAATAAATAAGACATGAAATTCTATGACCGTCCCAGTTTTGATGGAAGTGAATCAAAGCCTGCTTGGATTTTGTTGAACGAGAAGTGTTTTTTCGAAATTTTCAAGATATAGTGAACTCGGAAGTATAACATGATATATATTTTTGAAATCGTTGAAGAAAGATCTATTCGGAAATATCATTTCCCATTATGGTTTCCATTTGAAAAAAAAATTTTTTGTTATAACTCCGAAATTTGAGCAGATACAAAAAATCCAATAGCACCGCTGGAAAGCAGTAAAAAGAGTGCCCTAAAGATGTGTTAATTTCGAGAGCGTAGATTCTGTAATACGGAAGTTATAGAATATAGACAATTATAATAATTGGCCAAATACCAGAATCGCCCTGTAGCTCGGAAACTAGACGCCGTAGCAACTTCGGGTTTTCAGCAATTTCGGTTTCTCGAAAAAAGAGAACATGACATCTATATTACTTTTTCTCTATCTCTTATAGTTAAGGAGTTGTAGTACTAAATCATCGAAATCTGGCCACCCTGTACTCATGCAGAAATTTGACAGAACGAAAGTTTTAAAAATTCAATCTGAATATTGTTCGATTATTCCACATTGTCTGAAATTTTTTTTTCATTACACCGCACTGAAAACCCTATCATAAAATGTAGATTTGGAACATCGAAAATGACTCTTTTCCGTGCGGCCGCACCGCAAAAAGTTTGACGGTGCGCTGAGGCATAGATGCATCCTATGATTCCTCTGCTGAGACACAGAGCAACGATTGCGTGACAGTAGATGTCAGTGTTTTGAATAATTATTGTTTCACAATATCGAAATGCTTTCTGCTGAAAATTTTTTCCGTGTTATTGTTTTCAGAGAGGTGTAATGAAAAATATCGTTCATTACACGTCCAGAAAGGCTTTTTCCGTGCTTGCACGAGTTCCCGTGTTCGGCTCCGCCTCACACGGGAACACATCGCGCGCACACGGAAAAAGCTTACTTTCTGGACTAGTAATGAAATATACTATTCTGTTGCCTTTTTTCCCAATTTTCACGAATGAACTCGTTCTTAAGTAAATTTCAATCGTATGGAAAGTGTGTTTCGTCAAAATTAATTATACAGGTTGTCCCAGAAGTCCCGCACCTCATTGAGGGGATAGAAAGTGAAAAATATTCTGTGCCCAGAAATCTATGTTTGAAATTTTTCGATAACGTAGTTAATTATTAACCAATCAATGAAAGTTACCAATCAGAAGCCCGCTACAGAAGAATAAGTAGGCAGTTGGGGACGCAAGAGTGAGTCGCCAGAACTGCTGCTGGATTTTCACGTTCACTGTTCTGTAGCGCGCTCCTGATTGGTCACTTTCATTAATTAATTACTGATTAACAACGTTTTTAAAAAGATTCAGGCATGGATTTTTGGGCTCAAAATATTTTTCTCTTTCGATTCCCTCAATTGGGTGTGTGACTTCTGGGACATCCTGTATATTCAGCTCGAATAATAATGACTCACGAGTGTGCCATTCATGAATTTTTTAATTTGTTATCCTTGAAGTTTAGTTTCTTTCACTACAGCATGGAAGATTTATTTTGCTGTACTAGTGATTTGATATTATGTGAAACGGTTGGATGTATTAATTGGACCTAAAAAAGCCCTTTCACTAGATATCTGTAGGAAGTCCTTTATCACCAATGTGCATTTTATGGGTTATTATACATCCAAAAACATTTTAGTTTAGTGGCTTTGCATTCGAAGATTATCATCTTCGAATGTTTTTTCTTCCTCTTAACACAACCTGCTCAATAGATCGTTATTATGGTTCCTATTGTGTATTTTCTTGGATAAGAGAGGCTGGGATTAGTCCAGTGACAGATTCGATTTGTTCTCGGCTAAATCTATGAAAATTCGAAGTGATAGAGCTAGTCTTTCCTCAGTATCCCCTAACTATGCTTCATGCCTGAGCAAAATTTTCAGAACCATGTTAATGTTTTCATCCACACGGTCAGATGTCTTCTAGCAGTAGTTTTGGTGATCCCAACTGCCGGTTATGAACCAAATAAAGTGGTCCGATAACCTTCTTCTGTTTGGGCATCAGTCCTTTCATTTCAAAGAATTCCACTATGCCCCGGCACCTAAGCAAGTACTACCTCATTGCGGACTACCAGGATAGAAAGACATTACCAGATTTGTACACAGGGCCTGAGGTGCTCTCAGATTGACTGTCAGGGCTGTATAAGCTATGTTTTTGGACAGGAAAACCGGTAAGGATTTTCTCAGGTTTTTCCTAATGTGAGCAACTTTTGTATACATTTCTGCTTGGAATATTGATGTGAGGCTTCCCAGTGGTATGCATAACAAGGTGCCTCACAATAAATACCAACTTCAGAACTTCTGAATGTTAACTGTTACTAAGCTCCGTCCTAGCTTGCTCCTGATATCTTTCAGCCCACCAAATCAAGAAGAGACATAAGGTACCATTGGCCTCACCACACCGGTGTACCAAGCGCATTTAAGTCTAACAAACGCGGTAAAATCGGGGTTGAATGGCATAATCACGGAACAATGTTAGGAGAATTATACTCGGAAGACCAGTCCTTCCTATATCTTTCCTGAAAGTGACAAAAAAAAAAAATTAAAGCACATTCTGAAAATCTCAATTTTAATGAAAGTTAACTCTACATTGACTTTATAACTTATTTTTTATGTTCTCTCGGAAAGGTTTTGAACGAAACAAGACACAATGAAGGGAAGAAAAATTCAGGATTTCACCGAATCTTATGTGAAAGAAGAGAAATGAACAATTTTCAAAATACTGAAATGCTGATAAGTGATTTAATACTTGGTATTTCCACCCCTTGCGTTAATTACAGCTCGGCAACGACGGTTCATACTCAAAATGAGTGATCTTAAAATGTTCTGATCTAATCCTTCCCAGATTTCTTCGAGTTGGATTCCTAAGTCATTAAGAGTATCTGGATGATTTTCTGAACTTCTCAGCCTTCTATTGAGGTTGTCCCAAACCTGCTCAATCGGATTGAGATCTGGACTTCTTGCTGGCCATCCCATTCGAGAGACTTCAACCTCTTCAAGGAACTACTGCGCGCACGATGGGGTCTGGCATTATCGTCCATAAAAATGAAATTTTCACCAATGTATGGGGCAAATGGCACTACATGCTCTTCAAGAATGTTCCTTATATACTTATCAGCATTCATAGCTCCATTATCAACGACCACTAGGTCTGTGCGAGCAGTCAAAGATATTCCACCCCATACCTCCCCCGAAACCAGTAGTATTCAGGAATTTGCACCGAGCATATTTTTCATGTGGACGTCTGTATACAAGGGAACGTCTATCACAATGGTAGAGGCAGAATCTAGACTCATCTGTGAAGAGAACTCTTTCCCAATCGGCCTCTTCCCAATGGATATGCTCTCTCGCAAAATCCAAACGCGCCCTGAGTAAGAGCTGGGCCTCTTGTCGCGGCCCGCGACACGAGGTCTAAATCATATTCTCTGAGGCGATTTCTATTGTCTGAGTGTTAATTTGCACCTCATGAGTTTGCTCAAGCTGATTTTGAAGGAGGCGAGTGGTTGCAAACCGTTGTCTCAACGAAGAAACAGTAACGTTCTTGAATGGCAGTTGT
The DNA here is from genome assembly GCA_910592335.1 of Adalia bipunctata. Lineage (NCBI taxonomy): Eukaryota > Metazoa > Arthropoda > Insecta > Coleoptera > Coccinellidae > Adalia > Adalia bipunctata. The sequence goes on from OU342951.1 coordinate 30,139,800, forward strand.
TACCCGTGGTCTACCTGGTCTTCGGACATTCATACCTGTCTCCCTGAATCGCCGCAACATTCTGGACACACTTGTATGGGACCTTTCTGCAATTCTTGTGAATGTCCACCCTTCTTCTCGCAAAACTACCGCTTGGGCACATTCCCCCTGGATCAAATTGCGTGTTTCGCGTTGCATAGCGATCGAGTGTAGAAAATCAAACGAAAGAAAAACCTTTGATCACTAGAATCACAGTATAGACAATAGGCACCAACCAGTAGTCGCACTTCGAGGATTTTCTTACTCCGATTCCGACTCGCGCATCATTTCCGTGCGCATCATTATGCCCAATGTTTACGATACTGCCGGTTGGCGGTAAAATATCAATTCAACGGTTCCTCTAAATTTCTACTGCGCGCAGAAATGGTGCGCGAATTCTCGAGAGAGTAAAGATTTCAGTTCATTTTATCGGGAGTGCGACTACTGGTTAGTGTCTATACTGTGCTAGAATTGATCGAGAACAACTGATTTAAGAATGGAGGCAATATATTCAAAATCTGATAATATCATCTTTTTTTATTCCTGCTGGGAGAAAACATCTGTATTGAAGAAAAACGTTGAAAGTGAATAACATATGCATGCATAATTCTGATGAAAATAATTATCATTGAGAACACCTTCAGTTGTAGAATAAATTTGAGATTTCCATAATGTGCGTTAATTTTTTTGCGCAGTGTAGTTATGGAAAATCGAGAAGCTGTAAAGAACAACAAAAAAGCAGAAATTATTGCCGACTTACCATAACAGCAATTCTAATGGGAATACAAATGAAGACAAAGAGGGAGAAAAAATAGTTGAAGTCAGACTATAAATTAAGAAAATTATTGATAATTATCAGGTACTTAGAGTACAGAATAACATGCATAAGAGAATGTTCTTTCTGTTTTTTTGGACTGACTACGTTGACTGAACCTAAGAAGATGGATTTCATTTGTTCTTGAAAGATTATATTCGTTAGATGTGAATCTCATCAGGTTAGGCGCGATGATAACAGCTCTGATAGGGGGCACAATAGACCTTAAGGTCGCAGTGAACTGTAACCCCTTTTCACTATAACTATATAACTATAATCTCATCAGGTTACAAATTGAGATTTACCAATTTTTGGTGTTTTGATTTGTTTGTAATTTTAGTATTTTTTGTGGTTTTTACCTATGTGGTTACTCTTGGAATCGAGGTTAACCTTACATTGAAGGAAGTTTTCAGTTTTTTTCTTGATGAAAATTAGATTTTACATAGAGGAAGTTTTTGCATATTTTAGAACCCTGAAGAAGGACAAGCTCTTGTCCGAAAGCTAGGTTTTCTGTTCAATAAATGGGTTAATAAGGATCTTGTGTCGTGAATGCTATCCCGATAACCTTAAGATCAAATACTACGAGGCAGCCGAGACTTCCACCCATCTTAAATAACAGAAAAGCCCCCGAGATAGATGGAATTCTCAACCATGCACTGCAAAATCTGAATGATCGAATACTGAAAGAAATCGCTGGAGTAACTAAAGCGATATTATTGGCAGGGTACTTCCCGAAGAGATAATAAAAGGCAGATTCAATCCTCATGAATAAAAAAAGGAAAGGAGAGAAATGACCCAGAAAACTACAGAGCATCAGTCTTTCTTTGACACTGAGTAGAAAATTATCGAAGAATCATATACAGACAGTCCAACAATGAGCGAAAAAAGCAGAAGAGATAAAAATAAATTGAATCTCTCAAAGAAAACTGGAGCCCTGTTTCTCGGTATAGATAAAGCCTTTAACAAAATCTAGCATCAGGGGCTTATAAACAAAATGAAACAATGACATCTGTTCTTGTTTCGAGCATTCCGGCCGGCGTGGATTATTAGATTTCGACGTTTCGCCAGATCGAGTGTCTGGCATCTTCAGGAATTATCTCTCTCTTGTCTTATACTTATACTTATACTCAAGTATAAGACAAGAGAGAGATAATTCCTGAAGATGCCAGACACTCGATCTGGCGAAACGTCGAAATCTAATAATCCACGCCGGCCGAAATGCTCGAAACAAGAACAGATGTCATGAAACGATGGCCGCGAAAGCCTTAACAAATTCAAAATGAAACAAATGACATTCCTTGAAAAATTTGGAAGAGATACAAAATCATGCTCGTAAGATAGAATTTCAAGAATTTCAGGATACGTAATCATCAACAAGATGATTCAAATCTAGCGTACTGATGCGAGGTTCCGTCCTTGGCCCACTCGTGTTCAACATTATTATGTCAGTTACAGCAGAAATGGAGAAGTGCAAACTGTCACAATTACTATACTCAAAATAGGAACAGGAAATCCAGAAGAATCAGCCTTCAGTAGCACATGAACAGGATTATGAGCTTCTTCAAGAAATGAAAAATCAAACGTGACCATTCTCTCCGCAGCAACGAGGTGAAGGAAAAGTGATGATCTTCTTCTTGTGTGGCGCTCTTGGTCGGCCGATCGTTGGCCTTGCGGCTCATTGTTCATACCGCATTTATGTGAAACTAGAAAGACTCAGACCCTAAGGCACGCCCATAAGAATGCCGCGAGCCGACAGGAAGAAGTCCCAATCACCATAGAGATGAGAGGTGTACGAGGTGTGTTAACCTCAATACTGATAGATTACCGCACGTGAACAGTATATGTTCCGCTATTTCATCTGCTTTCCTGCACCAACGGCACCGGGAACACTTTGTAAGACCCATTCTCTGTAAATATTTGTTAGACAGACGGCCAGTTGAAGCACCAGTCACCAGACACAATTGATTCCTCTCGACAATCTAGAGCTTCTAGCTCTGATGAAGGTCACGCTGAGCCAAGCGTGCACAGAGCCTCTCTGCATTCATAAACCAAGTTTAAGGTTACTTTTATTACAGATAGAGATTCCAATGTATCCTGTCTGTCGCAACATATGGATATGTGTTTGCCAGAGTAGCCTCTGCGGATACTCTCCACCGCAAATTCCAGGACAGCAAATATCTCTGCATGTGCTATAGAGCAGTCTTTTCCGGGATAAATGGGCCACTTTGTTCTAGGTCCATTAATCCCAGCACGGCTCCTGTGGTACAAAACGAGCCAGGTGGGACCCTTCAGGTTTGCAGAATATATCTGGTTTATACCTGTGATATCTGGCAGGGACAACTACTCTGTAGGGCTCGTCGAAACAGAATCGGGCGCACGCACCAATCCCTCTGTGGAGGTGGGACGGGTTAATGCCCTTCACCATCTTGAGAGCCATGGCGTGCCCCCTGAATCCTTCGCGATCTGGCCATTGTCCCTGTTCCTGGTTTATGAGGGATATGTTTATAGCCATCTCAATGATGGTGAGGTGTATAGGTAAGTGCATCTTAGAGCCTCTGTTATACTAAGGCAAGCTCGTCTCTGGTATCTGTTCAGGATGTTACGGTGGCTGGCCTTCTCAATGCCGTGCCACTGACTTAAAGGTGAGGATAGGCTCACCACCACAGTATACAGCCAGTGTATAATGTGGGGTTTGAAGTCTCACCCCTTGCCGAGCTCCTTCTGTGTAAAACCTTATTCGCTTGAGCTTCGATGTGTTTCTTCCACAGTAGAAAAATGATAATAGTCTTCAGAAACCGTGTTTATCCAGTGCTGGATATAAATCTCCCCTAAAACTTTCGAATTCTTCCTATTCTGAGCCAGATGTTGATCGTTCCCGCTACTATCTTCACGTCTCGTCGTCTAGTATTCGTTTAGGTGGCCTTTCTTTTATTGCCTTATTTGTTTTCTGCATGTCTCTGAATAATATATGTAGCTCATAGATTGGATTGTCCTCTTGTTGTACAACACGTATAACCCAACTTCACATCAACCAACTACATCCTCCACCATAGTCATATTCACATTTCGAATGTGGTTTCTCAGAGAAACTCGATGGATACTGTCGATAGGCCGTTGTGTTGTTCTTAAAAGGTTACCTGATCGAGCAGTGAGAGTCATCGTCTCCAGGGGTGAAGTTACGGCTGTGAATACGGTGTTCGATCCAGTAACATCGTTAATTCGGAGCAATCATTGGGTTACAACCTCCGACTTGGATACCTCTGAAGATGCCTACCGTTGTTGGAGGAGAAACGTTAGGTGAATGGAACCGCTAACGTTTCGTTTCAGAGTCACGGGGTGTGTTGCGTCTCACTTCGCAACATCTGGACAAAATAAATTCCTCATCCTTTTTCAACAAGAGCTGTCACCTTTCAAAAGGTTTTATGGATAAATTGATTTTAACCATAAGGGGATCGATTACTTGCAATATGTGTTCATTCTCGTTCTTCATTTTATAATTGAAAAGGTTCTCAACCCAAGAATTAAGTCAAGTTTTGGCAATTCCTCTGGTTTTTTGGGACAATAACCAGGTCCGGTAAACTTTCGTTAAGTTTCTCAGTATAAGCTCATCAAACTAAATAGTATATGGTGACATTTTTATTGCCGTACAAGATGAATGAAGGAACCCATGCCAAACATGTCCAATTCTCATTGGTCTGTAGATTCGAGAAATGGGTTGTAAATGGGTCAAAAATGACCAACCAGAGCACTTTGTTGGCATAGCGAGGCATTTTTCGATTGTGATACCCAATCAATTGTTGATCTTTCCCAATTTCACTCAGACGAAATGCACCTACCTTCTTGTCCAGCTTGTCTTTCAAAACGTATATTGAATTTACAAGCAATCAGTTAAGTAAAGAACCAGTAATTAGTAAATAGTCAGTTTTTGTAAATCGCCAAATACTTTGCTCCCTTGCTATACATTTTCATATAGGAGGTCGAGTTTATAATTGTATACAAATATATGTTTAATCGTTTCGTGCTTGTTTCTATGTCGAGGTAACAAGAAAAATACAGTTTGTTGTTTGTTGATAGTGCGTTCAAATTTCACCACTTCCTCATCCTCTTCGCAGTTGATCTCTAAGATAACAACTTATCGCAGTGATCATCAAGATTACCATCTGTTGAGACAACAGTCTCAATCATCGAGATCAACGAGGGTCACCAGCATCCTAGCAACGAGAAGCAGTGCAAGAAGACCATGAGATAGATATCGTGGTAAAACAATCAGGGTACAAAAATAAAAACAGAACAACCTTGGTGCACTAATCAAGGTACGAAACAGGGTGTACTAGGAAGTATTCGAACGAAAATAATGAAAACACTGAGCTCAAATAGTTTAGATTTCTTTTTGAATTAACTGGATTTTCATGACAATTCTGATTTTTCAGAGGATTTCGACGAAATTGTTCGAAATTTTTCTCTCAAAATCGGAAGCAGATACGAAAAAACTGCTCGAGAGCATAAAATTTTGTATAAAAACAACGCTTCTTATCATTTCTCAAACAAACAGTGGATCGCCAAAAATAAGTTCTGGAGGAGAATAGTGTTCCAGAAAAAAATATCACCCTGTAATTCTGCAATCGAAATTGGCATTCGACATGGTTAGAGCTCTACATTATGAAGCCGGACTCCCACTACTCGTGTATTTGGCAAATATTTGCCACTTGCCTATATTTGGCATGTAGTGGGAGTGGTTCACTCGGCCAATACTTGTCAATCTTGTCAAGGCGGACTCCCACTACTCGTATATTTGGCAAGTACGCAATTATTTGCGTACTTGGCAAGTAGATGAAGTTTCGAATTTGAATGACAGGATTGAGAAGTATTGGCCGAGTGAACCACTCCCACTACATGCCAAACATAGGCAAGTGGCAAATATTTGCCAAATACACGAGTAGTGGGAGTCCGGCTTCATTCAAATTCGGAACTTCGTCTACTTGCCAAGTACGCAAATAATTGCGTACTCGCCAAATATACGAGTAGTGGGAGTCCGCCTATTAAGGCGGACATAGGTTTGACATAGATATTAATCTATGTCAAACTTCAGTTGAAAATCTTGGGAAATACAGATTCTATTATAAATAAACTTGACTATTCCACTCATTCCATTTTTAGTGAGGAAGTTTCCTTAGCAACACTCGTTTCTCATCGATAAAACATTCACATCGGCGAAACCAACAAGTTGGTTTTTCAGCGAAAAAATTTTTGACGTTTCTCAAATTCATAGATAGCTTCGAGAATGAATACCATAGAGAAAACAAACAACGTTTAGTTGATCTATGATAAATACATATTTGTCAAATAGCGTAATACAAGCCCAATGTGACCATCTTCAGGCACATTTTCTCGTGAAATAGTCATGTCCAATACCACTCGAGATGAAATTCAAGCAGGTAAAATTTCTCTCTTGTAATATTCAAGTTTGTTGCTTCTCGGCAATTCCGCTCATGACATGTTTCCAAAATCACTTGCCTGACGGCTCGTGATTTTGATACAACTGTCATTTGCGAAATTGCCGAAAGCAACAAACTTTCATTTTACAATCGAGAAATTTTGCCGGCAAAATTTCATCTCTAGTGGTATTATAATATATGAAAAAACAATCCAAATTTAACATAATGTTTCTCGAAAACAGTACGTTGGTGGTCAAATGTTTAAAAGACTTTTTTCTTAAAATTATGCAAGGAATTTCCACTCTCTCCTTGGAACACCAATTCGGGAACACCATTCATACTCTGGAATCAGGTTCGTTCGATAATTTATGTTCAATATTAATATGATATTCAAAAACGGTTACTCACAATGCATTATTGACTGAACTATACCTCATAATCATCCATCTTCGAATTGAATAGAATAAAATACGTTTAAAAGAATTGTTTTATGAACTTTTCAAGGGGAGATTTCCGACGGGATTAAAAATGCATATTGCTTACCTAATCGTTAATTCCATTACGATATACCACATTTACGTTGATCTTCGATAATTATATTATGGGTAAAGTTATATCGCAAGCTATTCTATTATGTTCATTTAGACTCTAGTTTATTTCAATATTGATGATAGAGCAGTTCATCCTTACTTCGGCTTGACAATTGATGCCGATACCTAAAGCCAAGATTAAATTGTCCTGGAGAACTGTGAAATAGCTTTTTGTGTCTCATCTTAGAAAGTGAATATTTTATTTAAAGTATTCATCCTATTTCGGAAAACAGATGATTGAAAAAAATTCAACATGGTGAATATTAGATGTTCTTCCAATTATGTTTAGTCAGTTTCAATATAGAAATATCAAGTTTCAACCGAAGCCGAATTCGGAAAAATGGAAAATGAAATATGAGTTCCTTTTGCCCCCAAGAATCTACAATGGAATTATCTGAAGATTCGTATTTTCACCATTCTAACTCTAGAGTAGATTAATTAATGGTATGTTGTAATTGAAGTGATTCTGTTTGAATTATCTTTCCGAATTATCTGAAGTAAATAGATCAAGTTACCTGTGCCCTAACTGAAACTCATTACCTTTGAACTTAGTATCGGGGGTTTTTTAGAGTGTTTTGTTGGCATTGACGAATGATCATGGAAAGACTCACGCCGCACCGACGTTTAAAAATTTTTGAAATTTATTTAGAAAATCACTTTGTGAAATTTATGGTTTACATAATAGTCCATCGGAGCAGCTTATTAGTCGAACTATCGATAGATTCCACAATATTTCCTCTGTACGTACAGAAGGAAATGTCGCTGCTGTAAGTGATGGAGTTGAATGAATGAGAATCCAGATTTGTCTACTCGTCGAAGTTCACAACAAGTTGGACGCTGTGCATCCACCACATAGAAAATTTCGCGTGAAGATCTTGGTCTACACCCATACAAGATCCAACTGGTTCAAGAACTAGATCCACTTGATCATAACACAAGAAAGATTTGGCGATAGATAACATCATTTAGAGAAATGCTCCAATTGATTGGCCTCCAAGATTGTCTTCACTGCAACTGCGATAATTCTATTCATGAAGGTTCCAACAAGATTGCGCTTCACCTAACGCTGCAATCGTAACAATTGATTCATTGAAAGAAAGATTTGGCGATAACATCATTTAGAGAAATGCTCCAATTGATTGGCCTCCAAGATCGTGCGACGTAAATCCAATGGATTATTTTCTTTGAGGTTATGGAGTAATTGATTTATGCTGAGAACCCAGAAACAAAAGACGCTTTCGAAGCGTGTTACTTCTTAAATAAGGCCTGAATTACTCGAAAAAGTGGTCCAAAATTGGTCCGATCGAATGCGGTGCTTCAGAGATAGTCAGGTGGACATATGCCGGAAATTATTTTGAAAAAAATGAATGTCATGAAATCATCTTTCAAATAGGTAAAAAAATTGGCTTGAATCTTTATTTAACGTTCAATCACTCTGAAAAAACACCCGATATTTGAATAACAAGGTCTTCCGGAATCTACTAGAATATAATATAGGATGTCTCATCAATATTGAAAACATTGAGGTTAACACCGGTCATTGTACTGTCCTGCAAAATTTCATAAATATTATTCATTTCGTTTCAAAGATAATTTCCTCAGTTCCATACTTTATCCCAATCCACTATGGACGAAAGGTTGCGTAATTAAGAAGTTGTATTTCTTAAAAGGCTGTCCGAATCCCATTATTCGTATCAGTTGATTAAGGACGTGACTCGTAAACTTAATATATTTCAATGAGAAAAAATTCGGAAAACTCCTGGAAAATACCTTATCTCTGGATTTTGAGTCATCAGAAGAACAAATGGAGAAAACGATGAAAACATTATTCCCCCTTTGATAGTGCGTGTGAATCCAATTACGTATTCACAAATATGGCAGGTAAGAACAAGAGGTCAGCTCTTATGGAAACTTGAGCAAATTCACCGGAACTTCTCATCGAATACACCCGCTATATTTCTCAATCAAAACAGCCTTCAGTTAGTAATTCTGAAATATCACAATCATTACGCTCCCAAACTTCAGGAGGATTAACTGTGAAGTCTTAACAGTAACTTCTCCTCTTTTGTCCATCTCTCTCATTTCTATTCCCCTCACCCCATCTCTTCGCAATAACAAACTGGACATTACGAATCTAATTATCATCTTTGCTCATGCGTAGCAACCAAAACGTAGATAGGGTTTAACTCATGGGGGATAGAACTGTGGACCGGTAGGGGTAAGTCTACGTTGGTTGTGGAGAGTCGAGACTCACTTGTTATGCACTGCCAGTAGCCTACTTGATTTCGAACAGCGACATAGAGATTGCGCTGCGAAACACCGTCACCGCATGCAACTTGCCGCGTCAATTCAAACTTTGTTCTCCCGATCGTTTTCTATGTTCAACCTCGAATATCACCCCTAGACTAGACTACTATCCAATCCCTTGATGTGACAATCTAACACGTGCTCGCAGTGACAGTCGATTATAAACAATTGAAGCGGACCTTCGCTTTCGCGGGTGCTTTTCCTCCGATACGACTGCTTAATTATTTATTATTGTGAAGGAATTCAGTAATTTATGGTTAAATGGACTTATAAACAGTTCAATAAGCAGCCACTTGATTGAATAAGTAGCCAACTTTGATAGCCGTGACGTAAAGACGATCACGACGGCTTCCTATTTTCCAGATATTTATCGTTCGAGCTCGAGTGTCACTACTTCTGGTATGTCTCTCATTTATATTTGCATGAAAGGAATTTCATTGATATAAGTGCATGTTTCATATTCTTGCTGTGAGTATCAAGGATTTCTCTATTCACTCAAAACTCTCACTGGTTTTAGATAGATCTTCACTGACATTCAGACCTATATTGCAAGAGTTACTGAAAAACAAAAAAATCAAATTGCTGATATTTCCCAGGAAATGATTATAATTCTTACAACGGATTGAATAATTGCATCGGACGTTAGCAAAATTTGTGCGTGAAGTTGCGGAAGAATCGAAGAAGATGGTCGAAGTTAACAACAATTGTTACTTTTTAGGATAAGAACTAGTTGAAAAGTAGTCAACTCAACAATTTGATATTTTTTTGCTATTCCATTCGAGGAGACCGAATGATCGTGGTCTTTTGTGCTGTGGAGAAATTGAAGTGGATTTTTTTTAAAGTAGCACTCAGCTTATACCATACGGTTTTCTGCTGTTTTGAAGTAAACAACTGTAAAGATATAAGAATTTCTTCCCTATATAGAGGACATGCAGGTTATATTCCGTCAGAGATAATTGAACTAATATTAATTCGCCCCATACTTTCTTCATAATCTCTTATTCCGTATCCATTCAGAAACCTCTAGCTGAGAGCTAAAAGGATGATCAACCTTCAGAAGTGTTTCTAGCAGGTTAATTTATAGAAATAGTATGCATCGAAAACATGTATAATCACGGGAAACATTTGGCTATCAAGAGCCGTACAGCAGTTTAAATTAGAATGATGGTTTGAACTGTTGATATGGAAGATCTTACGGCCCTTAGACCATTATGATTCATCGACAGTATTCTGTAGTGAATGATCGATAAAAAATTCCCAATATTTCTGCAATAACATCATCATCATCATAGACGATTTCTTCAACAGCTGCCGTCAATTTTTTCAATATCTGCATACAAGATAGATCTACTAACGAGATGAATGAATGAGGGCCGAGATGAGAGCTCAAATGCTTGCTTTTAGTGCCCCATTATTATACAGGGTGTTTCGTGTTTCTAACCTCATGCGAAAAATTTCAGGAGGTGATTGCTCGTATGGAATTGAGATGGGTCATTCTCAGCCCACCCCTTTCCGAGATCACCCTTAAAAGGTGTTGACTGAAATTGAGTTTCTATCCAGCTATTCGCCAAGGAAAAAAAAATCAGAATAAAAAATTGTTTTGAGTAGAACAAGAATTTCAAGTTATAATTTTATTTTATGAAACTTCATCTTGTTTTGATATGGAATGAAGTGAGAGTTGCTAATTTCATCCCTGTAATGTAGTAGGTATATTGAAAAAATATCCGTGATCAGTCCTTTGCGAGTGCACCAAAATTACAGAATTTCAAAATTTCATCTTCACTGACATTTTAGAAAAAAAAATTATTCACCACTTTGGGTTGAGGAAATCTATATCTAGAAAAGATTTGTATTTTTGTGTGTTTGATACGAATAGGCTCAAAAACTACTGGACTGATTTCAGAAAGTCTTTCACCCTTAGAAAGCTACATTTACACTGGCTATACTTTTCACCCGAAAAAATAAAGGATACCTACTATAACTTCAATAATTACAAAAAAAAAAATCAGCCATGATCAGCTATTTTCTCGTGAATACAATGTACCTATGACAGAAATGTACCTCTTAAATAGTTATACAAAAAAGTCCGCTATAGCATATATCTATTTCTCAAGATAGACTTGCTATTACCTGTTATTTATGCACTATTTGGGAGTGTGTTCTTATGAATTGGTTAGTGATCCTCATCCAACCTTATACGTTATTTATCCCCAGTATTCAATTTAGAACGAAATTCCCCCTCACATCATACAAATACAACGAGTACTTCAAAAGATATGGCAGGTTGAAGTGTTGAAGATGAAACCGCGCCGCGTGAAACAAATTTCTACCCGGGCGAAGCTGGGACAGCCTGCTTGTATTGTTATAAAAAAGACCCATCTCAATTGCATACGAGCAATGACCTCCAGAAATTTTTCGCATGAATTTAGAAACATTTTAGAAGCATGTATTTTGGTAATTTTCCCGGATCTGTCTGATTGCTAGAGAAATTTCGAGCTGGGATTGATCGAAGTTGACAGCACCTGGAATGTGACAACCAGAGTAAGCAATATTCTGAAACGGCTATCGTGCCATAAAATATAGATTTTTTAGATCCAATCATATTTATCGGCACATTAACTCTAAAATACACAAAGAAAGAAGTATTCATCTCATCTTATAGGTAGATTCTCATTCGAAACTCCAATGAAGAAACATTTCGACAGCTGTCAAAAATATTCAACAAACCAATCAGTGGCGGTTTTATTCATCTTCTGAGGGGGGGCGAAGTGAAAAAATAAAAAAGCAACAGTTCGTGCGGATTTTTTTCGAGGGGGCGACAATGATAATGCTCAAACAAAAATGCTGAATAAGGTGAATAAAAATATACAGGGTGTTTCACCATAAACTGGACAAACATATATAGCCGTGTAGACGACACCGAGGAAGTCATTTTTGCCTCATGACATATAACCCGTTTTCGACGCATAAGCGAGATACAGGGTGTTTAATGTCAACTTTGAGCAATATTCTGATAACTGTGGTGAGTTATGCGTGACATTTGAAATAACGGTTACTGGTCACATCTTAGTATTTTTTAGGGCTCAATTCAATTGTGGTGTATAAAATTCTGAAAAAAAAATTCCAAAATGGCGGAAAGCCTGCAAAGTTTGAATTTTTTTTCTCGGTTGCTAATTTGAAAAGCACTATTTCCACGTACTAGATTTTCTAAGATTTTCCGTGAAAAAATTTTTTCAAAATTCGAACTCAACTTTTTTTTACACGTCTTCAGTGAAAAAACAATTTCGGCCGAAATTGTTGAAATTTTTCATGGTTGAACTATTTTTCATTCTGAATACTGAGGTGAAAACAGAATGAAATAATATCCATTGGTTTTCTTTTTGTAGCCTTCCAAAGATTACGCTCGGAGAACTTTCATAATTTTTATTCAACATGACAAATTTCAAGAATTTCGGCCGAAATTTTTTTTTCACTGAAGACATGTAAAAAAAAGTTGAGTTCGAATTTTGGAAAAATTTTTTCACGGAAAATCTCAGAAGATCTAGTACGTTGAAATAGTGCTTTCCAAATTGGCAACCGAGAAAAAAAATTCCAACTTTGCAGGCTTTGCGCCATTCTGAAATTTTTTTCTTTAGAATTCTACACCACAATTGAATTGAGCCCTAAAAAATACTAAGATGTGACCAGAAACCGTTATTTCAAATGTCACGCATAACTCACAACAGTTATCAGATTATTGCTCAAAGTTGACATTAAACACCCTGTATCTCGTTTATGCGTCGAAAACGGGGTATATGTCATAAGGCAAAAATGACTTCCTCGGTGTCATCTACACGGCTATATATGTTTGTCCTTTCAGGAAATTGAGCGATCTGAACAAAATTTTGAACTTTATTCGTAACCCAAATGCAAAATTTCACCAATATCGAATCTGAAGTTCGGGAAAGCTGGTCGAATTCTGACCATCAACAAACCCAACCGCGAGTCTCTAGGTTAATCCGTTCCAGAATTTGCTGTGTTCACGGACGAACGGACATAATTTAATTGGACCATGAGGCTAAAAATTGGAGAAATATATCGTGTTTAAATGACACATCTTTCGTTTAAGTAGAACGAGCGCTCAAAAATACAAAGTGTCGATTCGAATTGAATCGGTTTAACTATTTCATCCCTATAATTATAAAAGAGGTGATGAAAAAATCCTACCAAGAACCAAATAATGTTCAGCAACCAAATTTTTATCCATTCCTGGCAAAAAGAGTTAGGCTTGCCCTCGGGGTTGCCATTAAAAAAACTACTCCTAATTCTACCTGAAAAGTTGCACAATGCCAAATGGAAACTGATGTGTTCGAGCATTTTTTTACAGAATAGAAATTGACGAATATTTGAACTTTCCGCATTTCTTTTCATCTACTCTGTATATCTACGAAAAAAGATATATTTCTGTGAAATTTATGAAACATTCCAGAAATGAGAGCAAACATCGATTTACTTGAATACAGTATCCTTGATACAAAACTACCCCATCAGAATAAAGTCGTTTTCACATGCACACGAATAGTTACGTACATGTATGTAACTGAAATCCATACATTTATCGGTCACTCATTGAAAACTCATTCTCATCAGAAAATTCAAATTGGATTAGTATTATAACGCTAACAAGGAGTTATTTATTGATTCATTGAACTAACTGTGCCAAGGGGAGAAACAATAAAGTTTCAAATTCCAAACCAATTCAGATAATGAGTAACGAAATGGATCATTATTGAAATTCACTGGAACGACTACGTTGTTTTTTCAAGAAACTCATCTATGTATTTTGAGAGTTTGAAGTTATTCATCATTCGTTTCATTATGAATTCATATCTATTCAGATCGTGATTAGTGGGCAGGAGCTCGCAACTACGCATTTTCTTCATTGTTTCGTTCAACCAATTTTATCAAATGGTAGCAGTTGAGTTTCAGATGTCAGTGAGCTTTTCTGGATTTCGAAAGGTTCAGATGTAGATGAGGCTACTTCTAGCGCAATAGGGATAATTATATTCATTTTCAATTAATTGATAATCACAAATAGGTACTAATTCCACATGCCTCATTCAGACTTTTATCATAATTTTTAGCTGAAACTCTGCAGATTTCATCTTGAATGAGCCCAAGCACTCAGACCTCCTGCTGGTATTTAAAGACAGATAATAGAACTCGTCAAAATGAGTCATTTTACTAAAAATTCATGTTTCGAAAATGCCGCACGTTCATTCAAAAAACGAACTTGTTCCCATGTTTTTGATTTATGGTGAATCAAAACAAAATGCCAGTTCAGCGTATAAGTTGTACAGGGTGGGCAAAATTGGTGCTACATGAACTAAAACATATGATACATTTCTGAAACGGAAAAAAAAATGGCGATTCTTTCTGAGTCATTTCAAACTACTGTTTCCATGAGAAAAAACACAACTTTATTTTATAACCCAGCAAATAAACCTCTTGGAAAAAATCAGAGTACGCCACTGGATTGCTATCAGAAAAGTGCCTGTATAATGTTTTTATTTCAACATCCAAGCATAAAGAGAAACGGAGATAATGACCAAAGTTGAAATCGCCCAAATTTCAATTTTGGCTTATAACTCGGAAACGAAAGAAGAAAGAGGAATGCAATCGATGGCATTATCAGTTTCTCGAAAAAAGAAGATTATAAGGTGTCATTCATTTTTCTGTATCTCCTCGAGTTAAAAAGTTTTCGTAAATGTAGCACCAATTTTGCCCACCCTGTACAGAACAAGATTTCCGCTAAGAAATCACCCAGTTTTGCGGATGTTCATAAACTTGGTGCGGAGATGTAGAGAGATGCAGGCCAGAAAAATATTGAGGTATTGATATCCCTAAAATTTTTTAAATTCAACATTTCATATAAGGAGTTTCTGGTGAAATGACTCATTTTTATGAGGGAAAAGAACTAGCAGAGATCTAATTTCCGAAATATACCTCAGATGTCGCCACCACAAGAAGACAATGACAGACTAGTTTCTCGCTTATTAGCCTTCATCAGTGCCACATAGACCTTCCTGCGGTAGCAGACAATTGAAACGGCAGAGCTTATATTACGCCCTAGCAGGAACACTTGAGTATAGTTTATGTTCAGTGTTCCACCTAGCGGGTAAATGTCTAAGCTTCATCCATAGGTCCTTTCAAAAACTAGATCTCTACGTACATTGAGTTTCCCAGCCTAGCGGTTTCAATTTGTATGATTTACTCCTTCATTGCCTCTTTCAAGTCATGAATGAAGACCTCAAGAATGAGGTCTTCAAACATCGCCCTACGACCCTTGATGACTTCAAAGAGGCAAACAAAGAGGAAATCATACCAATTGAACCCGCTATACTGAAGAGAGTAATGAAAAACCGAGTGAAAAACTTCCGATCGCCGAGGCCATCATTACATATTTTCAAGACACAACCGAAAAAATAAAAAAATGATTATGTGGGCTTTCAAAATGAAAAAGAATTCTCCCAATATCTTTTTACTATTTTTTCAACATCTCCGTCAAATGTGCCGCACCATGTTTTCCTACTCTTCTCATACTGAGTATCAGTGGCGTAGATTCTTAGATTGTTAGAATTTCGAATTTTCAGGTTTCGATATTGAGAGGAGAATTATTTGGTTCTCAATCTTAAAATTTAACATTTTTACAAGTTTTTATTTAGTTTCACCTTTTCCGGTGTCTGTCTGTCAAAATGGCGGCTCCGAAATGGCGGATGAGGTTTGTAGTTATCTTCCGATTCTATTCAAAATTGGTATCTGGGTGTTTTCTGGGTCGGAAACAACGATTCTCCAAAATTGAGGAATTCAAGATGGCGGCTACAAAATGGCAGATGAGTATTGTTATTATAAAAGCTCGTCTTTGAAAATATTATTTTATAAAAGCTTGTTATTACCTCAGTACCGATATTGTATTAGTTTACCATAACAAGATGATCTCGTAATTTTATTTCCATTCTTCAATACCGATAACACTACGCCAGCGCCCCTTTCGAAGTTAGATTCTGCAAGGTTGCCACGGTAGTATTTGATGATATTGCTATCCTATGCGCTGAGTACTGTCGATTTGAATCATTGTCCTACACCAAAATTTCAGGAATTATCGACCGATCGAGCACTACTTACTCAACCTGTATATCTGCAGAAAATATGATCTTACAGAAACCCACCTAGCAAGTTATACTCTCCATTGGAAGCTTCATCAGTTTTGTTATCAAAATGAACTCACACATATTTATTGATTATTCACGAGATACGATTGTTATCAAAAATTACACAGGGGAAATCGGCTGGAAACGGTGTCGAAGATGAATCTTCTCAAAAGATTTGCCGCTCATACATACATCTCTGGTTCAAATTCAATCATATTAATAAATTGTCCTGAACTCATTATAAAAAAATCATTAGGCGGCGAAATCCGCCTCAATTACCGAAATTTTCTGTTGAAACTAATTACACACGGTTCTCAGCAATTTGTCGAGTTACGAATAATTAGCTTACTTTATGTAATATAATTAGTTTTCGGAATTGAATTACACATTTCCTAAACTTTCCTCGTCATTCCGATTTCTAAACGTGCACATTGGTCCGAGAAGATTTGCTTCTTACTAATGAAGATTTATTAAATAATTTCGTTGATTAATGATTTCGATAATAACATAATTCTATAGACAACGGATCTGGCACCTCTGAGGTCCATAAAAATTCGATTAGAGATAGATAATTTACGGAATTTGGGAGGTGATTATTCTGTAATTCGTTTCATGTTTCACAATTTCAATTTTTTCACGAAGAGACCATTGTATTCAAGTTTCGAATTGTAATCGCGTCATATTGTTGAGCAGGCCGATTTTGTACTGAATAATTTGATAATTATCAAGAAGAATAGATAGACAGACGAAATACCTTGGTATTTGCATCATCTGATTAATTACATTATCCCGAGTTTAGCTTGCCAACATCAATAATTTTGATGAGCTGAGGATACAGAAGCCACCGTTATCTGAACTTTAAAGTTAACGAAAATTGGAACCACAGGATCATTCAATGAAGCTAATGCGCAGTTTCGACATTATCCATAGTTCTCAATTGACATAGATAACTAATTTTATTCCTAAGTAACCATATCGTAACGTTTAAATTTTAATCCTGATAGACACGCCATATAATGTTTGACTGTCCATAAAACATACGATGGATCGACAGAACTACCAGAACAGTTTATTGGAAATGTTGAGTAGCACTGACCAAGTCCGTAATCTTGGCTTGCTATATGCACAAACAAATATAACTTATTGATCGTGTAAATAATGTACCTTGTGTCAATGGTCAAGTTTTCGAGACACATTAATTTTAAATAAATAAATAAATAAATAAATGATAAAAGTAATGTTTGAAATGTACAAGGTTTTCTACTGATTCCATTCGTCAAAATGGCAAGGAATAGAAATAAACGTTTGAGATTTCGGAGTTGGCAATACTAGTGTATATTGCCAAGTTTTGTTTTTTGAATATGTAGCTCTCTATTTCATTATAATTGATTGCTTATAAACCTCTTGAGTTGTTCGAACGTGAATATTTGAAATTTTCGCCAGTAAATTTTTTTCAACTTAAAATTACGAGGACAAATCTGATAATGGAGCTCTGTCGGAACATGGAAAGTTAAGAAGGTTTTCCTTGGGAACATTTGGTGAGAAATAAGAATATTATTCTTGAAATCAAGACATTCCTTCGGCAGTCAAAGAAGTTTATATTTAATTTCAATTTCCATTTAATATACACACAACCAAACTTATATGAAATCACCCACTATTAAGATGAAATATTATTTTGATATCTTTTTCGTTAGAAGCAAATAAAAAGTGCATGTGTTTACTCACAAAAACAGTTAGGTTCATAAGCACTTGAAAAGATTTGGCTTTGCAGTGTCGATTTTACCATTTCGTTCGAACTTCGCAGTGAATTTAAATTTTGTTTTTTTGCGAAGTTTTAAAAAAAATGCCTTATGTGGGGTTATCGGAAGTCCAGAGAGGAAGAATTATTACTATGGCAGAACAAGGTATGTCACAAAGACAGATTGCAAGAACGGTGGGGGTTACACAAGGGGTTGTTTCAAAAACTTATGCAAGGTTTCTGCAGTTAGGAACCCTAAAGAATAGGCCGAGAAGAAGTCGTGGAAGAGTAACTACAGAAAGGCAGGATCGCTTTTTAGCCCAAACAGCAAGAAGAAATCCCGCAGTATCTCATTCAGAGCTTCAAAGGCAATTTTTGCAAGCTACAGGTGTTATTGTTTCTGTCGAAACTATCAGAAAAAGACTTCGCGCTCGGGAATTATTCAAGAGAAGAGCGTTAAGAGTTCTAGACTTATTAAGGCAAAATAAAGTTGGCCGTTTTAATTGGTGTTTAGAGCATGAAAATTGGACTATTGAAGATTGGAAAAATGTCTTATTTTCGGATGAGACCAGAATTGGCCTACGATCAGACGACCGGCGTGTTCGCATTTTAAGAGGTAGAGGGAGGCAAGCTAGGCTCCAAGCTGCAAGACCGATCCCTAAATACAAAGGAGGTACTGTAATGTTTTGGGGCGGAATTATGTTTGGTGAAAAAACTCCTTTAATTCCCATTAGACAATCTCTGACAGGGCCTTGGTATGTTGATCTAGTGCTACAACCTGTAGTGAGGCTCTGGCGAGGTGCTTTTGGAGATTATTTCCTATTAATGCAGGATAATGCACCTCCACATACCAGCAGAGTTGCAAAAAATTTTTTCGAAACAGAAGGTGTGACTGTTTTAGAGTGGCCTTCTTGTTCACCGGACCTTAATCCTATCGAGCACTTGTGGGATAGGATCATAAGAAAAATTAGAGCTCGTTAAAATAATCCTGGTAACGCAGAGCAACTTATACAAGCGGCTTTAGGGGAATGGGCAAATGTTACAGAAGAAGAAATTTACAACTTAATAGAAAGCATGCCTCGTCGAATTCAAGCTTGTATCAATGCCAGGGGTGGTAATACTGATTATTGATTTGTTAAAATCGTTTTATTTGTTGTTCAATGCTCGGTTACATAAAAATTATTTTTAGAGAAATTCACACTTTTAATTTTCTGTTCTATTATAAAAATAATCTTTTAATAATTTATATTATTTTTGTAATAAACTTGTTTTGGGAAAACTGCTCTTCAATTTTCAGCGACTTTTTTTTAATTGAAATTCGTTTTTTCCAAATAACAGGGTGATTCCATATAAGTTTGGTTGTGTGTATTCTGCCTAAAAACCCTAGGTGTTAGTCCTGTCAAGTTCAATCCCGAGGCTAGGAAACAATTTTCATAGTCTGACGGTAGCGGGCCACCATTCCACTGTCGAAAATGAACAGTGCTGTGCGATGGAGTTAGGGCACACTAACGAAACCTACACAGAACGCAACTGATTCCGCGAGAGAACTAGATGTATAATCATATTAAAAAAAAATCAAAAGTTTCAGGGTTCTTCAGGATTTTATTTGAATTAGTCGAAAATATTTTTTGGAGGAATGGCCCCTTGCAATGAATGGCATTCAATCGGTTTTTGTATTATGGAAGGCGCCTCATCCTATTCACCAAGAAAGATTCATCAGAAATTAACTGAATTATTTAAAGACCGTTTATGACGCAATTAGGGTCCATTTATTTGGCTGCCTTGATCTCCAGATGTTACCTCACTAGACTTCTATTTATGCGGTTCACCGGAGGAGAATGCTCAACCGAACGTGCCTTATAAAGAACAGAAAACATTTGCAATTCAAAATATTTCATAGCTCAGATCCCGCCGAAATACGAAAGGCAACTGAGATCGAATTTTGAAATGTCTCGAACACAATGGAGGAAACACGAAACACCCATTGAACATTTATTCTGAATTGGACGCATATAAGTGATCAGAGGAACATCAAACTTATCAACTGCAATAAGTGTTTTTCAGAATATTATTCTCAAAAAGGTAAGAATTTAATCAATGTCGCCAAGTAAATGATGACGAGTTTCAATCTCAATACTTAGGATGCGTTCAGAAACTCAACGACTCCATACACGTCACACATCACTTCAAACGATATATTTCACACCAAAACGAACGCCAAACAGAAGTTGTGTATCTTTTTCTTTAATATAATCGCAAAACTTCAAACACATGTGTGCACAAAATTTAATATTTTGGAGGGGGTGAATTGGTTACTAGCACTCTTAGGGGTGTTCGTTCACCCACGAATTTGCAATCAAATCTCACCCTCGAAAGAAAAATTGACCCGCCTAGACATTTTCAGGGATAACTAATACTTACTTTATGAAATATCCGACTGGACTGTTTCACGTGTGCCACCTTTTATGTAGGCTTCCTTCTTCACAAATGGAATGTTAAAATTGATTTCAGCAACTTGAAAGCAATGGAGCAGTCTCCATAGTCGAATTTTCCAACATAATTCTGAGTCGAGATCGTCCAATCCATCCACTTCGTAAAATTGTCGCATGAAAAAACAATAGACCAAATACAAATTCAATTAAAATGTTTCCTAGCGTCAAGCAATTTCCCGAAATTAAAGCTATTGAATTTAAGCTTTCAGAAATGAAAAAGTTCGGTGAAAGTTTTGAAATAAAAGTCATGTTGAATAAAGTTGGTGCGACATAAAAAGCGAGGGTTCCACCACTGAGGAATAGTAACAGATGACCGAGAACAGCGTTTTCGTCTTTAGAACGAACAAACAGAAATGGGTCAAGATACGGGTCGTGAAAAAACTGGAAAGGAAAATGTTGTTGACATCTAAGGATGGAGAAATTGAAAATGGGATGAGTTAATGAAATGATGATTAGATTATTGACCGAAAATTTATGTATCTATCTATCTTAGTTTTCGAATGCATAAGGGGAAAATTGAAATACAGGCTGTCTGCATAGACTGATCCAATAGGAGTAATAACACATCGAGGCAACATATTCTAATTGTCAAGGCTCCGTCGTTTCCATTAAAGGAACAGTGTATTTCAAGAGAGTTTTTACCAAAACGTCTAAACTCGCCTATTGCTTTTGTTCCTAGGAACAAGAGCGTTATCATTTTGACCAAATGTATAATTTTTTTCATTCTGAGCACAAAATGGTTCTAAACGATTGAATTAACTGAAGTCTTGAAATTGTCAAAAAAGTTTTCTCTCGTGAATAGGCAGAATCGACGTAATGGTTTCGTAGTTATTGATTTCTGAAAGTGAGGCGGACTCAGTATCAGAATATTTGACCACTCTGGAAACGAATTCGAACATGTGTGCAAAAGTTCCGAACTTCAAGTTAGTGATTTCAGTATCATTCTTAGTTGATTTTTTTTATAAAACACATAATTGCTGCTTATTTATTTTTATTCATATAGTTCTGTGGGGTACGGAATCCAAATCACCCTCCAATAATTCGTCAATCGATATACATTCATTTAATTCAAATGCCCTGAATTCAAATGTAGATGATGAAATCTGAAACAATTATCCTAAGGAAATATTTCTAAGGGGTTAATGAAAGCGAATGCGATGTCATGTTCTAATTAGTTAGTAATTCACATCATTTAATTCACCATAATTGTTCAAATTATTTCCTCTCAAATGCATAACACCATCGAATTTCAGCCGTAATTTCGAAAATATTCTAATCAATTCTGGTTTAGCGTTTTCGGTAATAATAATTGCGTATTTGACCAATGTGAAAGATGCCGAAAACTCATCATCATCAGTGTATAACAAAAAAATTAATGACAATTATACCGACTTGATTTCAATTATTTCGTGACCCAAAAATAATACATCATCTAGTTCTCTGCAATTGAACAAATCAGTATGAGTTAACTGTGAAATAGAGTGAATATTCCCCCTCAATCATTTCAACTCATTGACACTATGTACCCAAATGGCTGTATTCGAAGTACTGGTGAAGGATGAAATATAATAAAAGGTTATATTGATCTGAATATTTCGTGATGTTCGCGGTTGATTATAGACGTATGTACTTACACATGAATATTAATTGATATTAATGAATGGGTTCATTCCATTCAATCTTTCATGAACTTAGATCTCCACAGAGTAAGTTTAATTGGAGAACAAAGCCGAGGTTTTTGAAACTGGAATTATTGCTTTAAATAGTAAGATACTCTTCTTCGACTGCTTCATCAGTCGTTCAGACATTCATTTCTGCCATTTCCATTGTATGGCAAAACGAAAACTATGAATGAAAATGGTAGAAGAGTATGTAAGTCGAAAATTATTCTTCCTGGAGAAATCTCTTGGCTTACTCAATTGTTCGATGCTTTACCAGTTTAGTCGCCAGTTCAAGTAAGATTTTCGCAGAATGATTTTTTTAATCACTTGGATATAAAATTACATTGAATGGTGAACCAAATTGGACATTTTAGAATGGGAAGTCTTATTATGTACTAGACAGAAAACTGCTGTCGCTGTCTGGGGGTAAATTTTCACGCATCACTCATTGGCGAGAGGCGCATGTCGATATCTGTCACCGTTACATAGCAATCGGTTGTTTTTCGAAAATTTGCGAAAATGTTGCAGCTTTTCTCGTAGACATTAATGGAGTTGATTCAATGTTTTGCCAGCCGATATCATCGGCTTATATCTTTTTCGTCAAAACTCAAGGGTCTACTTAATTGATAAATAATTTCGATATTTCAATGTACAAAGTAATTATGTATATTCGATTGCGTGATTTGGCAGCGGGTGGATAGCAAAATAGTGGAATGATTTATATCCGGAAACATAATACGATCAGTTTTTCAAAAAGCAACAAAAATTCTACCAGAATCAGTCGTTAAAATTCTGTTTCTAATCACCACCGCTGAAAAAACTAACCCCAAATATTTGTTTCAAATGGCACCCTTATATTTTCCTCACTCTAAACGATTCTCCAGTAAAAGAAGAAATATGTTAAAACAATTTTTTATCATTTTACGTAATTTCAACCCTTAAAAAAATAATTATAATTTCCGGCACATCCACCATTTTTCTTAGTCCATTATCTATGTCTATGTTCCATGCTCTTTAATTATTCTATACCTGAAGGTTGCCACCGAAAACATTGCCAGTTTTCAAAATGAAATAAGTTGTCAATAGACATAGCAAATGGACTGAGCAAAAATGATGAATGTACCGGAAATTATAATTATTTTTTTAATGGTTCAATTCACGTAAAATGTTTCAACATATGTATTTCTTCTTTTACTGGGGAATCTTAAAGAGTGAGAAAAATGTAAGGTTGCCATTTGAAAAAAATATCTGGGGGTAGTCTTTTCAGGGGTGGTAATTAAAAACAGAATTTTAACGACTGATTCTGGTAGAATTTTTGATTTCATTTAGAAAACTTTTTGTTTGAATTTTCTACCTTGTCTGAGAGCCGAAATATTGGCGGTTTGGAACATCTTGGGACACCCTGTATATAGAGAAAGCACTGATAACTCTAGTAGGTATTATATACAACAGCTTGATCATTAGGATAAATTTACCCCTCCGATAGAAAGACGAGTTGAAACATGTTATTTATTTATTTGTTTCATTAGTATTTTAACTTGCTGTTTTATGACTTTTTCCATTTTGTAGATTTGTATCTTGTTTTCCATACTTGTGTATTCGTTTATTTTTACTGGATAATAATGTCTATGATATAGGACCGACAGTGTGTTTATATATTTATTCGGTAAATAAATCGTTCTTCTCTTTGATGATCTCGTCATAAATGCATAGAATACCTCTGGTATCGGCACTGATTAAATTTTGTTGAAGACTTTCTTGTCGATCTAAAATCTCTGATTGGGTCCTACTTTCCATTTCTCCCGAAAGAGGTCGCGTTATTTTCCATTACCGCAATAGCACCATGACCAAATATTGCGGATTATTCCGGAAGAAGGACCCGATCGGCAATCTAGAGTGCCCTTTTGATCTATTTATTATTATTATTATTTGTATAAATATTATTCATAGTTGTTTCATATAGTTTGAAGGTCAAATACCTATAATCGCTCAATACATTATTCCAGTTTAGTAGATTCAAGAAATTATTTATCACAAATGTAGCTATTGTCAAAATATATGGAGATTAAAATTAAACTCAATATGACGAGTTTCATTTCTCAACGAGTATGGATCTGCTGCATCAGGAAAAAATGCGAACAAAAATTGAGATCAAGTAAATAATTCAGGTTTTTAGCGATACTCAAATAATCAATCACAAATTCATTGAAATATCACTATTCTCAGCAACATATTCAATTCAGCAGAGTGAAGTCTAAAACCAAGTACCCCAATTCGGAAATCCAAACAATCTTCCCATTTAAATACATTCATCCGGACTTCTTGTCGTCTTTTGATGACTCACAAACCCCTTGTTTGATCTTAAGGAAGATTGAATTAAAAAAAATTACAAAAACGTGTATACGAAGCCAACACAATATTACTTGATAATAATCCGTAATTCTTCATGATTTTTTAGTACCTACGTGTCCAAATCCTAGCAAATCTATTTTTGGAATTGTGTATCATTTCAATCACATTTTATTAATACTCAAAGTTCCTCGATAAAAAGGCGAAGACTCTTTGATTCTATTTCCAAAGTTAGTGTCGATAGAATTCTCGATCTATGAATTACAGACTTTATCTGTTCATTCCACATTGTTAAAGGATATAAAGGATATCGATCTATTCACGCCGTTTGCAATAACCGAACGGCTATCAGAGAAGATAGAGAGGATAGATCGAATTATCGAACGCTAACGGAGCAAGTGGGGAGAGTGGAGTGGACGGATATATGTAATAATCGAACGCAATTTGAGTTTTGACTGTCATGCTTGAACACTGTGCTTAAAAATAAAGCGTGTAACAGAGTTAGCCGGGTTTTAGCGGAGATTCGAAATGCATATAAAAAAAATTTTGGTGATTGAATTATTCGAGCGAGACAATAAAGTTTCAATAGGAGCGCAAGTTTCCAGTGTTCAATAAAACAAAGTTTTCGGTAGCGAGCATTGAAATATTTATCGATTTAGAAAATATAAATTTGGGAATTATGTATGAAATATAATATCTTGTAAATTTGCGTAATTTTCAATGAAGTTATGGAAAATGGATGGTGGTATTTCATTGACACAACATCTTATTTCGGCTTTTATTGCTTCGATGGTTGCGATTATCTTCAGACCAAAATGCACACCATACAGTGACCCGCTGTGGATGTATTGCTTTCTGATGAAGCATTCGTGAGTCCCAACGAGACAGTTTCGCCTATTAATGCAGTCACCTTTGCAGTCATCCAGGTGAAAATGGGCCTCATCGCTGAAAATGATTTTGATTGCAAAATCAGCAGGTTGCTCATCAAGGATCCAATTCTTGAATTCTCTTCGCTGTTCATGGTCTACTGGCATGACTGTTGAGTCAGTTGGATTTTGTAGTCATGAAGCTGTAAATCTTTAGTGAGAATTCGTTGAAGAGTGCCTGTTGAAATTGTCCAATTCTTGTGCCCGATGGTGAATTGACGTCTCTGGCTTTTCTGTCACTCCCTCGGGAAATGCCGTGATGTTTTGTTCTGAACGACCTCTACGAGCTCGTATCGTGTGTTTCACATCACTACCCAAACCAAAGCTTGCGAATTTCTTGATTATTTTTTTTTCACAGTAGAAGAATTAAGCACATTATTTCGACCGAACAGTGACAATCAAAATTTCTCAATTTTGATAATAATTTTCGACGCTTTGTTCGACCACAGCCTTCTGTAGAGAAAGCCCGGAACACAATTTGACAACTGCGCTCAGATTCCAGACCGGAGGCCTACTAGTATTCGAATAAGTAGCACAGGATATATGATTTTCAAATGTATAACACTGTTTCATACGTTTTCAAAATCATTAAACGAATTTCCTTTGATGGGATACCTATGAAAAGACCACATAATGCCCTTCTTAGTCAATAAATCGAATAAATAATGTTTTGAAAAGTTCCAATAATCTTATTATCATGCAATAGTGTTTGAATGGAAGCTTGTTTTTATGTTTGTTATTCGATTTATCGTTCAGCAAGAACCACGAGAAGGTGTAGGGCCATCTCTTGCCATAAAAATGTTTGAATGAAATTGTTAAAATGATTTAACATTAGTGAGCTCGCTCACTTATGTTAGATAATGATAGAATTGAGATAGAAATAATAGAATGGATAGTTGGTATCCCAAGTTCATTCATCCATTTCTTTAAATAAACTCAAATAAAATTTCTATTCAGTTCACATAAAATAGATTTTTGATTAACGTTTTGTGAAAATTTTGAAAAAGTTTGTTGATCGTTAAAAATGCACTTGAACACATTAACACATATGTACGAAAATGAAATAAACAGAATCGGTGGCTATTGATAAACCATTTCTCTGAAGATTATCAAAATATACATCAAGTCGTCGAAATCCTTCATAATGTCGGAACTCAAAAAGTGTTCAATTTCATCGTTATTCCTATTGAAAATTGCATCTCTTCTTGCTTGAGGATCGTTTCTCTTATTGGAAGTAGACGTTGAAAGATATTTTAGTAAATTTGGAAAAATTTTCTGTTAGTTTGGGGTTTTTTAAAAGCAAAAGCTTAATTGTTCCATCCGGTTGTAAATGTTTATCCAATTCAATTATATCGCTTTCTTCAAAATGTTTTTGGCAAACTACATTATTCGCGGTGGAAATGAAATTTTTGCGACGGTTGGATTTCAGCCATAAAAGCTTCCGTTCTTCATTTTCGGGGAATCTAAAACAACTCACATAGCCATCGATTGCCGAAGAATAATTACTTTTACATGAAGGCACACAAAATTTCCTAACCATGATTGCAAATGAATTCTTCAATATTATGGTCTCGATGTTACTTTATTTACTCAACTCACCAGATTGCAAAGTAATCCAAAACAAAACAATAATCCAGACACTATCACAGCACAATATCACAAATCGAAAAACCCACTTTTCGCGAGTTTATCACGATATTACACATTAATATTATTGCACGTGGACTAAAACGGAAGCACTACGATGAACTGAAATTCAACAAGGGAAGCGAAGCGTTTCAAGTTCGGACCCCCTGCATCTTTGCCAAAATTCATGTTCCAGGCTTTCTATTAAGATCGGCTATGGTTCTACTGTCCAAGCTGTCAACTTCCGATCTGTCACGTCATAATCATGTCACATTATGACTGTCAAACATTGCGCGCAATTCAAATCTTGTGCTATTATTGAAACAACCTTTACTGAGCGTTAAGCTCTGTTGACATAAGCATAATTTGACTATCACGACGTAGCTAGCCTTCATAAATTGATAATGACTCCTGTAGTGTAGATTATTTGCATGCTCATGAGAAGGATTTACTCATTAATACTGCACCAACCTGCCTATTATTAAAAAAAAATGGTCAACCAGGGAACTCTGAGTTTTAGCCACGCTGAATATCCAGGTCGAACAACGAGACAAAATCTATACTCATAAATTCACCACTGACCCAGTAAGAACCGGAATAAAAGTGAAAAGTAACAGAGCGAAGATCCCACTAGAGCCAGACGCATCTCGTGCGACGCCAGGGACTTTCTCCAACGCGACCTTGACGCCGTCGGGACTCTTTCTGCAAGCAGCGGCGCCTGAGAGTAAAAGTCGCGGCAGTCGAGAACATGTGCTCCCGGAAGTGTCGTCACGTGGTGTCCTAGGTTAGGAAAATCAGTTTCCCGTGTAAACATTTGGCGATCGAGCGTTTCCGGAAAGGCATCATAGAATGAGCCGAACGAAAAAATTCTCAATGGGGAACGGGGTTGAGGTTACGAAGGAAAGGAGAGAAGAAAGTGAAGAACGCAGGTTCGGAGGGAGCTAAGTGAAATTGTTTTCATGTTTACCGAATGGAATTGGTAGAAATATGTTTCAGAACTTGATATAGCGCTTTATTCGAGTTGGGTCCGGAAGGTTTGCGTTTAATAGTGATTTAAATCGTCTCTCATTGTCTCATTATCTGTCAGTATCTTTGAATATTATCGTCATCGTCATAAATATAAAGGGGGTTATTCGAGGTTTACATTTTTGAGTTATCACTCTTTTCACTTATCATTTGATGAAACTCTTGAGTGAAAATATACCTCTATCTACCTTAAATATAGTAATAACGTTGAAAAAAATTGAATTGAACGACTCATTCGATGTACGGGCGATTCATTTTGGATATTCTCAAAATGATATTAGTCGAATACTCTCTAAGAGTATTCCTCTTATAGCGACAAGGATGAAAGACTTTCAGGACTCGGTATGCAAATGTGGTTTCTATCATTGATTGCCTAGAAATTCAGATAGAAAAGCCTTCTAATGCTGTCCACCAATCACTCACTTGGTCACAGTATAAAAAATTTCATACATTGAAATACTTGATTTCGTGTACGCCTGACGAGCTGAATAATTTCAGTGATGACAAAGGATTCAAAAACTTGTCACATTTGCTACAAATTGAAAAATGTTTACTCATACCTTCAGTTTCCAAGTCCTCCCCCTGCACCAAAGATGAAGTAAGACAATCGAAACAGATAGCAGCATTATGGATACATTGTGTAATAAACAGACTATGAGAGTTTCACATGTTACTTCCTCATGCTTGGGTTGACTATAACCTTATTCCTATAATAGATGAAGTAATTATAATAGCTTGTGGTTTGGTAAATTTGCAGGATGTATCAATAAAAAATAAATCAATTCTACTGTTTTATTGAGTTAATAACACAGTATTCCTTGTTGTAATCTACTTCTATAATACTAATTTCTTTACTTGTCTCATAATCCTTATGAGCATCACAAAACAGGGCTTTTGCTTTGTTGAAAAAATGCATCTGTAGTTGCACCTGTGCCATATACTTCGAAGTCACTTCACTTCTCTGATTTATGGACCGGCTCATGGCTTTCTTTGATGTTGGGCATTTTATTTCTATACTGTACATACTGCTCTCCCCATCTGGAGAAGCACCCATAATAGGATAGGCAGAATTCAATTGTTAACCAGATTTAAATATTTTAATTTTTTGTCTCTTCTGGACTTCTTTCAATACTTGACTCTCCAAGAATCTTCCCCTTTTCATGGCTTCTGTATCTCTCAGTTTACTGGCTCCCGAAATGGTTTCAGTTAAAGAGCCATTGAAAACATTACAGTGAGCAGCTTCAAAAGCTTTTGAGGCTGTGATTCGAGCATACCTGAGTTCATGCCACAGTGGACATTCGTTTTGTTCTAACGTTTCCAGTGCAGCTCTTTTGCATGCCTCTGCGGTCATAAAATTTCTACAGTGCTCAATAAAATCAGATGGGTTGGTAGCTCTACTCAAAATCATGAAATGATTAATCGAGAATTTTCCACATCATTTGGTTCTTTATAGAACATCATCAAATGATTATTCGTGTCACCGACATCCTTACAGTTATTTAGCACCACTGACAGAAAATTATCTGCATTAGGAGTGTTCAGCACGAGGTTATGGCTAGATGCACTGTGAATTTCCTTAGCTTCAATGAATTTTATGGTGGTGCCAACTGCAGACAACTTAGATTTTTTCCAATAGCACGCAATGCTAGTTCTTCGGTGTAGCCATGCCAAAAACGCAATAGCATGCTCCTAAAACAAACAAGTTGATTTTATAAATGATATAGGTAATAAAAAGCAACAAATAGCAGGAAATAGGACTAGGAAAAAAAATAGATGTTAATAGTTTTTTCACATTCGTGGCGACGTTTCGCAAAGGTGTCCCTCTGCTTCTTCCGGCCAAAAACATGTATCAACTTGACGAATTAAAAAGTAAAAAACCACAAACATTTGTCAGAAAGAATAGCATCAAGAAACACTATGAAAACTATAAAGCCACCGAAATAAACACAGTAGGTCAGCCAGTGGTGGCTCGGAAAACCATTACATTCAGAACTTTTTTACGAAATTAAATAGCCAAATCCGAATTTGCTATAATCGAGAAAGACCATGGTAAACAATCCGATAACTCTTGCAACGTTCGCGTTTGATACACAACCGAAAATAACCGTTCAATTCCACAAAACAAGGATGCTCGACTGATGTGGTTCAATTGAAAACAAGATACAAATCATGAGTTTCGAAGACAGCACAGCCTGGAAAAGCAGCGTCCGAATTTTGCGTTCTCGTGCCAATCAGGAAAAAGGGGCACTTTTCAAACATGTATTCAGGGTGTTAGTGAATAAGTGCGACAAACTTCATGAGGTGATATCGCATGAAAAAATAATGACATTGTTCTGAAACCGGTAGCGATATGCGAATGAAATTTGGTGGGTTTCAAAAGATAGTTATTACGCATTATTTGACATGCAATTGAGAATTTTATGCTCATCATTGACGCGCATACGGGTAATGGTCTCAATTTCTTCATGAAGAGCATGGAACGCCACTGAAATATTTCAAACTCTCAATCACTTTTGAATTATTCATTCCATCGTGACAAAAAAATCTCTTCTCCTTTTTTTTCATATGGGGCGCATTTTTGAGGCAAAAAAATAAAGCATCTAAAGGCTCATTTATTTAATACATTTTCAAAAACTATCTAATACAATAACATTAAACCAGAACGTTAACAGAAAATAACACTAATAAATAACTAGGAGCTAAGCTACAACAAATGGTCAAAATGACCTTCCTCAGACGTAAACAAGTGTTGGAGAAACGACAAATACGCGTTATGATGTTTCATTTTTTTGTTGAAAAACGGCGCCCCATACCCATCGGAAAAAAAGGAGGAGAGATACATATTTTGTCACAAATTGAACAAAGAATTCAAAAATTGAAAGCAAAAAAACCTTTTTTGAAGAAAGCTTTCATTCAAAATGCTCTAAAAAGACGAAAATAAAATTCTCCCTTAAAATTTTCACTATCAACTTATAACCTCATTATACACAATACATATGATCAAAAGCTTGTCGCGAGGTGTGTGTAATTACATATAAGTATTTGATTAAACTGAAATTAAAATAAAAATGAAACACAATTACATAGGTGCGTTTATTCACACAAGTATATCGCGCGACAAGCTTTTATGATCATATGAATTGTGTATAATGAGGTTATAAGTTGATAGTGAAAATTTTATTTTCTTCTTTATAGAGCATTTGAATGAAAGCTTTCTTCAAAAAAGGTTTTTCTGCTTTCAATTTATTTTTTACTTTTTAGTTATCGCTGGCTAGATTTCTGTGGTATTCTCGACAAGCCCTTTCATTTGATACCCATATTGTATAAGTGCATAAAAAATAACTATTCCTCCATCTTGGATGTTCCGCCATATTGGATTCAGAATGACGTCACATTATTTTTCGAGTTACTCTCAACAAGCTCTTCCATTCGATACCCATATTATTGAAATGCATTACAAAAAAATTATTCCGCCATCTTGGATGGTCCGCCATATTGGATATAGAATGACGTCACAAAGCTCATCGTGTATCGTGATCCAAACTGAACGTGTATACATAATTTCAGCTTAATCGGTTGAAGATATCTGCTTCAAAATTGAGTAGCAAGATTCACCCGAACAAACATACATGCATACATACATACCTACATACATACACACATTGCAAGTTAAATAAAAGCTTTTGAAAAGGATTGCTATTTTTGAATATCTCAGTGGGCTTACAGTTTTTTCATGCGTAATAACTACTTTTTGAAACCCACCAAATTATCAAATTTCAGAGCAATGAATTGAACTAAAACTCTAACACCCCGTATCTCGAAAAACGAAGCATTTGCGGCACAAAGTTATGTAGCATAATGTCATTATTTGTTCGTGCAGAATCACGTCCTGAAGTTCGTCGCCCTTATTCACTTACACCCTTTATATTGAGCTGAAAAGGTCTCCTTCTGAAAAGCCTCTCGTATTTTTCAATTACAAAATACAATACCCATTGGATATGGGGAATCAGATCAACAACAGATTGTTGTCTATTTTGAGAAGTCAGTTTTTCTTCAAATTGTTTTTTATTTAAGAATTCTGAATAAATGAAAGAAAATGATTATTATCTTCTACTCGCTCGATTCTATGAACCAGGGCGTCGCGTAATTGAGTCATTTTCAGCCTATTAACAAATTATCAAAGGAAAAGTAAAAAAACTCGACTGCTATACAACATTTAACTGAAAAGAAAGAAATAAGTCCTATACCAAACCAATGAAATTTTGTGTGAGTAATGTACCTAATGGTTTTTTCGCTACCTACCTACCTGTTCAATTTAGTGTATGCAGGGTGAGTCTTTGACTTGAACATATATTTTAACTGTAGATCCTTTCATCAAACGAAAGACTCTTTTCCTATACCATTTTTCATAATTTTTTTTCGTTTGAAAGATGCAGGGTGTCGAAAATCCATGAAAAAAGCACTTTCCTGTTCATATCTTCGGAACTGTTATTTCGAATGAACTGAATTTTGGAAGATTGTTTACTCTATTCATGTTAGAAAAGTTACAGAGTAGCCGATTCATAAATCCATGCAAAAATACTATAAAACCACTTGAAAAAGATGAGCGGTTCACGGCGAACCGTTACAGGCGACTGAAGTTAAGATCGTAGCGCTATATCGGCGAGAATCAGAACTACTCGTTCGGCATTTCCAAAGAGGAACGACTAGACGCCATGAGCGAAAAGTAACCAAAACAAGTGCCCTTGCGTTAGTTCATCCGTTAACGATAGGGGACATACACTGCTTCCTTGTTTAAAGAAAAAATCAACTCAATCTGGCATAATATTCTCAAAAGCTCTGTCATAGAAGATGGATAGATGGGTAGGTTATTGACCTCGAATCCTATAACCTAGGAAAATGGAGTTTTGTTAGTTTAGTGAAAACACATTTTTTCATGACATAATTTTGAGATATCTAAAATAAGTTTACAAACTTATCTTCAGGAACTTATTCTGAAGGGAGAAATATGGCTTTTCAATTGCAGAAATAATCGGACAAAACTGAGTGTTTTTGTTGGGAAATATCGTGTTTGTAATATTTTTATTCCAATACGGTTGGTGCTTGACTATCGACTGAATGTATCAACTCAATTTCTATCGAGAAATATGAAATTTGAGGTCTTTACAGAAAATCGTATTTGGCCCATTTTTTTTTTCAAATGCCTTTAACTTTTCAACGGAGCCGAATTCGGAAAAAATGAAAAATAAAAACTTTTCTCTTTTGACCTCAAGAATCTTCAGTTAAAATGTATGTACAAGTCAAAGACTCACCTGCCGTAGATTTCGAGTTGTTATTTTTTATCGAAAACTGAGCAAAAATTCGGAAGCAATTTCAATCGCTTTAATCCATTTCCTTCATGTTATTCACATCGTGGTTAACCCGTATTCATATTTTATATTGGAACTGAAATTATGTCTGTAGCATATTTTCATCCTCGATATCTTTTTCCTTATTGACACTCGGAACGTACGTTTCCCGCAACTTTTGGATTTCCACTTAACGCATGCCTAGGTACCATAGAACTCACATTATAATGGAATGATATAAATCTTGCTTCTCAGCTTACAATATTGGGTAAACATCTTAGTTGGTGGAAAAGCAGGATTTTCATGTTTCCACGGATATGAGTTGTCACACAGAATAGAAACACCGAAAAACTATGAAACTCATCGTCAGAATCCGATTCACTTGGCATTTAGGCAAAAATTTTTGTTTTTCTGTTTCGTGTGGTAGCTCATATCCATGGAAACAGGAAAAATATTGCTGTTCCTCCAATTTGAGAAGTTCACCCACTTTTTGATCTGGTAATAGCTTATGTAACTATAAGTTCTATGATGCGTAAAATTTAATTCCCACAGACGGTTTGGCTTCATTTTGTGACTGTGGATAGCCGGTGTATGTTCTTAGCTTGGAACGTAATTTTCGAATATCTTGAAAATGGTCACTTTCGCGCATCTGGTTGTGAAACATTATTTATTTATCTTTCGAAATACATAGGAATAGAATCATAAATTAATAAAAAATATGGATTTCTAATCGAAATGAAAAGTTTGCAATGAAAATGTGAAACGAAATTTGGCATGTTTTCGATACCCTATGTTCGTCAAAATTAGAATGAAGAATGTACAATATTGCTTCAAAAACAGTTACATCCTCCCAACTTTGAAAGGCAAATAGCTTCGACAATTTCTTTCTTTCTTCGGAATGTCAATGAAGTAATTAAAATTCGATACAGAATTCAAAAAATTTGGTATATCCTAAAGTGAGCAAACCATGAAAATATTCAAAATTTTCTCTTCATTCCCTATTGGGCGAGGTTAAGAAAGAATAATCCTGTGTAAACCACACCAGTGTCAAACGTGTAATGAAATCGTTATATTAATTATCTCAATCGGAAATTAAAATTTGTTGATATTCCCATATTATTTGAACGCATGTAGATCAAGTCGCGATATTGTCCTACATATTTGGATAATTTGAATAATACACTTCATTATGCCTGAGAGGAAAGTACCAGCCAAACTGAGTTGAGTCACGCACCTATTGCATGCGAATATGATAATAGTAATCGTTTATTGCTGTTCCGATATCTAAACTTATATGCGGCATTCCAGATTGACATGTCGACACATAATTTTACCGGACTCGTATTCCATGGGTGTGGATTCGAGACATTTCATTATTTTTAGAAGCAGGCTTTATCGTATCGTTCATCTCATTTGTTGTTCAATTAAGGAATATGGAAATATAACGTAGTTGTTCAAAATTTAATGTAATTCGGTGATCTGTGTGGTTTTGGAGTTTCGAATTCGGATGCATATGGTGGAAATACAAAGAGAACTTCCTCGACCGATTTGAGCCATTCATGCACAACTGGCAGATAAATCTACTCGACCTTGAAATCAAACTCAAAAGTCAGATTGAGTGTCGTCTGCATTCGATGTTC
The DNA here is from genome assembly GCA_910592335.1 of Adalia bipunctata. NCBI lineage: Eukaryota > Metazoa > Arthropoda > Insecta > Coleoptera > Coccinellidae > Adalia > Adalia bipunctata. The sequence continues at coordinate 30,174,963 of OU342951.1, forward strand.
TCCTGAAATTTAAGAAATTTTCAACAGAAACTCTTTTTGATACAGGCTCTTGCCAAGGAGTTATTTTATTGGATCTTTTGAAATGGGTCACCTTGCATATCATTTTAATATACTTCGGAACATAAATAAAGCATTTTGAGAGAATTTTTCAAATCCATAGACCTCAAGTAATTGCACTTCCAACAGAGAATGATTAAATGCTGAATTCACAGCGATAGCGATATGTAAGTTTATCCCTAATTGGAATTAAGAATACGTCTTCGTCTCGTCTGATATGAGTATGTTCAGACGGTGACACATATTTTCCAAATGGGTACATAGCGGGGCACACAAAGGTCTGCTGTTCTCGTGCCATCGCTGATTATTTCAGGAATTCCTCCATTAGCATTCTAAATGCTGTCTTCTTCGCTTCATTATTTCTCTGCTATATAGGACGGTCACTCACCCAGGACAACCTGGCCGTCTCTGTTCTTAATTGCATTAGCATGACCCCACCCACCAATGCATATTAATAAAACACGTTCCTAATGATTTATTGACTAACTCATAAAAACAGAACGTGCTTTTACGAATTTAATAATTGCACTTCACAATTACATTGACTGAATGTAGGGTTTTTATGCTACCGAGTGTTAAATGTTCGTTGAGCAGACGCAATGGTTGAGGCTAGTGAACTGTCTCTAGGCATTAGCTACTGTGATCCTTAATATCTTAGTTATCGAATTCCGGTCGACAACAGAAGTGCATCTCGTATTTAATCGCCTTGAATACTGAAAACATCCATCAATTGGTATTATCATTTCCGTATATCTCATGAAGAAAAGACTGCTATAAAAACTCCGCCTGTCTACCAAACTTCCTAGAATCTACTTGATAGAAAAATTGACAGATACATATTCAAAATTCTGGCAAAAATTCTAGGGGAAAGTTGGAAATTTCAAATTTAAATTCCAGGTAGAGCAGGTAGAACAGCTGTATATCCAATTCGGCCCATCCTGCACAGACAAATTCGAATGGTCATTATAAGAGGGACAATATACAGAATAAGTTTCAATCGGGCAAATTCTAATAGTGAATTTTCCCAGTCGTCTTTTTTCAAGGAGAATATAGACTGCACGTGGAGTTTTGCAAAAGAAATATTTTCTCTTTGCAATAACTACCATAAAACTAAACTTATTCGTGGAACTTTTACTCCCACGTATGTTCTGTAAGATATTTGTCCTTGTCAGAGATCAGTCATGTTAACTTCTCAAGCCCGAGGGTCCAGCCTGGTTCACCGATGGCTCTGTTTGTACCACACGATGCTGGGACTGTTGGGCCTAGAAAAAAGTAGTGTTCCCCTCGGAAAAGGCTGCTTGATAGCACAGGCAGAGCTATAGGCTGTTCTGGTAGGTACGGTGAAGAGTATCTGCAAAGGCTACTCTGGCAAACACATATACACTTCCTTCCGGCTCGCGGTATTCTTGTCGGCGTGCCTTCGGGTCTGAGTCTCGTTAAAATCACTTGATGCGGTATGAACAATGTGCCACATGACCTACGTTCGGCCGAATATGGGCGCCACTCAGGAAAAAGAGGATGATACTTTGTGAAAGTAAATAATAGTTTTATCCAAATTGAACAAAGAATTCTAAATTTTTTCATTAATTTTTGAAAATTACAGAAGTATACGTTATTCTTTGCAATGAGAAGAGACCAAATATGGACCTCAAAAATCTGGATACCTGAAAATGGATCTTGGGGGGACGGGCAGAAATAAAAAAATTATCTGAATCCAAGCTCGTTTATGGAAATCATTACAGGAAATAATTTTTTTCTTGAGAATTCAATAGTCAGATAATTTCAAGATAACACATGATGATAAATATCCAATCATCCGATATCTAGTTTGATTTAATGTAATAATATATTTTTTAAGCTAGGACTTTGAAAGTTTGTTCGATTCGTGCTGATACGCTTTCTAGTCTCCAAACAAAAAATTTTTAAGGACTGTCGTAGATTTGAAAAATTGCTCTTTTTGGAGAACTGGGACCGTTTCCTCACTGAACCCAATATGGCCCCCAAGTGGGGTTTTCTTTCGCAAGAAACATTCATTATTCTGAAATGTCTGGAAAGGCATCCAATAGAGACATTTGTTGAGGAAGGCAAAGTTTTTTGATCTGATTGGTCACTGGTCCTCAATATCCTCAAGCTGAACTTTTACAACCAGAAACTAAGTTTCTCACTCTTTGCAGACGAATCAGGATGCGAGGCTGACATGGCAGAGGGTAGTGTGGAAGAGGACAACAGTGAGATGTTAGGTCCTACTGCGCCGTCTATTCAGCAAACCCATGTTCCACCCAATTTGAATGATATCAAAGATGAGGTAAGATCATTCACGTACTCTGATGAATATTTTGATGTAATCTGAAGAGGTCATCCTATATCACGAAGCCTGAGAAAATTAAAAAATGAAATCAATGAAAACCTGAAGTTTTTAGGCCCTATATCTACTTTATGAACAGCAAGTAGATAGTATCATATATATCATTCACGCCATATTTATACTATTCAACTGCTCAGGTAGGTTGTGAAAAAAACAATGCGTAGTGCATTCTATCCATTACTCCCACAACATAATATTGAAAAAATTTAGTTCTTGTTTTTCCATTTCAGTTAACTGTTTGTGCAGTCGGGTTTTTGTTTCTTCATTGATAATTTGTTCATTTAGAAGTTTCATTATGAAACGTGTTGATCTATTATAATGGTACGTGAAAAATATACATTCTCAACAAAAGTAACAAAATAGGAGTTTTAAATTTTAAGGAATGGTCTAGATTTAGATTCAATTTTCTGAAACTTTCATTCTGTTGAATTTCTGCTCAAATAGAAATTTACTATTTGGTCTGACATAAAGGTGAAAGAAAAAATGAACAAGTTATCAATACAGAGAGGAAATGAAGATATGCAATGGTGAAATAAGCTATCCCCACTAATCAGACCATTTAAATATCCAGTATCATTCTACATCTACACATTTCCAATTTATTCATTTTTGTCCTACGAAGTGCTGAAATTTTGTTGTTCTATGTTTTGGAATACAGACCTACAGAGGATATCTTTGTGTCTGGTATCATATTCATTAGAGTTAGAGCACCTTCTCGTCTGATAATTATTTTTTTATCATACAACAAACTACTGACTGAAAAAAAATTCTGTTCTCAATAAAGTACGGTCTACAGAACTATATCTGAGTGACAATAACACGTTTTAGTTCAGGCGGGAGAAAACAATATGATGATAACGCAAAGCAAAAAATCAATTGGTAGTATTTGCTTTTGTTCGAAGAATGTACTACTCGGTCTTGTACAGGGTGACCAGATTTGGATGATTTAGTACTACAACTCCTAAACTATAACACATAGACAAAAAGTACGATACATGTCATGTTCCCTTTTTTCAGGAAAAAGAAATTGCTGAAAACCCCAAGTTGCTGGTGTCTAGTTTCCGAGCTACAGGGTGATTTTGGTATTTGGCCAATTATTATAATTGACTATAACCGTATTACAGGATCTACGCTCTCGAAATTAACAGCACATCTTCAGGCACTTTTTTGTATCTGCTCAAATTTCGAAGCTATAACAAAAAATTTTTTTTTCAAATGAAAACCATAATGGGAGATAATATTTCCAAATTGATCTTTCTTCAACGATTTCAAAAATATATATCATGATATACCTACTTCCGAGTTCACTATAATATATGGAAAATTTCTAAAAAACACTTTTCGTTCAACAAAATCCAAGCAGGCTTTGATTCACTTCCTTCAAAACTGTGGCGGTCATAGAATTTCATGTCTTATTTATTTTCATTTGTCAAATTCAATTAAGTTTCATCATTGTATCGTCTGGCGCTTCTAAAGTTCTTATTTATAGCACATCATGCAAATTATGTATTTCCTCCAATGGACAACGATTTGAACATTGGTTGTGAATATACTTTTTTTCAAATAAACCTATATTTTTACTTGAAGGAGCTTTTTTTTGCCCCTCATGGAAACAGTCATTACAGCTATCAAGGGGTTACATAAGTATTCAATTAATGCTTTTCATTTTTCAATTTAGCAGAGAAATCATGCCATAATCAACAAGTTTCGCGATGCCCCTCTATTGGTTTGAGTAATAATAAAGCTAATATTTCCTGAATCAATTTGGCAGCTTACAATAAATGTGAGATAAAGATAAAAAACTTTAGAAGCGCCATACGATACAATAATAATGAAACTGAATTGAATTTGACAAGTGGAAATAAATAAGACATGAAATTCTATGACCGCCCCAGTTTTGAAGGAAGTGGATCAAAGTCTGCTTGGATTTTGTGGAACGAAAAGTATATCATGATATATATTTTTGGAATCGTTGAAGAAAGATCAATTTGGAAATATTATTTCCCATTATGGTTTCCATTTGAAAAAAAATTTTTTTGTTATAGCTCCGAAATTTGAGCAGATACACAAAATCCAATAGTACCGCTGAAAACAGTAAAGAAAAGTGCCCCGAAGATGTGTTAATTTCGAGAGCGTAGATTCTCTAATACGGAAGTTATGGTCAATTATAATAATTGGTCAAACACCAAAATAACCCTGTAGCTCGGAAACTAGACGCCGTAGCAACTTGGGGTTTTCAACAATTTCTGTTTCTCGAAAAAAGAGAACATGACATGTATCTTACTTTTTCTCTATCTCTTATAGTTTAGGAGTTGTAGTTCTAAATCATCGAAATCTGGCCACCCTGTACATAACCAACATGTTCCCTCCCAGCCTCGAACCCCATCAAGCTGCAGTCCAAGGAACCTTACGGTCTCGAAACCCGTCGGCAGTATCAAGCTGAACAAGCGACCAACATCCCTTCACTGAAAGTGCAACAGATCAGATCATTCATATTCACATTGAAAATTATGGAAGTTCAGAAACAAAACAAACTATGAAGCAAGACTCCATACCTTTACGTTCCACAAGACTGGGCGTCGAAATTACGAATGACGTTTCGTCAGCAAATGATACGATTTTAATAATGGATAATATCAGTGAATGAATGTTGATGTAGATTGGAAGATCATTCACGAATAGAATGAATAAATGAGATTCCAAATCAGAACTCTATAGGACCCCCATTTCAACTGTATACTTCGAAGATGGTTACTGGCCCACACGAACAGAGAAGTAACTATTTTCAAAGAATCCCCGCCTCATTCAAGATAAACTCGCTTGTCAAGCCATAATGAAATTGAATTAAGTAGACGAATGCTCTTGATCAATCGAAAAACAGCCCCGCCAAATGAGATCCACCATCCAACGATCAAATCACAAGCTGCTGAGAGCGGTTGATCTGTCAAGACGGAGGAAGCCTTGTTGATTCTCAATAATTGATGAACATTTTTAGCTTAAGACTCTTCTCTGCAGAGAGAACATTTTTTTGCTTTCCATTTTTCCGAATTCTGCTTTGTGTGAAAGATACAGGTTGTGGAAAATCCTCGACAAAAAAAGATATATTCCCATATCTTCGAAACCGTTATATCGAAAAAACTGAATTTCGGTGAGAATATTGCTGTAGTTAAAATGCATATCCCCCAATTATACGAATCGATGAAAAAATACTATGAGACTTCTTGAACAAGACAAACATTTGATATTTTCGAAAGAAAGGTTCAATTTTATGAGACGTGTTCGAGTTATTCTTCATTTAATCCGACAAACTCGGTTGAAAACTTCATAAATTGTACAATTTTTTTGGATTCGTACCTATAATTTGAATGTCATAGAACTCAATCACATAAAGTCGCCACTTTTATTTTTCAAATGTAAGAGAATACACATATGTACACTGAAAGAACAATTTGGTTGAATTAACTAAGAATCATTAACTATCACCAAATCCGTTATTGAAATATGGCTTATTAAACATTTGTTTTGGAGAAACAAATTATTTGTTTACATCTTGTTGAATAAAGACTTATTCAAGGTTATCTTCCATTTATTCCATCATAATATTCATTTGTTGATAATAAATATACATTTTGCTTTGAATAATGAATGCATCATAAGTATGAATAAATATTTCTTTTCAAATACTAACAAAAACCAAACAAGTTTTTATCGCAACAAAATAACTGTTAATAGTTATTATGTAGCTGAGATTAATTTTATCACTATTAATTCGAATTCATTTATTATTCGTATTTGTTTGTTTATAAGTGCAACATGAAAACACTTTCTTTATTGTTAATTAACAAATATTTGTTTCCTGGAATAACTTGTTTTATTTCTGTGAGAAAATATTTTGGAGGATTATTTGGGAATTAATTATCTACTGATAATTGTTTTATTCATGAGAGCCGGTATAGGTATATTTCACCTCCAGATAAAGTTCCAGATGAAAAAATGACGGATAACTATCCGATATCAGTTGGGGTTATCCGTCAGTTTGATATCTGATGGAATGTTATCTGCAGGTGAAAATATCGGGCCCTTATGAATGAAAAATTTATTAGTAGATGAATAATTCCCAAATAAACCTATCAAAATATTTTTCCACAGAAAAAAACAAAACTCAATAAATATATTATAGTTATTCCGAAAGACAAAATATTTGTTCATTAATAATGAATTAAATTGTCCACTTTAATTTATAATTGTTTGAGGGAAACAGTAAAGAAACGATTCATCTTTCATTCAATTAATATATTTTCAACTTCCTCATATGAAACAAAAAATACATAGTTCTCATATAAATAAAATACATAAAATGAAACATAAAACAAAACCAATTCCACTATTTTTTGATTCAATATATATAAACTGTAATCTATATAAGAAACAAAGTGTTTGAACATTATCAAATTTAAAAATGAGAACCCCCACTATTATTCTATTCTTGGTTGATATAGATGTTATAAATTTGCAACTATCCCCAACAACATGTATGCTGGTGGGAATGTGAAAAATATTTTTGAAATCTATAATATGACATGTTTTTGATGAGTCAATTATTTCATATGCCTCTAGAGTTTTGTTGATTCCACAACAGATTAACTTTTCATATAAACAATTTTAATAAATCAGAATCTTCTTTTACCAGGCACTCCTCTATTGATGGTTTCACCATCTGATGTGTTGCATCTGACTGGTTGTGGAATATCTTCAACTTCAATGTATTTCTGAGGGGGTTCTTCGACATCAATGTGACTGACACTGAAAATTTCAAAAATCTTAACATGTTCCTCTTTTTATGTTTTTTGGAGTTGGAGTGTCTACGAAAACTAAAAAGTAATTAGCAATTACTACCTACAATCTCTCAAGCTCAACAACTGAATTTGCTTTTCGTATAGCTCCGGTCTAGGTTTTATGGTTATGATTGGATAACCGTATGATATGATTTCTATAGATATTCTGGATTTTTATTCACGATTGACTCGTACATTTTTTTGATTTGTTTCAAAGCCTATAAATTCATAAGCCATTTGAGAAGGTGATGTACTTACGTTCAAAATCTCTCAGCATCTCCTCGGTGACGCCACATTCCGAGAGAAAGAAAGAAAAATCTTTCATTGTTTTTTGTTACACTAACACTAACACTAGCCAAACCAGGACATTCAGATTCAGCAAGCCGTCAGGAATAATTCTGGAATCTGGAACCGTTGGTGTTGGCTGATCTTCAGACAACGCTAGAATGGTTAGCGGCGCTACCCGACCAACCGTGTTTGTACCGGAATTCACACTCAGACAAATAAAGTTTATTATCATTTATGATTGTAGATTAACTATGAACAAATGATTCGTTCAAATATCACATCCTAAACATAATAAACATTAACAAAGATTTATTAACAGTTAACTTAACTCTACATTTATTGATAATCACCAAATGATATTGATTGAAAATCAAACTTATTGATAAATACATTTCAATCTCTCTAATAAATAATTTATTTATAATAAAATTATTTTGTTTAAAACTACTGAATATAGCAGCACCAAATCGTTTGTTTCTAGTGAATATGGAAACATATTACTAATAGTTTTAATAAATGAGCCATATTAGTTGTGAATCTTATTTAATAATTTTCAACAAATTTGGCAATAACAAATATTTAATAACTAAAACTGAGAATTTTCTTTCAGTGATACCTATTACCCAGTTATCAGTTAATTCATATTATAGTCATTTCCTAATTTACTTCGATATTGATACGAATAATTTTCACTAAATTTCAGTGCATCTTCAGAGAAATGATTATTTTGAATTTGATCTTTGAAATTTGTTGATATTCATTTCACATATGATTTTGTTTCTGGTCCCGATTATTACACAAGCATTATTTCCGACATTACCTCATTATTGTTACAACCAATAATAACACATACCTAGTAATTACTCTTTTTTGTAGAGTAGTTCTTCTGAAATACCGAATTGATAATAATTGACAATCAGATGAACTTGGATTATAGGCACCTGTGTCACAGACAAGAAGATATTCTATATCTATGGCCGACTAAATGATGAGAAATATTCATGAAAATTCAACGCTTACGTGAGTTATCATCGTTGAATTTGAATGGAATACGTTTGTTCATCAGATATTTTATGGTGACTATTCCCTCGTCTTAATTTCCACCAATCAGAAACGCGCCATTTTGAATCACAAATGGTTTCGAGATGAAAAAACCGTATGGCAGCAGCTGTCAGCAGTTTTTGCGGGTTTACCCGCGGCAAAACTTGACAGTTGTTATCAACGTAACATTAATAATATATTCCTACTCCAGTACTCCATCGAGAATAATCTGTTACTCATGAGATAGTCTCGTCAAAAACCATTCGGGCATCTAATTTTTCCTGTGAAAAAATCGAAAAAACACAACTCAAAGTATTATTTTATTAACAAAAAGCATCCGTGCAGGTGCAAAAATCCTCGTCTTCGACTCGGATTTTTGTTGCCACCAGCACTCATGCTTCTTGTTAAAATATAAGGTACTTACCAACGTGTTTTTTCGATTTTCTTCGGAAAAATTGGTTGCCCTCATGATACTATTCATGAACACATTATTTATGTTCGAAACTGCACTTGAGAAAGAATATATTTGGGAAGAAAAACTATTGCATTTCAATTGAAAAAATCATCGTATAATACTACCTTTCTAACATAGCCGAATTCTGAAAAATGGAAAATCAAAAAAGGTTTATTTTGATCTCAAAAATATACAAGTCGTTGACTCACCCTGTATGTACTGAAATAACAAAATGTTGTTTAACTGTAATTTCTCCTTGTATTATTTTGATTGTATGATTTCTTGTGTTGTCTCTGGAATTATGTATCCCTTATTCCATACCTCTCGTTGAAAATCTGATTTTATGTATCAACTTACTTCTTTGTTTACTCATATACTGACTAACTTATGAATACTCATATTAGTAAGTCGTTTGGGATTATTATGATTAGTAGGTATGATTATCATATCATTACATTTTGCATATAATATATTATGATAAGCCAGTATGTACCCATCATTATTTCGTCAATTTTGATGAGTGTGTGAATTCTAGTGAATGCTGGTCAATTACATCGATATGATTTTGTAAAAAAGTGTAGGAGGAGACTTCAAACTAAGATTTTACTGAGCGTAGTTACATTTGCCAGAATGAAAACGCTCTTATTTAAGCGCGCATCAATGTATCGAGATCATTGTTTGAGGAACGATGTTATTTAGCATTTGCTATCAGCCAATTGATCTAGAATCACACTGTACCTACAAATAAAGTAAACTGTAACTATATTACTCCTCCAACACTTTATATAGAGTTAATACACCATAGTTACATCAAACATCTAACTAATCATTAAATAATACTTACATTATGCATTATAATATTCTGATATACTGCTAGTAATGTAACATGAGTCGCATTTAATTACTTGTTGTTCATAAAGGTTTTTCTGAATAACACATGATTAATTATGTTGATTATAGATTGTATGTTTCTATTCCCAATGGATAATTCTATAAGTAGGGTGATGAAATTTCGGACCCTGAAAAATCATCGATAAAGAGCCACATTTGAATCAAATAACACTGATGGTGAATGCTGAAAGGTTACATAATCTTCTCAAGAAGGAAAATATATCGTTTGGTCAGAAGTTTTGAAAAAAATCAGAGACTGACTCCCATGAAAATAATTCATCCAATTAGGCCAGCCTGAATTGAGTTCAGGGTAAGAAAAAACATCGAGTTTCGGCTCAAAGTTGATGTTACTGTAGCCTCATGCCAGTCCCTTGGGATTATCTGATAATATCGTGAAGTGAGATCTAGTCAAAAGTTTTTTTCTTCATCCTCATGATAGACCAGTATCAAAATTAAAGGCGGACATATTAAAAGGCGTTAGCTCGTAATACTAATTTTAGACTGTGGGATGTTGAACAGCACATTTGAGCACGAGAGAAAATCTATCGGATAATCTAATCATTGAAGAATATTGTTCATGAGGTTAGGATTGCCTAACTCATTGTCCAGTAAGCAAAGCTTTTTCCTGCTACAAAATTCAGAAACATTTTTGTTTCATGTGTTTGCGACTTTGCGTATCGTTGAACACCGCAAAAAATCATCTCGCATTGCGTTTTTGGAAGATTATACCTCGTTATGAAATAGAAGTAAAGAATAATTCCTGCAAAAGGCACCTCCTAACTTCGAAGTTTGAATTATAACAATTAGCGCTAGAACTCTTCGATAAAATTCAATATTTTTAAAATAAATTTTCTGTTGCAAAGTCACAATTCGAACTACTATCTTAGAACTAACCATTATTTTTACGTGTATCTTGTCCATATGCAATGGACCGAGTAGCGTATTTATAGCCGTAGCTCCAGCGCTGATGGTTTTCTTTGACAGCTGTCATTTTTTTTTTCTGTTATATTCCCAAATATTAATCTACCTACAAGATGGATCTAGTTACAAGACTCTTCTGATCTCCCGTCAGTGATTTAGGTGACCAATTTTTAGGACGATTTCAATACAACGGAATCACCGTTTGATCGTGAATCACTTCATTAGAGGTTCCGGTAGGACATAACAATTCCTGGAAAAACTGGGAGTAGCAGCATTTCGGCGTCTATAATTTCAGGTTGGGGTCCAACTAGTTGAGATGGATGTGGGAAAGCGAGGGTTTGCCCTGGGGAAGTCAGTACAGTAATTTCACGGTAACGTGCATCCCAAACCAGTCCGTGTTTCGGAGACGGACTCTGGCCACCCTATGCAGGACCGTACGGAGCGAAGAAATATTTAAGGCAGTTTATTTTCAATTCTCCCCTAATGAAACCCAGTTGATTGAACATAGATGACACATAGGTCGCACACCGTTATAAATTTGATTTAATTGATGTTTGAGGACTTTTTTCCACGCTTAACCCGATTTCAATTCTCTTTGTCGAAATATAGATGACTATTTCAGTTTTTATCAAGTTTTTTTTTAATAGTGTACGCCATCTGTGTGACGAATGGAGATTAACTAAATGAGAGAAAGCTACGAATTGAAAATGAAATTCTTAGGATGAATAGAGCTTTTTCTTCTTGAAATTTCATTTACGACAAAAGAACATTCTAAGAAATGAAGGATAACATGCGCTTGTTTTGAAGCGATAAATAATCTCAATTTCGCTCCATTTCACAGAGATGGTCACTTTATCATCATTATTTATTATAAATAAGAGTCAATATTGAAATTTATAAAACAAAAATAAAAAGGTCCAAACTGTTTCTGCAGGAATTTGCACTAATATTTTGTGTTAATGTGAGAAGTGGACTGGTAGAGATCTAGTTTCCGAAGTACGTCACCAGGTGGCACCCCCACAGGAAGACAATAACTTACCGGTTTCTGGCTTATTAGCCGTCATTTCAGTTTCAGTTGGTCGCCGCCGCAGGATAAAGCTATATGGCTCTGATGACGGCTAATAAGCCAGAAACCGGTAAGTCATTGTCTTCCTGTGGTGGTGCCACCTTGTGGTGTACTTCGAAAACTAGATCTCTACCAGTCCACTTCTAACATTTATTCAGTTTGTCCTAACTTAGGGACGTGATCCTCCTTTTTCATTTTGTGTTAATGTTTTGTTCTATTTATTTCTGTATTTAAATTCCGAGGCAGCTAGCGCAGACGATTCCATTTCACGAAGATAAGAAGCTAGAAGAGGCTGCAGATTCCTAAGCGCTTGGGCTTTTATAACTCACTAGTTTGGGCTCAGCGATCTACCTTTTAAGTAGATTCACCTTGTTGGTAGATCTCCCTTTGAAGATAGATTCGCATTTTGAAGAATCAAAAGCAAAAACGCAACCTCCAAACGGTCATCTATGCGTCGCGTCAAACTTTGACTGCCGTTGTCAAGAACCCTAACCTCGTTACGTCTCAAAATTTCGAAAAAATCCAACCTCGAAATGGCGTCGCGTCAAACTTTGAATGCCGTTGTCAAGAACCCTCACCTAATTTTAACGTCGAAAGTCATCGGAATAAGTGAAACTCTCTGGTTTTATCGATATTTTCTGGTCGAGTCGGAAATTTTTACCATTTTCGCGAAATGTCGAAACTTTCCGAATTCATTTCGGAGACCCGGAGGAACATGTCGAAAAACGCTTTGCGTACTAAGGTGAACGGTGATATGGGGCTTTGTTCAAAAAAATTCCGAACGTCCAATTACCTCCGGAAAAAAGCCTTATTTCCGGGAAATTCGCTCTTTCCGGCGATTTTACCGTTTTTGGCGAATTTTTTTGAAACACTTCCCGGGGTCCTAGAGGAAATCCGAAAACATTCACGCGTGCTCCCGTTCTTCAACTTTTCGACGACCTTTGAATTTGATTCTCGCAAGTAAAATTCGATATTGAAGGCGACAGTATCTTCGTCGTTCACATAAGATTCGTATTTTATATTTTTTCCGTATGTTGTCTTCTTGGTTTTTCAATTTTTTCAACACATTCGTTCAGTAACGGGACTTTAGTTTCCTAATTCTAGATGGTCTTATGTTTTTTGTATTATTTTCGTAAAGTCCTGATGAAGATTTTTTTCACCCTGGCCACAATAATTCAAGTACGCATCAAATTTTAACCAATCACTTCTTGAGGAGAATATACGTATGGGTGACTGCAATTAGTCGATATGCTAAGTGGTAATTCTTGGATCGAAAATGTCAATTTCATAACAACATTTTTCAAGGAAACGAGAATATCACTGAATAACTCAAGTTCAAATATGACACTCTTCTCATACTCGACCATGAAATATTTTAATTCATTGTCAATTTCAAATATTGCTGAAAAGAAAGGATGAAATTTATATTTCCATGTTATCGAAAAAAATTAGTACGCTAATAGAAATGATAAATCTTAAAATTTTGTCTGTCAATGGTACCAAAAATAAGGTGTTTGAATGGTATTTCCTCATTCTTTCGTTTCAGAGGTGTCGCTACTTGTATCCGGAGAAAATCCGAGTCCATTTTGAACTGAATACTATGTAAGGTCCAGTTGTTTTGGCTGATGAAGAATTCGTGCTGTTCTCCATAATGGTTCAGTAGATTTACTCGACGCTCTTTCAGCTGAAGACGGGGGGCGCGTACGGAGCCAATGTGCCTCTCGGTCTACATTCGGCCGACGAAAGCCAACGTGCAAAAAAAACAAGACATATGTATTTGGATATAGTTATGCACCAATTTAGTGGCCAACACGTTCGCCATATTTGAACCGAGAGATTAAAGTGTTCGGAGGTTCATGAAGAATTGTATTGAAACATTCCTATAATCAATAAATATTTCGAATCCAGAGAATTCCTGGTTTCTTAGCTTTGGTCCAATAGGAATTTCACCAAACGTTTCGCCTACAACAAAAACATGATGTTTTTGTTTTTTATCTATCATTTTACGTGCCCACAAGATCAAAGCCTTTTTGGCTGATTTTATGTATTATTTTTGGTTTTTACCTTTTGACTGATATGTTTTTACCATATGACTTTGGAACCAAAAATCAATTCCTTGGTTTGATAATGGCGAATGCGCCGAAACATGTTACCGAATGATTTTTAAATAAATGGTTCCACAGAACCGAAGTGCTTTCGAGACTTTTCCTTCTGCTTCATAGTTTGCAAAATTTTAATTCATTAACCTCTCGATGTAAGCCATCTTTCAATATCAGTTGAGTTCAGTATATGAACAATATTCGGAGGAATGAAGGAAAGTTCTCAAGAAATTGAGGGATATGAGGAATTCATTGTTACTGGTGAATATACGAATAATTTCAGTAATATTTCGAGTTATTAGTATTAATGCTGAACCAAATATAGAGAAGTGTATATCGCAGCATCAATTCGGATTTCGGACAAATCACTCAACCTTACAACAAGTTCATAGAATAAATCATGCAATAAACAAATCCTTGGAATCATCCCCTGTTCTGGATGTGAGTCAAGCGTTGGACAAAGTCTGGCACCCTGGTTTGTTATATAAAATCAAGACATATCTGCCTATACGCTACTACAAGCTGTTTAAATCTTATCTGAGTGATAGGCAATTCAGAGTACGAGTTGGTGGTGAGGTGTCATACTACTTTCCTATACAATCAGTGATCCCCAGGAAAGCATTATCGGAGCGTTATTGTATGTCCTTCACACAGCAGATCTACCTACAAGTGATTTGCAGATGTACAAGCATCCTAGCTATTGACGAAGACCCAGGAAATGTCACCATTAAGTTGAAGAGTCATCTTAATATAATTCAAAATTGGCTCCAAAAATGGGGAATAAAAATTAATGAAACAAAATTTGTACAAGTCAATTTTACCTTACGCAATGCCATTCTATATACAGGGTTGGGATAAAGTTTGGCACCAAATTAATATCTTTGAAACAAAACGGGCGATATTTTTGAAATTTGGCAGCTGAGTGTAATGGACCACAATGCATCTTATGGGAACATTTTCATTAATGAGATACTTCCGGTTTAACCGGAAATGACAAAAAAAAAATTTATTTGAATGGGACACGCTGTATATTTCTGCAGATTCTGAAAGTGCACCTTGTTTCGGATCTGTCCATATCGGGTTCCATGTGAGAATTCTCTGTGAAAAGAAGAAATTCAGTCTTTTTTTACATTTGGGATAAAATCCATTCAAATGAATAAATCGTTGTTATTTGTATTTATATAGTAAAAAATAAAACGAAATACTTCGTAGTAGATAACTCTTTCTGCTTTTCATGACATATTTTTTATGAAAATCTATAAAGAGAAGAAATACAGGGCTTTTAGTAGTAGAAAAAATTTATTGAAAATAATTGAAAAAAAATCATTTTAAATGTTCGAAGTGCTTGCCATTCACCTCCTGACAATATGCCAGTCTTTTAACAAATTCCTGAGTAACTTTTCTCAAGACTTCTCCATGTATTAATGCATATTCATCTTGAATCTGTTGTCTCAATTCCTGCAATTTTTACATGGAACCTGGTATGGACAGATTCGAAACAAAGTGCTCTTTCAGAATCTGCAGAAATATACAGGGTGTCCCATTTAAATAATTTTTTTTGTCATTTCCGGTTAAACCGGAAGTATCTCATTAATGAAAATATGCTCATCAGATGCATTGTGGTCCATTACACTCAGCTGCCAAATTTGAAAAATATCGCCCGTTTCGTTTTAAAGATATTAATTTGGTGCCAAACTTTATCCCAACCCTGTATATTAATGATTTACAAATACCAGAGTCCCCAAGTGCAAAACATTTGGGGATGCATTTGGATAAAAGGCTCACATGGAATGAACACGTTAAACGTTGAAAAAAGGAAACAGATAGATCTGAAAATCCGAGAATTGTGTTGGCTCATAGGTAAAAAATCTAAATTGTCTCTAGAAAACAAACTTCTAATTTATAAGACAGATATAAGACCTATATGGGTTTTTGGTGTTGAGCTCTGGGGATGCACCAGCAAATCAAACGCAGCTATAATACAGAGGAGACAATCAAAGATACTCCGAATAATAACAAATGCTCCATGGTACGTCTCAAACCAGACACTTCACGAAGACCTAGAAATTCCTTATGTAGAGAACAGACTACCAATCATCATAACAAACTGGAAAGCCCTTCTAACAATATATTACAACCATTGTATATAGAAGACTCAAAGGAACTGGCCAGTCGACCTTAGATAGAGTTGCACTGGAAAAGACCAATTTTATTCTTCAGCCTGTTTTTGTTCATTTTGACTTTTGTTCATTTTATTATTCCGTCATGTCACTTAAGTTATGTTACATTGTTTTTAATTTTCTGATTGTTTTTTGTGCTTTATTTTGTTTTTTGAGCTCTCTTTATGTTTTCTCAATTTTTTTCAGCTTCACGTGATTACTCCTGAAGATGAGCTTAATCAAGCTTGAAACATGTTGAGAAATTAAAGATCACCTAAGTAATTTATCTGGTTTAGTTTTATTTTACCTATTATGGATCGCCCAGATATCAGGACTTTCACTTCAGACCTTATAATGATATGTTGGAGCCCAAGCTCCATAGTTAACAGATTAGCTCAAATAATTCTGTATTCTGATTGCTAATGAACATATTATGATGAAAAAAAATAAGCATCAATAATTTTCGTTTATTGTCATATAATGCAAATGGTCATCGACTTTACGCTCTCAGCCTACTTTGATTTATAATTATTGCCGAAAACAGAAGACTTCTTTTCAGTCTATTACGACCATGAGCATAACCAACAGAGACAGACCTTGAAATTAATAAGTTGATTTCAACAACTTCGCATCAACAGATAGCGAATTATCGGAGGCTTTGTGATTCTGCATCAACCTCAGCCGCCTAATAAAACATAGGCCAGAGAATTCAGCATCAAAGGTGCTTTACGGCCATCACTTGACCATAAATTCAAACAAGGCTAGGAAGGGTGGAAACGTTGCCACCCTACGGCCAACTTATCGCCGCTGCTCTCTGAATAAACACAAGCTAATCTACAATGTTGTAATTTAGCCAGCTATGCTCTAATATTAAATCTACCGGGTAATGTGGAGCCCCTGAACAAGACCTGATAAATAGATTTCGCCCGGCTTGGATATTTGGATTCTGCTGGGACGACACAACTCTTCAATTTGAATTATGTATGACCATTCCAAGCCTATTCACAGATGAAATGAAATAGACAATTTTCATGGTATAACTCTGGCCTCAGCTTGAACAGAATTTATATTCATACTCACCTGGCACTACGAAAATGCAAGAATTTTAATACTCCACATACTGAAATATGTGATAAATCAATATACATCTGTAAGACTAAGATCCTGAACTTTTGAGTATTATCTAGCAACACTTCAGCGGCACATTGATTCGGACATCAACTTTGGAGAATCCGGGTCCCAGAGCTTACGACTGAACTAAGTGCAAATGGGAATCGATCAAAAAAGTTTTTGATTGAAGGGCACCACTACAGATTTTCACCTGTCCACAACTATAGAAGCAATAGAATCAACGCCACTATGAGTTAAAAACATTCATTACCAAATATAAAATCCTATATTTCAATATTGCAGAACATATATTTCACAAGTGACCTCATCATTAAACATCTCTATGGAGCCAGAATGGTCACTGTGTCACCACATACTCCATAAAATTCCCGAATGCCAAAATAAACTCACAGAACCATCCACAAATCTATCAAAACACTCTCAATAAATTTCAGAATTATAGACGAAACATATCCTGTATATGATTCATCTATTCAATCCTTTAACTGGAATTCATTGAAAGTTTTTCTAAATTGGAAGTAAAAATGAAGGATTCCTTGGATAATTTGAAGTAACCTTCGGACAGCGATTGAATTGAATGAATTGGTGAAAGATTTCACGTCCGTCAAATCTAGAGTATTTCGGGTGTTTTAGCCGTGGTTCAATAGAAATAGTACCTAACGTTCGAAATCTATAAGCACAAAAACAACATGAACAAAGGAATGAGGAAACTCTCATCGTTCGTATTGCTTGGTTGCCAGCCATCTGCGATGCTAGGACTAAACCTGTCCGAAGCGTAGGGCATAAAACGATTTCATCAGCGATGGGGCTGCGGCTATGAACACGGCGGGAGTTCCACTAACATCTCCAGTTCAGAGCGGTCATTCGTCGGGGTACAACCCCTGAAGATGCCTACCGCAGTTGTAGGCGAAATGTAGGGTTTAATTCCTTAATTGAATCTCGGCTACAAAACCCGGAATAATCTAGATTTGAAATATCTATTTTGTGTTTATTAAATTATGTTCGAATCTCTCCAGATGTTGAGTTATTATGAAGGATAAACGTCCATGTACCTACAGACAACAAAACTCGAACATTCCTGTCGAAAATTCCTAGAATGCAATATGAAGGGAATTAGAAAAAATTGATTGTGGAAAGTTATAACACCTAAAAAACAAATTGAACACAATCAAACCAATTCTTCTCCTCATCGAAAATGAACTGAATCAGAATGTGAACACTCGACACACTGACAATATCGCAGTTTGCAAAAAAAACAGGCTTGAAAATTCCATGTTTTTGCAAATTGTCAAATTTCATAATATTCGTACTTCGAAAAAAACTATATAATCGATTCGCTTCGAATTCCGTAGGAAGATTCGTTAGTTCAGGTCAAAAAAATAAAAAGGTGAGGAGCAATGTACACCACCAGGATTACTCAATATTCATTCCAAATTGTAATGCAACATATCAAATTCTGCACCTATCTACCATCAAGTTTGGAGTGAAACTATAAGAGAATATTATTTTATCGGTATTCAGTTTTAGCGGCAATCGAATATACCTAAATACCGAAAAAATAACATTCTCGGTAGAAGTTCACATGCGTTAACTCGAATTTTCATATATTTGAAATTGTGAGTTTCGAATTTTATTTATGAATATTTTTGAATTGTAACATGATAGTACTTTAGAAAAACAATAAATATGATAACCGGTTATGCCAAGAATCATATACTGGCTGTCTAACCGACTAATCGAAAAAAAACATTTCTTAAGTTAGTATGTGTTCTACAAAATTTCACTGTATACAAAAACCAGCTGTATACCTGGAAAGGAATGCCTCAGTTTGAAGCATTACCAGAAATGAGCGTGTTTGAATACCTACTGCTTCCAAAGTGATGATCAGTTTTTCAAAACATCGGGTACAAGGAGTTTATCAGATTCATAGGAAGAAACGGTTTTTTTTATCAAGGCCTGATATTATGGAATTTGCTTTGACCTGTGGGTTTTGCAAAAAACTAACGAATTTTCGCAATAATACTAGTTTGACAAAATTGAATATTATTCATAAATCACTTCAGAAATCTTCAGCTAGTACATATACCCTGTAGATATATTCAAGAAAATATTAAACTCAAGGAATAATAATAAATGCGAAGCGTTTATCATACAAATCCGATTACGGCCCTGTCTACTTCGAATAACGCTAGTGCCATATTGTGGATTGCCATCTGAGAAGGCGAAATAATAATTCCTAATAATAATTTGGATCGATCGTTGAACAATAAAGCCCCATGACTCATAGATGAAAGAAATGAGTTGTAAAAAGGGTTGATGAATCGCTTGGGTGTGTAAATTAAGACCCTTTTTAAGTTGTCCGTAATTAAAAGTGTAGTGAACCGAGTTGAAGGAAAGAAATATAATTATGTTGACGGGGGCGCATTTTCATCAGACACCTGCTGAGCGCCCCTGGCTACGTGGGGTGGACTCATTCGAGTACCCTCTTCCATTCAACGCTGAGTACATGAAATCTCGTCTGAAATCGGTCATCATATCAACATATTTCCTGAGAAATTTGGCTAGTTTAATTATTAGAGAAATTTTATATTTGCGTTTCTCAAAAATTATATATATTGCGACAAGTTCATTCATGGTAGGTGAACCCAATTACTGCTCACAATAATTTATCGATTATTATATTTTATGTCTTTGTGAAGCAAGGAAACTTCACAGTGGAATATAGATCCCATAATGACCATAACGATACCTACTGATATGTCATTATGATATTTCAATTACATTGCATCAAAATGATTTTTTCCGAACGGTCAAGTTTAGAATATCATATAGACCAAGCAGTGGGTAATATAAAAACTACTGGAGTTTTCCTCAGAATATTACTTATAAAGTCATTAAAAATACCTGGGGCAGAATGTGCTTATGTTCTTGCATGAATTAATGATGTGAAAACATTGTATTATTTGTGAAACTACACATGTTTCACTTTGTTATGATAATTACCAAGAGTTTTGTTATGAACGATGTTCTTCAAAATGGAATGTAATTGCCTGTAGGTAATTTTTAAATTTAATGTGATCATAAGCCCTGGAGTCATTAGTTGCAGGTTTCCTATCTACAGGGCTTCTTTAACACTACGTTTTTTCTGATCCCAGAGCAGAATGAAAATATGGTGAATATTTGGTTGGACATTCAATTCAAACCATAACTCCTGTTCACATTAGCAGAAGATTCCGATAAGTTTTAATCCAAATGTTCCAATTCGAAGGATGCTTCAATTGAGAACCCTATACAGAGTGTTTTATTATGGAAGTCAACATTTCAGTTGTAGATTAAGACCATAAAGGTGGTTTTCAATAACCCACAGTTGATGGGTCTTTATGTCCCATATCCGATTTACCGATTGTCCATTTATTAATCATCTGCATATAACATTGAAACCAGCCTTCATATTTTTTTCACTTGGTACTCATACTCGTAGAATCGTATCTAGCAATCAAAATAACAAAGATATCCCAGGTTCGGATTCACTAAAAACTCAATTTTTTAGAGTGATAGAACTTTTAATTGAAATAAAACACATTTGAATTACGATTGAAGCCAATTTTTTGTTATTTGAAAGATAATTTTATGTCATTTATGTTTTGAAAATGATTTTCGAGATAATGCCCACCACGACTAGTTGTGGAGCTCATGTTACAATGAATGGTGCTCGTCACAGATCGATGATCAATGATTAATTGTTTCAAAATACGAATGGTTTCGACCTAGAAGTGTTTTGGTTCCAAAAATATGGTGCTACACCTCATGCTGCGACCGTAACGATTAATTCATTGGAAGAAAGATTTGGCGCTATCATCATTTCGAAAAATGGTCCAATTAATTGGCCTCCAAGATCATGCGACATAACTCCAATGGATTTTTTCCTTTGGGATTATGTCAAGTTATTGGTTTATACTGATGATAAACCAGAAACAATAGACGCTTTGAAAGCCAACATAACTCGTGGTATCGCAGAAATAAGGCCTTAATTACTCGAAAAAGTGGTCCAAAATTGGTCTGGTCGAATAAGGTTCCTCAGTATGTCGTAGGACTCGAAGGTATATATTTTATATCACAGCATTCTTCAACATTGAAAATTATTCGCAGTTATTACTTTATTTACAAAATCACTTGAATACCCCCAAGGCCGTAGCTAGAAAAAAATTTCGGGGGGGGTCCGTCCGAGGCCGTAGCTAGAAAAAAATTTCGGGGGAGGGGGAAGGCGTTGAACTGAGCTCTAGAAAAAATTTCGGGGGGGGGGGGGGGGGGGGTCCGGACCCCATCGGACCCCCCCCTGGCTACGGCCTTGAATACCCCGAATGTTTCGTATTTACAATTGATCAAGTTGGAGCTTTCTACTGTAGTCAAAGCTCTCGAACACATGAAGAACACAAGAATGATTGCTTGGAAGATCGGAACTGGTTGAAAGACCCTCATGATCAAAATGTTAGTCGAAACTTCGTGAAAGAAATTTTTAGAAGAGCTATATCCGCCCTTGTTTCTCGTTTTCTACTTCCTTTCTGCTCGATAAGAATGATGGGAACTTGTCATCCTATTTTTTTATGTTTTGTCTGAATCCGAGAGATTTCCCACATTTTCCGGGACACCCTGTGTGTCTATCATTAGCTATTACCATCACGAAATGGCCACTTCAAAATATCTCTATCTTTCCTTAAAAATATAGAGGATGATTTATTCATTCTGACCGAAATTTCATTCGACTATATTTCTAGTAACTACTGTTAATTAGAAGTGAATGATTTATTCTGGATTTATAACCCTCTATAGTCGAAAGTATCTATTGGATTTTGTGTACCCAATATAATATTTCCAGTGCCGTACTCAGAAAAATCAATTTTTACTGCTGATGTGGCCAATCTCTCAATTCTTTCCACGTTTATTTGAAATACATAACCACAGGAATACAATTCATGTATTCAAATTTCTGTTTCACCTTTAGACGTTTCCTGATGATCTAGTAAATCTAAATAAAGTAGTCAATTTATCGAAAATCATTACATACTTTCATCTCAATTCGGAAGATCATGTTCATTGGATGTTCGCATACAATTACAAAATTTTGAATTTATGAGAAAATCAATCGTCACTAATCTCAGTATATATTTTCAGAGGTCCGCACTCAACGTAAGTTATTCAATGAGAAAATTCCAAATAATCATGCCTATCTTAACAATTGGATTCTTATAATGTTCTCGTGTCTTCAGATTTGTTTGATCATCACAACACGTTTAGAGGTGTGACAAAAATTAGAATGAATTAATTCGTTTTATGTGTTTATGCATTTCAAATACTTATATGTGAAATCAATTTCAGAGAGAGGCCTATAGGGTGGTCATTTTCATATCAGCAGTCAAAATTGATTTTTTTTCAGTACGACACTAGAAATATGATATTCGGTATTAATAATCCAAAGGATGCTGTGAAATGTCACGAATTCTGAACAAATCATTCAATTCTGATACATAGTACTTGGAATATAGTCCAAAGAAATTTTGGTCCGAATTAATAAATAATTCGACTTTTTCGTATTCCTTATTCTTTAATTAATATGTGAACGTTCGTGGGAGTGGAACAGAATTAGGAAGAAAGGACGTTAATTCATTCCTTCATTCGACGTTTCGCAACTTTATTGTTGCTTCCTCAAAGCTCTACAACAAAAAAAACGTCTTTTCTTTAAAATCTCATTCCACTCCCACAAACGTTAACATATTAAGAATTGATAAATCCTCCTGTTTATTGGTAAGGAAAGATAGGAGACATTTCAAAGTGGCCATTGCGTGATGCTGATGATAGACCATAAATATGGTAGGAGTATGTACAGTTCCTCGTGAGACACCCTGTATTTAGTCTTCTGAGAGAGAATAATATATTTTCTGGAGTGCTCCTATATGGCACATAGGTGAGGTAGGAGTATTTGAACTTCCTCGTGGAACACCCTGTGTTGTGTTAATACGATGCTCAGTACTTGTATATGGAGGTTTGAAAAAGTAACAATAAGAAAAATCGCGAATTTTGAAGTTCCGAAAAGAATTCTGAGACTGGCACATCTTCTGGAGTGTTGTATCAGGAACGAAAAATTTCATTGTATTCAACAGTCTGAATATGTGGAAAAAATAGGAGAAATATACATTGGAAATTTGTTGCATAATTGACAAAGCATGTAGTTGAGGGCAACAAAAATGCGGCCACCGGATGTAAAAATTAAATTTTAATATTGATAAATGAAAATGGTACTCTGTCATAGGAGAAATAGGGGGATGGGAAAACAGCCGCCGAATATTTTTCATCATTGTAATGCATTCCTATATATAACATTTCGCGATGCGAATGACAATTCCGAAAAAAACATAAATGTATCCTATAATTAGTTAATTATGCAGCATCTGGCCATTACCGATTGCGATTGCCATTGGCTGGACGCGTTACCAACCGAAAAAATGAATTTTATTAAAAATCAATACGAACATTCGCGTGTTTTTAAATTACAGATTGAAGCGTCCACCATAAAAAAGCCATGCGCGAAAAGAGTAAAACGCTGCGGACTAATCACAAAGAATAAAAAATGCGGACGTGTATCGGGGGGTTGGGATGGCCACCGCGCCCCTATCGTTTTGTACTCCTAACTGATTTTCGAACATACACTCATTTGAACAACGGACAAAAGCTAAAAACCAATAGTCCTTCATTTTCATTTATTCACTGGATAGCGCTGTATTGGAAAAAGGTTTTTGTTTGCGTGGGGTGGCCGGGCGATTTCGGCCCCCTTACCGCGTTCCCTCTTGATTAGTAGCGAACGCTGCGAATTGCAGGGACTGGGCGGTCGACGGCGGCGGCGGCGGCGGGGCGGGAGGGGAAAATTCGGACGGTTGTAATTATCATAATTAATTCGCCCGTCGTAGCTCTTTCTTGCTCTCCCTCTTTGTCGGCCAGTGGCGGGGCGACGACTCATTAGTCGGAAATTGTGTTGGAGCTAGGTGGGTCCTAATGAGGGTTCAGATCCATCTTTCCATAATGGTCATGAGTTCAATACGAAACTTTCAGTTTATGACTAGCTCCAGCTCCGCTGTCTTGTTTAATTTTTTGGTATGGAATACATCACTCATTTTACTGATATCATCGATTCTTGAATACAATACAATACACGCAGAAAAAGGAGAGTCTGCAACTTTGCGTATTTCGAATTGTTTGAACGCTCTTGTCACACGTAACATTTAATGTGAAAATATCCGAATTAGAGTTTGCCTAGGAATAGTTGAAAGAAAAAAAAAATCATATTTCAGTTTCTAGATGTTCCTATCGATAAAAAAATGGAAACCTCAGCACACTGTATTGAATGTTTTAGTTGCCTATATATGTATTTGAATATGGAGGAAGCTTTTTTTGAAATGTTTGCGAAAGTATTATGAAATATTTCAGAATAGGGAATCTTCGCTTTCATTGTCAGAATGTTTCATCTGTATTATGCGAGTGGGACGATATGTACGAAATATTTCATACATTTTTCGAAAAATATTCAGATTCAAAATAACTTTCGTTAATATTTCGAAGAAAGATTCATTGAGGAAGAGAAAATGCAATGATATTTCACAGAGACTTCACTTTACTGAATTTTCATGAATATTTTTAAAATTTGATTCAGATATAAAGAGAAGGTTTCATGATTTCTCCTAGTTTTTCCAGAAAATCTTCCAAATTATTTTATGATTAATTCATATATCGCTGCGAAAAAATGTTTGGAAATGCTGCTTTCATATTTCTCCGAAAGCTTTCGAATCTTCAACTCGATACTGAAAGTCCACAGTTTTTTATTGCAGTAATTTTTCTGAAAAAATAAGTCGTTATGGAGCGAATAATGAAAAATTCCCAAGACGTTTTCGTGCAATTTCTTCCTGAAATATTTCATAAATTATATCAGTGTATGCAGGTACCATTTTTGCGAAATATTGAAAATATCCTATGTATAAAATTTCTTCGACTATCTTATTGAAAAATTTCAGCGACCATTTGAATTAATAAAACTACATTTGAATTAATGTTTTTCAAAATATTATTAATTTGTCGGCCAATTATCCATTATTTGATTGATTGAGCCATTATACCCGATAAAAATTATTCATAATTGACATTTTAAAAGAACAACGCACCACAATTTTCTTTTACTCCGATGGAACAACTTATCAGAGTAGAAAGTACCTATACAGTTTTTGAGGTTCGAATTCTTAGAAGAAGGGTAGTTGTACCTACAGTTGTTTTTATCTGTTTAACAGGTAACAGCATTCAAAAGATATTACATTCACAGTACGATGTGACTGAATTGAACTTACGGGTATATGTGAAATAAAAAAACAATGGATATTATAATAGTTCTCTCTTCAATGTTTTTTTTTACTGTAAGTTCGAACCGCAAAATCTGTTTGATGCTTTGTACTCTGTTCAAGACTTTCCATTGAGGATAAAACGTACACCAGTCCCATCAAAATGAAGTAGAAAATGTACACGTGTTTCTTTTACAAGATCAATGACATAAATATATCAAAAATGAAGTAGAAAATGTACACGTGTTTCTTTTACAAGATCAACGACATTAATATCTGATACTGTCACTTTAGGTCTATAGTTTTCCAGTTCTTCCAGCTCTCTCAAATCGAAATTGGGTTTTATTATAGTTTATTTATGTTGATCATGAAATATGCTATTAATTCCATACTTTTGAGCTCGCACGGTATATAAGCTTTGTCTACATCTTCAAACAATGATAAAAGCTTTTCACGATAGTCAGTAACCAGTTACGATACGATGCGCCCAATCTAATGAAGGTTGGAAGTAAATGCCTCCTCAATATCAGGCAATTACATGGACGATCTCAGTGAAATCATAATTTGGCACATCTGATCTGAGTTTCATTCGAAATTTCGATAATTGAAATGAGGTTTGTCCCAGTGACGTGAATAATGACAACCTAGACTGAAAAAGAGTTTTGAAGAATTCGTTCGCGATTCACTAAATTCGTCACAACTTCTCTTTCCGAAGGCTGGTTCCGCTTCTGATCGCTATCCTAAAGTGCTTCTGTGAATGGGCGGCGCTCTCTTCAGAAATGTGTAGCGAACGACCGTCGGACCCGCGTCGTAGTTGGCCACGGAATTCCTGCCGGATTTATTGATGGTTTCATGAATATTTCACGCCTGAACTCGCCAGAGAATCGGCGAAGATGTCTTTTTCGTTTAATGATTTATTCTTCAATAGGTCAGTAGATATTTCCTATATAATTATATATCAATTCTATTTTCATCTGAGCTCCGAGTACGCATGATCTTTTTCTTTCATCGTTGAATAACAACGATCTTGAAGGATGTCTTCAATATCACTGTAGAGTCTGTAGAGTCGGATTTCGTTGGAGCTGAAGCTGCAATTGGAAATGAAAGGCGCCTGCCAAAGTCATTTATCTTCATCTAAGGATATATCAAATAGTCTTAAAATTTAATCTATATCGATTTTTTGTACAAAGTAAATGTGGAATGATTTTATGAAAAAGGATACCTAGAACCCACTGGCAAATACTACTCTGTAGCGAATAGTCTACGAATTTCAGCATCTAAGAAGTTTTAGTTATACTCTCAAATGATGGACACCCATAGATAGTCTGAAGGCAAGTTCATCTCAGGAACGTGAGCAATTTTACTTTGAGGATTTATTCAAGGACAGGTGATTTGCAAATAGCATTTGATAAAGAATATCATCCAGGGACGGGCCTAAGGGGGGGGATGGGGGGGGACAATCCCCCCCCAATGTTGAACAGAGTTGGCAAATTTTAAAAGCAGTTGGAATATTTTCGAAGCTGTTGAAAAATTTTCGAAGCGGTTGGAAAAATTTCGAAGCAGTTGGAAAAGTTTCGAAGAAGTTGGGAAAATTTCGAAGCAGTTGGGAAAATTTTGAAGCAGTTGGAAAGATTTCAATTGAGTTGGAATACATATTGCTACAAAAGTCCCCAATGTTGAACAGAGTTGGCAAATTTTAAAAGCAGTTGAAATATTTTCGTAGCTGTTGAAAAATTTTCGAAGAAGTTGGGAAAATTTGGAAGCAGTTGGGAAAATTTTGAAGCAGTTGGAAAGATTTCAATTGAGTTGGAATACATATTTCTACAAAAGTCCCCAATGTTGAACAGAGTTGGCAAATTTTAAAACCAGTTGGAATATTTTCGAAGCTGTTGAAAAATTTCGAAGCAGTTGGAAAAGTTTCGAAGAAGTTGGGAAAATTTCGAAGCAGTTGGGAAAATTTTGAAGCAGTTGGAAAGATTTCAATTGAGTTGGAATACATATTTCTACAAGAGTCCCCAATGTTGAACAGAGTTGGCAAATTTTAAAACCAGTTGGAATATTTTCGAAGCTGTTGAAAAATTTTCGAAGCAGTTGGAAAAGTTTCGAAGAAGTTGGGAAAATTCCGAAGCAGTTGGCAAAATTTTGAAGCAGTTGGAGAGATTTCAATGGAGTTGGAATACATATTTCTACAAAAGTTTTCTTAAAATGTGAATGAATTTGACTTTTTTTAAATGAAGATTTGAATTAATGTTTATTAAACCGGTAAAACTAAACCCACGTTTAGCCGGACAAAAGCATGCAGATTTTTTTTAAATATAGAAAATTGATTTGTCGAGGGCACTCCAATGAATTTTCTAAAAAAAATGGATGAACAACCGCCGAAAAACGATTATGAAGTCAATTTTCATAGACTCTCAAATTCAACCCGATTTTTTCATGCGAAAAAATGATTTTCTCAAAGAGAAGAAATCGAAGTGCCCTCAAGACATCCTTTAACTTCAATTTGAAGAAAAAAATCAAGCTTTCAGCTTAAAAATTTAGGACGTAAACTTGGAAAAATGAAAGGCACTTTTTGAATGGAGAATCGGTGCCGTAGCCGATTTTTTCATGCGAAAAAATAATTTTATCAAAGAGAAGAAATTGGAGTGCCCTCAAGACATCCTTCAACTTCAATTTAAAAAAATCAAGCTTTTAGGTGAAAAATTGAGGGCGTGAACTTGAAAGAATGAAAGGCACTTTTTGAATTGAGAATCGGTGCCGTAGCCGTCGGCGGAAGTATAACGGCTCCTATGCAAAAATAAACCGAAAAAGATTCAAAGTGAAGTGTGTAGTATGTGGATTTTTTTCAGTTCACTTGAATAAATCATTTATTTTTCTTCGGAATTGAACTTAAAAATCGAAACATACAAAATAATGATAACAGATGCTGTATAATCCTGTAGAGTGTGTTAATCTAGTAATGCAGAATTAAAAAACTACACTACAAAATTTTCTAAATATTTTTAATGCTCTCGGGAAAAAAACATTGACACGCAATCCAAAATACCACTCCCCCCTTCAACCGTTGGTTTTCTAATCCTTTTTTGCACAGTTGGTAAATTTTCGAAGCTATCCCCCCCCAAAAATTTGGCTTCGGCCCGTCCCTGATATCATCTCAGCTGAAATAGTATGCTCAGTAAAATTATACCTATCTAAAAACCAACTGATTTGATAGAAATCAAGAATAAAAAAATTGGTTTTATTGAGCAGTCCGCCATGTTTTCAGTCGAAGGTTTGACCCTTCGTCTTATAGGTCAAACACTAAATTTGGTTTTATGGAAATTATATGGGAAAATAGGTCCAACAAATTGATTTCTATTCGAAGTGTTATTACTGTTATTTCACAATTCCTAATCTGGTCTATTTTGACCACATATGAAATTCTTGGGTATTCCCCATATCATTTATGGAGGATGAATATGTTCTGATAGGAGTTTTGGCCTGAGGAATGGACACATTTCAATAATCTTTACTATAAAATCTCACCTGAGGAATATTCATCAAGTAGAGCGGATTTATTTCTGATATTCTATGTGAAGAATCGTCATCCAAAGATAATTGTTCGAACAACTAATCGGCATAATATGTCCTACGCATTCCATGCTGATGGCTGTTGTTTTTGTGTCGACTGAACCAAGGATGAAAGTATGATCTATTTCTCATTTCTTTCGAATCACCGCAATAGCGCCACGACCGTGAAATATTGCGGATTATTCCGGAACTAGGACCCGATCTACGATCTAGAGTGCCGATTAGTTCTTGAAGATTTGGTCATAACTTTTAGTCCGGAGTCGTTACACCAAGGTTTCTATGCATCTATTTTCAACTATAATATCGTGCGTCGCCGGGAATGTTCAAATTCTAATCGAATTCAATTTAATTTTGAATGAAAAAGGCAACATATAATGTGGATGAAGATTCTACTGTCGTTCTGTTTGCCCAAAAATGTTAAAACTTGCATATATTTTCTACTTCATCGATTTTAAATAAGTAGGTATGTTTCATTTAATACGCATGAAGTTGCATGATTGATATTTCGTTCACTTAAATGCGTATTTATTTCCATTGTCATTTTTATAGCACTAAGCGTAACGACAAAAGGTTTGAAGAATATTGAATTTGATGCCATGGAGCTTTTCGTTCAATTCACCACCTGTTGAAAGATTTCAGTTACATAATATCTTCTTCAACTGTACCTACTGTGAAGAATCTATGTGTTTATTGTGAGAGTAGTAAGTGGTGAAGATGGTTTTCTTCAGGTACCTGCGACATCCACAAAATATTCAATTTCTCGACAATGAGATGAATTCATGGTATTCTTCGGAAAACGGAGTAATTTCGTTGGATACAAAGGATTCATAATGAGAAATGAGGATAGTAATCCAGTCGGCACCGAAAGCCAAGAGCTGCGGTGAGGAGAGAAAGGGGTTGGAAATTAATGTTATGCAATTCTGCAAAGGTGGGAGAGAGTAAATGTAATTAATTATCTCTGTTAGTAATGACTCTGACTGATGAGGTGTTCAAGCATCGCGTGCAAACCCCCGTTCCCTCCAACTTTCTGGGTGCTACAGGGGGTTGGTAATCGACCGCGTGCCTTTGGTTCATAACTGATGCCATTTCTATCTTATGGCTCTTTCAGAAAATACTATCCGACCTCCACCAATGGTTTTTGATGAAGGCACATACTCGTATTTAAAAACAAATCTTTTTGGAGTCGAACATAGACAGTCAGACGTATTTAAGAAATAAGCCGTCATATCCGGGATCAGGGGAGTGGCAAGGCTGCAGCGGCAAGGCTGCAGTAGCAACACTCAAACGAGGGCTATATCATTTCGTTAACGGACAAAATTCGACCATGGATTCTATGAATATGACCCTTCGAAGATTTGATTCCCTTATAATTTCGAAACTGCGTGTGAAATTCTGAATACAGATGGACAATACTTTATTCAACTCACATGCAAAATGCAGATGAATAAATAAATAAACTTATATACAGGGTGACCCCTTTCAAAAGATCCACTGAAAAAACTCTTTGGGAAAATCCTGTATCGAAGAACGTTTCAAATGAAAGTTCCTTAGTTTTCAGAGGGACATCGAATGCAGACACTCAATCTGACCTTGGATTTCAAGGTCAATTAGATTGTTTTGTGAAGAACTAGAACATTCTCTCCCTTTTTTGTTTCTGCCATAATATAATTCGTTGTGGAAATATGGTGTGTTTTATGCTCAGAATGGTCCTATATAATAAAAATTTAAGAGGCATAGAATTTAAGAGATTTTTTTGTCGAAAGGCGAGCGCCGAAGGCGCGAGGGCCGTCGCGTGCGACGGCCTACGGGCGAGGGGAGGGGGGCGTCGGAAAGTTGAAGAACGGGAGCACGCGTGGGTGTTTTCGGATTTTTTCTAGGACCCCGGGAAGTATTTTAAAAACATTCGCGAAAAACGGTAAAATTCGCCCTTAAATAGCGAATTTCATGCAAATAAGGCTTTTTTCCGGAGGCACCTGGACGTTCGGAGATTTTTTTAAACAAAGACCCATATCCCCGTTACCACAGGTACGCAAAGGGTTTTTCGACACGTTCTTCCGGGTCTCCGAAATAAATTCGAAAAGTTTCGACATTTCACGAAAATGGTAAAAATTTCCGACTCGACCAGAAAATATCGATAAAACCAAAGATTTTTTGTTATTTCGATGACTTTCGACTTTAGAATTAGGTTAGGGTTCTTGACAACGGCATTCAAAGTTTGACGCGACG
This sequence comes from Adalia bipunctata, assembly GCA_910592335.1. NCBI lineage: Eukaryota > Metazoa > Arthropoda > Insecta > Coleoptera > Coccinellidae > Adalia > Adalia bipunctata. Next base: position 30,206,444 of record OU342951.1, read on the forward strand.
CACAGATTACCGTTTCGAGGTTGGATTTTTTCGACATTTCGAGACGCCACGAGTGACGTTACTATACATTTTTAGGTTAGGGTTCTTGACAACGGCAGTCAAAGTTTTGACGCGACGCACAGATGACCGTTTGGAGGTTAGATTTTTTCGACATTTCGAGACGTCACGGGTGAAGTTACACATAGGTTAGGGTTCTTGACAACGGCAGTCAAAGTTTAACGCGACGCATAGATGACCGTTTAGAGGTTGTGTTTTTGCTTTTGATTTTTCAAAATGCGAATCTATCTTCAGAGGGAGATCTACCAACAAGGTGAATTTACATAAAAGGTAGATCGCTGGGCCCAAACTAGTTATATTGAATATCATAATTCGACATTTTTTTCGGTCATAAAGCGAGACAAAATAATAAGGAGAAATAAAAGAAGAAGAAGAAATTTTACAAAAAAACATTGTCTGAAATCACGCACAATCTGAAATTCATAATTAAGTACCAATGTATCTGTATGCAGTGGTAACAATAATTTCAAAATTCGACATTCGATGAGATTTTATAATCGCGGTGTCAACTCATGTTGGACTATCTTATGCTTTAAACACTTCATATCCCCATAGAAATTCTTTCAATGTAAAAACAAAAGATACAGAATGTTTCAGTTCCTCACGAAGATAAATATTCCGTAAAGAAAAAACTACTCGACCTTAAAATGACCCTGCAATCAAACTCCAAGGTCAGATAAAACGCACGCATTCGATGTCTCCCTAAAAACTCAGAGATTTTTATTTGAATTTTCTGATTCAGGCTCTTCCCAGAGAGTTATTTCAGTGGATCCTTCAAAATGGGCCACCCTGTGTAATGTTAGTGACCAAATATTTCCAATATTTCTGCTATAGCGTTTCCGGAATCATGGACGATTTCTTTGACTGCTATCGAATTGGCAAATTCTGTTGGATTCTATTTTTTTAACCGAGAGAATGGTCTCAATCGACTGGGTTCGCATCAATAATCGGTAATCCGTGATCGAATTAAGTTCTGTCCGTCCGTCGGCATACCCCATAACTCTGGAGGGGCAACCTAGAAACTTGAAATTTTCAGGGTAGGTTCGGAACTGGAGTTGCAGCTGTGTCAGGTACGAATCAGGATCTACGCCTGAGCAGAAAATCGGTGCGAAGAATAGACGTTATACATAATAAAATGTATAAATTATTCGAAGAATAATCGTGTTTTTATTCTATACTACCATAGTTTATTTTATTTTTTATTTTTTATTGGATACTGTTTGGTATTCCTTGGAAAAATATTGCTCTTGAGTAAATTTTTTGAATATAAAGAATTTCGCAATGATTTCTCATATGTTTTTTTATTTCGTAGTTTCATTTCAAAACTTTAAAACTCTGGAAATAAAAACGAGAGATTGACCGCCTTGAATTTTGATTATTTGACGAATTTTCCGATGATTGTAGCTTGTATGTAAGTAATTTGTAATATTTATGTATTTTAAGATTTTGATGATTTTCCTTGTAGCTTAGACTTGAGAATGGAATTGTAGTAGAAAAATTCCGAAACTAGTCGTCAACTATATTTAGTTTTTTAATAAAGATTGTGGGATAAAGGACCTTTTCTTCTTTTCTGCAATTATGAATTGCCCACATTTATCAATCTTCCAATTTATTAAAAACGAGAGACCCACATACGCATATATATTCGATATCAGGAGAAAATGAACAATTAAAATATGGAAGAATATACAGGGTGTCCCATTTGAAAAAAAATTTAGTTGCATTCAATATGTTGTTCACCCTGTATATATCCCAATGGACGTAATCATTTTCGAAAAATTTATTCGATTTCGTACAATTTTTGTATGAAGTATTTTTATGCATCTGTTGTTGTAACAGGGTTATTTATAGGTGTGGTCAATTTATAGTGAAAAACCCGGTACAATATCTTCAATCAAACATTAATAAATAACACCTCTTTCCTCTGTGCTTTGCGAAAATGTAATTTTGGAAAATCTCCATTTCAAAGTTGAAGGTTTTAACGTCTTTGATTATGAATGGGGGAAAATTATCGTCATGCATATCAATATTTGAGATTCATATTGAAATGTGGGTTAGTGTTATTTCGAGAGAAACATCATTTGTGCCTGTCTTAAGTAGTGTATATCATTTTTCAAATTTTAGTCTGTTACGTCTTCACGTGAGATAGAGAAAGAAGCAAATGAGCGGTATGCCATCTATTTTCGTCCAGGCGACTTCGAAAAGAAATTATTGGGTCTTATTATCCACTAGATGTCGCCATGTGATAGTTCAACCTCCTGGCTTCCCCTAGTGTTTTTTTGATAGAACCAAGTGGCAGTTATTTTTCGTCGAAGTCAAGTTATATTCGTTCTGATGAGATCTAAAGTGATCGCTACTGAGGTCAGCATCTACTCTATTCGACTGAAAAATGGAAAATTCGTTGTTCTCCCTGGTTGTTGGTATGGCCAGTTCGAGTTAGCGTTAGTTGAAGTTTTTCGAATTTTGGTCCATAAAACGGACAATGGAGTGCAATTGTTGAAATATTTTATTGGTTTTTCCACACAACCTCTGGTCATTGGTTATTCTACGTATAAAATAATTGTTATTGATTGTGACTTGATAAAGATAGAATGTTCATACTTGATAACGGGAGAAGAAAATAATATAAATATGTATACAGGGTGTTTCACCATAAACTGGACAAACGTATATAGCCGTGTAGACGACACCGAGGAGGTCATGTTCGCCCTATGACATATACCCCGTTTTCGATGCATAAGTGAGATACAGGGTGTTTAATGTCAACATTGAGCAATATTCTGATAACTGTGGTGAATTATGCGTGACATTTAAAATAACGGTTACTGGTCACATCTCAGTATTTTTCAGGGCTTAATTCAATTTTATTGTAGGATTCTGAAAAAAAAATTCCAAATGGCGGAAAGCCTGTAAAGTTGGAATTTCTTCAGTGAAAAAATAATTTCGGCCGAAATCGTTGAAATTTTTCATGGTTGGACTATCTTTCGTTCTGAATACTTAGGTGGAAACAGAATGTAATAATATTTATTGGTTTTCTTTTTGTAGCCTTCCAAAGATTACGCTCGGAGAATTTACATAATTTTTATTAAAAAAACTGGAAGCCGTACGAAGGCAAAATTTAGGCTAATGAGCTGCCAGAGTGACCCAAATAGAAATATGAATTTATAAACCAAAAAAATTTTTTTCAAAAAACTTCGGAGGGAATCGAGGAACTCTCAACTTTCGATTAACTAGCGTCGCTTTGGTAACGGAAATTTATAAGATCAAAATAAACCCAATTCATACTCGTAGAGAGTTGGAATCCCACCAAAGTTTTTTGAAAAAAAATTTTTTGGTTTATATGTAAATTCATATTTCTCTCCGGGTCATTCTGGTAGCCCATTAGCACAATTTTGGCATTCGTACGGCTTCCAGTTTTCTGAATAAAAATTATGAAAGTTCTCCGAGGGTAATATTTGGAAGGCTACAAAAAAAACTGATAAATATCATTTCATTCTGTTTTCAACTCAGTATTCAGAATGAAAGGTAGTTCAACCATGAAAAATTTCAACAATTTCGGCCGAAATTTTATCTTTACTGAAGACATGTGAAAAAAATGAGTTCGAATTTTGAAAAAAGTTTTTCCCGGAAAGCTTAGAAAATCCCGCACGTTGAAATAATGCTTTCCAAATTGGCAACCGAGAAAAAAAAATTTTGTTCAGAATTCTACACCACAATTAAATTGAGCCCTAAAAAATACCAAGATGTGACCAGTTACCGTTATTTCAAATGTCACGCATAACTCACCACAGTTATCAAAATATTGCTCAAAGTTGACAAGTAAACACCCTGCATCTCGCTAATGCGTCGAAAACGGGGTATATGTCATGAGTCAAAAATGACTTTCCCGATGTCAACTACACGGCTATATATGTTTGTCCAGTTTATGGTGAAACACCCTGTATGTTTGTCCAGTTTATGATGAAACACCCTGTATATCAATCGAATGGTTGTTATAGTATATATCGATACTTTATTAAAAAAAAGGGTAGATATACTGAATTCGAAGAATTTTCGTGGACATAACCAAATATTTCTCCAATATCCCATCGAATCATTTCGACAGAAAAAAACTACGAAGCCATTCATGAGGTGAAAACATTCCGTTATGAAATACTGTGGACTTTTCTCCTTTTTCCAACGAATAAAAAAGTATAATGAACTTCTCAGGAATAAATTCGGACCGACACCTTCGACTCATTGGTCTACCAGTGGTGTTCACCTTTTTCGAACTATCCCTTGAGTTATGACATTTGCATGCACCCCATTCATTTTGCGGAGAAATTGTCCATACATAAAACTGTATTTAGATGCGATATATTTACATCAGAGGCGGCATCGGTATCGTCTTGTTGAACGGTATAAATTGAAATATTATACAGAATCGACCAGTGTCCACAGACCTAGCAATGCATAACAAATACACCCCAGGAAATCCTCCTCCTCAGCTATCTCCTTATGCCAATAAAGGGATATTCAACCCCTGAGGGATCTAAAAAGCATTACAGCGGCCTGGTCACCACAGTTTACAGAGTCCCCTATGCAAATATGAATAAGATTGTCTTAGATGGTCCTCGGAACTGACTTCGAGGGTGAGTTTGCTCTCCAGGATCTCTTTATGATGATGACAAACATGAATTGTAAAATTTCAGGACCAATACAAGTTTGGACCTCCAAAGCTTATTATGTCCTTGCCGAAGGGTCTATCGCCACTAAGTCAATTGGAACTTGACCGTTTATCGAGAATTCCGCATAAAATTAAGATTCATCAAATACGCAAAGCAGAATGCTTTACTGATGAATAATAATATAATCGTCATTTTGTACCTGATACCTGAAGCAATTTTTGTGTAGGTGCTATAGTGAGCCTGAAATCCGTAACACCCGCATCGAACTTAGAACCGGATCCCGTGGAAGAACAATAGACTATTTATTTCATTGCTGGCGGTTCGTTTGTACTTTCGGGATATCTGGAGCGGAGCAGGGCATACCGGTATCAATAAGAACTTTGACATATACTGATCTACAAAAGTTTAGGAGAGTCAGAACTTTTGAGACCGCTTCAAGAATTTTTTTTACCAATTTTTAAAATATGAAGAATCTAAATGTTCATTTTCATATACAACTCATTCTTTCACACATTTCCTCATAAGTTTAACAAGTTCAACAATTTGGCACCATTTTCAAAAATTTCTCTATGCTTTGATTGGCACATGCTTTATTCCGAACCCCAAACCAAACAATATTTTTTTATAGAACACACCATACTCCCAGTCTCACTGGGTTGTGTCATTCTGTGGTTGGTTCCGAGCTTCTGCCTATAAACCTTCCGTCTACTCATCTGTATTTTTTCTCTGTCATATTGTTTATGCTGAAAATTAGTGATTATGCTTCAATTGGATATCATCCGCTATGTGTGATGTTTTATCTTTTCATTTCCGCAATTGGTCTCTGGGTCTTTTGCGGTAATTTCTCGCTGTTTTTGCATTCTCAGTGGGGTCATAATCAACTCACCTTCTATAAGGTCGTCATTTGAATCTTCCCTAGCTCTTTCGAAGGCTTTTTCAGCTTTTCGTTCGATGAATGTAGTAATGGACTCTCTTTTTTTGTCTTTTCGGGTTTGTTCATTCCTTAAAAACCAGGGGCGTCTGATGCCTATCTCAGAAATTTGTTTTCTATGTGCTTTGTATCTTCTCTCTATGGGTTCTGGCTACATAGCCCATGCTGCTGATCCATGTGTAAGCTGCGTTCTGGCGACTGCTTTTATGATCCTCAACATCGTGATTCAGTAAATTTGGCTTCTTCTGCATGAAATCGGTTACAGTCTGTATTTCATTATCGTCTATAGATATCTTCGATTCCATCTTCAGTCTTCTCTTTTGAAGAAGAATTGCTTGATTCTTCTGTCCATTGATTCTGATTTCCCTCTGGTACACTGTTTACTTATATCATCTAGAACTTCCTGAAGTCTTTTGTGGATTTTTTTCTTATTTGTCTGTCCTAATACGATGCCCGCATTGCGTATAGAGCAAGCAAGCTAATTAGATTTCTCGGTATATTTTGAATTTGAGATTTAGCGACTGTGTATATTCGAAATTAGTTGACTTTATTTGGCTTAGCAGTCGGTAATGAAAAAAATCCTCTGTTTTCCTTGTTTCTCAAGCTTTCGCCTTCATTCAAGCATTCTCCAGGAAACTCTACAATATATTAATAATCAGAAATGTAGAATGAAATTGATATGTATACAACTTACAAAGTTGAGATTATCTACATTAAGTTGAAACATTAAAACTGTATGAGGCAAACAAAGGTGGAATTTCTGTTTTAGAAAAAGGACCCTTTTAGAAATGATAAGAATGTCCCAAAATGAACAGAATATAAATATAAAAAAACTTTGATTTCCTGAGCAATGTATATGCCCTTTTGATCGATATGGACGAAAATAAAAAACAAAATCACCATTTTCAAATTCAAAATTGAAATACCTTCTGGAATGGTATTTGTTCAGTAATCACAAAAATTTCAATGTACCTTATCAGTTTATATCAACTTGTGAAGAGGAGGAGCATTCATAGATTCTCCATTTATTTCACTATATGTCATGGAAAATTATTGACAATTTCAACACATTCGACTGCTCTTTCAGCATTAAAAAAAATAATATGTACCGGGTTTTTCACCATAATTTGACCCCCCCCTTTAACTTTGTTACTAAAATAAGTACAAAAAAATGTTTCTCACAAAAGTTTTACGAAATCGACTAATGTTTTTGAAAATGATTTCACAAAATGAAATATATACAGAGTGAGCAACATATTGACTGCAACTTCATCCTTTCAAATGGATCACCCTTTATATATTTCTATATTTGGCAAGCTCTTTTTACCCTAATTTCGAATATATAACATATGTTTGGTCTATCTCTCTTATTCCGAGTACCACAGAGTCAAATTTTGAGAACCGATTTCTTTAGTTGATATTATTCATTCCATAGTACCATAGTTCATTATTTTTTTATTTTTTATTGTATATTGTTAGGTATTCATTGAAAAAATATGGCTATCAAGTTAATTGTTTGAATATAAAGAATTTCGGAATGATTTCACATATTATTATGTATTATGTAGGTATTTTTATTCCGTAGTTTCATTTCAAAACTTTGAAACTCTGAAAATGAAAGAGACAGTCCCACATACGCATATATTCGATATCAGAAAAGAATAACCAATTTAAATATGAAAGAATATACAGGGTGTCCCATTTGAAAAAATGTAGTTGCATTCAATATGTTGTTCACCCTGTATTTAGTCCAATTAACGTAATCAATTTCAAAAAATTCATTTGATTTCGTACAATTTTAGTATGAAATATTTTTATGTATCTATTTTTGTATCAAAGTTTGAGAGGGGGGTCAATTTATAGTGAAAAACCCGGTACCTTTTGTGTTTGCCTCATACAGTTCAAATGTTTCAACTTAATGTAGATAATCTCAACTAGTGACAGTGTAGAAAATGTGGAATTTGTCATAATTAGTGTTTATATTTTTAGTTTCCTTGAAGAAGAAACCGACAGGGCTCGAAAGCTTCGATGATTAATAAATAAGTTGAATAACCACGTTTTGTGACTATAAGAAAACCGATAGTTTTCCCTGATCTCACCATTATCACCATATTTTTGTTTCGCGGAGGTGAATAAACACAATGGACATGAATTCTACTGTTACAGTCCCCTTCATCGAGAGTTACCCAAATATCCTCGGTATCACTCTGGAATCTACACTGAAGTTTGGCGCTGATGAAATTCCGCACAGCGATCAAAACACCTCCCCCGGATTTATTTTCGTCGGCACAGGAACCTCTCTATCTCCATGATGAACATAATACTTGGTCAACTGGGCGAGATCGAATATTTCTCAAGTTCTTATCCCACCCAGAAGATTGGTCTTGGTGACAATGTACCTACAAACCAACATCAACACTCAAACTATTCGATTTAATTTATTGATGAAAAACAATAGCTAGACATTCACCACAGTCAATGATTTAAAATCACATTTTACCGATAGAATTCGAGTCTTTTATGACAGAAATCACTAACGTGTCCGTCTTCCAGCAATAAACTGTGCCGTTTTTGACCCAGGCATATTCAAATTCAAAGCCTTTGGATTCAATGGCAAATCTCACTCTCGTATAAAGAATTTTATTGGATGAAGCTAAACACTCTCGAGTGAAATTTTGAGTGTTTCAATGTGATTGCGTTCATTTTCAACTGCCATGAAAAATATGTTCTTTCGCCTCGGGAAGTGAATCTTACTGTATTCTTGAGAACTTTCTGGGGAATGCTTGGTTTATTTGTACCCTATGGATTTAGTCAACTGGTGATGGAAATGATGGAATGGTGTTGTGTCCGACATATGTACTAATTTTTTCCACATTATTGGAAAGATCTTCATCATTCTTCTCAGGGACACCCTTCATTTCAACGTGGCTGAGTTTATCGCAGCAAAATTATACTGAGTGAAGCATCGACTGACGCAATGTCGAGAGATATCTCTCGATATAACGCTTCGCTCAAAACAATAATTGTAATCGTAATCGTCCACGAAGAAACATTGATTGACTAAAACGAAATACTTTTAATCCCTCACGATCAACCTGCCGGAATGCACCAATGCGAGGCGAATATTTCTTCTGTAAGACGATATCCTAACTCGATAGGGTTCAATTTTTTCAGACATTGAATAATATCGTTGATTTTGACTCTTCAACTTTGGTGTTACCCATAAAAAATTTCATCCTGCTCCATAAATAAATCACACTGAGGATTTTATTCCTAATACGCACCTGTTAGCGAATCTTATCGATTTCTAGGACCGGACGCAGCAGGCCTCTGTGGTCGAAAGATAAGACCACCACTACTGGTGGACGACATAATCCATCTCTGTGTAAGCAGCTCGGGAATCAAATGGCGGCAAAGGATTTCATCTCGTAAATACGTAATCAGAATTATCATAATGGTGGGAGAGATAACCACTGGGTATAAATTCTATCAATTACATACGGGGTGACAACGTCCCGTAAATAAGTAGATAAAGTGGTCAATGAAATAAAGGGTCTTCCAATAGGAATTTGACAAGTTTGAACTTCCACTGGAATGTTCTGTCGAACATAGATGCATAGAAACTCTGGTGTAAAGACTCCTAACTGAAAATCGTGACCAAAAATTGTAGATCAAAACGGCAATCTAGAATGTAGATGGGGTCCTCGTTCCGGAATTATCCGCAATATTTCGCAATCGTGGCGCTATTGCGTCAATGAAAAATAGCGGGAGAAATGAAAAGAAGGTCCCCATCACAAGTTTTCGATCGACAAAAAAGTCGTAGACAAAATCTAATTAGTGCCAACACCAGGTTTTCTATGAATCTATTACCGAACTGTCAATGTCAAAACATTGAGTAAAATCTACATTTTCACTAAAGTGAAGTAGATTCAAAAATAAAAACTTTTCGAAAAAATATAGTTTACGTCCGAGTCGGGGACTGAAACTTTGAGGGCCGGTTATACATATAAAGGCCAACCGAGGATTCAACCGTTGCGTCAACAACAAAATTTCTCACTATCTGGTAGTTGGCGCACGGTTCAACTGTCGTTTCGCCTTTTATAAAACCGGCCTTTAATCTCTGTCAGACAGAACGCATTTAGAAACGTTCTTGATCGCGTGGTCACAGACAAGCATGTAGTTTCCAAACAGATGTGTTCATTGGAAAGTCATCAAAACGACGACACATAAAGGGTGTTTCAATAAGAGCGCAAGATTTGAATTGCGCGCCATGTTCGACAGTCATAATGTCACATGGTCATGACGTGACAAATCGAAAGTTGACAGATGGAAGTTTATAAACATGGTGAATTACACAGTAGAAATTGGACCGTTTTTCTTCGAAAACGAAGAAGGTAGTAACGGTGAATGGCGAACGTTATCGTGCTATGTGATAACACAATTTCTTGTGCCTCATTTAGAAGCTTTTGATTTTGACGACATGTGGTTTCAGCTGGACGGTGCCACATATCATACCGCCCATGGAACATTGACCATCTTGTACGAGTTTACTTCTGGTCGTGTAATCTCCCAATTTGGTGAATAGAAATAACTTTACGCTCTTGCCATTTGAAGCCTTTAGATTTCTTGCTGTTGGGTATCTCAAGTAATTCTGTCCCATACATAATCCCCAAATGTATATTTTCTGAATTAATGAATGAACTAACTGACAAAGAATCTGCAACAACCAGGAGGAGCTGTTTAAATTTTAATTTTTTTTTTGGTGAAACATAGATAGTATAGCAAGTAATAAGTAAATGATTAAATTTGGAAAAAAAATCGTAAAGGCTTCTTCATGTGAACATTTTTTGTTACTCAAATATTGAAGTCGTTTTCTGCAAACCAGCTGTTCGAGGAGATCCAAAGTCGATGTTTGGTTGTTAAAATGCCTTGAGCACGTGTACGCGGAATTTCTTGTCAGCTAAGTGGATTCGAAAGAGGCCAAAATATTGGTCTGCGGGAGGCGGGATTGTCATTTCGAGAAATCGCTAACTGTACGAACAGAAATCCAACTACTGTTATGGGATGTTGTCAAGCGTGCTTTTATAATGCCCAAAATCGAAGAAGAGTAGACACCGAACGTCGAAAGGGCACAAATGAAGTTCAAGAAAAAATTCTGAACCCTTCGTTTTTTTCTCCGAATTTAAATCATTTACTCCTTGCTGTACTATCTGTTTTACAAAAAAAAATTAAATTTGAACAGCTCCTTTCGGGTGTTGCAGTTTCTTTGTCAGTTAGTATACTCCAATAATACTCCGCAAAAAAAGATAACCATGTTTAATTGAACACTGAAATCTTGCGCTCTTATTGAAACACCTTTAATTTTTTTTTCAAAGTCGAGATTGAGCAGTTTCACCAGCTTGGAGTTTTGCACGTCGTATATTCTGCTGATGGCTCCGAAAATGGATTCAATTTGAAGTTCTGCAGCCAACTACTTAGCTATTTGAATGATACTCTTGTAGCCCGTTTGTCTTTATTTTCCTAAGTAAGCGCAACAATTTTCGAACATTTCTGTTGGAGCGATTGACTTACAATATTATTTTGAAGAGAAAAACTACCGATGAAGTCTTCAAGGCATATGTCAATTTGGTAATGAACGGCTTTAACTCTTTTTATCCATGCCATTGTATTTTGAAAAGTTTATTAATCAAAGAACAGAAGTGCAGATTTGGTATTCGAGTAGCTAGGAAGTTATAAGGCGAAGTTGTGAAAATGTAAAAACATTAACAATTAACAACTTAGAGTTAACTTTAAATCAAGATTGTAAGTTCCTTGGTGTATATTTCGAAGAGTTTCTCGACTGGGGTGCACATGTGGACCATCTATGCTTGAAACTTAGTTCAACTGCATATGCATTGAAAAATATATCAAAATATATAGACGATAAATCTGCTAGGGCATTTTATTTCGCATGTGCCGAGTCCAGAATTCGATATAGAATTCTGTTCTGGGGTGCAAGCTCCAATATTGAAAGGGTATTCAAAGTACAAAAGAAAATGATTCGCTTTATATGTCACATGAAGTACCGTGAAAGTTGTAGGGGTATATTCAAAAAGAATAACATGTTAACCACTTATGGTTTATATATTTATGAATGCCTCACATACTTATATCAGCAATCAGCATAGTGATATCTTTATTACTGATAGAGAACATTCGTATCCCACTAGAACAACAAATATTAATTACCCTTTCCATAAGTTGTCAATAACTGAGAAAGGTGCACACTACCGATGTATAAAATTCTATAATAACTTACCTAGTGAATTCAGAGCTCTAACAACATACAATAGCTTCAAACATAAAGTGAAGAAGTTCCTCATAGACTTGGAACCGTATACTTTAGATGACTATCTCAATAGGAGATAGATATGTATATTTTCTTTGACGTTGTTTCATTACATTTTGTCGATTATGATTGTAATTTGATACATTGTTTTGAAATAAAGAAGCATTATTATTATTATTATTATTATTAATGCATACTGCTCCTTGTATGAAAACTCTATTCTAACCATCGGGCTGGTTCTGAGCATAATCAATTAATCTTTCTCTAAAATCTGTGTTTGTTCTTGCCAATTTTTCTACGAGATACTGAATATTGTTTCGGAATTTTGTCTATTTTATTCCATATTGGTGAAAAATTTCGAAAAAAATTTCTTTGTACCAAAATTAACGATCCTATTTTAATCATGCGGTTATCTTTGTATGACGAGCAGATAATATAAATGGAGGGGTGAGCAAAGCGGTCAGCTCAAATAGATGCGCGCGGTATGGACGGTGCTGAAAAAAGTGAGCTGGTCCAGAGGCCAATAATGATGATTTATTTTCGGCAAAAATTGCAGGCTCCCCAGTACATGAGTAATGTTTTCTGTCGTCTGAAATACTGGACTGTATACATGAGAACAGATAAAAAAGTCTGGTATATGATTTAAAAACATATTATATTATGTTTTCCTGAAATTCGTACGGGCGTGTAGGTGATGTGAAAAATTGAATGCACAATTTTGTGTTACTACGTTGACGCATAAGCTGTTTCTTTCATACAGGGGTATCATTGATTTATGTACAGGGTTGGGATAAAGTATGGAACCAAGTAAATATCTTTTGGACGAAATTAACGATATATTTATGAAAATTTGCAGGAAAGTGCAATGAAACAAAATGCATCTGATCTATATTTTTCATTATTAATATACTTCTTTAATTTGAATGGGACACACTATATATTTTCACTGATTTTGAAAGAGCTTGTTATTTCGAATTCATACATACTGAGTTGAGTGTAAAAAAAATTGTGAGAACGGGGAATATGGCACTTCAATCAAGGTATTGATCAAATGAGATATTTACTTGGTTCCATACTTTATCCCAAACCTGTATGTATTTCAACACTAGATTCTGCAGGTTCTTACATACTTGTTATTGAATTTTTATTTCTTTCCATTTCGGCCTATTAGTTTTACCTATACAGATGATTCTTTGACTTGTACATTTGACATTTGTTTGGGAGATATAGCCACAATTCTAAAAAAATGGGTGAATGCGTGTCTGATATGATTCTTTGTAATGAATGTAAACTCCTCAAATTTGATTTTTCTTAATTGAAATTGACTCTTTTTGATAAAACTGATACTAGCCTTTTTGAATCATTGCCATATTTCTTCCTCCAGAATATATCTGTTCGTTGATTTTCCTCAAGGTTAGTTTGTGAGCATAAACACGTAATTCATTGTTTTCTTGATAAGCCGAGAATATCTTATAAGCAAAAGTTTTTGATTCATTTATCTCGAATAATTTTTCATTCTGAACATACTGCACTATCTTATTTCTGTGACAGATTCAGGACACACCATAGGATATAGATCAAATAATATTATTGGATAACGTTGCCGAATCTATTTATCTTCTATTTAGAATTTCTACACAAAGGTTAAAATGATCGTGATTTCAGCTTATGTTTATGTCATAAAGTTAACAAATAACTGTTCCCAAATGGAGTAGTAATGTTCAAACAATGGTTTTGTTTAGAATTCAAGAATCGAACTGCCAACACAATGATATTTCGGACTATCCAGAATTATTTTTTAATTGACGACGTTTTCGGCACATCTTACCGCATTTAATTACGAATAACTCGAAAACGCATGCAGAAAACCTAAGAATACATTCCACTTTTTGTTTGGATTGTTATAAAGGTTATTCTTCAGTTTCATCGTTTCTTGTTGATTAAAGGGTACTTTAGGAGTATTTTGTACCTTTTGGAGTTTTCGCTCCAAACATATTGTATTGAAAATTTAAGAGAGAACACCCCAAATATCACAATAAATTTTGAATTATATTGACGATGACGGGGACCTGGTAAACGCACGAGCTCGCGAGCTCCCTTCAAAAATTGGGATTTTTATATCCATGATATCTGAGTTCGTATGCGACGTAGACCAACATTTTAACATTGGAAATGTTTATGTTCGTATATTGCAGGTAAATTACGAGGTTTTGTTCAAGGTCAAAAGACAAAGTGTCGCCAGTAGACCAAAAAAGCATTCGAAAGTTATCGCGTGATTCATTAACGTAGGTGTGTTGGGCCAGCATATGCCAGCATACGAGAATCGGCGAACTGCGCCGAGGTGGGACTCAGGTGGGAGGTCCGCCAAATTCGCCGCAACGTTGCCGGATTGGGCACTTAGTCCGGTATTTGAAGGATAGATCATTGTTTTATTTCCTTCATTAGCACTTCGAGTGTTTATATTGTTGTTTAATCAAGTGAGATCTGGGCCGCGGTGAGCGGCCCGTCAAATTCGTCGCAGGCAATTATTCCGGTATTTGAAGGATAGATCATTGTTTTATTTCCTTCATTAGAACTTCGAGTGTTTATATTGTTGTTTAATCAAGTGAGATCTGGGCCGCGGTGAGCGGCCCGTCAAATTCGCCGCAACGTTGCCAGATTGGGCAATTATTTCGTTATTTGATCCACTGAAGAAACGGATTTGCACAGTCTGGCAACAAAATCCGCTTATGACACTGTTCGCCCATGCTCAAATGGGCCTCTAACGCCTGTTTGCACCGCTTACCCTTAAAAGTTCCTCGTTGCTAGGTACCACTTAGACTTAAGTTCCAATACATAATGATGATTCCGCTAGAGTGGTGAAGAAGCAATATATTTTGTGTTCTCTTTGTTCTACTGATGAAAACCAGGAAACGTTTTCTACATATGATCATTTGAGAATAATTCATGGTGTTCTGTATGATTGATATTTCTTACATTTCCCCCATCCGCCATCCAAGAAAACTATGATACAACACACAGTTATATTGCCATATTTCAAAATACATATGCTAAATTACCTACTTAAATTCTCACTTTTGAGGTTTTTGTAAGCGCATATGTGCTTTTTTACAAGCTTTTATTTAGTTTCACCTGTCCCGGTGTCTGTCTGTCTGTCTCTATCTAATCAAATCTTGCAAGTTAAATATGACACACTTCTAATAATAATAATAATAATAATAATTTATTTATCCTCAGAACCACATATTTACAAATAAATAATAAATATAAACAGGTATAGGATATGTCATGAGTGCAAGAACTAACCATTATGATCAAAATATTCCCCAACAGAGTAGAAGCATTTAGTCAAGAAAAACTGTTCAACAGATTTATTAAAAGATCTTATATTTTCAATACGCCTTAATTCAATAGGAAGTGCGTTGTATAGTTTGATTCCCATATATCTTGGTGATTTCTCATATCCAGTCAGGCTGTGATGAGGAACAGTCAGATCATGTGATTGCCTTGTAAAATAATCGTGATTGAAATTCAGTGGTAAGAATTTATCTAAGTTAATTTTTACAAATTTCAGTATTTCATACATATAAATACAGGCTAGGGGTAAAATTTTAAGTCTTCTGAATAAAGGCCTACAGGATGTTCTTAGGGAAACCCCACAAATAAATCTGACTGCCTTTTTTTGCAGTTTGAATACACGTTCACTACAGGCAGCAGAACCCCAAAACAAAATACCATATGTTATTCTGGAACGAAAGTGGCTTGAGTAATATGACATGCATATATTATCGTTCGTAGTAGTTTTTAATCTATATATCGCATAGCATACGGAAGATAATTGGGAGCAAAGGTTGTTAATATGCTCTTTCCAGTTGAGGTTGGAATCAATTGTAATTCCCAGGAACCTGGTGAACTCTACCTGTACTATAGATTTGGAATTGATTTTTATCAAAAGGCTTTTATTCATATGGTTGCTGGTGTTTTTGAATGAGAACTTAATGAAAACTGTTTTACTGATATTGAGAAACAGCTCGTTCTCAGCAAACCAATCAGAGAACATAGTGAGTCTTTCATGTGCAACCAATGACGCCTCGTGATCAGACCTTCCAGTACAGAGAAGTGTGTTGTCATCAGCAAATATCACCAGATTTGATGGGTCAGCAATTACATCAGGTAGATCGTTGATAAATATCAAAAAAAGCAGAGGACCCAATATGGATCCCTGCGGTACACCACATTTGACATCAACATGAGATGAACGAACTCCATTAATTTCAACGAATTGCATTCGGCCTGCCAAATATGAATGGATTAATTGGTTTATTTGACCTCTCAACCCAATCGAACTCATTTTCTTTAAGAGAAGGTCGTGCGATACTAAATCAAACGCCTTGCTTAAATCCATAAAGATGGCTATACACTTTTTTCGGTCTTCAATACTCTCATAAAGTTTTGTGATGAAAGCCATTATCGCTGATTGCGTTGATCTTTTGTGCCGGAATCCGTGTTGACAACTCGACAGTAAGTTATACTTATCGAGAAACGAGAGTATTTTCTCAAATATCACTCTTTCGATAATTTTTGAAACTGATGACAACAATGAAATCGGTCTATAATTCTCAGTCGCTGTGTGGTCGCCTTTTTTGAACAGCATTTTAACGCGGGCTAATTTGAAAATATCAGGAAATATACCAGCTTTTAATGACAAATTTATTAAATGAGTTAACACGGGGGTCACCCAGGTAGCAGCACTTTTGAGCAAACAGGATGGAATGTTGTCAACGCCTTGTGAACATGTATTTTTCAGACTGTTCAATATATTATAAACCTCACTTTCAGAAACTGGCGTAAGAAACATTGAAACTTCAACTTTATTTTCAGGATTGAGTACTTTACGTTCTGATGGATTGTTGATTTTTTTATTAATTTCTGTTGGTAATTTAACAAGGTATTCATTAAAGTGATTCGCCACTGTTTCCGGATCATCAATGTGTTCGTTATCAATAAGAAGTGTCGGTGCGTTTTCGTTTTTAGTTTTTTTTGACGTATTTGTATTATTCCTTATTATGTTCCATACGGCTTTAGATTTGTTGACAGCATTATTATAATCTATTATATTTTGTAGCTTTTTAGCTTCTTTGAGTACTTTTCTGTAAATGATTTTATATTTTTTATAATAAGCTATATTTTCATCAACATCAGAATTTTTAGTCAACATGTAAAGTTGCTTCAATACTTTCGAAGACACTCTAATGCCTGCTGTGACCCACCCTTTACAATCTCTCCTTCTTTTGGAAGATAATCTTTGAACAGGAAAACATGAATCGACAAAAAAAGACAAAGAATTGATGAAATTATCAAAAGCCTCATTGACAGAATGTGATGTGTAAACATCCAACCATGATTCTCTAGAGAGTGCGTAATGGAAATCATTATAGTTTTCTGAACTGAAAACCCTATTTGATATATAAGTTTTTGTGGCAGGTTCATTTTTAAATAACAAAGTTACTTCCTGTGATGTATGATCTGAGATACCATTAGCACAAACTTCAGTACACGCTACATTTTCATCAGAAACATTTGTACATATATAATCCAAGCAACTATTTCTACCAACACTGAATCGTGTACACTCATTTATTAGCATTCTGATATCGTATGATCTCAATATATCAAGAAGTTCTTGTTTAAATATACTATTTTCGAGAAAATCTATGTTCAGATCGCCACAGAGGACGATTTTACAATCATTACAACAAAGTTGACTTAATATCGAATCTAACTCTGATAGGAATGCCTTAATATTTCCCATGATGGGGGATCTATAAATGGTTATGATTTTAATCTTCTCACCGGAATCTGAAGTTAACTGAACACCACAGACTTCAAATACTTGTTCTCGAGATATATGCCGAAGATGGGGAATATCACTGATAGATGTGCGAAGATCCTCCCTAAAGAAAATCGCCACGCCACCATTTTTGAGTTGGCTTCGACAGTATGCTGCGCAAAGTTTGAAATTTGGCAGGTGTACATAATTCTGGTGACAATGCATCATGAAATATTTTTCATAGAAAAAAACAAAATGGCTGCTCCAAAATGGCGGATGAGTTTCGTAATTATCATCCGATTTCATTCAAAATTAGTATCTAGGGGTTTTTGGGTTCGACAATGATGATTCTTCTGTCAAAATTGAAAAATTCAAGATGGCGGCTAGAATAGGCCGGACGAGTTTCGTAATTATGATCCGATTCTATTCAAAATGTGTATCTAGGGGTGTTCTGGGTCGGAAATTACGATTCTTCAAAATTGAGGAATTCAAGATGGCGGCTTCAAAATGGCGGATGAGGGTTGTTTTTATAAAAGATTGTTTTAAAGAATGATTTTTTTATTATAGCTTGTTCTAAATGCAAGGGCGGATATAGCTTTTTTTCATGGGGGGGGGGGGTAATAACTATTGAAAATCAGGTTCACAATTTATGCAATTTTTTTATGTGCACCACATTGCGTAACTTCTTCTAAGGACTTTGATACTCATGGGGGGTAATTACCATAATATAAATCAAACTGTTCGAAGTTCCAAGTTCCAACCGTTTTCAACTATTTCACTATCAGATTCGTTTATGAAGAACGACAAAAGACAAAACGCGCGATCTGAATAACGGGCAACGGCTTCTTCTCACGATCGTCCTCTCGGGTGCATTCGGAAGCACTCGGAATCGAGTGAATCTGATTGGTTAGGAATTCGTGAGAATTAATGTATGCTCGAGAATCGGCGACGGCGACCAGTGAGCCGCGGTGAGAGGTACGTCAAATTCGCCGCAACGTTGCCAGATTGGGCAATTATTCCTGTATTTGAAGGATAGATCACTTCGAGTGTTTATATTGTTGTTTCATCAAGTGAGATCTGGGCCGCGGTGAGTGGTCCGTCAAATTCGCCGCAACGTTGCCAGATTGGGCAAATATTTCGGTATTTGAAGAATAGGTCAATAGTTGATCCGAGTACATATAAGATTCATGAATTTTAGTAGAAACAGAATCCTTCTATCTGAAGCCAATTTCATGAATACCCAGATTTGCTAAAATCAAAATTCACTTCGAAAATATTGGACGGAGTGGACTCAGCTTCATTTGATTTCCTCCGAGTAGGGGAGGACGGGGGAATTCCGCGCACGGAGGAATTCTGCGCATTGATATTCTACAACTCAGTTCAGTTATTTCAAAATTTAGATACAGCCACAGAAATATAATAAACATATGAATAAATAAATATCTTATTATATTTCTGTGGATACAGCGCACCATCTCGTATTTGCCTTGCCAAATTGTTTTTATTTTAGACCAGGGAGCCGATTGTTCGTTTCACGATGCTATGATCTAATTTTCGAGAGAAATTGGAATCGTGGAAAGTACTTCTATTATTAATTTCTAATGAATCTATTGCATGACTATTTTCCTTCATATGTGTAGATTATTTAATGCAAAAGAACAATTACATAATTGTATTTCGTCATCTAATGTCAGTGATTAGTTAGGTTAGGTGACTCACACTGGGAGAATAACGCGCAGCTGTAGCGGGGTAATTCTTCAATAATATTTTTTGTACAGTCCTGGAAATTTGTTTAATTTACATTGTACTTGGTTATTACCTAAATAATGAAATATTTTTTCGAGTTTTTCAGCTGTTCAATATATGCGCATAATTATACCATCGCATGCGCGGTATTACCCAGTACGTGGGGGAAGACCGCGAAAAGACAGTTTTCAGAATTATTTTTTTTCTCAATTGGTATAGGTAGTTGAACCTTTTCCTTGTGATGAAAAAGTTCCAAATGGGTTCATGATTCAGCAGTTAAATTATGAAAGTTTGTGTGTACATAGGAAGGTTTTTGTGAGCATTTTCCCTAAGATGCGTGGAATTCCCCCGTCCTCCCCTACATATAAGATTCATGAATTTTAGTAAAAACATAATCCTTCTATCTCAAGCCAATTTCGAGAATACTCAGATTTGGTAAAATAAAAATTCTCTTCGAAAATATTGGACGGTGTGGACTCAGCTTCTTCTGATGATGTTTACTCCGAGAAGGTACATATAAGATTCCTGAATTTTAGTGAAAACAGAATCTTTCTACTTTCTATCTCAAACCAATTTCATGAAAACCCAGATTTGGTAAAATAAAAATTCGCTTAGAAAATATTGGACAGAATGGACTCAGCTTCATCCGATGAGAGTTGATCTGAGAACATATAAGATTCATGAATTTTAGTCAAAACAGAATCCTTCTATCTCGAGCCAATTTCGAGAAAACTCAGATTTGGTAAAATAAAAATTCTCTTCGAAAATATTGGACGAGGTGGACTCAGCTTATTCTGATGATGTTAACTCCGAGTACATGTAAGATTCATGAATTTTAGTGAAAACTGAATCCTTCTATCTAAAGCCAATTTCATGAAAACCCAGATTTGCTAAAATCAAAACTCACTTCGAAAATATTGGACAGGAATGACAGGATAATTCATCCAATTATTCATATCTTTATTTTTTATTATTATATCTTAAGAATACTCACTTTAGAAAGAACATTTTTGTTTTAAAATACGGTGACAAGTTTCCTCTCACATGTTTATGTTAGGAATTGGGAATGTTGATTGTTTCTTGCAATTATTATTGCTCATTATTATTATTCTATATACTAAACGTATTTTACACTTTTCGGTCGGGGGGCGTGGCCTAAATTGTCAAAAAGTAGGTCCGAAGAAAGGGTCCCAGCTCGAAAAGGGGACCACGTGAGAGGAAAAACGATATAGAAAAAGAAAGTAGAAGGACAGGTGCTTCTTTTGAGGTATGTTTCGTCTTTTTACGTGGTCGGGAAGTACGTTAATTTTTACCTCGAATATCGCGAATTCGGCAAAAATCGCGAAAAGGTACCACATATTTTCAGCTAAAGGCTTTTGTTCCAGATATCCTAGACGGGAGTTTTAGATACGAATCGAAAGAGGAAGAATCGGTCTGCCCCCGATTGACTTTTCGATTTCTGACGTTGGGCTGTTTCCTTGGAAAATCAGATAGAAAATTCGACATTTTGTAAACAAACCTTCGAACGCCGAATATTTTGACATGAACGATCAGCTGTTCGGTTGCCGCCATGTTTCGGCCATGTTCCATACCTACTTGCATTCGGGTTTAATGTTATTTCGAAGCCAAGCCAAGTTTTTATGCATAATTATAATTCATATAAAAATAATGGTTTCAATCTAGGCTTGAATACTAAGCTTGACTTTATATTATTCGGAGAATATCATAAGAATTAATTCATGAGGGTCTTTTCGGAACATGCCCAAACTTCAGATGATAGACTGATAGACATTTCCAATTGACATTTCTAACAAATTCTATCTGACATTTGGAGAAATTTCTCGGGAAATTTTAATTATTTCAAATTATTTCACGTTCCTATGAGAAAATTGACTACATTGAGTTGTTACACATAAGTGCCTTCATAACCGACGTTTTAGTAGTGTCAATTGTTTGGAAAAATATTATGTTTATATTCAATGGAAGTGAGGTTATAGAAGTCAAGGACGGCTACACAAATTGATCTGATGCATCTGCATCTACTCATTTTATGCATAGTATGATATGATGTTATGAAATCTAGAAATAATAATCAGATGTATTTTATGGACACTTCAGTGACATCTGAATGGCATATAGATATATTATGTTATTTGCTTGCTTATGCACATGTTTCCAGATGAAATGTATAGAATTATGAATAATTACCACAATTTCTGAAGAATTCAGTATTATTGAGCATCCCGTGGCAATTGAATCCAACTCAAGCATATGTGAAAAATAAGTTAGGTACTCGACATATTCTTTCATAATTGCAAAAACGAGTTTATTGTTATTGTTTATGGTACATATCTCATATCTTGAAACATTTCAGTGCATTAAACGTTGACTGGGCCAAGATTTTTCCTTCCGAAAGCTTTGTGCAACGGTGTTTTCAATAATATTATACAGTCGAACTTCGATAAATCAAATTGGTTGGCAATAGCGACAATTTTTCAAGAATTCAGTATTTACGAGCATCTCATGACAATTGAATCTTAAGCATATGTAAAGAATTAGTTAGCTACTCGACTTATCCTTTCCTAAATTCGAAGAAGAGTTTATAGTATCGTTAATGATAGGTACACACATCTTATATCTTGAAACAATTCAGTGCATCAAACATTGAATGGGCCAGGATTTTTCTTCCGAAAGCTTAGTGCAACGAAGTATTCAATAATATGTTTTCAGACAAAACTAAAAATACTATTCTGTTATCATTATCAGGTAGAATTCAGACATAAATATCTTCATTTATACATCAAGGAAGTAATTGAGTAGAAATTTTATCATTTGATATACCTAATATAATATAATGATGGTATGTTTAAAAAGAATCGTACAGTCACTATAGTCCAAGGATCCCATTGTAATAAAGGATCATTTCCATCCAGTAATGATTTATCTTGGTCGAAGTGCTTTTGATTTGATCATATCTTCAAGCTGTTTTGATTTTACCTGAAAGCTAATGGAATCAAGGCTTACCACATCTTATGTTCATAATGAAATATCTCTAACTCAACTGCTTTGTTCATTTTAAAGCAATCGGCATGTTTATTGAAAAATGTACCTATATACAGAATATTTTTTTAAAGCTATTTTAAAGATGATTAAAACATCAATATAAAGTTGGTTCTATCGTTCCCATTGACAGATACAAACATGAATGCTCATTTGATTTGATATATGCGATAAGACTAAAATTTCCAGTATTCTTGATTGGGAATTATATGAATTATATATGGTATTTATATGAATATGGCTCACTCAAATTTGTTATCCATGACACCTTCGATCAGGGAAACGCCGCAGCATACTATTGCTTCGATTAGATATAAGTATAATGCTCATTGTTTTAGATACGTTTTAAATTTTAACAGTTTGAAGCGGACGGTACCGAGGACTAGCAGTGCAATAAACAGAGTAGAAAAGGATTTTGTATACCATGAGAAAGGGTAGTAGGTAGTTAAAGGATTAGGGATTCTTGCAGGCGCCAGGGACCAGGTATGCAAATAAGTGGTTCACAGTCCGTTTTAACTCTCTAGACTCTAGAGAGTTAAAACGGACTGTGAACCAGCTGGTGCCTTCAAGAAATCCTAATCCTTAAGTACCTTTCCTGATTGCAATTAAAGCAATAAATATGAACAATTTTCATGATTATATGATGGTTTCAAGCGGACGGTACCAAGGACAAATAGTGCAATAAACAGAGTAGAAACGGATTTTGTATACATCAATGACAAAGTAATAAAGGATTAGGGATTCTTGCAGGAGCCAGAGAAGTGCAGACAAGTGGTCTCCACTCCGTTTTTCCTCTTTGGCGTCTGCAAGAATCCCTAAGTACCTACCCTTCCTCATGGAATACAAAATACTTTTCTACTCTGTTTAACACTGTTCGCTCGCCTGAGTGCACGGTAGTTTCGTATCCAGAAAGTGAATTCGTTTCGTGAGATAGTACAACACACATATGAGGTGAGTACCATTCTTTCAGTGTTTACTTTGTGGTATATTTTTCCATTCCATATTAAGAAGATGAGGTTGCTAATTTTCCAGAAGAATCTCTCAACACTATAACACCTTGTGGAATGCCGCTTCACGAACTCAAACTCAAAGTCGGTGTGCCAGTTATACTTCTGCGAAATTTATCTTTAGCTGATGGATTAATGAACGGTACCCGACTTATAGTGGTGGCTGTTACCGATGTTCTTTTAACAGCTAAAATTGTTACCGGGCGTTTTTCAGGAAAGTTAGTTCTTATTCCTAGAATGGATTTGACTTCTTCCGACCAACATATACCGTTTGTTCTAAAGAGGAGACAATTTCCAATAAAGGTATGTTTCGCCCTCACCATCAATAAGGCACAGGGGCAAACATTCGATAAAGTAGGTATTTATCTTGAAACACCCGTTTTTTCCCACGGTCAACTTTACGTTGCATTTTCAAGAGTTCGCAATTGGGATTCAGTAAAAGTTCAAGTGGTTGCATCGGGACAACATGGTAAATTACTGGAGAAATCGAAAAAAGTTTTCACCAAAAATATAGTTTTCCGCACCATATTGAATTTAAAAAATCATTCGCAATCATTTCTTTGTTGAATCCGATAGTCTCATCCCTCACATTTCATAATGATCGGTGCGAACCCAAAAACAGGAAGGACAATAAGAAATGTTTTCAAACTAAAACGTAAGATTATTTTCTTTTTTGATTTCATC
Source organism: Adalia bipunctata (assembly GCA_910592335.1). Lineage (NCBI taxonomy): Eukaryota > Metazoa > Arthropoda > Insecta > Coleoptera > Coccinellidae > Adalia > Adalia bipunctata. Next base: position 30,230,754 of record OU342951.1, read on the forward strand.
ATGTTAATTCTGTTTTTTTTAGACACGGACCTCTGGAAGAAGAATGAAAAATTTTTAGGAGAGCGTGAGGGAGGTACACTGTATCCTTCAATGAAAGTATAGAATTTTTCAGCGAATTGTGAAATTTGTAAACGCCAATGAGCATTCTATTGATTATTATAGATGATTATGTATAGGTTAATTTCTCTGTTTTTTATTATTGGTTAAAAAGAATTCTTATCATTGTTATTATTGTATTATTATTATCAGAATTAAATAAATCGAGTAATTATTTTATATATTTGCTTTCGAAAGACATCTTAAGAAATTCCCACTGATGAAAATCGCAGATCTTTTACATGCATTGGTAGAACGCAAAGAGTTGACAGATTATCCTTCTTAGATTATATATCCCTGATATATTCAGGGATATAATATATAATCTAAGTTATCCTTACATAATTTATGTACGGCGTTCGTTATTACCAACTCGGGAGTCGAGCAAGAGAAAACGGACACAGAACATCTTTTAAATACGGATTTCTCTCCCTTTCCCTCTTTCAGCCAGAGAGAGAGAGAGAGAGATCCGAATTATTATATGTTCTGTGTCCATTTTCTCTCGCTCCACTCCCGGATTGGTAATACCATTGTTTAAACAATGGTAATACCGAATGCGCCTTATGAATTTCTTTTTCTTTGACAGAGCTCTCAAAATTATTTCCTACTCGCGTGTAGCACTGACAAATGCAATTCAACCTACATGGAGGATCTATCTACAAGTTAGATCTGCTGGCACACTAGTTGAAAATACTATTTTATTTTAAGTTCAAATGCAAATAAATGTTGGTAATATTCACATGTGGTGTTATCATTTCCAATGTCTCTGATGGTAGCAAGGATTGCGAAATCTGTAAATTTTTTTTTTAAATTGAAGCTGAATAATTTCTCTGGAATGTGTATCACTCGCTTTTCTTGTTTTCCCGCGTATATTGGGAAAAAGAACTAGTGAGCTGTAATTTCATGAAAATCTGGACAAACGATTTTATGATGTATGAAATTTTCAGTTTACATGCAAAATAATATTTTTCAGAATGTGTTTTGATCAGTTTTTTTGTTCATTGCCCCCTCAATTTTTGAATGAATTATAAAGTAGGAATTAGTCATTTTTTCAACCAGGCTTTTTTCCATATATGCGCAGAAAAACAGAAAAACGAATAGTACACATTCTGAAAAGTATTATTCCGCATGTATACTGAAAATTTCATACATTTATCCCGAAAATTGATGGGGATATCATGGAAATAAAATCGTTTGTCCAGATTTTCATGAAATTACAGCTCACCAGGTTTTTTCCCTTATATACGAAAAAAAAGAATAATACACCTTCTAGGGAAATGAATGAGTTTCAATTTAAAAAAAAATTGTTGGTCTACGCCGTATACGAACTGGAATTGAAAAGCCCAATTTTTGAAGGGAGCTCGCGAGCTCGGACGTGTACCAGGTTCCCTTAAACCTGAGTAGGTCCAAAACTGAGGTTATTAGTTTTATAAATTTTCTGAAAATATATTTTTGAAATACTATTTCAGTGCATGCAGGGCGAATCCAAGTAATCGCTGATATTTCATTGTGTAATAGCCGATAATATTGCATGTCATGCGGTCTGAATATTAATTTTCTATTGATAGAATTCTGTGTGGATGAAATAATCGTCCTCAATAAAATGAGTGGTATGTATTTCCTTAGCTACCCCTGACCCAGTAACGAATTTGGTATATTATTCCAAAAAATAAAAATCAGAAGTGTTGTCGAGAAAATTTGTGGTCTACTAAATGTCTATTCGTATTTTCGTGAGCTAATACCTCACACGGCCTTTGCTAGTGCATAATAATAAAACTGAAGACAAAACTCCTCACTCCTGTTAAACTATTCAGGAATCCTAGCGCGGTTAGAAAGAGAAGACGAAAAAGAAGAAGAGGAAATATCGTCGAGATAATTACGACGTCCTATTTTCATGATAATACCTTAACCCCTTCTATCCAGAATTAAATTCTGCCTTGCAATAGAAAATCGATCGAATTCGGACCGTAATCGCAAGTGTTGGCGGGGGGTGGGCCAAGGGACCAGAGGCAAGGCATTAGAGGGGTTTCCCGGCACATAGTCCTCATTCTCTGTGCGAGCACCACCTCATTTGAATTTCTAATTAGCAAACCTCCATGCAATTATTGGATTAATGTAAATTACGAGGACGCGTTGTGCTCAGTGGCAGGGCAGAGGGGTGGAGGGTCGGGATAATTAAAATCCGTTGATTAATATGTAAATTTAATAAGATTACAGTTCCAGGAACGAATGAAGCCGCGGCGAAACACGCGGAGGCGAACATCCAAGGACTGGGGCCATCTCTTCGATTTCGATTGGTTTATTGACATCAATCCGCACTAAACGAAGAAACGTGAAATCTCTCTGAAGGAAAGATTCCTTATCATTGTGATAGAAAGTAAGGCACATAGTCGATCTGGTCATAAATATTCGAATACTGCGTTTAATCTAACCCTTGGACTATCAAAATTTTTTTCTACGAATTTTTGTATTGAAACGAATATAGAGTTATGAAGGAAAGTGCGAATCGGTTTTGACATGGAAAATTAATTATTTTCGAAAAATATTATCGAGAAAAAGATTGGCGCAAGCCAATCTTCACAATCGTCCAGGACTGTTAGGCTCTTTCTTGCCAGTAAACAATGTACTATCGTTCCAGTTATTTTCCATCGACCTCGGTATGTTCTCGATCGAGACCGCGCGATTCGCGATATAAATGGCCACTTTGATTGGTTGGTTTGTTTTGTTCCTCTCCACGTGGTTATTTTGTGAACACTCCGTCCCCAGACAGTGTAGTTCAACTTTTTGAAACCACAGCAGATAGGTTTTTATCAGTCTGGGAACCCGAAATTTAGACACAAGAGGGTGTTCCACAATAAACTGGACAAACATATTTAACCTTATAGATGACATCGGGAAAGTCATTATTGCCTTCTGACACATTCCCCCTTGCACGTACAAGCCAGATACAGGTTGTTTAATGCCAACTTTGGACATTATTCTGATAACCTCAAAATATAAACGGTTCCAGGTCTCATCTCTGTAATTTTGGAGCTCAATTCCAATGTTGTGTAGAATTCTGGAAAAAATTCAGAATGACGGAGAAACTGCAAAGGGGGAATTTTTTTCCGATTGCCAAACGCAATAGCATTTTTTGAATCTACTCGAATTTTAAGTGAACATTTTTTTCCAAAATTGGAGCTCAATCTTTTTTACATGTCTACAGTGGAAAAAAATTTCACCTAAAATTGTGGTAATCTTTCATTCTGAATGCGTGTGGAAACAGAATAAAAAACTATTCGTTGGTTTTCTTCTTGTAGACATTCAAATATTCCGCGGTGGTATTGCCCAGGTGGTCAGCAGGAACAGTGTCGTTACTCGTTATGCAAGGGATGAATTTTGCAAGACAACCGTAACTAGGCAAATGTTCCATTTTTCACTCAATTATAACGATCGTGAATGTCAATCCAAAAGTGGATACTCAGATTTCCATGAATTTCAAAACCTTAGACCATGGTCTAAGTTCAAAACGATTGAAAAAAAAATAACATATTTCATTCGGAGGAGAATACCGGTATCTATATTAATAAAAGGCGATCTATGGTTGGTTCAAAACTTCGAAATGCCATATTGTTGAAACGATCGCACCAAATTGGACAATTCTTTTTTTGTTGTGTTTATTATTGTTAGGGCAAGGTTTATATAACAAAATATTCCCAAAAAAATCGTACAGAAAAGAAAAAAAAGCATTCCTTTTTCTTACCACCCATAGAATTATGTGTTACCACCAATCGAGCAATCATAGAGTACTAATATAGGTTTTGACATTTGGACAAAGGAGGTTAGTTTTTCTTCCACAGAATCGCATGTCAAGTGAATAGTTAAAAGTGCAGTAGGTCTCACCAACGGTATAAGAATATTCCATGGGGATTAATAGTAGTAGAACCACCGTATCGTAGTTAGGTATTCTGTGGTAGAACGAAGTTCCACGGTATTCAATAGAAATGCAATAATAAAATAGAACGTTGTGAAGATATAAGCCATGAAGTAGTCTGGCAACGGTGCATTTCATTTCCTTGAAGGGTAGGAAATTCAGATATGGTATAGACTAGAGTATGAATAGCGATGTATACAATTATTGTGTAATTTGCATATAATAACATGGAAGGCTATAATCAGATCAAAAGCGGGTAAATATCTCAAGTTGGTGGAACAGTGAATTTTCACCGGAATGTAAAGTGAATGTGACGATCAGCATCAATCGTTAGTTGTCCATTTTCATCTTTTCTCTAAATTTCTGAAATGTTCTTGATTTATGTTTCGGTACCTAATAAATACATTTGCGGAAATAACTGAATTCAAAATTGCCCATAATTAGTAATTGACATATTATTTTTGTATTTCTGTTTTGTGTGACAGTTCATATCCGTGGAAAAGATGACAGATGACGGTTGACAGATGACATTTGACAGATGACATTCGACAGATGACATTTGACAGATGACGTTTGACAGATGACATCTGACAGATGACATTTGACAGATGACATTTGACAGCACTTTTATTATGCCTAATTTATCTCCTGCTTGAAAAAATAGCAATGGTAAGTTTATACAACTTAAACGGGGGTTTCACAAAGCATATCACCGGTGATCGGAGCTTGATCTAGAATCAACTTCGACAGTTCAGAAATCTAACAAAGCCGTTGATCTCCGATCACTGGTGATTACGATTTGTGAAATCCACAGTAAGTATAGGCACGGCCTATATAAAGATGGCTATGCTATAGGTATCATTTAGGCGAAACAAAGTTCGCCGGGCCAGCTAGTACTTTATAAAAGTGAATGTAGAATATGTGATATGGGTATTTAGTCATTCTCCTCAAATTCTTCGAATTGAATCCAGGTCTTCACTACGAATTTTATGGACAAAAACATTGACAATTCTCAATAAAAAATTATCAGATAATTTAGGGAAGTTAATACAGGTTATAACCTGTGGCATTTAAATTATTGTACTGGAAGTTTTGAATTAGGTTTTCGCCAACATGAACTATTTCAATTGTAAAGCTGATGTGCAGCTCAAGCAGAACACACCTCTGGGAGGGTTGCTTATGTTGACTGTTCGACAGTTGTCTGGTCACTCAGGTGCGTGGCGAGTGTCCCCACACCTACAGCCGGTTTTACGAACCGGCGCAGCATATGATTCACAGAAGAAATTATGAGATATGTCCAGCTCTGCATTCCACAATCAGAAAAGAAAGTACTGAAATCACGCTGTATATTTCGATTTAGCCAATCTCCGATTCGCATCATGGCATCTGAAATGATGGTGGTGCATTTTTCATTTCAGAGCCTTGCATTAAATAATTAAATCGAATTTTCAATTTGATTCGAATACTTCCACGCGATAGTCGTTAGTCATTACTCATTAGCAGTTGACTGACAGTGACCGCTGGGGAGCAGCGTGTAACGCCTCCAGCCCCCTATCTACCTCCCATTCCCTTGCATTTCGTTTCGGCATGCTCGAAATAGCCAAAGTAGACAATAAAGGTGTTTCGTTTTCAGTTTATTTCGTTTAGAGCAGTGCAAAAATTGTGCTACTGAACCATTGTTATTGCATCTTGGATAGGTAGTTTCTCTCTTAGTTGTGTTCTCCTGTTTCAATCGAGTCCTATGCGTATCGCAATACGCTATATTTACTTGAAAAACCGTCCCTACTCTGACCCTATCCGCCTTTTTCCGAAATTATGCGAACTCGTTAATTTTTTGGGGGCATGTTATGAAGATCTCATTCCTCTTCATCGTTCAAATAGTTCTCAAACCCTAGGTCTAGGGGATAGGGGGAACATAAAAGATTGAGAATAAATGGCTACGAATAGATTGAAGGAAAATTTTCATTGAAATTAATAGTTATAACCAACACAACAAAGGTCTAACATACATTTGATTTAACGCGAACAACTTTAAGTTAGGTTCCATGGAGTTTATTTCGGTATTAAGATTTCAAGGCGACAAGTGCGGAAAATCCTGTTTCACACAGATATTTCATTGTTGAAGAGTTCGTTCGAGGCCAGTCTTTGATTTGCTATATAATTGAATTTGAGAATTCGTGGCTATATTAGACTATTCTAGAATAGTCTTATATAGCCACGAATTCTCAAATTCAATATTATTGAAAATGGACATGAATAATCCCACCAATTTACTAATATATTCACCTTACAGTTTCTAATTTTAATAAAAAAAGTTGCATATCATCTCACGGTAGGTGCCGAATCGATAATTGATGGTCATCACTAACACTGGACAATACAGCTATACGATATTTTCTTCAGTTTGCACTGTACGTAATCAGGTACCGGTTTGATGTCCAACAAACCAACAATGTGAGTTTGGTGTGAAATTTAGTCACAATAGCCCGAATAGCCGTTTGTGTCGGTCGAGTAAACTGATCACAAAATTTGAGAAGCTTGTTGAACTTTCTTAACAGAATACGCATTTTTATAATGAAATTAAATGATTTGCAAGCGATTCATGGTTGAATTATGGACCAAACTGAAGATGTTGGACAGTGACACAAAGACGAAACGTGCGTGAGCTGTCAAAATCAGTGTTGCCAAAACGAAAATAGTTAAGAAATCACTCGTTAAATTCAACTCAATCTGCCTGAACGAAACGCGAGTGCACATTCCATTCCCTCGAGTCGCTGTTACCGCGATTGAACAATAATTGACAAACCTGCAAAAGGGTGAACAACGGGATATACAGGGTCTTTCACGAGGAACCTCACCCATATTTATACGGGAAACTACTGAACGTATTTTCATGAAATTCAGCACTTATAAGTATTTCACGATGCTGATAAAATCTATATTAATAAAAGGCGATCTATGGTTGGTTCAAAACTTCGAAATGCCATATTGTTCAAACGATCGCACCAAATTGGACAATTTTTTTTTGTTGTGTTTATTATTGTTAGGGCAAGGTTTATATATCAAAATATTCCCAAAAAATTCCTACAGAAAAGAAAAAAAGACATTCCTTTTTCTCGAGCAATCATAGAGAACTTATGTAGGTTTTGACATTTGGACAAAGGAGGTTAGTTTTTCTTCCACAGAATCGCATGTCAAGTGAATAGTTAAAAGTGCAGTAGGTCTTACCACAGAATACCTAACAACGGTATAAGAATATTCTATGGTAGAACGAAATTTCACGGTATTCAATAGAAATGCAATAATAAAATAGAACGAGAGAAATGGACTCGCTATTTTCGATGAAATAGAACGTTGTGAAGTTATAAGCCATGAAGTTGTCTGGCAACGGTGGCTTTCATTTTCTTGAAGGGTAGGAAATTCAGAAATGGTAGACTAGACTAGAGTATGAATGGCGATGTATACAATTATTGTGTGATTTGCATAGAACTTATAATAACATGGAAGGCTATTATCAGATCAAGTTGGTGGAACAGTGAATTTTTACCGGAATGTAAAGTAAATGGGATTGTGACGATCAGCATCAATCGTGAATTGTCCATTTTCATCTTTTCTCTATATTTTTGAAATGTTTTTGATTTATGTTTGGGTAATAAATATATTTGCGGAAATAACTGAATTCAAAATTGCCCATAATTAGTAATTGACATATTATTTTTGTATATCTGTTTTGTGTGACAACTCATATCCATGGAAAAGATGACGTTTGACAGATGACGTTTGACAGATGACATTTGACAGATGACATTTGACAGATGACGTTTGACAGATGACGTTTGACAGATGACGTTTGACAGATGACGTTTGACAGATGACGTTTGACAGATGACGTTTGAGAGATGACATTTGACAGATGACATTTGACAGATGACATTTGACAGATGACGTTTGACAGATGACATTTTACAGATGACGTTTGACAGATGACGTTTGACAGATGACGTTGGACAGATGACATTTGACAGATGACGTTTGACAGATGACTTTTGACAGATGACGTTTGACAGATGACATTTGACAGATGACGTTTGACAGATGACAGTTGACAGATGACATTTGACAGAACTTTTATTATGCCTAATTTATCTCCTGCTTGAAAAAATAGCAATGGTAAGTTTATACAACTTTAACGGGGGTTTCACAAAGCATATCACCGGTGATCGGAGCTTGATCTAGAATACTCGATTTGACAGTTCAGAAATCTAACCAAGCCGTTGATCTTCGATCACTGGTGATTGCAGTGTTGCCACCCTCCGTACCTCCGTTTTCGGTAGAATGTTCGGAAAAAATCGGTAGAAATTCGGTAGATTTTCGAAAAAATACCTTTTCACCTATTTTATGGGGTTTTTCGAGAGTTTAAATACCATTTATCCGAAATATTGTACTTGAGGGTTATTGCGAATGAAGCCAAATTGAAAGTAGATTTAATTTACATTTGGAAAACTGAACTTTTCAGCAAAAAAAAATTCTAACGAAATAAAAGGGTATTCCACAGATTAACACCTATTGAAAACAAATATGCAAAAAACACATGTATACTCCATTCACAATTATAAAATCACAACTCTGGCCATGGTTTCGTTTTCAGGAATTGGTGCACCTGATGAAAAATCTGTGCGCGTACATAGAATATCGTTTATGACAAAACGACGATGCCAGTTTTTCTGTTTACATCAAAGTAAAAGTATCGAAGATTTTCCACATTTTGTTAGTTCGTATCGATCGGCGATTTTGGGGAGAAATATCGATAGGAAATCGCCTATTTTTCCGTTCTTCGGCGTCCAGAAGAAGTTTCGTGCAAGTGTCATTTTTTCCTTTCACGAGTTTTGCCGTGAGTACGAACGGCAAATTTGAATTGGACCAAAAATCGATTTATAAGCATAAATAAAGCGAAAGTGAGTACTAATCGACCTTTTTACACTTGATAACGAAGTTTTTTTAGGTATCTGGCCGTTTTGAAAGATTTCAAACGAAATTCCGGTCCCCCAGAAGTTTGGTTAGTTTCGGTATCGATTTTGGTGCTCAAAATTTATTTGGAATGTGTAAATGGGCAAGAAAGGCTTCCTTATACGATCTTCTAACGGAAGCGACCGGAAAATATGGTTCAGGTAGAATTGAAATGTGTCACTGGAGCTTTCATTCCTTTGCCGAAAGTAGAAAAAGGCTATATTGAACCAGAATACATCGGTTTTTTTCCATATTCCAGGAGTTTGTGTCTTATTTCAGAACAGGTGAATGATAATGTGAAGCATATGTTTAAGCTATTCCATTTTATTTGTACAAACCTACTGTGGTAGTAATGTATGAATATTTTTTAATCCAATAAATTACTATACAATCAGAATATTCTACTCCTTATTCATAAGATCAAATAAATGAAATGTCGTCAAGTCTTGAACTTTCAGTTCAAGAGGATAATAAACATTAAATCTTCACAAGCATGCATATGAAAATTATGTGAAAGCAATGCAGTTTTTTTCCATGGCGAAAAATAATATATTTCAACAGTGATCTCTTGTACTTTTCATGCAAATAACTAGAAAAGGACTCCTTTCTATCAATTCATATAAACGTTAATTATTTTCGTCCATCACATCTTTTCCAATTCATTCACATTCTGAGAAATACGCTAAGAATGTAGAAAGGGCAACATAGTGTTGACTTGGAACATAAAAATATTTTGAAAAACGTCATAACTTCGATACAGAGTGGAATGTGTCAAATTTCCAAGGCCAGAGCTGTGATTTTATAATTGTGAATGGAGTATACCTACATCTATTGCTTGAAAAAAATATTTGAAATAATACATATATATGAATATGTAATAAACATTTTAACGAAAAATAATTAGTCACATGTGTAGCTATGGTATAGGTATTATTTAGGCGAAACAAAGTTCGCCGGGCCAGCTAGTCTAAAATATTTTCAAGGCATGAGCACCTCCGGTTTTTCCGGAAATGACGTCAACTTCCGTTTTTCAAATAAGAACACCATCATTTTATTGCAGAAATAGATTCCTTAGAAAATTTCAAGTTATTTTGATGTAACATTTTTCAGTTTTGGTTGGAAAATTCTCTCTGAGCGGGAAAATTCGAAAAAAAAATCGAAAATAGAGCTCCGCTGAAACAAGAATAACTTCGAGGTTTTTGTATGGAAAATTTTCATTTTTGGGATTTTTTCAAGATGTAAGATTGATGTATCCACTTTAAAAATCGAAATCGCGATTCATGATACAGGGGGTGAAAAAATCGCTTTCAAAGTTAGGGATGACAAAATCGTGAAAAATCAATTTTTTCAAATTAGAACCCCATTTTTTTATGGCAGATATTGAATCTACGTTAAAAAATAATGTGAGTGTATGCATCACACCCTTGCCCTGAAATGGATATTTTCTGAGTTAATATCCATCAAAATAACTTGAAATTTTCTAAGGAATCTATTTCTGCAATAAAAAAATGGTGTTCTAATTTGAAAAACGGAAGTTGACGTCATTTCCGGAAAAACCGGAGGTGCTCATGCCTTGAAAATATTTTAGATTTCATCAGCATCGTGAAATACTTATAAGTGCTGAATTTCATGAAAATACGTTCAGTAGTTTCCCGTATAAATATGGGTGAGGTTCCTCGTGAAAGACCCTGTATTTATGATGCTGCGTGATATGATTATGATGGAACCGAAACTTTATACCCATGAAATCTTCGTTGAAGAAGCTATGTTTCTACTCCCACAATTGAGGTGGCATTCGCGAATAGCTAAAAATTCGAATCTCAAATAACTGTGTAACAAATGAAAATTTTATGAGTATATTGTTTATCGAAATACTGTAGAATTTCGAAATCAGAAGAAAATTTTCGCTTCGAGCGGGAATCGAACCACGCACCTTCAGATTTCATGTCTTAGGTTCTGACCTCGGTTCTGACCATTCAACTACCACACTAACCTTTTCTGACTTCGATGTTAGTGTTACCGCGTAGGCAAATGATGTCTGCAAGGTGTGACTCAGGTGTGATGGAGCTAATGGGAGTGAAAACTCGTCGATAGAAAGTTCTCTTCATTCAATCACAGACGTCAACACCAATCATTATATGAAAATTATACAATTTCCTAGTCTGGTAACAGAAAATGGGGATTTCAGGCCTATACAGTCTCTGACAAGTGCTCATTTTTCAATTGGAGATTGAAGTACAGGTTGTCCCAAATTCGATGATCACTGAGAGCATATCGAGAACCATAAGGGTCTCATTCAACAAAATGGTGTGTCAGGAAAAACTAACAACTGCATTCGATTCTACGTGATCCAGAATGTTGTTCTGGAAATGAATTTTTTTTTCAAAATAAATTGCATTTCGTGAATACACATTTGAGAAAAACACCTTATAGCAGTCACCGAATGCGACAACTTCACAAACTCCCAGTAGTAAATGCTCTTCATTACTGTTCTCAACGTGATATTCAGTTTTTTCATAAATTTGCTAAAGAAATATTTGAACGGAAGAAACTGTTTTTGAGCGCTCGTTCCACAAGAGCTACGATGTCGGAATTTGCCGCATTGTGAGCCAGGAATGGTTTTGACTTGGTTTGATTAACTAATTACCAATCCGTCGTTGAATTCAATTATGTTATTTCGTCTAATTTCAATCAAGAGACACCTTATTTGCAGTTTTTTCATTTACGGCAATAGATCTTGTACGGGTTGTCGTTGCCCAAATATGTTCTTTTTTGACGGAAAATTTGAAAATAAGAAACAGGTTTTCTTCGAATTCGATAATTCTCATTCCGAGGATTAACAGAAAGAAAATAGTAAATGAATCGAAGTGAAATTACGGTTCATTGTCATTCTATGCGAAAATAAATGAAGCCTTCCGATGTTCTAGAATAACAACGAATAAAATTATAAATTCTCAATGTTTGTCCAAACGAAGCTCATTTTCGTTTCTCCAAAGTGGTCTCCTTCCAGTCTGACTGCGAAGCTAACAACCCCCTATCTGTTCTTCACAGAATACTCGAGCACCGACCACATTCAGCTCCGAAGTGACCCAACGATCTCAGTACTCGGAATAGGGGAATAGACGCTTTCCTTACATCACAATGCCTGTTTTGAAACCGCATAATAATAGGACTCTACTGAGACTATTGATTAAACTGTCCGTAAGGCTAAATTAGAACAGAATTGGAACATATTTGCTCCTGTACAAATCGCAATCACGTGATATTCTCTATCGTCCTTTACAGACCTTCCTTTTGAATGAATTATTTGATTCTGGTTATTGAATAGATGAGTCCGAGAAAATAAACCGAAAATGATTATGAAGTAGAATGCTTCTTTCGATTTCAAGTTGTAGAATGGTTGCTAGTCCTTCTGGAAAAACAAGAAGGAATTTTCACTTGTTCATACATACCTCAATTGTCAATTGTTATTCGAATACTTCACTATCGGCGATTCTGTAAAAACGGTCGGATATAATCGAAACAGCCAATATCTCGGCTCTCAGACAAGGTAGAAAGTACAAGCAAAAAGTTTCTTAAATGGCATCAGAAACTTCATCAGAATCCGTCGTTAAAATTCTGTTTCAATTCACCACCCTTGAAAAAACTACCCCCAGATATCTTTTTTAATGGCACCCCTATATTTTTTCGTCAATCTAAACGATTCTCCAGTGAAAGAAAAAATATGTTAAAATAATTTTGTATCATTTTACGCAAATTCAACCCTCAAAGAAATAATTATAATTTTCAGCACTTACACCATTTTTGCTCAGTCCATTCTCTATAGTCTATGTCTATGTTCTATGGTCTATACTCTGTAATTATTCTATACTCAAAGGTTTCATTTTATCGCGTTCGATATTACCAATCCGGAGTGGAGTGAGAGAAAACGGACACAGAACATCCGATAATTACGGATCTCTCTCTCTCTCTTTCAGCCAAAGAGAGAGAGAGATCCGAATCATTAGAAGTTCAGTGTCCGCTCCACTTCGGATTGGAAAAACCGAACGCTGTATTTGAAAACTGGCATTGTTTTCGGTGCTATAGAATGATTATAGAGCATAGAACATAGACATAGAGAGAATGGACTGAGAAAAATGGTGAATGTGCTGGAAATTATTATTATTTTTTAAGGATTTAATTTACGTAAAATGTGAAAATTGTTTCAACATATTTCTTCGTTCTCTGGGAAATCGTTTAGGGTGGGAAAAACATAAAGTTGCCATTTGGAAAAAATATCTGGGGGTTTGCCACCGAAAACAATGCCAGTTTTCAAAATGAAATAAGTTGTCAATAGACATAGCAAATGGACTGAGCAAAAATGATGAATGTACCGGAAATTATAATTATTTTTTTAATGGTTGAATTCACGTAAAATGTTTCAACATATGTATTTCTTCTTTTACTGGGGAATCTTAAAGAGTGAGAAAAATGTAAGGTTGCCATTTGAAAAAAATATCTGGGGGTAGTTTCTTCAGGGGTGTTAATCAGAAACAGAATTTTAACGACGGATTCTGGTAGAGTTTTTGATGCCATTTGAAATTCTTTATGTTTGAACTTTCTACCTTGTCTAAGAACCGAGATTTTGGCTTTCTGGAACATCTTGGGACATCCTGTATACCTCGATACTTTTTAGTCTTTCCCAAGTATGGAAAACTAATTGAATCTATGTAATATTTCTTCGACATGTTCTTAGCCTTCTCACTGAAAGAATCCAGAATTGCTCATCTTTGCTAATTTACCTAGGTACTTTTACTGCTCTATACAACAATCCAATACTACAGGTTTGTATTTTCGCAGTAGAACAGTAGAACAATTGTTCTACTGTTCAAAACCTCAAGTTTTATTTGAATCCAACTTCTCACTTCAATGATTTAGATATGCGTAACGGACTTCTTCTTTTAATCGATATTCAATTCCTGGTCTTTTCTGTCAATCATATCGATTATTCCTAATGAGGTGAGTTCGGAAATTGAAGACTTTCGTTTGAGCTCTCACAACGATTTAATCTGAAAAGTTGCAATCTGTGTCATAGAGAACTTGGGCTATTTTCTATAGTCTGTTAGGTATAATGTCTTTTTAGTTCCTTAATTAACAGTATTCATTTTGTATAAAGGTTTCTAATTACATAGCGCATAGCCTATAGACTTAGTAGCAGTCGCATTAATTAATTATAATTAAGTTTTAGTTGGAGTTCGGGCACCCGACGAACCCCCTATTCTGAGGGGCGCGAGGGTATGACCCAGGGAGTTGGGAGGAATAAGGATCGTGGCCCCAACGACTACGTGATATGCATTTTGATCATTCCTAATATTATGCAGAACGGACGAATTTGCGAGATGTATTATGCCGATCTGCTTTATTAAAATATGCTTTAACTTCGTTCCTTAAGGGTTAACTAAGTTACATTAACGCATACATTAAGAACTCTTCATGTGGTAGTGAATTTATTTTTTTCTATAATTTTGATGCTCGGTAAAATGTGAAATGTCATGCATTCTCTGTCCGAATTTATGGTACAAGACAAACTCCTTCATATTAGGATCCATTTAATTCACCATTTTTCAACTTCTTCTGAAACTTCTATATATGGTGAAATGATTTATTTTCATGAGTTCTACCTCGAGCAAAGAAAACAACGTTTCAAAAAATCCTGTATACAGGGTAGGCCATCAGTTGACGTCAAGAGCTCCAATTAAGATTGTATTGAGTATTATCCCTTTGTATATTTGCACGATTTTCAATAGTTCAAAAGTTATAAAAATTTGATTTCAATAGTATTGTACGTCCGACATCGATTTTTCGATGATGGTATTGATTGGTTTCATGGAATACTTTTGAAAATTGCCCGAAAGTTGAATTTTTTTTCCAATCTTTTGCACACGTGGAAAAAAACTGCGTTGGATTCTTGTTTTTCAGACGAAAATGGTCTCAATCGACTAGGTTCAATTCACCGATCAAGAATCAACACAAAATTTCAGAATGTACAGAAAATATATTGATCTAACCTTACGTATCTTCTATGTAACAAACAATAAAAAGTTTCATTAAAGTATACTTGAGCTTGAAATCTACCTTATACAATAGGCGAACCTACCTACAAGGTGAATAATGAACTAGCGCTCAAAAACTCCTGACTCTACATTATTAAGCATGTACAGGGTAACCCAAATCGCTTGATTTTGTCTGTTTGTGGTAGGTAGATAGGTGAAAATGTTGAGAGGATTCCTGGGTTCGGTTTTCGTGAAAACTCCATAACTGAAAGCCGTTTCAGATATCTTTATTTGTTTTGAAGATATAACGAAATTTTGATATTTTGGTGATTTCGAAAATGTGCCATAACTTTTTCATTCTTTAAAATTTCTGAAAACGGCAAAAACTTTCTATAGGCACTTTTTCATTAGGAATACGACACCGTATTCAGTTTTTTCATCTCTTGTATGAAGGTTGAAAAAAGAAATCAGCTCTTCGAAAATATATATGTATGTATATTATGTCGACATATTATTTCCATATTTGAGGCAAAATCAGCATTTTAGTGAAATTGCCATATTGAAAATTTCGTTTTTTACATATCCCCATACAAAAAATAAAAAAATATTTTCGAAGAGCTGATTTTTTCTGTATAACAGGATCAAAATAAGATACCATTCGTATTTAAAATAAGAAAGTTGTTTTTTTTCCTTTATACAAGAGATAAAAAAAACTGAATACAGTGTCGTATTGCTAATGAAAAATTGCCTGCAGAAAGTTTTTGCCGTTTTTAGATATTCTAGAAAAGGAAGAAGTTATCGCACATTTTCGAAATCTCTAAAATATCAAAATTTCGTTATATCTTCGAAACAAATGAAGATATCGTGAAACGGCTTTCAGTTATGAAGTTTTCACGAAAATCGAGCACAGGACTCCTCTCAAAATTTCCAGCTATCTAGCCTAGAAGTACCAGAAGTACAGCCAAAATCAAGCAATTTTGGCTAACCTGTACTCTACTGCTTCACGGCAGCGCTTTAGATTACCCATTTTTGTACAGAAATTGATATCATTACATAGTATAAAGCAAAGTCGATTTCGCTGTCTGTCTGTATGTCCCTATGTATGCATAAATCTTCAAAACTACGCAACGGATTTTGAAACGCTTTTTTTTAATAGATAGAGTGATTCAAGAGGAAGGTTTATATGTATGATACTTGCATAATATTGTAGAGAAACACTGATTAATTTACAGGTTTCTAATGTGATGTCGTAAATAACTATGTATTTTCATAGTTTTGGTCCATGTCATAAGGCGCGAATTCGCGTGTCACCTATGTTATTCTTACGGTAACATAGGAAAATGATCCTTATGGTGTTGGTTGATGATGCGGGGCGTGCAGTGAAATATCCAATAGTACCTACCTAACAGAGATTTAAGTTCATATTTGGAGTGAAGTGAATACCGAAATTCACCGTCCAAACAGATATCACGTCATTGTTGCTTTGATGCCAGTTACTGTGATCAAATCACGCTCTTCATTACTGGTACGGAATAGTGACTACCTGTGACTTTGAGATAGCAGTGATTTAATCACAGTGAATAAAATATCGCTCATCCCTAATTTCACTTGCTTATCAAATTATAATCAGAAGAAAAGTAAAAAAAAACAATAACAAATCAACACTTACATACAGGGTATGTATAAGCATAAGCGAGATACAGTTCAATGTCAACTTTGAGCAATATTCTAATAACTGTGGTGAAATATGCGTGACATTTGAAATAACGGTTACTGGTCACATCTTAGTATTTTTTAGGGCTCAATTCAATTGTGGTGTAGAATTCTGAAGAAAAATTTCAAAATGGCGGAAAGCCTGCAAAGTTTGAAATTTTTTTTTCTCGGTTGCCAATTTGAAAAGCACTATTTCAACGTACTCGATCTTCTTAGATTTTCCATGAAAAAATGTTGTCAAAATTCGAACTCAACTTTTTTTTCACATGTCTCCAGTAAAAAAATTTCGGCCGAAATTGTTGAAATTTTTGAAAGCAAAGTCGCTTTTGCTGTCTGTCCCTATGTATGCTTAAATCTTCAAAAATACGCAACGGATTTTGAAACGCTTTTTTTTTCAAGAGGAAGGGTTATATGTATGATACATGCATAATATTGTAGAGAAACACCTATGAATTTACAGGTTTCTAATGTGATGTCTTAAATAAACACATTTTTTTGCGCTTACAAAAAAGTCCGCGATGGTATATGTCTATCTCTCAAGGATAACTCACAATAACCATTTTTTATCCTTCACATTTTACGGGAAAAAATGGCTTATTTAGGAAGTTATTTCAAGCAATACAGCATCGATCCTTATCCAATTAAGTAGGTACCTTAAATATATTGTAAATTCAATATACATTAATATGGCCCTTTACAGCATGTAATTTAAATGAATATTACGGATTCAAAATGCAGGGACTTAGCGGTGCGGGCCGGCACTATCGTAGTTTATAAAGATTGCATTGCTTCCGTGCGAAGCCGGGGCGGGTCGCTAGTATATTTATATTATATAATAATTTCAATAATTCACTTTCAATGCTAATTAGATGATTATAAACTTCACACCCTGTGAGTGATGTCGTCGATGACTGTAGTTTTTTTGTGAAAAAAATTCATTTATTCAATTGAGTTCAGTTCGTGCATGAAACAACGAAGATCTTCGATCAATTTTTTCATGATTTTGACATTGTGAGGATCTGACATTGAAAAAAAAATGAAATATTGATCAACTTCCCCCCTCTTTCTGACACTATAATCCTGACTACCACTCATTCCATTTTTAGTGAGGAAGTTTCCTTAGCAACACTCGTTTCTCATCAATAAATCATTCACATCGGCAAAACCAACAAGTGGTATTCGACATGACTATTTCACGAGAAAATGTGTCTGAAGATGGTCACATTGGGCTTGTATTGAGCTATTTGACAAATAAGTATTCATCATAGATCAACTAAACGTTTTTTGTTTTCTCTATGGTATTAATTCCCGAAGCTTTCTATGAATTTGAGAAACGTCAAAAATTTTTTCGTAAGTAATATCATAAGTGCATCCAATTTTTCCGAAAAAAATCAAAAAAACACAATGCAAAGTAATATTTTTTTAACAAAAAGCATTCGTGCAGGTGCAAAAATCCTCGTCTTCGACTCGGATTTTTGTTGCCACCAGCACTCATGCTTCTTGTTAAAATATTACTTAGCAACGTGTTTTTTCGATTTTTTTCGGAAAAATTGGATGCACTTATGATATTACTTACGAAAAAATTTTTGACGTTTCTCAAATTCATAGAAAGCTTCGGGAATTAATACCATAGAGAAAACAAAAAACGTTTAGTTGATCTATGATGAATACTTATTTGTCAAATAGCGCAATACAAGCCCAATGTGACCATCTTCAGACACATTTTCTCGTGAAATAGTCATGTCGAATACCACTCGAGATGAAATTTAAGCAGGTAAAATTTCTCTCTTGTAATATTCAAGTTTGTTGCTTCTCGGCAATTTCGCTCATGACATTTTTCCAAAATCAAAAATTCCAAAATTGCCGGAAGCAACAAACTTTCATTTTACAATCGAGAAATTTTGCCGGCAAAAGTTCATCTCTAGTGGTATTATATATGAATAAAAATAGTCTTCGACATATTGAAAATTTGATTCTTTTCTATAAACTTGACTTTAAAATAACGTTCTATTATTAGTTAGATTTATGCTTTAAACATCGTTATCTCTCCGCATATAAGCTAAAGTTTCCGATCACTGCAGATAATAACAAAATCAATCAGAGACAAAGGAACTGAATTATTCCGAACAAAAAACGTAGAACAAAAACTGGATATATTTCCAATGTCTCGTATCAGTTTAATTTTAACGAACATGCAGGCCGTTTGAATGAATTTGCAATTGATGTGTGAAACCCAGGCCGTGTGTGTTTAATTAAAAAATCCTTTGTTTTTAAGTTTAATAAGCACTCCGTTGGCTAAGCATTCCCCATATTGAGGTTCAATAGAAAAGCACGAATGGTCTGGTACAAACGCTACTGAACAATGAATTCGGTTTCTCCAATGGGGCTCAAAGCTTCCCCTCAACGAATGAATGATTTTCGACACTAGCACACTTCTTTTGTATTTGTGGTATCAGGGTAGAAATATTGGAAACGCTGGTAAGGTATTTATCCGAAATGCGAATTGGAAAAAAATCAGAAGCTGACAACTTTTGTTCTATATTTTCATTGGATATTTCAAGAATCTGTATCGTCATTACGCAACACAATTCAAATAATCCACCAAGGACTATTATCGTATTGTCGACTGAATTTTCAACAGGTATCTTAAATTGGGCGAGTCTGAGGTAGGTTAATGGGATTGTCCACATAATCGGTACAAAGTTGATGTTGTTGGCCTCACACCAGTTCTTTGTGATAATAAGTGACCTCAAGGAAGATAAAAGGTATTACGAACGAAAAAAAAGTGAATTTCAATTTCAGATATAATCGTACAAAACTAAAGTGTCGATGATAACAAATATCTTATATGGCAAAATTTTCAGTGTTATTTTGAACTCATTTTCAATCGAAAAATAACAACTCGGCACCCCACACTATAAAATCGTAACATGGACGTAATTGCCTAAACACTTTTTCTAAAATAACCTTCTTTGTAGCGAAGCCGAATTCGAGAGAATAAAAAAAGTTGGCTTTCTGTGTCTAGTTTGAAGATCTGCTAATACCTAATAATACCTTATAATATTTCATCAATATTGTTTAACCGTTTTGTTATACAGTTCGCGTTAAAATTATGGAACATTTTCTCAGGAAAAGAATATTTGGCAACAAAATCCTGAAACAGGTCAATTTTCGTTCCACTTTCACCAAAGTTTTATGCATTTTTGAAGGATTTTTGTTGCACCCTGTGCCATCCCCATCAATCCTCTGAATTTTTTAAATAGGGAAAGTGGGTCATGCATGTGGTACTTTTTTGGCAAGGTCTTCGTATCTCCTTTACAGGCGTGCGGAAATTTTTATATATAATACCACTAGGGATGAAATTTTGCCGGCAAAATTTCTCGCTTGTTAAATGAAAGTTTGTTGCGGAATTGCCGAAAAGCAACAAAATTGAATATTAAAAGAGAGAAATTTTACATGTTTAAATTTCATCTCGAGTTGTATTCGACATGACTATTTCACGAGAAAATGTGTCTGAAGATGGTCACATTGATGGGCTTGTATTGCGCTATTTGACAAATGAGTATTCATAACAGATCAACTAAACGTTGTTTGTTTTCTCTCTATAATTCATTATTGAAGCTATCTATGAAATGTCAAAAATTTTATCGCTTGAAAACCAACTAGTTATTTTTGCCGACTTGAATTAGAACCTCTTTGAACTAACTGATTTAAAAAAAAATTTTTTCTTGAAAATTTCTTAACGCCTGTAAAGAAAATACAAAGACCTTGCCAAAAAAGTACCACATGACCCACTTTCCCGATTCAAAAAATTCAGAAGGTTGATGGGGATGGCACAGAGTGCAACAAAAATCCTTCAAAACTGCATGAAAATTTGGTGAAAGTGAAACAAAAATTGAACCGTTTCAGGATTTTGTTGCCAAATATTTTTCTCCTGAGAAAATGAATTTGTTCCATAATTTTGACGCGCACTGTATTACAAAACGGTTGAACAATGTTGATTTAATATTATAATCTGTATTGAAATTGAAACAAAATCCATAATGATTGTTCCAAATCACCCCTGTAGCTTCTCGAATATTTCAAATGACTATTTGTTGCTCCCCCGATATAATAGGCATCTAGCTTCTCCACGCATTTGCATAGATCTCGTTCGCTGGATATCGATGCCATTATGACTTTCCTTCAAAATTTCGAGATACTTTCAAGAATTTACCGAGAAATCTCATAATGCCATCTTTCAGTAGACAAATTACGATGAATATATTCTGAAACTAGTTGCAGAATGGGCTCCTATTCCGATACGAATGCGAAATTCGAAAAAGAGCGACTGAGGAGCGAGTTTTCAAACGCATTAGTGTTGGAACTGCATTCTGCAACGAGATTTAAACGATATTTTCTCTATTTCAGTCAAATTTCGTGAAATGATGTTGAAATTCAATGAAAAATTCAGATTATACGTCCTAGTGACTTTTGTATTGTATCTTGGCAGTTGGTGACTGTTACGAAATTGACATTTCCAAATTGACGTGTCACGTGTGTTGAAAATTGATAGGATCGGGAGCCAGTGCTGACAACCAAAAAACGAAAAACATAACTGAAAACAATGCTGTAATGTGTTCATTACAGCACTGATTTTAGTACTGTAATGAACTCATTACGATACTGAAATACTTAGAGAAACATTTGTTTCCGGAACTCACATTTTCCTACAATATGTATGTGGATTTTTCAGCCCAGAAATATTCATTTCTACTATCAGAAATACCTTCTATACTCCATTCACTTTTATAAAGTATCGCGGTTTGCCATGAAATTTTGACAAATTTCACCGCGTTTATTTTGAAAATGTTAGGTTATCGTAATTCCACTATCAGATACGCTTAGAACGTTGTCGCTGCTGCTCAAAAATCGTAGTAATTACGTATTCATCAAAATTTTCTTTCACTTTGGGAAATTAATGAATTTGAGAAAATATCATGTGAATTCAGATCTGTCTTCGAAGACATTTGAATACCTTTTTGCACAACTTGAAATACTCTAGTATGAAAATGTAGTAATTCTACGAAACCTGCGCCACCTCAGAAGAACTAACTTCATTTACAAAGTTAGAAAGGAGTAAATAGAAAGTAGACTTGGCAATGTCGTTTGATTTTCACGAGTACCAACCTGCGTCTGTTTTAAGTGAAAAAACTCAAATCATGGCTAACCGCGATACTTTTAAAAGTGAATGGAGTATATGTAAGTACATTCATTGTCGAACATATCATATCACATCATATTCCATGATATTTCATTTCAAAAATAACCCGAAGTTCATATAAACTTGAGTCTATTTGGGATACCTAACTATTCAGACGTATGGGATCATGATACATCATTTGGAAGAAACTTTGGTTTTCTTTCAGGATATTCTTTAATCTACTGGTCACAAAAAGCATTGTCTTGTTGTTAACAGCTTTTGGGCGCTCGTTTATCCACCTCACCTTGTAATTAGTCTTATAGTTTTTTGTGAGCTGTCAAATAAATTTGACTATACAATATAAAAACTGAATTCTATCTAGATCGGATCTATCGTCCAGGCGGATAGAAATAAATTTTACAACGGTCATCAATATGTCGAACCTAGTATTTGAGACTATTCCCGACTCAAAAAAATCCAAAAAAAATAGAGACACTGTGACGAAATGATAATATGCAGTGTGCCCATTTTTCGAAAGATTCAATGAAATAACTCATTGGGAAGAGCCTGTATCAAAAAAATGTTTCGAATAAAAGTTTCTTGTTTTTCAGAGGGACACTCAATCTGACTTTGGAGTTTGATTTCAAGGTTATTCGAGGTCAAGTCGATTTTTTTGAATGGGGAAGATGCATTTTACGTTGCAGAATATTAATCTTCGAGAAATAATGAAAACATTTTGTCTATTGTCGCCACTGTCCTGTATAAAGCCACTGTAGTCGGATTGAATGCCTGCATTCGATGTCCCCCTGAAAACTAAGAAACTTTCATTCGAAACATTTTTTGATTCAAGTTCTTCCCAGGGAGTTATTTCAGTGGATCTTTCAAAATGGGTCACCCTGTTTAGCCCTCGTTCTAGTTGAACGTTTGCTCCAAAAGCATGAAATTGAAGTTCTGTTCTCCACACAAAAAAGGAAAGTCAGTTATTTTCTCGAAAAAAGCATCATACAGAAATAATCGGTGAGCGACAGCAAAGCGAAAAATGCAATTCTACATCGGATGTTCCATTTACATTGGGTTTCACAAAGCGTAATCACCGGTGATCCTAGATCAACGGCTTGATTCTGTGATTTTTGAACTGTCAAATCGCGTTGATCAAACTCCGATCACCGGGGATTACGCTATGTGTATTGAAGTTGTTGCAGTTTCTCAGTACAGGCGGCAAAAGAATAATAATGCTGCCAATATTTCGGATCGACACAACATCCGTAATAATTATTGGAGAAACAAATTCATTATCCGAAGTCTGTGTAGATTTATAATAAATATCCTCATAGAGTAAGATCCCAGAGCAATCAGACATAACTTATTTTCACACGGATGAAACCTGAAGTTTTCAGTAGCGTCCCGTGTGCCTTGAATACCTACGCGCTTTGTGGAACTTGCCGAGTGACACCTGGGCAGGTACCAGGTGAGAAAGGTAACTAAAAATAAGAATTATTTAACTTCAATTCACATGGCTGATTTTTACATATGTCATGTAGAAAATCATTTTAAAGTAATATCATGAAGTGTCAGACACTTTTGATGGACCAGAGCTTTTGTCAGACGCTTTTAAGCTACCCAAAAAATAAATGAACTTTACTTATTTTTACATGTCGGATTTTTTAATATGTTATTGGAGTATATTTATTCACAAGTTATATTCAATCAGTCAGACAAATTAGAGTGACCAAACATCCCCTAAGACAAAAATTATTCGGCCAGGAGTATGAGGGCGAGAGCACTATGCATGCGCTTCAGAGTGAGTGAGACGTCCATAATGACTCGGTTCCCTTTCTTAAACTCACCATCTGTTTCAATCTACTGTGTATGTGCTGTTTGCGTGTAATATAACTTATATTTATGTATACAGAGTGTAACAGCCCAATGGAATAAATTCGATAACGAATAAATGAGGGCGTGTTGGGAAAAACGCTCGGACACGTCGATTTGTAATTTTAAATGCGCATATTTTTCAAGAAAATAATATTATATAGGGTGTTCCATGTGAGCGTGGCCAATACCAACCTTCTTATTTGAAATGCATCTTCCTGTATATTATTTATTTTTTGGATTCTTCAGAGAATTATAGACACAATTCATGCACAATGTCCTATACATATCTTTAACTATTTCGGGAGTATTGTGTGTTTTCAGATTTATTGCAAAAATCAACGTTTAAAATGAAAATTATTTTATTTCACAAATTCGGTACATTACACTTAAAACCTAATGAGTAATACTGATTATTTCTTAAGTATTAAAAAAAACAATAAAAAACATGAATGTCAATGTAGGAAATGTTCAAAATGCTCGCCGCGAACATCTTGGCAACATGCTAATCTGGTGTAGAATTGTCTTAACGTTACTCAACATTTCTTCTCAGTAATGGTTTTTGCTTACTTTCTTCATATCAAGAGGTAAATGGGAAATAAGTATTGAGTGTAATGTATCGAATTTGTGAAATAAAATAATTTTCATTCAAAATGTTAATTTTTGTAAAAAATCTGAAAACACTAAATATTTCCGAAAAAGATGAAGATAGGTATAGGACATTGTGCATGAATTGTGTCTGGAATTCTCTGAAGAATCCAAAAAATAAATAATATACAGGGGTTTGCATTTGAAATAAGAAAGTTGTTATTGGCCACGGTCACATGGAACACCCTATATAATATTATTTTCTTGAAAAATATGCGCATGTTAACAATAAAAAATGTGTGTCCGAGCGTTTTTCCCAACACGTCCTCATTTATTCGTTATCGAATTTATTCCATTTGGCTGTTACACTCTGTATATATATTACAGTTATATTACACGCAAACATGTCCATAAAGTTAGCAGTGCCACTTTCGTTAAATTCAATGAAACCTATTGCATTAATTGTCGAATAATTGTCGAGAATTTGTCGTGAAAGAAAAAAATTTGTCGCGTCCTTAGTTTTTTTTCTACGGGGTGGCTTTGCTAACTTAACGTTAAGTTAGCAGAACCACTTTTTCAATATCGCCCGAATCTCATGAAAATGGTTACAAATAATTGTCGAGTAATTGTCGTAGTCGATATGAAGTAAAAAAAACCCAAAAAATCCATTCCTTCTTGTTTATTTTACGTCTTTTTCCCGCGAGTTCGAGATATTCCTAGAATAATCGCATTTTTTGGCAACAGCGCATTCGTAATTGACTCTTTTTCTATTGCATTAATTGTCGAATACCTGCCTCGAATTTGTCGTGAAAGAAAAAAATTTGTCGCGTCCTTAGTTTTTTTTTCTATGGGGTGGCTTTGCTAACTTAACGTTAAGTTAGCAGAACCACTTTCTCAATATCGACCGAATCTCATGAAAATGGTTACAAATAATTGTCGAGTAATTGTCGAAGCCCATATGAAGTAAAAAAAACACAAAAAATCCATTCCTTCTTGTTTATTTTACGTCTTTTTCCCGCGAGTTCGTGATATTTCTGGAATTATCGCATTTTTGGCAACAGCGCATTCGTAATTGACTCTTTTTCTAATGCATTAATTGTCGAATACCTGCATCGAATTTGTCGTGAAAGAAAAAAATTTTCCGCGTCCTTAGTTTTTTTTCTACGGGGTGGCTTTGCTCACTTTATATTAATTTATCGAAAAGTGGTCGAATATCGTCACGATGATCATGAAAGATTGTCGAGTAATTGTCGATGTTGAAATAAAGTAAAAGACACACAAAAAATTTAATCTTTCTAGCAATTTCCACTCCATTTTCTCGCGATTTCCCCATATTTCTTGAAATATCGCATTTTTGGCAACAGCGCATTCGGAATTGACTCTTTTTCTATTGCATTAATTGTCGAATACCTGTCCCGAATTTGTCGTAAAAGAAAAAAATTTATCGCGTCCTTAGTTTTTTTTTCTATGGGGTGGCTTTGCTAACTTAACGTTAAGTTAGCAGAACCACTTTCTCAATATCGACCGAATCTCATGAAAATGGTTACAAATAATTGTCGAGTAATTGTCGTAGTCGATATGAAGTAAAAAAAACCCAAAAAATCCATTCCTTTTTGTTTATTTTACGTCTTTTTCCCGCGAGTTCGAGATATTCATAGAATTATCGCATTTTTGGCAACAGCGCATTCGTAATTGACTCTTTTCTATTGCATTAATTGTCGAATACCTGCCTCGAAGTTGTCGTGAAAGAAAAAAATTTGTCGCGTCCTTAGTTTTTTTTTCTAAGGGGTGGCCTTGCTAACTTAACGTTAAGTTAGCAGAACCACTTTTTCAATATCGCCCGAATCTCTTGAAAATGGTTAAAAATAATTGTCGAGTAATTGTCGTAGTCGATATGAAGTAAAAAAAACCCAAAAAATCCATTCCTTCTTGTTTATTTTACGTCTTTTTCCCGCGAGTTCGAGATATTCCTAGAATTATCGCATTTTTTGGCAACAGCGCATTCGTAATTGACTCTTTTTCTATTGCATTAATTGTCGAATACCTGCCTCGAATTTGTCGTGAAAGAAAAAAATTTGTCGCGTCCTTAGTTTTTTTTTCTATGGGGTGGCTTTGCTAACTTAACGTTAAGTTAGCAGAACCACTTTCTCAATATCGACCGAATCTCATGAAAATGGTTACAAATAATTGTCGAGTAATTGTCGAAGCCCATATGAAGTAAAAAAAACACAAAAAATCCATTCCTTCTTGTTTATTTTACGTCTTTTTCCCGCGAGTTCGTGATATTTCTGGAATTATCGCATTTTTGGCAACAGCGCATTCGTAATTGACTCTTTTTCTAATGCATTAATTGTCGAATACCTGCATCGAATTTGTCGTGAAAGAAAAAAATTTTCCGCGTCCTTAGTTTTTTTTCTACGGGGTGGCTTTGCTCACTTTATATTAATTTATCGAAAAGTGGTCGAATATCGTCACGATGATCATGAAAGATTGTCGAGTAATTGTCGATGTTGAAATAAAGTAAAAGACACACAAAAAATTTAATCTTTCTAGCAATTTCCACTCCATTTTCTCGCGATTTCCCCATATTTCTTGAAATATCGCATTTTTGGCAACAGCGCATTCGGAATTGACTCTTTTTCTATTGCATTAATTGTCGAATACCTGTCCCGAATTTGTCGTAAAAGAAAAAAATTTATCGCGTCCTTAGTTTTTTTTTCTATGGGGTGGCTTTGCTAACTTAACGTTAAGTTAGCAGAACCAATTTCTCAATATCGACCGAATCTCATGAAAATGGTTACAAATAATTGTCGAGTAATTGTCGTAGTCGATATGAAGTAAAAAAAACCCAAAAAATCCATTCCTTTTTGTTTATTTTACGTCTTTTTCCCGCGAGTTCGAGATATTCATAGAATTATCGCATTTTTGGCAACAGCGCATTCGTAATTGACTCTTTTCTATTGCATTAATTGTCGAATACCTGCCTCGAAGTTGTCGTGAAAGAAAAAAATTTGTCGCGTCCTTAGTTTTTTTTTCTAAGGGGTGGCCTTGCTAACTTAACGTTAAGTTAGCAGAACCACTTTTTCAATATCGTCCGAATCTCATGAAAATGGTTATAAATAATTGTCGAGTAATTGTCGTAGTCGATATGAAGTAAAAAAAACCCAAAAATCCATTCCTTTTTGTTTATTTTACGTCTTGTTCCCGCGAGTTCCAGATATTTCTAGAATTATCGCATTTTTGGCAACAGCGCATTCGTAATTGACTCTTTTTCTATTGCATTAATTGTCGAATACCTGCCTCGAATTTGTCGGGAAAGAAAAAAATTTGTCGCGTCCTTAGTTTTTTTTCTACGGGTGGCTTTGCTCACTTTATATTAATTTAGCAAAAAGTGGTCGAATATCGTCACGATGATCATAAAAGATTGTCGAGTAATTGTCGATGTTGAAATTAAGTAAAAGACACACAAAAAATCTAATCTTTCTAGCAATTTCCACTCCATTTTCTCGCGATTTCCCCATATTTCTTGAAATATCGCATTTTTGGCAACAGCGCATTCGTAATTGACTCTTTTTCTATTGCATTAATTGTCGAATACCTGTCCCGAATTTGTCGTAAAAGAAAAAAATTTATCGCGTCCTTAGTTTTTTTTTCTATGGGGTGGCTTTGCTAACTTAACGTTAAGTTAGCAGAACCACTTTCTCAATATCGACCGAATCTCATGAAAATGGTTACAAATAATTGTCGAGTAATTGTCGTAGTCGATATGAAGTAAAAAAAACCCAAAAAATCCATTCCTTTTTGTTTATTTTACGTCTTTTTCCCGCGAGTTCGAGATATTCCTAGAATTATCGCATTTTTGGCAACAGCGCATTCGTAATTGACTCTTTTTCTATTGCATTAATTGTCAAATACCTGCCTCGAATTTGTCGTGAAAGAAAAAAAATTTGTCGCGTCCTTAGTTTTTTTTCTACGGGGGGTGGCTTTGCTCACTTTATATTAATTTAGCAAAAAGTGGTCGAATATCGTCACGATGATCATAAAATATTGTCGAGTAATTGTCGATGTTGAAATAAAGTAAAAAACACACAAAAAATTTAATCTTTCTAGCAATTTCCACTCCATTTTCTCGCGATTTCCCCATATTTCTTGAAATATCGCATTTTTGGCAACAGCGCATTCGTAATTGACTCTTTTTCTATTGCATTAATTGTCGAATACCTGTCCCGAATTTGTCGTGAAAGAAAAAAATTTGTCGCGTCCTTAGTTTTTTTTCTATGGGGTGGCTTTGCTAACTTAACGTTAAGTTAGCAGAACCACTTTCTCAATATCGACCGAATCTCATGAAAATGGTTACAAATAATTGTCGAGTAATTGTCGTAGTCGATATGAAGTAAAAAAAACCCAAAAAATCCATTCCTTTTTGTTTATTTTACGTCTTTTTCCCGCGAGTTCGACATATTCCTAGAATTATCGCATTTTTGGCAACAGCGCATTCGTAATTGACTCTTTTCTATTGCATTAATTGTCGAATACCTGCCTCGAAGTTGTCGTGAAAGAAAAAAAAATTGTCGCGTCCCTAGTTTTTTTTCTATGGGGTGGCTTTGCTAACTTAAAGGTTAAGTTAGCAGAACCACTTTCTCAATATCGACCGAATCTCATGAAAATGGTTACAAATAATTGTCGAGTAATTGTCGTAGTCGATATGAAGTAAAAAAAACCCAAAAAATCCATTCCTTTTTGTTTATTTTACGTCTTTTTTCCGCGAGTTCGAGATATTCATAGAATTATCGCATTTTTGGCAACAGCGCATTCGTAATTGACTCTTTTCTATTGCATTAATTGTCGAATACCTGCCTCGAATTTGTCGTGAAAGAAAAAAATTTGTCGCGTCCTTAGTTTTTTTTTCTATGGGGTGGCTTTGCTAACTTAACGTTAAGTTAGCAGAAATACTTTTTCAATATCGACCGAATCTCATGAAAATGGTTACAAATAATTGTCGAGTAATTGTCGAAGCCCATATGAAGTAAAAAAAACACAAAAAATCCCTTCCTTCTTGTTTATTTTACGTCTTTTTCCCGCGAGTTCGTGATATTTCTGGAATTATCGCATTTTTGGCAACAGCGCATTCGTAATTGACTCTTTTTCTTATGCATTAATTGTCGAATACCTGCATCGAATTTGTCGTGAAAGAAAATGGAGTGGAAATTGCTAGAAAGATTAAATTTTTTGTGTGTCTTTCACTTTATTTCAACATCGACAATTACTCGACAATCTTTTATGATCATCGTGACGATATTCGACCACTTTTTGCAAAATTAATATAAAGTGAGCAAAGCCACCCCGTAAAAAAAAACTAAAGACGCGACAAATTTTTTTCTTTCACGACAAATTCGAGGCAGGTATTCGACAATTAATGCAATAGAAAAAGAGTCAATTACGAATGCGATGTTGCCAAAAATGCGATAATTCTAGAAATATCTCGAAGTCGCGGGAAAAAGACGTAAAATAAACAAAAAGGAATGAATTTTTTGGGTTTTTTTTTACTTCATATCGACTACGACAATTACTCGACAATTATTTGTAACCATTTTCATGAGATTCGGTCGATATTGAGAAAGTGGTTCTGCTAACTTAACGTTAAGTTAGCAAAGCCACCCCATAGAAAAAAAACTAAGGACGCGACAAATTTTTTTCTGACACGACAAATTCGGGACAGGTATTCGATAATTAATGCAATAGAAAAAGAGTCAATTACGAATGCGCTGTTGCCAAAAATGCGATATTTCTAGAAATATGGGGAAATCGCGAGAAAAAGACGTAAAATAAACAAAAAGGAATGGATTTTTTGGGTTTTTTTTTACTTCATATCGACTACGACAATTACTCGACAATTATTTATAACCATTTTCATGAGATTCGGTCGATATTGAGAAAGTGGTTCTGCTAACTTAACGTTAAGTTAGCAAAGCCACCCCATAGAAAAAAAAACTAAGGACGCGACAAATTTTTTTCTTTCACGACAAATTCGGGACAGGTATTCGACAATTAATGCAATAGAAAAGAGTCAATTACGAATGCGCTGTTGCCAAAAATGCGATAATTCTAGGAATATCTCGAACTCGCGGGAAAAAGACGAAAAATAAACAAAAAGGAATGGATTTTTTGGGTCTTTTTACTTCATATCGACTACGACAATTACTCGACAATTATTTATAACCATTTTCATGAGATTCGGTCGATATTGAGAAAGTGGTTCTGCTAACTTAACGTTAAGTTAGCAAAGCCACCCCATAGAAAAAAAAACTAAGGACGCGACAAATTTTTTTCTTTCACGACAAATTCGGGACAGGTATTCGACAATTAATGCAATAGAAAAAGAGTCAATTCCGAATGCGCTGTTGCCAAAAATGCGATATTTCAAGAAATATGGGGAAATCGCGAGAAAATGGAGTGGAAATTGCTAGAAAGATTAAATTTTTTGTGTGTCTTTTACTTTATTTCAACATCGACAATTACTCAACAATCTTTTATGATCATCGTGACGATATTCGACCACTTTTTGCTAAATTAATATAAAGTGAGCAAAGCCACCCCGTAGAAAAAAAACTAAGGACGCGACAAATTTTTTTCTTTCACGACAAATTCGAGGCAGGTATTCGACAATAAATGCAATAGAAAAAGAGTCAATTACGAATGCGCTGTTGCCAAAAATGCGATAATTCTAGAAATATCTCGAACTCGCGGGAAAAAGACGAAAAATAAACAAAAAGGAATGGATTTTTTGGGTCTTTTTACTTCATATCGACTACGACAATTACTCGACAATTATTTATAACCATTTTCATGAGATTCGGACGATATTGAAAAAGTGGTTCTGCTAACTTAACGTTAAGTTAGCAAAGCCACCCCATAGAAAAAAAACTAAGGACGCGACAAATTTTTTTCTTTCACGACAAATTCGGGACAGGTATTCGACAATTAATGCAATAGAAAAAGAGTCAATTACGAATGCGCTGTTGCCAAAAATGCGATAATTCTAGAAATATCTCGAACTCGCGGGAAAAAGACGAAAAATAAACAAAAAGGAATGGATTTTTTGGGTCTTTTTACTTCATATCGACTACGACAATTACTCGACAATTATTTATAACCATTTTCATGAGATTCGGTCGATATTGAGAAAGTGGTTCTGCTAACTTAACGTTAAGTTAGCAAAGCCACCCCATAGAAAAAAAACTAAGGACGCGACAAATTTTTTTTCTTTCACGACAAATTCGGGACAGGTATTCGACAATTAATGCAATAGAAAAAGAGTCAATTACGAATGCGCCGTTGCCAAAAATGCGATATTTCAAGAAATATGGGGAAATCGCGAGAAAATGGAGTGGAAATTGCTAAAAAGATTAAATTTTTTGTGTGTCTTTTACTTTATTTCAACATCGACAATTACTCGACAATCTTTCATGATCATCGTGACGATATTCGACCACTTTTCGATAAATTAATATAAAGTGAGCAAAGCCACCCCGTAGAAAAAAAACTAAGGACGCGACAAATTTTTTCCTTTAACGACAAATTCGAGGCAGCTATCCGACAATTAATGCAATAGAAAAAGAGTCAATTACGTATGCGCTGTTGCCAAAAATGCGATAATTCT
This sequence comes from Adalia bipunctata, assembly GCA_910592335.1. NCBI lineage: Eukaryota > Metazoa > Arthropoda > Insecta > Coleoptera > Coccinellidae > Adalia > Adalia bipunctata. The sequence continues at coordinate 30,262,817 of OU342951.1, forward strand.
AGAAACATCTCGAACTCGCGGGAAAAAGACGTAAAATAAACAAAATAAATGGATGTTTTGGGTTTTTTTGCTTCATATCGACTTCGACAATTACTCGACAATTATTTGTAACCATTTTCATCAGATTCGGTCGATATTGAGAAATTGGTTCTGCTAACTTAACGTTAAGTTAGCAAAGCCACCCCATAGAAAAAAAAACTAAGGACGCGACAAATTTTTTTCTTTCACGACAAATTCGAGGCAGGTATTCGACAATTAATGCAATAGAAAAAGAGTCAATTACGAATGCGCTGTTGCCAAAAATGCGATAATTCTAGGAATATCTCGAACTCGCGGGAAAAAGACGTAAAATAAACAAAAACGAATGGATTTTTTGGGTTTTTTTTACTTCATATCGACTACGACAATTACTCGACAATTATTTGTAACCATTTTCATGAGATTCGGGCGATATTGAAAAAGTGGTTCTGCTAACTTAACGTTAAGTTAGCAAAGCCACCCCGTAGAAAAAAAACTAAGGACGCGACAAATTTTTTTCTTTCACGACAAATTCGAGGCAGGTATTCGACAATTAATGCAATAGAAAAAGAGTCAATTACGAATGCGCTGTTGCCAAAAATGCGATAATTCTAGGAATATCTCGAACTCGCGGGAAAAAGACGTAAAATAAACAAAAAGGAATGGATTTTTTGGGTTTTTTTTACTTCATATCGACTACGACAATTACTCGACAATTATTTTTAACCATTTTCAAGAGATTCGGGCGATATTGAAAAAGTGGTTCTGCTAACTTAACGTTAAGTTAGCAAAGCCACCCCGTAGAAAAAAAACTAAGGACGCGACAAATTTTTTTCTTTCACGACAAATTCTCGACAATTATTCGACAATTAATGCAATAGGTTTCATTGAATTTCTCGAAAGTGGCTCTGCTAACTTTATGGACATCACGCAAACAGCACATACACAGAAGATTGAAACAGATGGTGAGTTTAAGAAGGGGGACCGAGTTATTATGGATGTCTCACTCACTCTGAAGCGCATGCATAGTGCTCTCGCCCTGATACTTCTGGCCGAATAATTTTTGTCCTAGGGGATGTTTGGTCACTCTAATTTGTCTGACTGATTGAATATAACTTTTAAATAAATACTTCAATAACATATTGAAAAATCAGACATGTAAAAATAAGTAAAGTTCATTTATTTTTTGGGTAGCTTAAAAGCGTCTGACAAAAGCTCTGGCCCATCAAAAGTGTCTGACACTTATGATATTACTTTAAAATAATATTCTACATGACATATATAAAAATCAGCCATGTGAATTTTAGTCAAATAATTCTTATTTTTAGTTATCTACTTTTCTCACCTGGTACCTGCCGAGGTGTCACTCGGCAAGTTCCACAAAGCGTGTAGGTATTCAAGGCACACGAGACGCTACTGAAAACTTCAGGTTTCATCCGTGTGAAAATAAGTTATGTCTGATTGCTCTGGGATCTTGGACGTGAGGATCATTTCGAATAGTCTACCATGGAATCAGGATTGGCTGGACAAATCAGTGAAAAACCAGAGTACCAGATCAGTTCTACCATGAAAGCCGGCAGCGGCTTTCATCTAATACGTCAGAATTCAAACTCCAGCATTAATATATTCGTCCGAGGATAACTCATTGTGCCATAATGATAATCAAGCAAGCACGGAATAGTGTATATCCCTAGTTTCGGCGACCAAAAGAGGGACTTGAAGGGGGTGGGCTTAGTTCGGCCAGCAGCGTCCGAGCGAGGCTCTTTGTGTAGTTAGCGTAATTAGTGCGCCCCTCCGACGTTTTCCCCCAGTCGAGTACCTTATTTAAATGCAAATGAGGTTCATTTCGCAATATTAATGTGCCTCATCCCTTCCTTGATTCAACCCCTGCCTCCCGCACCGCCCACCGTACTTCACGAAGGGTTGAACTGGTGAAATAATAAGGGTTCGATTCCGGTGGACGTTTGGACGATGAATATCGAATCGGGGTTCGATGAAATATTCCGAGTTTTTATCTGCCCCACCGTCCGTTCGACATCCTGGAGATACGTAGCTCGTTTTGTGGATCAGTGCGATTCGTTGTGATGAAAGGAAAAAAATAGAGAATAATTTCACCCATTCCTCATTCAAGGTAGGTCAAAAAACAAAGGCTATTTATATTTTCGCTCATAAATTTCCGGATCAAGTCAATATTCGGAGTTCATTCGCTTCGATATACGGGGTAGCTCAAGTAACGTAGACTTCTTTAGCTACCATGTTAAATCCAGTAGATCGGTCACTAGAATTTTTCATTGTCCTTCACATATTCCGAAACAGATCGACCTACACTGAATGAATCAACTTCTACCTCAATCCCATCCATTGCGCATTTCAGCGGTCTCTTCAAGTTCTTTTTATTCGTTGGAAGCCACTGAATAAGGCGCTTAATCAATCTTCAAGCAAATTCATTTCAGCTTAGCGATCCTACCAATTACATCTTCCACCCCAGTTATCCCGATAATTTTCACATTTCCGATGTGTTCCCTAAGAGAAATTCCCAAACATAATAATTATTATTAACAACACAATGAGAGTTGGGTGAAAACCCATAAACTCAAATAAGCTAACATATAAAAAACAATTCAATGTACACCTCCCCAGAATAAAGATAAGCAAATGAATGAATATAAAAAAAGTATCGAATTATGTATTTAAAACATGAGTGAAACATATAATTATAACACAAATTCAGCACCAAACAACAGTCAACATTTCTCCATCATCAAAGTCGTCTTAGTTTCGATGGCATATCGGTTCTCAAACTCCTGTTATTTTGCATGCGCATCCCGCGTAGATCTTGCCGAAAAGTTTGTGCCAGCTGACAAACCTTCAACGAACTCTCTGATTGATGCAACGCGACTTTCATTGTAGAAGTCCATTTTGGTTGATTGAAATTTTCAATAAATAAGAATTGGAGTAACGTCTGTGAAAAATTAGAGAGAAAATTGTTTCATCGCTATGCTGACGAATTTCGAATTCCCAAAAAAAGATTTAACCTCGAGCGGGAATCGAACCTTCATTCTCAGGTTTCCGGTCTGTCCATCAGTTCAGACCTCTGGACTCCCGAAGCAACTAATCGTGCAGACGTGCAGACAATGATGTTTTGGGTTCGATTCCTGCTCGAAGTAAGATTTTTTTTGGATTCCAGAATTCGTTTCATAGGTACCGATAAAATTTTATTCCCTTCCAGGCGCGGATCCAGGCCCGAATTTTGGGGGGGGGGGGGGACTTTTAGATATTCAAATGCCAAAAGGTACTGGTATTTTAGGCAATGGTAAATCATTAGGTGGTCAGGGGCCATTTGGGGGGGGAACGTTCCCCCAGTTCCCCCCCCCCCCTGGATCCGCGCCTGTTCCCTTCATGTAGATAATTAGTCATTTCAACGTTGGTGATCGCAACATCATATTCTGAAGTCTAATCTCCTAACACTTAGCATTTTTGTTAATTTTAAATGTTCAGCTAATGAGAAGATACGTGTATATAATTCATCCGAGTGAAAAAATTGACAACGAATGATCACATATTTTCCGATATGAATTTTCGTGTTAGTCAGTAGGCACAAAATTGTGCCATGCGAGATCGAATATTAATTACTTGTTCATTGATACTCGTTTCAATCAACCCTAAACTTTGTAGTCTTCAAAGAGTCATTCTGTGTGAACCCTATTTCCGTCCTCATATTATATGGAAATTAGAAATCCTTAAACATCATATTATATCGATACAAATTTCGGACTGGTACACCTAGGTCTTAGAAATCGCTTTGGGTGTTCTTTAGCTGATGTCTGTGTTGACAAAGCGATTGAACGCATTTGAGAAGAGGGGTTGCAGTAGTACATAATTCCTATCGCTGGTTCTGTCCCCTTTGAAGTTTAGTTGCGTAATTGAAGGGAGGAGTAGGTATCATAAATATTGAACGATTTGAAGAAATCAACAAATGTATGAGAGAGCCCTGTTCAAACTCTCCCAGTTTTGGTGGTAATCTATGGCATCAGCGGTCCAAAAACTGCGGCGCGCCTCCTTTGAGAGCGTCTCCATAAAATTAAAATCCACTTATTTCATTACAAGAACATGTAGTGAATGTCTGCATGCAACAGAAATCCAATCTAACTTTTAATAAATGAAAAATAAATCCGAGAATCTGGGCAGTCTTCAACTTCAACACCCCGTATTTAGAAAACTAGCCATAGGATTGGGTTGGACCCATTGACACTTTTTGTTACTGAGTCGGATACAACAAACTTGCTGAAAATTTGATCGGTCGTCCTTTTACATAAGAAAAGTGCGGGGTCCTTTATAATTTTCATCACACTTTTGTTAGCTTGATATGATTTTACTTTCTCTTTCTACTTAACTCAAAAGGTCTAGTCAACTGAAAAACTGCATGGGTATCAAGGATCGACAATTTCATTACTTGGGCCTAATAAATGCTCTAAACATGCATAATCATCCGAATGAAACATGATTTGTCTAACGAGGAACAGGATCCTTCGCCAATTTGTAACGATGCTCAGTATAAAATTTATATTATTGACTATTTTGTCCAAAAAGGAGTATTATGCTTAGAGCGGTCGAATTTCATCACATTTTCCTTCGCTCGATCGTTATTCGTATATCAATTAAACGTTATATTTAAACGTACCTTTCAATTTGAAGACGTTCGATTAAACTGAAAATTTTTACCTGTTGGTTGTATTGGTCATTTAGCCGCTTGGGATTATTAGAAAACCTGATGAAAAAGTATGAAATTACCGGCTTTGTGAGGTGCTAGCCATCTTTTGTTAAGAAGCCATCAGTTAAATCTCATAATTTTCGGCTGGACTAGTTTTAAATTTCAGTAAATTTTGTCGAGTAGGATAAAATTGACGGTTACTGACGGACGAACAGACAGGAATACACGCGAGTTAGTGCATACGGTTCTGATTTTCCATGGGATGGATATACGGAACACTAAAGACTCTAAACGCATCAGCAGCTCAACTCCATAAGTTGTCATTTCAAGAATATTTTTATCTTCGATTTCCCACAAAAATCTGAGTCCGAAAAGTTCATCTCATTGTTTTTCATCCACAAACATATGGTAGAATCAGAAATACATACCTACATATTATACAGGACAAAAAATGCGCTTCCGTGAAACAGACCAAAAAATATCCCATTCACTAACTACTTATTACTGATTAACTTTGATAATATCCATGAAATCGAGCCCCGTCACTGTCTTCTGGACCTAGAGAATGCTATGAGCCGTTCCAGATCCAGAATATGGAATGTATGCCGCGCTCTATAATTGAATTGGCCAGAATGTTTAATACAAACTGCCTGCATAATGTGAAGGGTTGCTAATGTTTATTCATCTTTGAGAGCCCGCGTGTGCTCTACACTTCACGTCTCTCTCGAACCCTTTTCCTCTTTGTCGTCACTTGGGCTAAGAGAAGGGCTTATCTTTATGCTAATGAAAGTTTTCTCTGGGGGAAAAACAAGGAAAATATCATTTCTTTCAGTATTTGATATCCATCACTCTCTGATGATTCGACGTAATTATTGGTATTTCGATTACACACAGTGGCAACTGGTACATATTTTCAGGGGTTGGCAGATAGTTTTTAAATATTTACACACCACTTTAAGGTCTTTCATCTTCTCCTTTTCCAATTGCCATTGCATAAATAATGTGAAACTGTTAGTGTTAGATAGTCCGTATCATGTGAAACTTGTCAACCTGAGTTTGAAAAAAAATCTAGATATCTCTTAGTTGGTTTTTGTAAAAAATACAGTCATTCCAACAATACAATTTCCAAATGAATAACCAAAACAACTATAATTATTGCTTCAAACGGTGTGATTTGCCAAGTCTGTTGCATTTTAGCGAATCAAAAATTATAAATTTAATATGGATACAATATTATGATATTACATAACAATAGTATAGCCACTACAGCCGCACTATGTAGGATTCAATTCCAGAACTTCATGGTGGTTTGGATGTTTTCTCAGTTCTTAAACTAAAATCACGTAGCAGCGTTTCTAGGTTCCTGATGAAACAAATATATTGCTTTGATTTCATACTAATTCCTTTGTCTAGAGTTACGTATTACGTCCATTGTGAATCGACCATCACACAAATATTCGCACTGTCTACGAAGATTTTCGGCCTGTTTAGCCAGCCATAAAAAGGGGTTCACTCGGATACTATTCAAGAAACTCTAATTCTACCTCATTACTACATAAACCGTTCATTTTGAAAGCTTATAAAGTCACTGAACTGACGTCCAATCATTACTGCGCAGGTACCGCGAAAGCCTGTGAGTGTGGATGGAACATTTCACCCTTTCCGCGAAGCCTTTTTAACGGCACAGGTGACCAACTCGGATCGGGGAAGGCCGCGAGGAGCGAACATGACACCAATAAGTCATCCATACTCACGTTCGCGGCATTAACCGACCACAGACGTTCCTGCCATGGGTGTAGAGCCCGCTTAACGCGAACATACCCACAGATCCTTGGCGCTATATATTAGACAGTGCTGCGTAGTATGATTTGGGTTGTAATGGGGAAGTAAGAGGTTCAAACTTTTTCGAGTTGAATCGAGTGTTTTGAAAACAAATAGTCGCAATAGTTTTTTCGTAGCGCGCGCGCCGTAACAGAGATTTCATGAAACGGGAGTTTCCAGTGTTGAGCTGAGAAGGCAGATACATACAGGATCCTGCAATAGTGCGAAAATCTTCCATAGCTGCTGAACCAGACATCTCAGAGATTTCGTTTGAAATAGACCTCTCGTACCTTCATTTCTGCATCTCAGGAAATTATTTTTTGATATACAGAGTGTCCCCGATAAATGTTATTCAATAATTGGATGATTTTTTTAATGGATCACCCCATATATTTTCACGTATTTTCAATGACCGTCATTACCTTTTTCATGACGCAAAATATAAGGGAGATTTTATCAACAGTACCGATCTTATTCGAAGAAAACTGCAAAAGGGGGAGGGAAAAGCAGTTCAGTAAAAGTCTTCTGACGATTTCCAGAAGCGATCGTAACATGAATTTGATCTGAAAGTTTTTCAATTGAAGGATATGCCTTGACACGGTTCCTTAACGATCAACAGGGACACAGGGTGTCCGTTATTAAGGTCCAAATATGAAGAACTTCAAATTATTATTTCTCGATGTTTTCAATTGGAACACCCTGCATTTTTTCCATAATAATGTAGACAATTGAATACCTTACATTTTCTTAGAATCAACCTTAGGATTAGTTCAACTCAGAATCATACAGGGTGGGGCAGAAAAACCTATCCGATTTCAAAACGTTATAAAATTAAAACCACTCAGCTTGTCAAAAATTTTTTTTTATTAACATATCGCAAATTTTATGCCATTTTTAAATTTAAGTTTTGGAAAGCACATCACTCAAATGTCGTCCTTGGGAGCGGATACACTTATTTAGGCGCTCGCGGTAGCTTTCCATGACTTTCACCGTCATTTCCACAGGAATTTCTTCAATTGCCCGAGCAATTTCCCTTCGTAAAGCAAGAAGGGTCCTTGGTCGATGCTGGTAAACCTAAACCTAAATTTGACACCCACACTTTAATCGTAGCGTGATGTGGAACAGGATCATGACGCCCGAGTCCGAAATGAATTCGAAAAGCACGTTGTGTAGCAATTATCGAACCGCCGCATTCGATAAACCGCTCAATAACAAAAGCACGATGTTCACCAGACCAAGGCATGTTGACTACTGACAAATGGCATAAAACCAGCTTTCTAACGGTTTTTACCCCACTACTCTACCTGCTCTCTCTTCTGAGAAAAAGGGATTTGAAATCGGATAGGTTCTTCTGCCCCACCCTGTAGGGGAGCGAGGGGCTTGTTGTAACAGTTTTCATGAAAAGTGATAAATCTTGGGATCCATTGATTAAACTGCTACCGAATGAATATGGATGGATGCTGTAACTCTTCCTCTACCAAATCAAGTAAAAATAATACCATAACTATCGGTCATTATTTCACAATCAATTATTTTCTGGAAGAAGTGCGGTGTTACAACTTACCCCGTGCTTGGGGCAAGTTGTAACGTCTACTGGGGCAAGTAGTGACGACGAAAAAAGACAACAATAATACCTCTGATCATTTATTCTTTGTTTATTTTTAACGAAATTAACATCTTTCCAAAGTAGGTATCATCTAATTCTTATCGAAAATCAACTTAAATACACTTTTTAAGAAATCAACACCTAGAAGTTGAGTAATTACCAGTTTTACTCAGTTAAACACTACTTTCAATCATCATGGCACTTTTAAATCACTTCTTCGCTTTGTGTTGCCCGCTCTAACTTTTTTTATACACCCTCATCCAAAAAAAAAAAAATTTAGGTATCTAATCATAACTTGGGGCATGTGTACCACGTTACAACAAGCCCCGGGATTTTGTTACAACTAACCCCATGGTATGATTTTCAACATTTATCAAGATAACTATTCGAACAATTTAGCAATCTTAAAAACTGTTACACATTATCCAAGATAGATAAATTTGAATAGAAATAATGAACAGAAAGTTTGAAATCAGTCGAAAATATTTACGCAAACCAAAATTTTACGACAGTACAATTTTATATTACCTGGCAAAAATGAAGCACGAGCACACTTCCGCTCACTGCGCAGGCTGGCGGGATACAAGCTATGGCAACATTATGCGGCACGGTTTATAGGTAAAATCGTGTCAAAGAAATACGTTAAAAAAGTTTAAGATCCTAGTGAAAAGAGCCTGTTACTACTTGCCCCTGTTACAACAAGCCCCTCGCTCCCCTACTTTCTGAGCATCAACATCAACCTATATCAGTTTTTATCGGGGTTTAAAAAAAATGTTAATCAAGTTATTGCTACTTAGAGCTCAAAGATACTTTCGAATACAGTGAATCAGTATGATTTTTTGAAAAAAAATTTGATATGATTTTCATGTTAGGGCAGTGCCACAGAACCCATTTTTCTAGGAAGTCGAACTTATGCTGCCCAATATCCCGTTAGGAGACATTCATCCCATTTTTTCCAAAAATTCATACTGATTCACTGTATTCGAACGTATCTTTGAGCTCTGATAGCAATTACTCGATTAATATTTTTTTCATTACACCGCACTGAAAACCCTATCATAACATGTAGATTTAGAACATCGAAAATGACTCTTTTCCGTGCGGCCGCACCGCAAAAAGTTTTACGGTGCGCTGAGGCATAGATGCATCCTATGATTCCTATGCTGAGACACAGAGCAACGATTGCATGACAGTAGATGTCAGAGTTTTGAATAATTATTGTTTCACAATATCGAAATGCTTTCTGCTGAAAATTTTTTCCATGTTATTGTTTTCATTACTAGTCCAGAAAGTAAGCTTTTTCCGTGCGCGCGCGATGTGTTCCCGTGTGAGGCGGAGCCGAATACGGGAACTCGTGCAAGCACGGAAAAAGCCTTTCTGGACGTGTAATGAACGATATTTTTCATTACACCTCTCTGAAAACAATAACACGGGAAAAATTTTCAGCAGAAAGCATTTCGATATTGTGAAACGATAATTATTCAAAACACTGACATTTACTGTCACGCAATCGTTGCTCTGTGTCTCAGCATAGGAATCATAGGATGCATCTATGCCTCAGCGCACCGTAAAACTTTTTGCGGTGCGGCCGCACGGAAAAGAGTCATTTTCGATGTTCCAAATCTACATGTTATGATAGGGTTTGCAGTGCGGTGTAATGAAAAATTTCGTTCTTTACACGTCCAGAAAGGCTTTTTCCGTGCTTGCAAGAGTTCCTGTGTTCGGCTCAGCCTCACACGAGAACACATCGCGCACGCACGGAAAAAGCTTACTTTCTGGACTAGTAATGAAATATACTATTTTTGAAAGCCGATAAGAAGTGATATAATTGGTTGAATACGTGATCATACTGAACTGCTTTTCCCTCCCCTTCTTGCAGTTTTCTCCGAATAAAATCTGTACCGTAATATTTCGCATCATGAAAGAGGTCATGCAGGTCATTGAAAATATGTGAAAATATATGGGGTGATTCATTGAAAAAATCATCCATTTGTTGGATAATATTTATTGGCGATACCCTGTATATCAGAAAATAATTTCCTGAGATGCAGAAATGAAGGTACAAGAGGTCTACTTTCCACCGAAATCTCTTAGATGTCTGGTTCGGCAGCTATGGAAGATTTTGGCACTATTGCAGGACCCTGTATAATACAATTGAGACCTAGTTCGTATTCACATTTCATTTGTCAATATTTATAGTGGCAAAAGATTTGTGTCTTATTTCTTTCCATTGTATAGGTAGCTGCCTTCTCAATTCTCATGGAATCTTTTTGGGTTTTGATAACCTATTAACTGCGAACGTCTCCGCGCATCCCAAATGAATAGATTATTTCGTTTTATAACATTGGAATTCACAATCTGGTGTAGCAGTTTAGGAAAAAGTTTCCTTTATTGTTCATTGAATCACCGGGGGAGGTCTTTTCTCAAGGTGGATAGATGTCACTCATTTTTACTCATACCGATATGATGCGCGACAAATATCCATATCTTGACGAAAAGATTTTCCATCCAGCGTCAACTTTGGGATATTCCACACTGAAGAGTCCTAATAGGACGAAACTCCAGTCGGTGCGATTCTCAGTTGACGTTGGACCATTCGGTCTGGTCGGGTGAACAGTATCGGAGACCTTGTTCGTATCCACATTTCATTAGTCAATATTTATAGTGGCAAATGATTTGTTTCTCCTTTCTTTGCATTGCTGTTTGATTGTTTCTTTTCTTCGACAAGGAGAGTATTGTTCTTGGGGGATTTTATTATGTGACTGTATTTTTCTTGTTTCTCATCATATTTACGCTGGGTTTCACAAAGCGTAATCACCGGTGATCTGGGGTTGATCGAGATCAACTCGATTCGAAAGTTCAAAAATCAGTGAATCGAGCCGTTGATCTTCGATCAACGCTAAATACGCTTCGTGAAAACCACCGTTAGTGTATAAATGGTTCAGTTATATTTCATGTAATTTCAGTGGCTACAGTAAAATATCTTGTTGAGTGTTCCCATCACGTACAGACTCACGCCTCCGTGATTTTGTTTATATCTGTATATGTTTCTTCACAGAATGAACTATATTGTTATTATCATTTGAGTTGAGAATTCAGGAGAACATGGAATAATTCTCAAAATGCCTGAAATCTGCAAGTGAAATCATGCATTTAACTGTTCCTCATAATAATTTCACTAGCGAACTCACAGTCAGTTTAGTTCATCGAGTTGAAGGCTAATTGATACATAATTAATGACCGAATAACTGAAGTGCCTGAATAGCTGAAATTTGATTACAACACCTTCCGAATGCACTCAAACAACGTGGGCCCTAATGATATAGTCAAAGTTTCACAGAGCCGTTCGGCTGGTTGCTCGAACTCTTTGTATAACATCAATTGGGAGTTGGCATTGGATGGAATTCATCCTGGGACTCCCAAAATAATTTCAAAGGCGATTAAAAGAAAAGAAATATTGATGTTTTCCTCTTAGCCTCAAGTTTTTTCGTCCTGCAATCCTACTTCATTTCAACAGACAACCGCCTTTATAACAGAGATAAAATAGGGGAAGTACGTACAAAATGACATAGGGTTTTATTTCAGAGGCATAACTTGTTAGTAGTGAATCACAGTAATGTCATATTCGACACCTCTGATCTTTGGTCCTTTCTTTATAAAATCTAATCAACCTTTATGAAATAAAAGTACCAAGAAATAAAATATTCTTAGATAAATTGGGATAAACGAAATTCATTTTGTTCGCATGCTATGGACAAAATGACATACCTGCAATAGGCAACTGTATTTTTATGCTTATAGTTAAAAAACTACTGACAAAGTTCACCAATGAAACGCTTGGTTCTTCTAGGAACATCAGCACAAGATGCGTGAGCCCAATGCAAGCAATGCATGCACCGTAACCAGTCTTCTTCAGGGCTAATCCTGGAGAAGATCTAAATCGGGAAAAAAGGTCTCATAACAATAGATAGATGGACACTGGACAGTCGTCTTCATGATCTCGAAAGTTGCTAGGAACATTTTCTTCTTCATTGTCTTCTTTAAATAATGCCCTAGGGCCCCTAGGGCCCCTAGGGACTTGTCACCTTGTTTTTGGAGGAGGTATGGGCTCTTTTTTGATTTGATTGCAGTCTTATTAGGTGTAGAAGTTGAAACTAAGTACGTTTGTCGAGTCCTCGGCTCACGTTTGCCTTGTTCACTTATAAATCGTCCTTTAGGGATTGGAGAAACCTCCTCATAGGATCAGCAAGAGTAGGTTAAGATGCATTGCCTTTATTAGCCGCAGATGAAGATTTTGTTATGAATATGTTGAGACAAGTCCTGATTCTTTGTTTTCTGATGGAGCCTGAGATGGATTGTCTTGGTTTTGTCCGGTAGATACGGTTAATTCAGCTGAAATACCTATGTCATTTTGTCCGTCCACTGTATATGTCATTTTGTCCATATAGCGTTATAAAACTAGAAATGTATCGAATTAATACAAAAAGTATATTCAACATACAAAAAGCTCCGTGAATACAATGACAAATAAGTAAAGTTTGAATTGAATGCAATTTGAATGAAAAACACGGTGAAAACTGGCCATTTCTTCTTAAAATTTGGCGCAATGAAAAAAAACTCGTGACCTATTGATTTCTGTTATCACTCATAACGACCGAATGAACCAGAGTAGCTCTTGCTAATTTTCAGAGGTTAATTGAAGCCACTCGGGTCGTGTAATGTGGTAGGCAGTTCCGCATTTCATACCTCCGAACTCAAGTTATGATTTTGTCCATATATGTCATTTTGTACGTATTTCCCTTACTGTTTGATAATGCCGAATATTATTGCCTAAATCGGATGTTGAACTTTTGTTAACACCTAGGCATCAAAGTATTCAAAAGCATTAAATTCAGCAACATTTCAGCCTTATTCTCCTGAAACATAGTTTCAAGCTGTATCTACTGGTCACGCTTGGAAGTTCAATTGATCACGTAAAACACGTAAAATTGATTACTAATTTGAACGAAAGTTCTTGGGTTCCGAAACGCTGGTTTGATACAACTGTAACGAATGGGTTCTTACACAGGGGTTGGAATAATACTCCTCGTATGACTGGTGGTTTATTTCTAAGAAATGTTTCGATAAAACTTGAGTAAAACTCTGAAAAAGTCTGCAACAAACAAAACGTCAGAAGAACATTATCAACCCTAAACTGGTGTACTGTTTACCTGCAACCAGGATAATATTTTCTTATCACACTAGGTGTAATTTGAAATCTCTTCCACAGGGATTGCTAACTTCCTCTCATCTACGTTTAACCTTTAATAATCGCGTCACGCGTATTGAAATTATTCTCTCTGCCCCACCTCAACGCTAGATGCGCGAGTTCAATTTCTTACCTGGACTATAATATTTCAGGTTCAAATTTGGAATTAATTCTCGTTACACAACTGAATACGCCTAAATAAAATGGAAAATGTGAAGCTTCCAACAACTGAGAAAATGAATGAATATGCTTCATTCCGCCTTGAAAAAGGGAATACGAACTAGGTCCAAAATACTTTTCTACCTCATTATAAGTGTTATTTTTATTGCGTTACTTTTCACATTTCTTGTGAAACTCCTTCTTCACAAATGTTTGTGTTTCATAATTTCTGTAAATCTGTACTATTCGTTTGTACAAAGAAAATAAAGTATTTATTTACTTGGGTCTAAGGCACATTGCCAGATGAATTGAAGACCTTGGGAGAGTTTCATCCTCATGAAGGAGTAAAGAGTTATTGCTGGAGAAACCTCATTATATTTGCACGAGTACCTACCTTGGCTGATTCATTTGTACTCGTGTATATTTGTATATTAATATGTTCATGTTCGACTGCCTCATAAAAACTTGATTCATGAATTCGTTTAGCGTCCATAATTGACTACTTCATAGGACACCAGATCATTGGACTCATCTGTCACAGTCTCTCGATTTTGCAATTTTCTTCGTTTCACGCCACTTGTTATAGGCCGCATACGAATTTTCATAAGCACTTTTAGTGGGTAGGTGAGATTCTTTGGCACTTGCGGCTAAATTGTTTACGCTTTCCTATCCCAAACTATCCATTTTTTGGATTATTATGACGTTTGTCACAGAATTAACGAAGTAAACAACTTTGTTCAGTGAGGTTGCTAGGGTCGCTGATGGTTACTAAGGTGAGAAAAGCAAAAGCACACTTAATGTTTTCTTGAAATAAAGCGACGAATATATTAATTGCCATTTCAGAAATTAAAATTTCTGCATTGCAGTCAAGCATAAAGCTTTGTATGCAACTGGTACATATTTAGGCTTATGGACTTGCCCAAATTATTGGCCTCGCTCGCTTTGCTCGCTCTGCCATAAACTTTCGGACTCGTCATAAAGACCTAATTTATGCACTTGTTACATAAATAGCTATTATACAGGGTTGGGATAAAGTATGGAACCAAGTAAATATCTTTCAAACGAAAAAAACGATATTTATGAAAATTTGCAGGTGAGTGCAATGGAGAAAAATGCATCTGATGTACATTTTTTGTTGATAATATACTTCCGGTTTAACCGGAAATGCCATCAACTCATTCAATTCAAATGGGACACCCTATATATTTTAACAGATTTTGAAAGAGCTTGTTATTTCGAATTCATACATTTTGAGTTAATTGTAACAGTAATTTACAGAAAATCCGGAAAATAGGATTTTTTTGGACGAATTGACAAAATTTTGGAAGTCTGTGAGTCCAAAAAACTATTTTCGGACGTGTTTCGATCAATATTTTCTCGGCAACCGTGTAGAATAACAAATTAATCAGACGACACATTTTAATTCTTATTTGACTCAAACAGTAGAGAACTGTCAACCGTTACTCTGTTGCTATGGTAATGATCAAGAATGATAACGATGAAGTGAAGGCATTTTCCGGCCTCAATTCCTCGTTTTCACAAATTCTTTTTTGGCAACTAGGCTTTCTCAAAGAAAAAGCGTCCGGGAGATGGGTACATCTCGGACGGTTGCCGAAAAAAGAATTTGTGAAAACGAGGAATTGAAACAAAGGATCATTGATGAATGAGTACTAATACGTGAACCAAAATCAAATACCAGTCAGCTCCGAGACATAGTACATCGGCATACACGCGGACCAACGTCTCACATGGAAACAACACATCCAAGCAAAAAGAAAAGAAATCAATTTGAAGATTCGCAATATGTATTGGCTCCTAGGCAGGAACTCCAAACTATCTCTTCGAAACAAGACTCGAATATACAAGGCAATCATCAAAACGAAAAGGACCTACGGAATTTGATTTTGGGGATGTGCGAAACCATCAAACATACAAATTCTACGGAGAGTTCAATAAAAATTTCTGAGATCCCTAGCAGACACACCCTGGTACGTCTCCAATTTCACCATCCACAATGATCTGGAAATACCTTTCATCACAGACGAAATTAGAAAACACTCTAATGAATATCAACAGAAGCTGACCAGCTGACAAGAAATCCATTTAAATTCAGAAGATTGCAGAGAACTTGGCAAATAGACTTAAATTGAATGTTCTAATGAAGTGTTAATAATTTTATTCCATCTATATGTTAATTACACACATCATGTTTGATCAATACTTCGATATAAGTAGATTGTAAACTCAATAAAAAGCTAAGAAAAAGAAAAAAATTATTTATATGAATATGAGGAACAAACAGGTTTCTTCAAAGAAGTACCCCCTGAATACAAATCAAAAATTAACTATCTATGAATCAAAAGTAATACATCTCAATAATCAGTTGAAAATTATACAAGAAAAAGTTTATATAAAAAAGATTAACGGTTGTTAATATGAACCTGCTTATATATAGCCAAATTCAAATTCAGCGCCCAAATATTAAACATTGGTTAAACAAAGAGACAAAACTAAAAATTCAGTTTAGGCTTCCAGAGTAAGCTAGTTATCAAGTAATTGTTCATGTTTTATCCTGACAACGTATAGTTACATTGCTCTAAAATTTCATTTGTGTTCACATAGTTGCTGCTTTCCTCGCTATAGCTGACGTGTCATATATGTATTGATGCCAATAATGAGTGAACCATTTTCGGCTTAAAATTCGAAATATACAGACATCGTGACGGAAAGTGATGGTATTTCTGATCTCATTAGCCTAAATGAGCTGAAATAATGGCAATCACATAATTTATTCACCCAATTGCATGCATTTAATTCTTTCACATTTGTTGACTGTATTTGAATGATTTTGCTCGTGCGTAATGAATTTTGTCGAGAAAAATAATCCCCCTAGTGGCCGGTAGTTCCAACCAAATAGTCCGAGGCGTCTTCAAATAAAATCTTGCTCAACTCTCTATAGTCTATTGAGATACAATCAAGCTTTTGACAGAGAATTTTGTCGACAGCAGGGTTCTGCAAAGAATATCCATCAGGAATCAAAACCGCCTCATTTTATTGCTCTGGTGGAATTCATGTTGGAATATTACTATATATTCCTACATAAATTCAATTTCCTGATTGATTCAGTAGTAACATTTTGAATAAGAACATCGTTGATGAAACTAATTGTTTTGGTATGGGTACCTAATAAGATGAGCTTGGCAAATGGAAATTTGTTTTATGAAATATGATCCTGATCTGTTAATTGCTTTTTTTTTACACATGGCAAAATTTCAAATTTCATACTTTTTTCAGGACAGTGATTGTGAAAGCATCTCTAGTTCCCCAGAACCTGCCTATACCATGGGAGTCGATATGGGATCTAACGGTACCAAATCTTATTCCAGGATAAAAGAGGGAGATTCAACTAATGAAACACAAGCTTCTCAAAACAATTCCCAAATGAATGGTGCAAGTGAGTCAATTTTTGAGGAATCAATCTAAAATTATTTGTCAATGCATGAAAAATAAGTTTATAGGTTGGCACTTTTTATTGTTCGTTACTTTGTTTCATAAATTGTTTTTAGATATTATATAGAAAGGATTAAAGGGTTGGGGGTGCATCAATTGAAGTCGATACCGTTTTCGATCAGTGATTTCACTCGGGGTTCCAACAGCTAAAAATAAATAACACCGACCTGTTCCCACCTGATAAACATCATAACCTTCGCAGCGTGAATATTCGATCCAAGCTACGACTTAGAAGCATGACCGGGCAGTCCTCATTACTTTCTTTTCTTTGGCTTGCTGTAATGGATCCATTTTTCTCGTCACCCGTCAAGATGCTACGAAGAGAATCCCTTATTTTTGAAGCAGTTGTTTACAGGCGAAAAAACGTCCTTAATCGTCCCTTGGCTACAATTCAATTTTTGAATATATATATACATATAATGGCTTGGCGTTTAACTTATTATGCTGAAGAAAAGTCTGCTTGCGGTTCAGGTAGGATCCTTTCAGAGCAATACCTTCAGTTAAGCGTCTTCGAAGGATTTTGGCCTTCCTTCACGCAGACAGTCTTCAACCGGCGTTGAAACGACGGAACCAATCACGGCACGTAGTTTCACTTAGAGCAGCACCTTCTCAAACTTTTTGGATCTCTCGATGCACTTCAGTTGCCGTTTTCTTCGAATGAACGAAGAAAATCCACCCACACTTTCCATTAATGACGATTATTTGGCACAAAATCACGTATCTGTCATAAACAGTTTGTTGACCAAAAGCTTGATTCATAACGTTTTGGATATGTCAAAATCGACCAGCACTTACTGATGGAGCCATCTATTGACGAGAAGCGGGAACATCGACGATATTTTGTTACAACAGGATAATCTACTTGCCATACAGCTCCTAAAACCATCGATTCATTTCAAAATAAGTTTGGTGACAATTTTCTGTCCAAAGACGGACCAATCGCTCGTGCGATTTTTGTCTTGATTACTTTTTATGTGGTTGTGTTAAGTCATTGGTTTGTAGCGGGAACCAAGCCACTTTTTAGACATTGGATGAACATTAATTTCCCTACTGAAGGCATACAGCCAGGTTTATTAAATAAAAGTAGTCAAAAATTTTACTGATCGAATGGATAATATAACTCGTTGCCGTAATGGACCTTATTACCGGAATCATATTCAATCAGAAATAAGCATGACATTATCTACAAGTTTATGATAGCAAAATGTCAATGCAATAATATTTTTGCCTTTTATTTTTATTTGAAGCCTTTGAAAAATACCCGAAATTTATTTAAATGAATTTTTAGTTCACATATTAAATTGAATGAGGATAACAGAAACATGTGCGGTAAATTGCTTTTGAATTCTTGCTAAAACATCCATAGATGCGCTGTCAGTGGCGTATCCACGGGGGGGATATATCCCCCCAGGAAGATCCATTGTTAGGTCCAAAAGTGTGTAATTCGATAAGAGCTAATTCTCGGTAAAGTCCATGAGAGTTGTAATTGTAAAGTTCCTGACAATATAATATATGCGCTTCGGTGACTGTATACCAAATTATTAATAAAAAATGAAGGACATATGAAGCCTTCCGAGTGCCGCAACTATCGCAGCGATTGGCGGCACATCAAAACAAGCGATTTGAGTGTGAATGAATCTTATCGAGACATGACGTTTTCGGCTCCAGATCCCTTTGTCGACCGATAACACTTGGACCAGTAGGGTGATATTTTGTTTACTACTGGTATGAAGTAGATGAGTAGACATTTTCCTATTTCATTCCTTAAGACGACCTGTAGGAATTTGTCCTGAGTTGACATTGTCTTCCATTCATCATAATTCATTCAATTGTTACAAAGGTGTGTTGTATTTTTTTAATAGAGATCCAGGAAAAAATCATCATGAGTAAACAAAATTCTTTGGCGGACTTCATCAAACGAAGGAAATTTGATGAAGGCGAAACAAAATCGACAAGTTCGGCTGCTGGAATCCGCTAGCCATGATGTCTATACACAGGGAATTGCCAATTTCCGAAAATTAAATTATTGATGATATAGCAAGAAGACCAAGGCGACTTTACTTTGTTTCATGATAACCAAAATTTCTGATAATAGTATATTATTCAATGAGCGGTAATGTAAGTAATAACACACGCATGAATTTTGCAGCACGAGCCCTCAGGCCAGTGGTGTAATTCATCAAGTGTGTTATGACCATTACCGCGAATCGAATACTATACTTTATCTTCGAATTCTTCAAAATTGACAACAGTTGTCAAAAGTGATCTCTGTGGTCGGGAATCGAATCACGTAAAAAACATCAAAACTCACGGTTTCCAATTGCAATTTTTGGATATTCAGACCGAAGGAAATGTAAAAACGAATGGTTAGAACGTCACCTTGATATCTGAAATAGTGTTCCCGATCGATCCGACTTTTTTTATTCATTTGGTAAACTGTTTTTCCTATTTGTATAAGAGTGAGTTATAGGCGTGAGTTATCATAACTATCGGGGTTGGTTAATAGATTCTTTTACAGCTCGAAATCAGTAGAATAATGGACACATTATTATATGGGAGAAATTTATTCTTGTTTTGAAATTAAAAAAATATTATCATTATTTGTTTCATATCCCCCCCCCCCAAGACCGATGTCTGGGTACGCCACTGTGCGCTGTAATATCTAGATAACTAGCGATTTCAATAATTCGATATATTATGTTTTGGCTAAAAGCCTCCCAAAATTTGCAATTAATTGCTACAGTTTTTCACGAGGTTTCATCAACTATCTTCAGAATTTTTTTTCTTGCTCGATTTACAATTCCGTTAAGGGAAAGGGTGATTGTACAAGGTGCGGCACGGAGGGCGGACGTTTTTCAGATGGGCATAACTTTCCCCTACTGAGGACGAGAGAAGTGGGGAAGGTGCCGTTAGACTCGTGTGTTCTTAGCATTTATTTATTGATCAACAGAAGACCAAGAGGACCTGTGCGAACAGTTCGAACGCCTGAAAATGTTGAACGCGTTCGACAAGCCATTCTTCGCAGTCCGTCGCGATCTGCTCGGAAACATGCTGCTGCACTTCGCCTCAGTGATCGTTCGATGAGGCGAATTTTGCATATGGATCTTCGCTTTCACCCCTACAAATTGGCCATTGTGCAACAGTTACACCCCGGAGATTATGCACAACGAATGAACTTCGCACGTGAGATGGAAGCACTGATCGATCAAAATGAGAACCTCATTTTGTTCATGAGTGACGAAGCCCACTTTCACCTCAACGGCATGGTTAACCGGCAGAATTGCCGTTATTGGGCTAATGAAAATCCGCAACACTTACACGAAAGGCCGCTGTACAGCCCACAGCGCCTCCAGCACTGCATCACCGATTTCGGCCACCACATGCCTGATGTGATTTTCCACACTTGACTGTCTCAAATGCTATTTCCTTGAGAATCTGATTCCGTCAATAAATGTGTTTTTGAGTAAAAATTAACGCTTTTATTATTTTTTTAAAACCATCCATCCTCCGTGCCGCACCCTGTATTTCCAATCTTCACTTAATTTATGGAAATACTCAAGTTCTGTATTCAACTATAATTCTGAAAAACACAAATCATGTGGAATTGATGCAAAAATTGGTATACAAAAGAAAAATATTAATAGGGGGGCAGGAAAACTAAAGCCAGCAAAAAATGTCACCAAAGGATGATTTAATTTTTTTACCAATCAAATATAAAACATTTCTAGCTCGAATTAGTCGAATTTCTATGGTTACAAATTTGGTTCTCAATCAATAATGATGCATAATAGTGAACAAAGTTCCTCATCGATATTTCTTAATGATTGAAGTTCGAAATTATTACAAACAGTGTTTCCAACAAAGTTACCCTGATCGTTAGGTCAATTAATAAGCATCACTTTTTGTTTCAGTGGCTGGCCTAATAACATTACAGAATTTGGCCTCTATGCAACAGAATTTACCTATAACAACTAACATGCAAAACATGCATCCAATTGGTACCAATAATTCGGCAAATACTCCGCTCAATCTCAGTGTCAGTGCATCAGGTAAGTTTTTTGATTTATAACGAAATAGTTTTATATTCAATGAACTCTTTTACATATCAGCGGCAACCCCTAGAAGTAATCAGGCCTGTAACCCAAAATTGGAGAATTTATCTAGTATGCTACCGAATCCTCTTGCATCTCATCCAGGAGCAGCTAACGGTCTTCAAGCAACACCAAATCCCATGCTGGCAGCACAACAACCTGTTCTAATGCCGCAAATGATTTTAGCATCTGGTCAACTTGTACCTGGTATACAGGGTGCTCAGTTATTAATACCAACCTCTCAAGGTAAGGAATGAAAAGTTGATAATAGATCCATCTGATATCATATCAGGACCTTGGAAAATTTATACTTATGCATTTGTTTTCGAATCAAACTGCAATGGAACAATACAAATATCAGTGAAATAAATCATTTTTTCGGCAACCTTCTGGGATCCGTATTGGCATTGTTTACCTACTATGCTGCAACGCATAATTGGTGTTGCAACGCAGTAAAGAATGACTGAACCAATTCTCTCTCAACTCAGACATATCTCACCACGACTCAGCAAAGGAAGGTTTTCAGACGTAGTATTGTATTATTGGATACGCGCCTATCCTCGGGGCATTGTTTGCCGCGTTCCAACTCAACATTGAGCTTTGGCCTTGGTGGATTTCGTCGCCAATGTTTTCGAGTCCTATGAAAGACACCACTTGCTGTCATTTGCCAATTTTCGAAACTCCAAGAATGAAATACTGTTTAGAGAAATGTCACATTCTGCTAATGTCTCTGTTTAAAGAATCGACAAAAATACTTTTTTGGACGGGATGGAAGGTATTGTAAGCACCTTTGCGCCATACAAAATATATTTGGAATCACTTCTAGGGCCTGTATGCAAATAACCACTGCTGACATGAAAGAATAGAAGAATTAGATCTGGGAGAAAACATATGACAACATGTCAACTAATGCGGGTATAGAAAATGACTAGCCAACAAGTACAGAGCAACAAAGCAATGTTTTTACTGAACAGTTGAATTTTTCTATACAAACAAAAAACACTGTCGAGAATTCCAATGAACCAAATTTAGCTGAAGAACATTCCGCAGCTGTAATAGAACTATCAGAAAATTTTGAATGCATTAGTAAAATAGCATACAAAAATAAAACGGTTGATATGGTTAATGCCATGAAAAAAATTAAATAAATCTCTAAACAAAATCATTACACCCTCTGACATGACAATTTCATTCATGTATCAAAAAATATCTGACTAAAAAAGAGCATTTCTGTCTAGCCATCATCAGTGAGCCCAACAAAAATTAAATTAGACGTAGTTTATCATGCTGCGCAAAAGGTATTCAAGCTGATAGGTCATCCAACAAAGAAATGCCAAACAATCCTAAAAGGCAGAGATATTCAAAGAACTTCATAGACCTTCTTGTTCGTCAGTGAATCAATCAATCAATCAATCAATCATAGACCAAATGCAAAATCACATGGGAATGTACACTAGGATTATACTTTAGTTGATTTTGCGTTCAAAAAAGTTTTTTTATTAAACTGTTTTCAGTGATACTCACTGTATGTATGATATTGTTGTTTTTATGTGTATAAATATTATTTATGTACGAATATTATTGTTCTTTATTCTACTGTGGTTTAATAAACTATTTTTGGCGATAGTATTCTATTGTTATTTTTATGAACGCGGATTGCAAAATTGCAAAAGAAAGCAAACGTGGTTGGGACCAAAGACAAGTAGGGACTGCATCGCGGTAAACAATGCCCCGACAATGGGCGCGTATCCATAAGAAAATAGTTACGACGTCTAAACCTGAACACCTTTCTATGTTGTGGAAGGATAAATGTCTGAGTAGAGAGAGAGAGAGAGAGAGATCATTGGTCATTCTTTACCGCGGTGCAGCATAGTAAACAATGCCAATACGCGTCCGGGATACTATAGTATTTAATCAGAAAAGGGTTAACGTCCATTTGGACCAACATAATCAAACTCGCCATGAGAAGTGACACTTCTCCTACTCATGAGATAATACACTATTTCATTTTTGTAAGTGTAGGTAAACAATCAAAATCTTATTTAAGTGACGATCTCTCTGAATCATACACTGAAAAAATTCCTTTTCTGACACTTTCTGTTACTTGTTCAAGCAATACTTCTCAAATACCATAATTTTCAAATCCTCATTGTATTTAGTTCACTCGCAATGTTACAATGGTTGAATCAATTCAGAATCTCCAGAACTATCTATTTTCGAATTTATCGCATATTCACAATTTATCCTTAAGGCTTACTGAGAAATTAATATTTGATTAATATAATTAATATTTGATTAATATTTGTGAAATTGAAATAGTTTCGGAAAATTGGAAATATGACGTGGTTAAGAACTGCGATAATGTGTAATCTATGTTATACAGGGTCTTTCACGAGGAACCTCACCCATATTTATACGGGAAACTACTGAACGTATTGTCATGAAATTCAGCACTTATAAGTATTTCACGATGCTGATGAAATCTAAAATATTTTCAAGGCATGAGCACCTCCGGTTTTTCCGGAAATGACGTCAACTTCCGTTTTTCAAATTAGAACACCATTTTTTTTATTGCAGAAATAGATTCCTTAGAAAATTTCAAGTTATTTTGATGTACATAACATTTTTCAGTTTTGGTTGGAAAATTCTCTCTGAGCGGGAAAATTCGAAAAAAAAATCGAAAATAGAGCTCCGCTGAAACAAGAATAACTTCGAGGTTTTTGGATGGAAAATTTTCATTTTTGGGATTTTTCAAGATGTAAGATTGATGATCAACTTTAAAAATCGAAATCGTGATTCATGATACAGGGGGTGAAAAAATCGCTTTCAAAGTTAGGGATGACAAAATCGTGAAAAATCAATTTTTTCAAATTAGAACCCCATTTTTTTATGGCAGATATTGAATCTACGTTAAAAAATAATGTGAGTGTATGCATCACACCCTTGCCCTAAAGTGGATATTAACTCAGAAAATATCCATTTTAGGGCAAGGGTGTGATGCATACACTCACATTATTTTTTAACGTAGATTCAATATCTGCCATGAAAAAAGGGGTTCTAATTTGAAAAAATTGATTTTTCACAATTTTGTCATCCCTAACTTTGAAAGCGATTTTTTCACCCCCTGTATCATGAATCGCGATTTCGATTTTTAAAGTGGATACATCAATCTTACATCTTGAAAAATCCCAAAAATGAAAATTTTCCATTCAAAAACCCCGAAGTTATTCTTGTTTCAGCGGAGCTCTATTTTCGATTTTTTTTTCGAATTTTCCCGCTCAGAGAGAATTTTCCAATCAAAACTGAAAAATGTTACATCAAAATAACTTAAAATTTTCTAAGGAATCTATTTCTGCAATAAAAAAATGGTGTTCTAATTTGAAAAACGGAAGTTGACGTCATTTCCGGAAAAACCGGAGGTGCTCATGCCTTGAAAATATTTTAGATTTCATCAGCATCGTGAAATACTTATAGGTGCTGAATTTCATGAAAATACGTTCAGTAGTTTCCCGTATAAATATGGGTGAGGTTCCTCGTGAAAGACCCTGTATTATATGACATGCTTTTTTAGGTCTTGTGACCCAGACAATATTAACCATCCCAGTGAACCATGTAAATAGTACAGACCAAATGGTGAACTTAGCATTAAGCAATGGTCAAGTGGTTTCAACAACCTTAGCCAATCTTCAAGCAATGGCACATACAAACTTACTGAGCAATACAGCTGCAGCGGCCGCAGCAGCTAATCCAGGTAAATATTTCGTTTGGATTTCGCTTTGGTTAGTTTTATTTACAGAACAAGTCTCCAATAGGGACGGATTCATACTTCACATTCATGTGACCTGATAATATTTTTCATGACAGTACACCCTTCACTGAACTGAAAGGAACACTGATTTTGGTCATGCCTTGTGATCGTCTAGTCGCGAGTCGTCATGTTGTAGGGCGATATATCAGTGAAATATTGATTGGGACATGATGAGGTGAAAGAGATAAATAAAACACGTCGTTGTATAGAAAGAGATATCCTTTTTTTTTATTTTTTTGGAGGTCCTTTCGGAGCCATCTTCAAAATATTATTAGGAGAGGAAAGAGAGCAAGATCAAATGGAAGACTCTCTAAAGCAAAAACCAACAGTTAAATATAATTCAATGAAACAATCAGTTGGTGGTCAGTGCACTGACTTTCGCACTATAAGCCCCATGGGCCACACATCGAAAGTATTATTCGATATGATTCAAACAAGAATCTACAGAAAGCTAGATGTGGATATTGGTAGAACTCAATTCGGATTTCCCCTAGTGATTGGATAAATTTCCCGAACCACGTCACATGATTTTTTTGGAGGACATCCTTTGATATTTGAGGCTTGAACGAGTTACTCTCTCTTCAACCCCTCAAAATTAAATAGAGAAAGGGGGGTTGGGTGATATTTTCGCCAAAAATGAATTTCTCAGCTCAAATGAGCCACCATGAATATTTTGTTTCTTTTTGCAATGTAGAAGCCCATTTTTGTTGAGCCTTTTTCACAAACTTGAAGAATTTTGAAGGAACTTTCTGAAAAAAAATTCAATAATTTTATCATGCTTATAATCAGAAAATAAATCTGCGTTATTAAATCCAATGTTCGAATTGTCCTCCACTGATTTCCATACAGGCATACAATGTATGGTTAAGCTTAATCGGTATTATTCGTCGACACTCACTCACAATTCGTTGGCGTAGTTCATTCAAATTTTCAGGCTGAGTCACAAAAAAGCCAGAAATATGTCGGATATTCTTATGATTATACTGGTATAAAATTTAACATTATGTCATTTCATTCTCATAATATTGTTTTTGTTATCCAGGTCCGAGTGTATATTTTGGTCAATTTCACCTTTTCGAAATAGTGCATATGATCATAACACTGGAAATCCACGAAGAATTTAGTGCAAACGTTCATTAACTTTTTCATGAAAATGAATACTCGAATGCTAGAATTTTATAACCTACACGATATCAAATTTTTCACCAATACAATGTCATTTTGATGATGTGTGTATCATCGCCTCCCTAGTTTTCTCAAAAAATAAACAATCTATGTTCTGGAAATGAGATGAATATTTTCCTCTATTTCAACTGCAATTTATTTTATGGAAATTGCTTCTGTTACTCTTTGCTGTATGCAGAATGAGTCAAAATGGGAAAAATGAGAAAAATCTGAATTTATCGATTTTTTTTTGATTAATTATACTTAGTTACTTATATTATAATAGCATTGAGTTTAAATATACATAGGGCGGGTTTCACAAAGATGCGTTGATTGCACGATTAACAGATTCCTCCGTCAAATTTGACAATCCGATCAACTACAATCGGGTTTCACAAAACTTGATCCCACAATTTAACGACTCCGTCAGTTGACGGTGGAAAACAATCCGACAACGTTGCATTTACTTAGGAAAACGGCTGCAAATCTGTGCTCGTTGATCACGCGATTAAATTTTAACGGTGAACACAGATAAGCGCTTAGAATCCAAGAATAAAATATAAGGTTAGATTTTCGTTTACGTGGATTCAAGTTGGTACAGTTTGTTGATTTTTTCCGAATACCTCATTATTTCAATATAAGATATTTAAATACATCATGGAAGACCAGAAAAAAACTCTGGTAGGCCACCAATATTTGTAATCTTGCATCAATGGATTTATTTCTTCTTATGTGTGCTTCAATTTCGCTTCCTATTTCATGCACTAATTTCATTACAGTACTCTTGGTTGAATCGGAAACGGTTTTTGTAATCATGTTCATTACAATTAAGAAAAGGATCGTTTCTGTCTCTGATTGTCCTATATATGTATACGATTCCTACGAATTACAACATTATTTTATTCCTCTGAGGAGGATGAATTAATATCGCTCAACATTTTTAATTTCAACGGCCGTCAACTAGTTTGATTGCTCAATTTCGTCGAATCAATTTGATTATGAGCACAGACGCGGTTTGTTCGTTAATCAGATGCCAAAAATGTTTTGTGAAACGCATTTCCTCCTTAATCGACCGTCAAAGCGCGTTGATTGTGCAATTTTTGATGGCACCGTCAAATCCTTGATGGCACCGTCAAATCCTTGATGGCACCGTCAAATCCTTGTTGGCACCGTCAAATCGGATGATTAAGCGGTTAATCGTGCGATTAAAGCTTTGTGAAACCCGCCCATAGAGGCACAACCCAGCTCAACGATTTGATGCACAAATTCATGGCTGTTTTATTGCCAAATTGCCAACTTTAGTGGCGGCATATAGTAGCTACTAAAGGAACTATAATCTGCCGATCCATTTTGTCACTATATAACAACAGAATTCTGTGGGATATTTATTTTCCTCTAGTTCTATGAATCGTAGGCAGGGTCGGATTCTTCCAAATTATATATCTACTTTGAAAAACGGTATGAATCAATGATGATGAATTATTAGCCATGAATTTCTCCAAAGGAGTGTTCTCAGGTAGGAAATGAGGGGTAAAAATGTGCCATAAATAGTCTTATCTAGGGGTCGGCAACCTGGGGCTCGCGAGCCACTTGCGCCATTCTGCTCTTTAGTCTTTGGAGGTGATGCTGCGGATCTTCAAGTCCATTCGCCAGTATTATTCATCTGATCATCATCTAATAATGCCATGTTTAGGGTGTACAATTGGAGGTACAAACATATTTCAAGAGAAGAAGTTCCATAATATGGAATCACAAACGTTTCGTATTGAGATAGATGGAGGTGGATTTGAATTTTCTTCAGGTTTTTTGCTCAAAGAAGGTATCTGCATTTCACAAGATATCCAACTGAAATTTGGCATGGATATTACCATTTAGAGTTTACACCATGTGACATGCCAATTTCCATTGCAAATCTACAGCGTGATATTTTTTCTTGAACACTATCTCGTTTTCCTCCAGAACTTTTTTTTTGTGAGACACTACAAGTTTGAAATTGTAAAGAGAAGCTTTGTTGTTAGACAGGTCTCTTATAGTTTTATCGTATCTGCTACTGATTTAGAGAAAAACGATTCTCTCGAAAACCTGACATTAATCAGAGCCTGCCAGATCCCCAGACTTGAAAAGTTCTGATCATACTAACTGGATTTTTATGATAATATTGATTTTTCTGAGGAATGGACCAGAATTTGTTTTCGAACTCGGTAAAACTACAAGAGACCATAAAATTTAGTATAAGAGTCGAGCATCTTTCCACTATTTATCAAACTAACAGTAACTCCAGAAAGAAAGGTTTCGGAGGAAACCAGGGGATAGTAGGTATCCCAGAAAAAAATATCACTCGGTAGGTTTGCAATCGGAATTGGCATACCACAGGCAGATACTATGAGAAAAAAACACCCTGTATTTCTAAAAAGGAATGTTTTCGGACACTCGGGCACATTTTTATGGGACTTTTTCACTTAAAATTGGGTTTTTCACCATAATTTGACCCCCCTTTGACTTTGTTACTAAATGAGGTACAATAAAATTTTTTCTACAAAAGTTTCACGAAATCGACTAATGTTTTTTAAAATGATTTCACAAAATGACATACCTATATACAGAGTGGGCAACATATTGATTTCAACTTAATTTCTTTAGTTGATATTATTTTTTCTATACTATCACAGTTCATTATTTTTTTTATTTTTTATTGGATCCTGTTGGGTATTCATCGAAAAAATATTGCTTTCATTAAATTGTTCGAATATAAAGAATTTCGGAAGGATTTCGTGTATGTATTTTTTCATTCCGTAGTTTAATTTCAAAACTTTGAAACTCTCTCTAAAAGAGACAGACCCACATACGCATATATATTCGATATCAGGAAGAAATAAACAATTCAAATATGGAAGAATATACATTATACAGCGTGTCCCATTTGAAAAAATGTAGTTGCATTCAATATGTTGTTCACCCTGTAGATAACCCAATTGACGTAATTATTTTCGAAAAATTTATTGGCTTTAGTACAATTTTCGTATGAAGAATTTGTATGTATCGGTTTTTGTTACAGAGTTAGGGAGGGGGTCAATTTATAGTAAAAAACCCGGTACCTAATCTCCCCTCTTCATTTTAACCTCCAATTAAGAAGCACTCTGTGTTTGCCAATACTGTTTATTGGCGAGAAAAAAATTTGTGGCTCTAGAAAAATTTAGAAATTATGACTCCTAAACGTCGCTTTAGAGTCCAAAGAGTTTTATTCAGTTCGTTATTTTTTCATACATCAGTAAGTACCTTTTTTATATTTATGAAAGATCAAAAATAATTTTCGTTTTATTGCATCCAAAAAATCAGGTGATGAAATACTGAACATCCAATATTTCTTACGCCGGTCCTGATCGTCATCGCATTCGGCTTCATAGTTCAGCAACTTACCGCCAAATACGGGAGAAAAATTTTTTGCTTCTCTGAAACACACTTATCCATCTATGAACCGGTGAAGGAACTACACTAAATTCAGCTTCAAATCGTTAAACCGGTATGTCTCTCTATGTATATTTAAACTCAATGGTTATAGCGAAAAGGGGTTACAGTCCACTGCGACTATTGTGCCCCCTAACAGAGCTGTTATCATCGCGCCTCCTACAGTTCGCCTTCCAGTTCCAGAGATTCGATCAAATCCAGTATCTGGGACTGCTTCAACGAGGATAACTCCCCACTTCTACAAGTTTCTTGTCCAAAGCACTCTTTCCTTTAGCTTTCAATGGCATAGCATTCCGTAACCAGGTGAATAGGAGTTTCTTCCTCCTCCCCACAGAACCTACACTCGTTAGTGTCCGATAAACTCATTCTCAACAGATGCTTCTTTGGGCGACAATGTCCAGTGAGTAGTAGGTCAAGTTGGTTTTCACTGAGATCCAGATATTTTTTGGATCTAGCAGTTTCAAAGTTCCGGAGGAACTTTTTGGAATGATCCATCTCTGAGAGATCCCGCCAGAGTTTTTCTTTCGGTTTGCTCCTTCACTATAAACTCCTTCTTATAGGTGCATTTTCCTCAATTATAGTTATTCCACAACTGAATCCAAATTCAATAGTCTGTGTTGTGTATTACCACCTCATCTTTCAATAAACTGCCCAATACGCCTAGGCATCCTACGAGTCAAGTCATTGATGAAAATTTCAGGATATCGTTCCATTCTTTCTGAAGAGCTAAATTTAAATCCTGAAGAGTTGGAGGTGGGTTTTGGCGATTGGATATTGCTCTCCCTAAGTAACCCTATACGTGCTCAATTGGATTCATGTCCGGTGAGCTTGCTGGCCAGTTAATTCTCTGGGTATTTTTCTCTTAAAGAATGTTTTGAACCCTTCGTGTACGGGAGTTATCAGATATATGAAATTATCCCCGGATTCGTTGCGTAGAGGAGCAATGATTGATGATGATGTTTTCCACGTAGATGGCAACAGTAAGTTATTGTTTGTTCAACTATAAGATGAGAGGTACGGCGACCGAACATTATACCCCCAGCACATATTCGATCCGCCTTGAAAGGGAACAACTTTCCGGGCGAAATTGAGTCACTCTAGTCCTCCTGGACCTCATCCAACCCTTTCTCTTCGACTATTACTTTGTAAACCGAATCGTGACTGAAGTACTTTTTGTCATTGTTGTGAGAGACAATCTTGAAAGTGTTCTGCCCATTGCCGACGGAAAGCTCTATGTTCAGTTGATAGTCGAGGTACTCTTAAACATCTTCTTGGGCATAAACTTGAGGAATGCACCCGTCTCTTTATGGTACTGGTTGAGACTACCCGTCTATCGGTCCTCAAAAATTGACCTCGAAGGGCTGTTACAGATACTGTTCGATTCCTTCCAGTAAAAATTGAGATATAATGGTATTCCCTTACAGATGTTACTATGCGTTGATCAGTCACCGGCCTCCGGGCAACGCTGTCGTTTTCCAGGGAAAGGGCCACAATGCGCCTACTGAAGTCCGTAGGATATTCAAATGTTACACAATCTGGAGAAATTGGATATCCCGGCATTTTCCAAGGAATATTCTCAATATTACAACTTCGAATATACAGGTGTATTCTGCCGAATAAGAAACATTTTTTGCTAGTTTATATTTTTCATTTCAGTGATATGATAGTGAAGATTCCATACACAAGAAATTGTCATGTTACATTCAACAACTTGAGTGATGATAGGGGGCAAGACTTTCGACTTTGTGTCTAGATCGATCGATGCCCAAACCACAATTTTCTATAATTTCTTCTTTCACTTTTCAGTGACGAATGGTGGCCTCGGAACAAATATGTTGTCGAATCCAGGACTATCACACCTTATGAACAACGGAGCATCCCAAAATATCCTTCAGAATCTTCCCAAACTGTTAACTTCGCATTCTCCGACACAGCCGCTACTAAGTGCCATGAATCAAGCTCCCATTATCACATCACAAGCACAAATGTTGCATAATTCTTCAGCTAGTCCACAGCATACTCCCCCTCATAGGTGAGTATCATGAGTGCAATAGAGAAATTATACATACTACATTTATCGATGTTCAACGACAAGCGCTATGTCACTAGCATATAATATTTATAATACTAATAGACATAATAAACCGATGAAAAGTGAAGCAGGGCTGCAGAACAGATCGCGTAACCAAGAACATATAAAATCCTGGCGAATTTTAGAAAAAAATTCCAATATTTCTTCAATATAATATCACGAAGCGAAGGTACCGGGTTGAAAGACTGGGCTCGTCTTAACCTTTCGGACAGCAGTACTTCGGCTCGCTGAGCACTTGCTCAAGAGCAGGCGGAGTGTGCCGAATGCTACACTGCTGTGTACAGTGGACGCTCTGCGAGTAAACAGGACAACCGGTCAAGGATCGGTGGACGATGCCTGGAGACCTGATAGTGTTGCAGCGGGTATTTTGGTGTTCCGCCGCTAGGCGGGACACGTGCTCCTCCAACTATCGGGTTGAAAGACGAGGCTCGTCTCAAAGCCAATCGGATCGCGGTACTCATGGTTCCCTGGTGTTGCGTCCTCTGTTGAGATGTTGGTCATCCGCGCGATGTGCGTGCAGTTTGCTATACATGGTGTTGACAGTGAGTCGCCACAGCAGCGTAAACTTTTTTCACGAAAAATCAACAAACAATTGTTACACAAGAACTAAATATGCGTTTCTTAGCAGGATGCCAACAATGTTGTCATCGATGATGCGTAAATCATTGACGTTTAGCCATCCCTCAAGCAACATTTCTTTTACGCATTTGTTATCGTATCTAAGTCTTTCAGAATGAATATTATTTTGTTGATTTTTTCAGGAACCTAATGACCCCTTCGAACCATTATGGAGAATCGAAGCTGCATTCGTCATCTATACCCCAAAGCTGTACACCTCCAAATATCGCCTCTATCCCATCTATTAACGGGGAATTGACAATAACTCCAAGTCATGGCCCTAATTCTAGTCAGAGCTTCAAAAGATCTTCACCTAGAAGCGAATCACCAGTTGGAAATGATAGTTCCTCGAACGACCTTATGATTGATTCTCCGAGTAAGCGCATTTTCTAGATATTGTCATTTATTTATTGTAATGTTTTATTTTATGCCATGCATCTTTGAAAATGATTTTGGTTTGATATTTAATTTCCGAGTATTGTTTGATCTGGCAGTCATTCTCGTACATTGGCGTTGCTCTGATGGTCGAAGTCTTAAATATAGATCGTTGTAATGAGAAATGTTTCTCCTAACTGTGTTGGTATTGCTCACATCACTCGGACGATAAAATGTTTGGTTGATAAATCTTGCTCTTTGTCGAGAATCACAAGGGGAGTGAGTCTCTATCATGAACTTTGTACCGAAAGTAGGCAACCGCTTGCCTACCTCAGGCTCGCCCATTTGAAGATTTCTGAGAAATAATGATTCGTACAGTTCATAATAAATGAAATATTTTGATTCAGTATATCCAGAATAATATGAAAAATGTATGGTGATAGCATTCAAAGAAGAATGCACTGCTTTCATCAATCATTTGCATTTTGTTTTATAATAATTATAATCCAGTGTTCTTCAGAGGTGGTGGTGAAAAAAGTACTCCCTCTACTAGTGGTTGAGGAAGGTTGATTTTGTTTTCATTGGTTAATTTCTTTAATCGAGCTTCTTGTTGCTTATAGGAATGCCTTGTATTCATTGAATTCGAATTTTCACTTCTTGCACGTATTGTGAGGTTGAACACAAATATTTGCAGTGTTCTTCTTTTCTATGAGCAGTTCCATTCAATCAAATCAATCCGAATAAAAAAATAACAGTTCCCACGTTTTGTCAACCTGATGTTCATACAATAGATATTATATCTAGAGTACATTTTATGTGATTTTTATTTCAAATAATTCATGAATCACTTTCCTACGAAAACACAAAAACACTATTTGAATGTCACTGGCCTCAAAATACATAAAAAAAGAACGAATTCGAATTGAATAAATTTAATCATTTAACTCCTATCATGAAAGAGATTAAAAAACCGCTTTACTGACCAACTCATTATCAGCAACAAAAGATGAATCCATTTCTAACTCAAAAAGTTATAGGATTGCTATTTAAGAAAACTCGTGTATAACTTGAGTTAAGAAAGAAACCTGACCCTCAGCTTTTGTTCTATAAGACAATACGGCCCGAGAGTCCGAGACAATTTCAAAAACCATTTTTTAGCATAGAGAAGGTTATTGGATGCAAATTTAGAAAGAAATAATTTTGAAATATGTATTTCGCATCACAATATTTCCTTCAATGAATTCCGGATGGGGGAAGTATTAAAAACTGATATGGCAACACTTTTTAGATGCTAGATCAGAAATTGTTGCCACAATAACCAATTACGTTTAGTAAGGTACATAAAAACGTCTGAATATTGCCTTCTAATAGATATTTTTTTTTCTTTCAATTAGTCTAATAGACTACAATTGATATTCGTGATGGGTAATAAATGAATTGCTAATGCTTATCTTAGGTCAATTATATTCCATCAAAATGATTGCAGAAATAATTTCGTATAATAATAAATATGTAATAAAAAACAATATAAATTGCTGAATTAACAGCTTATGGTCCGAATGTTTTGGGTTGAATTCACTTGTTCGGATTCAGAGACAAAATGCATGTGATGAAGCAGGTAATGAAAATATCACCAGACATTAGTTCTGAATAAACATTGCGAAATTTTTCGATTTCTCGGAAGATGCGGAATCATACGGACAAACATATCGCTTCGGATATAGTTCCGTTGTCATCTGTAGAGGAATCCGGCAATCAATGAATCAAAAACTCACAGTTATGTTCGAACAATTTGTGAATCTAGCGTCAAGTTTGGTACTTGGATACAAGCAACGATCTGTGAATTGGATTTTTGTGCCGGTAACCAACCAACTCCAAGTATAGTATCTGAAGCCTTTATAAAATTACGAGTTAGTTATTGGAGGTCTGATTGAGCAGATGTTGGACATTGTTGATATTGCCAATAAGAGAAGGAAGACTAATAGATTTTGACAGCTCACGCATGTTTCGTGTTCTGTGTCATTGCTATCAAATATCTTCAGTTTGGTCTATAATTATTAAGTCATGAATCGTCATGAAACGCTTGCAAATCATTGAATTTCATAAGGTATCAAAATTCGTACTCTATTAAGAAGGTTTATCGCAAGCTTATTTCATTTTATGGTCGGGCTATTTTGACTAAATTTCGCACAAAATTGACATCGTTGAAAATAAACGCAACAAAACGCTTACGTACAGTGCGGACTGAAGAGAATATCGCAGCTGTATCGACCATCAATTATCGATTCGGCGGCGTTCGCAGCAACTGGGCCTCTGCAACTCAACAACGTGGAAAATTTTGCGAAAGGATTCAGGTGAGAAGCCTTTCAAAATACAGCTTGTGCAAGAATTGAATCCGAACAGCCTCCCACAACGCAGACTTTCTGATGAAAGAGCTCTTGAAAAATTGGCGGATGATCCACTTTTTTATCGAAAAATTGTGTTCAGCGACGAAGCTCATTTTTGGCTCTGGTATACGTATATAAGCAGAATTGCCGATTTTAAGGTGACGATTAGCCAGAAGCATTTCGAAATACACCAATAATCCGCACCAACCAATTTGTGTTGTCAGCCTCTGATTTTTGCCCGAACCTCTCGACCATACCGATGATAATTATTGGTATAGTATACAGTGTGTTAAATAAACTCTCACTTTTTTAGGTCAGCCAACGATAAACCAAGCAAACAGCAATGTTATCGATGGAATCAATTTAGACGAGATCAAAGACTTTGCGAAAGCTTTCAAACTGAGGAGACTGTCATTAGGATTAACTCAAACTCAAGTTGGACAAGCTTTGAGTGTTACTGAAGGTCCAGCCTACAGTCAGAGTGCGATATGCAGGTAAATATATTCAACCTTGAGGGATAAACTTCAGCAGCGATTATGCATGAACTCGAATGAACTGATAACTTTAAAAAATCAGGCACAGGGCATATAACACTCAGAAGCATGATATGAAAATAATTCTGTAGTGCTCCTCTGCGAGAGTTTTGGGCCTTTTCTAATTTAATTGGTTTTTTTCCCAGTGCCCTGGCTTCACAGATGTTTGCAGCCGCGCAACTCACTTCTCAGCAGCAATCAATGTACGTAGATTTCTCATATATGTTTATTGATTTGAAATAATCTTTTTCAACGCCAGGGCACTGGCAACCTTATAACTTCTCAGAGCTACTTTAATCAGCTCTTAAGCAAGAATGGCAGTGTCCTGTGCTTGAAATTTTAATGGGCTGATATGATTGGTGAATGATGTGATAAATTTGTTGCAGGTTCGAAAAACTTGATATTACTCCTAAGAGTGCACAAAAGATCAAACCAGTTCTGGAAAGATGGATGAAAGAGGCGGAAGATAGGTAGGAAACGACATATTCCATTCTGAAATGCCGTCCTTTCCTTAGCTGGGAAAAAACGACTGATTTGAAATATTTCGTAAATATTTGAAATTTTTTGAATATTATCATATTTGATTATACCTAAAAGGCTTATTTCGAAGCTGAATCATGAATTTCACGTTGAGATGACGAACACACTTTCAATGATTTTTCTTCCTCGTCAGATAACAGGTTGTACTGATCTATTTATTCATAAGAACGTGGAAGGAGCTCGAAAAATAATTAGAGTAGAAGCACTACACAACCCCCAAATGGATGAGAATTATTTCGTCAGCAGGATATTGATTGCTCAAAAACTCTTTTGAAGGATTATATTGAGGCTTGGTCCTCGGAAATCCTGAAGGTCTGTTTTTATAGATTATGGAATATAAAACGTCCTGGGATCTATTCTTATCTGATGGAAAGAATAGGAAAATCAACTCTTAACTTTGCAGCTCCCACAATTACGATAAAAGGATACACTTGGTTCAAAACGAAGCAGAGAACAGCTTAATTTGAAACATCTGCAAAATATCAAATCATCCTCCCATAAACTGTTTCACACGATTCCTTTGTCTTGTCCCGATTGTCCACTTTCTTCTACTGTGTACTGTACCTTGTTGCTACAAAGAGGAGATGAAAACCAGTACATGGTTTCATGGGTCTGTCAGGTGTGCTAGATATTTTTTCTTCTCAGTCATTCTGATCCGGATATACGTTCTTTTCCTCTGTTCTTCGTTTTGGTGTTCTCCCATTTTTTTTCAGGTCCTTTGCTTACTCACAATGTCTTTTATTCTATTTTCAGTTCCTATTTGCTAGTTTGCACTTTGAAGTTCCTTCTTCTTGCAACTTTCCGTGTTGTTCCATTTCATTCCAGCGTAAGTTATGGTCAGTATAACAATTGTCTTGATTATTTTCACTCTGTTGTCTAGGGAAAGTTTGTTCATGGGAATTAGCAGCGGGTACAGAAGTCCGTTTAAGCTCGTCTTATTCGTCTCGATTTGCTTGTTGTCGTTGAATTTCTCGTCTAATATCACTGATAGGTAGTTCTTTATTCCATTCCATCTCGTTTTCTTTTAACCTGAGGTTTGCCAGTCATTCTTTGTTTCATCTGTTTCCGCCAAAATAGATTGCAACTGTCTTCTTCGTGTTCATCTTGATTCTCCATTTCTTGAAGTCATCACTCAAGTGATTCATGTCCTCTTGTATCCTCCTTGTCAAGCTTTTCCTTTACCTATTCGAATAGTTTCGTGTCGTGTCGCGAACTGTGCTATTTAACAAAATTTCATCTCGGGTAAATCTGCCATGTAAATATTGAACAGTAGTGGTACTTGGCGAATTCTTGCGATTCTTCCTCGTTATGATCGATTTCCTTCGATGTTCGCTCTGAATTTTCGGTTGCTTGGATACTCCTTGACGATCTTTATTAGCTTATTTGGGAATTTCATCTTCTTCATCTTGTAGATGAGTCCTTGGTGCCACAACTTATCGAACGCTCTTTCTATGTCTATAAAGACAGCGCCGGTGTTTGTGGATAGGTTCTATTTCTCCTTTATTTCCTCCCTGATTCTCGCCAGCTGAATGTTCGGTCCTGAAACCGTACTGATGATTAGGTATGATTTCCTTTTCATCGATCAATTCGTTTAGACTTCGATGTATCACTTTCTCGACTGTCTTTGTCGGATTCTTTTTGTCCTTTCCTTTCTTTCAAATGACAGTGGGGTCTGCTGTTTTCCATCTATGTGGGTAAATTCCTGTTTCTAGTACTGCTTGGGCTATCTCAGTAATTTCCTCGTGTGCTTCGCCTAGTAAATTTTTCAATGTTTGATTTGGGATTCCATTAATTCCTGAGGACTTTATTTTCTTGGGGTTTTTCAGGATTTCTTGTATTCCTTCCTTGGTCACTTCACTTATTGTTTCAATTTCTGTGACGTCTGTTTCTCCATTTCAGCACCTGATTCCATGGAGCCTCTGAATTTATCATTTATGCATCATTCGTGACTCGTCCAATACACTCCACTTTCATATTTTTCGAAACGATCATTTGTATCTCTTGGAATTAAGAAACATTGGCATTATTTTATCTTATCAATGATGAGGTTTCAGCCACCCTGTTGATGTAGTGAGAAAGAATAATACTTTTATTGTTGCAGATACAAAAGTGGGCAAAATAATTTGACGGACTTCATTGGGATTGAACCATCAAAGAAAAGGAAGAGACGGACATCATTCACACCGCAAGCTTTAGAATTACTCAATGCACATTTCGAGAGGAATACCCATCCGTCAGGTAATATTCTGGTTTCTGAAAAGAATACTTGATTGCATCAATTGATACATATAGTAGGGGAGAGTGGGGTAAGATGGGTACTTAACATTCAGAGGTGAATGAAATAATAAAGAACTCAGATTCATGAATTGAACTTTGAAAGATGTAATTGAAGTGAATAAATTTCGGCATGAAAAAATAAACTTATTTGAAGGTATGTATTATTAATAATAATTTTCCGTTTACCGAACAAAACTTCATCTTACCCCACCTGTTGGAATAAGATGGGGTAAGTACGGAGCAGGATGGGGTTAGTCACTGGCAATGTCCACAAACATGAACTATTGACACATGGAACACTGAATCCAGCCTTCAGAAGATTCTGAATATAAATAACCGCACTTATTGGTAGTTTTCTTCACCATGAACTACTATTAATACTGACACTCTCCGCTAGGTTGCAGCTTCTGAAAGGTCAGGAGCTCATCCACCCCATCTTACCCCAGAACCCCGTCTTGCCTCACTCTCCCCTAATTGAATATTTCGAATGGAAAAAGCTGTATTGTTAAAATTACTAGGTTCATGATGATTAGGGTGGTATAATATCAACAGTTCTTTCCATACACGAATCTATTTCACTATTGATGCACTGAAAGGGGAGAAATAATTTATTTAAATGTGTTACGCGGGGTTTATCGTGAATAACCGATTGAAAAATTGGCCATAACACCTATATTTTGTATGCTTAGTACAAATTTTTGCGAACAAGCATTCGAA
The DNA here is from genome assembly GCA_910592335.1 of Adalia bipunctata. Taxonomy (NCBI): domain Eukaryota; kingdom Metazoa; phylum Arthropoda; class Insecta; order Coleoptera; family Coccinellidae; genus Adalia; species Adalia bipunctata. Next base: position 30,301,957 of record OU342951.1, read on the forward strand.
TCTGGTTTTCACACAAGAGCCATGGGGAATACCTACATTCCAATTCAATATGCTTTTGCTTTTGCTGCATTTGAATAAAAGAATGTGTTTGAATTTTCTTCTCTTGATTTCATTCTTTACTTCAGCGGGAATATTCCTTCGATCAAACTGTTCGTTTTACAACCACCAAATTTCCACTATGCTTATTCTCAATCTCAATAGAATTGCATGAAAATACTACCTAATAAAAAAATCTACGCTACCAATGAACTTTGACAAAATGCATATAATATTTCACTCCGAAATTCAGCATTTTCGAATTCGAAGAGAAGAGAAATCTTACCATAATCAGAAAATTCATGAGTACTTACCTGAAGTTGGGAACTTTTGCGCACTTGTTCAAATTCATAGTTAGAGTGGTTTCCCATCTAGGTACTCAGTTATCCCGTAATTTCTTGGCTTTCAGATTGATTTATTGTTTATGAAAATAGTTTTCCGATGTACTAATGACACAGTGAGAAAGATTCAACTTCCGTGATTTCTAGCCGTAGTCCAATAGGAATTTCAATTAGGTGTAATTCCGGCTGGAAACCCGGAATACTCTGAATTTGAATCCGACGGTGAAAGCCTTCATCCACATATGAAGATTTTCTTTTTTCCAATAATATCATTCATAATTTTCTGAGCATAAAATTACAACTCTCCCACACCACACAACAAATATTCCTATTTCGAGGGAATTGAAAAGTCGATCCAAACCTCAGATTTTCGTACTGAGAAGGTCTTAAATTTAAATCTGGGAAATATGTAGTACAAGCTACCTTCATACAAAGAAAATGAACTAGAATTTCCAGAACACCAGACCACGATTTTTTTCAACGCTCTTTGTAGAAGTAATTGGCCACCGCTGTGATTCCAGGGAAAAATTAATCAAATAGTGGCAGCAATAATATCTGATCTGATCATTATACGTTGTCAATAAAATATTAACATCTCAGTGGGTTTAGAAAACGAATATGCTTGGACGCGAAGACAGTGGCAAAAGGAACATATATTTTCAATTGTCACTACGTTGTAACAATCATTTGAAAAGTCCCTGTACCGTATTTTGCAGTGTTCACATCCATGCGTATTAGTTTCATAGTTGATTTGAATCTACTTGTCTAATTTGAAATAAAAATAGTTCTGCTTCATACCGGTGTCGGTGGAACAAATTTCTTTCTCTTGAAAATGAGTTTTTTGAATCGCCTAATGAAAAACTAAAAAATTTTATTATCAAATTTATGTTTTCATAGGAACTGAAATAACAGGCCTGGCGCATCAATTGGGCTATGAAAGAGAAGTAATCCGTATATGGTTCTGCAATAAACGGCAAGCTCTCAAGAATACTGTGAGAATGATGTCCAAAAGTGTAGTTTGAACCTGTGATCTTCGAAAAACAACTATAAGTTTGTACAGTGTAAATAATTTATACCAACATTGTATATTGCATTCATGGTTTGAAAAAACTCGAAATATAGGTGTATATTATTATTTCCAGAATAGAAAAAAAATAGTATGAAAAGTACATGTCAGTATTGCTTTTTTTAAACAAAAATGTTATATTATTGTTAATACTCAAATTATTTACTTTATTATATTATATTTGATAGATTCAGTCAGAAAATCTTCTCTTCTCTCAAAACTCAAGATTATACTGTATATCTTCATCATCTCAAAGGCAAAGTAGAAAGCGAAAAAGCTAACTTATTCCATTGGCCGTCTATATAATATTGTGATTAATTTGAAGTTCAGCAAACTAGATTCTGGTATATACCAATGCTATTCTGCTGAATATTTATCAAATTCTCATTTGATACGACTGCATAGATAACACTTTTTCGAATGATATTCTTTCCACATTTCCTTTGATCATTCCTCCTTTCTTTATTTGATGGAGTACTTACTGAGTCCCGTCAAAAAACCAAAGTTCCTACTAGTTTTTATAATGTACTTTGTAAATATCTCCTGTTTATAATGATTATATTCAGTTGGGTAAAAGTCTGTGTCAGATTAGAAATTATTGTGAAACTATCAGAAATAATATAGTTGATGTGAATAAATTCTGTAATGTTTGTTTGTAGATGTAAAAATAAATTATTGAAAAAAATCTCGAAATTGTGTTATATTCTTTCGGACAGCATTATCACGGACACTTATTTTTTTCTCTGAAAAAACTAAAGGTGCCTATAACACACGAGCTTTCTTGAAGAGAAGAATGGACTGCTGTACCAATTTTATCACCACGAGAGAAAATCTATGGAAACTATCCCTGCCAAAAATGTCTCATAGAAACTGATAGAAAATGTGTGTATGAGAACTTATGAGATCCTAATTGGATAGTGAAACCGCAAATCCGTATAAAACCATATACGATATTCATCAGTATTTAATGGAGACTACAGATACATATTGCTTCAGTTTCTAATGGCATTTCCTAACGTAAATCATATCCGTTTCTATAAGCGATTCGTACATTGAATTGTCCTTGTTCCTACGAGTTTTTATAAGACTCTATAGTTTTCAAATGTGGTTTTCACATAACTCATACCCGTTCCTACGAGTTTTGATGAGAATCTATAGTTTTCAAATGTGGTTTTCACACACAATACCTACCTGTTTCTAATGTGTTTCCACAGATAACTCATATCTGTTTCTACGAGTTTCTATAAGAATCTATAGTTTGCAAATGTGGTTTTCTCACACAATACCTACCTGTTTCTGATGTGTTTCCACAGATATCTTATATCCGTTTCTACGAGTTTCTATAAGAATCTATAGTTTTCAAATGTGGTTTTCACACACAATACCTACCTGTTTCTAATGTGTTTCCACAGATAACTCATATCTGTTTCTACGAGTTTCTATAAGAATCTATAATTTTCAAATATGGTTTTCACTCTTAATACCTACCGGTTTCTAATGTGTTTTCACACATGCTTAATATCCGTTTCTATGAGAATCTATAGTTTTTCAATGAGTTTTTCACACGTAATACCTACCTGTTTCAAATCTGTTTCTACACAAAATTAATTTCTGCTGTATGTTTTACGAGTTAATGAGGTTTGAAAATAAATGAGAATGTTTAAGATTTAATATCAGTCACAAGTTATAAGGATCTATAGTTCTCAAATGTGTTTCTGATGGCAATTCAGAAAATTAGTAGATACAATTAGATAATAGAACGAATGTATAACATTGAAGTTAGAGTGAAAATGTAAATTCATATCGTACCCGAGATCTTACCATCACTGATATTCGCCAGAAATCATTATAATTCACAGTTAATCATTCGCTAATGAGAATTTGACAGTTTAAACGTTTAGTTAAAATATCTTCCATATGTTTCTGACTGAAATTCCTAGGATTATAATAAAACGTTTCATATACCTGTATGTTCGAACTATTGGTTGGTGGATTTATACAGTTGGAGTGAAAGAATTCATAGCGGCTTAAAATGTTTATTTCTGATCCGTTTTGACATTTCATAATTTCATTAAGATTGAGGACAATATATGGAATAATTTTACAGAAGTAACTTGAGAAGAACACATAATTACGGAAAACCATACCTATTCATATAATTTCCACCATATTCCAACTTGTTTCTGCAGAATAACCTCACTTAACACAAAATACAATGTTCTCTTTAGACCGAAAACACATAATAGTCTCTCATAAAGGCACTGATCCATCACATTTTTCTTCTAGAAAGATATAATTCACATCAGATTCCAGCTTGTTTCTAGTTTTCTACAATATAACATTATAACCCCACTTCACACAAAAACATCAATGTTCTCTTCAGACCGAAAACACATAATAGTCTTTCATAAAGGTACTGATGCATCACATTTTTATTCTAGAAAAGTGAAATTAATTATTATTGCAATTTCCCAACAAATAAGAAATAATTCGTCAATTCTCAATTTGCACCACACGTGTTTTACGTCCACGCAGTCACGCTCCACGCGTCCACGCACGCGCAGTGCCCTGCCCTGCCACCCGATCTTTCTGCATTCGAAGCTTAGGTCCCCGGATACAGAGAGAGAGCGGCAATCTGGAGGCTCTGACTAAACAGAGAGGTATATAGTTTGCCTACCAAACTGGTAGGCAAGAAGCAATTTGGAAGGCATCAGTGTTGCCGCTACAACAGAATTATCGTCAAATTTACCGAATTGTTCTGTTACTAGTTTCCACTAATTTTTTCTTTACTTTGTTGATTTCGTGTGATTTTTATGAAATTACTAACTTTTGCGAGTTTATTGAATAAATGTTCAAATTGAAAATTTATGTTTGAATGGTTCTTTCATACAATTTTCATAACATTTAAACGAATCTCAGAAAGTTGGGTTTAATTTATTGGTAAAAGCGGCAACATGGTTGTAAATCATATGACAAGGATGACGATACATCAGTCTGTATGCTGGGACCTAGCATTTTTCCGAGTGGCCCATCCATTTTGTATTATAAGTCTATGCGTCCGCGTCGACCGCGTTATAACCTGAACTTTCCGATGCCCGCGCCGTCTGTCGAATCCTGAAATGACTGTCCACTCTGTAGGTACACAACAACATTCTCATTTCAATTATTCAATTGAACCTGTGAATTTCTACACATGGGAACTGAGGCTGTTGATGGAAATATCAATGTCATTGAAATTGGAAAACCATATTGAATCTCATAGCCGCCTCAAACTAACACTGTTACCTGTGGAAACACATTAGAAACAGCTAGGTATTGTGTGTGAAAACCACATTTGAAAACTATAGATTCTTATAGAAACTCGTAGAAACAGATATGAGTTATCTGTGGAAACACATTAGAAACAGGAAGGTATTGTGTGTGAAAACCACATTTGAAAACTATAGATTCTTATAGAAACTCGTAGAAACGGATATAAGTTATCTGTGGAAACACATTAGAAACAGATAGGTATTGTGTGTGAAAACCACATTTGAAAACTATAGATTCTTATAGAAACTCGTAGAAACGGATATGAGTTTTCTGTGGAAACACATTAAAAACAGGTAGGTATTGTGTGTGAAAACCACATTTGAAAACTATAGATTCTTATAGAAACTCGTAGAAACGCATATGAGTTATCTGTGGAAACACATTAGAAACAGGTAGGTCTTATGTGTGAAAAACACATTTGAAAACTATAGAGTCTTATAAAAACTCGTAGGAACAAGGACAATTCAATGTAGGAAACGCTTATAGAAACGGATATGATTTACGTTAGGAAATGCCATTAGAAACTGAAGCAATGTATATCTGTAGTCTCCATTAAATACTGATGAATATCGTATATGGTTTTATACGGATTCGTGGTTTCAGTATTCAATTAGGATCTTATAAGTTCTCGTACATACATTTTCTATCAGTTTCTATGAGACATTCTTGGCAGCCCCCCCCTTCCCCCCACAGTAAATCCGCCCTTGCGGCTTGATACAGACTCTTATAAACTCGACATTCCTCATTGACACTTGTGAATTCTCAGTTAATTCGAGCCACATTGAAACTCATAAGATCCGCATAAAATTACATGAGGAATTCCTGATACATTCCACATATTTCTCATAGGCTTTCAGGCTCGTGAATGAGGATAAAACATAATAATGATTGAAATTGGAATACACTATTGAATCTCGTAGCCGCCTAAATCTAACAATGCCTGATACAGACTCTTATACTTCACAGCCGAGCTTCCTCACTGAAACTTGTGAATTCTCAGTTAATTTGAGCCACATTAAAACTCATAAGATCCGCATAAAATTACATAAGGAATTCCTGATACATTCCACATACTCCTCGTAGGTTTTCAGGCTTGTGAATGAGCATAAAACATTATTATGATTGAAACTGGAATACCGTATAGAATCTCATAGCCTCCTCAAACGAATCCTACCTGATAGAAACTCGTACACCTTGTATTCGGGTATGCTTATAAATTACATATACTTATAAATCCTCATAAAAACTTATAAGAAGTTTACATGTCTTGAATAACGTACGTATAGGATACAGTTTCTTCTCATTGATCCTTATGAAATCTCATAAATTGTCTATATGTTCTTATGAGATTTCATGCGGTATTTTTGGCAGGGATTTGTTGAGGGCTTCGGGCTAAGCCGTATAAAAACGATGCGACTGATGGCAGAGATCTTGTCGAACTGAGCAGGTATATGCTGCTTGTGGGATTTTTGTAACAGCCATAGAATCGCACAGAGCACAGAGAATCTCGGTCTTTTTCTTGACCAAATAAGCTCATCCTATGTATAAACTTTGTTTGTGGTAAAAAAAACGAATGTGTTAATTTTGAACAAGAGGTTAGTATTTTGAAGGATATGTCGTGGGGCTGGAATTTAGTGATGTCTCTTCATCATATAACATACAGGGTGCGGCACGGAGGATGGATGGTTTTAAAAAAATAATAAAAGCGTTAATTTTTACTCAAAAACACATTTATTGACGGAATCAGATTCTCAAGGAAATAGCATTTGAGACAGTCAAGTGTGGAAAATCACATCAGGCATGTGGTGGCCGAAATCGGTGATGCAGTGCTGGAGGCGCTCTTGGAAGTTCGCGTAGACTCTCTCCAACATCGCTCTCTCAACTTGGGCAACTTCCACGCGAATAGCCCTTTTCAATTCGTCCAGAGTTCGGGGCTTGGTCTCGTATACTCTAGCCTTGAGGTGTCCCCATAAGAAAAAATCGCATATGGATAAGATCGATCAGTGCTTCCATCTCACGTGCGAAGTTCATTCGTTGTGCATAATCTCCGGGGTGTAACTGTTGCACAATGGCCAATTTGTAGGGGTGAAAGCGAAGATCCATATGCAAAATTCGCCTCACCGAACGATCACTGAGGCGAAGTGCAGCAGCATGTTTCCGAGCAGATCGCGACGGACTGCGAAGAATGGCTTGTTGAACGCGTTCAACATTTTCAGGCGTTCGAACTGTTCGCACAGGTCCTCTTGGTCTTCTGTTGATCAGTTCACCACGTCTGCGAAGTGATTCAACCCAACGAAGGATGGTGTTTCGAGAGGGAATAGCTCTATTCCGATGAATGTGGAAATGGCGACGAAACTCACGCTGCACGACCGTGACTGACTCATTATTTCGGACGAAACTATCATAGGCGAAAACACGATGCTCCACCGTCCAAGGCTCCACGACGACAACTGGTAAATAAATGCTAGGAACACACGAGTCTAACGGCACCGTCCCCACTTCTCTCGTCCTCAGTGGGGGAAAGTTATGCCCATCTGAAAAACGTCCGCCCTCCGTGCCGCACCTTGTATAATATGTTATGAAGGCTATTTTAACAGGTTCACATACATAACCGAGTATCTAATTTATCAATTATGCTCATATGCATGCTGTTCAGTGTCACAAAAGTGAAGACCAATCGTTGGTTTGAATTGAGTTATACGCATGCGTCCACTGGAAACTCAAAATTCGCGGGAAACGTAGGTATGAGTTATGAATGTATCCGTAATTAATGATCAAATACAGGGTGTTCCAAAATAAAACCGACAACGCTCGGCCATATACATATTCTCAAGATGAAATTAATACGATTAGTCGACAAAAAGTTAGATAAAATGTTTTTAGTTTTCAAGTTATAAGCCATCAAAGATGGCGATTTTTTTTGAATTTGTGATGAAAGGACCCCGCACAAATTGAATGGGAAATCGATCCCAGTCGAATTGGCTGAAATTTGGATATGTTGCAGTTTATGTCTTTCTGATCAATAGTCTCCATGGGCCCGAGACATAAAAATGGACAGTTTTTTCGGTATCGCAGGTCGAAAGTTGCAACTAGTGCACGCAATCAAAAATGAATTCCCATCTATTAGGTATTTTGGGCGACGGCATGCATACGTGGCATGCATGAAATTAAAATATATGTATTTGAATGTGAATTACTGCAGGGTTTGAATTTTCTTGTTGTGTTCTGTTTCCGGCATCTAGCACTGTTTGAATTAGTATAGTTGAAGGGTAGAGAATAGCCTAATAACGTGCGTAATAGATGGGAATTCATTTTTGGTTGCGTGCACTAGTCGCAACTTTCGACCTTCGATACCGAAAAAACTGTCCATTTTTAGATGTCAGGCCCATAAAGACTATTGATCAGAAAAGTATAAACTACAACATATCCAAATTTCAGCCAATTCGACTGGGATCCATTTCCCATTCAATTTGTGCGGGGTCCTTTGGTGGATTGATTCAGTGACTAGGGATTCTTCTTTTTAAGAAATGTCATTCAAATTGAGAATATGGATCTATGATTTTTAGCGTCCTGGCCACCTTGAAACATTCGGAATTTGTTTTACCCGCATTTTTTTATCATTTTGATCTACTTACCGTATAAAATGTTAAGTTTAGAAGAAAAATGCCCTGCTGCAAAATTTTCCTAGGTACAACCGTTTTCGAATATTTTATGGTGGCCAGGACGCTAAAAATCATAGATCCATATTTTCAATTCGAATGACATTTCGTAAAAAGAAGTACCTCTAGTAACTGAATCAATCCACCAAATTTTATAAAATTCGGTAAAGACGTTTTATCATAAATTGAAATAAATAAAAAAATCGCCATCTTTGATGGCTTATAACTTGAAAACTAAAATCATTTCACCTAACTTTTTTCGACTAATCGTATTAATTTCAACTTGAGAATATATGGCCGAGCGTTGTCAGTGTTATTCTGGGACACCCTGTATAAACAACATAATATTGATATTTTTCGGTTTTTTCTAATGAACCGTCCTGTTTTTTTTTCAACGTTAATGTAGACTGTAGAGAATTGAAAAGCCTTACATTTTTCAGACGAAACCGCAGAGCCATTTTTACTCCTGCCTTCACCATAGAGACGACAAATGACATCACACTGAAAATTTCATTCGCATAGCGGCATAAGAATGGCAGCTGCCAATAGAATCAACAGCAGCTGTCGAATAAATCCTTCACGATCCTAAATTTGATATAGCACAATATTGGAATTTTTTCCATAATTCGCTAGTTTCATATCGTTTTGGAAATAAATAAGAATTTATTGAAAAAAAAAACATTTCGAGAGTCCCAATATTCACGGAACCCCTGATCGAAACTGCGACATTTGAGATTCGATCCCTGATGAGAACGTTCAAGAGTCATATCTTCTGGATCTGTTATCCGAGCTAGTCGATCGATACCAGTCTCGGCTCAGAGTTCGAAATGAAACCAGAATCCAACAGAAAAAAAATTGAGAGCTTTCTATACAGAAATTTCGACAGCAGCTGTTAGAGAAATCGTCCATGGTCCCAGATATGATATTACAAAATTATTCGGATTCTTTTTGTGATTAAGTCCCTAAGATCGTGGATATCAGAATATTTTGAAAAAAAATCAGGTAATATCTCTTGAACGAAAAAAACGATATTTATGAAAATTTGCAGGTGAGTGCAATGAAACAAAATCCATCTGATGTACCTACATTTTTTTGTTGATAATATACTTCCGGTTTAACCGGAAATGCCATCAACTTCATTCTACATATTTTTACAGATTTTGGAAGAGCTTATTTTAAATTCATACATACTGAGCTCAATGTAAAATATTTGTAGAAACAAGGAATACAGGGTTGGAATAAAATATGGAACCAAGTTAATATCATCGAAACGAAAAGAACGACATTTATGAAAATTTGCAGATGGAACAAGATGCATCTGATGTACATTTCTCATTAATAATATACTTCAGGTTTAACCGGAAAAGCCATCAACTCATTTAATTCAAATGGGACACTTTATATTTTTAAAGATTTTGAAAGAGCTTTTTATTTTTAATTCATACATACAGACTGAGTTTAGTGTAAAAAAAATTGTGAAAACTGTAAGTTGTACAATAGGCGAACATTTCATTTCAGAATAATGAGGAACAAAATCACTTCCAATGTTCAAAATGCTCGTCGTTTACTTGCTGACAATATGCCATCCTATTTACAAGTTCTTGATTCACTCTTTCCAAGACTTCTCCACGTATTAGTTCACATTCATCAATAATTGTTGGTCTCAATTCCGAGCTCAATTCCTCATTTTTACAAAGAAGTTGAAGACATTTCCGGTTAATCCGAAAGTATATTATTAACAAAAAATGTACATCAGATGTATTTTGTTTCATTGCACTAACCTGCAAATTTCCATAAATATCGGTTTTTTCGTTTAAAAGATATTTACTCGTTTCCGTACTTTATCCCACCTATACGGGGAAGCAGGGTTCTTGCTGAGGTTGTTATGCCTTGCTCCAGCATCATACGTATAATTTTATTGTATGGTGCTAGTGCCATTTACTCTGCTAGCACTTGCATTAAGAGCAGGAAAGAAATTTTTTCCTCCAAACGAGCTGTCTACATTTCTTCACACGGGTCATATATTGTTAAATTCAAAAAGTTTAAATTGCTTCTCATCAAAAAGAATAATCATACTAGAATGTTGACTTAGTGTCGAAATATGACGAAAACACTCCAAAAAAATTGGGCGAATTGAAACAGATATAGAAAGTCGAGAGTTTTGAGAATTCCTGTATCCACATTTAAGTATAGATTCGCTATTTTCAGGTCTTTATCACAGAAATAATGGAATATTTTTTTCGTTAAAAATTTACATTTCACATGGTTTTATTTACGCTATCTGGACATAATCAAACTGAATTATTGATCCTTTTTTAGAAAGATAATATAATGTTATCTTTTTGCCATTAATTTCTCTGGAAGAAATACCTACCTACTTCAATCCAATAATGGAAAAAGTGGCCATCTTCAGATGTTAGAATATGCTCTGATATGAGATTTGAATGTGGTAGATTTTGTAATAGGAGGGATAACTTGGAAGTAATAAAATGAATATCCCTTTGAAAATTAGGACTGGAACATTTTCTTTTCCGTAATAATTCGGCGGTATTTTCAACACCCTTTATTTTATTCGGGAAATCTCCCGAGAGAAAGCGCAATAATTTGATTGATCGATTTAAATTTCGGAAATTCGATACCTCTGCGCCGAGAAATTATTGAATCGTTTATCTATATCTATACAGGATGTCAGGCGAGACGTTAACGATTGAAGTTGTTGATTTTCGGTTCAAATTTCGTCTGCAACAGTGAAGATAAGGAAATTATGGTTCCACGAACTCAGCGCTGAGAATATGGTACGTTTGCTGGGAACCAAGGTATTTTTCGACACAGCATTTCCCAAACCGATGCATGGGAACTAAGAGGGGTAGGGAAGCAGGAAAGTCTTCAATTTGATTGGTTCATAAAAACAAAGATGGAAGAAATATTGATTTGATTGGTTTTGAAACATCAACGAAAGAAAAACCTTTAATTTGACTGGTTTTTGGAGGAGACGAAGAGGGGAAAATCTTCGACTCGCTCGGGGGACAAAAACGGGAGTTGCTGGTGGAACCTCGAGGCGGAAGGGGTCCCAGTGCTCGCGAATATGGTTGGGTACTAGGGTAGTACGGTTTAGGGTTAGGTACTTGAGTGTTAAGAAGTACGGTTTCAAAGTGGAAACGAAAACAATTAAGGTTGATTTTGAAGTCGAGGAGTAACTGCAGAAGTCTTGAACGGGAAGATTCTGAGTTGACTCGTTTGATATGTTTTTAGTACGGTTTTAAGGAAGGTTTAAGAATTAATTTAGTTTCGTAGTGATTCGGAAGACGGCGTTAGAGTAGCTCATAAGGTTCTTGGTTTTATTTTTGAAGTCTTGGAAAATCAGTCTTGAACAGGGACATAAAAAGTGTTAAGTTAAAGTTAGTAAAGTCTCTAAATTATTTGGAATTATTTAGATCGCGTATCGTCGGTATATTCGGGAGTGAAGGTCAATTTGTGCGAAAAACGTGTGGGTGCCGTGTTTTCGTACCTAATCTGTCTGTTTCAGGAAAGAAGCAACGTCGTAGAACATCCTCCTAGGTTCATCATTTTTGGGATTATTGGTCCAGGAAAAAGGTCAGATAAATTGTTTATGCTTAGCTTATTTTGAGAATTAGTAGACAGCTGCATGTCCGCCCAAAATATATTTTAGTCCAGAGTCCCGAAATCTTCTAAAAGTCATAGTTTCATATTTTTCGTATATTCTTTGGAGCGTATTATTATTTTTGTAATCACCCTTAAGTATTCGAAGGTCTAAGTGGAGTTTCTGTTGAGAAAACTCAGGTTCATTTGAAAGATCACGAGGAAACTATTGTTGAGTTTCCCCTCGTGAATGTAAAGTTTAAGAAGGATTATTTTCCGATATCTCGTTTGGGTATAAAAAGTTTACCTTATATTATAAATTTTTGTGAGATTATCTATGGGTATTACTTCTGGGGTTATTTAGACAAACCCTTTTCATTTTTTTTGTTGATGATTTGAATTCATTTTTATATGATTTGGAATTCACACTGATGTTGATTTAATTTAAATGAATAGATCTGCCTTTGTAATTTAGAGCTAATTTAACAGTCTACTTGATGGAATTATTTCCTTTCAAATTGAGAAATATCCGAACATTTGATAATTTGAATTATTTGATTTAAGTAACACATAAATAACCAGTGTAAATTTGTTTGGGCTTGATTTGACTTTAATATACGTCTTAAATTTAATCTAAAAGGTTTTCATTTACCATCCCTCTCCCTAGAAAATAATTTTAAACACTAAGACCCGACCCAAGTGCGTTGGGCCGATCCCACACTTTCTTCCGTCGGAAGAAAGAATTTCAAAATTCTATTTAACATCTTTTATTTTTCTTTAAGTAATAACACCCTTGATTGGTGGAAAGCCGCTCTTCCGTCCAATCACCAAGAGGGTGCTTTTTACAATTTTAAACGATTTAAACGGTCGAAATTTCCCCACTCTCCCCTACTCATTGGTGGTTTTCCAAGTTGTTCTAACATCAGATTTTCTAGAAATCGTTCTCAGTGAGCATTTCCAGAAAAGGAACGCTTTAAAAAAAATGCCTGCTTTTCAATATTCGATAGAGCTTATTGCTCTATAGTTTCTTCAAAACCACGAATACTCTTCGCAAATACTTACACAACTTAAAATCCGAAAAAACCGAGGAATTAATTGAGAACTAAATTTACAATATACCACGTTCCTGATGTGGAAAGAGCTACATTGGGGAAACATCAAGACCGTTACAAAGTCGAAATAACGAACATGCAAACAATATCAAAATAGACGGGCTACAGGAGTACAAGCTTGAGGTTACCAGAGCTATCTATTGGCATCTTAGTCGAACAGCCGATCTTGTAAATTTCGAACTCAAACACCATGTCATAGGCGTGTGAGTAACCGACTTAACAAATCAGGAGAATTTGTATAAAACGCAGAATATGTGATTGGCTATAACATGACGTGAGGGAAATAATCTTACTGATTCATGTGTCAAATGTTTGTTCAAAACCTCAATAAAATTGAAAAGAGTCAAACAAATTTCCTATTTGGTTTCTTTTTTTGTCTGCTCACTTCTTGTTGAGAAATCGCTCGATAACCAGAAGAAGTTTTCAGCTGATGATGTTTCATAAAATTTTCTCCACTTCTTGAACTGATCTCAGAGAAAATACAATTCGGAGTCCTGTTCCTCCTTCCAAACAATATATAATTCTTCACTACTGAATAAGTACGAATACGCAACTACAGATGACACCCTCATGTTTCTAGTCTCTAAAAAGGAAAGAGGGGTAAACAGCTAACACAATGGTTAAATGTTCAATTATTCGATTAGTCAATTAGGCAAACGAACCTCACCTTTTTGGAAATACATTGCAGTGTTGAGGAACGTAGTCAGGCTCTTTATTCAAGAGCCTCTATATTTTCCCCATTGCCATTCTTTGCAATCGAAGAGTTCCTGACTAATCCATTTATTACCATCTACCGGAGCATGCCTGCTTCGATTGAGTCCATTATTTAAAGCAACCAGAAACCGGGAGATGGCGACACAAATACCGAGATTCCTAGATATTAGAAGGAAAAAAAACCAACTACGATATGGCGATGAAGAAAAATGACTATATTCTGGCCATTGAATCCATAGACTATCTATTATATGTGTGTGAAGTTGGCCCAGCACTTCTTGGTTTTCGAATAATATTTTTGTGTGATGAATTGTGCTAGGTTTGTGCTGCTTTGCGCCGTTGAAATCTCCTTTTTATTCCATTTGGTTCTCAAAATATTTCAAAAATCGAAAAAATGGACTGGCCCAGCACTTTTCGAAAAATTGGGTTTCAATGGCTGAAGTGATTGTGCTGTATGTACATGTAACTACTGAGTTGTGCCGTTCGAATTTTCCCGAAAGTCCAACTAATTTCGCAGAACATCGGAAAGTTCAAAAAAAGTTAGCCCAGCACTTTCGTTTTTTTACGACGGAAATTTTTTTTATCTAATTGAACTGCATTTGTGCTGACTTATGCTGGTCATATTTTTCAGGAAAAATTCTCAGTTTTCCCTATAAAAGGAGATAAGGAAATGAGGAAATTAAATAGTTTTTTTGAAAACTTGCAATGCGTGATTTTCGAGAAAAAATTTCTCGTACTCGATTTCCCTTATCTAATTTAGTAATTTACACGATTTGAAGAAATATTTTTTTCTAATAGATCGCGATAAGTCAGCACGAATGCAGCACAAACTGTTTTTACTAATTAGGGAGGAAAAAAAATATGATTGCTGGTACAAAATTGTTTTAATTTCAATTTCCTGGAAAATAGGAGGGCATTTCGGGAGAGTTCGAACGGCACCACTCAATGCATATACACCACAATCTATTTCAGCTGCTTCAAAACAATTTTCCGAAAAGTGCTGAGCTGGCTGGTTCTACACATTTTGTGAGGTATCTCGAGAACCGAATGGAATTAAAAAAAAATATGTTGACAGCACAAAGCAACACAAACCTAGCCCAATTGAGTACGAGAAATGTTTTTTCTAAAATCACAAAGTGCTGGGCCAACTTCACGCACATTGTTGCCACGCATTGCAAGTTTTCAACCAATCTACTTAATCTCCTTATTTTCTCCTTTTATAGGGAAAACTGAAAGTTTTCCCGAAAAATATGACCAGCACGAGTCAGCACAAATGCAGTTCAATTAGATGAAAAAATTTTCGTCGTGAAAAAAAAAAGTGCTGGGCTTACTTTTTTTTATCTCTTAATTTTTCCGAAATTCAGCAGGATATTTGTGAAAATTTCAACGGCACAACTTTTACTACGTGTAGCACAATTTTTTGAGCATGTTTCCAATGAAAAAATTTGAAAGTGCTGGGCTGATGTCATTGTTCATTTTCGCCATTTCACAGAAAATTCGAAGAATTTTCGCGAAAATATTTACGGCACTAGACAGCACAAATGTTGCTCAAGTTTTTTCACTAATTCGTGAGAAAAAAAAACAAAAGTGCTGGGCTAGTATTTTTTTTTAAACTTTTCGATTTTCTGCGAAATTAGTGAGACTTTTCTGCGAAATTAGTGGGACTTTCGAGAAAATTCTCGAACGGCACAACTCAGTACATGTTCAGCACAATCTACGTCAGCCATTGAAACCTAATTTTCTGCTGGGCTAGCCCATTTTTTCGATTTTTGAAATATCTTGAGAACCAAATAAAATAAAAAAGAAATTTCAACGGCACAAAGCAGCACAAACCAAGCACAATTCAGCACAAACCAAGCACAATGCAGCACAAAAAAAATTTCTCGAAAATCAAAAAGTGCTGGGCCAACTTCACACACATATCTATTATTTCATCCAGACCTTTAGCTCACGGTGGATTTCCTTTAATATTTCCAAGTCGTTAAGAATGACAAGATCTCGAGCATTTTTGTAAATCTTAGTCAACGAGTCATCAACGAAGACATTGTTCATTTCTGGCAATGTCTTTGGAAAAACGCTAGGACACGTCGATTTGTAATTTTAAATGCGCATATTTTTCAAGAAAATAAAATTATATAGGTTGTTCCATGCGACCGTGGCCAATACAAACTTTCTTATTTCAAATGCAACCCCCTGTATATTATTTATTTTTTGAATTCTTCAGAAAATTCTGGACATAATTCATGTACAATGCCCTATACCTATCTTCAACTTTTTCGAAAATATTAAGTGTTTTCAGATTTGTCACAAAAATTAACATTTTAAATGAAAATTATTTCATTTCACAAATTCGTGTAGAATGATGGCAACTCAGGAGCTCATAGAAGACGTTTTCGATAGGAGAACGCATTTTTGTGAGCAAATGAAGGCAATGTTATATAACAATGTGATCCAATCAGAAAATGTTTTGTTTTATGATGAGAATACATTTACACTACACGGTCATGTTAATCGTCAAAATTGCCGCTTTTGGTCTGATGAGAATCCTCAGTCCTCACTGGATGAGAGAAGAACATACGCAATATCCTAAAATGTTAATGTTTGGGCAGGAATTGTTGGAAATCATATTATCATAGGCCCCTTTTTCATTGACGCCAATTTGAATGGAGAAAAATATTCAGAACTACGCCAAAATAATGTCGTACCAACTTTGGTAAACTTATATCCTGATCCAGCAAATCCACAAGTTCCTGCCAATATAATATGGTTTCAGCAAGATGGAGCACCGCCCCATTACCAAATCGATGTCCGGCAGTACTTGAACCAAATTTTTCCAAATCGGTGGATAGGGAGGCGCGGATCAATAGAATGGCCAGCACGATCTCCTGATCTGACACCATTAGACTTCTTTTTGTGGGGATATGTCAAAAGTATTGTATACGAAACGAAACCCTCAAACTTAGAGACCTTAAAAACCGAATCACGCTTGCGATTAGATCAGTCACGCCAGAAATGTTGAGTAACGTCAGAAGACAATTCTACACCAGATCAGCATGTTGCCAAGACGTTTGCGGCGAGCATTTTGAACATTTCCTACATTGACATTAATGTTTTTTTTGTTTTTTTTTTAATAATTGGGAAATAATCAGTATTACTTATTAGGTTTTGAGTGTAATGTACCGAATTTGTGAAATAAAATAATTTTTATTCGAAACGTTGATTTTTGCAATAAATCTGAAAACACTTAATACTTCCGAAATAGTTAAAGATAGGTTTAGGACATTGTGCATGAATTGTGTCTAGAATACTCTGAAGAAACCGAAAAATAAATAATATACAGGGGGTTGCATTTGAAATAAGAAAGTTGGTATTGGCCACGGTCACATGGAACACCCTATATAATATTATTTTCTTGAAAAACATGCGAATTCAAAATTACAAATCAACGTGTCCAAGCGTTTTTCCCAACACGCCCTGCCCTCATTTATTCGTTATCGAATTTATTCCATTTGGCTGTTACACTCTGTATGTGCAGTTCCTCGTGACTCTCTGACATAAAGTGATGGAGAAGGCTCAATTTCAGATTGATATCATTTCAAATCCTACATTATGCCAACTGATGAATTAGGAATTTTTCCCTACACAAATTATTCTATTCACAAATAAATAATAATGCTTGTGAATTGAAAAAACTCTAATAAATACTAGAAACACATTTTTTTCTCGTATCTGAATGAACAATATACGCGATAAGGTTTTCAACTCTGGCCATCAGCCAGAAGGGAGAGGAAAAACAAACATTACTCATTCTTCGGGTATTGGGTTTCCTTCCTATTTCAAGAAATACCAAGTCTATCATTCTCTGTGTTGAATTTCAGAATATACATCTCTGGCGGATTAAAGGGGGGCCTATGAGGGCATATGGGGGTCGTGGCACCACCTACGAGGTCAAAAATATACTCTTGATGGTTGTTCAACCAATTTCAAACATTCGAATTGATAATCAATCATTCAAATCATTATTTTTATCCAACACATGATAGGTATTTAATAATGTCTCTTTAGACAAGGAAACTATCAAATAACACACAAGTCACTATGGTGTGTTAAATAATCTATAACTCACTAGTGAACTCACATTTATATTCGATTTATTACTATTTATTACTATTTATTACTATTTCAAACAGAATCACGTTGATATTGAAATCAAAGAAAAACGCTAACGGTTTATATGAATTCAAGTGATTGTTAAATTCATTGTTTCATTGGAATCTCTACGGTCCCATATCGGTACAGCTACAGTGCTGGAATTAGCCGGCGCAATACAACCTTGAAATTTTTCCTCAATTTGTATTTTGTTATGCATCGGTATCCTTCTGCTACGTTCGAGAACTTCCAAAAATAAAAAAATCGAAAAAATTATCGGAATTAAGAAAGTAATATTGGGGGTGTTGTGCTGAAAGACGATGAGGGGATCAAAATCTCAGGGGGG
The DNA here is from genome assembly GCA_910592335.1 of Adalia bipunctata. Classification (NCBI taxonomy): domain Eukaryota; kingdom Metazoa; phylum Arthropoda; class Insecta; order Coleoptera; family Coccinellidae; genus Adalia; species Adalia bipunctata. Next base: position 30,320,292 of record OU342951.1, read on the forward strand.
CCATGACATCGTCGGTTGAATATCAGGTGATGAGAATACCTACTTGAACTTTCAAGACCAAAATTCGCTTTCCGAAATAATTGTTGTATGTAATTCTAGATCGTTTGAATAATAGAGAGAGAACCTACGAAATTGGAAGACTTTGCCTGAGCAGATCCTGTGGGTCTTGATTAAACCGATTTTCAATTAATTTAAATTAGGTGATCGCTAGCGCACAAAGGAACAATTTGAAGGCTAGGCCCTCAACTGACAGTCAGATTATTCAGTTTCGAATATTTACCTTCACTGAAAGCTGGCAGAATTCAAATTAGAGAACCGTGAATTTAATAAAGGTAGCGTTTACCTTTGAAGTCCTTATAATGTAATTATCATGATTGAAATGCCATTTCTTCAATTTTCAATAATGTGAAATGGTGGTGAATATTCGATGATCTATATATATTCTGATTGAGTTGATTAATCTTGTTGTTGACAGATGGAAAAAGTCCGACAAGTTTAATGAAACACAAGTCAACACCATTCATCATTTTTCTTATAAACTGGCAAAGTATATTTCCATTTCATCCGCAATGAGAATATGAGACAATTCACTTCCGTATTTCAATATGCAATTTCACTCTCATTGGAAAATATATCTTCATTTGAATGAGAGAGTTTCTACTGTAAAGATTCCTCAAATAACTTTATGGGGAATATATGTAATACGTGTGCAATGAGATCAAAAGTTATTTTCAAATTATATGTCATTTACTGCTTGGAGAAATAACCACAGATCAAGAATCTGGAAAATCATTTGAAGTAAAATATCACAAATTCTCAATGAACGGCTGTTTTCGGAATTCCATCAGAAAATATGAATAATTGCATCGGGATTTATGATTAGACAAAACATGATTTCAGACTATTGTGTGTAGGTACTGTTATGGTCATAAATCATCTTTTCAAAATTCAAAGTTAATTTCGATTTATTGAGGCCAAACTACAATGAAAGATTTTGATAAATTATTTGACATAGAAAATAGATTCTGTGAATAGTTAGGATTAGATTAGAAATCAAGAATGTGGAAGATGTTTTGAAGGATGGAAACCAGGGAGACGAAAATTGGAATTGAATTGAAAAATCAGGAAGAAAAGTCAAGAAGATAAATTAGGAAAAATCAGAAAGAAGAGTCAATAAGAGAATTGAAAAATCAGGAAGAAAAGTCAAGAAGATAAATTAGGAAAAATCAGAAAGAAGAGTCAATAAGAGAATTGAAAAATCAGGAAGAAAAGTCAAGAAGATAAATTGAAAAATCAGGAGGAAAAGTCAAGAAGATAAATTGGGAAAAATCAGAAAGAGAAGAGAATTGAAAATTCAGGAAGAAAAGCCAAGAAGTTAAATTGAAAAATCAGGAGGAAAAGTCAAGAAGATAAATTAGAAAAAATCAGAAAGAAAAGTCAAAAAGAAAATTGAAAAATCGGGAAGAGAAGTCAAGAAGAAAATTGAAAAATCGGGAAGAAAAGTCAAGAAGATAAATAAGGAAAAATCAGAAACAAAAGTCAAGAAGAGAATTGAGAAATCAAGAAAGGTCAGAAGATAAATTGGGGAAAATAAAGGAAGTCAAGAAAGAAATTGGGGAAAAATATAACGAGTACTAAGATTGATACTAGAAAACAGGAATATAGTGAACGGACAATTGTAATAGATATAAGTGAGTTTAATTTTATTCAAGGGATTGAATAAGTTGTTTATTTTTTTTGTGCATTTGAATAAGGAAGTTAAAATTATAATTGAATTTGATATAAATTTAAATTTTTCATTCTAATTTGGACCCTCAATTGAGATAGTTTACCGAGCATATCAAAATTGAAATATTTTTTTATTGATTTGTTGGATTCCAAATTCATATTATTCGAAATATGAAGGCTCACATAAAGGGAATCATAACAGTACCTATTGTTTTCACAGAAGACCTGTAGAAAAGAGTTGAGTACGAATTCTAAAAAAAAATTTAAGAAATTGGAGTACTTTGAAATAATGCTTTTCAATTAGGCAAACTGTAACCGTGTCAATGACCTCTGCAGTCGAGACACACAAATAAAAAAAAAATTGGCAAACGAAAATAACATTCCAACTCTGCGGGTTTTCCGCCATTTTGATTTTTTTTCAGAATTCTACACCACAATTGAATTGAGCACCAAAGTATTTATTTGAAAGGTTACGCATAACTTACCACAGTTATATTGAAGTTAAGTATATTTCTCAAATTAGACGTTAACCACCTTGTATCTGTATGGAAACGGGGTATATGTCATAGGCAAAAATAACTCTCTCGATGTCATCTTCACGGCTAAACATGTTTATATTTATGTGTTTATGGTCTTAAGCACATTATTATAAACTTGTCGCTTGAGATCATTAACTGTGTGAAGGACCGAAAATAACAGTTCCTTATTCAGGGTGGCAATGTGCACTTCCCTCTTCATCGTATTCTCAATGTATACGCCCAGAAAACGCCGTAAGAAAAAACTATATATAGCGTGAAGAAATTATGAATATCCCCAATTTCGTCATATTTATTAGGGAACATGCATGGAATTCGGAACCAATAAGGGTGAAAATATCACACTATGGAACATATATACACATATATATTTACAAAATGTTTGTACATTCATTTCGAATCATACTCTAGTCGTCACATTCCATGTTTTTGAACAAATCAATAAAGCGAATCATATATAAATTTCTAATTCATTAGGAGAACGAGAAAAATAAAACATGAATGAACTGAACATTTAACTAATTCAAATAAAATAAATACACCGATTAACAGGCACGTAGCGAGGGGGGGGCTCGGGGGCCCGTGCCCCCCCCGAAATATCGAAAAATGCCTGTATATATCAAAAAATGCCTGTATATTTGACAAAATTTGCAATGTTTACTTATTGTGGGCCCCCCCCGAAATTGTGGGCCCCCCCCGAAAGAAAATCCTGGCTACGTGCCTGCCGATTAAGCTTTCTATTTTACATTTCTGCAAATTATTTACAAATAGGAATATTTTCCAATTCAATGAATAATTTTGCCAATTTATAATTTTGTTACATTAAAAATAGTCAAGAGATGAGTTTTGAAATATCGAAAAGAAGAACAGGGAGAAGAGCGAGTTTTCGAAAAAACTGTCCTCTCTCAAAGAGGACAATTGATCACTTAAGAGTCTTTAGCCTTCAAAATAGGAAACGTATAGATACCGCCAGATGGCAGTGCAGTGCATTAATTTCTATTTATTGGATTATTCAGCTTAATAGGACAAATGTCTGGGCGCGAGGAATAAAACAAGAAATCCTACCCTGCACTAGATCTCACACTGGCTGTATAATACTCTCTCTTTCCTTCACCAGTCATCTGGAAGGAGATACCTGCGGGGCGTGTCATTTGAAAGAAATTCAATTCCATGTTAGAATCCACAATTAATTTTCACTAATCGACGGCTAGAACAAACCTTAATGAATTGTCTTTGATGAAAATGGATATTTATCAATTCGAATAGAAAACTTCAAAGGAATAAATTTCGCGAAAACAACACACTGTTGTGATATTATTCACCAAAAAACAGTAAATTCTGAAAATAAATGAGATAGCCATTTGATTAACTAAATGATAGACTTCAATACCGAAATGAAAAAACACAAAAATATTTGTTCGTTTTGGTGGTGGAAATGTTACAAAATAACCACAAATGATGGAGAAAGGCCTCTTCACTCATTCAATACCTACTTAAAATAATATATTATGCAACGATCATGTAATAATGATGGTCATCAATATATGAGCAAAAACCGGGACACGAAATGAGCCGGAGGCGAATTTCGTATGGTTTATGCGAGTGTATCAATAACTATTACATGAGAGTTGCATACGCTATTTTATCTACACCCGATAAATGATGAAGAACCAATGAACTCTATACAGGGTCTTTCACGAGGAACCTCACCCATATTTATACGGGAAACTATTGAACGTATTTTCATGAAATTCAGCACTCATAAGTATTTCACGATGCTGATGAAATCTAAAATATTTTCAAGGCATGAGCACCTCCGGTTTTTCCGGAAATGACGTCAACTTCCGTTTTTCAAATTAGAGCACCGTTTTTTTATTGCAGAAATAGATTCCTTAGAAAATTTCAAGTTATTTTGATGTAACATTTTTCAGTTTTGGTTGGAAAATTCTCTTTGAGCGGGAAAACTCGAAAAAAAAAATCGAAAATAGAGCTCCGCTGAGATGAGAATAACTTCGAGGTTTTTGGATGGAAAATTTTCATTTTTGGGATTTTTCAAGATGTAAGATTGATGTATCCACTTTGAGAATCTAAATCGCGATTCATGATACAGGGGGTGAAAATATCGCTTTCAAAGTTAGGGATGACAAAATCGTGAAAAATCAATTCTTTCAAATTAGAACCCCATCTTTTTATGGCAGATATTGAATCTACGTTAAAAAATAATGTGAGTGTATGAATCACACCCTTGCCCTAAAGTGGATATTAACTCAGAAAATATCCATTTTAGGGCAAGGGTGTGATGCATACACTCACATTATTTTTCAACGTAGATTCAATATCTGCCATAAAAAAATTGGGTTCTAATTTGAAAAAATTGATTTTTCACGATTTTGTCATCCCTCACTTTGAAAGCGATTTTTTCACCCCCTGTATCATGAATCGTGGATACATCAATCTTACATCTTGAAAAATCCCAAAAATGAAAATTTTCCATCCAAAAACCTCGAAGTTATTCTTGTGTCAGCGGAGCTCTATTTTCGATTTTTTTTTCGAATTTTCCCGCTCAGAGAGAATTTTCCAACCAAAACTGAAAAATGTTACATCAAAATAACTTGAAATTTTCTAAGGAATCTATTTCTGCAATAAAAAAATGGTGTTCTAATTTGAAAAACGAAAGTTGACGTCATTTCCGGAAAAACCGGAGGTGCTCATGCCTTGAAAATATTTTAGATTTCATCAGCGTCGTGAAATACTTATAAGTGCTGAATTTCATGAAAATACGTTCAGTAGTTTCCCGTATAAATATGGGTGAGGTTCCTCGTGAAAGACCCTGTATAGTTGTATACTATCTCGAATGGATCCGCCTTGGGCGAAAAGTGAGGCGAAATTATGTTAGGGGTATTTATCTCTTTCTAACTCATGTCGAGTAATGGAAGTAATGGAATCACCGCTATCTCTGTTCCAGTTGCTTGCTAGGGGTACCTATATCTTTCTAACATATGTCGGTTAATGGAACGACCGCTATCTCTGTTTCAGCTGACCTTGACACACTTTACGTTCAAAACTATACGGTCAGATCCATTCCAGGTAGGATAGAGTTCACTGTGAAAAACTATAAATATTATATTTATTCTGTTTCAAGGCTATACCGAACCTGAAATGTAAACAATTCGGTCTTGCTTCCAAAAATTATTTATCGGGCTGGAACTGTAAATGGAAAGTAAGAATATACGTCAATCTTCGAAAATCGACCGAATACTTACCTCCAAATAGCGATTAATTTTGAAAAATATGCATCTTGAATTACGTCAGACTTCGGACATATCGAATGTCAACGCGATAATTCGAATTCTCTGGCCAGGTCTATGGAAATTTTGCGATTTTCTGAATTTTTTTTTTTACTTTACCGATATCGCAGAGAAAATCCAAAAGCATCACCGTGGAGTTCCGTTCTTTCTCTTTCCGACGCCTGTTTCCCGTAGTGGACGGGGGCCGATTGGTTGAAAAATAATGCATTTCTATTGATAAAAAAATCCGTATCGTAATGAAAATACTCTATCGTAATGGATATTATTATGAAACGGATTATGGACATATGACTGTATTAGTATAGTACGGGTGTAGATAAAATATTTTTTTAATTATTTTTATCTTTATACACTCATACATCCCTTAATCAATCAGAAAAAAATGAATCGTTTCTGACTCCCTTTTTTTTCAGGGACGAAGACCCTTAAGTGATTTATGAATGTGAATTAACTTCAGTTATTGATTGGTGTGAATTTAGTACCTTTAAGGGATTTCTCTTTTTCCTGTCTGGAATACTTTAATTCTATAATGGAATAGCATATTATTCCTATGAAGAGCAGGAAAATCAACCAATACAGTTTGAGATATGTGCACAGGAAAGGACCATATGCATATGTTATCACTGAACCCAGAGATTCCCATAAACGGAAATTACTGTACGCAGCTTCCTCTTTTCCATGAAACAGCATACCATTGAGAGCTATAAAGAAAAAAATATTATTAATGAGAATACTATAGGTCGATGCAATCAAACATTTATCATAACAGAAATCATTATCAAGTTCGGAAAAAGTTTTCATCTCGAGCGGAAGTCGAACCACGCATCTTCAAATTACCGGTCTGATGTGTCCCCAATTACACTATGTATACTCCATTCACTATTTTAAAATCTCAACTCTGGCCATGGTTTCGTTTTCAGGAATTGGTGCACTTGATGAAAAATCTGTGCGCGTACAGAGAATATTGTTAATGACAAAACGTTGTTGCCAGTTGCTTTGTTCACATCAAAGTAAAAGTATCAAAGATATTCCACATTTTGTTAGTTCGAATCGATCGGCGATTTTGGGGCGAAATATCGATAAGGAATCGCCTATTTTTCCGTTCTTCGTCGTCCAGAAGAAGTTTCCCGTCGATTTCGTGCAAGTGTCATTTTTTCCTTTCACGACTTTTGGCGTGAGTAGGAACGGCAAATTTGAATTGGACCAAAAATCGATTAATAAGCATAAAAAAAGCAAAAGTAAGTATTAATCGCCTTTATTACACTTGTTAACGAAGTTTTTTTTAAGTATCTGGCCGTTTGGAAAGATTTCAAATGAAATTCCGGTCCCCCAGAAGTTTGGTTAGTTTCGGTATCGTTTTTGGTGCTCAAAATTTATTTGGGATGTGTAAATGGAAAAAAAAGGCTTCCTTATACGCTCTTCTAACGGAAGCGACCAGAAAATATGGTTCAGGTAGGATTTTCGAGGAATTATGAGGTAAGAAATTGCAGAATAAAATTGCACGATTTTAGTAAGTAAACGGGTTCTGGATGGCCATCATTGGTCTCTAAATGATAATTGTTGATCGTTTTCACGTTTCAGAAAAAAAAACACGTCGCAGAAGCTAAAAAAAGAAGAAATATGACTATATTGCACTCAACGATTCAGATTCCGATGAATTGAAATTTGCTGCGTTGGGGTGCGGGGGTGCCCACACCGATCAGCTGGCCACTAAGCTTTCTTTGTAGGAGTTGTTTTCTCTTGAGGAGTATGTCTAACCGTCTGTCGGCGGGTGTTCTAAGAGTGGCCTATTTTGGGATTGTTGAGTCCTTGTTGCGATATGGAATAGTGGCGTGGGGCAATTGCGCCTCTAGACATAAATTTTCGCACTGCAGAGAAGAGCTCTGAGAATTGTCGCGGGCGTGGGTTATCGTGATGATTGCAGGCAGAAGTTCGTTGAGTTGAAGGTTTTGACATTTCCGTGTTTATATATTCTGGAAGTTCTCATGTTCGCATACAAGGGTAAAAATTCCTTTCAGGTTAACGGTTCTTATCATTCCTATTTCACAAGAAACCGATCATTGTTTAGAAATGACTTTTGCCGTCTAGCTATGCCACAGTCTAGCTCGCTGTATGTTGGTAAAGGGCTTTTGAATAAAATACCTCTGCATATACAGGAGCCCTCAAAATAAATTAAAAAAATATGTAAAGGATATCCTATGCAGAAATGCTTTCTATAGTGTGAAAGAGTTCCTGGAGTTGGACTTTTGTGTACTGTGATCTGCTCGTTGGCTCCACTGTGTTAATTATATGTTTTATTTCTATTTTATGATATATTTTATCTATATGACGTGTGTGAGCAATTTGACTTAGATATTGGATACTCTTTGTCATGACACTGTATAGCATGAATATAATAATATATATCGAATATGTGTCACTGGAGCTTTCATTCCTATCAATCCTTTGCCGAAAGTAGAAATAGGCTATATTGAACCAGAATACATCGGTTTTTTCCATATTCCAGGAGTTTGCGTCTTATTTTAGAACAAGTGAATGATAAATGTGAAGCATATGTTTGACCTATTCCATTTCATTTGTGCAAACCTACTTTGGTAGTAATGTATGAATTTTTTCAAACTAACAAATTACTATACAGCCAGAATATTTTACTCCTTGTTCATAAGATCAAATAAATGAAATGTATATCTATAAGGGCCGGTATTATAAAAGGCGAATCGAGGATTCAACCGTGCGCCAACTGCCAGATATTGAGGAATTTGGTTGTTGCCGCAACGGTTAAATCCTCGGTTGGCCTTTATAATACCGGCCCTAAAGCTTTCAGGCTTATTAATTTATATTGCATTGAAATTATTAGTTCCTCTGTAAACAAATTCGTTAATTTAGTTATTATGTTTTTTTTCTTTGAGATGAATGAATAAAACTGTTATTTATTTGAAATAAAGAAATATTAGAAATAAAAATGTTATGCAGCCTCACAATCATATCACATATTCGGATTCCAGTAGAGGGATATGATGTTCCATTATTCTTGATTCTTGTAATTACCCATCAATTCATCTTATATCTTTGGGTTGATTTTTTTTAATGAATTCTTGATTAGAATCAACAATTGATGTCGTTAAGTCTTGAACTTTCAGTTCAAGAGGATAATTAACATCAAATCTTCACAAGCATGCATATGAAAATTATGTGAAAGCAATGCAATTTTCTTCCATGGCGAAAAATTATATATTTCAACAGTGATCTCTTGTACTGTTCATGCGAATAACTAGAATAGAAATCCTTTCTATCAATTCATATAAACGTTAATTATTTTCGTCCATCACATATTTTCCAATTCATTCATATTCTGAGAAATACGCTAAGAATGTAGAAAGGGCAACATAGTGTTGACTTGGAACATGAAAATATTTTGACAAACGTCATAACTTCGATACAGAGTGGAATGTGTCAAATTTCCAAGGCCAGAGTTGTGATTTTATAATTGTGAATGGAGTATATATAATTGCTTTTTTAGGTTTCAAATGGATGAGTCAGCTCATTCCCGAGATTTATTCTGGTATAGTTTAGTTTATACGATTATTCCTCTTTCCGACCGTGTAAAAATTCCTTTCCTGTAGCGCAGCTTCGCTGCGATTTTAAGATTCTTCTGGACCCACTTTTTCGACAGATTCCCCGGGCCGGACCACAGAGTTACCGTTTTAGTATAATATAGAATTATGTAATAGTTTTGAGCAGCAATAATTTGCACCTATTTCTAGACCCTACATTGCCCAACACATCCGTGGGACTGGTACGCTGTCGTATGCCTTCTCAGGATCGATAAGTGAGTGCTATGTGTGTTTTTCTATTACGTTGTATCCACTCCGCAGACGCGAATTTTATTGTTAAAATATTGTGTACTGTCCACCGTCCCGCTCGAAATCCAGCTTGTTCTTCGGTTTGTTCATTCTTGATTTATTCCTCGATTAGATTTTTTTAAATTCCGGACTGAATTCCTCCAATGTGAAGGATTATTTCGATTCCTCTGTAATTTTCAGGATACGATTTTACTCAGTTTTTGTTAATTGGTGAAATCTAAGATGTTTGTCACTCTTCTGGAAGTTGTTTACCGATTAGAAGCGTTCGAAAATTTTTTGAGCATTTCAATCAGTTAAGCAGTGCCATACTCAATCAATTCTGGTTTCCGGGTTTATTTCTCCGGGGCCTGGTGAAGTTTTGTAGTCTTCACTGCCTGCGGAACGATCTCAGTTGTCTTGTGTTACCTCCATTAGGTTTTCACAAGAGTTGAATTTGTTCCTGACAGTGTCTCTGGAATGCTATTCAAATTTGCTGGGTTTCCAATATCGAAAAAAAATAGGAAAATGTTTGTAAGAATAAACTGATAATTGGATATCAACACAAGCATTGCATTGTAGCTGAGAAGTGAAATTAACGTTATGAACATGATTTCAGTAGGTTCTCAAAATAGGATAACGTCCCTAAGTCCAACTCAATAATGAGGAAAATGGACTGCATAAACAATAATTCTTAAATATCCTCACTGGAAGAAATCAAGGCTTGTTAGATCTAGTAATAGAGAAGGCCATTGAACGCGATTATCAGGTCCAATTCCTTTCCACCTATTGGGATGTCTTCGATTCAAAAATTGTTGCACAGCTTCTTTGAGCAGGTGCGCTATCATGCTGAAACCACATACGTATTCTCGTTTCTGAATCAATATACTCTAGAAGACCTGGTAGAATATCAGTGGAAAAATTGAGATTGTTTCTTCAAAAAAGGCCCAATGAGGAATCCATTAACTATGACACACCATGTGATGACACTCCAACGATTTTGATGTTCGACTGCTCGTGTCCAATGAGGATTTCGCACAGACCAATAATATCAGTTATGTCGATTCATTTCAACCAAGTCATAACATAACAAAACCATGATGTACCTGAAGAATTTTGAATCGTTTTGCAATCTTTTCGGTGGTCATTGGCAGAATTGTAATCTTCTACTGCTTCACTTCGCGTGTAATCCGGCATTTTTTCCGATCAAAAAATAAGACTTAATCTTAAATGCACAATTATGTACAAATGTATCTGTTTGTATCTTGTTGATAACAAGAATTTCGAAATTCGGTATGCGATGAAGTTTTATCATCGCGGATGTGTGCGCATGGAAAAAATTCAGAAAACAAACCAGTTTTTTCTTAATGTGTTTATACGCAAAACAAATCCAAATGATTCTATGAGGGATAACTTTGAAGAACTTTACCATGACTATCCTAAGCATAAAACAATTCATATCTCCAGAGAAATTATTTTTATGGAAAAACAAAAGAGACAAAATGTTTTAGTTTCTCACGAAGATGAATAGTCTGCAACGAGAAATGCATACCTACTCCCTTTGACAAAAATCTACTTGACCTTGGAATCATCCTGCATGGTCAGATCAAACGCCTGCATTCGATGTCCATCTTAAAGCTGAGAAACTTTCATTTGAAAAATTTTTTGATCCAGGCTCTTCGCAGGGAGTTATTTCAGTGGATCTTTCAAAAGAGCTTACCCTGTTTATGACTATCTAGAGTTCACACAATGTGACATGCAAATTGGGATTTCAGATCTACAGGGTGATATTTTTTCTGGAACCCCGTTTTCCCCAGATCTATTCTTTTGGTTAGGTAGCTACTGTCAGTTCGAAAAGTTTCAAAAACCACTTAGTTGTTATAATAAACTTTATGATGTCTCGTGGTTTTGTTGTATTTTCTACCGATTTCGAGAAAAAATTTGAACAATTCTCTCGAAATCCACAAAAATATCAGAAGGAGTCTCAAATTTATTTTTCATGAATTTAAGATTCAGATTTAGATTTTTATTGGTGTTTTCATACAAAAGTATTTCCACACGTCAATTATACATATACAGGGTGAGTCTTTGACTTATATATACATTTCAACTGAAGATTCTTGAGATCAAAAGAAACCTTTTTTTCATTTTCCAATTTCCCAAATTCGGCTCTGTTAAAAAGATAAAGCCATTTGAAAAAAAGTGGGCTAATTCCGTCCCTGTAACATTACTCTCGAATTGATTCAACGTTCATATTTCTCGATTGAAATTGACTTGATACATCTAGGGAATACTCAAGTACTAACCCTTATTCGAATGAGAATGTTGAAAACACGATATTTCTGAATAAAAGCACAAAGTTTTGTCCGATTATTTCTGCAATTGAAGAGCCATATTCATCCCACCAAAATAAGGTCCTCCTTCGATTTTCATTAAGATTAGTTTGTGAGCACTTATAACTTGTTCATATTTTCCTCTATCTCCCAAAACTATCTCAAAAAGAACTGTATTTTCACTTAACTAACTTAACCCAATTTATTTATTCAACAACAACTCGGTATGGAATACAACGGGACAAGCCCAGAAAACAGTATTCACCTAGTTTTAAAACAAATATATCTTTACATTTCAACAGAAGAGATCAAACATAAGTGAAACAAATATATGAAATAAAATATACACTCTGATACATATACCAATATTCAACTCATGAGAAAATACTCCTAAGGCTGCGTTTCAACTGGGCCAGCGACATAGTGAAGAGATCTAAATCGGAACAGTGATTATCGCATGTACTAATCATTCTATAAATAGGAGCATTTTGTCCACTGGCTGTTCTCCGGAAGGGGGCATAAAAGGTGTTATAATTACGAAGTCTCATATCAGGAACCTTAAATGGAATAGACTCCAAGATACTAGGTGCATCTAAAAATCCGTTGAGTAATTTGAACAGCAGTACAACATCAGTCATCCGTCATCCTCTGAAATTTATTCTGTATCCTTTCAAGTCTGGTTATATAACAGTTATAATGTGGACTCCAGATTATCGACGCAAAATTTAAACGGCTATAAACAAATGAAAAATACAATGCCAAGTAGGTTTTATTATTTTGGAAGGACCTGCAATGGCGGAGGACCCACCCAAGCAGCTTATTGACATCTCTAATTAATCGATCAATATGCTGATCAAACATGAGCTTGCTATCAAAAAAAACTCCAAGGTCGGAAACACCATCCACCTCAACAATAGGGCGTCCATCCACACCATATTGACAATGAATCAGGTTAACATTTCTACTGAAAGTTATTTTCTGGCACTTATCAAAATTGAGGAACAGGCTGTTTTCTATACAGTAATTTTTCAATCTATCGAGATCTTCCCGAATCAGACGGCAATCCTCCAAGCTACTGACCGCTCTGAAAAACTTAAGATCGTCAGCATAAAGCAGAAAGAGACAATTTTTGAAACATATTCCAATGTCGTTCAAATAGATGATAAATAGAAGCGGACCCAGATGCGAACCCTGGGGAACGCCTGATGTGTTTGAGAATATAAAGGATCGACTACCATTAATTGAAACAAATTGGGACCTTCTATGTATATAAGAGAATATCCACCTTAATAGATCGCCACTTATCCCCACCTCAGCGAGTTTCCGAATCAATATCTCATGATCTATCTTGTCAAACGCTTTCTTGAAGTCCGTGTAAATTACATCTACTTGAGTTTGTTGGTCCATACATGCTTGAAGATATTCGGTCAAGCTAATGAGATTTGTTTCAAGAGTTCTTCCTTTGTAAAATCCGTGCTGTTGTTCGATTATGGTGCCTCTAACATGATTGAATATACATTTGTAAACCAACGATTCAAAAATCTTTGGAATGGCGGACATCATACTTATTGGCCTGTAATTTTCAACGTTGTTGATCGGGCCACCTTTGTGTATTGGGATTATGGAAGAAATTTTCCACCTTTTAGGAAACGTTGAGCTGGACAGTGAAAAGTTGAAAATGTGATGGAGAGGCGAGGCCAAAGCATGTGCACAACTCCTCAAGAAAACAGGGGGAATGCCATCCGGTCCAGCACCCTTCGAACAATCAATCGAACGCAAGGCGGCCAACAACTCTTCCAATTCAATGGTTATACCCTGCAAGTAGTTACTACCATATAAGTTCTGGATATTATTGACATCCGGATAGTGTTGACCTCCAGGCTCATAAACCGTTTGAAAAAACGTTGCAAAAAGCCTCGATATGTCCTCCGAGGTACTGCCCTTCTCCTGGCCAAGTGTCATCTCCGCAGGAAAGCGTGATTGCTTTTTCTTATGCGAAACATATTTGAAAAAGTGCCTCGAATTGGTAGCTAGATCAATTTCAATTCTTTCCAAATACTTCGAACGATCAGAGGATATGAGTCTTTTACAGAGAGAGCGTAAGTTCTTAAAAATGCAATAATCGCCCAAATTATGATATTTTTTCCATTTTTTGTGGATTTTGTTTTTCTTTCTAATTAATAGTACCGTTTTTTTCGAGAAGAATACTGGAAATTCATGATTAACTTTGACCTTAGGAATATTTTCCACTATAATATCATCTACAATTTCATAAAACCTATCCATCTTCACGTCAACACTATCACCCCTGAGGACAACATCCCAGTCTAATGCCGCCAACCTATTATTCAATTTCTCATAATCGGCTTTTCTGAAATTGAACTTGAAAAAACTGAAGGTATTTCCCAAACATTGAGTAACACCGACATCAAACAAAAACTCTAAGGCTGGATGATGTTCGTCCTCTATAACAAACGGGGATTCATTTCTCATTAAGTGTTTGATACTAATATTCGTGCACAGTACAAGATCTAGTATTTTTCTATTTTTGTTAGGAATATTATTAAACTGAACAAGTTCCATGAAACAAAGTGTGTCAATTACCCTAGAAGCATTATCATCAACATTACTGGGTGACAGAACATTGTCGCCATCTTCACTTACCCAACTTACAGTGGGGCAGTTGAAATCTCCGCACATTAATATGATCCCATCGCCAATAACAAATTTATTTGATTCGAGTTTGGAGATAAATGATGCAGACGCAGACACGTCCCCTGGTGGAAGATAAACGCAGCATAAATACACTTTTACACCATTGATCGAGACCACAAGCCACACATCCTCGGCCTCACTATTGAAGTTAATCAGGGGTTCAGGTTTAAGCCACTTTGCAACAGCCACAAGTACCCCGCCGCCGTCCTTCTTCAGGGAAGAGCTGGATCCACGATCCCTCCGAAATATCGAATAAAAGTCACTGTCAACCAACTCGCAATTATCCACAGTATCATTCAGCCAGGATTCTGTTATGAATACAATATCGTGATGATTTGATTCAATATTCCCTCTGAAATCATTCAGTTTGGTTCTCAAACCGCGAACGTTCTGATAAGCAACATGTAGAGCCATCAAGTTCAATAACTCCATCAATAAAAAAATATTCAAGTACAATTACAATTTTTTTTTTTTTATTTATTTTTTTTTTTTCTATTTTTTATTTATTTTTTTATCATATTTATATCGGTCTCGCTGATAATATGCAAAATTTTAGAAGTGTCATCCCGCCGTGCAAGGATGCTGCCATTCTGAACCCATACATATTTGAAATTGTTATCCCGAGCAGCCATTCTAGCATTCTTATATAGTATTTTATTCCTCGTTGTCAGATGTTCATTTATATAACACCTTGGGGCAATATTATCAACGTTGAATCCCTGTCTGCCACCCTGCTCAGCACGCTTTAGTTTGGCAGCCGACATAAAATTCTGTTTGTCAATTTTTGACCTGAACTTGACGATTATATTCTTGGGCTTATTTGGTAATTTCGTCGGCACCCTGGTGACGAAATCCAACTTTTCCGGTTGGATCTCGTATTTCATGAAAGAACCAATGTTGGTCACTATTTCTATCAAATTTTCATTGTTTTTTTCTGGAACATCCATTATTTCGACGTTATTTTCCCTTGAATGTTGTTCCAGGCTGTTTAATCTTTGATTAAGATCGGAAATTTCCTTTTTCATCGACTCATTTTCCACTTTCAGCTGGTTAGTGAGTTTAACTGTTTCATCCAATCTCGACAACTTTCGCTCGAAATCAGTGATCTTACCTGAGCAGAATTCCACTGAGGTTCGAAGCTCATTCACGTTTCTATCCAGAGCCGCTATCATCCTCGTCAGCCTCTCGATACCCGCCGACTCGCCGCACTCCACGCCCATGTCCTCGCCATCCGACTCCATCGGCGCATTCGCATTTCCCGAAGATCCGGAAGAACGGCACCTAACGCAGAGCCAGTTACCACCGGGAAGACTGCTTATCACCGATAGTTGGTTTTTTGCTATATCGGAACATCGATTGTTGGCATGGAAAAACTGCCTGCATGGACCGCCACATTGCACGCCTGGGGATTTACCAGTTACGGAATTCGTGCATTTTACACAAGTTTTCATTTTGAAAACTGAAAAATTCGATGTATCTACAGCAGTTTATCAGAAGACCTATCGAAGCTGCAGCGACTGATGAAAAATTTGATATTGAATACTATGTATTTGCACGATATATTCACCTATTAGGAGAGCGCAACGACACAAGGTAGTCTTAAGGACCACGTAAATTCCGTTCATGATGATCAATTAACTTAACCTAACCTGACCCATCTAACCATTTTCTGTGACAGAGCTATCATAGAACTTCTGAGAAGACGATGCCAGATTGCGTTGATTCCTCTATCATTAAAGGATGAACTGACGCGAAGGCACTAGTTTTGTTTACTTTTGGCTGATGGCGTCTAGTCTCTAAAAATGCCATTGACTTAGAATTTAAGTCAATGGGAAATGCCGAACGAATAGTTCTGATTCTCGCCGATAGAGCGCTACGATCTTTATTTCAGTCACCTATAACGCAAGACAAACCGTTGTTCCATAGACCAAACAGTTGTTATGTGGAATGAAGCAGGCGTATGGCGGCTTGATGGAAAATTGTCGATTTGTTATTTACTTATTCAAAGTGAATAATGCGAACCGTTGATGTGAAAAGATTTTCAGTGAGAGTGAATTAATGTGATAATAACCGTGTAGTGTCGAGTTTATGAAATTCCAAGAGGATATTGTTCAGATGGAAACATCGCCACATATCATGTAGTGTTAAGTATTCATTTTGCATTAATTTCAATTCAATACGTGATTTGTATGGGAAATTCATCATTAATATCCGAATTTTGTATTCCATTGACATTTTAGTCTCGACAAAGGGAATAAACATTCTGACAACATTGTTAATTTGTATAGATAATCAAAGTGTTTATGAATTTCAGCCATTCTGTGATATTATGAATTTGGGGAAACATTCAGATTATTCTTATGATTTTTGATTTTTTCGTCAAATTTTATAGGATAAAATTGGGAATAACTTGAAAACTACGCGTTTCATTAAATAAACATAGAAATACTTTTATTTTCTAAAATGAATGGTTCTTTCGAAAATATGAACCGTTTATCTTTTTCAAGTGGTTTTATGGTAATTTTTTCGTCGGTTTATGAGTGGACTATACTGTAACCTTCATGCCAGAAAAAATTTCGAATGAGTTTCGATTGGGGAATATGCACCATGAATAGAGTAACCAATCAATCAAAATTCAGTTCATGTGAGATAACGGTCCCGAAGATTTCCTTAAAGAAACTTTAGACTCCTTTCGAAAATATGAACCGTTCATATTTTTCAAGTTGTTTCATCATATACTTGCTTGGAGTTATGAGCCGGCTACGCTGTAACTTTCATATCTAAAAAAATATTCAGTGAGTGTTAATTAGAGAAAAATAATATGCACAATTGAAAGAGTTAACACTCCACCAAAATTCAGTTAATTCATTTGAGATAACGGTTCCGAAGATATGAACAGGAAAGTGTTTTTTTCGTGGATTTTCGACAACCTGTATCTTCCAAACGAAACCGAATTTTGAAAAATGGTATAAAAAAAAAGTGTTTCATTTGATGAGAGTAATCCACAGTTAAAATATATGTACAAGTCAAATACTCACCCTGTATACAGTGTGTATCGGTATGACTTAGCGATAATTTAAGGGTTTCAAATATACCTAATATTATCGGAAAAAACAAACCACATTGGGGATTTTAACCCCCATTTTCGGAATAGCCGCAATTTCGAATCAATTTTTTCATTTGAGTTGACTCTTTCAAATGAAATCGATTTCTCTGGAAATAAAGGTCCTATAGATGTGAAGAACCACCTTTTATTGAAGTAGAACAATATGAAAACTCAAAAAAAAAACAGTCAAAAAATTTACTGAATTTTTCAGTATATCCTCAATAGTACAAAAACTAGCACATTGGAGTATAATTTTTTTCAATGAACTAACACGTAAGGATATCAGCTACAAAACGACACCCACATCATTTCTGTTGTTACATAATTTGGGAGTTATCACTCTTGGAACATGAGCCTTATGAAAATTGATGAGATAAAATAAAAACTCAGTACTGTACTTTCGATCATTTTTAATGATAAAACTAACAAATTTATCATAAAAATTGCTCGAAATGGCCGCCTCTGCTTTGTAGACAGGCAGTGGCTCTTATGACGACGTTTCTTGTGGCTCTGGAAATCAATGCAGTGGTGGAACAGTTGCTTTGCCACCACGCTCTCCGGACTTAACACCGCTGTACTATTTTTTATGGGGATGAATGAAAGAAAGGGTATGTATATTCCACAGTTTCAAACACCAGAGATGAACTGGTGCGGGAAATAATGACTGTTGCAAACGAAATAAGAGCAGCCACTGCATTGATTTCCAGGGCCACAAGAAAAGTCGTCAAAAGGGCCACTGCCTACAAATCAGAGGCGGCCATTTTGAGCAATTTTTCTGATAAATTTGTCAGTTTGATCATTTGAAATGATCGGAAGTACAGTACCTACTGAGTTTTCATTTTATTTCATCAATTTTCATAATGGTCATGTTCAAAGAGCAATAACTCTCAAATTATGTAACATACAGAATTGATGTGGGTGTCGTTTTGTAGCTGATATCCTTGCGTGTTAGTTTATAGAAAAAAAAATATATTTCAATGTGCTAGTTTTTGTACTATTGGGGATTTACTAAAAAAATCAGTAAATTATTTGACTAAATTTTTTTTTAAAATTTTTTCAGGACATTTTCGTGTTGAATGTTTTCAAATTGTTCTACTTCAATAAAAGGTGGTAGTATTATCTCGACGTTTTTTTCACATCTCTAGGACCTTTATGTCCAGAGAAATCGATATTATTTGAAAGCCCTGCCAAAAATACCGCATGAAATCTCATAAGAACATATAGAAAATTCATGAGATTTCATGAGCTGTATCCTATAAGTACGTTATCCATGACATGTAAACTTCTTATAAGCAAACCCGAATACAAGGTGTACGAGTTTCTATCAGGTAGTATTCGTTTGAGGAGGCTATGAGATTCTATACGGTATTCCAGTTTCAATCATAATAATGTTTTATGCTCATTCACAAGCCTGAAAACCTATGAGGAATATGTGGAATGTATCAGGAATTCCTTATGTAATTTTATGCGGATCTTATGAGTTTTAATGTGGCTCAAATTAACTGAGAGTTCGCGATTTTATTGGGAATATTGTGTGGAGAGTGGTTCCAGGATTCGATGGTTTCTATCAGGAATTCCTTATCCAATTTCATGCGAATCTTATGAGTTTTAATGTGGCTCGAATTAACTCAGAATTCACAATGAGGAATGTCGAGTTCATAAGAGTCTGTATCAAGCAGCAAGGGCGGATTAACGGGGGGCCTGCAATTAATTGCATTAATTGCAATTTGAAAATACTCCTTTTTTTCGATTTTTCGCCATTTCCTCTTGAATGGTTCTCCTAAGGTATAAAATGCTCTTTATAAACTCATCATTATTTGAGCTTTCCATCCAATTTTTGAATTCATATATAGGGTATCACATTGAAAAAATTGTAACTATGGTCTATATCTTTGTTATTGAACACTCTGTATATGTGAAAACAATTTCAAATTGTGCATCTGATTGCCCTTCACATTTCACGAAAAAAAAATTTCAAAATGTCTTCATTTACTGCCTCAAAATGAGGACCCCGTCTGGTGTGGGCCACCTGTATAGTTTTCAAATGTGCTTATCACACATTATACCTACTGGTTTCTTGTGTGTAATCTACACATGCTTTATATCCGTTTCTATGAGAATCTATAGTTTTTCAATGTGGTTTCACACGTAATACCTACCTGTACCCCGGGGTACTGGGGGTACATGAGTACCTGGACCATGAGTATCGAAGACTTGAGAAAATACATTGTGTACCTGATTTAATGGTTTTCAATCGTTATTTACCCCTCCCCTCATGATCTTTATAATGCCTCCCATGAACAAGAGTAAATCCTCCCTTGTCAACTCTCAGAGTGTAAGTTTAAGGCGGCTATCGATTTTCCAATTTCAATGACATTAATATTCAGTTCCTATGTGTAGAAATTCACAGGTTCAATTTTATTCATATGTGTACAGAGTGGACAGTGATTTCAGGATTCGACAGCCGGCGCGCGCATCGGAAAGTTCAGGTTACTGCCGTGGAGCGTGGACTCCGTAAAAGTTAAAACGCGTGTGTGATGCAAATTGACGTAAACAGAAGTTAATTTCCTATTTGATGGGAAATTGCAATAATAATCAATTTCACTTTTCTAGAATAAAGATGTGCTTCAGTGCCTTTTTGAAAGACTATTATGTGTTTTCGGTCTGAAGAGAACATTGTATTTTGTGCAAAGTGAGGTTATATTGTAGAAAAAAGCTGGAATCTGATATGAATTATATCTTTCTAGAAGAGAAATGCGATGGATCAGTACCTTCATGGAAAACTATTATGTGTTTTCGGTCTAAAGAGAACTTTGTATTATGCGTAAAGTGGGGTTATATTGTAGAAACAAGCTGAAATAATATGATGGGAATTATATGAATAGGAATGGTTTTCCGTAATTATGTGTTCTTCTCAAGTTACTTCTGTAAAATTATTCCATATATTGTCCTCAATCCAATTATGAAATGTCGATGTCACTGGTCAGTCAAATACGTAATAATTCAGTATGTATGTATTTTATTATTTATAAGCATCTCATGAACGGATCAGAAATGAAAATTTCAAGCCGCTATGAATTCTTTCCAACTGAATAAATCCACCAACCAATAGTTCGAACATTCTGGGTAGGTACATGATTATGCCGGATCACGAGGTTCAAAGCATTTCTCAGCTGCTGGTGAGGAATCTTCTGACTATTCTTGTAGTCCAGAGAATGACTTCCCTCTGTGCCACATCGATTAGGTTCTCACCAAGTCCGAGCTGCGTAGTGTGTTGGGTCAGGTGCATTTCAACAAGTCCATTGGTTGTGATGACGAGCGGAAGGATCGAAGTACAGGTAAGTTGGTGAATTTCCTTTAGTTCAAAAGCCAGGTCATGATATTTGACTATTTTCTCAGTGTAAGCTTTCTCAGCGTTGTCATCCGCTGGAACCGTGATGTCAATGATTTTCTTTTTTTTCAAAGATGACAATGTCTGGGCGGTTGTGTAAGACTGATCTATCAGTAATTAGTGGATGATCCCAGTAGAGCTTCAGGCTTTCATTCTCTAGCAGAGTTTGTGGTGAGTATTCATGAATTTTTTTATGATGTTTTAATAATCCATGTTTTATGGCAATTGCCTGGTGGTAAACTTTTGCCATGGCATTGTGACGATCCGTGTATTCTCTGGGAGCGAGAGTTGCACAGGAGGAAGTGACATGCTGGATCGTTTCTACGGATTGTGAGCATTTGCGACATCTATCTGTTGGCAAGTTCTTTTTCACTATATTTTTCAGGTAGGCTCTCGTAGGTATTACCTGGTCTTGGATGGCTGCAAGTCTGCCTTCCGTCTCTGGAAACAGATAACCGGCTTTCAGGTAAGAAATAGACTTTTCTTTGTTGATCTTATTCCATTTCAGGGCAGTGGGATATCTTCCATGAAGGGCTTTACCGTGCCATTCCCGAGTGATTTCCTCGATGTTTGAGGTTTCTACTGGGTCTGTTCTCGATGCCAGGTTCAGGGCTGTGATGTTGTGGTCTTCTTCGGCTATAGCTTGATAGAAAGGTGAATTTTTTGATTGAAAATACTCTCTCATCTGCTTGACTACAGTATGATGCGTGTATTCAATTTTCTGTAGGCCTCTTCCTCCTTCATTTCTTGGCATGTATAATCTTGTGACTGATGCATGAGGGTGGTGCATTCCATACCTGGTCAGGAGTACCCTAACTTGTGTGTCTAGAGCTCTTAGTTCCGTAGTTGACCTTTTGATGACGCCGAAGGAATAAGCAAGACAGGGCATCGCCCAAGCTTTAATTGCCGTGAACGTTGATTTTGCATTGAGTTTGCTTTGCAATACTTTTTTTAGCCTCTCAATGAACTTGGTTTTAAAGGCATCTCTTGCTTCAGTTGTTTTAATTTCAAGCCCTTGTTGGATTCCCAGATATTTGTAAGTTTCCTCTGGTCCCATTCTCTTCATTTGTAAGCCCTGCTGTATAAGCATGGCTTCTCCCTCCACTAGCTTTCCTCTCTTTACATGCAGCACCGCACACTTATCCAAGCCCATCTCCATCTTTACAGTTTCTGTGAAGGATGTCACGATTCTGAGCTGTCTTCGAAGTTGATCTTCATTTGCTGCGTACAATTTGAGGTCATCGATGTAGAGCTGATGATTGATATTTGTGTTGTTTATTTTTTTGAGGATGTAGCCGTACTTGGTGTTATTAAGTAATTTGCTCAAGAAGTTTATTGCGAGGCAGAACCAGAGTGTGCTTAATTTGTCTCCTTGGAAAAGCCCTCTTCTGATGTTGATTTCAGCCGTTGTATATTCACCTGTATTCGTATTCAGGTGTAGTTTTGTTCTCCATGTCAGCATAAGATATTTGAGGAGATTGATTATCGCCTCCGATACTCCATACAATCTTAAAGTTTTTAGCAGCCATGAATGTGGTATAGAATCGAAGGCTTTTCTATAATCAATCCATGCCATCGATATATTACGTTGTTTCTTTTTCGCTTGTTTGGTAATGAGCGAATCAACAATAAGCAACTCCTTGCTACCCTTTGCATCTTTTAGGCATCCATTCTGTTCACGTGCTAGAATTTTGTTTTTTCCAACATGTTTCCAGATTTTTTGGGTTATCACTCCTGTCAGGATTTTATATATGACAGGTAAGCATACATATATATATAAAACCATATAAAAACGTATTATTACCTATAATCCTAGGAACTTCAGTTAGTTAGAAACATATGGAAGATATTTTTAAAAAACTTTTAAACTGTTATATTCTCATTAGCGAATGATTAACTTTGAATTATAATGATTTCTGGCGAATATCGGTGATGGTACGATATGAATTTACATTTTCACTCTAACTTCAATGTCATACATCCTCTTCTATTATCCTCTTGAATAAACACATGCAAAACATATTGTACTAATTTTCCGAATTGCCATCAGAAACACAGAACTATAGATCCTTATAACTTGTGACTGATATAAAATCTTATACATTATCATTTATTTTCAAACCTCATAAATTCGTAAAAAATACAGCAGAAATTAATTTTGTGTAGAAATAGATTTGAAACAGGTAATTATCACGTGTGAAAACCACATTGAAAAACTATAGGTTCTCATAGAAACCGATATGAAGCATGTGTAAAAACACATTAGAAACCGGTAGGTATGTGTGATAAGCAGATTTGAAAACTATAGATTCTTATAAGAAGTCATAAAAACGTATATGAGTAATGTGTGAAAACCGATTAGGAACAGGTAGGTCTTATGTGTGAAAACCACATTGAAAAACTATTGATGCTCATAAAAACTCGTAGGAACGGATAAGAATTATGTGTAAAAACACATTAGAAACAGGTAGGTCTCTTGTGTGAAAGCCACATTTGAAAACTATAGATTCTTATAGAAACTTGTAGAAACGGATAAGAGTTATCTGTGGAAACACATTAGAAACAGGTAGGTATTATGTGTGAAAAACCACATTTGAAAACTATAGATTCTTATCAAAACTCGTAGGAACGGATATGAGTTATGTGTAAAAACACATTAGAAACAGGTAGGTCTTATGTGTGAAAAACACATTTGAAAACTAAAGAGTCTTATAAAAACTCGTAGGAACAAGGACAATTCAATGTAGGAATAGCTTATAGAAACAAATAAGATTTACATTAGGAAATGCCATTAGAAACTAAAGCAATGTGTATCTGTAGTCTCCATTGAATACTGATGAATATCGTATATGGTTTTATACGGATTTGCGGTTTCACTATCCAATTAGGATCTCATAAGTTATCGTCCATACATTTTCTATCAGTTTCTATAAGACATTTTTGGCAGAGAGAGTCAAATAAATAAAATTATTTAAAATGGCCGCTATTCCAAAATTGGGGGGTTAACTCCCCAATGTGGGTGTTTTTGTCGATAAAATCAGGTATGTTTGATGCCCTTAAATTATCATACCGAACCACTCTATGTACTTACATATAAGTATCTGTAATTCATCAATCATGCTGTACACTTACGATAAAACTATACAAAATATAAATATAGGAAATTCACACATTGAAATAAGATTCTGTCGCTTAAGGGGAATATGCACTATACAAAGTGTAACAGCCAAATGGAATAAATTCGATAACGAATAAATGAGGGAGTGTTGGGGAAAACGCTCGGACACGTCGATCTGTGATTTTAAATGGGCATATTTTTCAACAAAATAATATTATATAGGGTGTTCCATGTGACCGGGGCCAATACCAACTATATATTATTTATTTTTTGGATTCTTCAGAGAATTCTAGACACAATTCATGCACAATGTCCTATACCTATCTTTAACTATTTCGGAAGTGTTTTCAGATTTATTGCAAAAATCAACGTTTTAAATAGAAATTATTTTATTTCACAAATGCGGTACATTACACTCAAAACCTAATAAGTAATACTGATTATTTCTTAATTATTAAAAAAAAAACAAAAAAAACATTAATGTCAATGTAGGAAATGTTCAAAATGCTCGCCGCGAACGTCTTTGCAACATGCTAATCTGGTGTAGAATTGTCTTCTAACGTTACTCAACATTTCAGGCGTTTTTGCTCACTTTCTTCATATCAAGAGGTAAATGGGAAATAAGTAGGTACCATTGAGTGTAATGTTTCGAATTTGTGAAATGAAATATTTTTTTCGGCAATTGTCCCGGATGTACCCACTTCCCGGACGCTTTTCTTTTGAGAAAGTTGCATTTCCCGACCTAGTCCGGAAAGTACGTACCTACTTTCCGGACTAGGCCGGAAAGTACGTACTTTCCGGACTAGGCCGGAAAAAATCACGTTGTTGTTGTCATTGTCATGATCATCACAATAGGAACGAAATAACGGATGACAGTTCTGTTCTGATTGATTCAAATAAAGGGTCGTTTATACTGGCCCGTAACTTATGCCCTTAAAATTTGTTCTCTTTAAGGGAATAAGTTAAAGTTCGAGTATAAACCATAGCATGAAATTTCTATGTTTCAACTCTAATGCCGGCCATACACGTTACGGTCTACCGGAGAGGTATTCCTGCGCAGGTATACCTGTGCAGGTATACCGGACGTCGGTCGTGTCTCTGCAGCTTCTTTTTTTTCTCGATCATGGTACGCTTTGTTTTTGACTTGCGATAGGCATGAATGCGTTTTGTATATTTCAATAAAATCTTCAAGGAAATTTTTAGTAGAATCTGTTGGTGCCATTTTTGCGTATTGATTTTTGATACAGGTGACAATACGATATCATTCAGTACTCGACGTGGAGACAACTGACGGCGACAACGTTTATGACAGCAAATGACGTGACCTGCGCAGGCGACCGGTGTACAGGGTGGGCAAAATTGTTGCTATATGAACTCAAACTTTTTAACCCGAGGAGATAGAGAAATGAATGGCACCTAATAGTCCTCTTTTTTTAAGAAACTGATAATACCATCAACTGTATTCCTCTATCTTCTTTCGTTTCCGAGTTATAGGCCAAAATTGAAATTTTGGCGATTTCAACTTTGGTCATTATCTCCGTTTCTGTTTATGCTAGGATGTTGGAATAAAAACATTATACAGGCACTTTTCTGATAGCAATCCAGTGGCGTAAGTTGTGTTTTTTCTTATGGAAACAGTAGTTTGAACTGACTTAGAAAGAATCGCCTTTTTTTTCCCGTTTCAGAAGTGTATCATATGTTTTAGTTCATGTAGCACCAATTTTGCCCACCCTGTACATGCACACATGCACAGGCACATCGTACGGTGTCACTCAAAAATATTGATTTTCGATCTTGCACCGGTCGCCTGTACAGGTTGAGAAAACTGCACAGGTCTAATCCCACACACGCTCCGGTTGACCTGCACAGGCATGCCTGCGCAGGTATACCTCTCCGGTAGACCGTAACCGGTCACCTGTGCAGGTTGAAAAAACTGCACAGGTGTAATCCCACACACGCTCCGGTTGACCTGCACAGGCATGCCTGCGCAGGTATACCTCTCCGGTAGACCGTAACGTGTATGGCCGGCATTAGGGTAAGGGAAAAGTTTAAGTTACGGGCCAGTACAAACGACCCGTAAGAATCAAAATGTATAATGAAGTGTAGTCGTGTAGTCTCACTGATTTGTTATTTTACACGTTTGCCGAAAAAATATTGTACGCAACACGTCCAAAAATAGTTTTTTCATTACACCGCACATCGAAAATGACTCTTTTCCGTGCGGCCGCACCGCAAAAAGTTTTACGGTGCGCTGAGGCATAGATGCATCCTATGATTCCTATGCTGAGACACAGAGCAACGATTGCGTGACAGTAGATGTCAGTGTTTTGAATGATTATTGTTTCACAAAATCGAAATGCTTTCTGCTGAACATTTTTTCCGTGTTACTCTTTTCAGAGTGGTGTAATGAAAAATGTCGTTCATTACACGTCCAGAAAGGCATTTTCCGTGCTTGCACAAGTTCCCGTGTTCGGCTCACACGGGAACACATCGCGCGCGCACGGAAAAAGCTTACTTTCTAGACTAGTAATGAAATATACTATTTTCGACTCAAAGACTTCTTTTGTCTATTCGTCCAAAAAAACCCTATTTTCCGGACTTGTTACGTAAATTACTATTCATTCAAAATGTTAATTTTTGTAAAAAATCTGAAAACACTTATCATTTCCGAAAAAGTTGAAGATAGTTATAGGACATTGTACATGAATTATGTCTTGAATTTTCTGAAGAATCCAAAAAATAAATAATATGCAGGGAGTTGCATTTGAAATAAGAAAGTTGGTATTGGCCACGGTCGCATGGAACACCCTATATAATTTTATTTTCTTGAAAATAATGCGCATTTAAAAATACAATTCGACGTGTCCGAGCGTTTTTCCTAACACCCCCTCCTTTTTTCGTTTTCGAATTTATTCCATTTGGCTGTTATGGAGCTCACTCAGGAGGAGAATTCTCAGAAAAATTGGTGTCCCGATCTGCAATAAATCATGGCCAATAAAATGTGCCGCTTGAGTTTTGAGAAGAGGTAGATGGGTTATATTGCTAGAATTTGCCAGCGTTGCCACTTCTACGGAATTCGAAACACAGTACCTACGAAACCTACGATTTTGTTCGGTATTGAAATGAAGTACATATTATGAAATCAATTTATGATGGTATTTCCCTGAATATTGCTCCCAAGTATTAGAAACGAAGATATTCATTTATATTTTGTGTTATTCCCAAAGCAGGTAGTTAAAATTTTCTGCTGTTTCGCTGAGTGGACTATGCCAAAAAACTAAAAACCAAATCAATTATGTTCTTGTTTCATCAGTCCAGTGTAGGGGTCCATTTTAATTTAATTTATATGTTATTCTGTCCCTTCTTATTATGAGAATGAAGTTAAATTTTTGAAAACATAGTCTTTCGATTTTGTGTCTGGGTTTCTCAAAATGTTATGTAGGTTTTTTTCGGTAGAAAGCAATGAGTCAGATGATCGAATTAGATGAAGCTGTTTTATTTTTTTAATGAAATAAGAAATTGGATATCTAGTTCTTTCTTTCGATCCTTTACAAGTATGTACCTATAGTCCATCCAAGAATGATTGACATCTCGGGGGGCTTTGGAAAATCGAAATTATGTTGGTAATGCCCATTCAGTGATATTTTGAGTTGCGGAATTCAGGTTGGTGTTGGAAATAACACTGACATTTTGTTCTGTCATTAATGTTTCGAACAAATTTGGCAAAAAATTGAGCAAGTGAAATAAGTATCTTTGAAATGAGGCTCTTGAAGAGTGAACAGCTAAAAAATGGAAAGCCTGCACAGAGCACATAGAAAAAGAAATGAGAGAAGATTAGTCAAAATATAAGGAATGTTATGATCTATTGCTGACAAAACCTTTCATTATGAACATGACGAGTTCTGCCCAGATAAGGAAAAAATAACATGTTGTGGTTGTTGAAACAGAATAGGAATAGGAATATTTATATTTTTCATATTTTACACCTTCATTTGTTCACAAATATTGAAAGTTACAATGTCATGACAAAATTAATTCTTCATTAAATAGATCCATTCGTTTTGTTTCTGTCTTGATATCTATGGTACATTTTTGTGAGAGATGGTCCAACAATACTCAATAATTTGTTGAATGTGATATTGCTCATTCTCAAATAATTAAAATACTGCCCACTATCGGACAATCGCATTTCTTGCACCAAGTTGTTATACAGGGTGGGGCAGAAAAACCTATCCGATTTCAAAACGTTATAAAATTAAAACCACTCAGCTTGTCAAAAAATTTTTTTTATTAACATATCGCAAATTTTATGCCATTTTTAAATTTAAGTTTTGAAAAGCACATCACTCAAATGTCGTCCTTGGGAGCGGATACACTTATTTAGGCGCTCGCGGTAGCTTTCCATGACTTTCACCGTCATTTCCACGTTTTCAGGTCCTGTTGCTGTCCTGGGACGTCCAGGCGACTTCTTTTTCAATGCTGAACTCGTCTGTCTAAAATTTGACACCCACACTTCAATCGTAGCGTGATGTGGAACAGGATCATGACGCCCGAGTCCGAAATGAATTCGAAAAGCACGTTGTGTAGCAATTATCGAACCGCCGCATTCGATAAACCGCTCAATAACAAAAGCACGATGTTCACCAGACCAAGGCATGTTGACTACTGACAAATGGCATAAAACCAGCTTTCTAACGGTTTTTACCCCACTACTCTACCTGCTCTCTCTTCTGAGAAAAAGGGATTTGAAATCGGATAGGTTCTTCTGCCCCACCCTGTACATTCCTTGGGCCTTTCTGCTCTTAAAAATATCTTTCACCCATAATATCGGCGAACTGCGTTTTCTCTTCTTTCTTTTTAATAAAACAATCGAGAGCAACAACAAATTCTTCATTGATACCTATTTATATTCTTCTCGAAAAGAAGAGAACGCCAAACATTCAAAAAGTTATGTCAAACTGACACGATAACGGACAAAAGTTAAATATTTTTCAACTTTTTCCGATAACGGAAGGGAGTTGAATTTTTATGCATTTTTGAAGGATTTTTGTTGCCAAATATTTATTTTCTGAGAAAATGAATTTGTTCCATAATTTTGACGTGCACTGTATAATTATAGAATTATCAAATTACAAATCTTAAAGTCAAAGCTATAGTCTTTCACCCGGTGAGATGAGTTCTCGTATATGGTACATTTTTGTGAGAGATGGTCCAACAATACTCAATAATTTGTTGAATGTGATATTACTCATTCTTAAATAATTGAAATACTGCCCACTATCAGACAATCGCATTTCTTCAACCAAATTGTTGAATATTCCTTGGGCCTTTCTGCCCCTAAAAATATCTTTCACCCATAATATTGGCGAACTTCGTTTCCTTTTCTTTCTTTTTAATAAAAGAATCGAGATCAACAACAAATTCTTCATTGATACCTATATTTATATTCTTCTCCAAAAAGAAGAGAACGCTAAACATTCAAAAAGTTATGTCAAATCTGATACGATAACGGACAAAAGTTAAATATTTTTCCGATAACGGAAGAGAGTTGAAACTTTCGGACGAATGTTTGGCGCTCTTTCAATTTTGAATATTTCCGCCAATCACAACACTTTCGGACGATCGTATCATCGGATGACGGATGCATGGAAATTCACCGTTACTCGGAATACAATCAATACAACGAACATTTGTTGTTTAGCTAGACTTCGAACCTATAAAAATAGTTGAAGCAATTTAATTTTTTCATTCAAATAAAAGATTGTACATATAATGCCAGCATAACCAATTCTGCAAAATTGATAAGAATTCAACTACCTGGTGCAATAATATTCAACAAAATCGGAGATGCCGTTGAAACTTTCTGAATTCCATAATTCTACGGAAATTTTCGTAGAAGTGACTGACACAACAGAACTGCAAAAATTCCGCTGTTCTTCATGGGAACTTATAGCATCTGCAATGGCACGCGCCGAATTTTATGGCCCATCATTATCTTTGCCGCTGGTGTCCGGTTCGGTTTCCTCGTAGGTGTATAACATTACACTCTGTATGTAGAGAAAACTCTCCACAAAAACTTAGGGATTCCGAAAATGTTGGGTACAAAAGTGAATTAACGAATTTTTCGACTCTCTTTCAAACGGAGCCAAACTTGTACAAAAAATATTGTTTATTATCAAACGAAACCTCAAAGGGGACATTGCCACAGTAGAAAAAAGCCAAGGCTCACACGATAAACTGCGTCCCTGTGAGAAGATGAAAAAGATTTTATTGAGCAATGAAACATTGCCCGAGTCGAAATCAATGACTTCCTGCAATTCTGCCGAGACTTTTTGTTGGTTGAGGATCGGAAAAAGAAATGAAAAATAATCTTCCAACCCTGAATATCGCTCGGAGACAGGAATGATTTTCCGGATTCACGCAATGGCTCTATCTTTTATATTTGGGGATGTTTTTACGTAACCATGCAATCTCCTGCTTGGAGCGATGAATAGGTTCTTTGTCCTAATGGAATCGAGCTAGAAAAGGCCATTTCAAGTTTTCCGTCCTTTGTGAATCGCGATAAAATGTTCCACATATCCAAGGGACGTCAGTATGAAAAGTAGAATAATTCCCACGTTTGTTCATTTTACAACCTATTCATTTCAGCGAATTACGGAATTTCAGTGTGGACTTCATCAGAAAGTTTTGCACCTCGCATTTTTCTTTTCCATATCCACATTCATATTGTACGAAAATGAAGGCATTGTGAGAGGTTTTGTATATAGTATGCTTCATTTGGAATATCGTAGTAGCTACTCATTTCAGAGTATCCAGAGGGTGCAGAATATGTCTGTGATCTGCGAGAGTTTGATCATATTTTCCATGTAGTCAAGGAAATTTGTTGGTTGAAAATGAAAGATCTTAAACTTTTCAGCTTTGTTTTTGAACATCTTTGAGAAGACAAATTATTTTTTGTCGTGATGTCCACAATGTTATTTGAGAGATATGTCAAAGTTGACTACGCCTCATCATAGCGCAGCAGATTCTCAATACAATGTCGTGAAAAATTTCAATTCCATACCTCAGAATTTTCCAGGTTTAAGTTCCAAACCCTTCAATTGGGGCAATACTTGTTCAGCCGATACCATTGATTTGATAGTAATTATTTTCTTCTATATTTAATATATTCCTTTGTGATTTCTTCCGTATGTATACGTAGTGTAGATTTTATTGATCTAAGATTGTTTTTTGTACTTATTGGCGCGAGTAATTTAATTTTAATTTTCTATAACTGTTCAGTTTGTCGCCTCTCAATGGAGACTCTTATTATTATTATAACTTTCGAATAAAAGCGCCAACACAGTATTGAAATATTTTGGAGGGATGAGGTATGTAAGATGATTATTCATGCCCACAACTTTTCGAAATGAAACACCGTTTGTATGATTTGTTTTGTCCTCGTTGTGGAAAGTTATCCATGCCTAAACATCGAAGAGGAAATTGAAAGACCGGTTTGAAAGATTCGTGCGTATGATACTTTCTGATGAATGCCTCCTTTCCACTATGTTGCCTAAAGCATAGTGATGAGAGTGAACAGAATTTTTGATTCATATCAAACATGTATCCGGAGTTTTTTTTAGAGTGAAGATTTTGCGTAAAGATCTTAGTCTACACCAATACAATATCCTACTTGTTCAATAACTGAAGCCACTTGAACATAATGAGCTTTTGCTCCATAACAATTGATTCATTGAAAGGAAGATTCAGCCACCAAGATCAAGCGACATAACTTCAATGGATTGTTTTTTTTGGGGTTATGTCAAGTCATTAGTTAATGCTGACAAACCAGAAACAATAGACGCTCTGAAAGCCAACATAACTCGTGTTATTGCTGAAATAAGGCCTGAATTACTCGGAAAATTGGTTTGGTCGAATGCGGTACCTCAGCTAGTCGTGGGAGACATATGCCGGGAATTATTTTTAAAACAGAAATGTCATAAAATTATCTTCCGAATAAAAAAAAATAGGCTTCAATCTTAATTTAAATGTGTTTTATTTTAATTCAAAGTTCTATCATTTGAAAAAAAACACCCGATACATACAACATTATATTTATGAAATACATTTCTCCATCGATAGAGAAATATCGAGCATGAAACGAAGACATGTTGAAGAGTCGTATCGCTGTTCTCATTTTTTAACTATACTGTCAGCGCCGCGACCTTCAAATCTTCTGATTGAAAACTTTTTTAACCCAGTCAACATGCGATTTTGTTGTTTTTCGCTTCTGATTCCTGCTTTTTTTAGTAGTAGTAAGTAGTATGTATCGTCAGGATATTTCTCGTCTAAGAAAGCAAAATGACATGCCGTGAAATTTGGGACATCTGCATACAGTATGAATTTACAATCGTGTAATCTTGAACAATTCGTTTAAAGGTACTTACAGTGAATTTGAACCAACCATATCGCATCTGAAAATCCCCATATGCCTGAAATCGCAAAATAAACCAACTTATTCTTCGATCCTGGCATCCAGAAGTGGAGAACAATAATGAGCGATAGATGAAGTATAAAGCCCAAACAGATGAAGAATTTTCGTCCGAAAATCCTAGATAATCCTCCGATGAATGTAGACGCTATTCCATTACATACTCCGAAGCAAATCATAACGAAACCAATGTTCTCCACACCCCATCCACAAGTCACAAAAGCCTGAAAAAAAGTTATTTGTGAGGTAAATTGTGAGGGGAAACCGCGTACAAAAATCAGATTATTCTATCCAAATCGAAAGGATATTCGGGCCCTTCTCCCATATATGGACGAGTCACAAGTCACAATGGAATTCGAAATTTGGAAAAATTTTTTTAAGGAAGATCTGACAAAACCGAGCAAGTTGAAATAGTGCTCACCAATTTGGCAATCAAAAATTCCATCTGCGCAGGTTTTCAGCAATTTTTTCCGAATTCTACATCACAATTCAATGGAGCACCAAAATTACTAAGATGGGACTAAAAACCGATTTTATAAAGATCACGTATAACACACCACAGTTATCAGAATATTGCTCAAAGTTCACATTAAACAACCTGTATCTCACTTATAATTCGAAAACGAGGTACTTATATGTCATGGGGCAAAAATGACTTTCTCGATGTCATATACGGCTATGATTATTTCGAGTACTTCATTAGACGTATTCGACAATGGAATATTGATAAAAATTCAAGATTCTATATTTTGGTTTTAGAGTACCTACAACTTAAATTGTAACATATTTTCAAGCGGAATCTACTTTCGGTTTTACCGGAAACGAATGCGAACTTCTTTATTTAAAATGTAACAACCTGTATACCTATATTTATACGTATTAGAATTCTTTCGTTTCTTGTTTTGATGTACGATATGCGCAACCATTTCAAGCAATTGTTGAGTTATAGACAGATTGTCAAATTCGTTGACAGAAAGAGTGTTATATCTCCAAAATTCCTCACTGTAAAAATTTCGTTTTGCAACAGTGGAACAAAAGAAAGTACGGTGATACGGATTCTTGTATAAACTAAATAAGGAAATATTTTTACAGGGTGCCTGAAACAGGGCTCCAAAGTGAGCCCCAATGAAACTATGAAATCTCATCTCTATCAAATATCTAAAATATTTTCAAGGCATGAGCACCTCCGGTTTTTCCGGAAATGACGTCAACTTCCGTTTTTCAAATTAGAACACCATTTTTTTATTGCAGAAATAGATTCCTTAGAAAATTTCAAGTTATTTTGATGTAACATTTTTCAGTTTTGGTTGGAAAATTCTCTCTGAGCGGGAAGATTCGAAAAAAAATCGAAAATAGAGCTCCGCTGAAACAAGAATAACTTCGAGGTTTATGGATGGAAAATTTTCATTTTTGAGATTTTTCAAGATGTAAGATTGATGTATCCACTTTGAAAATCGAAATCGCGATTCATGATACAGGGGGTGAAAACATCGCTTTCAAAGTTAGGGATGACAAAATCGTGAAAAATCAATTTTTTCAAATTAGAACCCCATTTTTTTATGGCAGATATTGAATCTACGTTAAAAAATAATGTGAGTGTATGCATCACACCCTTGCCCTTAAGTGGATATTTTCTGAGTTATTCACAAAAAACTGTTTTTCGTCTTGCATTTTCAGCTATTTCTTTTCCCTTCACGCCAAAAAGATGAAATTTTCAGAAACTGTTACTTAAACCATGTTTAAGATTTTACTACCCTAATATGCAAGAGAAGAAAGTTACAGGTTGTTCCTAAATAGATGGCGAATTCGGATTCGAATTTGTATCGGAAACCTCTTTATTTCAACTAATCGGTCATCGGTTTTCTCTCCAGTGATAAATAAATAATTCCTTATGAACCATATGCAAAAACTTACCATGTTTTACATTCTTTTTTTTTAAGATAGTTATCATTAATTACATCTGCCAAATTCCTCTTTATTCAGTAGCATAAACACAAAATGCTACTGAATAAAGAGGAATTTGGCAGATGTAATTAATAATAATAATAATAAGCTTTATTGGTCTAGTAGACATTACAAGGAATGTATAAGACACGTCACAAATCAAAAAAAAAAAAATCCAAGAAAATTCAAAATGAGAATATCAGACAAATTCCTTATCTACTAGGTATTCGTCTATACTATAGTACGTTTTATTCAAAAGTATCATTTTCACAGTTTTTTTAAATTCATTTATACTCATAGACTTTATTGAATTGGGCAAATGGTTGAAGTGTTGAACAACTTTATTCCCTTGTATGACGGGCTGCTCTCAAATCTTGCAGTTCTGTGCAACGGTAGACACAAAGTTTTTATATTTCTCGTTCCATAAGAGTGGAAACTTGACAATTCACAAAAGCTTCCAATATTGTGTCTTATGAAAAGGAGACTTCTGAATATATAAATACAAGGTACGGTCAATATTCTATGTTGCAAGAAAAGTGGTCTACAGGAAGTAAGTGGGCTGATGTTGAAGATCATGCGTAAAATTCTTTTCTGTGCAATGAAAATCCTGTTTACATCTGTGGAAGTACCCCATAATAAGATGTTATAGTTTAAATGGCTGTAGACCAAACTGTAGTAGACATCCAATACAGATTTAAAGGGTAATGATTTTTTAATTTTATTGATTGCATAAAATGACCTGTTCAGCTTTTTTACTAAAACATTTATATGTTCGTCCCACTTCAAAACACTATCGAGATATACCCCCAAAAATTTGGCCGTTTCCTTTGATACAATCTCTGTATTCCCAGACCGCAGAATCATTGGGCTATTCAAAGAATTTCTCATCCCGAAGAAAATCAAATTCGTTTTTTCAATGTTGACAATGAGAGCATTAGACCGACACCACCCAACAAAAGCCCCGAATAGACGACCACAACACGTTATGAGATCATCAACCCCGTTCGAGGCGACAGCTATTGACGTGTCGTCTGCGAACAAAATTAACTTGCACCCATTCATATGCTCCGGCAAATCATTGATAAATAGAATGAAGAATAGCGGACCCAGAACCGACCCCTGAGGAACACCCTCATTCATTTTAAATCTACTAGAGCAAGTATTACCCACTCTAACGTCTATACTTCTACCTGTGAGAAAACTGTACAACCATTCAGAAAAAATCCCTCTAAACCCAAGGTTGTATAATTTATCCATTATAAACGAAATGGACAAACAATCAAACGCGCGTGACAAGTCGAAGAACATTCCCGCAACATATAAACCGTTGTCCAACCACTTATACAGGGTGAGTCTTTGACTTGTACATATATTTTAACTGTAGATTCTTGAGGCCTAAAGAAACCTTTTTTTCATTTTCCATTTTTCCGAATTCGGCTCGGTTAAAGAGATATAGCCATTTGAAAAAAAAAATTGGGCTAATTACGTCTCTGATATTATTCTCTACAAACACCTCAAAGTTCATATTTTTCAATTGAAATTGATGTGATTATTAGATATTCTGGGTGATACATTTAGAAAATACTCAAGCACTAACCTTATTTGAATAAGAATGTTACAAACACGATATTTCCTAACAAAAACGCTAAGTTTTGTTCCATCATTTCTGCAATTGAAATGCCATATTTCTCACACCAAAATAAGTTCCTTCTTCGATTATCCTGAAGATTAGTTTGTAAACACTAATAATTTGTTCATATTTGCCTCGATACCCTGAAACTATCTTAAGTATCTTATAAAAATTAGTTTCTCACTAACCTATCCTAACTCCATTAATCAAAGTCATATGATTCGAGGTCAATGACCTAACCTAATCCATTCCTCTGTGATAGTGATCACAGAATTCTAGAGAAGACGATGCCAGATTGTGTTGATTTTCTCAGTAAAAAATGGTATAGGCGAACTCAAGAAAGCAGAACGTCCCCTATCGTTAACGGAAGAACTAGTTTTGTTTACTTTTCGCTAAAGGCTTCTACGCATTGCTCTTTGGAAATGCCAAACGAGTAGTTCTGATTCTCGCCGATCTAAATTTCAGTCGGGGTGCGCTGCCGGCTACGATGTAGCCGCCACGCAAGACAAGCCGTTGTTGTTGTTCTGTGTCTCATCCTTAGACAATGGTCTGAGGTCTCATCACACTATCACAGGCCAGCTAGTCTGTGATAAAATGAACGACGCTTAAACGCGATAACCTTTCTACATGGATTCAATTCATTTATTTATTTACTCGCAGAGAATAAAGCAAACAGGTGTGAGGTGATGCTTGTGATTTGTGATGTGAAAACCGTGTAGGGTCGATTAAAAATTCCAAGAGGATATTGTTAAGAAGATAGATATTTTCCTGAAGGACTGGTATCAATAAATTTTTAATAGAAACTTGCTTATAAACTGTGTAATTTCATGCTTCTCGGAATTCAGTTGATAAACATTGACAACATTGTTAATTTGTTAAGAGACCAGAGAAGAAACAATATTCGATGATATTTGATCCAGGGAAGCATTCAGATTTTTTATGAAATTCATGGTTTTTTCCTCAAATTTCTTCGTATACATTTAGGAATTACTCGAAAACGAAGCGTTTTATTGAAAAAATATAGGAATACTTTTATTCTCTAAAATGGTTGATTCTTTCGAAAATATGAACCGTTTATCCTTTTCAAGTGATTTGATAGTGTTTTTGCATGAATTTATGAGTCGACCACCCTGTAACTTTCGAACTAGGAGAGATATTGAATAAGTTTCGATTGAGGAATATGCACCATGAATAGAGTAAAGAATCAACCAAAATTCAGTTCATTTGAAATAACGGTTCCGAAGATATGAACAGCAAAGTGTTTTTTTCGTGGATTTTCGACA
Organism: Adalia bipunctata; assembly: GCA_910592335.1. NCBI lineage: Eukaryota > Metazoa > Arthropoda > Insecta > Coleoptera > Coccinellidae > Adalia > Adalia bipunctata. The sequence continues at coordinate 30,357,693 of OU342951.1, forward strand.
CCCTGTATCTCCCAAACCAAACCGAATTTTGAAAAATGGCATGGGAAAAAAGTGTTTCGTTTGATGAGAGGAATCTACAGTTAAAATATATGTACAAGTCAAAGACTCACCCTGTATACACCTTCCACGAAAAAAAGAGCTGCAGTTTCGGTGGAGCATCCAGATCTTAATCCGTGTTGGCAATCATCAATGATATTAAATTTATTTAAAAAGTTCATCATTCGGTTCAGAACTAATTTCTCGGTTACTTTCGAAACTGTACTAAGTAGGCAAATTGGTCTGTAATTGACAATATTGTTCACATCATCTTTCTCATATACCGGAATTACAGTACCATTCTTAAGTACAGAGGGAAACACACACGACGTTATTGAGAATTCAATTAGGTAGGCAAGATGGTCGGATACAAATGTCGAACATGCTTTTAAAATCCTAGATGAAATTGAATCCGTTCCAGTACTTTTTTTGTTTTTTAAAGAATTAATAATATTTAATATTTCACTATGAGTAACTGGATAAAAATAAAAGTTATTATATATCATTCTAGAAGAAGTACATGATCGACTAATGTGATTTCCGTAAAATTGCCGCAGACTGACATTTGCAATTGATGAGAAATACTCAGCAAAAGCACCCGCAACCAAATTAGGATCATCAATGAGCGAGGGGGTAATCACGAGTGGATATACTTGTACAAATTTGTGGATATACCGTGGATATGCATGGATATACTATGGATATACGTGGATATACCGTGGATATACATGGATATACATGGATATACCGTGGATATCCATGGATATACCGTGGATATACATGGATATATACAGAATCCAGCCTTACGAGAGCCATACATTGGGGTTTTACCATCATTTCGACGTCCGCTTGCAATCCGGCGTCCGATATACGGACGTCGAATTGTCTTGCTCAATTCTCAGTGTATTTTGACGTAATGGCACGTCCTGAATCCGTATGCCAATTTTTGCCGATGACGTCAGTTACTCTCATCGTGTACAAAATCGCATATTTCAGTTCAACCAACGCACGATCGTGGCGCTGACTACCGCTTTTCGAGTATATGTTATATACATCTTCCATATTTCATATTGAGAGCATTTGGGGACATGAAGTTTGGCAACATAGTCTTATGATAATTTTTATACAGTGCGATTAATGGACGTCCGTTATACTCGATGAAGTGTTTGGTGCTGCAATTGTGAATACCTATGAAAATCGTCTATCCAGATATCGCCGTGTGATAAACTTTGGGAAGGAAGGGGATTATAGTATGTGGATTTACTGATTGACTTCGTGTTCATTACTCCCAAACTATAGGGTGTCCCAAGTTCGAGTGCCTAATAGACGTTTCTGGAGAACTGGATATATTTGAAATCTGAAAATTGGCATTATGATATTCGAAATTCTCTACAGACCTAAAATATTTTTGGAGCCTAAGCACCTCCGATTATACAAGGAGTGTGTTTTTTTTTTCATTTTTACGTTTCTGATATGATTGAGTATTCAATTCTGGATACATTTCTGGTAAAACTATTGTATTCATTCAAATGGTTTTCGAAATATCGAAAACCTGAAAGAATGTCAAATATTCATAGTCAGTATTATGTTCATTTTTCTTGTTTTAAACATGCCGAGTGTAAACCGTTCTTTTTAATTTAATAAATATCATCACAGGCTGTTTTAAATTTTGTGTCGAAAACTTTGATCAAAAATTGGCCATAACTTCTGTTTTTCAAATCAGAATCTTATTTTTTTAAGATTGCGTTGGATTCTGCGAAGACAAATAATGATAGCACTGTAAGATGCTATTCCTCCTAAATACAGTATTTTCTGAGTTATTTGAGATTTTCTTAATAAATATCATGCCAATTTTTGTATTCCTAATATGTATCAGTTCTCCAGAAACGTCTTATAGGCACTCGAACTTGGGACAACCTGTATATATGATGCAGTATTATTTTCTTTCTTTCGTTTTGAAAATTGTTGATCTGCTATATAAATCATTTTCAGTCAATTTTATGCATATTAAATCAAAAATAACGAATAATAAGTGTGTGAGGATGAAATCCATCATAGAAATTGAAATGAAGTCGACAAAAGCAAAGAACACGGATCACTGATTCTCTAGATTTATTTAGACTATTTCACTCATTTCAAAAACTGTCCAATCGCAGTCCAAAGACAGCGATAATACCAACTGTCTCTGAATTATGATTGATCTGACAACTTCGGTATTTTCAGCGATTGAACCACATACTAATCTGATGTGATTGAACTATACAGGGTGTCTACTTTTAAAACGGCAAAACTTCAAAGGGAGATTATTCAAGTGATTTGCAACAAAAAATGTCATATACCACATGGTCGAAATCTTGACGGTTATTCTTCAATTTAACAATTCTCGTTTTCACGAAATATTTCAATTTTTTCCATCAAATCTTCAATATATCAGTTATGCTTGTGACTTCATCGAATTCGATCACATATTTGAAAATGGTAATAAATTTTCTACAAGAAAAGAATTTCAGTGTGCCAAAAATATTTCTATTGCGGGTTTGGTGAGGAGATGAATATCACGATACTGAAGTGAACAAAATCAGTCATATTTTTCCAATGGGGTTTTTGTTGAAAAATTATTTATTATGGACATGTTTTCTTTTCAGCAAAAAATACCTCATTTAGAGTACTTTCGAATGACATATCAACTTTTTTGCTAACTGCTTGTTTTCTGCCATAATATCATGGCTAACAAGATAAAAACGAAAAAGTCGAAAAATTTCAAACCTGAATTTGCTCCATTTTGAAACTCATTATGATTGAATATCGAAGTAATTCTTATGGAAATAATGAATTTATCAATGAAATAGGAATAATTCAGAAGAATGAAATAATTTTTAATAATAAATACAGATTTTATGAAAAAATGTAGAAAACAGACTATTACTATTTATAACAATTGTTCGAAATGTCCACCTCCTTGTTCAATACATTTAACACATCTTTTTCGAACAAGTTATACTTCAATACTTCCCGATGAATTCATAAGATTAATCCAAAGCAGCTTAACAGACATTTTGGATGAAATAGCTACTGACTGACTGACTGGCTACCAGACAAAATGTCTGGTTTCGAATGGATGGCTGTCCATCTCATAATAGCCAAAACGGACGACAGTTGAGAAATGGATTGGAAGGTACGGTCCGATAAGATGGCCACCAAGGAGCCCAGACCTGACGCCTTTGGATTTTTATGTCTGGAGCACCTTAAAAGAAAATGTGTACCGAATTCGCGTTCAGACTCGAGAGGCTCTGATCGAAAGGATTAAATTGTGTTGTGCAGAAATGCGTCAGAAACTTTGCAAACTTCGCAGGGTTGTTGATTCAGTACGAAAAAGATGTGTTAAATGTATTGAACAAGGAGGTGGACATTTCGAACAATTGTTATAAATAGTAATAGTCTGTTTTCATATTTTTTCATAAAATCTTTTTTATTAAAAATTATTTCATTCTTCTGAATTATTCTTATTTCATTGATAAATTCATGATTTCCATAAGAATTACTTCGATATTCAATCATATTCATCATAAGGAGTTTCAAAATGGAGCAAATTTAGGTTTGAAATTTTTCGACTTTTTCGTTTTTATCTTGTTAGCCATGATATTATGGCAGAAAACAAGCTGTTCACAAAAAAGTTGATATGTCATTCGAAAGTACACTAAATGAGGTATTTTTTGCTGAAAAGAAAACATGTCCATAATAAATAATTTTTCAACGAAAAACCTATTGGAAAAATATGACCGATTTTGTTCACTTCAGTATCGTGATATTCATCTCCTCACCAAACCCGCAATAGAAATATTTTTGGCACACTGAAATTCTTTTCTTGTAGAAAATTTATTACCATTTTCAAATATGTGATCGAATTCGATGAAGTCACAAGCATAACTGATATATTGAAGATTTGATGGAAAAAATTGAAATATTTCGTGAAAACGAGAATTGTTAAATTGAAGAATAACCGTCAAGATTTCGACCATGTGTTATATGACATTTTTTGTTGCAAATCACTTGAATAATCTCCCTTTGAAGTTTTGCCGTTTTAAAAGTAGACACCCTGTAGATACCAACGGTTTGACAACTAATGATTATTTAAATTGGAAATTACCGATTAATAACTAATGAATATGAATTGTAGACGTCAACTTTACATGTTTTTCATTGCTTTTCTCGAATATTAAGTTTCTTACCTTTCATTTCGTTCGTGAAATAGTCTTATAAAATATTACACGAGATTGAATTTACCTCTATCTTTTATTTCCAAACTCAAATAAGTTGCTTTTGGGAAACACCACTCGTCCTACGGAGTCGTGATGTTTCCAAGCAACTCATTTTCGTTTGAAAGTAAATCGATAGACTTATCACGGAAATTCAATCTCTTGTGATATTACTACTGATTATTCAATTATTGGAGCAATATCGATATTTGTTTATTTATTTATTATTTATTATATTCAGCAATATATAGGATGTTTCAAGTTCAAGTGCCTAACAGACGTTTCTGGGGATCTGGACATATTTTGAATCTGGAAATTGGGATTGTGGTTTCGTTTGGAATTCCCTACTGGGCTTCAATATTTTTGGATCGTGAGCATTCCCGGTTATACAAGGAGTGAAAATAACTTTGTTCGAAATTTTTTTTTCAATGTTTTCGGTTCGGTTTCATAACCGAGTTAAAAGCTGAATACATTTTCATTAAAGCCATTGAAATATCGAAAAAAAGCGAGAATAAAAGTCAATGATTCGTAGTTATTACTATGTTCATTTTTCTTATCATGAACATCCTGAGCGTAGACCTTTCTCCTAACATCAAAGCAGTTCAATGTCGAAAGGAAATATGATCATAGGGTGTTTCAAATTTTTTGTCGGAAACTGTGATCAAAAATTGACATTACTTCTGTTTTTCAAAGTTGAACCCTATTTTTCATGATTGCTTTGAATTCTGCGAAGAAAAACAGGAAAAAGATGTTCTGGCTCCTTTCATTGAAGTAATATAATTATTTTTCCTCCAGAATCCAACGCAATCATAAATTTTTTTTTTATTTGAAAATGAAACGTGCTAATTCGCCACATTCGTTGAAAACACCGAGGCAGGTTTTTCGTCGGAGGGGGACACTCTTTGGCGCATAATTCATTAGTGAAATAGCCACCCCCTGAACTGAATGGCTCCAACCCTCAAATTTTAAATAGAGAAGATAGGTTGTGTGATACCTCATATGAAAGCTTATGACGTCAGCTTTCCATTTTGGTACTTTTTTCGAGTATTGGATTTGAATTTGAAAAAATGTTTATAATATTGTGTATTTCCTGGTCCGCGAAAAGACATCGACATTTTCTTGAAATTTTCATTATTTCGTCAACTATAATTTCTTAGAAATTGTCTTCAAGAAGTGAGTGGCTATCCCTTTCGAATTTTCAATAATAATTGGCCATGTGATATATAATTTGAGATCAATTGTACAAAGAGATGAAGTGATGATCTTTTCATTGATGTATTACATGGCCAATCCTCTCTATTAAAAATTCAAGAGGGGTAGCCAACCCGCTTGGGGTGGCTATTTCTCATTTAAATGGCAATTTCTGAGAACCCATAGTTAAAAAAAAATAATGATCACCATTTCAAGAAAATATTCATGGCTTATCACCAATCAGAAAATATTTTCATGTACCTACTCAATATAATTATTAACATCCATCAATTGATCAAATTTGATCCGATTTGCCATTTTCATAGGAGGTATTATTACACATCCTATCTTCCCTATTCAAAATTTGAGGTTGGAGGCTGCCACGACAGAATTCATTAATTCAATCATTTCAACAAGTCAACGTTTCAGGAGAAAAGTGCAAAATTATTGTATTTGAATTCGAAGGAAAAGGAGTGGATTATTTCAAATTAGAAATTCGAATTCTTTTGGATTTGCATTGTTCGGAACAAAATTGATGTAGGTCCTGAGTTCGGGTAATAAATTTATTTTAATACTTCACCATGCTTCAAATAATCGTAGTACATCATAAAATTAATAGAAATCGAATAAGATATTCAAAAGTGTCAGCAAATCACTCAGTCGAATCTTGGTGGGTTTTTTTCAAAAAAAACGAAGAATCTATAGAGGCCCTTGGATAAATATTTACTTATTTTTATTAATCAAAAAAATATCATTTGACTAGCGTATGTTATTATTTTTTTAATGACATTCATTAATTATTTACATATGTGAATTTTCACCGAATGGAATTTGGTGTCATACTGAGATATGCTTTTATTTCTGTATCCAAGAAAACAATCTGACCATTCAAGAATATTTCAAAATTTGACGAAGTTGCTTCCCAACATTCTGTTTTGTTTTCGCACAAATTAATTAGATTCCAATTCACCAGATCTTGAATAAGTGAATTCAGGTCCGACTATTGTATTTACAGCGTACAGAGTTAGCTTTTTCGACGTCCATTACATGTGTGAATTTCTTTTGGCTGCTTTTTGGACGTCCATATATATATGCCTAAATGATATTATGAATTGATTTATTATGATGACTTTCCCTGTGAAGTATTCTTAAAAAACATGAACGTGATAGCAACTGTTCTTATATTTGAAAATTAAACCCTAACTAGAATATATAAATGAAACAAAAATGGAATTGCATCATTTGAATCCTTACGACGCACGATTCCTATCAGATTAAATCGGACTTGACCGAAGAAAAGTGAAATTTTAGCGGGAAAACGGCTAGAATTGAGGAGATCTAATAACATCGTTTCAGAGTGTTGTTGTGTGTGTTGGTATATGATCGTGCACACATATAATAATAACATACAGTACGTCCATAAATTTTTGCACTAGTTGGATTAAAATTAAGGTTTGAGGTTTTGAATGAAACGCTGAAACACATCAAGCTATGTATCAAAATGTGCACTTTTTGAGATCGAATTCATGCATACAGATTGTTTCATCAAGGCTGAACGTGGTCCTACTTTCTTATTTCAAATTTCAATTTTTATTATTTAATTTCTGCATTCTTTTTGAAATTCTCAATTATTTTTGATACAGCCTTTCGATAGCCTATTTCAAAATTGAATGGTTTTCCAGATACATATCGGTAATTGAATATTGTAATTACGCGAGTATGAAACAATAATATTTATAATTGTGATGTATGACGACCTTTAATGTGATTAATCTGTACAAATAACAGGTGTAGGTCTTTGGTTAAAGAAAACTGTTAGGATTGAAAGGCCAACGTTTCGATATATTTAATATCTTCCTCAGGGCTATCAACAGTCAGTTCTCCGTGTTAATATATAAATAAAGAATTCAAGGAAACGCATACTTCTGCAAACCTTCATTTCACCTGGCATTGCATTGGGGAAATGAAGGTTTGCAGAAGTATGCGTTTCCTTGAATTCTTTATTTATATATTAACACGGAGAACTGACTGTTGATAGCCCTGAGGAAGATATTGAATATATCGAAACGTTGGCCTTTCAATCCTAACAGTTTTCTTTAACCAAAGACCTACACCTGTTATTTGTACAGATTAATAATATTTATTTTTGAAAGAAGGCTGAAGTACCCTTTGGAACACGTCAAAGGATTTATCGAAATGCGCATTTTTTGACACCGATTTCATGCATACTGGGTGATCCATAAAACCTGGGCGTGGTCCTACTGTTTTATGGATAACCCTTTATGAAAAAATACGAATCTTGATAAATACGTGTTTTAACGTATATTTCAATATTTGTGTCGAAAGTTATTATAATTGCTTAATAACAATATTCAATCATTTACATCCAGAAATTCCCTTTGATTTTGAAATAGGGTAATAAGGTAATAATATTTAGAATTTTAGAATTAATTCCGAATTGAAATTGAAAAAAAATGGGGTGCCCCTTTGAAATAAGAAACTAGGACCGATCCCAGCCTTCATGGATCACACTGTAAGCAAAAAATCGGTATCAAACGTGTACATGCGATGATTTGTTTGACGTGTGTCAGAGTTGTGTTTCACAAGTTTATAGCTGAATTTATATCGAATTTGTGCAGACTTCATGGACGCACAGTAAAATAGGGTGGTAATATTATGTAATACCATCAAAGTTTAAATTCTTTCGCCAGAGTTACTCTATTTCAATATGGAAATAAGCAATAAATATTGAAATTATTCATGAAAAATGAAGACAAGAAATTTGCAAAACATAAATCATTGATGAAAATATAGAGATTCATGAAGGTTTCGAGAATGAAAAAATCAGATGGATTTTTTCCCATTTCCTCAGAAAATAAATGATTTGATGAACTGAGTATTACAATAGGCCTCATTTCAAGTATGGAATAGAATGTTGAGGAAAAAAACTTCCAGTTCGAGAAAGATTTCAAACAAAAAAGCTTTATTCTTATGCAATTTCACCCTTAGAAAATATGGTAGTGGTATGATATGCATTTCGTCTTCATTTTCAGAGTAGAATATCGTCCATATAACAATCGAATAAAGTTACTTCAGAATTATTGAGCTATCATAAAAACGATGCAGGCATACCTATTTCCTACTGCGTAATAGAAATAATAGAATAAAAACGTTAGGTCATCAAATGAACTTATTCAATACAGTTGGATGTATATGCGAATTTGTGTCGATAGAATTAGAGCAGAAGCTCAAAGGCAACACTGTCGGACGTCTAAGAAACGCAGAATGTACGCATTATACGCTTTCGGTCGTCAACTTGAACGAGGATGAAAGGGTATGAGATAGCACTGGAACAACTGAAAAAAAAATTGGTGTAGAGAAAAACTGAATACGGTTACTGAACCCACAGCGGCACTCTTTATTATATACTTCATGACATTCACAAGTATATGCCTATTTCTGATGGACGTTATAAGCCTGGATTTATACTGGACGTCTATCAGCACCAGGATTTATATATATATACAGTGGATATACCTGGATATACCGTGGATATACATGGTTGTACCTCAATTCATATTCAAATGCGCATGCTCACACCCTCGTGATTTTATAGGTTATGTTCAAGGTTATTTTTCATTATTTCTCTTACGGTGGGTTTCACAAAGCGTGATCACCGGTGATTCGAGATCAACAGCTTGATTCTCTGATTTTTGAACTGACAAATCGAGTTGATTCTAGATCAAGCTCGGATCACCGGTGATTACGCTTTGTGAAACCCACCGTTAGTGTAGCGGATGTCATTTAATATAATTCCGTAGTTAAAGTGCCTTCGATTGTTGATAAACTGGATCATAAAAGTTCAATTTCATGTTAATTATTCCAGAAGTAAATAATAATTCCAATATACTGGTCACATCTCAGTATTTTTTAGGGCTCAATTCAATTGTGTTGTAGAATTTGAAGAAATAAAATTCAAGATGGCGGAAAACCTGCAAAGTTGGATTTTTTTTCTCGGTTGCCAATTTGAAAAGCACTATTTCAACCTACTAGATTTTCTAAGATTTTCCGTGAAAAATTTTTTTCAAAATTCGAACTCAACTTCTTTTTTACATGTCTTCAGTGAAAATAAAATTTCGACCGAAATTGTTGGAATTTTTCATGGTTGAACTATCTTTCATTCCGAGTTTCATTCTAAATACTGTGGTGAAAACAGAATAAAAAAATATCCATTGGTTTTCTTTTTGTGGCCTTCCAAAGATTACGCTCGGAGAATTTTCATAATTTTTATTCGAAAAACTGAAAGCCGAACGAAGGCCAAAATTGTGTCAATGGGCTGCCAGAATGACCTGGACGGAAATATGAATTAATAAACCAAAAAATTTTTTTTCGAAAAACTTTGGTAGGATTCGAACTCTCTTATTTTAATAATTTTCCGTTACCAAAGCGACGCCAGTTAATCGAAAGTGGAGAGTTCGATTCCCACCAAAGTTATTTGAAAAAAAAAATTTTTGGTTTATAAATTCATATTTCCGTCCGGATCACTCTGGCAGCTGATTAGCCTAAATTTGACCTCCGTACGGCCTCTAGTTTTTTGAATAAAAATTATGAAAGTTCTCCGAGCGTAATTTTTTGAAGGCTACAAAAAAAAACCAATGGATATTATTTCATTCTGTTTTCACCACAGTATTCAGAATGAAAGATAGTTCAACCATGAAAAATTTCAACAATTTCGGCCGAATGTTTTTTCACTGAAGTTGAGTTCGAATTTTGAAAAAAAATTTCACGGAAAATCTTAGAAAATCTAGTACGTTGTAATAGTGCTTTTCAAATTGTCAACCGAGACAAAAAATTCCAACCTTGCAGGTTTTCCGCCATTTTGAATTCTTTTTTCAAAATTCTACACCACAATTGAATTGAGTCCTGAAAAATACTGAGACGTGACCAGAAACCGTTATTTCAAGTGTCACGCATAACTCACCACAGTTATCAGAATATTGCTCTATTTTGCTTATGCGTCGAAAACAGAGTATATGTCATAAGTCAAAACTGACTTCCCCGGTGTCGTCTACACGGCTATATATGTTTGTCCAGTTTATGGTGAACCACCCTGTATATTCAATTCAGATTTGCAATGGAAACAGTATCCGAAAACCTGATGGTGAATTTGCCAAAATACCTGAAAGATATTCTCAAATATGCGGATTACGACAACTTGAGAATATTGGCTAAGCTATCAAATGATGACATAAATGTACTAGAGCAATTTGTCCTATACTATATACTAAAATGGTAACATTGGTAACTCGGTGGACCGGCCCGAGGAAATCTGTCGTATTCATATCAAATGATTGAATACTGACATTCTGGGATCAAATATCAAATTCGTTATTAAAAGAGCTATATTCTTTAGCAGTCGTGGAGAAAAGTGTTTATGACTAAAGGGTAGTTCGAAATGCATGGAAATACTGTGGATTCACATGGATATGCCGTGGAAATACATGGATATACCTGGATATACTTGGATGTACGAGGATATACCTGGAAATACGTGGATATACCTGGATATATTTATATATTTGGATATATTGTACAAAATTTTGCTCCGTGATTACCCCCTCGTCAATGAGGTTTCCATTTAAGTTGAGTTTGATTGAATTGTGTCCAAGATTTTTATCTTTCCCAACCTCACGTTTCACAATATTCCAAACAGTTTTGTTTTTATTAACAGAATTATCTATCAACGTAGCATGAAATTTAAATTTGGTGGTTTTCAACAACATGTTATACTCTCTTTTATACGACTTATATGCTCTCAAAGACTGTTCAGATTTCAACTCGTGATGAAGCCAATACAATAATTTTAGTTGAGAACTAGCCTGTCTTACTTCCTTAGTTACCCAACTTTTATTTTGAAGAATTTTGCACCTCACAGGAAAATATTCATCTATTTGGATCGACATGATATCAATGAATGATTGAAAACACCAATCAACATCAGAGCTCACATAAATAGAATCAAAGCAAACATTGGGGAAATTTGCAACAAAGTTTGCAAAATTGTGATCAGAAAAGGTTCTAGTACTCTTTCTGATTATTTTCTGCAAGTTATTACTTTTAACATTAATATTGGCGGAATAATCAAGTAACAGAACTCTATGGTCGCTGAGATTTGCTTCAGTTATTCTAGACTTACAATGTTTTTTTTCAGCAGTACTCAAAATGTAATCAACTTTAGACGATGTTGTACGGCCAGATGAATAAGTGAATACTCTTGTTGCATCATGTGACGTTACATGTAAGTCGAAGCAAATCAAGAGATCTAAAAGTGACCTTCTGATATTACATTCAGTTTTCAAAAAATCTATATTTAAGTCACCACAAACAAATAAATCATCAACCGTCTGACAGCATGAATATAAAACAGCGGTTAGCTTATTAAAAAAAATGTTAATATCGCCTGTAGGAGGCCTGTAGATACTGAGAACACCCAATTTTAGATCATGAAATAGTACTTTGACACCACTCACTTCAAAATGTAACTCTTCAGAAAATCCAGAAACTGATAACTTTTTAACTTGGATATTAGACTTCGCATACAGAATTGTTCCTCCATGCCTTCTAGTAGATCTACAAAAGAAATCAACTTGTTGATACCCAGGAAGTTTCATCAAGTCAACAGTTTCACCGGAACACCAGTGCTCGACCATACTAATGACATCTGGACTCTCTTGAGTCAAGAAAACCTCGAGGTTGTCTAACTTATTGGCAATGCTTTGTATATTAACTTGCATTATTTTAAATTTTTCAATGGAAGGAGCTTCAGTAATAACGCCATTTTTAACAGATTTTACGTCAATTGTTGATTTGGCGTCCGTCGTTGAAAAAAGTGATGGACACTGACGTTGTTTGGCCAGCAGGATGCATCCATCGCCTTATCAAACTCACTCTTTGGTATTAACACCTTGAATGAGGCATAACAGTCCGGATATTTGGACTTAAGAGCTTCACATTTCACACTACTGAAGGTTGATTGTAGAAAAGTCACTAAATTTTCAGTTGTAGTGTCGGGTTTTAGATTTGGGACATGCAGTGCTTTATATTTCTCAATACCTCTAACAGTGGAGTTTCCAGTGAAACTCCCAACCACTAATGCTGGTCGCGAAGATCTTCTCTTTTTTGAATGACTCGGCTTCTTCCATTCTGATTCAGACACATTCACATTGTTTTGAGGAAATTCAGAAGTAACCTTCTCGCCAGTTAACGTACCTTGTTGTTGAGGAACGTTCACTGTTTCATTTGAATTAGTTATTTTCACATTTTCAGGTGACTTCGAACTTACGACAGTTGCATAATCGCTGGTTACCACATTTCTAGAACCACTGGTATTCGCAGCTCCGTGTAGTTTTGAATTCAATGTTGGGGGCGGGTTCTTCGTTGCCAGCTGTTCTTTGTCGGAATTATTTTCCGCAGCTATCGTCATCTCTCGATTGTTTACCTTTTCTTTTAATTCTGTTATCTTCATATCCTTCATGTGTATTTCAGCCTCCAAATTTGAAATTTTATAATTCAATAATTCAGAATTATTAACGAGAATAGAATTTTTCGCTTCCAATTCTTCAATAATTTTTAGAAGTAAATCTTGATAGGTTGATTCACTTGATATTATTATACTTTCAGAACCCGATTCGCTATTAGAACGTTTTGAACCGACGTTATCTGGTTTCAAAAGTGGTATAGCAAAATCTTCACCACAACATTTTTTCACTCTTGTTCCACATCTTGGATGAAAAACATTGGGGCAAATATTGCACTTAAAACCAACTTTCACCACTGATTGTTTACAGCAGCCACATTTAAAAATTTCCGACGGAGGAGCGTCGCTCACACCAACCTTCTTAGTCAAAGACATCTTAACGAATAAATGATATCTATCATCAAAATACCTTGATGAATCATAAATTGAATGAAAAACGGGGAATGTGATGGAGGACGTGGAAGTAATGAAATATGCACTATCATTCACAAATATCTAGAGAAGTTGATAAAAGTCAAACAATTCAACACCTATCACTAAATTGTGATAGCTGTTATGGACAAAATAAAAATAGAGCGATGTTTGTAATAATATCAAATTCTCTCAAAGACTCTATTAATATAAGATCAATAAGTGTTCGATACCTACCACCAGGCCATACTTATACGAGTATGACTGTTATTGGGACTTGTTATAATTTAATTTATCATAGTGTACCCATTGATGTAGAATCCGGTCAATTCTAGGTCAATGAGTGTACCGGATTTTTCACTATAATTTGACCCCCCCTTTAACTTTGTTACTAAAGGAGATACAAAAAAATGTTTCATACAAAAATTTCACGAAATCAACTGAGGTTTTTCAATATGATTTCACGAACTGAAATATATACAAGGTGGCCAACATATTGATGGCAACTTAATTTTTTCAAATGGAACACCCTGTATATTTTCCTATATTTGGCTAGCTCTTTTTCCCCTAATTTCGAATATGTAACATATGTCGGTCTATCTCTCTTATTCTGAGCACCACAGAGTTTCAAATTTGAAGAACAACCTGGCAAGCTCAGCAATAACTTTTCAAGTGGCAGGCTGCGATTACTCAAAATGCCCGTTTTTGGAGTTATCTCCTTAGTAACATACGTTTTACATTAAATGAAAATAATAATCAAATATGCATTACACGGAAGCAGAAAAATTTGAAATATTTTCACTGTATGTGAAGAATAATAAAAATAAGAAAGCAGCAAGGAGGGAATATATGAGGTTGCATCCAAATAATACAATTCCAAGTGCGAACACATTTGTCAATATTTACAACCGTGTAAGGGACTTAAAAAGTTTTAAAAGAAAGAGGCGTTGCATCCCGAGTAATGAAAATCAAGAACTGGACATATTACTTTATTTTGAAGGTAGTGATACTCTAATTGTTTGCTGTTCAATGCTGACATTCTATTCGAAACAACCTCACAAATTATAAAATTGTTATAGAATTTCTGGAAAATGATATGAAGGAAGCGTCGCGTGACCTGGAAATCAGTTATTCCAGAATTTATGGAGTCTTGAAAAAGAACCAATATAGGCTATACAAATTATTACCAGTACAACTCCTTACAGAAGAGCAAAAGCGGAAACGCTTAGAATACTGTCAGAGTATGCTGCAAAGACTGGGTGAAGACCCTAATTTATTCAGGTTCATAATGTGGACGGATGAATCATCGTTTTCCACAGCAGGTGTATTCAACAGAAAAAATAGACATTCTTGGGAAAACAAAAATCGAAGACAACGAAAAATTATTGAAATCAGAAAGTCCGGAAGAAAATCTGTTAGCGTTTGGTGTGGCATTGTTTATGATAAAATTGTGGGGCCTGTTCGGTCCTTTTATTCGAACATAAATTTGAAGCTGGAGCGATCGCTAAATATTTAAATTTCGCGCCAATATATGTCAACACTGGTGGCTTCGCATATGTGAAGAAGCGACGCTTATCACACATTGATTGATTTGACGTATTGGCTGGTTGATTGATTTTCGCTGTTACCTGTGTTATTGAAATTATTCAGAAAATTACGCTTTTTGGATTTGCTTTGAATTTGTCACGCATCGATTTCACCCGCATATTTGATTGGAAATTCCGCATCGCCCTTTGATTGTGTTCAACACCGCATTAGAATAAGAAGTTGGAGCAAATATCCAGCCGCAAAAGGCCCCTGTGAAGAGCTGGGATCTGGAGCAGAGCCCTCAAGCCATCGCAGTTCGCTGTTTTCTTGGTAAGTCATCATTGTTGACCGCATTGTTTGTATATGAATTTGATTATTTCATACACATATTTCGCTTTCGCTCCAGCTTCAAACCGCAAATTATACAGTCTACTTTTCTCACAAATTTACCTGAGCTATCGGACATAACATTGGTCCTTTAGCGAACCGGATATTGAAATTTCGCATTTTTTGAATTATATTGAAAAATAAATGTTAGGAATAGAACAAGGTAGTTTCCAATCAGTATTTATTCGGTTACAATCAGGCTCAGTATTAACACTTTAATATTATGTGATTTAGACCGGTGTTAGCTGATACCACTTTTAGCATCGGAATCGCAATGACCGTCCCCGGCCGAGTCCTCCCCACCTCCCGCCGTCACCACGGCGCAACTCGTTCGGGTGTGTCTACGTTCCGGAATCTCTAACACTCGGCCATCCTGACAATAAGTTGTCCCCAACTTTCTTCTGAAATAAAAGCACATAATGATACTGATCATAAAAATAAAACAATAACATTTTGCATAGAACTTGTTCAGCATGCAGAGCAACTAATTTGTCCAGCATTCGGGACACAACCTTGTTCAGCAAGCGGAACAACAACTAATTTGTCCAGCATTCGGGACACAACCTTGTTCAGCAAACGGAACAACAACTAATTTGTCCAGCATTCGGGACACAACCTTGTTCAGCAAACGGAACAACAACTAATTTGTCCAGCATTCGGGACATGTACATACCTCTACTGTTCTAACACCTCAAAAGGCTTCATGTGTTCACAGTTAACCACTCCCTCATATGGGATTTGACTCCTGGTAGTGAACCTATCTTCCTTTACTTTGTACCTATTATTGGACAGGACCTCAACAACTCTGAATGGGCCTCTGTACCTTGGGAGTAACTTCTTGCTCTCATTTGTTGCTGGAAAACTGTTTATTTTCGTTAGTACAAGATCTCCCACTTTAAAAACCGGAGGGCTACACCGTTTTTTATTGAATTGAATATTTTGTTGAATGCGGTTCAACTCCAAATGTTCAGCTGCCTCTTTTCGAATTTTGGTTACATCTACTTCACCATCTGTTATGCTTTCAATTGGGATATCCGCGTTAGATCTCAATTTAATTCCAAACATAAGTTCTGCAGGGGTGTTTTTTGTTGTCTTGTTTATCATGCTGTTCAAACCTTGTTGAATTTTACATAACTCCTCGTCCCAACACTCAGAATTTCTGTTGAAACTACATGAAGATAAAGCATCAATAATTGTTCGATTTGCACGTTCTACCTGACCATTACTTCGTGCCATTCCTATAGGTGATATGAATAATTTTATGTGTCTTTGTTCACAAAATGAGTTGAATGCCTTCGAGACAAATGCTTTTCCCGCATCACATCTTAAGCGGTTAGGATTACCAAAAATAGAAAATATATCATTTAGGACTCTTATTACATGTATGGTCTTTGTATCCGGTACAGCTCTAATAAAATTGAATTTTGTGAAGGCATCTACAATTACTAGGAGGTATTGATTACCTTCATTGGTTTTAACGAATGGGCCAAGATGATCTATGTGTAATGTGTGGAATGGTTTGGCAAACTTTGTCAAGGAATTTAAATAACCAGGTTTCTTTCCAGCTGGTTGTTTACAATAAAGGCATGGTAGACAGCAGTTTATGTATTTCTGGACAAAATTCCGCATTCTTCTGAACCAAAATTTTTCCTTTATTCTCTGCAATGTCTTCTCAACTGCAAAATGCCCAATATCGTCATGATTCATTTTGACTACTTGCCATCGGCATTTCTTAGGTACCAACCATCTCCTTCCATATTCAGTTAAACGATAAACCCGATTTCCTCTTAGATCATATTCATTGAATATGGCCTTATTGTTGTCTCTATCACCAGACAAAAGTATTCTTTTAATTTCTGAAATTTGTTCATCTTGATTTTGTGCGTGGAGGAGCCAATCATCCTCTGAAATTTGGAATACATTTACACATTCTAGTTTTTCTGTGTTCAAAGGATTTCGACTTAAAGCATCCACATGTCGCATCGTGTTACCTGGTCGATGTCGCGTTTCAAATTGAAAATCTTGTAGGGCTAATACCCATCGTGCTACCCTTGGTACAAACGATTGATTTTTTAAGCAGTTTTTTACTGCATTACAATCCGTGAAGATGATGAATGGTTTGCCTATTAAATAATGCCTGAAACGATTCAAGGTCAATACTACTGCTAACAGTTCTAATTCGAATGAATGATAATTCTTTTGTTCTTTCGTGGTACTTTTACTGAAATACGCTATCGGTTTCTCTACGGATTCCGTTTTTTGTAGAAGTATGCCGGCTAATCCGTCTCTGGATGCGTCTGTATGGACTATGCATTCTAAATTTGGGTTGAATATAGCAAGAACAGGGCTAGAAGTTATAACATCTTTCAGGAACTCTACTATATTATTACTAGATATAGCACTTCTTATATTGTTATTCAACATACTATGGTGTAACTTATCTTTTAAAAAGTTTGCCAATACATTCAGGGAAGAAATATTAGCTGCTTCAACTGTT
The DNA here is from genome assembly GCA_910592335.1 of Adalia bipunctata. Lineage (NCBI taxonomy): Eukaryota > Metazoa > Arthropoda > Insecta > Coleoptera > Coccinellidae > Adalia > Adalia bipunctata. The sequence continues at coordinate 30,375,535 of OU342951.1, forward strand.
GCTGTAATATTTGAATCCCCTATTGCGCCAATAATGAGGGAAACTTTATCACTTTCTGTGAAATTCAATTTCAAATCATCCACTCTGCACAGGTGTCTAAAGTGAAACTCATACAATGACTCACCTTCTTGTGGTTTGTGCTTGAATAGATTTTCCAAAATTTTGTACATATTTCTTTTGGTTTCAAATGTCCTGATTAACACGGTCCTCCAGTCTGTCCAACTATAACTTGACCAACCTACTTCATTTTTGATTATATTTTCATACCAAATGCGAGCAGTACCTTTTAACTTGGATATTGCCTGAAAAATTATGGTGTTTTCATTGAAATTATGTGTGGTTGCCGTGAATTCTATGACTTCAAGCCACTTCTTTATATCGTCAGTCGACGGGTCGAATTCAGGTATAATCGACGTTGTCTGAATTGGTCCTAGATTGCTGTTACTAGAGAAATTATTTCTTCTACCTTCATATTCCTTCATTGTACCCTTACGTTTCCTTGAAAGTTTCAAATCCGAATTCGAATCAGTCGAATCGCTTGAGGAAGTTGAACTAGAGGAAGGCGCCGCCCTTCCATGGGATTTTTTTCCTCGTCTGGAACGTTTGGATTTTCCACTACGGGGCATCTTCGAACCACTTCTGATGTTAGGAATAGAACAAGGTAGTTTCCAATCAGTATTTATTCGGTTACAATCAGGCTCAGTATTAACACTTTAATATTATGTGATTTAGACCGGTGTTAGCTGATACCACTTTTAGCATCGGAATCGCAATGACCGTCCCCGGCCGAGTCCTCCCCACCTCCCGCCGTCACCACGGCGCAACTCGTTCGGGTGTGTCTACGTTCCGGAATCAGCAACAGTTGAAGCAGCTAATATTTCTTCCCTGAATGTATTGGCAAACTTTTTAAAAGATAAGTTACACCATAGTATGTTGAATAACAATATAAGAAGTGCTATATCTAGTAATAATATAGTAGACCATTCAAGAACAGTTCAGAAAAATATCGCCAATGAATATAATAAAAAACAAACACGTCAAACTCCTAACAGCATAACAAAATCATGTTTTTCTTGTGGTAGCATATCTCATATTCGCAAAGACTGTCCTAGTCGAAATAAAGTGTGCCACATGTGCAATAAACCTGGCCATATCAAAGCAGTTTGTTCAAAGAATATTAAACGTGAGAAAGGAGTTTATGCTATTGAGTCAGATGAAAGTAAATTATTAAAGAATATATTCGTAGACGGTAAACAGCTCACTGCCTTCATAGACCTTGGCAGCGACTGTTCAATTATGAGGAAAGAGGTAGCCCTCTCTATTAAAATTCAAATAAAATCCTTGAAAAATAATATAAACTTATCAGGATTTTTGGGATTTGGTATAACCATTTATGAATTTGTTGAATGCAATGTCAAAATTGATCAAGCCGAATTAACATGTGTGTTGTATATAATCGATGACCCTTCATTTACTCATGATGTTTTGATCGGAAGAAATTTCTCAGAGAATAAATCCATAACTTACTTTAAAATTGATAATAAACTCCAATTTACTCAAAAGCACATTGATAATGTACTTGGTTATAAACTGAGCCATGGTGATCTAGATGAAAAAGATGCAAATGAATTATATAAACTGTTAAATGAATTCCATCTGTGTATAAGTAGGGATTTGAAGAATTTGGGGAAGGTGGCGAATATTTCATTACAAATTCAATTAACTGACAATAAACCGATAACTTGTAGACCTTATAGATTGTCCGAAAGTCAGAAGGAAATATTAAGAAAAATTATTAATGAACTATTAGAAGCGAACATAATTCAGAGGAGCAAATCGCCGTATGCAAGCCCAGTAATGCTGGTCGACAAAAAGGGAGGTGAAAAAAGAATGGTGGTAAATTACATTGCCCTTAACAAGATAACAGTGAAGAATCCATTCCCAATGCCGCTAATTGAAGACCTCATCGATAAACTTTCTGGCTATACATTTTTCACTACATTAGATTTGGCATCGAGTTATTATCAAATTCCAGTACATCCTGATTCCATTGAAAAAACAGCTATTATAACACCAGATGGACTATTTGAATTTCTGAGAACCCCTTTTGGGTTGACTAATGCTCCAGCAGAATTTCAGAGACTAATGTCTATCATTTTAGAAGCTCTGTTCAAACTAGGAATATTAGTATATATTGACGACATTTTAATCCCATCCAACACAATTGAAGAAGGGTTGACCAAACTAAAAGCTGTTTTAGAAATTTTGAAAGAATATGGGTTAACTTTGAAATTACAGAAATGTACATTTTTGGAAACAGAAGTAGAATACTTAGGATTCAGAATATCAAGAAACAAAATCTCACCAAATGAATTAAAAACCGATGCAGTGAATAAATTTCCCTTGCCAAAATCGGTGCATCAACTGCGCCAGTTCATGGGTTTAGTAGGGTATTTTAGAAAATTTGTACCTGATTTCGCCAGGAAAACTGCTCCATTAACGAAACTTTTCAAGAAAGACCAGCAGTGGGTTTGGACAAGTGAGCAAACCAATATAGTAGAGGTATGTACATGTCCCGAATGCTGGACAAATTAGTTGTTGTTCCGTTTGCTGAACAAGGTTGTGTCCCGAATGCTGGACAAATTAGTTGTTGTTCCGTTTGCTGAACAAGGTTGTGTCCCGAATGCTGGACAAATTAGTTGTTGTTCCGCTTGCTGAACAAGGTTGTGTCCCGAATGCTGGACAAATTAGTTGCTCTGCATGCTGAACAAGTTCTATGCAAAATGTTATTGTTTTATTTTTATGATCAGTATCATTATGTGCTTTTATTTCAGAAGAAAGTTGGGGACAACTTATTGTCAGGATGGCCGAGTGTTAGAGATTCCGGAACGTAGACACACCCGAACGAGTTGCGCCGTGGTGACGGCGGGAGGTGGGGAGGACTCGGCCGGGGACGGTCATTGCGATTCCGATGCTAAAAGTGGTATCAGCTAACACCGGTCTAAATCACATAATATTAAAGTGTTAATACTGAGCCTGATTGTAACCGAATAAATACTGATTGGAAACTACCTTGTTCTATTCCTAACATTTTGATTTTTTATTTCTTCAAGTTCCCATTGTGTACGAAGATTTTTTGCTGCATTGATGCATCTGGTATCGGACAACGCTCGCTGTTCGCTTATCACAGTTGATACATATTTATCGAATTTTCATCGGAGTTGATTTGAATTGAATTTGTCGATATTTATTATTTGAAAGTCGGAAATTTGTGAAATTTGTGTAGGTTACGATGGCTGACGTTAAATTAAAGAAGGCTAAATTCAATAGGAACTCTTGTCTCAGTGAAATGAAGGCATTATTAGATCTTGCTACGCGAGCAAAAGTAGATGCAACTGTTGGGTTATCATTTAGAATTCGGTTTACTGAACTTGACGAAGTACGAGGGGAGTTCAATAAACAGCATCAGATCATACTTTCTCTTTTATTTCAAGATGATGATGCTAATATGGAATCGGAAGAAGATATAAAAACGCAGTTTCAAAATGATTACTTTGCTATCAAAACTATTTATACAGGGTGTCCCACGGTCGAGTGCCTATTAGACGTTTCTGGAGAACTGGACATATTTGAAATCCGAAAATTGGGATTATGATATTGTTGGAAATTCTCTACAGACTTAAAATATTTTCGGAGCCTGAGCACTTCCGGTTATACCAGGAGTGGAAATAAATTTGTTCGAGAAAATTTTTTTCTAAATATTCCTTTCTGATATGATTAAGTATTCAATTCTGAATACATTTCTGTTGAAACCATTGTATTCGTTTGAATAGTTTTCAAAATATCGAAAAAAACCTGAAAAAATGTCAAATATTCATAGTCAGTGTTATGTTCAATATTCTTATTCTGAACATCCCGAGTGTAAACCGTTCCCACAACGTCAGAGTAGAAGAATGTTGAAAGGCATCTCTTGAATTTCATAAATATCATCACAGGGTGTTTCAAATTTAGTGTCGAAAACTGTGATCGAAAATTGGCCATAACTTCTGTTTCTCAAATTAGAACCCTATTTTTTTATGATTGCGTTGGATTCTGCGAAGAAAAATAGTGATAGCTCTCTCAGATGATTTTGCTCCTAAATTCAGTAATTCCCGAGATATTTTAGCTTTTCTGGATTTATGTTGTACGTAGTACGTAGAGTCAAATTCATCTTATCTTTCGCATGAGAATATTCTGTGCCCATAGAAGATAAATTATCCCATTGATAATTCACAAGTGACAGATCTGATTTTAGGCCTTAACCTTACTTCTCGATTTTACTTCAATGGTTACTATGGTTTCATAAGAATAGTCATCGAATCTGTTGGCATGAGTATATTCTGTGACCATAGAAGATAAATGATTCCATTAATATTTCACAGGTGACAGGTCTAATTATTAGTTGTTACTATGGTTTTATAAGAATATTCATCGAATCTCTTCAGGTTCAATGAAATTGACTCTACGTACAACATGAATCCAGAAAAGCTCAAATATCTCGGGAATTACTAAATTTAGGAGCAAGGACATCTGAGAGTGCTATCACTATTTTTCTCCGCAGAATCCAATGCAGTCATAAAAAAATAGGGTTCTAATTTGAAAAACAGAAGTTATGGCCAATTTTCGATCACAGTTTTCGATACAAAATTTGGAACACCCTGTGATGATATTTATGAAATTCAAAAGATGCATGACCTTTCCACATTCTTCGACTTTGACGTTGTGGGAACGGTTCACACTCGGGATGTTCAGAATAAGAATAATGAACATAACACTGACTACGAATATTTGACATTTTTTTAGGTTTTTTTTCGTTATTTTGAAAACTATTTGAATGAATACAATGGTTTCAACAGAAATGTATTCAGCATTGAATACTCAATCATATCAGGAACGAAAATTTAGAAAAAAATATTTTTTGAACAAATTTATTTCCACTCCTGGTATAACCGGAAGTGCTCAGGCTCCAAAAATATTTTAGGTCTGTAGAGAATTTCCAACACTATCATAATCCCAATTTTCAGATTTCAAATATGTCCAGTTCTCCAGAAACGTCTAATAGGCACTCGACCGTGGGACACCCTGTACTGTATTATTCGATCCGAACCAATTTAATTTAGATACGTCAGCCCATTCTATGTTCACAAGGAAGCAAAGTTCAGCCTCGTGTATGGTCAATAACACACCACAAGTTCGTCTTCCTAAGATTGAGATAAAAAAGTTCAGAGGAGATTATACTCAATTTACCACCTTCATCGATCTTTTTGACGCTCTTGTACATAATAATTCTTCTTTGAATGAGATCGAAAAGTTTAATTATCTAATTTCATCATTAGAAGGTCCGCCGCTCTCATTGGTTCGCACCTTACCGATGACTTCTAGTAATTATCAAACCGCCTATGATTCTCTAGTAAGTCGATTTTCCAATGTGCGATTGAGAGCGCAAGCACATTGGAATGCCCTCGATAACTCTCCAAAAATAAATTGTTCTGATTATAACGCCCTTCGTACCTTATTGAACACTTTTACTGAAAATATCGCAGCTCTTCGCAATTTGAAGTTTCCAGTTGACTCATGGGACTTCGTTTTATTCATGATGCTCATAAAACGTTTGGACAATACAACTGTCACTCGCTTCGAAATGGAAAATTGCTCATCCTCGGTTCCAGAATTTCGAACACTTCTTGATTTTTTAAATAGATATTGTACCGCAATCGATACCTTGGGAGCGTCATCCATTTCGCCCCAAACTTCAAAATCCCATAATCAGAGTAAGCCTTCTGCTAGCTCTAAACGCATCGCTTCCTATTTCACTGATAATAAAAATCAGCTCACTAAAAATGCTTCGCTAAGGTGCTCGCTTTGTAACCAGAACCACCCAGTAATGTCTTGTCCAAACTTCGCAGGAAAAACCCCACAAGAACGCCACGCTTTCGCTAAACAGAAACATCTATGTTTCAATTGCCTTAGTTCTGTTCACGATCTTCGAAATTGTAAATCGATTAACACTTGTCGCAAATGTCATCAAAGACATCACACTTTATTACATCTTGATGGGTTCGCTACGGGTGAGGCTAAAACAGTTGAAGTTGTGCCATCCACCTCGTCTAATAATGATAACGCTATATTTTTGGCAAGAATTGATATCGCAAAAAAATCTTCTTCTGTACTGTTATCCACCGCACTGATCGACGTACGCGATAGTTTTGGTACGTTTCATACTTTACGCTGCTTATTGGACAGTGGTTCTATGTCATCCTTCATTAGTAAGAAGGCCGCTAATTTGTTAGGTTTGCCTCGGCGCAATATGGAAATAAACGTAAAGGGTCTGAATTCAATGAACAGTATCGCTCATCATGGTTGCGTAACTGTTTCTTTTCGTCCGGTTGATTTACAATCACCTGTAATTGTTACTGACGCTATAATTTTAGATCGAGTATGTGAAAAGGTACCTTCGTCTAAAGTTCCTAAATCTTCCTGGTCTCATTTATCCACCTTGAACTTGGCAGATTCGCATTTTCACACCCCGGGAACTATTGATATTCTGCTAGGCGCAGACGTGTTTTCCAAAATTATTTTACCCAAAAAAATTGTAGGAAACCCAGGACAGTTAGATGCAATCAATACAGTTCTTGGGTATGTTTTGATGGGAAGATTTGAATGCCCTTCTAATTCTTCTGTTTCTGCTCTATTTGCTTTCCCCACAGAGTTGAACTTAGACCTTTCTCTTCAAAAGTTCTGGGAACTAGACTCAGTTCCTCTATGCGAAACATTATCCCTAGAAGATAAACAGGTGGACCAAATGTTTGCTGATACGCACTTTCGAGATAATGAGGGAAGGTACGTTGTTTCTCTTCCTTTTCGCGGTGAATTACCAAAATTTACTGGCATTCGTGAATTGGCAATAAATCGGTTTCTATCTCTGGAGAGACGGCTTTTACGGAACCCTAGGCTATATCAGTTGTACTCGGAGTTTATGCGCGACTATTTGGATTCTTGTCATATGGAACGTATTAGTGAAAATTTGTTGGACGGTCATTGTTTTTATTTTCCACATCATCACAAGCACAATCAATCAATCATCAAGCACAAAACGATCAGGTGAAGTTACGCGTTGTCTTCAATGCCTCTGCTAAGTCTCCGGTGTTGGAGGAGGGTTCACTTAATGACCATCTACTCACTGGAAAAAAATTGCAACAAGACATTATCTCTATATTGCTTCGTTTTCGGTTACATCAATATACCTTGTGTGCGGATATTCGGCAAATGTATCGCATGATAAGGGTTAGCGATGATCATGTAGATTACAAGCGAATTATTTGGAGATTTTCCCCTGAAGAAGACCTCCAAGATTATAGACTAATAACTGTAACCTACGGCGTGAGTAGCGCACCATATTTGGCTATCAGAACATTAATTCAGTTGGCTACTGACGAAGGAAAAGCTTTTCCCTTGGCTTCGAAGGCATTACAAGAGGATACTTATGTCGATGACATTCTTACTGGAAGTTCTACGCTCGAGGGTGCAAGACGCTTACGACAAGAACTAGTTGCTCTTCTCAAAAGGGGTCAGTTTGAATTAAGAAAATTTGCGTCTAATGATCCTCTCATTTTGATAGATTTGCCATCTACCCATCTTTCGATTGATCCAGTTTCATTTGACCGTGAAGATGAATTCACCTCCTTGAAGGTGTTAGGTTTATTGTGGGACCCGCCAAAAGATAAGTTTTGCTTCAGCGTGCAACCTTCAGAACGCCCTTGTACTAAACGCAACCTCTTGTCGCAACTAGCTCGCATATATGATCCTCTTGGATTTTTATCTCCTATCACTTTTTTTCTGAAGCACCCACTTCAGAAAATGTGGTCCTCAGGAATAAAATGGGATGAGGAACCATCTGCAGATATTGTAAGAGTGTGGGAAAAATATCGTTCAGAATTAGCTACTTTATCTTCCATTGGTTTTCCTCGTAGAATAACTGTATCGGATGCTATATCGTATGACTTGTTGGGCTTTTGTGACGCATCAGAAAAAGGTAATTGTGCAGTTGTTTACTTTCAGATAAAAAATGAGAATGATGATATGTCATTTAAATTCATTTGCGCAAAAACCAAAGTTGCCCCTCTTAAAAGGATAACCATTCCAAGATTGGAACTTTGTGGTGCCGTTTTGTTGGCTAATCTTCTGTCATTTTGTCTCGATCTCTTTAAAGGGCTCATATGCTTTCGAAGGGTCTGTGCATTTTCAGATTCTCAAATTGCACTTGACTGGATAAGGGGACAACCGCAACGTTGGCCTGTGTTCATATCTAATCGAGTCGCTCATATACAAGAAAAAATTCCTTCTGCTTCTTGGCATCATATTGAGTCTTTGAATAATCCAGCAGACGCTGGTTCTCGTGGCCTGCTACCTTCTGAATTTGTTGATTGCGCTTTGTGGTTTAATGGTCCTCAAAAAATCTTAGAAAGTTTCGATTTGTATGCTTCCGACGGTGAACCTAAAACTCTACTGCACCCTGTTGCAGCTCCTTTATGCTTGCAGAGTTTGGAGCAACCGTGCTCGAATTCATTGTTATCTCTACTTGAACGCTTTTCTTCTTTTTCAAAGATTCAAAGAATTCTCGCATTTGTTATTCGCTTCAACAATAATCTTAAGTATCCGCGTTCTAGACGCTGTGGCCCTTTGTCAGCCTCAGAATTAGATGAATCTCTCCTTCTTCTGGTAAAGTTAACGCAAAGCATTCACTTTTCAGAGAAATTGCATCGAAAGGTATACCCCAAAAATTTTCAGAAGTTGAATGGGTTTCTTGACGACTCTGGTGTCTTGAGAATAGGAGGAAGAATTGACTCATCCTGTCTCCCCTTTGATGGTAAACACCCTATACTTCTTCCTCGACAAAGTCGCCTAACAACGCTTCTTATCGAGTTTTATCATAGGAAATATCTCCACGTAGGCTTACGCACTCTTCGGTTCCTTCTTGCTCAGCGGTTTTGGATAGTAGGGGGTAGACGCGTTATTTCATCGGTTCTTTCTCGATGTGTTCAGTGTTTTAGAACTCGTCCCAAAAATTTACAACCTCCAATGGGGGAGTTGCCTTCAACAAGAATTTCGCAGGTGAAGCCATTCAGTCACAGTGGTGTTGATTTTGCAGGACCTTATTCTGTCACCATTGGACGACATCGCGGGGTCAAGTCAACAAAGGCCTATATATGTTTGTTCGTATGTTTTGCGACGAAAGCTGTTCACCTGGAACTCGCTACGGATTTGTCAACTGAAACCTTTTTGTCAGCTCTTCAGCGGTTCATTGCACGACGCGGACGAGTTAGGGCTCTCACAGACACAGCGGTTTCCGCCGAGTCGGCGGCCGAGAAAATCGCCGAGTCGGCTGAGTTTGCTTCTGTGGGACGAGTCGGCTTAGGCGGCGGTGTGTGGTTTCATAGCGCAAAAGCACAGGCCAATTCCGCCGACTCGGCGATTTTCTCGACGGCCGACTCGGCGGAAACCGCTGTGTCTGTGAGAGCCCTTAGTCATCTTTAGGGCTCTCACAGACACAGCGGTTTTCGCCGAGTCGACGGCTGAGTTTGCTTCTGTGGGACGAGTCGGCTTGGGCGGCGGTGTGTGGTTTCATAGCGCAAAAGCACAGGCCAATTCCGCCGACTCGGCGATTTTCTCGACGGCCGACTCGGCGGAAACCGCTGTGTCTGTGAGAGCCCTTACAGTGACTGCGGTACAAACTTTATAGGTGCTAATCGTGTGATTGTTGATTGTATGAAAAATGCAGCAGAAAGCGAGGCGATCACTTGGCACTTCAACCCTCCTTCTGCTCCTCACATGGGTAGCCTATGGGAGGCTGGAGTTAAAAATGTGAAATCGCATCTTTCTAGAGTTCTTGGAAATCAAATTCTCTCCTATGAAGAATTCTACACTTTGCTGTGCCTGATTGAGGCCATACTAAATTCGCGACCCTTAGAAGCACTCTCTTCTGATCCCGAAGACATTGCTGCTTTATCTCCGGGTCATTTTCTCACTCTGGAACCGCTCACCGCATTACCATATCCAGATATTTCACATCTAACGCTTAATGGTTTGAGTCGTTGGCAATTGTTGCAACGTCTGCATCAGGATTTTTGGAAAAGATGGCACCGTGAGTACCTCCATACTCTACAACAGCGCTCACAGTGGTTTACTGACGATGAAAAGGTCCCAACGATCGGAGAGCTCGTTTTGATTAAGGATGATAGAATTCCTCCTTGTGACTGGCTCCTGGGAAGAATAACTTCTTTGAGTCACGCTAAAGATACACGCGCTAGAATTGCCTCATTGAAAACAAAAAATGGTATTCTGCAAAGGCCGACTGTCAAATTATGCCCTTTGCCAGTCGCTTAGTTTTTTGTTGGTTTTTATTCTTATTTTTTAAAACTACGAATATTTAACATTTTTAAATGATGGGAACTCGCTCATTAGTTCATTTTTGTATTTAATTTTTCGCCTACTTGTTTCATGTCACTAGACACGCTAAATGTACTCATCGCTTTAGAACAGTTTTATGTACCGTTGCTCAACTAACATTTTGCCATTTTTCGCGGCCCGGAGAATGTTCGGTCCTTTTATTCGAACATAAATTTGAAGCTGGAGCGATCGCTAAATATTTAAATTTCGCGCCAATATATGTCAACACTGGTGGCTTCGCATATGTGAAGAAGCGACGCTTATCACACATTGATTGATTTGACGTATTGGCTGGTTGATTGATTTTCGCTGTTACCTGTGTTATTGAAATTATTCAGAAAATTACGCTTTTTGGATTTGCTTTGAATTTGTCACGCATCGATTTCACCCGCATATTTGATTGGAAATTCCGCATCGCCCTTTGATTGTGTTCAACACCGCATTAGAATAAGAAGTTGGAGCAAATATCCAGCCGCAAAAGGCCCCTGTGAAGAGCTGGGATCTGGAGCAGAGCCCTCAAGCCATCGCAGTTCGCTGTTTTCTTGGTAAGTCATCATTGTTGACCGCATTGTTTGTATATGAATTTGATTATTTCATACACATATTTCGCTTTCGCTCCAGCTTCAAACCGCAAATTATACAGTCTACTTTTCTCACAAATTTACCTGAGCTATCGGACATAACAGGGCCTATATTTTTCGACTACAAATTAACACGTGAAACATATTTAGAAAATATATTGCCAGAGGTAGCTGAGGTTTTGGAGCGACTGTTTTCTGCTGAAGAATTAGAACAAATAATTTGGCAACAGGACGGAGCGCCCCCGCATAGCGTTTTGGAAGTTCGTGAACATTTAAGTGGCCAATTTGATCTTTGGATTGGTAATGGCGCACCCATTTTATGGCCACCAAATAGTCCCGATTTAACACTGTTGGACACGTTTTTATGGCCGTTCTTGAAGGAAAACATTTACTTCAGCAATAATGATAATATTGTAATGATTAAAAACAAAATTGAAGCTTTAATTTCTGATTTGAATCAGAGCCTTAACAATGCAATCAAAAATAGTCTTAACAACTTGAGACAACGATATGAACTATGTGTATTGAATGAAGGTGGTCATTTCGAGCAATTTCTTCAGTTGATGTTATTCATACCATAATACCATAATTTATTATTTTTATTGGTTAAGTAATTGTTAAGTATTTATTTTGAAATAATACTTTTAAGTAAATTGTTTTAATATAAAAAATTTCGTGGGCATTTCACATATTTTTTTATTCGGTGTCATCATTTCAAAACTTTGAATCTCTGAAAATTGAAGAGACACGCCCAAATATGCATATATATTCGAGATCAGGAGGAAATAGCCTATCAAAAGATGGAAGAATATACAGGACAGGACACCCTGTTTTGAAAAAATGTTGTTGCATTCAATATGTTGTTCACCCTGTATATATTCCAATTGACGTTATCATAACTCCAAAAATGGGCATTTTCAGTAAACCCAGTCTGCCACTTGAAAAAAGATTACAGAGCTTGCCAGGTGGTTCTTAAAATTCGAAACTCTGAATAACTCAGAATAAAAGAGATAGATCAACATGTGTTACATATTCGAAATCAGGGGAATAAGAGCTAGGCAAATATGGAAAAATATACAGGTGTTCCATTTGAAAAAATGAAGTTGCCATCAATATGTTGGCCACCCTGTATATATTCCATTATGTGAATACATACTGTTAAACCTCAGTCGATTTCGAAAACTTTTGTTTAGAACATTTTTTTGTATCTCCTTTAGTAACAAAGTTGAAGGGGGGGTCAAATTATAGTGAAAAACCCGGTACATGTTATACACTGTGCTTTGCGATGTAGAAGCAGTAATTAACGAACGACCACTCACCTATGTTTATAGCGGCGATGAGTGGGAGGTTCTTAGTCTGCAAGGTTTTCAAGATATTAACTCAGAAAATATCCATTTTAGGGCAAGGGTGTGATGCATACACTCACATTATTTTTTAACGTTGATTCAATATCTGCCATAAAAAAATGGGGTTCTAATTTAAAAAAACTGATTTTTCACGATTTTGTCATCCCTAACTTTGAAAGCGATTTTTTCACTCCCTGTATCATGAATCGCGATTTCGATTTTTAAAGTGGATACATCAATCTTACATCTTGAAAAATCCCAAAAATGAAAATTTTCCATCCAAAAACCTCGAAGTTATTCTTGTTTCAGCGGAGCTCTATTTTCGATTTTTTTTTCGAATTTTCCCGCTCAGAGAGAATTTTCCAACCAAAATTGAAAAATGTTACACCAAAATAACTTGAAATTTTCTAAGGAATCTATTTTTGCAATAAAAAAATGGTGTTCTGATTTGAAAAACGGAAGTTGACGTCATTTCCGGAAAAACCGGAGGTGCTCATGCCTTGAAAATATTTTAGATTTCATCAGCATCGTGAAATACTTATAAGTGCTGAATTTCATGAAAATACGTTCAGTAGTTTCCCCTATAAATATGGGTGAGGTTCCTCGTGAAAGACCCTGTATGGGGAATGAGCCAATGAAAACTGAAGCTGGGGCCTGGGCTTCGGTAAGAAACCAGATCTGCGCGTGTGCCGCAATATCGATAATCAAAAATAATTTTCTAATTCTGTCTCTCTCTCACGCATCATCGTATTACGTCGTGAAACGTATGTCATTCATAAATTCATGTGTCATTCATAAATTCATGATCTTTCGATCATAACCTCACAATTTCCTGTGAAATGTTTCAATCGCTTCATTTCGTTTTCTTCATGTCCTGAATATCATTTTCAACTCCTATTCATATTTCAGAATTGAACTGAAAATATTTAAGTAACATATCTTCATCGTCGATATCTATTTTCTTGTTTTTTTCGAAATAAACATAACCCTTACATTTCTCGAAATTTTTTAATTTCCAGTTGATGCAAGTGTACAACTTAATCCTTACCAAAGATTTGGCTTCACTTTGTGGGTGGGAAAAGCAGGGGTATAATCCATATTGGTGTTATAAGATTTATGGGTATATGTCTCCGTGCCTCTTGTAGAATAATCGTAGAATTTCAATAGAATTTTAAATACATATTTCAATTTGATTTTGATACAAAATACCTTGATATGGCCTGATGAATCATAAATTGAATGAAAAACGGTTGTTTATAAGATATTTTAGTGTTTTCGTGGAAAGTACTGATAGATTATTAGCATTTACTAATCTTCAAGGAAATAGAACGAGGAATGTATTTGAAAAAAGGAATATGGCGTTTCAATTGCAGATATTATCGTGAAAAACTCAATATTTTGTTGAGAAATATCGTGTTTTTAACATTTTTATTCCAGTAAGTCGAAGGCTCACCCTGTGTTACATATATCGTCTTTTCATTATTCCTCAAGGGGCGTGAATAATAATGAATGAGATATTCCACACCATCAGTATTTGAGAATGTAATGGTAGGGTGAAGAATAATAGTGAGAAAGCATCAATTGCCGAATAGTACCGAGCGATTGTTTGATCAGATTGTGTACAATGTGGTGAAGAATAGAACATAGTTAATTGAAATCACATTGAATCAGTGCCAAATCACATTGATTTCGTGCTATTCCGCATTCAACAGAATAATTAATTCCGATAGCTTTGGTGTAAAAGCTAATTAGTTATCACAACATTATAAACACTTTCGTGATCATGAAATATACTGAAAATATCAGGAACTCTCAAGTAGCCAGGACAATATTATTATACAGAGTTTAACAGCCAAATGGAATAAATTCGATAACGAATAAATGAGGGCGTGTTGGGAAATACACTAGGACATTTCGATTTGTAATTTTAAATGCGCATATTTTTCAAGAAAATAATATTATATAGGGTGTTCCATGTGACCTTGGCCAATACCAACTTTCTTATTTCAAATGCAACCCTCTGTATATTATTCATTTTTTGGATTCTTCAGAGAATTCCAGATACAATTCATGCACAATGTCCTATACCTATCTTTAACTATTTCGGAAGTATTAGATAAGTGTTTTCAGATTTATTGCAAAAATCAACGTTTTAAATAAAAAATATTTTATTTCACAAATTCGGTACATTACACTCAAACCTATTAAGTGATACTGATTATTTCTTAAATATTGAAAAAAAAACAAAAAAAAACATGTCAATGTAGGAAATGATCAAAATGCTTGCCGCGAACGTCTTGGCAACATGCTAATCTGGTGTAGAATTGTCTTCAAATGTTACTCAACATCTGTTCTCAGTAATCGTTTTTGCTTACTTTCTTCATATCAAGAGGAAAATGGGAAATGAGTACCTATTGACTATTGAGGGTAATGTATCGAATTCGTGTAATAAAATAATTTTCATTTAAAATATTAATTTTTGTGAAAAATCTGAGAACACTTGATATTTCCGAAAAAGTTGAAAATAGATTGTAGGTACTTGAGTTATGTCTAGAATTTTCTGAAGAATCCAAAAAATAAATGATATACAGTGGGTTGTTGCATTTGAAATAGGAAAGTTGGTATTGGCCACGGTCGCATGGAACACCCTATATAATTTTACTTTCTTGAAAAATATGCGCATTTAAAATTACAAATCGACGTGTCCCAGCGTTTTTCCTAACACCCCCTCATTTATTCGTTATCGAATTCATTCCATTTGGCTGTTACACTCTGTATGAAGAATTTTGTAATGACATTGTAACTTTAAATTGGAAATTAGCGTCTGTGAAATGTATATAGGAGAAAATTTTTAATCGGTAAACAGACAATTTTCGAATTCCGGAAAAATTCGACTCCCGCTCGAAGTGAAAATTTTTCCGGAATTCGAAAATTGTCTGTTTACCGATTAAAAATTTTCTCCTATGACATTGTAACTTTCAATTTTTGTGAACAATGAAGGTGTAAAATATGAGATATAAAAATTCCTAGGTAATCCAGTTGTTTAGACAAGTGAGATTTGCATAGTTGTGGGGTTCCGTCAAATTCGCTGCAACGTTGCCAGATCGGGTGATTATTCCGGTATTTGAAGAATAGGTCTCTTTCAAAAGAATTTTAATTGATCAAATTAGAATTTCTTAATTACGTGACAATAGATACGATGAGAAACAATAAGGTGGAATTGAATATATTTTTTCCCTGCATTTTATTCCACGCCGAGGTGAAATTCAACAAACAAATGGCGAAAAAATAGGTTGCCTAAGAAGTGAAAAAAAATTTCAAACTACTTATTTCAAAATATTCTGACTCCATTGAATTAATTTACACAAGAGGAAAGCTGACATGTGTCGACAAATGGGCCAATTCATTTTCGAATGGAGTTCGTGAATGAAGACAAATTTCATCGAAAAATGCGGAATATATTTTCAGGTGGCGTTACCTTCCAATATATCACCAATAAAAATTACTGATTCAATTCCTGAACACGCAGTTTATATTATTCCTTTTCTAAGACATTATAGATCAATCTAAAGAAACGGATTAGCACAATCTGGCAACAAAATCCGGTTTTGACACTGTTCGCGCATGTGAAAATGGCCTCCAACTCTCACTTGTTCAAACAACTGGAATGAATATTCTGGATGTATTCTGTTTCACAACCACAACTGTTATTATTTCCTCATCTGGGCAGACCTCGTCATGTTCATAATGAAAGGTTTCGTCAGCAATATCGTAACATCCCATATATTTTGACTAATCTTTTCTCATTTCTTTTTCTACATGCTCTGTGCAGGCTTTCCATTTATTAGCTGTACACTCTCCAAGAGCCTCATTCCAAAGATATTTATTTCACTTGCTCAATTATTTGCCAAATTTTTTCGAAACAGAACAAAATGTCAGTGTTATTCCCAACCTGAATTCTGCAACTTGAAATATTACTGAATGGGCATTACCAATATAATTTCGATTTCCAAAAGTCCCATGAGATGTCAATAATTCTTGGATGAACTATTGTATATCAAATAGATCCATTCGTTAAGTTTTGTTTCTGTCTTGATATCTCTATTACAAATTTCCCAATCCATTCACTTTGCAGCAACCCAGCAACACGTTTCACATCATCAACTAGATATTTCTGGTTTAGCGGGTATTCATATTGAATATTGGAAAGGACCATGCTTTTTAACCATTTTCGATATTTTACGTTGTCGAACCAGAATTTCCAGGCTATATGGGGGGTATTTACCCCTCCATGAGCATCGAAGTCCTTAGAAAAAGGTACGCAATGTGGTGCACATAAAATATTTCATACATAAAGTACCTGATTTTTTATCGTTTTATTACCTCCCCCCATGAAAAAAAGCTACATTCGCTCTTGTTGATCGTTAGATCGAAAACGTATCAATACAAGAAGAAAATAGAGAGAGAGAGAGAGAGAGAGACAGAACTCAACTTCATTGATCATAATTTCAATACAATCAAACGGCTATCGAAGATGAAAATATTATACCTATGCCTGTATACAGATTCAAAGCTGGTAATCGTATGTGAAAATTGAGAACATTTTCATATTCATGAAGAAATACCATTTAAGTTTTAGGTTATCTCTATATATATGATGAAAGCACAGAAATTATTTAGTTACTTTTTTGTAACTAGAAATAAAGCTGCGACTGGACTTTCAAGGCCTGCTTCGATGTCAATAATTCTTGGATGGACTATATAACTGAAATTGATTTTCAGTGATCATCAATCAATTTTCATTTCATCTTTGACAGGCTTTACCATTGCTCAAACCCAAACATTGAGGAAATGGGTAATATATACTCCATTCACTTTTATGAAGTATCGGAAAGTAAAGGAACATTTTGATAAATACGTAATTACTACGATTTTTTAGCAGAAACGGCAACGTTGCTCGTTCAACTGAAAGAAGAATAACTATAACCCAACATTTTCAAAACATACACGGTGAAATGTGTCAAAATTTCATGGCAAACCGCGATACTTTATGAAAGTGAATGGAGTATAGAAACTTAAATTTTCACGATGAGACGTGGAAGAAGAATGTATTGAAAGAGTAACAACAACTCTCTGGTTTTATCTATCGATTCATGAAATGAGCGTAGGTGTGAAAAGCTGATGAAAACAAATTTTACTACGAATACGAATAACTCACCACTGTATAATCCGCTGCAACAAATGCTTGTTCAGCACCTATAAACATCATAATAGGCAATAAAAGTAGCTGAAATGGATTTGCTAGATGTTTGCAAGTTACTGCTAATAATTTCCAGGATGAAATTCTGTTAGCTGTCTCCTTCTTCTCTCTCGTGTATCTGAAAGTATTAATGCCTAGGTTTGATAGGTTGTCAATTGATATACCTACTCATAAAACTAATTTTATGTTTATCACTAGTATGTACTCAAGAAAAGAATAATTCTCAGAAATGATCGACATAAAGTGCTGGAGTTTACTGTTGGAAAGTCCGAATATCCATAAACGAGATTGTGCCCTGTTATATCTATCGCCTAGGCGTGGGGAAAACAACCCCAGAAACTTTGAATACACAGAGTGTCCCACTAGTGCCGCAGCGGACGATCTACGCGTAACGGTCTGAGATTGGCAAAATTTTTTGATGCAGACTTGATTTACTACAAGAAGAGCACAACCTAAAAATATTTTCGAATATATCGGGTGGCCCACAAAAGAGGAATAGCGGGTGACTTTGTTTTTTCAAATGGGACACCCTATATTCAATAGTGTTTTTCAATTCCCTGAAACTTCCTGCATGCTTCCGTATACTTTTCAAATATTTTTATTCGACAGTTTTCGGAATATTGGCCATTTTGACAAAAAAATTATACTTGTAGAGGCTATGTTATCCAATTATATTTCACGAACCCTTGCACATACTAATAACAGCTTTATGTGGATTGAAAGACAAGACTTCAAAGTATCCTAGCCAGCTATAATAAAATAAAGCATCTTCAGCATACCGAGTGTCCACAAAAAGACTATCAACATGACGAATTTCCATTCGATTTTTCTTCATTTTTTCAAATGCAATGAATATATTTTTTTTTCATCATTGTAATCACCATTCATTTTACTTCATTTTTTGTCAAATACGTGATATGCATATCTCTAGCGGAATAGGATTTTTAAGCGCTTTTTCGAAATGTTTCCCTAAAATTCACATATACCTTCGAATTCAAATAGCAGATTTGGCTTTTCTGTGGTTATTGAGAACTGTCAAATTATTCCACTCAGAATTAGCATCATCATTGAAGCTTCAATTCATATTGTAGCGAAATGAGGAACTAGAAGGTTTTGATGTATCTACTCAAAAATTTGATGAAATCAGTTACTGAAGACAGAAACTTGCTGTCTGCACCCATTTTTCAAAATACATTTTTGATAATTTTCTATGTTCCTACTTGGAACGTCGAATCTTCCAAAAATTTCAAACAAGCTTTGAGCTTGGGAGCTTGAAGATCTGCGTGCGTGTCTGTGAAACTTATGAATATCATTTTTTCGAAGAAAGTTGTATAAGTATAAGAGGCAAGAGCGGACACTTTTTTGTATCTTGAAGTTTTGAAACTCGTTTTCTTGAAGCATTCATAACTTGTACATTCAAACTCATTGGTGTTTTTTGAATTTTTACATAATTGTGTGAGTATTCATCCAATCCGTAAAATCTATGATGATTTGAATTGAAGCTGCAATGATTTTAATTTTGAATAGAATAATTTGACAGTTCCCAATAACCACAGAAAAGCCAAATCTGCTTTTTGAATTCGAAAGTAAATGTGAATTTGGAGGAAAAACTCCTAATCCTATTCCGTCAGAGATATGCATATCATGTATTTGACAAAAAATGAAGTAAAATGAATGGTGATTGCAATGATGAAAAAAAAATTATATGCATTGCATTTGAAAAAATGAAGAAAAATCGATTTGAAATTCGTCATGTTGATAGTCTTTTTGTGGACCCTCTGTAAGCTGGTGATGCTTTATAATAGCTGGGTGTGATACCTTGAAGTTTTGTCTTTCAATCCATATAAAACTGTTATTGGTTTGTGCAAGGGTTCCTGGAATATAATTGCATAACATAGCCTCTACAAGTATCATTTTTTTGTCAAAATGGCTAATATTTCGAAAACTGTCGAATAAAAATATGTGAAAAGTATACGGAAGCATGCAGGAAGTTTCAGAGCATGGAAAAACACTATTGAATATAGGGTGTCCCATTTGAAAAAACAGAGTCACCCGCTATTCCTCTTTTGTGGGCCACCCTATATATTCGAAAATAGTTTTAGGTTGTGCTCTTCTTGTAGTATATCAAGTCTGCATCAAAAAATTTTGCGAAACACAGTCCGTTACGCGTATATATCGTCCGCTGCGGCACTAGTGGGACACCCTGTATAAATGTTGCACAAATTCATCTCTACCATGTAGCTGCAAAACAAATGCCTAGGAACTTGCTTAAAAATATCTTTGAACAAAAAGTCTTTGAAAATTTTAACGTTTCATCAAACATTCAAATTTTGTGATCCTCAAAAAGTTTTAGTGCATATTAGCACCAGATATTATGAAAGACTGTCTTTGCATATTACCCAAAAATGTTATGCCTTTATATAGAAAAAGAAATGCAAGCGATTGTGTATGGCCAAAATAAAGAACCATCAGTATACAAGGTGTTCCTAAATTGAACGTACAAACGTAAAGGGCAGATTTCTTAAGTAAGTTTGAGAAAAAAAGTCCCATTAACATGGGGTCGCAAACGTTTCGTTTACAGAGTGTGGAAGTTTGAATTTTATTAAAGTTTTTTTGGTGAGCGACTGTTTATTTGAAAAAATGTAAAAACAAGCTTTGTTGTTAAACTAAACTTTTCGTTCTCTTGTAGTTTTGTCGTATCTGCTACCGATTTTGAGGAAAGATTTTAAACGATTCTCTCGAAATCCTCGGAAAAATCCAAATTATTTCGAGGGAATCGTTCAAATTTTATTTCTCGAAATTGGTAGCAGATACGACAAAACTACAAGAGAACGAAAAGTTAAGTATAACAACAAAGCTTCTTTTTACATGTTTTCATATTGACACTTGCTCACCAAAAAAAAGTTCTGGAGGAGAACAGGTGACAGTGTTCCAGAAAAAATATCACCGTGTAGATCTGCTGTCAAAATTGCCATGTCACGTGGTGAGATCTCTCAAATGTAATATCTATGCCAAATTTCAGTTGAATATCTTGTAAAGTGTAGATGTTATGAGAAAAAAAATTTTAAAACATTCAAACTTCAACAATCTATTTCGAAAACGAAACGTTTTCGTTTGTTTATAGGACTTTTTTTCATGAACTTCATGAAGGAATTTCCCCTTTTCGTTTGTACGTTCAATTCATGAACACCCTGTATTCTGAGAAGAAGAACTGTTGCGGAAACGCATGTCGAAGAAGACATTAATGGAAAAATGTGAAAGAATTCGGTAACCCGTGAGGAGAAAACTATATCCCAGGTGGAGGCTGACATTTGCAACAATTTTTGTGATTTGAAAAGTATTTCATGGAATGAAATTAATTGTTCGATTGCTGTACTCGAGTATTTCTTTGAATGACGAATGGTTTTCAATTTTTCACAGAGAAGTGGTATCCTAGAGAAAAAAACGAAAGCCTCGTTTTGTTCAGCATTGAATTAATTTTTTTTTCGAAAATATTAAAGCAAGTGCCAGTACAAAGGCCAGTGCAGTTGCTGAAGGCAGGGGTATTCAAAGTAAAATAATAATCAATAAGGTGCAAGGCTCTGTAACTCGGAAACGAAGCATTTCTGAACATAGGCGGTGGAGGACTTTTTTTTTCTCAAATACAACATTGAACAATATCCTGAAATTTTAAGCAATTTCAATGAAACACCTTGTACATTCGAGTATTATATTCCCGTCGTTTCGAAATATAAGGATCCTTTCTTATCGATGCAATATGAATGAATGCTATAAAACATTACCATTTTAACAGCCTTTTTTCTGAATACATAATATGGTTATGATTATGTCAGAATTTGTTATAGTTGCCGGTTTTCATTGAATTCATTTGTGGCACATATGATAGGATGTATTACTTCACAATCTTAGGTATGTGACAATGGTTCAAAGTGCTGTTAAAATTAAAATTTAATTCCATTATATTATGAAAGAAGTTTGGACATAGCAAATGTCTACTTCCAGGAGTGGATCATAGTAAGTAAATAGACATCAAACAACATTGGTCAATTCAAGAGCTATCCCTTTTGTACCATAATTCGATAATAATTTCTCATGACTGCCGTATCGAAGGTTTTAGTCAGGTCGAGAAAATCATAAAGCTTGAGTACACCTCTTTCTGAAGCATTCCGAAGAACACTACATTCAGACAGTCTGGAAAGTAACCATGAATTCGTCAAAAATATGTGCTAACTATAAGCTGGGAAATTACTTTTTGTTTTTTTAACTTTCCAAAAAATAGTAGGAACGTTTCCTCTTTAACCCATGCATGATGAAAATCGCTTATATGTTCCACCAACTTTTTTCCTAGTAATCGTAGAATGATTCGTTTAGGTATACAGTGCATTTATCGCAAATATTTTCGCCAGGGTGAGCAAACGCCTCATAATTTACTTGATTCAAGCTAACCATGGAATTCCATTCGTTCAGCGTGAGTGTTCAAAAAGTTTTTACTCAAGGATCTTCGGGAATCACGCAGTATATCAACAAGTAGCCAGAATGTATAATTCATAGGTGAAAAAAGATTTTCTCTCTCGTGCTGGGAAAATGAAAAACTTCCGGAAACATTTGTTTACGCGTGAGATTGAAAACCTAATGTATAATTCTTTATGCCTCAATCTACTTTTCTCAAAACTCCATAAGCCCTCGGGAAATCGATTTCTATAAAGTTTTCATATGAACAGTGGAATTTACCTGGAATAACATCAATCAGGTGGAATGTAATTCCGGTGAATCGCCTATCGCCGGATCAGAAAATCCCCAAATAATTAAAGCTACTGACTTGAGAATGAAATATTCACTAAATTCATTTCGGTATATTGTTCGTATACTTTTCAGTTCACATTTTTCATTCGACATGTTACAAACAACTTGGGTCCTCGCTGCCGTTCTCAGTGTAACCGGAAATTGCAATGGTGGAAATATCTTCATTGAATTCAATTTACTTTCTTTCGAGCAGTCTGGAAATGGGATTCATGTTGTGGAAAATTGCGCACACCTCCACTCAAGCTTAAACTGAAGTTGTGAATGATTTAATTTCATTAATTGCTCACATTTTATCAGTAGTTCTGGAGGGAAATGAGTTGAATTTATGGTGAAGCATAATTTATTCATTTCCATTAAATTCAATCGTAATAATTATATGAATGCAATGTAATTTTATTCATAATATCAAGATATTCTCTAGACTATTTCACGCATCCCATTTTCAGTGAGGAAGTTTCCTTAGCAACACTCGTTTCTCATCGATAAAACATGGAAACGGGCAAAACTAACAAGTTGGTTTTTCAGCGACAAAATTTTTGAAGTTTCTCAAATTCATAGATAGCTTCGAAAATGAGTACCATAGAAAAAAAAACAACGTTCAGTAGGTCTATGATGAATACTTATTTGTCAAAGACCGCAATACGTGCCCAATGTGATCATATTATCATATTTTCTCGTGAAATAGTCATGTCGAATACCACTCAAGATGGAATTTAAGCAGGTAAAATTTCTCTCTTGTAATATTCAAGTTTATTGCTTTTCGGCAATTTCGCTCGTGACATTTTTCCAAAATCACTCGCCTGACGGCTTGAGATTTTGATACAAATGGCATTTACGAAATTGTCTCAGCAACAAACTTTCATGTAACAATTGAGACATTTTGCCGCCAAAATTTCATCTCTCGTGGTATTATACAGGGTGATTTTTTTAAGTGTTTCATCAGAAGTTTTCGAGGAAGGAGTTGCGATACAAATTCAAAATTCTGTATTTTTGTTCTAGAGTACATGAACTTGAATTGTAAAATATTTTCAAGCGGAATCTACTTCCGGTTCTACCGGAAACGGGAGTGAACTTTGTTATTTCAAATGTAACACCCTGTATCTTTATACATATTTGAATTCTTCGTTTAATTCTCCAATGATTTGATGTATGAAATGCGCAACCACATCAAGCGATTGTTGAGTTATTGCCTGATTCTCAAATTTTTTGACAGAAAGATTGTCACAAATTAGTGTTTATATCTTCAAAATCCCTCATTGTAAGAATTTTTTTTGCAACAGTGAGACAAAAGAAAGTACGCTGTTTCTTGCATAAATGATGAGGAAACATTATATAGGCTGCCTGAAACAGGGCTTCAAAGTGAGCCTCATTAAAACTACGGAATCTCATTTTTTTCAAATGGAAACCATATAATTTTATAATTCCGATCGATTGCTAGTCAAAAACTAGTTAGATTGTGCCAAACATTTCATGTCTTTAAAATGAGTAGTTTCGCCGTTATATCGAATAAAATTCGAATTTCACGACTAAAGCCACGTTTCTTTGTCTAAACATCAGGTTTATCAAGATAATTTTCAAGAAGGCTATATCAATAGTAATAATATGTCAGTTTTAAACTAAAATTTCTTTATTTAGTCATCATTCATTATCTGCTCTGTTTATTTGTCACATTCGCCGCAAATAAAGAACAGACTTTTGTTATATCATTTTAGTGTACTTTTTTATTAGTGCTTGTTTTGCATAGTGCTCGATCAATAAAAATAAGTAAGAATAACAATTCCTAACATAGCCTACTTTGATATAGACGATCATACCACTGAATTTGACTGATGGGACAAACCTGGCTTTATTCATGAAATTCTGTCGAATCGAGTGGTATGCTCGTCTATTTCGAAGTAGGCTTTGTTAGGAATTGTCATTCTTACTTATTCTTATTGATCAAGCATTATGCAAAACAAGCAATTATAATTATAAGGTACATCAGAATGATATATCTAAAGTCTGTTCTTTATTCGCTGCGAATGTGACAAATAAACAGAGCAGATAATGAATGATGACTAAATGAAGAAATTTTAGTTCAAAACTGACATATTATTACTAATTGACATAGCTTACTTGAAAATTATCTTGATAAACCTGATGTTCAGACGAAGAAACCTGGCTTTAGTCGTGAAATTCGAATTTTATTCGATAACGGCGAACCTACTCATTTTGAAGACATGAAATGTTTGTTATAAAATTATATGGTTCCCATTTGAAAAAAAATGAGATTTCGTAGTTTTAATGAGGCTCACTTTGGAGCCCTGTTTCAGGCACCTTGTATAATATTTCCTCATAATTTATACAGGAAGCAGTATCAGCGTACTTTCTTTTGTCTCACTGTTTCAAAAAAAAATTCTTACAATTAGGGATTTTGAAGATATAAACACTAATTTGTGACAATCTTTCTGTCAAAAAATTTGAGGATCAGGCAATAACTCAACAATCGCTTGATGTGGTTGCGCATATCATACATCAAATCATTGCAGAATTAAACGAAGAATTGAAATATGTATAAATATACAGGTTGTTCCATTTGAAATAACGAAGTTCACACATCCGTTTCCGGTAGAACTGGAATTAATTCCGCTTGAAAATATTTTACAAATTGAGTCCATATACCTACTCTAAAACAAAAATACAAAATTTTGAATTTGTATCGCAATTCCTTCTAATGAAACACTTAAAAAAATCACCCTGTACATGACAAAATTTTTGACGTTTCTCAAATTCATAGATAGCTTCGAAAATGAGTAGGTACCATAGAAAAAACAAACAACATCAGTTAGTTTATGATGAATACTTATTCGTCAAATACCGCAATACGTGCCCAATATGACCATATTTTCCCGTGAAATAGTCATGTCGAATACCACTCAAGATGGAATTTAAGCAGGTAAAATTTCTCTCTTGTAATATTCAAGTTTTGGTGCTTTTCGGCAATTTCGCTCATGACATTTTTCCAAATACACTCGCCTGACGGCTCGTTATTTTGATACAAATGTCATTTCCGAAATTGCCTCAGCAACAAACTTTCATGTCACAATCGAGAAACTTGCCGGCAATATTTCATCTCTTGTGGTATTATAATATATGACAATTCTGCGAATATCATGACTTGTATCGCTATCAAGATCATTCAGGCGAGTGTTTTGAGAGAAAAAGCCACGAGCAAAATAACTTTTCTACTCCCCAACTAGATATTTTAAAATTTAAATTTTTTTTAACCGTCTGGTAGGCTATTATACATTTGGATACAAGTGGCATGTTTCAAGCAAGCACCATAAATGGTGTGCAAGTATGGTATCTATAAGGCCATGACGTATCTACGTGTATGTAATAGGTGTTCAGGATAACGGGTCGTTTATACTGGCCCGTAACTTAAACTTTTCCCTTACCCTGAGAGTTGAGAGATAGAAATTTCATGCTATGGTCAAAGAGTAGATACAAGAGAGATCACTTCGGCTTGGCGCGAAACATTGGTTCGTCGACCTTGAATTTAACTGCAACAAGCTGGGCCCTTATTGGCACCCCTCGATTAGACCTCGTCATTCACAAATGACTTTCAAGGTCAAACAAACGATGTTCGCGATTTCTTTTATAAATAGGGGGAGTGAGGTCTCTTGTATTTACTCTTTGCTATGGTTTATACTCGAACTTTAACTTATTCCCTTAAAGAGAACAAATTTTAAGGGCATAAGTTACGGGCCAGTATAAACGACCCTTAAGTGTATTCTTGAGAGTCAGTAGAAAAGTGAGTACCGAAGCGATGTGCCCTCTAGTTGGTGTGCTACTATGGGATCTGGTGGCTGAAGACATGAGTGTTGAAGGAACTGGAAAAGGGGCCTGCTTCTGGATGAATTTGATACAATGTTTGTTTATGTAAGAGATGATCCCTTGGAAAGTGTGAAAGGGATTAAAGAAGCATAAGGACAGATATGAGATGAAAGCCATTAAGGAATACAACTGTAGGGATCTATATCTCCCTAGCCGCTCCTCGTTCCCGCATAGATGTCGCGCGGTTCTACCTTCGTCCCAATAGAACGGCCGCATCGATTTTGAGTACCGAGTCCTTCGCTTGATCGATGCGGCGGGTGGAAACAATTCCCCCGCGTCCCCCACGTCTACAGCAGGCTCCTATCAAGCTGTATTGATAAGTTCAAAGATAGGAGCTGGAACGAAACGTGGAATACCCTAATGAAGAGGTTTGTGGTACCTCACAAACATCCACGCCGAAAACCCACATTGGTGACCCCGAGGACGGGTGTTTCACGCTGTCTCCTTTAAGGCGACAGCATCCTGCTAGACACTGATGTGCATCTCAACCCGTCTCACTCACTTTGAGATGGTAGGCTGCCATCTTCTAGTGCAGAGACCGGCCACCTCAACGCAAGGCAACATGCCCATGCTGCGTAACATAGCCGCATTCGCGAGGTCTTGGCTGCGACCTCCCACGGCTACACCAGTATGTCCAAAGGTGAATAGGTGCACATCAGAGCCATAATTCCATCTATACGACGACGATCTCGATTAATATCGTGACTTCGTCACTAGCAGGGGAGTGTTGTAGGGATCTATATCTCCCTAGCCGCTCCTCGTTCCCGCATAGATGTCGCGCGGTTCTACCTTCGTCCCAATAGAACGGCCGCATCGATTTTAAGTACCGAGTCCTTCGCTTGATCGATGCGGCGGGTGGAAACAATTCCCCCGCGTCCCCCACGTCTACAGCAGGCTCCTATCAAGCTGTATTGATAAGTTCAAAGATAGGAGCTGGAACGAAACGTGGAATACCCTAATGAAGAGGTTTGTGGTACCTCACAAACATCCACGCCGAAAACCCACACAACGAATGGATCTACACTGGCTTGGGTCTGGGTAACATCATCACAGGCTATGGAAGCCTGAATGAATTTGTATACCTACAGGGTGTCTTTGACTTGTACATATATTTTAACTGTAGATTCTTGAGGCCTAAAGAAACCTTTTTTTCATTTTCCATTTTTCCGAATTCGGCTCGTTTCAAGAGATATAGCCATTTGAAAAAAAAATTGGATTAAATGCGTGCCTGATATTATTCTCTACAAACACCTCAAAGTTCATATTTTTCAATTAAAATTGATGTGATTCTGGGTGATACATTTAGAAAATACTCAAGCACTAACCTTATTTGAATGAGAATGTTACAAACACGATATTTCCTAACAAAAACGCTAAGGTTTGTCCCATCATTTCTGCAATTGAAATGCCATATTTCTCACGCCAAAATAAGTTCCTTTTTCGATTTTCCTGAAGATTAGTTCGTAAACACTAATAATTTGAGAGAAATGGACTAGCAAAGATCTAATTCAAGAAGTAAATCGCCGGAACGTGCTGCTACCGCAGAAGGAAAATGACAGACCGGTTTCTGGCTTTTTTGCCGTCATATGTGACACTGATGACGGCACGTTCCGGCGATTTACTTCTTGAATTAGATCTTTGCTAGTCCATTTCTCTCATTTATTGTATGTCCCTAGAGGATGGTCCCAACGGACGTGAATTTCTTATTACTATATAATAATTCTGTAAGGAAACATAGAAATTTTGACGTTTCGGGAGGGGGCTCTAAAAGGCGATCGGCGAAGCCGATCGCCCCGTCGCTTGCGACCCCCTACGGGCGAGAGGAAGGGTGCGTCGGAAAGGGGAAGAACGGGGCCACGCGAGGGTGTTTTCGGATTTTTTTTAGGACCCCGAGAAGTATTTTGAAAAAATTCGCGAAAAGCGTCGAAATCGCCGAATAGACCCGATTCCCTTTGCACAAGGATTTTTTCCGGGGGCACCTAGACCCCGGGAGTTTTTTTAAAACGAAGCGGCATATCTTCCTTCGGAGCGGTACGGAAAGGGTTTTTCGACACGTTCCTCCGGGTCTCCGCGAAAAATTCTTAAAGTTGTGACGTTTCTCGAAAATTCCGAAAAATTCTCGATTCGGCTCGAAAACTTCGACCGAACAGAGAATTTCAGTTATTCCGATGACTTTCGACGTTAGAATTAGGTTAGGGTTCTTGACAACGGCATTCAAAGTCTGACGCGACGCACAGATTACCGTTTCGAGGTTGGATTTTTCCGACATTTCGAGACGTCAAGGGTGAAGTTACATATTGTAGGTTAGGGTTCTTGACAACGGCAGTCAAAGTTTGGCGCGACGCATAGATGACCGTTTGGAGGTTGGATTTTCTTGACATTTCGAGACGTCACGGGTGAAGTTACACATAGGTAGGGTTCTTGACAACGGCAGTCAAAGTTTGACGCGACGCATAGATGACCGTTTGGAGGTTGGATTTTCTCGACATTTCGAGACGTCACGGGTCATAGGTTAGGGTTCTTGACAACGGCAGTCAAAGTTTGACGCGACGCATAGATGACCGTTTGGAGGTTGGATTTTCTCGACATTTCGAGACGTCACGGGTGAAGTTACACATAGGTTAGGGTTCTTGAGAACGGCAGTCAAAGTTTGACGCGACGCATAGATGACCGTTTGGAGGTTGGATTTTCTCGACATTTCGAGACGTCACGGGTCATAGGTTAGGGTTCTTGACAACGGCAGTCAAAGTTTGACGCGACGCATAGATGACCGTTTGGAGGTTGGATTTTTTTCGACATTTCGAGACGTCACGGGTGAAGTTATATATAGGTTAGGGTTCTTGACAACGGCAGTCAGAGTTTGACGCGACGCATAGATGACCGTTTGGAGGTTGGATTTTCTCGACATTTCGAGACGTCACGGGTCATAGGTTAGGGTTCTTGACAACGGCAGTCAAAGTTTGACGCGACGCATAGATGACCGTTTGGAGGTTGGATTTTCTCGACATTTCGAGACGTCACGGGTGAAGTTACACATAGGTTAGGGTTCTTGACAACGGCAGTCAAAATTTGACGCGACGCATAGATGACCGTTTGGAGGTTGGATTTTTTTCGACATTTCGAGACGTCACGGGTCATAGGTTCGGGTTCTTGACAACGGCAGTCAAAGTTTGACGCGACGCATAGATGACCGTTTGGAGGTTGGATTTTTTTCGACATTTCGAGACGTCACGGGTGAAGTTATATATAGGTTAGGGTTCTTGACAACGGCAGTCAAAGTTTGACGCGACGCATAGATGACCGTTTGGGGGTTGGATTTTTTTCGACATTTCGAGACGTCACGGGTGAAGTTATATATAGGTTAGGGTTCTTGACAACGGCAGTCAGAGTTTGACGCGACGCATAGATGACCGTTTGGAGGTTGGATTTTTTTCGACATTTCGAGACGTCACGGGTGAAGTTATATATAGGTTAGGGTTCTTGACAACGGCAGTCAAAATTTGACGCGACGCATAGATGACCGTTTGGAGGTTGGATTTTTTTCGACATTTCGAGACGTCACGGGTCATAGGTTAGGGTTCTTGACAACGGCAGTCAAAGTTTGACGCGACGCATAGATGACCGTTTGGAGGTTGGATTTTCTCGACATTTCGAGACGTCACGGGTGAAGTTACACATAGGTTAGGGTTCTTGACAACGGCAGTCAAAGTTTGACGCGACGCATAGATGACCGTTTGGAGGTTGGATTTTCTCGACATTTCGAGACGTCACGGGTCATAGGTTAGGGTTCTTGACAACGGCAGTCAAAGTTTGACGCGACGCATAGATGACCGTTTGGAGGTTGGATTTTCTCGACATTTCGAGACGTCACGGGTGAAGTTACACATAGGTTAGGGTTCTTGACAACGGCAGTCAAAATTTGACGCGACGCATAGATGACCGTTTGGAGGTTGGATTTTCTCGACATTTCGAGACGTCACGGGTGAAGTTACACATAGGTTAGGGTTCTTGAGAACGGCAGTCAAAGTTTGACGCGACGCATAGATGACCGTTTGGAGGTTGGATTTTTTTCGACATTTCGAGACGTCACGGGTGAAGTTATATATAGGTTAGGGTTCTTGACAACGGCAGTCAAAGTTTGACGCGACGCATAGATGACCGTTTGGGGGTTGGATTTTTTTCGACATTTCGAGACGTCACGGGTGAAGTTATATATAGGTTAGGGTTCTTGACAACGGCAGTCAGAGTTTGACGCGACGCATAGATGACCGTTTGGAGGTTGGATTTTTTTCGACATTTCGAGACGTCACGGGTGAAGTTATATATAGGTTAGGGTTCTTGACAACGGCAGTCAAAATTTGACGCGACGCATAGATGACCGTTTGGAGGTTGGATTTTTTTCGACATTTCGAGACGTCACGGGTCATAGGTTAGGGTTCTTGACAACGGCAGTCAAAGTTTGACGCGACGCATAGATGACCGTTTGGAGGTTGGATTTTCTCGACATTTCGAGACGTCACGGGTGAAGTTACACATAGGTTAGGGTTCTTGACAACGGCAGTCAAAGTTTGACGCGACGCATAGATGACCGTTTGGAGGTTGGATTTTTTTCGACATTTCGAGACGTCACGGGTGAAGTTATAAATAGGTTAGGGTTCTTGACAACGGCAGTCAAAGTTTGACGCGACGCATAGATGACCGTTTGGAGGTTGGATTTTTTTCGACATTTCGAGACGTCACGGGTGAAGTTATAAATAGGTTAGGGTTCTTGACAACGGCAGTCAAAGTTTGACGCGAGGCATAGATGACCGTTTCGAGGTTGGATTTTTTTCGACATTTCGAGACGTCACGGGTGGAGTTACACATAGGTTAGGGTTCTTGACAACGGCAGTCAGAGTTTGACGCGACGTATAGATGACCGTTTGGAGGTTGGATTTCTTCGACATTTCGAGACGTCACGGGTAAAGTTACACATAGGTTAGGGTTCTTGACAACGGCAGTCAAAGTTTAACGCGACGCATAGATGACCGACGCATAGATGGCGTTTTTTTTGATAATTCAAAATGCGAATCTATCTTCAAAGGGAGATCTACCAACAAGGCGAATCTACTTAAAAGGTAGATCTGCGGGCCCAAACTAGTTTTGACTAATAATTTGTTCATATTTGCCTCGATACCCTGAAACTATCTTATTAAAATCAGTTTCTCATTAACCTATCCTGACTCCATTAATCAAAGTCATCTGATTCAAGGTCAATGACCTAACTTAATCATTCCCTCTGTGATATATCACAGAATTCTAGAGAAGACGATGCCAGATTGCCGATTTTCTCTTCAACGATTGTATAGGCGAACTCAAGAAAGCAGAACGTCCCCTATCGTTAACGGAAGAACTATCACAGAGGCACTAGTTTTGTTTACTTTTCGCTAAAGGCTTCTACGCATTGCTCCTTCGAAATGCCAAACGAGTAGTTCTGATTCTCGCCGATACAGCGCTGCGATCTATATTTCAGTCGCGGTGCGCTGCCGGCTGCGAGTGCGATGTAGTCGCCACGCAAGACAAGACAAGACGTTATTCTGTGTCTCCAGAGTCCAGTCTGTGTGACAATATCGACGCTTAAACGCGATAACCTTTCTACATGGATTCGATTTATTTATTTATTTACTTTCAGAGAATAAAGCAAACAGGTGATAAATGTGATGTGAAGACAGTGTAGGGTCCATTAAAAATTCCAAGAGGATATTGTTAAGAAGATAGATTTTCCTGAAGGACGGGTATCAATAAATTCTCAATAGAAACTTCTTATAAACTGTAATTTCATGCTTCTATGTTGATAAACATTGTCAACATTGTTAATTTGTTAAGAGACCAGAGAAGAAACAATATTCGATGATATTTAATCCAAGGAAGCATTCAGATTTTTTATGAAATTCATGATTTTTTCCTCAAATTTCTTCGTATACATTCAGGAATAACTCGAAAACGACGCGTTTTATTCAAAAAATATAGGAATACTTTTATTCTCTTAAATGGTTGATTCTTTCGAAAATATCCTTTTCAAGTGATTTGATAGTGTTGTTGCATGAGCATGAATTTATGAGTCGACCACCCTGTAACTTTTAAACTAGGAGAGATATTGAATAAGTTTCGATTGAGGAATATGCACCATGAATAGAGTAAAGAATCAACCAAAATTCAGTTCATTTGAAATAACGGTTCCGAAGATATGAACAGGAAAGTGTTTTTTTCGTGGATTTTCGACACCCTGTATCTTCCAAACGAAACCGAATTTTGAAAAATGGTATAGGAAAAAAGTGTTTCGTTCGATAAGAGGAATCTACGGTTAAAATTATATGTACAAGTCAAAGACTCACCCTGTATAAGGCGTCTCGGTGAAAGCCACTGATTCAAACATGGAAGGATGGAATCATGGGCTCACTTGCTTCTAAAGTGTGTTTCAATAAGAGCGCTAGATTTCAGTGTTCAAAAAAACGTGGTTCTTTGTAGCAGGGTATAGAAATATTTATTGATTTATAACATACACTTCGGAATTATACAGGGTGAGTCTTTGACTTGTACATATATTTTAACTGTAGATTCCTCTCATCAAACGAAACACTTTTTTACCATACCATTTTTCGAAATTCGTTTTCGTTTGGAAGATACAGGGTGTCGAAAATCCACGAAAAAAACACTTTCCTGTTCATATCTTCGGAACCGTTATTTCAAATGAACTGAATTTTGGTTGATTCTTTACTCTATTCATGGTGCATATTTCTCAATCGAAACTTATTCAATATCTCTCCTAGTTCAAAAGTTACATGGTGGTCGACTCATAAATTCATGCAAAAACTCTATCAAATCACTTGGAAAGGATAAACGGTTCATATTTTCGAAAGAATCAACCATTTTAGAGAATAAAAGTATTCTTATATTTTTTCAATGAAACGCGTCGTTTTCGAGTTATTCCTAAATGTATACGAAGAAATTTGAGGAAAAAATCATGAATTCATAAAAAATCTGAATGCTTCCCTGGATTAAATATCATCGAATATTGTTTCTTCTCTGGTCTCTTAACAAATTAACAATGTTGTCAATGTTTATCAACTGAATTCCGAGAAGCATGAAATTACACAGTTTATAAGCAAGTTTCTATTAAAAATTTATAATGATACCCGTCCTTCAGGAAAATATCTATCTTCTTAACAATATCCTCTTGGAATTTTTAATCGACCCTACACGGTTTTCACATCACAAATCACAATCATCACCTGTTTGCTTTATTCTCTGCGAGTAAATAAATAAATGAATCGAATCCATATAGAAAGGTTATCGCGTTTAAGCGTCGTTCATTTTATCACAGACTGGCTGGCCTGTGATGAGACACAGAATAACGGCTTGTCTTGCGTGGCGGCTACATCGCAGCCGGCAGCGCACCGCGACTGAAATTTAGATCGGCGAGAATCAGAACTACTCGTTTGGCATTTCCAATAAGCAATGCGTAGAAGCCTTCAGAGAAAAATAAACAAAACTAGTGCCTCTGCTATAGTTCTTCCGTTAACGATAGGGGACGTTCTGCTTTCTTGAGTTCGCCTATACCATTGTTGAAGAGAAAATCGGCAATCTGGCATCGTCTTCTCTAGAATTCTGTAATATATCACAGATGAGATGGATTAGGTTAGGTCATTGACCTCGAATCAGATGACTTTGATTAATGGAGTTAGGATAGGTTAGTGAGAAACTAATTTTTATAAGATAGTTTCAGGGTATCGAGGCAAATATGAACAAATTATTAGTGTTTACAAACTAATCTTCAGGAAAATCGAAGAAGGAACTTATTTTGGTGTGAGAAATATGGCATTTAAATTGCAGAAATGATGGGACAAAACTTAGCGTTTTTGTTAGGAAATATCGTGTTTGTAACATTCTTATTCGAATAAGGTTAGTGCTTGAGTATTTTCTGAATGTATCACCCAGGATATCTAATAATCACATCAATTTCAATTGAAAAATATGAACTTTGAGGTGTTTGTAGAGAATAATATCAGGCACGCAAGTAGCACAATTTTTTTTTCAAATGGCTATATCTCTTCAACCGAGCCGAATTCGGAAAAATGTATAATGAAAAAAGGTTTCTTTAGGCCTCAAGAATCTACAGTTAAAATATATGTACAAGTCAAAGACTCACCCTGGTTATGAATCAAAATGGCCGCCACGGTTTTGCTGGCATATGCTTGACGAAATTTTCAATAACGTTATTGAATACATGTGGGGGTATTTCATTGATATAGGGTCTGACCTCGGCTTCGCATGGTTCGATGGTTGCAGGCTTATTGGCATTAAACCTGTCACTGCATATAACCCCACAGCCAGAAGTCTTAAAGAGTTGAAACGCAAGAGCGCGGATGCCAATTGTGGTCACCAAATCGGGAAATGACACGAACAGGGGCTGAAGAGTGCCTATTTAAATGTCCAATTATTGTGCCCGATGGCGAATTGACATAACGTGTGGCGTCATGAGCAAAACCTATTTGGTTTGTTTTCAAGTAGACGTTTGCTGGCTTGACTCCTCGACTTGTGAGTTGCGATTACCAACTCGGGGTCAAGAGGTTAGATAGTGCCTCCTCCTACCAGTGAGGGTGATTGTCTTGAGAGATGGAGCAGATTTTTCGGAAACATAGAAAATTTCTTTCCACCTCAAGAATGTTCAAGTCGATATTAAGTCTGTATATTGTGAAAGTGAGTGAATGCAGAACTTTTTTTTCACTAGATATAAACATTGATGGCTTAGTTTTTTGCTCGAAGTTTTCGCATCATCAGCTTGTCTTCTGTTTCAAATCTCATTGCAGTATCGTAGTGGTCGCTTCGTGTTAGTATACGAGCGGCCTGAATGATACATAACTTCTTCAAGAAAGCATAATCCATCAATCACGACGGAAACCAAACTGATTCTTGTTGAGTATTTTTGGATAACCCAAAATTCAGTCAATAATCGCAGATGAAGAAAATGTAGAAATCAATGATATGTACCCGCAATTATTCATTTTTTCACTGCCATCCTTTCAGAGCGATCGTTATACTTGAAGGAGGCCTATATCATTTCGTTACAATTTCTGTATCTTTCGAATTTTGAGACCGAAATCGTTTCATCAGACACACTGATCACGAATCCGTGCTCAAATTCAATTCTGTCCATAAAAAAAAACTGATTGAAATAAATTGAACTCGAAAAGTTCGTCTCTACTTTGGAACAGTTACATCAATGCTCACAAGGTTACCAGAATTTTTTAGTGCGTGAAATTACCATCAATGCATTTGGTTGTGGTTCGGAGTGACTGAGAGCAATTACCTGTTCATCGAATCCAATCCAATTCCAATAATTACTGATGCCAGTAACATACAGACCAAATAGATGCCGGCAATGAGCCTGATTTTCGAATCCTCCGGTTTCTCTAAATTGGGATTCGCAGTTTTGTTCACATCTGCCAGACAGAAATCGGCGCCACATATTTTATCGAGCTCCTTATTGGAGACAGATTCTGTGAGGTTATACAGCAATTCGTCCGCGGAAAACTCGCTAGTCGGACCACCGGATGATAGCACTGAAAAAAGTTCAATAGAAATTAATGAGAGTAAACAGAACATGGTCAAGACAGGATCTTCGATAAAATACTTGAAGAATACTCTGATCATATTGCGTTTATCAGAACTATCTACATCAAATCATCGAGTTTTGTCATATTAAAAAAAATATCGAAAATGAGACTGAAAAATTTTCCTCAGAAGGTATCTAAAAAGAGTGAATATCACTCTTTTTAGATACCTATGTCACTTCCCCAATTAATACGAATCTGATGACTCAACATGTGCTAAAATCCATCAAGCAGTTCGGGCTGTAGAGCGTGAATATAAATAGATAGACATACATACAATAGACTCCAAAAGCATTACCCTCCTTCTGGCGAAGTCAGGTAAAAATTATGAAAACGAATTCAGATTTCACGATAATTTCGTAGACGCTCAAATGGTCCTCAAAGAACACCAAATCATTCTTTTACAAACACACACGACCTCTAGATTTGCGCCGCTCATACAGGAAGTTGTGTTATCTAACGAATACAAAATCATCAGTTAAACCATAGTTTAACCATCTGGCAGTTAATCGACTAGTATAACTTATCCGACATCCTCGAAACACAATTTCAAGGAATATAATATTATGTAGAATAGGTGATGTTTAGCCGGGATTTTATCAGCAAGTGGAGAAACTGGACCTTGTTGTTCTCAAATCGTATTAGGAATTGACGTTCTCCTAAATCGTTTTTCACTTATTATTCTTTGTTGTGTTTGCCTTGGACTACATCAGAGTGACCGAGCATTCCCTTCTAAAGTGATGATTTGTTTTGGCACCCACATAAACAGTCTTCACAATGAGTGGAACAAAGATAAAAGATAAGATATCTTTGTTCAACCCTATAATGTGGTAACACCGTATAAAATCTTCGCTTTAGATGAACATTGTGGCGTCTGATTTTAAATTACTTCTTTCGCGGCATTCATTGTTATTCAAAATAAATCTTCCTGTCGACATTATTTCATTGATTATTTTTTGACGTTTCTCGAAACCAATAGAAATCTCCAATTTCAGTAATTCTTATACGTTCTAGCCAATCAAAACATTATTATAGTGGAAATAATCTACCTACATTATTCCAGCGAGAATAATTCCATGTACATTGTTTTTATTGAATGACAATCACATGACAACGGATTTTCTTGATTTGACGTGTCTGCCGTAAATTTTCAAGAAATTCGTAAAATGAATCCCAAACGTTTTAGTGAATCATCATCAGTCGATAATATTTCAATTGATATGATCATTGGAAATTGGAAGAGAAGACATCAACAACAAAACAAGCCGTTATTTTGAAGGACTATGGGTTCAATATGGAGAAACATAATGGAGAAGACAATGTGGAATAGAACCGCCAAATTAATGCAAGAATTGTACTACGACCAAATAAATAGAAGATTCGACCCATTCAATATGATATCGAATTCAAATCCACCAGATATGCTAAAAAACACCACGCGAAAGCGTAAGTTCTTACAGAAAAAGAGCTCTAAAAGAGGAAATAAAGTACTGCATGTTTGAGCAAAGGAGAAATCTTGGACATGATAAAACTCAACGAGGAAAACACCGTCTGGCTTGCAGAAGAAATTGTATTTTTCATGTTCAAAACTTCAATACATACTAATTTGAATAACTCATTCTGTGTATATTGAGTCGAAGTCGATTAATATAAATTTGTTGAATAAAATTATAAAATCTTAAAAAATGATTTCGATTGTAACGTCAGAGAATAACGTCAAAAAATAATCCATCGAATACCACACGAGAGTTCGATAAATTTGATAATAATTCTCCAGGCATTTTCTCAAACTTGTTGCCATTTGGCAATAGCCACTCGAGCCCTTCGGGCTCTCGTGTCTATTGCCTGGCAACAAGTTTTCTAAAATCTGTCGAATAATTTTCAATTTATTCTCACTCTCTTGTGATATTACTTATGAAAATATTTCACAAATGAGGGGAATGAATTTTTCAGTCTTCGTTACTCTGAAGCTTTGAGAATAACCCATTTAAACTGTACGAAAATATTCAATATTGGATTGAATC
Source organism: Adalia bipunctata (assembly GCA_910592335.1). Taxonomy (NCBI): domain Eukaryota; kingdom Metazoa; phylum Arthropoda; class Insecta; order Coleoptera; family Coccinellidae; genus Adalia; species Adalia bipunctata. The sequence continues at coordinate 30,413,563 of OU342951.1, forward strand.
GGTCTTCACTGGATGAAAATTCATTTTAACATGAATCGAAGGACAGCAAAACAATTGTTATAATGAATAATTAAAAGTGGAAATAGAATAAAATATTTGATTTTGAATGGGAGACTCAAAATGACCACACGTGTCGGTTTCTGAAGGCAGTCCCGATCTTAGACAAAAGAAGGTCCCGCTTTTCAGTAACTACAATTTGTGGTAGTGAAAAGATTCATTTGCAAAGCATACAATAAAAAAAACGTTTTTCGCGCTACTTAATAGGAATCATTCACCCTGCATTGACTTAATGTGGACATTTTTAATTTTTCGCCTTGAAAGAATTGAAAAATTTCAATTTGATAGGAATTGAATGACAGTTATTCTATTTCCACTTTAATTTATTCAAATAACCATCATTTCGCTACTCAGTTTGTCTCATTAGCTTCTTCGGTATTAGTGGCGGCTCTGGGACATATGGAGTACAGGTAGCTTCAGGTAGTATCTCTCAAGAACAAATGGACATTTTTATTGCATCAATGCCAAGATGTGTTGCGATGGACCAACACATTATTATCAAATTTATTGATATAATTGTATTTTTTTTCTTCGAATTTGATTCATTTTCCTTTTTTCATTAAACTATCTATGTTTTCCAGGAAAATTTCAAATTTAAACAGCCCCTTCTGGGTGTTGCATTTTTTTTGTCAGTAGGTAGGTATATCTCTCCATCTCTCTTTCAACTGGAGAAGGAATAAGAGCGGTGTTGTCATAAATCTATCCTGAATTTCTTTCATCCTATGGCCTCTAGCATAAAATAGCAGAATCAACTATTTTCTTCATCTTACTCATTAACGATAGATCCATAAAGAGTGTCTCAATTAAAAATTACGAGATGTTATATCAATTTTACATTGTGAATGAGAGAAAAAGGCTTCGTGTATAATAATAGGTCATTAGAAAAACCTACAACCTGCTCAGTTCGACAACATAAAAATAAAGCAAACGATTTCAGTGGACCACTATAAAGTAGGTACGTTGTACCAGCTCTGAGTTTCAGATGCGATACATTTCAATTCAAATAGACGGGCCTCTTTTTATATAGTCTAAGGTCTTTGGTAATAATTAAACTCAATCTCCGGATTCTGAGACATATTCGACAATGAACGTGGCCCTGGATTATCTTCAAATTCAAGTAGAAATTGAACAATTTCTTGTAGAATAATTTGAGGTGAGCGAATGTAATGCGCGAAATTTTGCCTATAGATAGGTACTCATTGTTCACTGATATACAAGTGCGGTGGAATAAGTGTAAACCCCCCCCCCCTATTAACTAGGTACTCTATTTTTAAGTCTTAAGAAAAAAGCTCGAACAGGTTACCAACATTCACAATGTAGGAAAGATTTATTTAAACACAAAACACTTCCAACCCTCCAATGAAGAAACCTACCGTCAAGCCAACAGAATTCATTGAATTCTTGCAAGGTAAGATTAAAACACTGCAATAACTGAGTCTTCGTTAATTTTGGAACCAAAGTGTTATGCATTTCTGAAATCAGGTTTCAAATGTGGTGTCGCATGCACTTTCTCATTTAGAAAAATCGAAGGGGTGATATCCCCATGATGAGGGATTATGTCAGGTTCGTAACTTTTATGTCTGTCATAACAAACTATTAATATAAAAAGTGACCTGTTTGAGCTTTTTTCTTGAGATGTAAAAATAGAGTAGTTAATAGGGAGGGGGGGTAACACTTACTCCACCGCACCGTATGATGATATAAGGTGAGATATCTCGAGAATGCAGCTTCAAATCGAAATACTGCAGGAGACAGAAAATGAACTGATGAATTTAAGAAGTTAAGTTGTGGAATTATATGGGCATTTATGTGATACGGGTATCACTATGTGTAGAAATCACTTATATTTAGCGTTCAGATATTTTCAATAACAATTCGACAATAGTCAATTTTCAGGCATATGATGGACATACCTATCATTAGTTATCTGTTTTTAGAAATGAATGCATAATTCAATGAACAAAAATAGCTTAATTAAAGCACTGTCGTTACGTCGTCTTCTACGTAGATCCTTCTTGAGGTTCAGAATATCATTCGGAATTCCAATTCAACAGCTATCAGAAAACAGACAGATTTCCACATAAAAATGATCCCGGATTACAGGGACGGGCCGAAGCCAAATTTTTGGGGGGGGATAGCTTCGAAAATTTTCCAACTGTGCATTAAAGGATTAGAAAACCAACGGTTGAAGGGGGGAGTGGTATTTTGGATTGCGTGTCAATGTTTTTTTTCCCGAGAGCATTAAAAATATTGAGAAAATTTTGTAGTGTAGTTTTTTAATTCTGCATTACTAGATTAACACACTCCACACTCTACAGGATTATACAGCATCTGTTATCATTATTTTGTATGTTTCGATTTTTAAGTTCAATTCCGAAGAAAAATAAATGATTTATTCAAGTGAACTGAAAAAAATCCACATATTACACACTTCACTTTGAATCTTTTCCGGTCCATTTTTGCATAGGGGCCGTTATACTTCGGCCGACGGCTACGGCACCGATTCTCCATTCAAAAAGTGCCATTCATTTTTCCAAGTTCACGCCCTCAATTTTTCACCAAAAAGCTTGATTTTTTTTTAAATTGAAGATGAAGGATGTCTTGAGGGCACTCCAATTTCTTCTCTTTGATAAAATTATTTTTTCGCATGAAGAAATCGGCTACGGCACCGAATCTCAATTCAAAAAGTGCCTTTCATTCTTCCAAGTTCACGCCCTCAATTTTTCACCTAAAAGCTTGATTTTTTCAAATTGAAGTTAAAGGATGTCGTGAGGGCACTCCAATTTCTTCTCTTTGATAAAATTATTTTTTCGCATGAAAAAATCGGCTACGTCACCGATTCTCCATTCGAAAAGTGCCTTTCATTTTTCCAAGTTTACGTCCTAAATTTTTAAGCTAAAAGCTTGATTTTTTTCTTTAAATTGAAGTTAAAGGATGTCTTGAGGGCACTCCAATTTCTTCTCTTTGAGTAAATCATTTTTTCGCATGAAAAAATCGGGTTGAATTTGAGAGTCTATGAAAATTGTATTCATAATCGTTTTTCGGCGGTTGTTCATCCATTTTTTTTAGAAAATTCATTGGAGTGCCCTCGACAAATCAATTTTCTAAATTAAAAAAAAATCCATTTGGATATACGCTTAATTAATGCAAAAAATTATGGAAATACTGAAAAGACTTCCAGAAACTGTGAAATCGCAGAGAACTGTCTGAAGTTCCAGGAGAATTAAAAAAAAATCAAGCTTTCAGGGACGTGAAAAATGAAAATGGAAAAATGAAAGGCACTTCTTGAATGGAGAATTGGTCCGTCGGCCAAAGTATAACGGCCCCTTAACAGATTTACGTGTTGAACGGAGATTTGATAGAATAATTAAGAATGAGAAAAAAATACTGCCCACTGCCCTACCGAGAGAAATAGCGCAAATTGGTACCAGATGGACACAGTCGATGCGGCCAAACTGAGAAATTCACAACTACCTGCTGAGGGATAACGTAAAAGATGAAAAATTGTTCATCTTTTCAAACACTTGGTAGCAATTCGGAATAAATACCATTTATTGCTGGTTATTATACACATTGCACATTGGGCCAAATTTGCCAAATACTCCAAATTTACTCTAACAAGAATTTGTACAATTGTCGCTATTCTCTGCATGCTTTTGTCCGGCTAAACGTGGGCTTATTTCTACCGGTTTAATAAACATTAATTTAAAACTTCATTTAAAAAAAGTCAAATTCATTCACATTTTGAGAAAACTTTTGTAGAAATATGTATTCCAACTCCATTGAAATCTCTCAAACTGCTTCAAAATTTTCCCAACTGCTTCGGAATTTTCCCAACTTCTTCGAAACTTTTCCAACTGCTTCGAAAATTTTTCAACAGCTTCGAAAATATTCCAACTGCTTTTAAAATTTGCCAACTCTGTTCAACATTGGGGACTCTTGTAGAAATATGTATTCCAACTCAATTGAAATCTTTCCAACTGCTTCAAAATTTTTCCAACTGCTTCGGAATTTTCCCAACTTCTTCGAAACTTTTCCAACTGCTTCGAAAATTTTTCAACAGCTTCGAAAATACTCCAACTGCTTTTAAAATTTGCCAACTCTGTTCAACATTGGGGACTTTTGTATGTATTCCAACTCAATTGAAATCTTTCCAACTGAACTGCTTCAAAATTTTCCCAACTGCTTCCAAATTTTTCCAACATCTTCGAAAATTTTTGAACAGCTACGAAAATGTTCCAACTGCTTTTAAAATTTGCCAACTCTGTTCAACATTGGGGACTTTTGTAGAAATATGTATTCCAACTCAATTGAAATCTTTCCAACTGCTTCAAAATTTTCCCAACTGCTTCGAAATTTTCCCAACTTCTTCGAAACTTTTCCAACTGCTTCGAAATTTTTCCAACCGCTTCGAAAATTTTTCAACAGCTTCGAAAATATTCCAACTGCTTTTAAAAAATGCCAACTCTGTTCAACATTGGGGGGGGATCGTCACCACCCCATCCCCCCCCTTAGGCCCGTCCCTGCCCGGATATGTAATCACAGCAGAGAATGGAAATATTTTGCACACTTTTTCATATGATTGGGTGTGTAGCTTCGAAAAGATCAGAAAACCAAAATTTCGAAAGGTCATATTCATGGAACTCCTGGTGGTCGAATTCTATCTACTAACGAATTCATCAACACCATTCCAGATCCGAACCTGATTCAAACTCTAACATCCTGTATTTCGAAAACGAAACGTTTGCGGGCCCAAGTTTATGAGACTCTCCTATACTTTTGTACCTCCAATTTAGGAACACCTGTATGTTGGATTTTCACGCCATCCGATTCAATTAAACAAATTTTCTTTCGTTTTTTTGTGAATGAGAAATTATCCTAATTTGATACTTTGGGAGAAATAGGTCGAAAGCTTTCATCAACAGCATGCGTTGCGGTCGTGATAAAAGGAAGCATCCATCACAAACCGGTGAAGGATGCTAAATTCATTTGAAATCATCCTCTATATATCTCGAATGAAGGATTGGAATGCATGACCATTTTACGATATTACATTATTTTCCAGTCGTTTGTATGCGGGAAGCGGCAAACATATTAAGCTAAAGGGTTCCAAGGTTTAATGTGAGAAGCTTTTCGGGAATTAAATTTGATTTTTGCCCTCATTGTATACGAATAGATGCCTTCGCACAATTAAGGATATATAAATTATATGCTGGGTGCACTTACAAATACGAGAATTTTTTCCGTGAACTAACAAAAATGTCATCTCTATTCTCGTTTGGTTCCGTTTTCCGTATGATTCCAAAAAAAACTCAATTGATCTTGAGAATCTTGGTGTTGCTTAAGGCATTCAAGAAAGTCAGCTTTGGAAATATAAAATGGAAGCCATTTCGAAAAGAGAGGTTACACAAAAATGAATAGTTGAGGAATATGTGAACTATCAGGTCCAGGATTCGTTTCGTGACATTTTTTGTTCGTTATGACCACCTACAAAGTATTCTGAACAACTTCTGCTAGTAGATTTTAGGACAGTTTGTGAATGATGTATTTTTTTTATTGGAAGGAGTGAATTAAATGAAGTTGAAAGCAATTCAATTGATCAAGAAAAATCAACGGAGTCGAAATTTTTTTCCAAGTTTGCCAATTTTATACCTTCGGGGATGAGAGGTGAAAATGCCTTGGAAATGAACAACAAATGGAAATAGACCTTTTGCAATCATTCGAACAACAAATGCAAATTAACCATTCGAAATAATTTCAAAGGCATTCCTACATTTCATTCCATCGGTGACGGACAAGATTGGCAAAGTTCTGAAAAGGCATGATATCAAAACAGTCTATAAACCAACACAATAACTGGGAAAGGTTAAAACAAGTGCCACTGTTTGCTGAAGCAAAGGCCATTTCCAAGATCAAGAGTAATAACTATTCGAGGATGAATATGGAAGCCATCGAAAGGTAAAAGCAGAAAAACAACATGAACCGGGAAGAGGAAACCCATTAATTTCGAATTGGAAAGATGGGCTGTGTGATATGTTGTTGAAAAGTTCTTGTTTTCCCGAATTCGAAAGTGAACATTTTTTCAAGATCTGTTCATTGGTTTTCGTGATATTCGATTTTGAAAATCGCATCAAATGATTAAAAGTGTCAATCGGTGAAGGCAGAAGGGTAAAATATGAGGGAAAAAACGAGATGAGTGTTCTGAATCGGTCAATCCAACAGATGCTCCCGCCAACTCACAAAAAAGTATAAATTTCACTTCGATTTCTGTCTCATATTCCCGAGTTTTCCGGTCACGTATAACTTACTACAGTTATCAGAACATTGCACAAAGTTGACTTCAAACACTCTGAATCTCGCTCATACTTCGATAACGGAGTATATGCATAGAACTTATAGTACATGGAATGCTATAAGCCTTGCTGCTAAGCTTAAAATAAAAGCTATAAACATCTCAGTTGGAGGAATAGCGATATTTCCATGTTAGTATAGATATGAGGAGTCACACAGAACAAGAACACAGGAATACTATCAAACTAATCGTCAAAATCCGATTCACTTGGCAGTTCGGCAAAGATTTCCGTTTCTGTTCTTTATGACGGTCATATCCATAGTAACATGGAAATCTCGCTATTCCTCCAACTTTAGATGTTCATCCACTTCTTGATCTGGTAATAGCATTCCAGAATGTTACTATAAGTTCTATGGGTATATGTCATAAGACAGAAATGATTTTCTCTATTTCAGTATCGTTATGAGTTCATTACAGTACTTAAAACAGTGCTGTTATGAAGATTACAGCATTGTTTTCAGTTATATTTTTCGTTTTGTGGTTGTCAGCACTGGCTTCCGATCCTATCGATTTTCAACACACGTCAATTTGGAAATGTCAATTTCGGAACAGTCACCAACTGCCAAGATACAATACAAAAGTCACTAGGATGTATAAACTGAATTTCTGATTCTGATTCTGATTCTGATTGAATTTCAACAGTATTTCACGAAATTTGACTGAAATAGAGAAAATATCGTTTAATACTCGCTCCTTTGTCGCTCGTTTGCGAATTTCGCATTGGTATTGGAATAGGAGCGCCCATTCTGCAACTAGTTTTAGAATATACTATTCTGGATGTCATATACAGCGCTATATAAGTTTGTTCAGTTGACGGTGGAACACCCTGTATACTTTCATAACTGTCGAAAACTGAAATCTGATATGAAAGCTACCTGATGTTGATTCTCTATTTAATATCAAATGCATCATCAGAATAAAAAAAGCGACGATAGTTAGCACCCACGCAAGCAAATTCCATTAGACAGAATTGCGTTTTCATTATTGCTCTACCATCTAGTCTTAACACCTATCACAGGTGCTATCAATTGGTAAATCCTACATTTTTGTTCCATTCCGGGCAATGATTCTACAAGGTCTTACATGTAGGAAATTCGCTCCAAAATTAATAACAAATAACAAATAGGCAATGAAAGTGGAATACCTACATCGAATATTGCAAAAAACTAAAAGAAATATAGAATTTTTCAAAAACACATTCCATCTTGAGTAGGTTGCTTAGGCTTACAAACTGATAGCTTCCACTGTTGATAAAATGAATGAAAAGTTATACGTATGATGTCATAAGGAATACAGGGTCTTTCACGAGGAACCTCACCCATATTTATACGGGAAACTACTGAACTTATTTTCATGAAATTCAGCACTTATAAGTATTTCACGATGCTGATGAAATCTAAAATATTTTCAAGGCATGAGCACCTCCGGTTTTTCCGGAAATGACGTCAACTTCCGTTTTTCAAATTAGAACACCATTTTTTTATTGCAGAAATAGATTCCTTAGAAAATTTCGAGTTATTTTGATGTAACATTTTTCAGTTTTGGTTGGAAAATTCTCTCTGAGCGGGAAAATTCGAAAAAAAATCGAAAATAGAACTCCACTGAAACAAGAATAACTTCGAGGTTTTTGGATGGAAAATTTTCATTTTTGGGATTTTTCAAGATGTAAATCGCGATTCATGATACAGGCGGTGAAAAAATCGCTTTCAAAGTTAGGGATGACAAAATCGTGAAAAATCAATTTTTTCAAATTAGAACCCAATTTTTTTATGGCAGATATTGAATCTACGTTAAAAAATAATGTGAGTGTATGCATCACACCCTTGCCCTAAAGTGGATATTAACTCAGAAAATATCCATGCCATAAAAAAATGGGGTTCTAATTTGAAAAAATTGATTTTTCACGATTTTGTCATCCCTAACTTTGAAAGCGATTTTTTCACCCCCTGTATCATGAATCGCGATTTCGATTTTTAAAGTGGATACATCAATCTTACATCTTGAAAAATCCCAAAAATGAAAATTTTCCATCCAAAAACCTCGAAGTCATTCTTGTTTCAGCGGAGCTCTATTTTCGATTTTTTTTTCGAATTTTCCCGCTCAGAGAGAATTTTCCAACCAAAACTGAAAAATGTTACATCAAAATAACTTGAAATTTCCTAAGGAATCTATTTCTGCAATAAAAAAATGGTGTTCTAATTTGAAAAACGGAAGTTGACGTCATTTCCGGAAAAACCGGAGGTGCAAATGCCTTGAAAATATTTTAGATTTCATCAGCATCGTGAAATACTTACAAGTGCTGAATTTCATGAAAATACGTTCAGTATTTTCCCGTATAAATATGGGTGAGGTTCCTCGTGAAAGACCCTGTATAGGATTTGTTCAAATAAACAAAACCTATATTCAAGTCGAAACTTATCAGTGAAAATCACTTGAAAGTTGAAATGTGAATAGGTACGTATTGTATGATATTCAACTAACCTGCTGAGCTAATTAGGTTGCCCCATACTTGAGACAGAGCATAAAACATGAAGAATACACCGAAGAACCGGGGGTAGATGATATCGGAAGCAACACCTGTTATTTTCGAGTAAGCTCTCGAAATGATGGTGAGATAGGTGCATTTGGCACACCATAAGGGTCCCCCACCAAGTCCAACAGCCAGACCTGCAGGAATCATCGTGTAGAATGTCGGGTAGAATTGGGCGCCTATGAATGGCATGTATGTGATGAAGGCATAGCACATCGTCCATTTTATAGTCATAATGCTGAAAAAAATAAAAGTAATCATTACCCTATCGATAATCGCTGATGAGGTCTGGAATTTAATTACAGTACGAGCCGAAAGATTGAAATTGAATTTTTTCTAACATATGTCTCAAACGATTTCAAACAAACAAAATATTGAAAATAATTGAATATTTTTGGTTCATTTCGTAATTCAACATATCAGCCTTATCAGATCTCTGGAACTGGAGGGCGAGTTGTAGGAGGCGCGATGATAACAGAGGTTAGGAGACACAATAGACCTTAAGGTCGCAGTGGACTGTAACCCCTTTTCACTATAACTATAACTTTATAACTATCTCAGCCTTATGACCAAATATAAACAAATCGTGAAAAGTCCTCGCTCCCTATAGGATTCTCAAGAAATGAATAATCTATGTTCTGGAAATGAATGATTTCCTCTATTTCAACTGCAATATATTTTATAGAAAGAATTTATTTGTTAATATTTGCTTTATGCAGGATGAGACGAAATAGGACAAATGAGAATAAATCTGAATTTATTCAACTTTAAACATTTTAGAAATAGCCGAAGGAACAAGTTTGAGGAAAATCACTAAAATTAGACACCCTAACAACCCATTGCGCAACTCTACCAACCAAGTATTATATGAATCAACTGAGGTAAAACCAGTATTCATAGAATACAGAACAGTGTCTGTTTGCTGGTCCAGTGACCAGCAAATTCATTAACATGCAGACGAACAGGACAATAATGGATACACTGATACATCACTACATGATAGAAAAAAGACCAGAGGCCAAATTACCAGCGCTAGGACTTTTTGAACACTTGCTGTCTGAAAAATTAATAAATTTTCTAATTTCCTTTTTCCTCATAGAATAACTTCATATCGAATTATCTTTAAGTGGCAGGAAGACTTCGGTCAATAGCCTTTTGATTTGAATCAATAAAATTAATTTGTCTCTCCCTCTCTCTAAATTTATCAATTGTCGATTTTTTTATTCTTTAGTTCTTCCACCACTAAATCCAAATTCAATAATTCGTATTACCACCTCATCTTTCAATCTACTGCCCAATATGACTAGGCATCCCCCGAATAAAGTCATTAATGACAGATTCAGGCATTTCGTTTCATTCTTCCTGAGAAGTTTAATGAGAGTTTTGGTGATTGGATATTGCTCTTGCTCTATATTACTTAGAGAGGTAATTCCACAAGTGACCAATTGGATTCTTGTCTGATGAGTTCGTTCGCCAGTTTAATCTCTGGATATTGATTTTTGAAGAATGTTTTGAATGATTCGTGTGCGGCGTGGTGGGGGGTTATAATAATAATATTTTTACTCACCACTTCTCAAGTACAAAATCTTAATACATTCCTGAAGAAAAAGAATCTGGAGTGACAAATATAGGGAATCTCAAAAAGCTCAGGGACCTTGACTTTTAGTTTCTGCCTAATGATCTGCACTGCCCTCCAACCCTCAGAAATTGAGCAACGAGTCAACGAACAAGCAGCAACTGACCGATACCCACGGCAATCATCCCACAATCATTCAACTTCATTATCATACACACAATCGAACAAACACTCATACACGCTAAAACAATCTCACACATTCACACACAGGCACATAGCTGCCCACACAATGTTAAAAAATATAATCAGGGGGAAATTAATGATGGAACAAATATTGCCTCTTTCGGTTGAAATCAGCCATTTTGCAATTGTCTTCCTGAAACTACGAGAGCGCATACAATCCCTAAGTTCCTATGTATAGCATTTACCAGACGAGGAGCAATATGTTCGAAGTATCCCTATCCAATTGATTTTCTAGCTCGTGGTAGATGTATCCTGTTTTCATTGTTTTCACCTGTTTTATTGGGGACGTGGTTCAAGAAACTTTCCGGAACCGCAAAAAAGTAGTATATTTCTCTCAAATATGATTTATGTAAATGAGAAATAGGACAGGGCCCAGAACGGTACCCTGAGGTACCCCAAAGTGAGCAGTACTCTCTGCGCTACAGATTTTATTTATTTCCACCATTTGCCAGGTAATTTTGGATTACCTTACGGATTCTGCCCTAAAACCTAATCGTTCCAATATTCAAGAGCGGTGATAAAAGATCGTATCTAACTATAGACTTATTACTATAATTAATAATTTCGCGAAGATTTTCGAGAAGTGCGTGAAAAGGGGATTGGTGAACTCTGGAAAAAAGGAGATTTCAGCGCAGGGTCAATTCGGGTTTAGGGAAGATCGTTCTACCGAAGATGCTGTTTCAACTGATTGGTAATATTGTGGAAAATAGTGACAAAAATAAAAAATGTCTGTCTGTATATTTAGACCTCGCCAAGGCATTCGATACAGTTAACCATACTAGATTGTTACGAAAAAAGGAGCATATTATTATACTTATATTAGAGGACTGGCTCTTGGACTGTTCACCGATTATTCAACTGGCAGAAAGCAAAGTCCGAATAAGAGAAAGCCATAGTGAATCGATTCCTATAACCATGGGGGTTCCGCAGGGAATAATGCTTGGACCTATCCTTTTCCTAATTCATATGAATGATCTTTTCGATATAATGAATATGGATGCAATAATAACATCTTATGCGGACGACACTGTTATGCTTTTCGTGGAGAATGTCTGGAATCTTGTTTATGAGAAGGCCGAGGTATGTTCAGGAAAAATTTCGTGTTGGCTGAAGTGCAATCTTTTGATCTTCAATATTCAAAAAAACAAATTTTGTGACCCACTCCTATACAATCAAAGATCAACCAGCAAAAGAGACAATCAGAACACATGAATTTGTGTGTAACTCGGGTTCACTCTGCCTCTGCCCGGACCATAAAGAAAACAACATCAATAAAGTACCCGTCCGGTCCTGGTGCCTTGAAATCTTTAAGTTCACATATTATAATTTGGCGCCCTGTAACCTCTTCAACCTCTTGAAGATACATAGAATGCGGTACTGAACTTTCTTCCGCTATATCATGCCTCATATCACTGTCGACATGATTGGGGTCAATCTGAGCTGCCAACACCTCTCTTATATTAAATATTCATTAAATATATGAGCAATTTTTATTGTGTTTTGAATACTTTCCCCAGACTCCAATTCTATTTTGTTCATTTCGTGGGCTTTCCCACTTGTTGCGTCTCACTTCGCAACATCTGGACACCAGAATGAGCTGTCGCCTTTTGAAATTTTGTATAGATAAATTGATTTCAACTATATGGGATCGAACCTTGACTCGCAATATTGTTCCATATGTCTTTAGTTATTATTCTCGCTTTTTGTTTAAAAATACCCCTTTTAATTGATTTATGGTCAGCTATTGAAAAGGTTCTCAACCCGAATTTGGGTCAAGTTTAGGATATTCATCTAATTTTTTGAGACAATAACCATGTCCTGTGAACTTTCATTCAGGTAATCAGTATAAGCTCATGAAATTTAATGAATGGTGACGTTTATTGCAGTTCAAGTTGAATTTGGGAACACATGGCAGGATCGAATACCAAATCGCCCAAGGTTTCTCTATATCATATATCTTCGAGGTGCTTTGAATTTTAAATTCAAAGAATTGTTTTACTTGCATACAAATTTTGGTATGTTGAATACCTGAAAGGCAACGGAATCATCTATTATTAATAATTGATAAAATATCTTCAACTGCTTTGTTCAATTTTTTGTCGATTTCCAAACCTTCCGATGTTTAATTATTGTTCAGTGAAAACTTGAAATTTATTTTTGTACATTCGCTTTCTTACAACTCATTTCAATATACAGGGTGAGTATTTGACTTGTACACATATTTTAACTGTAGATTCCTCTCATCAAACAAAACACTTTTTTCCCATACCATTTTTCAAAATTCGGTTTCGTTTGGAAGATCTATAGCAGAGGCACTAGTTTTGTTTACTTTTCGCTGAAGGCTTCTACGCATTGCTCTTTGGAAATGCCAAACGAGTAGTTCTGATTCTCGCCGATCTAAATTTCAGTCGCGGTGCGCTGCCGGCTGCGATGTAGCCGCCACGCAAGACAAGCCGTTATTCTGTGTCTCATCAGAGGCCAGCCAGTCTGTGATGAAATGAACGACGCTTAAACGCGATAACCTTTCTATATGGATTCGATTCATTTATTCATTTACTCGCAGAGAATAAAGCAAACAGGTGATGATTGTGATTTGTGATGTGAAAACCGTGTAGGGTCGATTAAAAATTCCAAGAGGATATTGTTAAGAAGATAGATATTTTCCTGTAAACTGTGTAATTTCATGCTTCTCGGAATTCAGTTGATAAACATTGACAACATTGTTAATTTGTTAAGAGACCAGAGAAGAAACAATATTCGATGATATTTAATCCAGGGAAGCATTCAGATTTTTTATGAAATTCATGATTTTTTCCTCAAATTTCTTCGTATACATTTAGGAATAACTCGAAAACGACGCGTTTTATTGAAAAAATATAGGAATGCTTTTATTCTCTAAAATGGTTGATTCTTTCGAAAATATGAACCGTTTATCCTTTTCAAGTGATTTGATAGTGTTTTTGCATGAATTTATGAGTCGACCACCATGTAACTTTTGAACTAGGAGAGATATTGAATAAGTTTCGATTGAGGAATATGCACCATGAATAGAGTAAAGAATCAACCAAAATTCAGTTCATTTGAAATAACGGTTCCGAAGATATGAACAGGAAAGTGTTTTTTTCGTGGATTTTCGACACCCTGTATCTTCCAAACGAAAACGAATTTCGAAAAATGGTATGGAAAAAAAAAGTTTCGTTTGATGAGAGGAATCTACAGTTAAAATATATGTTCAAGTCAAAGACTCACCCTGTATAATTCCGAAGTGTATGTTATAAATCAATAAATATTTCTATACCCTGCTACAAAGAACCACGTTTTTTTGAACATTGAAATCTTGCGCTCTTATTGAAACACACTTTAGAAGCAAGTGAGCCCATGATTCCATCCTTCCATATTTGAATCAGTGGCTTTCACCGAGACGCCTTATACAAGGTGAGTCTTTGACTTGTACATATAATTTTAACCGTAGATTCTTCTTATCAAACGAAACACTTTTTTCCTATACCATTTTTCAAAATTCGGTTTCGTTTGGAAGATACAGGGTGTCGAAAATCCACGAAAAAAACACTTTCCTGTTCATATCTCCGGAACCGTTATTTCAAATGAACTGAATTTTGGTTCATTGGTTACTCTATTCATGGTGCATATTCCACAATCGAAACTTATTCAATATCTCTCCTAGTTTAAAAGTTACAGGGTGATCGGTTCATAAATTCACGCAAAAACACTATCAAATCAGTTGAAAAGGATAAACGGTTCATATTTTCGAAAGAATCAACCATTTTAGAGAATAAAAGTATTCCTATATTTATTCAATAAAACGCGTCGTTTTCGAGTTATTTCCAATTTTACCCGGAGAAATTTGACGAAAAAATCATTAATTTCAAGAATAATCTGAATGCGTCTCTGAATTAAATATCATCGAATATTATTCCTTCTCTGGTCTTTCAACGAGTTTACAATGTTGTCACAATATTTATCAACTTTGTCGAGATATTTTAATAATTAAATCCCACAAATGTGGGAGAATTTACTTATTAAATTAAAATTAATGAAAAATAAAATGATACCTTATAATCTGTGGCGATGTTTCTAGAATCTAAACAGTATCCTCTTGGAATTTTGTAAACTCGACACGGTTAAGATTATATTCATTCACTTCACATTAGAACAATAATTCACTGAATGTATTCAGAACTTCACATAATGTTTACAGTTTGTTCAGAGACTCTGGTTTGTTATTGTTTATAGCTGGCGTCCACATAACCAATCATTCGATTTTCGCTCTACGCATGCGTGGTAAAAATTGGCGCGAAGTCGATTGGAGGCAGAATTCATAGATATTTATACCACGGTACACAAGTGTATCGTGATTTATACTATGTTTCGTAAAAAATCCTTAACCTCAATGAAAATATCAACAAGCTGACAACATCTTCTTGAAATTTCTGTGCTAATATTCACAGAATCGATACAAATTAGATTGGGTTAGGTTGTTTGATAATTGTTTAATAATAAATCTGAATGAAAAGTTTTTCTTCATGGTATTGGAAATTTCGAGGAGAATATGAACAAGTTATTAGTGTTTACAAACTAATCTGCAGAAAAATCGAAGAAGGAACTTATTTTGGTGGGATGAATGTGTCTTTTCAGTTGCAGATATAATCCGATGAAATTAACTGTTTTTGTGGAAATTATCGTGTTTGCAAAATTTTTATTCGAATAAGGTTAGTACTTGAGTATTCCCTAAATGTATAAACTCAATTTTTATCGAGAAATAGGAACTTTGTATCAATTCCAGAAGACCATTTCAGAGGCGCAGTCAGCCCAATTTTTTTTTTTTTCAAATGGCTATATCTTTTTAACAGAGGCGAATTCAGAAAAAAAGAAAATGAAAAAAAGGTTTCTTTTGACCTCAAGAATCTTCAGTTAAAATATATGTACAAGTCAAAGACTCACCCTGTATACCTACATAATACATATAGCAATTTGGACGATCCATGTGCCGAGGAGTTACAGTTTTTCTATGATTTTAGCGACATCATTTCCAGAACTTTCTACGAGTCTTGAATGGAAGTTGAATAATACCTGCTATTCTTTTCTTGAAACATGGGTAACAATACAAACCCAGCGTTTCTAGGCATGTAGAGCGCTATAATATAACAAAAGTTATATTAGTGAGCTACCGGCTACTAGTGGGAACTTCCTTCTCAACAATAGTCTATAGGCACGCGTAAAATTATTCAAAGCCAGCCACAAACGTAACTGCATGGAATCTAGAAAGTGAATTATGTCATTGTCATCATTTTGGTTTTGTTGATGACAGCATTCTCTGACTTCTCTTTGAAATACATTCTCAATCTACTTCAGACCCATATTTCGAATTATCTGAAATGCGAATCCACTATGAATTCGGATTTAATGGTCAGCATTATTAAACGAATTTTATTGGCAGCTGCTGTAATTATTCGTCCAATTTTTACAGCTGCCAATTTCTTTCCTATACGGTAATTGAATTGAAAAATGCTAATCTACCTAAAAGATGGACACGGTTGATCTGCTGGCACACTAGTATCCAATGAAACCAATAAAGCTCATACGCTTCCTTTTAGAGTCACAGAGTGAATCCAAATCTTTTGTAAGGATTGAGTGGTTTAGCAGGTAGGTTGGTAGAGGGTGCTCAGATTTCCAGATTTGCAAATAGATGATTTGAAATAATGCGTCAGGATTTACAAATCCTGACGTGTCCCCTTGAGGATAAGATCCCAACCTTACTTTTTCAATGATGTGGTTTGCCAGATGTGGCAGGCCCAACAGTTTTATAGATTTTCTCGGGGCAGATCTGGTTGCTTCTTAATGAACAGAAAAACCAGTCGTTATGCCGGCCATCCACGAAGCGACCGATCCGGGCGTTTTATGACATTTTATGAGACCACGAGCGAAAAGAGTCTCTGTGATTGGTCATAAAAGGCCATTTAACGCTCGGATCGGTCGCTTCGTGGATGGCCGGCATTAAACTTTGTTGAGCTCCACTCTAGCTTATCTCCGAGTGGTCTTGGGGACTCCACAGTTGTGTAAAAGCTGAGACTCCTTACATTGGTGAGTGGTAGGTATATTATGAGTTATCATAATAACTGACTAGCCGACATATTCTATAAATGGGAATTGCTGTGAGATGTAATTTTTGTCTAATACTAGTGAAGTATGAGAACATTTTACTGCTGAGCTAGAATATTGAATAGACACTAAGTGTCTAAACTGCATGTGGTGGTATTCAGCCTCGCTCCTAATTTCCACGTTAGGTTTTGAATACATTTCATGATTCAAGGTCATTCCTGAATATATTACCCCATTAGCAAATTGCAGACATGCGTTTGAAAGATAAGGGGAGGCAGTTTGTCTAGATTTTTTTCGTAGATGTGAATGTGCAGTTTTGTTGGGATTGACTTTGAGATCAGCAATATTTCTCATTCGTTTTCGGGAATATCTACATGAGATCTCAAACAACGTATCTGTCTTGTATGAGTATGGCGAGATCATCCACATACTCCTCCAGAGTGTAAAAGCTGAGACTCCTTACATCGGCGAGTGGTAGGTATATCATAAGTTATCATAACTGACATATTATTGCGGAAATTTTCCTGAAATATGAAAACGTGAACTTTGCATGCTGTATCCAGACATATTCTATAAATGGAAATTGCTGTGAGATGTAATTTTTGTCTAATACTTGTGAAGTATGAGAACATTTTACTGTTGAGCTAGAATATTAAATCGCTGGTAGCCCTCTGAGCATTATCGTTGAACGTGTTCGTAATATTTCCAAGCTCGAAACGAATAAATAACACTGAAATGCGCCGTACCTGAGTTATACATTAGATACACGTAATACCATGCTTATGTGCCACTTTTAATAACGCCAAGAATACATACTGATTCTTTTCACACATACTTTTGAGTTTTCAAGCTTATATGAACCGCCTGAATTTCTACAATATAGGTGAGCACGTACTTTCCATGACCTTCATTCAATTTGATCGCACTGGTATGACCAAAAACAAATAACATTTGAAGTGTAGGTAAACGGAAATAACGATCAGAATCACAAAACCTACAATTTTCAGGATTTGAAATAAAAGATACACAGCAGAATACTACAGAATAGGCAAATAAGGACACTTTTCAATGAAAGGTAGGTACTATTTTACAAGCTAGATAGACGTAAACTGACGTCAAACTCAAATGGTTTTTGATAAATGTTCATTTGTGAAAAGTTGCTATTAGTATTTTCCATTCAAAAATTCTACATGTCGGTCGAACCTTTCTCGAAAGCACCACTCAACGTAGAATTCATTTGCTTAGTAGTCTTTCCTAAAACCCAACATAAAAATAAAAAAAGGCACTTCCTCAATATTTTATTTTATCTAAATAGAGCTTGAAATTCCATTCCAAAAATATACCAAACTTGATATTCAGTCTGGAAATTAATTGAGCAACGTCTTCATTCTCTGAATTTCAACATGAAATTTACAATCAAACTTGGGTGAACTTTCGTATATTACTCTCCACCGCATCATCAAGAGCCTACTTGTTAAAAATGTAAAAGCTCCGTCTATACACTTAAAAGTTAAAATCTCTACCTTCCAAATATGACTTCAGCAAAATAGCAAGTGTGGTATGTTTTTGAAATGGTAGGTCTAAGCTCTACTGAAATTGGTGAACAATTTCGATGAAAAAAATATTTTTTTTAGGAATAAATATTTCAATACTTTGCTATAGAAAACCATGTTTTATTGAACACTGAAATCTTGCGCTCTTATTAAAACACCCTTTACATATAGAAACGGAGAATGTGGAGAGAGCCTTGAGGAGCTTTGTTTAGGTGTAAAAATGTGCGACATTGTATTAATCATTTCAACAATTAGTTTTATATCTTTCACGAAGTTCCTCATGATGTTTAATAGATAACTTGAGGTCTTCAGCAAGTGTAGTTGAAACAGGATGACCTTATGCCATACACTATCTAATGCCTTTTTACTATCCAAAATGATTGTAGATGTTTTGAAATTCATTTTGGCGTTGAAAAATATAGTCACTGGGTGTCGGTCGTAAATTCATGATTCTGGAAGCCGAATTGTGAGTTGGCCGAGTTGGGTTCCTATTCTATCTTGCCGGTTTCAGTTAATATTTTGTCGATTATTTCCCCATAAATTTTCCCAAAATGGCGTGATCGGTCTCTAGTTTTATAGATAATGGTATAATAATGAGAAGGTGAATCTGATGTGGAGCATATTGAACGAAAAGACGTCAAAACTGATAAACTCGAATAAGATTCATTTGAAACTTTTGCTAGTATGCTCCAGATTCATGTTCCGATCGATTTCACTTCGAAATACTTCTGAGCGTAGTGCGCGCTCTCATCTGCTAAATTGACACAAAAAACGCAAGCCGGTCTCGAAAGAAATCAACTTGGAGGAAACTTATTGTGGACTCAGCTAATGTGCTATATTATCATATTCCGAAACCTATAAGGATTTTCTCTCACAAATCGCAGCTCTGTCCTAGAAATGATAAACCCGAAAAAAAAAATTGGTAAAAACGCTATTGTACTCGAGCTAGTATCATATTCTGAGAGATATTCCATTCGCTGGACTGCTTGAGGTGGTTTTCACACTTATCTGACTAAAATCAGACAGAAACTTCGCTGTTGTGCACTCATACTCTGAGGAGTTTTTCGATTAATGAGTGTTTTTCTACCCTTACAACCCTTACCTTTACCGTTCTTACGATTTCCATCTGGGTTGACCTCGGCCAGATTATACCGTTGTTACGGAATTGACCCTTGGTCAATCAACTTGAAGTTTGCTGATCTAATGACGTCACTCCGTCAAGTTGAGAGCTTTCATTGTTAGGACCGCTCGTCCAGACACCACTCTACCGTTGTTCCATTTTTCTTCTGTGGTGTGAAAACTTCGTATTTTCTGCGATTTTCATCTGGGTTGACTTCGGCGGATCATAGCGTCACTTCTTCACGTTGCTGGTTGGGGGTTCATTGTTGAAACCACACGTTCTGACGTTGTTGTTGGCACCACTGTAACGTTCTTCCATTTTTGTTCTTTGGTTGTGAATACTTCGTATTTCTAGCGTTTCTCATCTTGGTTGATTTCGGCTAAATTCGATCAGATTAGATTGAATTAGAGGAGAGGCGGAAGATCATTCGAACTCGCCTGCACCTTGACCTAAAAAGATCTATTCTGCATTCCCGCGCTGTTAACGAGTCAATAGTGTCTCAATGAACTTTACCACCTTACTGGGGACTACATTCATTTCTTGCTTCGACTTGAAAAATCCGAAGCCTTTGTTGTTGCCTTTTCCGATGAACAGCTTCACAATGGCATAGCAAGTGCTTGGATGTCTCAGTGGCTTCTTGACAGAAGCGGCACGTGTCTTCCGGTGCCTTCCCCATGTTCTTCATATGATACCGCACAGGAGTCCCGTGAGTGGGCCTGTCACTTCTGTCAGTTCCAGTTTACTGAGTGAGAGAACTCTTTCAGTCCAGCTCGTCGAGTAGGAGAGAAATGACTTGGCCTGTCTGACCATTGATCATTCGCCAGAACGCAAGCTTTCTCGTTTGTTTCCATTTCTTAACTGCCATCGATTGATGACTAGTTAGGAAGCCACAAAATGGCTCTGGCCTGGTGAAGGCATTGACTCCCCTTCCCTCGCTCGTCGGTCTACCACTTCATTGCCAGCTATCCCGGAGTGGCCAGATATCCAAATGAGGTTGACCTGGTTTCTTTCTACGAGTTTCTCAATTCCAGAATAAATTTGACTTGACTAGTGGGGAGTCAAGCGCTAGCAGGGCTGCTTAGCTATCCGATACTATGAAATAATGATAATATTTCACTGAATTTACAGCGACGTCAACATTTTGAAATAAACAGTGAAAAATGGTAGAAACAAAAGAACAGTGAAGTCAAAATACAAATACATATGATAAAGTTCAAATACATTATGTATAAAGCCGGACTCTCACTACTCGTGTATTTGGCAAATATTTGCCACTTGCCTATATTTGGCATGTAGTGGGAGTGGTTCACTCGGCCAATACTTGTCAATCTTGTCATTCAAATTTGAAACTTCGTCTACTTGCCAAATATAGGCAAGTGGCAAATATTTGCCAAATACACGAGTAGTGGGAGTCCGGCTTAATACAAACAAATTATTGGACTATTCTTGATCTTCGGTAGTCGGACTTGAAAATTTCGTGTTGTTCCGTCTTCTATTTTCCTTTTGTGGTTGCGAATACTTCGTATTTCTAGCGTTTTTCATCTGGGTCGACCTCGGCGACAGTATAAGATTATTACGGCACCGTTTCACCCTTGATGAACCCCCTGAAAGTTTGCTAATTTACAGAAGTCACTCCGTCAGGTTGAGGGATTTCATTGCTGGAACTGATCTTCCGGACGTTGCTGTTGGCACCACTGTACCGTTCTTCCATTTTTCTTCTGTGGTACGATTGCTTCGTATTTATAGCGATTTGCTTCTGGATTGACATTGGGGAGATTTATCGAAAACAGTTTAAATTAAAATCTAACCCTTCTTCACTGTCTCAAAGCTACCCCAGCAGAAGTGGAGGGTTATAGTCAAGGCGCTACAACCTTATAAATCCAATTGTGGCTGGCCCCGAGCATTCATGTACCAAAAACGTAATTATGTCATTGAATTTCTAAACCAAAACAAGGTATTTTCACACCATGAATTCGTCATCAGTGGGTTGGATCTTATCGTTTGAAGGCCATTTTCAGCTCAAAATTCAAAATATGCAGAAGTCGTAATAAAAGGATACAGCCTTCGTGTTAAACCGAGGATCAAAAAGAAGAAACAATTTCCTTTAGAACTATGGCCCTGCCTGGGTGTTGGTGAATTTCAAATTATGATTTATGCTGATAAAATGTTCCCCTACAGGCAGAATTTCAATTCTGCCTATTCTGTAACAGTGATTTCAAGTTCAAATGAAATATAAAAGAATCTATATCTTCTTCTAATGCATATCCATTGATGCACATTTGCGATAACATTTGCCATTTCTTGTCTATTTGTTGCTGTGTGTAGATACATCGTGTAGTCCTGTTCATTGTCTGATATATCGCAGCAAAGAATATTCCGTTTCATCATCGACCATCGATCTTGCCTTCTATTAACAAATGCAAGAACTGATATTTCTGGTTTCGAATTATATGACCCAGATATATTTCCTCTTTTTGATCACTCAAACAGTTCACGTCGTTTTTTAACAGGTCTAAGAACTTCCTCATTTGTCATTCTAGCCGTCATGGTACCTTAAGTATTCTGCGGTATCTTGCTTTAGGGATTCCCACTTGAGGAATTATATTTTTTCATGAATAACTACATGTATACAGGGTGTTTGGTAATTCGACGTGAACCTTGGAAAGGGATATACTAGACGCAGTGGCGTACCCAGACATTCGTCTTGGGGGGGGATATGAAACAAATAATAATAATATTTTTTTCAATTGCAAAACAAGAATAAATTTTTATCTTCTCCCATAGAATAATGTGTCCATTATTCTACTGATTTCGAGCTGTAACAGTATCTATAAACCAACCCCGATAGTTATGATAACTCACGTCTATAACTCACTCTAATACAGATAGGAAAAACAGTTTACCAAATGAATAAAAAAAGTCGGATCGATCGGGAACACTATTTCAGATATCAAGGTAACGTTTTCGCCATTCGTTTTTACATTTCCTTCGGTCTGAATATCCAAAAATCGCAATTGGAAACCGTGAATTTTTGATGTTTTTTACGTGATTCGATTCTCGACCACAGAGATCGCTTTTGAAAACTCTGTTGTCAATTTTGAAGAAGTCGAAGATAAAGAATTGTATTCGATTCGCGGTAATGGTCATAATACACTTGATGAATTACACCACTCGCCTGACGGCTCGTGCTGCAAAATTCATCTGCGTGTGTTATGACTTACATTACCGCTCATTGAATAATATACTATTATCAGAAATTTTGGTTTGCTATCATAAAACAAAGTAAAGTCGCCTTGGTCTTTTTGCTATATTATCAATAATTTCATTCTCGGAACTTGGCAATTCCCTGTGTATAGACATCATGGCTAGCGGATTCCAGCAGCCGAACTTGTCGATTTTGTTTCGCATTCATCAAATTTCCTTCGTTTGAAAATACAACACACCTTTGTTACAATGAAACGAATTATGATGAATGGAAGGCAATGTCAACTCAGGACAAATTCCTACAGGTTGTCTCAAGGAATGAAATAGAAAAATGTCTACTCATCTACTTCATACCAGTAAACAAAATATCACCCTACTGATCCAAGTGCGAATTTAACGCAGTATTATCGGCCGACAAAGGGATCTGGAGCCGACAACGTAATCTCTCGATAAGATTTATGCACACTTAAATCGCTTGTTTTGATGTGCCGCCAATCGCTGTGATAGTTGCGGCACTCGGAAGGCTTCATATGTCTTCAATTTTTTATTAATAATTTGGTATATAGTCACCGAAGCGAATATATTATATTGTCAGGAACTTTACAACTCTCTTGGATTTTACCGAGAATTCGCTTTCATCAAATTACACACTATTGGACCTAACAACGGATCTTCCTGGGGGGGATATATCCCCCTTATCCCCCCCGTGGGTACGCCACTGACTAGACGTCATTTGCAGTGAATTGCGTCGAGTAAAGCATGGTCCGAAAATCTATGGTTACGAAGATATGGCGATTTTTCAACTTTTTTGAAATTTTCTGCTTCGTTAACGAAAATAATGAATTTTATGAAAACTACTATACTCTAAATATTCAATGACTATTTTTTTCAAAGCTGAGGAGATGGTCCTTATTTCTTGCGAAAAAGTATTCATTGAAAATTCAGATATCCCGAGATATACAGGGCCATAAATGGCTGCACCTGTTTTCCTCATAGAATCTTGATAAAACAATTGAGAATTACTCAAAAAAAGTATTATGAACTTGGTGTACAAATGTAAGAAAAAACTTCCCTGTTTCAGCAGCTTTCCATCAAGGTACATATGTCAATAATTCATTCATGCAATCAAGAAATATGGCCGGAAAACCAAGCAGACAACAGACTTTTTCGAGTCATTTAGATATCCTATTATCCTTTATTTCACTCGGTGCCATTCGTGAGCGGGTCATGGTTCGATCACTTTCGGACCGTGCTTCACTCGACGCAATTCACTGCAAATGTTGTCTAGTATATCCCTTTTCAAGGTTCACGTCGAATTACCAAACACCCTGTATGTAGTGAGGTTAATCAAAAAAATGACGACAGCATTGAATTCTACTTTCCACTTAGTTATTAGTGAAAAGGCGTACAGTCCACTGCGACCTTTAGGTCCATTGTGCCCTACTTTCTACTGGAAGAGTGTTCATTATATTGAAATTGAGGTACTTACTCTATTACGAATGATGACAAGAAAATATTAGATATAATCAAGGACGAATATATGGCAGCCAGAGTAATGGTTCCGAGAGCTTCATCAGCGTTCACCGAACTCTGTAGATTGGAAGCTCCCCAAAAGGCGGTGAAATGGAGCATGAAGGCAAAACCAAGTACGAGTACATTTTTCCATATTCTAAACTTTTCGTCCTCCCCAAGTTCATCCTCATTCTCGTCAGTTCGTACAGGTTCGAATTCTGCATTTATTGTAGGCATTTCACTGAAAAAATAGATTTATTTGAGTATTTGAAATGAAAATTCAAGAACATTAACAAATTGCCTCTGTTTATGAGTGCTCGATAAACCTCAACGAGGGCAACATCATTTCGTCACTTTGTCTGTGTTTGCCGAATTTTGAGGCGGGGATAGTCTCAATCACAGAAATATTATAAATACTAGAATGCTATTAGGTACGTCCGAGATTCAGTAAAATGACCCCACATAGCGAATAAACACCTACTACTTGTACATGCGCAGCTCGTCTTTTCTTGCCACGTCGTTGCCAAGCATTATGGTTTCAGATGAAGTTCGGAATAAATCTTATTGTGAAACCAGTGAATTCGGCAACACCGCTACGCGACGAAAACAAACACATCTTCACATCAGAAAAAGAGCAGTGTCGTATTTTAGGATTTGTTGATTCCCTTTGTTGTGTGCTTTCCTGTTTATTCATTGTTGGAAAATGAATTTTTAATTGAAATATAGAACCTGATAAAAGGTACTTCGTAGAATGGAAATATGGTTGGGTAGAATAATGGTATAGAGGAAAGATTTTCACTGACCTTTATATCACTTTTATTATAGTCCGTTGACGTTTTTCACTCTCGATTTTCTCGCTTCTTCCGATCGGCACCATGGAAATTTTCGTTCTGGTTCGGTCACATGTGGGGAGATAAAAGGAATGGAAGAACGAAGTACATACAGGCGTTCCAAAACCGTCAATCAAAAAAAAAGAATAAAATCTCTAATAGTATTCTCAACATTCATTCGTATAAATTCGCTTGCCTTTTCTGCTCCGTTTTCGGTGTTTCCTCGTTGTTTTCTTGAACATTGTGTAGTACTGATACTCCTTTAGTTTAGTTTTGTACTTGAGTTTTACTAGTTAATTTTGATAGTCGAGTGCTGTGACGAATTATAGACAAAATGAAGTGCATGGTTCCTTTTTGCACAAATAAAGGAGAAACCCATTTTATGAAAGTAAGTTTAGTTTAAGTAAGATACTACAGCTATTTTAGTATTATTGCAAATGTTGATATCGACAACTTATTCATACCACATTCACGGAGTCAAAAATTTTAAGTCCTACCCTGATGACACGTTCACATATTGCGCAAACTCTGTAGTAGGTCAATTTTCCCTATGAGGTGCCAGGAATTGTGAACTGATTGGCGTTCTAGTATTTATTATATTTCTGTGGTCTCAATCGATTAGGATTGACTCACTTAACACGAATCTGTGGCCAAATTTGATCATGTCAATCCGACCGGCCGTAAACGCGAGAACGCTTGAATCATAGTATTTAAGCATGTGTATCACTGATGAATCCTTGAAATCCCTAAAATTCAATCATGTCCGCCCGTCCAGCCGTTCCTCGTCTGCAAACACGATCTCTCGAACGGATGAACTCAGAAACTCGGAAGTTTTCAGGGTAGGAGCGGATCGCAAATGTGACAGTTGAGTTTGTCAATTTCCAAAATTTGACAAGGGGTTCCGTAAATATAGCCTTTCATACCTGCGGATTCGATAGAGAAGAAATTGTATGCTCATATGAAGAATGACTAGAGAAATAGTTCATAACTTTTTTTATGGTTCGATCTGAGCGATCTGGACAAAATTTTCATGCAGCTCGATTTTATCGAGATGGAATCTGTAGATTTGAAATTATCTGGAAAATAAAATTAAACGGACATATTCACAGAAACCCTGATCGAATTGTCCATTAACCGCTGCATCCGAATTCGAACGCGCCCTGAAAATTTCAAGTTTCTAGGCTCATCCCTTCGAGAATGATCGCGTTGAAGGAACGACGAACGGCCGAATGGCGGACATGCAGAATCGAATTTGATCACAGATTCGTGATCTGTCAGCCCAACCTATTCGATTGAGACCATTCTTGTCTCAAAATTTTAATAATACAGGTGTGGTGACTCACTACCACCAGGATTCGCTCACAATGGTCGATCTGAAGAGTCCTGTGAGCGGAGCCGGGATGAAACCTAAACCCAATCCCCATTCACAATTGGTAGCAACACGCTATAACTTGGTGACCCGGACGTGATAGGCATTGGGTAATAAAAGCTCCACTTTTGTTTTCACATACGTGACCAATCAGGAGCGCCCTACAGAAGAATAAGAAGGCGGTGGGGACGCAAGAGTGAGACGCCAGTGTCGGTTTACTGATTGAAAAGCCGGCAGCGGCTATGGCGTCTCACTCTCGCGTCCCCACTGTCCACTTATTCTTCTGTAGGGCGCTCCTGATTGACTAATTAATTACTAATTAACTACGTTATCGAAAAATTTCAAATATCGATATTGTGGCTTAGAATGTTTTTCACTTTCGATCCCCTCAATACTCTGTATACTTCAGGGTTGAAAAAATTCCAACATGTGTATTTCCATAGACAATATGATAATTACCGAGTTTCGTGTCTTTAGCTTGATATATGGGAAAAAATGTTTTTTTTGTTGATCTTCGGAGCGGTGTAACTTCAATGAGAGGGAGGTTTTTCAAAAAATTTCATACCAAATACCCACTTTTATTTTTCTCAGGCGTTGCGGTCTCCCCGAACACCCGCTGTCTGCGACCGATGACGGACGCGGATCCGCCGCCGTCAACTTTCGAATGATACATTCGGAAAATTATAGACAATCAGGTCGATTCTGTTTGGAAATAGTAATATGGTTATAGAAAAGATATTGCCATCACAGCAAAGTTTGGTTATGTTTTATAATTATAACAATGTTGTAGATTTAGCAATGTTATAACAAGATGCGAACAGAATCGACCTGATTGTCACTCTCAACCAGTAACTCATCCAGTTAGTATTCTATATCTATGCTCTCAACCGACGCGCCGACGTTCAGAACTGAACGTCGGAAAATGTATCATGCGGGTTGACGGCGGCGGATCCACGTTCGTCAACGGACGCGGGCTGCGGGTGTTAGGGGAGACCAGCGCCTCAAAGAATCACCGCTTTAATTATTTCGGTGTTATTCCGATACACCCTGTATATTATCACAGACGTTGAACCTATTGATATAGGTGATTTTGTATTTTAGTACATTTGGATTTAATTGATCTTTCCTTTATTTAGATTGAGATTTTTATGAGTTTCATGAGTTATCAGTGTATGATTTTTTTGCATACTCAATATGTCTGTGCATTTTAGTGAGTTGTCGAAGAAATTTTGGGTTGGCCATATGATTGAATGAAATATTCGTTATTCATTATTTCCTTCATGTATTTCGTGTAGTTGAGGACCAATCTTAGATTTTCTGTCTTCTTTTTTGGGGATTTTGATCGGACAAAATTGTTTTTGATGATTCAATTACTTGGTTGGGAGTAATGCTGGCCATCCACGGAGCGACCGATCCGAGCGTTTTATGGCCTTTTATGACATTTAATAAGCCCCCGACCAATCACAGAGACTCTTTTCGCTCGTGGTCTCATAAAATGTCATAAAACGCTCGGATCGGTCGCTTCGTGTATGGCCAGCATAAGGAAACTATACATTCTGGAGCTGGTTGGTTTCAGTTTGTTGCCATTCGGCCTCCTTCATAGCGTAATGTTTTCATCCCTAATCCGTATTTTATATCATTTCGTGTATAAACGCTCCGATTGAAATATGTCTGTTCATCTTCGTTATTTATTTGACTTCTATCATAATCTTATCTCATTTACAGCTGCAGGGAAAACCCACCCTCATTTATATTGCGGTAAGGTTCAATTGCATAAGAATTGGGTCGAATGAATTATCACCGTACTGATATGAGGAAACGTAATACTCTGTGATTCAATCCCAATTTCCCCACTGAGTAAGTATTCGGTCAGTATAATGAAACCGATACCCTTGAATGTGGATGGGCCGTGAGATCGTAAAAACTCCAATACCCACAAACAATAATTATGCACTCGAAGCGTTTTAAAACCCCGCAGTGAACTGTAAAACCCATGAACAGGTAAATGAATATTTCCCCAAAGGAGAAGTTATCTCGGATCAGCACAATTCTTCTAATTATCTGTTCCAATTCAGACCAATTGGCAATTAAGATTGGAGGATAGGCGTATTTCGAGCAGAAAAGATTCGAAATCAAGCTGTTGATTAACCGTCGGAGGTAATCATATTTTTTCTTCTTGAAAATCAAGACGTATTCAGGTTGAAAAAGAATTAGAAAGTTGAAAATTATTCTGTGAAGGTTGTGAGTTCTCTGAAGAAATTGGAAAAATGCATACAATGGAGGTTCGAGAAATACAGCCTATTAGGAGGACAATAACAGTCAGAAGATTTTTTCAAATATCATAGGTGCACTCCGAGTTGTACAAAATTCGTGGATTTGTTATTGAGGGCTTTTACGGATGGATTATACTACGAGAGTGAAAATGTTCGGCTTAATAGTAGCCTCGATAGTAGCAGTCTAATTTCACCTAACGTGTTTCGGACGGAGATTGTGAACCGACGAATGATTGCTCCGAATTGACGCCATTGACGGTGTTACTTATTGGTCAACCACTTTATTTATAGCCGTGTACAAATAATCATTTCAGTGGCAGTAATGTGAACTCTCCCACAGGCGCAGAGTACGCTAGGAATATCCTCGTGGAGTGGATCCATTTAGACTGTGCCACTCCTTAGGAATTGTACTGATGTTTCTGGTGTTATATCTTCCCGAACGTTGGCTTACATCGAGATGGAAATTGTGGCTATGCGTATCTCCTCTTAGTCCTGCGATTGCCAATTACTTCATGGAGAAGTCCGAACAGAAGGCCATTGAAATAGACACGAAGGATCATCCTTGCTACAATATTATGTGGATGATACTTCTGCTATTTGTAGACACGGGGAGGAACACTTGAATGTCTTCCTAAACTACCCAAACAGTTGACATCCAAATAGTAAGTTATTCATTGAAGTAGACAAAGATGTTGCATTATATTTCCTGAATTCATTGGATACTAGGAAGCCTACTGGCAAACTAGCAAACAAGGCTTATGGAGAACCGACCTGCATACAAATACCTTACCTTCACAAGGAGTCCAATCACCTGAGAGCCTCTGATAGCCTAGTGATTAAGAAGTTTGTCTCGGACCTGGCAAATGCGAATTCAATCCTAGTCTAGGAAAGAAATTTTCCAGTCAGGCGGTAGTGGCGTGAGACCACAGTAACAAAGACTACGCAGAACACAACTGATGCTCCTAACACGTACAAGCTGCAAGCTTCTGAGGGGTCACTTCGGTGACCTAGGATATTTTTTCATTTCATTTATTTATATCACAGATACATCGAAGGTATACAGATATAAACAAAGGAGTGCCATAAAAAATTCACATGGCTTGTCAACAGTCAATATAGTTGTATAAAACATGATAAAGAACAAAATGCACAATAAAACGTAAAGTCACAAACAGTCCATTCAACACAAAAACTCTTGTACGCTATATAACGCCAACACCAATAAAATCTCCTTGACTTCTGTTCTAAATGCTTTAGGGGATAGTTTTTTCAGTGTATCTGGAATTTTGTTATGGAGCTTCAAACATGATTAATTGGGCCCCTGTTGAGCTTTCTTTATTTGGAAATGTGGCAGAGAGAATTTTTCTCCCGCACGAGTTTCATACGTAGGTAAGTATCCTTTCCCTCTTGAAGACCTCTCTACAGCTCTCCGTCTTACCCATACCGAATAATGCTCTGATTGCTTTTTTTGTTGTAGAAAGACTCTCTGAGCATCACCTGAATGACCCCACTGGATGATACCATAAATCGCCTGGTTGTGAAACGCAGAAAAATAGGTAAGCTTCGCCGCTTCAATTGTTGCAATTTGTTTCATTCTGCGAATCATAAATATAGCAGTTGACAATTTTTTACACACTGTGTCAATGTGGTTACTCCAACTCAACGAGGACTGAAACTCCAGGCCCAGGTATTTGAGGGATGAGTTGTTATATTTCCTATTGGTAAACAGAAGAGTCTGTGTTTTCTCCGGATTCATCAGAAGATCATTCGCCTCAAACCACTCATCTGCCCCCTCTTTACATTCCAGAGCATTTGCCTGTAGGATGGCCGCATGCTTCGAACTATTTAGAAACACTGTGTCATTCGCATAACTACAGATTTTTCCCGCTTTTACGTTATTAAAGATATCGTTCGTGAAGATGATGAACAGCACGGGCCCCAATATGGACCCCTGCGGAACTCCAGCTCTCAACTCCTTAAGGCCAGACACACCACCATTCCACCTAACAGCCTGCAACCTACCCTGCAAATAGGATGTGAATAATCTATGGGCTTCACCTCTCACTCCATGAAAGTTTAGCTTCTCCAGCAAGATCCTGTGGCAAACGGTATCGAAGGCCCTACTCAGGTCAATGCTGATCATCTCTGTGTCCTCACCATTATTATAGGCCTCAGTCACAGTTTCAAGGATATCCACCATTGCTGTTACAGTTGATTTTTTTGCCTAAATCCATGTTGGGCGTCATTAAGGAGTAAGCTTCTCTCCAAGAAAATCCATTTAGCGGTTCTTTAGAGCCAGTTCAAAAATTTTTGAAATAGTAGGCAGAACTGATATAGGCCCATAACTCGAGCAATCTCGGGCATCCCCCTTCTTGAACACAGGTGTAACAATGGCAGTCTTTAATTTACCTGGAAATATACCCTGATCACCCTACTCAAAGGTTCCTTAATGTATGGAATGATTCCCTTCAGCAACGAAACAGACATACCGTACATATCTTTTGAGGTTTTATTCTTTAAACAGGAAGCTAATTTCAGTATTTCGGATTCAATGATAGGAAAAATGAATAATGACTTCGAGCAGTCTGACCTACAGTTTTTCAGGATGCTGGAAGATGTAGAACAAGATGACATGACTTGATTTCTCAATCCAACTGAAGTGAAGTGGTCGTTCAGCTCATCCGCTGCAATAACACCTCCACCCATCGAATCAGTTCTGTTGACCTTGTTCCCTGTTTCCTGACCGATCAACCTCAAGACAGCTTGGACTTTATTCGTTGCCTTATTTAGTTGTTTGGCATTTTTTGCTTTCTTTGACTCTGTGATATTTTTTTAAGCAAGTATTTCAACTGATTGTAGAGTTCTATACTGCGTTTGTCTTTTTTTACACTAGAAATGGTATATGCAGCTTCTACTTTATTTTTCAGGTCTTCAATTTGTTTTGTTGTATCATGTTTTTTTTTCTATTCTTCACCTTAATTTTTTTTTCAGGAAAACAAAGATGAAACAGTTCCACCAGTCTATCATGAAAACGATCAAATTGTTCTTCAGCGACTTCCGGATACAGTTTGTTCCAGTTTTCAGATTTTAGATACTCTATGAATTGGTGGATATTCTTTTCATTAATTATTCTGACTATTTTGAATTTTTCCTTTGCAGGTTCCGTGTGTAAAATTGGAGCCCTGACCACCTGTGCACCGTGGTCTAAGAGATGCGATCCATGAGTAGTCCTCTCGCAATCCTCCCGATGTATATTGGTGAACACATTATCGATACACCTATTCTTTCGTGTTGGTTGATTGAATATGTAATCGAGATTATAGGATTGAATAACTTCAAGTAGTTCACTTTCATCTTTAGAAGGTTTAAGAAAATCAACGTTAAAATCACCCGCAATAAAGATTGTGTATCATTGCTATATTGGCTTGAGCACTTTTCTAGTACTTCATTCAGTATCGAAAGAATAGATATCAGTATAATCATAATGGTAACCTTCCGCAACAAAAACGAGGTGTCATCAAAACAGTTATATATTCATGCGGGGGTAATAACCCCATTTTCCCCCCTCAAAAATCTGCCCTTAATTTGAAACAAATTTCCACCTCTACCACTTTCCAACAAGAATTACTTCTCCACATTCACGGTCGCGCATCCACCAGATTTGAAGAGTGTACACTGCACAGGTGGACTGCTGATGAGCTCGCCTGAGCAAATATTCTTTTGAATGAATCGTTTGTTACATGATTCTTTGAACGTATGGCTTAACTTCAAAACGATAAGAATGAAGAAAAATTTAAGGGCATGTACCGAAAAAGATTGAGTGATAATGACACTTAATAATACCTTCTAGGCGAAATTAATCTGAAAATAATTGAATTAAGAATTGATATTCAGAAAAACAGTAGATACCTAATCATTTATAAAGGAATAATAAATCTTGCGTGACCGCGACACCATTATTGAGATCTTCATATGAGTTTTTCAGATTTCAAATAATATTGTGATCATTTCCCCACAAATATTTCCAAATATTTCTATGAATATCGCTACTCATAATAGTAGGTTAACTAGTTAAATTAAAAATCGAGAATTACTTGAAAACTATTAGGTTCAGGTATAGAGAAACCCAAGGTACAGAAATACTGGATGTGCCATTTGAAATAAGAAAGTTTTTGACCATTATTTGTAGGTAATGTTTGAACATTAATTATGATCACTCAGTATATTCCAGAGTTGAATTTTTTTTTCTAAATTAGGGTGGCCAATAGGTCTACACGAAAAAACATTGTCTGTCTCGTTGGCTTGAAGGGTTTATTCATTAATTGCAAATTAAAAATACTCCTTCTTTTCTTTTCGATTTTTCGCCATTTTCTCTACAATGGTTCTTCTAAGGCATAAAATGGTCTCTATAAACTCATCATTATTTGAGCTTGCCATTCAATTTTTGAATTCATATATAGGGTATTCCATTTAAAAAAGTGTAACTTTGGTCTACATCTTTGTTATCGAACACCCTGTATATGTGAAAACAATTTTAAATTGTGCATCTGATTGTCCTTTACATTTCACGAAAAAAAAATTTTCTAAATGTCTTCATTTACTGCCTCAAAATGAGAACCGCGTCTGGGGTGGGCCACCCTATGTATACACATAACCATTTGAGAAATCATTTTCAATCGGTATTCGGACGAATTTTGAAAAAAAATGATTTCTTATAATCATTCCATAGACGTTGAACTTCATATCAATAACCATTTGATTTCGTAGCTAATCAAAAGAATTGCAGGAAAAAATATCCACCATCTCAGACGGTCTATCGAAAACGTATCCTTCTAGAATCAGACTCAATAAACTTACTTATTCAAATTAGATAGATATTAATGGGTTTAACGTCAGTGACAACGACAAGTAGACAAATTCTTTCTGAAATTCCTTAAAAAGTTTGTTTGCTTGCCGTTAATTCTCTCGATCGATATTCAAAATAATTTGATTTTCATAATATGAAATTATCAATCTGTAGGAAATATTAACGTATATACAGGGTGAGTCTTAGATTTGTACATATATTTTAAATAAAGATTCCTCCCATCAAACGAAACACTTTCTTTTCATGCCATTTTTTCGGTTCCATTTGAAAGATACAGAGTGTCGAAAATCCATGAAAAAACACTTTTCTTTCCATATCTTCGGAACCGTTATTTCAAGTGAACTGAATTTTGGTGGAGTGTTAACTCTTTTTCTTGTGCATATTCTTTTTCTCTAATCAACACTTATTAAATATTTTTTCAGGCATGAAAGTTACAGCGTAGCCGACTCATAAGTCCAAGCAAAAATACTATAAAACCACTTGAAAAATAAGAACGGTTCATATTTTCGAAAGGAGTTTCATGTTTCTTCAAAGAAACGCGTCGCTTTCGATTTATTCCTTATACAGGGTGTTTCACCATAAACTGGACAAACCTATATAACCGTGTAGTTGACACCGGGAAAGTCATTCTTGCCTTATGACATATACCCCGTTTTCGACGCATAAGCAGTGTTTGATGTCAACTTTGAGCAATCTTCTGTGAACAGTGGTAAGTTATGCGTGATAATTCAAATAACAGTTTCTGGGTCACATCTTCGTATTTTTTTGGGTTCAATTCAATTGTGTTGTAGAATTTGGAAGAAAAAATTCAAAATGGCGGAAAACCTGCAAAGTTGGAATTTTTTTCTTGTTTGCCAATTTGGAAAGCATAATCTCAACGTAGACGATTTTCTAACATTTTCCGTGAAAGAATTTCTTCAAAATTCGAACTGAACTTTTTTTTTACATGTCTTCAGAGAAAAAAAAAATTCGCCCAAAATTTTCGGAATTTTTCATGCTCGAACTATCTTCGATTCTGAATACTTGGGTGAAAACAGAATGAAAGAATATTGGTTGGTTTTTTTTTTGTAGCCTCCCGAAGACTACGCTGTACTTTCTTAATTCTTATTTGAGAAACTGGAGGCCGCACAAAGGTCAAAATTGTGCCGATTGGCTGCCACAATGACTCGGATAAAAATATGAAATTATAAACCAATAAATTTTTTTTTTTTCGAAAAATTTTGGTAGGAATCGAACTCTACGAGTATGAATTGAATTAATTCTAATCCTATTAATCTCGGTTACCAAAGCAACACACGTGAATCGGGAGTGTAGAGTTGAATCTTACCGAAGTTTTTCGGGAAAAATAAAAAAACAATTTTTGTTTTATTTTGTCGAAAAAAATTTTTTGGTTTATAAATTCATATTTTTATCTGGGTCATCCTGGCAGCCCAGCAGCACAATTTTGGCCCCCGTAAGGCCTCCAGTTTCTCAAATGAAGAATGAATGAAGACATGTAAAAAAAAAGTTGAGTACAAAGTTCCGAAAAAAAATTTTCACGGAAAATCATAGAGAATCGAGTACGTTGAGATTATGCTCTCCAAATTAGCAATCGAAAAA
Organism: Adalia bipunctata; assembly: GCA_910592335.1. Lineage (NCBI taxonomy): Eukaryota > Metazoa > Arthropoda > Insecta > Coleoptera > Coccinellidae > Adalia > Adalia bipunctata. The sequence goes on from OU342951.1 coordinate 30,448,768, forward strand.
AAAATCCAACTCTGCAGGTTTTTCGCCATTTTAAATTTTTTATTGCAAAATTCTACACCACTATTATACTGAACCCTCAAAAATACTCAGATGTGACCAGAAACCGTTATTTCAGATATCACGCATAACTCATCAAAGTTCAAAGAATATTACTCCAAGTAGACAATATATCTCGCTTATGCGTCAAAACAGGGTATATGTCAAGAGGCAAAAATGATTTTCTCGGTGTCATCTACACGGCTTTATATGTTAGTCCAGTTTATGGTGAAACCCTGTATTATACCAAGAAATCTGACGAAAAAATCATAAATTTCAAGAATAATCTGGATGCTTCCTTGGAATTAAAATATCACCGAATCACAGAAAAATTATTCATTTAAGAAATACACAAACTCAGAACAAATCGATGAGCATTTAGAGTTGATACAATCATTTTTCTAATTTGCTCGATTCAGTAATTGAATGTCAAGGGTCAGTGATATTTTCGACACCAACCTGAATTACTGAATGACCAACATAATTTCGATTCCCCAAAGCCGCACTAGATGTTTATAATTCTTGGATGGACTATATATGATTTACCGCTCATGAAGGTAACGGAAAAAATTCTGCGTAGAGTACCTATACTCACACAAAATTCCATTGATTAATTATTGAGAAAGTTTTTTCTTTTCAGTTAAATGTGTTCGCAGTTGGGTTTTTGATTAGCCAACATTCGATAGAGAATTAATCTTCATCGCGTATTTCTCTAATGCTATGAAAACATTCAATAAAATGAAATACCTAGGTGTAATATAAAAAATTCAATTTCAGGTCAGCACCTTCATTTTCGATCTGACGGCCGTTTCTGCCGCAGTTGGAGAAAACCGCAACAATTCATAGTTGCTCGTGATTGGAAGAAAAGACTGTCCTTTCTTTATCGGTTTTCTTGCAGGCACTCACAAAGAAGCCCTTCACCATATTTCACCATCCGTAAAAAACAGGACCGCATCTCTTCCAAGATACTTGCCAGCAATAGAGATTGATGAGGACTGGAATAAATGGAAAAGGTTGCTTTCTTCGTGGATAAACCGGCATAAAAAATGAAATCGTTCTCATTGCTAACACGAACGATGGGTCAATTTCACTAGCAAAATTATTTGCCCATTCTGTTCTCTTATGATTGTCATAGATTCACTTGTTTATGAATATTTATACATATAGGAATTTGACAGGGTATATATACGGGGTCGTTCTTCCTGAACATCGAAATTATTTTAATTTCTCAGCACTTCCGGTTATACCGGATGCTCTTTAAAAAATCATTCTTCAATTTTAATGTGATCTTGATTATGCGACTTCACAGTTATTTCGTTACTTTTCAGAAATATTCGAGCGCGTATACAGGGTGATTTTTTCTCGTCAAAAACTAGTTGCCAAACATTTCATGTCTATAAATCTGTATTTTTTCACGACTGACGCTCAGTCAAATTCATTGGTATGCTTGCCTTTTTTAAAGTAGGCTATGTTAGAAATTGTCAATATTACTTATTTTCATTGATCAAGCACTATGCAAAACATTCAATAATAATTAGGTACATTAGAATGATGGATCGAAAATGTCTGTTCTCAATTTGCGGCGAATGTAACAAATAGGTATACAAAGCAGATAATGAAAGATGATGAAAAAATCTAAGTTTGAAACTCACATATTTCAACTATTAAAATATCTTAATAAACCTGAGACTAGACAAAGAAACCTGGCTTTAGTCGAGAAATTCGAATTTTATTCAATGACGGCAAAACTACTGATTTCAAAGACATGTTTGGCACACTCCAACAAGTTTTTAAAGAGCAATCGATCGGAATTACAAAATTATATGGTGACCATTCGAAAAAAATAAGATTTCATATTTTTATTGAGGCTCACTTTGAAGCATAATTTATACTGGAAGCACTACCAGCGGACTTTCTTTTGTTCAACCTCTGCAAAAAGAAATTCTCACAATGAAGAATTTTAGATTTAAAAACTCGTTGTGTCAACGAACTTGACAATCAGGCTATAACGAAACAATTGCTTGAAATGTTTGCTCATATCTTACATCAAATCAGTGCAGATTTTAACGAAGAACTCAAATATGTATAAATATAACAGGGTTTTACATTTGAAATAACGAAGTTCGTTTCCGGTAGAACCGGAAGTAGATTCCCCTTGAAAATATTTTACAATTTGCGTTTATGTACTCTGAAACAAAAATACAGAATCTTGAATTTGTATTCCTTCCTCGAATACGTCTAATGAAACTCTTGAAAAATCACCCTGTATACCTTTGAGAGAATTTTTTTTCACATCTCACAACATTCTTCGGTTTTTTACCTTCGATTTCATACTGATTTTGCGAGCCTTACATGAAAAATGTGCTCACAACTATAATAAATGTAAGCAATTTGAATTTTGTGCCCCTATGAATAATATGCTGAGGCCATATCTACCGAATCTATAGCGTAGGCCTAATGTACAAACACTCTGTGATCTAAATCGATGTGCTTTTCGATGATCCTAATGTCTCTCTCTCTCTCTCTCTTACTTACCACGCGCTGGCTAACAACGTTGTTGACAGGTCAAGGCAAGTAATAATAACATAACCTGCCATTTTGTTACACTGAGTGAACATTGTATTAATCTGTACGAATAAAGCACACTAATGAACTGTGAATAAACAACACGTGAACCATCTATGAGTGTTTCATTATTTAACATCAGAAGCGGGAATAGTTTTTTCTTTACAAAGAAAGAATTAACCTGAATTCTACGAGTTTCACCGAGTTCTTTGTGCAAACGAATTCAAAATGGATCAACAAAATCAAGAGAATGCTGCCCAAGTCGAACCGATGACGATGATTCAAATAATGGAAATTCAAGCTGAACTCCACTTGAAAATGATGGAATTTATGGCAAGTGGAAAATCGAGTTCAACCAACAACGAGGCTCAAAACAACCACGTGAATTTCATGCAGTACGATCACAAAAGAATGAAGTTAACTAACTAATACCTCAAACTTAAAGATTATGGAAATAGGAAATGTTGAATTTAAAACATTAGGAAAAGCAAACATCCTATTTTTCAAGTGTGAATTAGCTATAGAAATTAATGAAGAGAATTGATGAATCTCCTGTCGCATTTAGAGCAAGAAATTTATCGTACCAAGAAAGAACAAAAGTTAAGGAAATTATCAAAAACCAATTAGAATCTGGTATTATAAGATGTAGTGAATCAAAGTTTTGCGAAATAATTACCCCTTACCTAGAATTCAAAATCAAATAGACCTTTTAGCAACAGCAAAGTTTTATATAAAGCTCGATATGAAATCTGGTTTTCATCATATCAAAGTAGAAGAATCTTCCAAACACATTACAGCATTTATTACACCTGATGGATTGTAAGAATACAATAGAATGCCTTTTGGTTTCATAAATTCTCCTTCATATTATAGGTCAGCAATTGATAAGGCTCTTGGAGATTATAACGAGAAATTTTATGTTTATGTTGAGGATATTCTTTGTCCATGTGAAAATATTGAGAAGGACTTGTTAATTTAAAGAAAATTATTGATGTCGAAGTGCGGCTTCGCACTTAAACACCTAAAATGCGAATTCTTCAAAACGTCGAATTTTTAGGAGTAATAATTAAATGCGGTATGGTAAAACTCAGTCCACGAAAAAGAGAAGCATGTCGATTATTTGAGTAGGAATTTGCCTTGCAAGAACAACATACTGGCGCTCAGCACTGTTACAGGTACTCCTCAATCTATTGGTGAATGGCAAAAAGTCGACCCATTTTGCATGGAGATCTTAAGTAGAAATCATGAGGAAGGTTTTGCAGTCCAGGATGACTTGGTTTGCAGGCAACAAAAAGGTAGAAAGAGTTATGCGAACCATTTTCAATGCAATGCGATCAGTTTTGAACGAGAAAGATGAAAAATAATGGTACAGGGTGCGGCACGGAGGATGGATGGTTTCAAAAAAATAATAAAAGCGTTAATTTTTACTCAAAAACACATTTATTGACGGAATCAGATTCTCAAGGAAATAGCATTTGAGACAGTCAAGTGTGGAAAATCACATCAGGCATGTGGCGGCCGAAATCGGTGATGCAGTGCTGGAGGCGCTCTTGGAAGTTCGCGTAGACTCTCTCCAACATCGCTCTCTCAACTTGGGCAACTTCCACGCGAATAGCCCTTTTCAATTCGTCCAGAGTTCGGGGCTTGGTCTCGTATACTCTAGCCTTGAGGTGTCCCCATAAGAAAAAATCGCATATGGATAAATCTGGGGACTGGGGAGGCCAATGAACATCGCCAAACCTGGAAATAAGGCGACCAGGGAAGAGAGGGCGAATAACGTCCATTGATGCTCTGGCTATGTGGGCGGTCGCCCCATCCTGTTGGAACCAGACACGTCGGATTGGAACACGTTGCCGTCGTAATTCGGGGATAAAGAAGTTGTTGATCATTTCGACGTACCGCTCTGAGTTCACGGTAACAGCACGACCATTAACGTCTTCGAAGAAGTAAGGGCCAATGATGCGAGTTTGCGATACAGCGCACCAAACCGTAACTTTTGGGCTGTGCAGCGGTCTTTCGTGTAAGTGTTGCGGATTTTCATTAGCCCAATAACGGCAATTCTGCCGGTTAACCATGCCGTTGAGGTGAAAGTGGGCTTCGTCACTCATGAACAAAATGAGGTTTTCATTTTGATCGATCAGTGCTTCCATCTCACGTGCGAAGTTCATTCGTTGTGCATAATTTCCGGGGTGTAACTGTTGCACAATGGCCAATTTGTAGGGGTGAAAGCGAAGATCCATATGCAAAATTCGCCTCACCGAACGATCACTGAGGCGAAGTGCAGCAGCATGTTTCCGAGCAGATCGCGACGGACTGCGAAGAATGGCTTGTCGAACGCGTTCAACATTTTCAGGCGTTCGAACTGTTCGCACAGGTCCTCGTGGTCTTCTGTTGATCAGTTCACCACGTCTGCGAAGTGATTCAACCCAACGAAGGATGGTGTTTCGAGAGGGAATAGCTCTATTCCGATGAATGTGGAAATGGCGACGAAACTCACGCTGCACGACCGTGACTGACTCATTATTTCGGACGAAACTATCATAGGCGAAAACACGATGCTCCACCGTCCAAGGCTCCATGACGACAACTGGTAAATAAATGCTAGGAACACACGAGTCTAACGGCACCTTCCCCACTTCTCTCGTCCTCAGTGGGGGAAAGTTATGCCCATCTGAAAAACGTCCGCCCTCCGTGCCGCACCTTGTATAAGGCTTCACCGAAAATTGAAAATGATCTGAACACGACTGTGAAAAAGTCGACAGGATATGCTCCTGTAGTTTTAAAGAAAAACTCTAATAAGAGAATTTCGCCATTAATTTGCTTAGTGATATACCAATAAAGCAAATTAATGTTGATAAAGATGCCCTCATTGAGAAACTGGATGATTCGGCATCGGCAGAGGAAACAAAGAGGAAGTTTGATATGACTCGAAAACCAGGTTACCCGTTCGAGGTCAATCAGAAAGTATTAATGAAAGTTACGTAACAGTCAATTGGTGGCAAATTGAAACCTTAGTTCATGGGCCCTTTTGAAATTCAGGCTGTCTTGCCGAATGATCGCTATGCCCTGAAGCGAATAGGCGGTCAGAATGGAATGACTACAGCAGGCCCAGAACAGCTGAGATTATGGCCTGAGGATAATGAAGATCAGTTTTAGTTTTGATGACATGAAAGAATCCTAATGTGCCAGTGAATTCTTGAGCACTGTGATGTGATGACTGGATAGTCATATGTGAAGACTGGATAGTCATATGTCAAGACTGGATAGTCATATGTCAAGACTGGATAGTCATATGTGAAGACTGAATAGTCATATGTCAAGACATGATAGTCATATCTGAAGACTGGATAGTCATATGTGACGACTGGATAGTCATATGTCAAGACTGAGTAGTCATATTATGTCAAGACTGGATAGTCAAGACTTGATAGTCATATATCAAGACTGGATAATCATATGTCAAGACTAGATAGTCATATGTCTAGACTGGATAGTCATATGTCAAGACTGGATAATCATATGTCAAGACTAGATAGTCATATGTCTAGACTGGATAGTCATATGTCAAGACTAGATAGTCATATGTCTAGACTGGATAGTCATATGTCAAGACTGGATAATCATATGTCAATACTAGATAGTCATAGCCTAGACTGGATAGTCATATGTCAAGACTGGATAGTCATATGTCAAGAATTGATAGTCATATGTGACGACTGGATAGTCAAAATTTTTGGTGAAGTCACTTTGTTGAGAAATTTGAATTTTTGGCTGATTATCTTGTTTGGATCTAATCACTTTTGTATGTAATAGTTTTTTTGGTTCTTTTGGCTTTGTTTTGGCAGGCCTATTTCTGTGCGAACAGATAATCATTGTAATAATCGATGTGCCATCATGAAAAATCTGAAATGAGTTATTTTTCAAGAAGCTTAGGACTTTAGAGCCTCGAAATATTGCAATTCAATTTGTTGTTGATCATGACTGTAAAATCTTCAAACAAACAAAGCAAGGATTGGAGTATTATATATCTAGCGGAATTGCTAAGGAGCAACATTTTTCGTAGGTAGGTCCATTGCAGTCCCTGAAAAATTATATAGCAGATAATTAATTTTGTGGTAATCAGCTGAAGCTGACTTTTAGTTCTTGGCTAATTAGTTCTAAATCTTGATTAGTGAGCATGTAAGCGGTGGTCTTCTTCTTCTTCGTCGTGACTTAAGGGTCGTTTATACTGGCCCGTAACTTATGCCCTTAACTTATGCCCTTAAAATTTGTTCTCTTTAAGGGAATAAGTTAAAGTTCGAGTATAAACCATATCATGAAATTTCTATGTTTCAACTCTTAGGGTAAGGGAAAAGTTTAAGTTACGGGCCAGCATAAACGACCCTTTAGGCTGTCAGCCTGTTTTTTCTAACCTAATCGTTCCTCTCATCAGATGATATCCAGGATTCTTTCCATCTTTTAGGTGGTCTACCCATTGGTCTTCTGGTTTCTGGTAAGCCATCTCTCGCAATTTTTGCCAGTCTATTATAGGCCATTCTTCCCACGTGCTCGTTCCATACCCTCCTTCGTTTTCGTCCCCATTTCACGATGTCGGGTACTCCATGTTCCTCTCGTATTGTTGAGCTACGCATATGATCTCTCAGTGTGTACCCTGATATTCTTCTTAGCATTCTCATTTCGGCAGTTCTTAGAATTGACTTCGTTTTTGTGTTGTCAGCTCTCGTCTCTATTGTGTACATCATAATCGGTCGAATACAGTTTTTATAGACTTTTACTTTCGCTTCCTGGCTCATATACTTGTTATTTCATATGACATCCGTTAAGCATCCTGAAATTCTATTCGCTTTATTGACTTGGCTTCTCACTTCTCTTACCCTGTCTTGAAATGCGGATATTTCGGCTCCTAGGTAATTGCAGACCATGACCTGTTCTATGGGTTTGTCGTCCACCACTAGCTTGCACCTTAAAGGCTCCTTGCTTATCACTATTGACTTGGTCTTTTCTACGGATATTTTCATGTTGAATTGCTTACTTATACGGTAGAATGCGTACAGAAGTCTTTGTAGATCGTCCTCGTTTTCTGATATAATAACGGCATCATCAGCGTAACATATGATTCGTATTTCACCCATATTCACTCTGTAGCCTGGTGAGGCTGTTTTGACGTATTCAATTATTCTGTCCATCACTAGGTTGAATAGTATTGGACTTAGAGAGTCCCCTTGACGTATGCCTGAAGCGATCGATACATCTTTGGTCAAGTTGCCGTTTACTGAGATTTGTGTTGTTGTGTAGGAATTAAGATCTTTTACTATTTGTATGATGTTATGAGGAATACCTTTGCTTTGCATTGTTTGTAAAACATCATCTAGTCTCACTCTATCACTCTATCACTCTATCTATGAAACACATAAATGCTCGTTTAGCATACTCGATTGATTTCTCCACTACTTGCCTTATGATGAAAATGGCATCTAATGTAGACCTGTTCTTGCGGAAACCCTGCTGTTCTTCTGATATGCTGCAATACTCAGTTATTATATTCACCATGATTTTCGTAAACAATTTCATTATCGAATTCAACAAAGTTATTCCTCTATAGTTCTCTGTGCTCTTCTTATCCCCTTTTTTGTATACAGGTACTGTTATATTCCGGTGGTGGTTGGTGGTTTTCTTATTTGCCTGGCTCTTTTTCCCACCTGAAATACAAAGCCGCAGCGCGAGCCAGCGCCTTGAACATAGCCATGCCTCACAAAAACTCAATCGTATCAGATGTTAGTCAAATAATGCTGTATGTAACCTGAAAAATATTATTGTTTACTATGTAAATGAAACGAGGTCGTTTCAGTTGTCAGTATGGCCGTGTAACCAATTTGAATTTTGTGCCCCCTATGTATTGACATAATATGCCATATCTTTCGAATCTATAGCGTAGGCCTCATGTACAAATACTCTGTGATCTGAATCGATGTGCTTTTCGATGATCCTAATGTCTCTCTCTCTCTTTCTCTCTCACTTACCACGCGCGGGCTAACAACGTAGTTGACAGACACGCAAGGTCAAAGCAAGTAATAACATAACCTGCCATTTTGTTTCATTGAGTGAACATTGTATTAATCTGTACGAATAAAGTCCACTGATAAACTGTAAATAAACAACACGTGAACCACCTTTAAGTGTTACATTATTTAACATAAATATAATAAAGTGTTCATGATTCATTTTTATCATCAAGAACTATGATATACATAAATTAATTGTGATTTATGTGCCATTAATCACTTCTTATTTATGGTTCATCAAACACAACATATACCAATGAAAAACTAGAATCTTCTGAGCCGAGGATTCTATTTGAATATCATTTCAATTTGAAACAGCAATAGGATCCTAGAAATGGAAACTATCGGTAACCAACAACAAAAAAGAGACGTAGAGCAAAAGAAACAACAAATGAAACACCACACAATTTTTATAGAGATCCAACTCTTTGTTTTCAAAACACCGATTTTGTACTTTTGTTGATACATATTCACAATGCCTGACTTGTGGAACACGAAGAACTAGAAAACCACATACTTATGTTATTCTGAAAAACAAGCCAATTTAGCCGCTCTGACAACTTCCATGGCGAATCTGACAAACGAGTTGAGACTCTTGAGAGAAGAACTCTCCAATACGAAGTCTCCAAATCCACAGGTAAGAAGTTATTCCCAGGTTTTGACTTCTGAACCGGTAACGAGCCAAGCTAATTCCAAAGCTACGCCAGTTGTCCCTCCCAAAAAGCCAGCCTTAATTATTGAGAACAGCAAAAAAGCCCCCCAATCGCAAGGAGCACCCCGTGCCAAGCGTACCCGGAAAGAGAGCTCTTCCTCAATAGAGGAAAACTTACAAAAATCAACGGTGACACCTCAGTCACCTATCAAAGAGAAAATTCCCCCATTAACAATGATGGGGACTTCAGACTGGACGGAAATGTCTAAAGCGCTTTATAACAAAAAAATTAATTATAACCGGGCAACGGTAGTAAAAGACGGCATTAAAATTATTGCTTCGTCTGCAGAAGACTTCAGGAAACTCACTAAATTTCTTGATCAACAAGGTAAGGAATATTTTACCTACCAATTGGAAGAAGAAAGGAGAGTATACGCCGTTATAAGGTACTTGCCACTGGACGCGGATATTGAAGTTATTAAAAACGACTTAGGACTTCAAGGTATTAAAGATGCCGAAGTGACGAGAATGACGTCAAATAAAACCAAAAGAGCAATTCCTCTTTACCTTGTAAAAACGCAGCACAAGGAAATATTTCAAATCAAAAAGATCTACAGCCTTTGTATCGAAACAGAGCCCAAAAAGAAGCCAGAAGGTCCAGGACAGTGCCATCGCTGCCAGAGATATGGACATGCTCAAAATAAATGTACATTTCCGTGGAGATGCGTGAAATGCTTAGGAGCGCATTGCACAAAAGAGTGTGCATTGACGTAAAAAGAAGGCGAAAGTAACGCGGCATGCGTTTTATGTAACCAAATTGGACATCCGGCCAGTTATAAAGGCTGGAGCGCATATAAAAATCTTACGAAGAAGAAAACACCGACAAAAAAAGAAGTCCCCCCCAAGAAAATCGCTGAAAAAATAGAGACTCTTGTTACTGTTGAGAAACCACAGGTACAAAAAACAAAGAAATCGTCCACAAAACCAATTGAAACCAGAAGGGAAGACCCTAAAGATGAACTTGACAAACTCACTGAGAAAATATTCAGCAGAATAATGCAGAAATTTGAAAAAGAATTCGAGAAGAAATTTCAAAACTTATTTGGAAATGAATAATTTATGAACATGCTATCACAGCTAGAAAATCTGAAGATAGTTTCCTGGAATATTAACGGAATCAGAGCCCGTAAATCAGATATTGAACAATTGTTAGAAGAAAGACATCCTGATATTATGGCGCTTCAGGAAACTAAATTAACTCCTAAAGATAAAATATCCTTCGAAAACTACGAAATATACAGAAGAGACAGAAATGAAAGAAACGGTGGAGGGGTTGCTATTCTCGTTAAAAGAGACGTGAACCACTACCTGAATGCGGTTGTAAATCCTGTTGACAATGACGTATCTATAGAGGCACTATCGATCACAATAAAGATAAGAAGAGAAAGTATTAAGTTATTCTCTGTGTATAAACCGCCGCAAATAAATCTGCCAGAAGAAGAGATGAAGATTTTATTAGGGGGTCATTTTCCAAGAATAATACTTGGAGATCTCAACTGTAAATCTCAACAATGGAATTCTAAAATAGAGAATGCAAATTGCAAGAAATTGAAAGAATATGCCGAAAAGGAAGATGCTATCATGGGACCAGAAATACCGACATATTTACCTAGTGGCAATGGAACCCCTGATGTGCTAGACATAGTTATAATGAAAAATATAAAACAAGATTTTGCTCTTGAAACGATAGAGGATGGAACATCTGATCACAACCCGATAGAGTTCATTTTAGGACATGGACCAAGAAATGAAGTGACTCAAACACGAGAACATACCGATTGGGACGAATATAAGAATAAACTCCAAGAAAATATCACGAGTATTCCACAAATTAACACTCCTGATGAACTAGATCAATCAGTCATAGCTTTGGAGAGTGCGATTATGAAATCCTATGAAGAGAGCACGGTTAGAACAACTAAACCTACTCCCAAACATCCCTATGGCGATACTCCAAAAGAGGTGAAAGAACTGATTAAAGTCAACCGAAGACTAAGAAAGAAGTACAGGATGTATAAAACAGATAATGATAAAAACAGACTAAACAGACATAGTCAAATACTTAAAAATGCACTAAGGGAGCTCAGAACGAATAGATGGAATAAGAAAATAAGTGAACTCAACACAGAAGACCACTCTGCATGGAAAATGCAAAAAAATTTACGTAATGAAAAAACTCAAATTCCACCACTGCATGGAATGCATGGAATGGCATATTCAAAAAGCGATAAAGCTAACGCTCTTGCCGATACTATAGAAAGGGAGTCAAGAATAAACTATTGTGAAGAAGACGATGAGGACCTAGAAGAATTAATAGAAGATAATGAAGAAGAAATGAAAGAATCACCACCGGAAGACAAAATCCCTCACCCAACATCTCCGGCAGAAATCAAAGAGATATTCAATAATTTGAAAACAAGAAAGGCTCCTGGAAAAGATAAAATTACAAATCTCATGCTGAAGAAAATGTCAAAGAAAGGAACGGCAGCTCTCACTAGCATAGCAAATGGCGTGATGAGAACAGAGCACTTTCCAAAAAGATGGAAATCTGCCGAAGTGATTGTTTTCAATAAACCAGGTAAAGACAAAAAGTTCCCACAGAACTATAGACCGATAAGCCTGCTCCCAGCCCTAGGAAAAATTGTGGAGAGAGTCTTAGCCACACGACTTAATGAAGAAACAGAGGCCCTGCAGACGATACCGAGTGAACAATTTGAGTTCCGAAAACAACATTCAACTGAACAACAGCTCCTAAGAATAACCGAGTATATCACAGAAGGATTTCAGAATAAACAAGCCACAGGACTACTACTACTAGATGTAACCAGAGCTTTTGATAGAGTATGGCATGAAGGACTAGCATATAAAATGAAAACCGCAGGTTATTCACCCAAGTTATGCAGAATAATAAGAAATTATTTGAGGGATAGGAACTTTTGTGTGAAAATAGGTGATGTTCATTCCACACTCAGATATTTGGAAGCAGGAGTTCCCCAAGGATCCATACTAGGACCGCTACTCTATAACATATACATACATGATATACCAAGAAATCCAAGATGCCTGCTTGCTCTATACGCGGACGATACGGGCATAGCAATTAGGCACAGAAATACAAAAATAATTCACAAAAGACTTCAAGAAGCTGCAGACGATATCAGTCAATGGTGTAACAGATGGAAAATCAAAATCAATGGAGAAAAGAGTCAAGCAATACTCCTTCAAAAGAGAAAACTGAAGATGGAATCGAAAATATCCATAGACGATAATGAAATAGAATGGCAGAATGAAGCTAAATATCTAGGAGTAATTTTAGACAAGGGACTTAGGTACGTGGAAACAACACATTAGGTATGCAGTGGATAAAACGAATGTAGCAATGAAAAGACTATATCCGATTATAGGCAGAAGAAGCCAAATGAACAGAAATACGAAATTGAGGATCATAAAAGCAGTCGCCAGACCGCAGCTAGCATATGGATCAACAGCATGGGGATATGCAGCGAGAACCCATATAAAGAGGATACAAAGTACAGAAAACAAATTTCTGAGATGGGCATTAGACGCCCCCTGGTTTGTTAGGAATGAACAGATACAAAAAGACATAAAATGGGAGTCCATTACTACATTCATTAAACGAAAAGCTGCAAAAGCCTATGAAAGAGCTAGTGAACATCCAAATGACGACCTTAGAAGGTTAGTTGACTATTACCCCGCTGAAGATAAAAAAACAGCTAGAATTAACCGCAAAAGACCTAGAGACCAATTGCGAAAATGAAGATATAGAACTCCACACTTAGTAAGAGATATCCAATTGAAGGATGTACACAAACACTCAGCATAAAAGAATGCGAAAGAGAAAATAACAGATAAGATGATGGAAGGTTTATAGGCTTATGCCCGGAACCAACCGCAGGAGAGGTGTTTAGTCGGTAAGAATCCGACACTACCCAGAAAGACTGGGTGTCTGATGTAAGATTCACCTCTTCTAGAAAAAAAAAAATTCTGAAAAACACATGTGGTTACCTACTGAAACGACAAGAAACGACAACGACAGAAAATTCACAAAAAAACAAGAAAAATTACAACGTGAGAAAAATATTTTATGTATCGAAGAAATGAAAGCCCGTGCCACAACCCATCCCATGTTACTTCTACCACAAATTCGACTCTGAAAAAGAAATGTTTCAATAATCGTCAATAATTTAATTGCAATGTGAAATAACTATGTGCAAATCAAATCATCTCATGAATTCACATCTCCCGTAGATACAACTCACCAGGCTTTGACACCCGAAAAATACGATTGGAGGTGAATATTGTAAATATAAAGCTTTTCTAAAAGTACCTAATCGATAGTTATTGAAGAAATAACCAAGAAAAATAAAAATAATTCACTTGGCATTAGAAAGCTTAACTAGCCAAAAATTATTTATCGAGAAAGAATGCTCCAAAAATTAAAAAAAACGGTTAATTATCGAATATTGCTACCACAGCAGTAGTTTATGAAAACAGAATAAACAGGGTGAGTATTTGACTTGTACATATATTTCGACTGTAGATTCCTCTCATCAAACGAAACACTTTCTTTCCATACTATTTTTCAGAATTCGGTTTCGTTTGAAAGATACAGGTTCTCGAAAATCCAAGAAAAAACACTTTTTTTATATCTTTGGAACTATTATTCCAAATTAACTGAATTTTGGTTGATTATTTACTCTATTCATGGTGCATATTCCTCAATCAATATTTTTCCTGATATAAAAGTTGCAGCGTAGCCGACTTATGAATCCATGCTAAAATACTATGAAACTACTTGAGATAGATAAATGGTTCACATCAATCCTTTCATAAAATAAAAGTATTCTTAATGTTATCCGATAAAATTTGACAGGAAAATCATAAATCTGAATAATAATCTGGATGCTCCCCTGGATTTGGAATATCATCGAAACGCAGGAAAAATATAATTCTCCGTTCGCACTATAAGTTAACAATTTTGTCAGAATGGTTATCATTTTTGTCGGAACTAGAATCTAAATTATGGAGAAAGCTTCGATATAGAGATATGTAATAATGAAATACCACAAAAATGTCGAAAATGAAATTGAATTTCAAGGAGCATGAAATTGGACATTCCATACGCACAGCTTCTAGAAAATAGGTACATGTTACTTGTTACTGGTCCATCCAAAAATATTAAAAATAAATGTCAACGATATACAAAATTCAGATATATGAATGGTGGATATCGATACAAACTACGTATTGAATTGAAATTAACGAAACACAAAATAATAATAAGCAGTAATGATATGTGAAGATATATCTATCTGAACAATATCCTCTGGATAACTTGCTTCCAACTTCTAACTACTGAAAGTCCTCTTCACAAAACAATACACCAATTTGAGAGGGGTCGATTCATTGATACCCATTCACTTTTATAAAGTATCCCGGTTGGCCTTCAAATTCTGACACATTTGACCGTGTTTATTCTGAAAATGTTAGGTTATAGTCATTTTTCTTTCAGATACATACGCAAATTTGTCGTTTCTACATAGAGATCGTAGTAATTACGTATTTATCAAAATGTTTATTTATCTACTCCCATATAATAATGTGATCTTATTTTGAGCTGTAATAGTATCTATAAACCAATAGCGTGAGTTACAGGGTGGGGCAGAAAAACCTATCCGATTTCAAAACGTTATAAAATTAAAACCACTTAGCTTGTCAAAAAAATTTTTTTATTAACATATCGCAAATTTTATGCCATTTTTAAATTTAAGTTTTGAAAAGCACATCACTCAAATGTCGTCCTTGGGAGCGGATACACTTATTTAGGCGCTCGCGTCGCGGCTCTCACATTGGCCACGTTTTCAGGTCCTGTTGCTGTCCTGGGACGTCCAGGCGACTTCTTTTTCAATGCTGAACTCGTCTGTCTAAAATTTGACACCCACACTTTAATCGTAGCGTGATGTGGAACAGGATCATGACGCCCGAGTCCGAAATGAATTCGAAAAGCACGTTGTGTAGCAATTATCGAACCGCCGCATTCGATAAACCGCTCAATAACAAAAGCACGATGTTCACCAGACCAAGGCATGTTGACTACTGACAAATGGCATAAAACCAGCTTTCTAACGGTTTTTACCCCACTACTCTACCTGCTCTCTCTTCTGAGAAAAAGGGATTTGAAATCGGATAGGTTCTTCTGCCCCACCCTGTATAAGAACTCGCGCCTATAATTAAGTCTAAAAAGATACGAAAACGTTCCTGCTTTACCCACATATTCATTAATTTAAAAGTTCAGCGATTTTCGGATAGAGAGCGCCATCGTACATTTCATTCATAATTAAAGAGATATTCATAGAACTTATAGAGATAATGTTAGTTCTATTGAGATATTCCATAAAATGCACGGTGGCGCCTCT
This sequence comes from Adalia bipunctata, assembly GCA_910592335.1. Classification (NCBI taxonomy): domain Eukaryota; kingdom Metazoa; phylum Arthropoda; class Insecta; order Coleoptera; family Coccinellidae; genus Adalia; species Adalia bipunctata. The sequence continues at coordinate 30,464,580 of OU342951.1, forward strand.
ATCGGATGAGCTTTCCTACTCGTTCTGAACGGCGACCTTGAATTGTATGTTGTATGTAACTTACTTTCGATTCCAATAAAAAATTCATGCATTTCTCTGGATCTCATGTTTTTTTTAATTTCTATGGCTCTTAAAAAATCGACCTTTACATGCATCGTGGTTCATACTGGGAAATGAATATTCCACAGTAGAAAACACGAAATCATCGAAATATATTTATTTCGAAATTTTGTGCAGACGCGATTGACCTTGATATAGTCATACGAAAATGCATCGAAAATGATTTTATTCTGTGTGATAGCAGCAAGATTATTTAGCATAATCAAAAGATCTATTTGAATGATGCGTGTTTGAAAATAATCGAATAACTGAACAGTAATGAATTATCTAAGCTTACTGGTTTCCCACTGTGGAATTATCTTCTTCACTTATATTCGGCATCACTCTCACTATTCACCTCAAGAAACTATACCACCTAATATCGAGTTGTTTACATTGAGAGCACGTGTGAGAAGTGATTTAATTCGATTACGGAATGATCTCTTGACCAACAGCCTTGCCAAACCTGTATTCGAGAATCTGAATGTTTCTTTGATTTTTCTGAATGACGATTAAGATGCAGGAATAATTTCATCAAAATACCATGAATGTGGAGCGTTTTCATTCAGTTTGGGCTGAGTTTCATTTAAAAATATCAGTCTTAGTGTATACCTCTCCAACATTTAGTCTTGCGATAACAATAATATTTCACAAATGAAAAAGTTTCACGTAGTGGATTATCATGAAGTTCATCAACAAGAAACTTTGATGACAAATTCGTCTTCGGCTCGACAAAGCATCAAATAAAATATATTTCAAGTTTATGAACAAGTACAAGTTATCTTATAATATTTCACACGCGGCACCAACAGAAACGACAAAATTAAGATGTTTGACTTTTTCCGGATCGATATCTCTCCAAATTGCTTATTTCTTTGGAAATTTTGATTTAAAAATAGCTTTCAAAATGGAAAACACCTTAAGAAAACACTTAGTTAATACTAAGGATAGGACTTCAGAAGCTTTTGAAATCGGGGGTCTACGCTTTGAACTGCGGTGAATGTACAGCGGTATGTGTTGGTCAGACCGGCAGAAGGATTTCCACTAGGGTGAAGGAACATCTTAGTCTTTTTAACTTCAACAAAAATACGGATATTAGGGAAACGAAGTCTGCTTTTGCTAACCAACTCTTGTCATCGGGAGTCGGGACATAAATTCTTAGATGATGTTAAATTATTACATACATGAGTGTGATGAGGGTAAGAAGTTGGATCTTCTTGAGAATATGGAGATTACACGGGCCAAAAGAGGTCATACTCAGATTTGTGTAAACGATATTTACAATTTCGAACCTAACCTTATTTTCAATAATCTCAAATCGGTTTGAGACTATCTGTATCATTTTTCTTTTTAAATTACCGTGAGCCGTTGCAGCTCGGAGGTTGATTTTCCTCTACCTATGCTAAAAACCCGTGTTCGTATCCTTCCGCTATAATTTTAAGATTATTTTGGTTTCCATTCACCCCTTTTTTGTGTTTGTTCGCGTCGGCGGTTCTAACCTTCATCATTCATTCTTTGTTTATGATGAGTTGTTGACGATCGACTTTTCCTGCCGTATTTTATGCCCTTGTGTGGAACTGATTGTAGTTTGTAGTTCTTTTGATAAATAATTTTATATTGATTTTTTTTCAATGTTCCTGTGTTGTTTTTCTTGTTGTTTGGAATTAACATTGTTGTGAATTTTTTAGGTCAGATGATGCTCGTAAGGGCGAAACACGTTTAACCACAACCAATAAATTTCAATACCATATTATGAAGCTTGGACTTTGTGTTTTCCCGATTTCTTCTTGTTGAAAATTGGAAAGTCTCTCTGAGAAAAAAAAAGGATGTTTATTTTGAAGCATCGAACGATATTGCTGTCAAAATCATGATCTTATCTATGCCAGATAATCTCCAGAATATACTCATCTTAAAAACAGTTGTTTCTCGTGGATTTCATATTCAGAGTCAACCTATTTTCTGGTCCCAAATCATTCCACAGTACACAGTCGACAATTTCTAGCGGAATTTGTCTGTTTGCCATCGAATTCACTTCATTTCTGTCACCCAGAGTTCGAATAGCAATTATTATGCAACCGTTCACTATTGCTTCTGTAAATGTGAGGAAATGCTAAAAAAAACACACAATATATTTAATGCAATGGAAACCGATCATACTATTCACACTATTCCTCTTGTTCTAATGTTCAATCACCCAAAATATAAGAGGTAATTGGCATATTTCAAGGTGAATTCTCAAAACCCAAATAAGGCTAAAGGCCTTTCAATAGGCGTTCTAATGAAACCTTCTTATTCTTCCATAGTTTCTACGCTTTGCTTATATATGGCTGTTGCTGTTCATTATTAAGGATATAGGTACATAATTTCTGATAGTTTGAGTCAATCTGTACTCGAAAAAGTGTTGTGTGTGTTTGAAAAATTCAACATGGCAAACTGGAGGTGAGAAAATTAAATAATTTTCAAATATAAGGGTATTGGAGTATGAGATTTAGTGATTACTGTTTCATTATTTACATATAGTGTATACAAGGGCATTCGATAACTGTTAGTTTCTTTTCAAAATGGCATAGTCCTTTTGAAAGGACTAAAGCTATATCACAGTCTAGTATAAAATATTTTTCTCAGGGATCGTCGACCATTGAAATAACATGAACTCATGGAGGAGCTTGACAAAATTACTTCTGAACAAGATGTGCCCAGTTCATAAGCAATTTTGCCCCCTGAGAATGCCAATGGAGCAACTACGGATGAAGATTCCGGTGACGGTTATTGTCTGTAGATGGAATGACAATAATTGGGTTATCTTAGCATCTAACAAGACGCCAGTTCAACCATCGATATCATAAGTGAAACAATTCTCCCAGAAAGAAATTAATCGTTGAGCACCCAGATATTGTAATGAAGTTCAATTTCTCCGTCTAGAAATTGATCTTCATTTTAAATTGGTTCTTTTCCGATTTTTTATTTCAAATTCCTGTATTTCATTTCCGTTCAGAATTACACCGAGAAGATCGAATATGCTCCGTTCGATATTGTTTTGCATGCAGTAAAAACCTTCATAAGAACCACCGAATGTGGATAACGCCGTTTTTTTAGTTCATACGGACGATCAGCCAGATTCACTGAAGTTTTTCACCGAGGTACTTTTCTAGAAAAGTAGCATTTGTGCGCCGACCATTCCCTTCCCCCCCAGGGAGGTTATAAAAGCCGATGTTCTCCTCATCAGGGATCCATTAAATGAGTTTTGATTCACTCGTGAATTAAGGTCTTCTTTTCGATTTTGCGATTTTTACTTCAGGTTAATTTCATTCCGGATTTGCTCAAATTATCAATTCCGCCGTCAGTATCTTGGTAATTTCCGCTGGAAAATCCTAAATCGATTTTTGCCTAATTTATTTTAAGTGAGTGCTTTGTTCTGAAATCTAAGTACTGAGCCGATTTACTGCAGTTCCACTTCGATCTTCGTTGAATCTACTAAAATAGCTGTTCCGCCGAAATCCATTCAATACCTTTTTCCAAACCCGTACTATAGCACGTTTGGCCGAATAATCGGTGCCTGAAATCCGTCCTTTATGGCGAGAATTCCCATAGTCAGATCGAAAGGCTCCTACAAACCAATACTATAGTACAATAACCATCCTATTCAACCCCGATCCTTAGTGGCCATCCGAACCAAGGCTATTATAGCAAGTTCGACGTTTCATATTTAACCATATAATGGGCCTACCACACGCTCAAGCTTCACCACAGTTTGGCTTGCGCAAACCGGCTTGAACACTGAACACTGAGCGTGTGGTTGGGAGAATTATATACAATTTTCCTCAGTGTTCAGTGTTCAAGCCGGTTTGCGCAAGCCAAACTGTGGTGAAGCTTGAGCGTGTGGTAGGCCTATAATTCAATCTGGTCAAACCTTTACCTTTCGAACGTGCAACAAGCTGAGTAGACAATAGAACTCTTTTAGAGTTCTGGGACTGCAAGAAGATCAAAGTTGAAATAACAGCTGTACACTTTTATACTGAACACCTGTCATATCCGTTTGACATTTTGCAACTGCATATTTGAATTCCCCCGTTTAATTGCAATTCTCCACTTCTGTTCTGGCTGATCCGTACTCGGGAAATATTTTATTACGTACTGTGCTCGCGATCAGACGAAACTGATCAACTTATTCAATTTGTGTATATAAATTTCATTTATTTTTGGTATTACTGTTTATTTGTATTCTTATTTCCACCAACTGAATAAACTGTGTGAAATTACTCTATTTCTGATTTATTAGTTATCGCTAACATCCTAGATAACAAGGAACTCTGTCTCCGACTAGCAGCTGCCCTGGTAGGTTTGCTATTTCCCCTTATAAGCTAAAAGAATAGCTGGCGCTCGAGGTAGGTAAGTCCGCCGAGAAAACCCCGTTACAATATTGTGAGAAAATATAATGAAAATATGGGCGGGGTAGACAGAACCGACCAAAACATAAGTGCCTCTACCGTGTGTCAATACGAGGGAAAAACTGGTACTTTCCCATCATTTGTCATTATTTTATTTGATATGAGTATCCAGAATGCCCGGCAATTACACCGGAAAAGTATGGGGGAAATAGAACATTGCAGGTTTTCCGCCATTTTGAATTTTTTTCAGGATTCTACATCTCATTTAAATCGAGCTCTGCAAAATACTAAGATGTGACAAAAAACGGTAATTCCAAATGACACTGGTAACTCACCACAGTTATAATATTGCTCAAAGTTGACATTAAACACCCCGTATCTCGCTTATGCGTCGAAAACGGAGTATACAGATATACGTCATGAGGCAGAAGAGACTTCATCGAAGCCATCTACACGGCTAAATAAACCCTGTTTATAGTGAAAACCCTGTTTATAGTGTGTTTCGGTATGACGATAATTTAAGTAGAACAATATGAAAACATTCAACCCAAAGATGTCATAAAAAATTCTTAAAAAAAAATTTAGTCGAAAAATTCACTGAATTTCCTAGTAAACCGTCAATAGTACAGAAACTAGCACATTGAAGTATAATTTTTTTCAATGAACTAACATGCAAGGATATCAGCTACAAAACGAGTCCCACAATATTTCTGTATGTTACATAATTTGGGAGTTATTGCTACTTGAACATGACCCTCATTGTCAATAATCAGACTAATAAATTTATCAAAAAAAATTGCTCAAAATGGCCGCTTCTGCTTCATAGACAGGCAGTGGCCCTTATGACGACTTTTCTTGTGGCCCTGGAAATCAATGTAGTGGTGGAACAGTTGCTTGGCGACCACGCTCTCCGGACTTAACACCACTGGACTATTTTTTATGCGGATTGATGAAGTAAAGGGTATATTCCACAGTTCCAAACACCAGAGAAGAACTGGTGCAAAAAATGATGACTGTTGCAAACTAAATAAGAGCAGACACTGCATTGATTTCCAGGGCCACAAGAAAAGTCTTCAAAAGGGCTGTCTTCAAATTAGAGGCGGCCATTTTGAGCAATTTTTATGATAAATTTGTTAGTTTGATCATCAAAAATGATCAAAAGTACTTACAGTACTGAGTTTTTATTTGATTTCATCAATTTTCATAAGGGTCATGTTCAAACAGCAATAACTCAAATTATGAAACATACAGAAATGATGTGGGTGTCTTTTGTGGCTGATATTATACTTCAATGTGCTAGTTTTTGTACTATCGAGGATTTACTAAAAAATTCAGTGAATTTTTTGACTAAATTTTCTTTAAGAATTTTATTATGACGTTTTTGAGTTGAATGTTTTCAAATTGTTCTACTTTAAGAAAACGTGGTAGTATTATCTTTCAAAAAACATTTTCTTCACATCTGTAGGACCTTTATGTCCGGAGAAATCGATATAATTTGAAAGAGTCAACTAAAATAGAAAAAATAATTCAAAATGGCGGCTATTCCAAAAACCGGGGAGTAAACTTTCCTATGTGGGTGTTTTTGTCGATGAAATTAGGTATATTTGATGCCCTCAAATTATCGCTAAGTCATACCGAAATACACTGTATAAGTGAAAAAGTTGTTCAGAAGTATTCGAATATTGATTGAATGAATTGGAACATCCAATGTTACCCCACCTTTTCGTCCAACATCTTTGGTGTCCCAGACGTCATCCGTGTTGCCACAGATTTACTTAAATTTAATTTTATAGTTCAGAGTTTAGAATTAGGTATAACTAATACTTTTATCAATCTAAATAGCCAAATTCCTTTGGAATTTTCATTGGGTTTATCTAAATCTGAATACGCATGGGGTGCTTTCAGCAAATACGAGGAGCTCAGTCGTTTTACTACTTCCGATGATAGGTTAACCACATGGGGACAGAATCAATGGAATTGTATTTGCTGAACGCGCTACTTATGGATATTGACCCAATGTTATGTGATGTAACACTCATTCGAACACTCTGCCATCCTTATCCCAAGAATTCTCATCGTGATATTATTTATATATACTTGCACAATTTTATTTCCACGATCTGCACAACGCTGTACTCTTGTATTCGATTAATTCAAATCATTTAACAATTCAATAGTCTCAAGGTGATATCTGGAAGAAACTGAGAATATCTCCGTGAATGGGAATTCCTCGACTCCGTTCTATACAAGGTTATTCCATCAGCAGGCAGGTGGATTTTGTTGCTGAATTGTTATCTTATTTTCGTTTGGGGTCGCTTATGAAATAAAAACCCAAAATATAATTAAATAATTGATGTAACGATCATACAGCGGCTGTACCCACAAGGAATTCACCTTACTGATTTTAGAGAAGTTTACGGACATCAAGTTTTGATTCTGGTTACCATACAAATGCATAGTAATACCTGTTATAACGACATCTTACTGAAAATCGTGACCAAAATTTGTAGATCAAAACGGAACTCTAGATTTGTGTTCTCGTTTTACTTCCGGAATAATCCGCAATATTATTAGGTCGTGGCGCTACTGCGACAATGGAAAATAGCGCCACCCCTTTCGGGAGAAATGAAAAGTACCTAGTTCAAAAACTCAGATTTTCGATCGACAAGAAAGTCTTAAACAAAATCTAATAAGTGCCAACACCAGGTATTATATGCATCTATATACGAATGTAGAAAATACGTGTTATTTTCAGGTAATGACACTGTCACTCCTCGTTGAGAAAGTGGGGAGGATTTCGGTAGGCCAAGGGGCAGTATGTTGTTGATTTTCGAACTACATTGGCCAGGAGATATTGAAGGAAAAATACAGGGTCTTTCACGAGGAACCTCACCCATATTTATACGGGAAACTACTGAACGTATTTTCATGAAATTCAGCACTTATAAGTATTTCACGATGCTGATGAAATCTAAAATATTTTCAAGGCATGAGCACCTCCGGTTTTTCCGGAAATGACGTCAACTTCCGTTTTTCAAATTAGAACACCATTTTTTTATTGCAGAAATAGATTCCTTAGAAAATTTCAGTTATTTCGATGTAACATTTTTCAGTTTTGGTTGGAAAATTCTCTCTGAGCGGGAAAATTCGAAAAAAAAATCGAAAATAGAGCTCCGCTGAAACAAGAATAACTTCGAGGTTTTTGGATGGAAAATTTTCATTTTTGGGATTTTTTAAGATGTAAGATTGATGTATCCACTTTAAGAATCGAAATCGCGATTCATTATACAGGGGGTGAAAAAATCGCTTTCAAAGTTAGGGATGACAAAATCGTGAAAAATCTATTTTTTCAAACTAGAACCCCATTTTTTTATGGCAGATATTGAATCTACGTTAAAAAATAATGTGAGTGTAGGCATCACACCCTTGCCCTAAAGTGGATATTAACTCAGAAAATACCCATTTTAGGGCAAGGGTGTGATGCATACACTCACATTATTTTTTAACGTAGATTCAATATCTGCCATAAAAAAATGGGGTTTTAATTTGAAAAAAATTGATTTTTCACGATTTTGTCATCCCTAACTTTGAAAGCGATTTTTTCACCCCCTGTATCATGAATCGCGATTTCGATTTTTAAAGTGGATACATCTATCTTACATCTTGAAAAATCCCAAAAATGAAAATTTTCCATCCAAAAACCTCGAAGTTATTCTTGTTTCAGCGGAGCTCTATTTTCGATTTTTTTTTCGAATTTTCCCGCTCAGAGAGAATTTTCCAACCAAAACTGAAAAATGTTACATCAAAATAACTTGAAATTTTCTAAGGAATCTATTTCTGCAATAAAAAAATGGTGTTCTAATTCGAAAAACGGAAGTTGACGTCATTTCCCGAAAAACCGGAGGTGCTCATGCCTTGAAAATATTTTAGATTTTATCAGCATCGTGAAATACTTATAAGAGCTGAATTTCATGAAAATACGTTTAGTAGTTTCCCGTATAAATATGGGTGAGGTTCCTCGTGAAAGACCCTGTATATCATAGGACATAGGAGAACTTCAGCCAAATTGATGTTTTGTCTTCAAATTCTACAGATTAAACTGGCAAAAACCTCCGTCTCTGAATGCGTATGAATTCTTTCAGAAAATCCTGCATAAATAGTCCAGTCATTCAAGCTTAAATTAGGTAAGAATCTCGGAATTCGAGATACCCAGCTGTAAGTCTGTAAATACTTGTATATTGACACCCTAAAAGTTGTCTCAAGACCTACATATAGTAGGGTGTACTATTGAATTTCAAATGTAAAATTTCACATTTCAAATGTCACAAAAATCGTTTTTTACGCTTTTTTTGTGAATATCTCATTTTCTATTGGTGTTTTGCTATTTGTATTCATTATCAATATTGTAGCATGCAAAATTCTTTACAAATTTTGATTGAATAAAAATTCTTCTGACGGTGAACCTTTTTCGAGATAGAGGACGGAGAGCGCGCGGAGAGCGAGCATCACTTTAGTTTAGGTCAACCGGTGCCTCCGGTTGACATATGTAAGTTGATGAACTATCGATAAATCAATGATTATTAATATTTGTCCTTTTTTTAATTATTTTATTGTATATATTTTATCATTTTCTTCATGAATTAAATCTATAGGATCCATTCAATAATACTGACAAATTTGGATGAACTAGCTGCAGCATTTGAGCAAGAAAAATGTTCGGCCTAGAGATTGTTAGAAAGTGAAACTCAAACCTTATTGGCAGACTATAACCCTCTGAAATCTGTGAAAAGTCTAGATCATCTTCGTTATATGCATTACGTCAAGTCCCCAAAACTTAATGAACCTGTGCAGCTTTCAAATATTCCACCAACAAGAGCAGCTGCTCATCAACATTTCAAACGTGTATATTATCGAGTTCAAACTTGGAATTTGGAACTCTAGGTATGGAGTTGGGCAATGCGAAATGATTCTCTGGAGCCTATCATGTCAACTTTGAGCAATATTCTGTGGTGAGTTACGCGTGATATTTGAAATAACGGTTTTTAGTCGCATCTTAGTATTTTTGCAGGGCCCGATTCAAATGTGGCGTAGAATCCTGAGGAAAAATTCGAAATGACGAAAAACCTGCACAGTTGGAATTTTTTTTCTTGTTTTGCCAATTTGGAAGGCACATTCTCAGCGTACTCGATTTACTAAGATTTTCCGTACAAAAATTTCTTCAGAATTTGAACCGAAAATTGTTGATATTTTCCACGGTTGAACTTTCTTTCATTCTGAATACTGAGGTGAAATTAATCAAAAAATATCTATTGGTTTTCTTTCTGTAGCCTTCCAAAGATTACGCTCGGAGTTCTTTGATAATTTTTATTCAAAAAACTGGAAGCCGAAGGAAGGCCAAAATTGGGCTCATGGACTGCCAGCAAAATTCGGATAGAAATATGAATTTATAAACCGAAAAATTTTTTTCTTCCCAAAAATTTGGTGAGAATCGAACTCCCTACATTCGATTAACGAGCGTTGCTTGGTAACAGAAATTTATAGGATTGAAATAAATTCAATTCATACTCGTAGAGGGTTCAAATCCTACTTAAGTTTTCTTAAAAATTTTTTTTTGATTTTTGTGATATACCCCGCGTAATTTTGAATATATTGGAAATTATGTTGAGCATTGTAGCCAATAAAGAAATGTGACGCGTAAAATTGTATAGCATATGTGCATTTCCATTTATTCATTCTTCGTCTGATATTTATGTAGTTAACAACACCTGTACCATTTTTCCATATTTCATTTCGTATAAGCAGCGTTCATTTTCATTTTTGGGAATTTGGAAATAAAGATTAAAAAGTAGGGTTGTGTTTAAATTGAGTTATCAATTTCACCCCAGTTATTACAAGTGGCGCAGTCGGTAATTGGATTCCTGACCTAAGATGGCTGAGTCGACAGTCAATGTGTCTGGAAGTATTGGTTCCATTGGAGAATTCGATATGAATGAAAATTGGGGAATTTACCAGGAACGTTTTGAACAGTATATGGTGGCTAATGGTATTGAAGATTCAAGAAAAACCGCAGTATTGCTGACCGTTATGGGATCAAGGACTTACAGAGTGTTACGAGATCTTTGTGACCCAGTTCAACCCAGCACCAAAACGTATGAGCAGTTGGTGGCAATATTATCGAGACAATTTTCTCCGAAGGTGGCAGTTTTCAGAAAGAGACAGGAATTCTACACCTTACAGCAACAACCCCAAGAGTCGATCAACGAATGGTTTGCACGAATTAAAAATGCAGCGAGTACATGTAAGTTTGGATCGTCGTTGGAACATGTCCTTAAGGATAAATTTGTAACAGGTTTGATAAGTGGTTCAATTCAAGAAAGATTATATGAAGAAGACATTTCAAAGAAAGTTTCTGATTTAGTTGAATTAGCTTTAAATCGTGAAGCAGTATTAAAGCGTAGTATGCACTCTGAAGTGCCTATAAATAAGATAAAATCAAATAAACAACCATTCAAACAGAATTGGTCAAATTATAATAATAAATTTCATTCAAGCAATAAATCTAACAAAAGTAATGTTTCAAATGTCCAACAATCTTTATGCAATGCATGTGGGAAATCAAATCACAATTTCTCTTTTTGTCGATATAAAAAATTCAAATGCAAAAAGTGTAAACAACTTGGGCATATTGCTAGGGTTTGTAAGAATGTAAATTATGTTGATGTTGAAGAAGGAGAGGTTGGTACAGGGAAAACTCAGGAAATAGAAGAATCGTTCAATCATTTGGATATTTTTAAAATTTCGAATCGAATAAATTTCATCGAGCCTTTACTACGGAAGTAAAATTCAATAGCAGATCAGTGTTGATGGAGATAGATTCAGGTTCGGGGATCACGGCGATCCCAGAAAAATTTTTCAACGAATATTTTGATGATGTTCGTCATTTGTTACAGCCTATGGAACTGAAGTTAAGAACTTACAATGGTGGTGTTATCAGTCCAGTAGGTAAAATAAATTTAACTGCAAGTTATAATAATTTAAGTAAAAATATTGAGGTTATAATTGTGAAAGATGGAATTCGGCCATTGGTAGGTCGAGATTTCATGAAATTATTTGATATTAAATTGAATAGTCTCAATCAAATTTCAACAAATGATGAATTGCTTTTACAAAATGTTTTAAAAAAATATGAAGAAGTTTTCGGAGCGGAATTGGGTCGCTATAAGTTCGAAAAAGTGCATCTTTCTTTGAAAGAAAATGCACAGCCAATTTTTCTCAAACCACGATCTTTAGCTTTTGCATTTAGCGAGAAAATTGAAATTGAGCTTGCAAAGCTGGAGAGGAAAGGAGTTATTTTCAAGGTGAATAACAGTAAGTTTGGTACGCCGTTGGTTCCAGTGGTCAAATCCAACGGTGAAATAAGAATTTGTGCTGATTATAAATCGACAATAAATAAATATTTGCAGGATTATAATTATCCATTACCTAAAATTGAAGAACTTTTTCTCAAACTTAGAGGTGGTAAATTATTTACAAAATTAGATTTTCGTAATGCTTACAATCAGTTGGAGTTAGACGACGAAACATCTGAACTATTGAGTTGGAGTACGCATAAAGGAATTTTTAAATTAAAAAGGCTTCCTTATGGCACAAAACCCGCATGTCAAATTTTTCAGAGCATTGTTGAAAAGGTCCTGCAAGGTTTTAATAATGTTGTTTCTTTTATTGATGACATTGTAGTCACCGGATCTACCTTGCAAGATCATCTCAACAACCTATCTGTTGTGCTTGAAAGATTGAAAGAAGCAGGTTTCAGGCTCAATTTGAAGAAATGTTGTTTTCTTCAGAAAGAAATATGTTATTTGGGTCATATTATTAGCGGTAAGGGACTTCGCAAGAACCCATCCAAGGTTGAAGCAATTTTGAATGCTCCAATCCCCGGAAATGTAAAGGAAGTGAGGTCTTTCGTAGGACTTATAAATTATTATGGAAAGTTCATTCCTAACTTATCCACTCTATTAGCACCATTATATGAGTTATTGAAAAAAGGAAAAAATTTTATGTGGGGGGAGCGATATCAAAGAGCTTTTGACAGTGCAAAGAAAATAATAATATCAGATTCAGTGCTTTGCCATTTCGACCCTGATCTTCCACTACGGTTGTATTGTGATGCTAGTGATAAGGGTATCGGTGCTGTCTTGACACATGTTTTTCCAGGAAATGAGGAAAAACCTATATGTTTCATTTCGAGAACATACTCAAAGGCGGAAAACAATTATGCGGTGATTCATAAAGAATCATTGGCAATATTTTGGGCAGTTAAAAAGCTGCATCAATTCTTATTGGGTCGGAAATTTACCATTTGTTCGGATCACAAACCTATTTTGGCTTTATTTGGGGAACACAGAAATATTCCGATAATGGCCTCGGGTAGAGTTCAGAGATGGGCGATTTATCTGTCCGAATTTAATTATGAATTAAAATATATTCCAGGTCCGACAAATGTGGCCGATTTGTGTTCTCGTCTGCCACTTCAAAGCTGTCAAATCACAAGTGAAGGTGCTGATCACTTCAATTTTATTGAGGAAGGATTGCCTATCAAATTTGATTTGATTAGAGACAAAACGAGAAAAGATTGTATACTAGGGCAGGTAATGACATTTTCAGAAAATTCCTGGCCCTCAGAAATTCCAAAGAATATCAAACCATACTATCTCAGAAAACATGAACTTTATTGCAATAAGGGTGTAGTAATGTGGGGTTATCGAACGGTTATCCCGGAAGCATTGAAACAACAACTGTTGCAAGAACTTCATTCAACCCATATGGGAATCTCCAAAATGAAGGAAAGGGCCAGAACCTATTTTTGGTGGCCGAATTTAGACGATTATATCACGAATTGGGTGAATTCTTGTCATGTTTGTATGACTGAGCGAGCCGATCCTCCGAAGGCACAACTGATTAAGTGGAATCCATCTAATGGACCCTGGGATAGGATTCACATTGATTTCATGGGGCCTTTTTGCTCCAAAGATTTCTTGATAATAACTGATGCTTATTCTAAGTTTCCCGAGGTTTTTATCATGTCAAGGACAACCAGCAGAGAAACCATAGATAAATTAAGGGAAACATTCGCTCGCTATGGGTTGCCAAATGTTATCGTCTCAGATAACGGAACACAATTTACTTCAGCTGAATTTGGAAGATTTTGCAAACTAAATGGTATAAGACATATTATGTCCCCACCATGGCATCCCAGTTCCAATGGTGCGGCTGAAAATGCCGTTAAGTCCGTAAAAACTGGATTGCGAAAGCACTAAAAGATCCTATGAATAAAGACATTTCGCTGAAAACACTTTTGAATAGATATTCACTTAATTATAGGAACACACCACATTCAGAAACAGGAGAATGTCCAGGTAAGTTGTTATTCAATCGGAAGCTTAAAACTAGGTTCGACCTATTGAAGGATAATCCGCAATTTTCGGAAGAAAAACAAGAAAAATATTATAAGGGTAAAAGAAATACTGTATTTTCTCCAGGGCAAGTAGTGTATGTAAAAGATTATCGTAATCCTTTAAAACCATCTTGGGCTAAAGGTTATATCGTGGAGTCAATAGGAAATCGGATATATATGATAAAGCTTGCTTATGAACCACTGGTTTGGCGCAGACATTTAGACCAGATTATAAATGCCTGTGAAAATGCGGGAGAACAATCTAATGAGACATTTCAACAAATAAATGAAGCGAAAGACGAACCTTCGAAAGTTCATTCAGAAATGGCTTTTTCTCCTCCAGGAAATATACATGTTAGATTTTCTGAAGGTTATAAAACTGACAGTTTGTCCCAACCTACATCTAATATTACGAATACACCGAAAATTGGTGAGAATTCTACTACTGAGTTGATTCTTCCACCCTCAGAATTTCATACACCGGAAAGAAATTCAATTGCTCCTGATTTAAATATGAAAGCGAATATTTTACCATCACCGAATAAAAATGCCGATGTTTCTCCTGTACCAGCTTCTGTTTCTCGTAGACCTAAACGCAATGTAAAAGCTCCTCAAAGACTGAATTATAATTGATTAATGATTTTTAACATTGGAAATGTTTATGTTCGTATATTACAGGCAAGTTTCGAGTTTTCGTTCAAGGTCAAAAGACATAGGTGTCGCTAGTAGACCAAAAAAGCATTCGAAAGTTATCGCGTGATGTAGCCTGATATAGGTGACATAGGGTGTATTGGGCCAGCATACGAGAAGCGAGCATACATTAATTCTCACGAATGCCTAACCAATCAGATTCACTCGATCCGAGTGCTTCCGAATGCACCCGCGTGGAAGATCGTGAGAAGAAGCCGTTGCCCGTTATTCAGACCGCGCGTTTTGTCTTTTGTCGTTCTTCATAAACGAATCTGATAGTGAAATAGTTGAAAACGGTTGGAACTTCGAACAGTTTAATTTTTTTTGAATAGAATATCTAGCAAAATCTATTACAATTTCTCATTATGGACGTTTCAAATAAATGCTCGACTTTATTGCAGAGTGAATCCACTTATTTGCATTTGCGGCATATGTGGAAACATGAAAAGAGTTTACCAGCGTATCTGTTAGAAACAGGCATCTCCGGACAATCCATAATGATGATTCCGCTAAAGTGGTGAAGAAGCAATATATTTTGTGTTCTCTTTGTTCTACTGATGAAAACCAGGAAACGTTTTCTACATATTATGATCATTTGAGAATAATTCATGGTGTTCTGTATGATTGATATTTCTTACATTTCCCCCATCCAAGAAAACTATGATACAACACACAGTTATATTGTCATAATTCAAAATACATATGCTAAATTACCTACTTAAATTCTCACTTTTGAGGTTTTTTTTTTTTGCATATGTGCTTTTTTTACAAGCTTTCATTTAGTTTCACCTGTCCCGGTGTCTGTCTGTCTGTCTGTCTGTCTCTCTGTAATCAAATCTTGCAAGTTAAATATGACACACTTCTAATCATCCGATTGATTTGAAATTTGGCAGGTGTACATAATTCTGGTGACAATGCATCATGAAATATTTTTTATAGAAAAAAAAATGGCTGCTCCAAAATGGCGGATGAGTTTCGTAATTATCATCCGATTTCATTCAAAATTAGTATCTAGGGGTTTTTGGGTTCGACAATGATGATTCTTCTGTCGAAATTGAAAAATTCAAGATGGCGGCTAGAATAGGGCGGACGAGTTTCGTAATTATGATCCGATTCTATTCAAAATTGGTATCTAGGTGTGTTCTGGGTCGGAAATTACGATTCTTCAAAATTGAGGAATTCAAGATGGCGGCTTCAAAATGGCGGATGAGGGTTGTTTTTATAAAAGATTGTTTTAAAAAATGATTTTTTTATTATAGCTTGTTCTAAATGTAAGGGCGGATATAGCTTTTTTTCATGGGGGGGGGGGGGTAATAACGATTGAAAATCAGGTTCACAATTTATGAAATTTTTTTATGTGCACCTCATTGCGTAACTTCTTCTAAGGACTTTGATACTCATGGGGGGGTAATTACCATAATATAAATCAAACTGTTCGAAGTTCCAAGTTCCAACCGTTTTCAACTATTTCACTATCAGATTCGTTTATGAAGAACGACAAAAGACAAAACGCGCGATCTGAATAACGGGCAACGGCTTCTTCTCACAATCGTCCTCACGGGTGCATTCGGAAGCACTCGGAATCGAGTGAATCTGATTGGTTAGGAATTCGTGAGAATTAATGTATGCTCGAGAATCGGCGACGGCGACCAGTGAGCCGCGGTGGGAGTTACGTTAAATTAGCCGCGACGTTGCCAGATTGGGCAATTATTCCTGTATTTGAAGGATAGATCATTGTTTTATTTCCTTCATTAGCACTTCGAGTGTTTA
This sequence comes from Adalia bipunctata, assembly GCA_910592335.1. Lineage (NCBI taxonomy): Eukaryota > Metazoa > Arthropoda > Insecta > Coleoptera > Coccinellidae > Adalia > Adalia bipunctata. Next base: position 30,480,981 of record OU342951.1, read on the forward strand.
TATTGTTGTTTCATCAAGTGAGATCTGGGCCGCAGTGAGTGGTCCGTCAAATTCGCCGCAACGTTGCCAGATTGGGCAAATATTTCGGTATTTGAAAAATAGGTCAATAGTTGATCCGAGTACATATAAGATTCATGAATTTTAGTAGAAACACAATCCCTCTATCTGAAGCCAATTTCATGAATACCCAGATTTGCTAAAATCAAAATTCACTTCGAAAATATTGGACGGAGTAGACTCAGCTTCATTTGATTTCCTCCGAGTAGGGGAGGACGGGGGAATTCCGCGCACGGGGGAATTCTGCGCATTGATATTCTGCAACTCAGTTCGGTTATTTCAAAATTTAGATACAGCCACAGAAATATAATAAACATATAAATAAATAAATAAATATTTTATTATATTTCTGTGGATACAGCGCACCATCTCGTATTTGCCTTGCCAACATCCTCCCGTAATTTAAAGATATTCGTGTTTTTATTTTAGACCAGGGAGCCGATTGTTCGTTTCACGACTCTCTGATCTAATTTTCGAGAGAAATAGGAATCGTGGAAAGTACTTCTAATGAATCTATTGCATGACTATTTTCCTTCATATGAGTAGATTATTTAATGCAAAAGAACAATTACATAATTGTATTTCGTCATCTACTGTCAGTGATTAGTTAGGTTAGGTGACTCACACTGGGAGAATAACGCGCAGCTGTAGCGGGGTAATTCTTCAATAATATTTTTTGTACCTATTCATGGAAATTTGTTTAATTTACATTGTACTTGGTTATTACCTAAATAATGAAATATTTTTTCGAGTTTTTCAGCTGTTTAATATATGCGCATAATTATACCATCGCATGCGCGGTATTACCCAGTACGTGGGGGAAGACCGCGAAAAGACAGTTTTCAGAATTATTTTTTTTTCTCAATTGGTATAGGTAGTTGAACCTTTTCCTTGTGATGAAAAAGTTCCAAATGGGTTCATGATTCAGCAGTTAAATTATGAAAGTTTGTGTGTACATAGGAAGGTTTTTGTGAGCATTTTCCCTAAGGTGCGTGGAATTCCCCCGTCCTCCCCTACATATAAGATTCATGAATTTTAGTAAAAACATAATCCTTCTATCTCGAGCCAATTTCGAGAATACTCAGATTTGGTAAAATAAAAATTCTCTTCGAAAATATTGGACGGGGTGGACTCAGCTTCTTCTGATGATGTTTACTCCGAGAAAATTCGCTTAGAAAATATTGGACAGAATGGACTCAGCTTCATCCGATGAGAGTTGATCTAAGAACATATAAGATTCATGAATGTAAAAACAGAATCCTTCTATCTCGAGCCAATTTCGAGAAAACTCAGATTTGGTAAAATAAAAATTCTCTTCGAAAATATTGGACGAGGTGGACTCAGCTTATTCTGATGATGTTAACTCCGAGTACATGTAAAATTCATGAATTTTAGTAAAAACTGAATCCTTCTATCTAAGGCCAATTTCATGAAAACCCAGATTTGCTAAAATCAAAACTCACTTCGAAAATATTGGACCGGAATGACAGGATGGACCCAGCTTCATCCAATAATTTATATCTTTATTTTTTATTATTATATCTTAAGAATACTTAATTTAGAAAAAACATTTTTGTTTTAAAATACGGTGACAAGTTTCCTCTCACTTGTTTATGTTAGGAATTGGGAATGTTGTTTGTTTCTTGCAATTATTATTGCTCATTATTATTATTGAAAATACTATTTTATTTTATGTTCAAATGCAAATAATAAATGTTGGTAATATTCACATGTGGTGTTATCATTTCCAATGTCTCTGATGGTTGCAAGGATTGCGAAATCTGTAAAATTTTTTTGTAGCTGAATGATACCATGTTTGTTGTTGTAATTTCAGGGAAATAATTTTTGTTTTTGGCAAATAGTCTTATTTGTAATTTGATTATTATGTTAGTTTTGTTTGTTTTTGACAGTTGTTCATTACTTGGAGGGGAGATGTGTAATATACCCCGCGTAATTTTGAATATATTGGAAATTATGTTGAGCATTGTAGCCAATAAAGAAATGTGACGCGTAAAATTGTATAGCATATGTGCATTTCCATTTATTCATTCTTCGTCTGATATTAATGTAGTTAACAACACCTGTACCATTTTTCCATATTTCATTTCGTAAAAGCAGCGTTCATTTTCATTTTTGGGAATTTGGAAATAAAGATTAAAAAGTAGGGTTGTGTTTAAATTGAGTTATCAATTTCACCCCAGTTATTACAATTTTTAAATTCATACAGGTCATACAGGCTCATATCGTTTCATTATCAACACTGGAGGAGGTTTTTCAGTCACTATAGGAACACATGAGTTTTCAGTTTATTCAAATAGCAGCGTTTCAAGAATAATATTCTCTTCTTACGGCTTAGGAACAACAATAATATCATAATTCATTTGAATATTGATTCAAAATCGTGGTTCTAAGTCTTAAAATAGTCTTCATATCTCGGGGCCTTATTACTTGACGTATTGGATTGGCAGGTTCATCGATTGGTCATTCCATACATAATAATAATAACTTTATTCCACTGAATATACAGCCACGTCAACATTTCGAAAAGATTTATAATAAACAAGAGAAAAAGATAAAAAACAGAAGAATATTAAAGTCAAAATACAAATAAATAAAATTCAAAGAAATTATTGGACCCTTATAGCGTTAGTGACTCACTGACGCTATAATAAGAGCCATTGGCAAGAATCGATCCCCCCCGCAAATACAACATTTTCACTACTTGCGATAGATCTTTTCCTAATTTCCAATCAAAAAACTGAATGAAGCACTGACATTCCAACTTTATTCTGAGGATAAGTTACAAAATTCAGTAACATGTTTATGTAAAACACATCAGTGTACGATACTCACTCTAATTTTGACAGAAAATTCTAAAGGTTATTTTCAAAAATATGCGAAATATCGATTATCTGTTTCATCCAAGACTAAATTCAAAAGAGAATCAAAATTTTTCAGCATGAATAATATGCTATCAATCATGTGTGAAATTAACCATATCGGAGATATTCAAGTTTCACGTTTCTAAGGTGGGTACCATAAAACTACACGAAAATATCAAATCCATCAAGAATATATGAAATGACACATGACCATATTTTATCAGGGTCCTTCTGTCTTTTCTTTGAGTATTTACAAACAGGGCCATCTCGGTATTGAAACAGATAGAATCGAAACACGACAAATTATCCAAAAATTTCCAGTTCATTAATTTTTTGAGAAATACAATACGATTCATTATAGAATCGAGATAAAAGTCACCCGACGAATTTTTTTATCAGTACATGTCATGGGCTGGTCCAACGTTCACGAAATCGATTCTTTCAGTAAATCTGAAGGAGAGGATTACTTCAATCAGTGATTCATCTGTGGAAAACTCAGTTCATGATTCATCTACATAGAGTTCCACAGAAAATTGAAGTCAGACAATTATATCTCCAGTTGAAGTAGAAACTATTATAACATTATGTCAGATGATAACTACCAATAATCGGGAGCCAAAATATTAATCTTAGGTTATATTTGGATAGATATTTTTTGTCTGATAGGGTTTTATCAAATAGCATACCTACTAGTATTGTATGAAAAAATAATACGAAATATCGTTCTTATTCTCACCGTGAATCGTCTAGGTCGTCTTGTCTATTTTATTTTTCAATTCAATATCATGCCATTTTGTCATTCATATGCCTGTGAGAATTTTGATATGACATCACTGATTTTTTGTTTTTTGGAATGTTTCTTCAGGCATTTATTTTGTGGACGGTTCTGCTTGTACTGAAGAAATATTTATCGAAATCACTTGGAAAGTTTTTAAGACAGTTAGAAAATGAAATAATTATTCTGAACATTCTAAAACCATTCAGTTGAAGAGAAAAGAGGTTCACTTTAGCAGTGACGTGAAGTCGGGAGATTTTGAGCGTTCGCATAGACCTTGTGGGTAGATTCGTATCTCGCACTGCGACAAAGCAATTGTTCTAGTTCAAAGTTATCATGTTTTAATAATTCTTTCTGTTCGGCAGATTTCCTTGAAATTCCAAAATTTTGTGTTGATTCTTGTTTGTAATGTGAATTGTTGAGGCGCATTTATGAATTTTTTCAAATAATCTTTCCATTTTATTATATTAATCTTTTCCAATTTATTTTCCAATCATGTTCTACGTGTTTTCGTCTCTTCGAAATATGATCTCGAGATGGGTGGAATCATCTCGAGATCTTGTTTCGAACCTGACCCAAAATCGAATACCACATTCGAGATTCGACGCAACCCTGAAAACTTGAAGTTTCTAGGTTCATCCGTTGTAAGAGAAATATTGGGAATTTTCTCTCAATAATTCGCTATTTAGTATTGTTGGGTATTTAACCAATTACCAATTGATTGTTTAAATAAAACGCTAGTTCTTCAAATCATTCTGATTTATTTCAATAACCAGACCATCAACAATTAACAATGACTCGCGTCTTTTTACCAACTTCGTATATTACCAACTACATTGTGACTATCCTGATGCCGGCCATTCACGAAGCATCTGTTTGGAGCGTTTTACGACCTCATCTGGACGCGTGACTTTTCAAGCTTCCAACCGGGCCTTTGAGCATCGTAAAATTCACCACCAACGTAGCGTCCATGGAAGCTTCCGCGTTCAAGAACGTAGAGTCTCGAAATGCTTCGGATACCGAAGCGGCCGAAGGGAAGTCCCGTCGACCATTCACGGTGACTGTTTACGACCTTCTTGCGAAGCTGGCAGTTCGAAAGTCCCGTGAAAACGCATCGTGAGTGGCATTCATAAGAGATATAAGACCGGTTCGCACATTTACAATGCCTCCTTTGTGACAACTATTGCTCGTCGCTACCAGTTAGGAATTGTAGTGCAGCAATGTGCACTCCAATCCCTCATCGACCAAGGCGATCACTTGCGTGCCAGCTGGATAGGTACATTTTCGGACAGTGCAAAAATTCTAAAATCAGAAATAATGAAAGCAATCAAAGTGAGTAAAGACGGAAAAGCATCAGGTCCAGACGAGATCCACATAGAGATCATAAAACTGTTAGAAGAGGAAAATTTGCTTCCACTGCTCCAGTTACTACAGAGAGTTCATACAACAGGTAATATCCCAAAAGATTGGCTCACCTCTGTATTCATTCCCCTCCCTAAAAAACCAAAAGCCAAAAAATGTGACGAGTTCAGACTGATAAGCTTGATGAGCCAAGTGCTTAAGATCTTACTCAAAATTATACAAGCCAGAATCTACCACAAATGTGAAGCCGATCAAAGCGATACCCAGTTTGGATTTCGTGAGGGTCTGGGAACAAAGGAAGCACTAGCGAGCTTATTAATACTCTTCCAGAAATGTCGAGACATGAGGAAAGATGTCTATGCTTGTTTCATAGACTACGAGAAAGCCTTCGATCGAGTCAATCATACCGTCCTTCTGACATTACTCCAGGAAAAAGGATTAGACAAACAGGACATCGAGTTTATAAAAAATCTTTACTGGAACCAAGAAGCAACGGTTAGATGTGGACAAACGTCATCAGAACCGGCATGCATAGAAAAGGGCGTACGACAGGGTTGTGTTCTCTCGCCAGTACTGTTTAATATGTACTCGGAGCACATATTTAACGAAGCAATAGGCGAAGATAAGGATGGAATAAAAATTAACGGCAGGACATTGAACAACATACGTTATGCAGACGACACGGTTATCATCGCAGACAATCCAGAAGCCCTTCAACGCCTGATCAACAAAGTTGTAGCAGTGGGTGATCAACTATGCATGAAAATTAATGTAGCAAAAACCAAAGTAATGGCCATAACAAGATCTCCAAACCCACAACTAAACATAAACATCTATGACACCGCAATAGAAAAAGTTGACAAATTTAAATATCTTGGCTGCTGCATAACGACAAATGTCGACCCTGACGTCGAAGTAAGATCTCGTATAGAGCAAGCCAGAGCCGTATTTCTAAGAATGAAAAACCTGTTATGTAACGCAACCTTGAACCTAAGCTTAAGATACCGTTTTGTAAGGGCATACGTGCACTCGGTTCTCTTGTATGGAACAGAAACATGGACATTGAAAGTGAATACCATGAACAGAATCGAGGCCTTTGAAATGTGGATCTTCCGTCGACTGCTCAAAATATCATGGACTCAACATATACCTAACGATGAAGTGCTTAGACGTATGGGAAGGGAAAGAGAATTGCTGACAACAATAAAACGGAGAAAGACTGCTTATCTGGGTCACATATACCGTAACAAAAAGTATGATATACTCAGATTAATAATAGAAGGAAAAATCGAAGGAAAACGTGGTCCTGGTCGCAGACAACATTCATGGCTAAAAAACATACGCGATTGGACTGGTATGAACACATCAACATTAATTCGTACTACTCAGGATCGCAATAAGTATGCCGAAATTGTCGCCAACCTTCATTAAATGGAGAGGGCACCTGAAGAAGAAGAAGCAAAAAGTGTCATTTTCAAAAGGGGGTTAACCAAACACAAATTAACTTACTGATTTTAATTTGTGATAAAACTTAAACTTTTACATATATATAAATGAGCAAACATATATTAATAAGTGAAAGCCATCAAGATCAAGGTAGACTTATGAAACTCTTTTGCTTCACATTTTTCTCTTGTATCCTTACTAATTCGCAAAAAGCTATACGCTTCTGCAACGACAACTCTGTGGGTATGTACGTGATTGATCTGAAAAGAAACATTAATATGTACCGATATCAGATATTTTATCGATTTTAAGTATAAGGTCTTACAAAAAAAAACACAGTTGTAACGGAGATATCTCAAAAATACATCTAAAATGGTACACCCTGTACTTACCTCGATTATTGCATTCAGGCCACTTTCTAAATGTCGGTCTTTGTATCTTAGATCTTTGTTCTCCTCCTTTATTTTGTTAATAATTTTTGCAGTGCATGACTTATTTGTTTATTCTTTTGATGGTGTTGGCAAACCCAGTCTTTTTGAAAATCCAATTTTGCAATTTTTGGATATGTATATTTAACAATCCAATTCGTAGAAGTAGCCGCTGAAAAGTTCTCGATCCATTTTTTGCAATTTTCTTCGAAAGCATGTTCAATTCGGGCTCTCAATATGACTTCAATATTATCGCTTTCAATGAGGGTAACACGCTCATCAAAACTTTTTGCAGCGTTTACAACAAACACTTCACCAAAATCGTCTGACATTGCAGCTACAATGTGGTAGATCTTACTCGATTACTCTACTCCTAACGTGATGAAATTAGAATGTTTATTCGCTAACCCCGCGCACAGCGATATACAGCGAAACGTTTCGCCCTCGCGCGGGCATTTCAAAACCATTTTCGTCCTGCCCGGTGAGGGATTGGTGTGCACATTGCTGCACTGCAATTCCTTACTGGTAGCACAGTATAGATACTAGTTGGTGTCTATACTGTGCTGGTAGCGACGAGCAATTGTTGTTACATAGGACATAAGAGGCATTGTAAATGTGCGACCGGTTCTATCTGGAAGACCATTCGGCACCTCTCGCACGATGACGTAGAGCTCGATCACCAGAGTTGCCCGATTGTGTCTTTTTCCGGGGTGCGACAAGTATGATGAAGTCTCATAAGCTGATGAAATGTCTAGAAGAACCTATTTCATAGATCGTTAACATTTAAGCTTGATTGAAGAGGAGGGTCCATGCTGAAGAACGACGGTGACGGATCTCATTTGACAGGAGGAAGTGTTGGAGAAAGAGCAAGAGTGATTCACATGAATCCATGAGTCAAGAACCACCGGGGACAGTGGGATTTCTTGGAAATGGAGAGTGAGAGGCCTCTGGGGTTTGAGGAAGGTACCGGATCAAGAAGCCAGCTGGTTGAACCTACAGGGCAAAGACCAGAGGTACTATAAAGATTGCACGATGTATCTTCTGATCCTAAGTATTGAGAACTCGATATAAAGAAGGAAAACAGATGGTGGAATAAGTTCATGCCAGGATCCTCTATCAATAAAAGTATTAAGCATGTGAATAGTTCATCGAATTAATCTAGCCATTCTAGTATACATACGGAACAATGGGTTCAATTCATTCTGATTTTGATTCAATCATTTTCAGTCATCACATTTGATTCCAATAACACGTATAGTTTAATCTCATAATCCTTAGTATATAATCAGATAACTGAAGTGTCAAATATTTAGTTTCAATACAACATCATAGCATTAAAGATATTGCAAATGTAAAAACGTGCGAAATGGGAATCCTATGCAATTTATTTCTTCTTTTTGTCGTATTCGTACGAAACTCGACAACATACACTTTTGAAAATTATAAAGATGCTCTTTTGAAATCAGGTGATGAATGCAGTGCAGTGTTCAAATCTTTAGATGTATTGGCACAGTTCAAATGTAAGTCGTCTGAGCTATGATAAATAATATAATTCTACAGGAAATTTCATATGACTTCAGTTTTTGATGCATCGGCTAAATTGCCTGTGGGTATTTTACAAGGCCACTTCAACAACTTTGGTGCATATGATGAATGTCTTTCTATCGATATTCCTGAGAAAAATGTTCTCGGGAAATATTGCACTGCCAGTATTGCAACCTCTGATTTAGTGAAGCATTTTTCTGAAGATGGTCCTCCACTTGATAAAATGGTAATTGAGAATTTGGATGCAGCAAATAATATGTCGAAGGTCAGTTTACGATAATTATTTAACTGTTTAATAAAAACTTCCAGGAGTTTGGACAATTCTTAATTTTCTTAAAAAATGCTCAATGTGATGACGTTTCGGCGACGATGAAATATGAATCTGTAAATTTAATGATTTAATCTGATGTTATGAAAGATTATTACGTTCTACTATTTTCTCGAACAACTTGATACTCTTGAGCCCTGAAGAAGGAGGAACTCGCCTCCGAAACGTCGGCATATTGAGCATTTTTATTTTTATTATATTACAAAAATACAGGCAATTTCACCACTCCAGAAAAATATACCAAATCTATATTTGCCTACAAAACATGAATAAAAAATAGTCTTGATCTATCCTAAAGACAAGTATTCTTTTGCTGTTCTCATGCTATAATTCACACTATTCAACCTTTTTCTCAAATCATCAATAAATGTACGCTCCAGTTCAAACAGTCATCTGTAATAATACCCAAACATTTCGTGTTGTTGTGGGTTCTTATAACTGGATTATTGACAAATATCGGTTTGTTCCTTTCACTCAATCTGTTAGAACTGAACAATACATACCTACATAGTTTTTTCTTTATTAACAACTTATTGATTCTGAAACATCCAAGTGCGCACTATATTCGAAGTATTTGTGGCAATTATCTCTAGTTCACCCATGCTCTTTGCCGTTATCAACAGTCTTGTATCATCAGCATAGTTCACAATTTTTTGGTCGTTACCTTTTAGTGTTAATATATTGCAAAGGTCATTTATGTATATGTTGAAAAGGAGAGGGGCCTAAGATCATACCATGCGGAATTCCTATGCGAAGTTCAGTTAATTCAGATCTGGCATTATACAGGGTGGGGCAGAAAAACCTATACGATTTCAAAACGTTATAAAATTAAAACCACTCAGCTTGTCAAAAAATATTTTTTATTAACATATCGCAAATTTTATGCCATTTTTAAATTTAAGTTTTGAAAAGCACATCACTCAAATGTCGTCCTTGGGAGCGGATACACTTGTTTAGGCGCTCGCGGTAGCTTTCCATGACTTTCACCGTCATTTCCACAGGAATTTCTTCAATTGCCCGAGCAATTTCCCTTCGTAAAGCAAGAAGGGTCCTTGGTCGATGCTGGTAAACCTTCGATTTGAGGTAACCCCAAATTCTGCCTGTTTACGGCGCCACAAAGGTGAAAATGGGCTTCGTCCGTGAAGAGCACAACATCGTCGTTTGGCAGTTCTCGGAGATCGCGACACAGGTTCGTACGGGTTTCAAAATCCCTTTCACTTAATTTCTGTGCAACAACCATTTTGTAGGGATGCATTTTGAGGTCCCGGTGCAAAATTCGCCGAATACTGCGGTTGGAAATCCCCAAAGCGAGCGAATGTTTTCGCGCCGAACGACGCGGGGAACGTTCAATCGCGGCTCTCACATTGGCCACGTTTTCAGGTCCTGTTGCTGTCCTGGGACGTCCAGGCGACTTCTTTCTCAATGCTGAACTCGTCTGTCTAAAATTTGACACCCACACTTTAATCGTAGCGTGATGTGGAACAGGATCATGACGCCCGAGTCCGAAATGAATTCGAAAAGCACGTTGTGTAGCAATTATCGAACCGCCGCATTCGATAAACCGCTCAATAACAAAAGCACGATGTTCACCAGACCAAGGCATGTTGACTACTGACAAATGGCATAAAACCAGCTTTCTAACGGTTTTTACCCCACTACTCTACCTGCTCTCTCTTCTGAGAAAAAGGGATTTGAAATCGGATAGGTTCTTCTGCCCCACCCTGTACTTATTATTCTTGATAAGAACCTGCTGAGTGCGATTTTCAAGATATGAAGCTTGCTAACTACTTTCAATTTTCTTAATTCCGTAACGTTCCAATTTTCCTAACAAGAATTCATGGTTTATACTGTAATAGGCTTCAGATAGATCCAAAAATATGCCAAGCGATAACTCACGATTTTCATATGCATTGAATTTGTGAAATCAAATCCACGTTACGTCCTTTTATAAAACCATGTTGATTCTCACTGAATAAATTATTTTATTTCCAAACGTTCGATAACAACGTCATTTCTAAACGTACAGGATCACAGAAAAGTTCTATTTCCCTGCCTAGGCGGAGAAATAGTTGCTATGGCTTACTTTTCCCTCCGGCGCGGCGGCAGGAAAAGTGTTGTTATGCAAGGGACTAATTTTGCAAGACAACCGTAACTATATAAATGTTACATTTTTCACTCAATTATAACGATCGTAAATGTCAATATTATTCAGATTTCCAGGAATTTCAAGATGGTTGAAAATAAAATTACATATTTCATTCAAAGGAGAAGTGACTTTTCAAGGCTCGCTTTCAATTACCCGCCTCACTACGTTCGGCGGGCAAACTGAAGCTCTCCATGAAAAGTGGCATATACTATTCCATAAAAAATTCAGTATTCGTTTGTGGACTACTTTTTCAAATAATTTTGAGAACGACATTAACATACTTATTGGTCTAACATTCTTATTCGAATTTATATCGCCCTGCTTATGCAAGGGAGTTACTACCGATATTTTAAATAAGTCTGGGAGAATTCCTTACCTGAGAGAGTTATTTATTATGAGAACTAAAGGTTTAACTACGTGGTTGAAAATTTTTTTGACAAGGAAGGTTGATAATTCATCATAACCTGACATTTTTAACTTTAATTGTATATTATTTTATAAGGAGGAGAAGTGTCACTTTTCATGGCGAGCTTGAGTTTGCCCGCCGAACGTAGTGAGGCGGGTAATTGAAAGCGAGCCATGGAAAGTCACTTCTCCTTCGAATGAAATATGTTATTTTATTTTCAAACATCTTGAAATTCCTGGAAATCTGAATAATATTGACATTTACGATCGTTATAATTGAGTGAAAAATGTAACATTTTTATAGTTACGGTTGTCTTGCAAAATTAGTCCCTTGCATAACAACACTTTTCCTGCCGCCGCGCCGGAGGGAAAAGTAAGCCATAGTAACTTCCGGTATAACCGGAAGTGCGATTTCGATGAGAATATTTTAGCATGATTTCCCCCTTTGAAAAACGGCAATGTGCCAAATTTCAGAAATCTTGTCCTAATAGAAGCCGAGAAACGTCTAATGCACGGATTATTATGATAACGTAAACTAATTTGATTGGGAACTAGGAAGGTGGTTAAATAATCCGCAAATTTCAGCTAATGCCAACGTTTCGCAACATATATTGTTGCTTCTTCAGGGCTAAAAGATACAGATAAAAGTCATATATAAAAGTCAAATGAAAAAAAATATACTAAATAACATAACCGGGGAGAAACAAACACCAACACATACATAAGAAAATGAACTATAACAGAGTACGATCTGCCCCAAACACACTTACCGAAGCCAAACTATGCGTACCAAAGTTGTTCAAAAGTAATAAGAACCGCAGCCAGCGAAACATTGAAAAATTAGTCCAACGTGCGACATCTATTCAAAACATTCGAATGGAATACAATGAAATGAAAGAAACCGGGACTCAAATAAACATACACACGTCCGCCCGCATATGCGTCACTATCCACAACCAGACGGTTCTACTTCGCGATCTCGGTACTTGAAGATTTCCAAAATATTTTATTTATAAAGCTAAACAATACGGTTAATAACAGAATTGATACTCAGGGTCTCAGCGCAATATATGAAAATATTTTGGAAATCTTCAAGTACCGAGATCGCGAAGTAGAACCGTCTGGTTGTAGATAGTGACGCATATGCGGGCGGACGTGTGTATGTTTATTTGAGTCCCGGTTTCTTTCATTTCATTGTATTCCATTCGAATGTTTTGAATAGATGTCGCACGTTGGACTAATTTTTCAATGTTTCGCTGGCTGCGGTTCTTATTACTTTTGAACAACTTTGGTACGCATAGTTTGGCTTCGGTAAGTGTGTTTGGGGCAGATCGTACTCTGTTATAGTTCATTTTCTTATGTATGTGTTGGTGTTTGTTTCTCCCCGGTTATGTTATTTAGTATATTTTTTATCATTTGACTTTTATATATGACTTTTATCTGTATCTTTTAGCCCTGAAGAAGCAACAATATATGTTGCGAAACGTTGGCATTAGCTGAAATTTGCTGATTATTTAACCACCTTCCTAGTTCCCAATCAAATTAGTTTACATTATGTTCAGAGGAAGTGACTCTTCGAGTTCATATTATGATAACCCTGTATATGGTTAGTAGTTTTTTTTTTTTTAATCGTTCGGCAACGACTGCTAGGGCCATTAGCCGTTAGTAGTTATGTAGAAGTTTGTTGGAAAGAAGTTTTGAAAACTGACACAGAATCTAGTCCGATCTTAGACCATAGTCTTAAGAGTCCAATCATTCCTAATTTTTTTTCTATATCAGTTGCTATGGTCATTAGCCAAGTGCAGTACTCATACAAGGTGCGGCACGGAGGGCGGACGTTTTTCAGATGGGCATAACTTTCCCCCACTGAGGACGAGAGAAGTGGGGAAGGTGCCGTTAGACTCGTGTGTTCCTAGCATTTATTTACCAGTTGTCGTCATGGAGCCTTGGACGGTGGAGCATCGTGTTTTCGCCTATGATAGTTTCGTCCGAAATAATGAGTCAGTCACGATCGTGCAGCGTGAGTTTCGTCGCCATTTCCACATTCATCGGAATAGAGCTATTCCCTCTCGAAACACCATCCTTCGTTGGGTTGAATCACTTCGCAGACGTGGTGAACTGATCAACAGAAGACCAAGAGGACCTGTGCGAACAGTTCGAACGCCTGAAAATGTTGAACGCGTTCGACAAGCCATTCTTCGCAGTCCGTCGCGATCTGCTCGGAAACATGCTGCTGCACTTCGCCTCAGTGATCGTTCGGTGAGGCTAGAGTATACGAGACCAAGCCCCGAACTCTGGACGAATTGAAAAGGGCTATTCGCGTGGAAGTTGCCCAAGTTGAGAGAGCGATGGTGGAGAGAGTCTACGCGAACTTTCAAGAGCGCCTCCAGCACTGCATCACCGATTTCGGCCACCACATGCCTGATGTGATTTTCCACACTTGACTGTCTCAAATGCTATTTCCTTGAGAATCTGATTCCGTCAATAAATGTGTTTTTGAGTAAAAATTAACGCTCTTATTATTTTTTTAAAACCATCCATCCTCCGTGCCGCACCCTGTATATCTAATAACCCCTGCTTTTCACACTCACAAAGTGAAGCCAAATCTTTGGTGAGGATTAAGTTGTACGCTTGCGTCAACTGAAAATTCAAAAATTTCGAGAAATCTATAGGTTATGTTAATTCTGAAAGACAACAAGAAAATAGATATCGAGTATGAAAATATGTCACTTAAATATTTTCATTTATATTCTGAAATATGAATAGGAGTTATAAATGATATTCAGGACTTGAAGAAAACGAAATAAAGCGATTGAAACATTTCACAAGAGCTTCTGAGGTTATGATCGAAAGTGTTCACATAAATTTATGAATTACATACCAACGTTTCACGACATGATACGATGTGTCAGAGAGGGACAGAATAGGTAAAGTATTCTTTTTTCTCAATATTGATAGCACACGCGCAGATCTGGATTCTTACCAAAGCCCAGCTTCAGTTTTCATTGGCTCATTCCCCATATGGGAATTATTGAATAAACTCCATTCACTTTTATGAAGTATTCCGTTTTGCCATGACATTCTGACACATTTCACAGTGTCCATTTTGAAAATGTGTGGTTATAGTCAGAATCCCGTCAGATACATACGCAACGTTGTCGTTTCTACATACAGATCGCTATAATTACTTATTTATTAAAATGTTTATTTATATACTCCCATAGAATAATATATCCATTATTCAACTGATTTTGAGCTGTGACAGTATCTATAAACCAATAGCATGAGGTATAACAACTCACGCTCATAACTCACTCTACTAAAATAATATTTCGTATGAGAAGCATTCACTCTAATACAAATAGAAAAAATGGAATTGCTCACGAAATGAATAAAAAGTAGGATAGATCGAAACTCTATTTCAGACATCAAGGTAACGTACTCGCCATTCATTTCTACATTTCCTCCGGTCTGAATATCGAGAAATTGCTTTCCTCTATTTCAGTATCGTAAAGAGTTCATTACAGTACTAAAAACAGTGCTGTAATGAGTTCATTACATTAGTAATATTTTTCGTTTCGTGGTCGGCAGCACTGGCTTCCGATCCTATCAATTTTCAACACACGTCAATTTGGAAATGTCAATTTCGTAACAGTCACCAACTGCCAAGATACAATACAAAAGTCACTAGGATGTAAAATCTGAATTTTTCATTGAATTTCAACGAAATTGGACTGAAATAGAGAAAATATCGTCTAATACTCGTTGCAGAATGCAATTCCTACACTCATGCGTTCGAATTTCGCATTCGTATTGGAATAGGAGCCCATTCTGCAACTAGTTTTAGAATATACTATTGGGGAACGTGAATTTTTGACGTTTTCTACGCGATTCGATTCTCGACGACCACAGAGATCGAAACCTGTGTCACATTGGCAATAGTCTGAGAATAATTTCGACTTTCACGAGCGCCAACCCGCGTCTGTTTTAAGTAAAAATGAACTTGACAAACCTAAATCTTGGCCAACCGGATACTAATGAATAAAAAGTGTTAATGATTTCACTTTATTTTCCCCAATATAATTTCTTCTGCACTGCCCAAGACCAACAAAATTTCTACTATATCACTTCTCGTGTATTACGGCATTTTTTCCGATCAATAAACTAAACGAAATAATGAGGGGAAATAAGTGAAATAAAAATAATTATTGAAAAAAAAGTCTTAAATCACAGACAATCTAAAATTCACAATAATGTACCAATATTTTTTTTTTGCGGTGGTAACAATAATTTAAAAATTCGTCATAAATGAGAATTTATTATCGCAATGTCAACTCATGTGTCAGTTGGAAAAAATTCAGGAAACAAACCAAACCAGATTTTCTCTTTTGAATATGTTCATACGTAATAAAAAAATTCACAGATTTCGCAATCCTTGCAACCATCAGAGACATTGGAAATGATAACACCACATGTAAATATTACCAACATTTATTTGCATTTGAACTTAAAATAAAAAAGTATTTTCAATAATAATAATAAGCAATAGATAATAATTGCAAGAAACAATCAACATTCCTAATTCCTAACTTAAACATGTGAGAGAAAACTTGTCACCGTATTTTATAACAAAAATGTTCTTTCTAAAGTAAGTATTCTTAAGATATAATAATGAAAAATAAAGATATAAATGATCGGATGAAGCTGGGTCCACCCTGTTCAATGTTTTCGAAGTGAATTTTGATTTTAGCAAATCTTGGTTTTCATGAAATTGGCTTTAGATAGAAGAATTCTATTCTCACTAAAATTCATGAATCTTATATGTACTCGGATCAACTATCATCGGATGAAGCTCATTACATCCTGTCCAATATTTTCGGTGCGAATTTTTATTTTACCAAATCTGAGTTTTCTCGAAATTGGGTTGAGATAGAAGGATTCTGTTTTCACTTAAATTCATGAATCTTATAGGTACTCGTAGTGAACATTATCAGAAGAATCTGAGTCCACCTCGTCCAATATTCTCAAAGAGACTTTCGATTTTACCAAATCTGGGTTTTCATGAAATTCAATTCATATAGGAAGGATTCTGTTTCTACTAAAATTCACGAATCTTATATGTACTCGGATCAACTATCATCGGATGAAGCTGATTACATCCTGCCCAATATTTTCGAAGCAAATTTTTATTTTACCAAATCTGAGTTTTCTCGAAATTGGCTCGAGATAGAAGGATTCTGTTCTTACTGAAATTCATGCATCTTACATGTACTCTGGGTAAACATCATCAGAAAAAGCTGAGTCCACCTCGTCGAATATTTTCGAAGGGAATTTTTATTTTACCAAATCTGAGTTTTCTCGAAATGGGCTTGAGATAGAAGGATTCTGTTTTTACTAAAATTAATTAATCTTATCTGTACTCGGAGTAAACATCATCAGAAGAAGCTGAGTCCACCCTGTCCAATATTTTCGAAGGGAATATTTATTATACCAAATCTGAGTTTTCATGAAATTCGCTTGAGATAGAAGGATTCTGTTTTTACTAAAATTCATTAATCTTATAGGTACTCAGAGTGAACATTATCAGAAGAATCTGAGTCCACCTCGTCCAATATTTTCGAAGAGAATTTCGATTTTACCAAATCTGGGTTTTCATGAAATTCAATTTAGATAGGAAGGATTCTGTTTCTACTAAAATTCACGAATCTTATATGTTCTCGGATCAACTATCATCGGAAGAAGCTTATTACATCCTGTCCAATATTTTCGAAGCGAATTTTTATTTTACCAAATCTGAGTTTTCTCGAAATTGGCTCGAGATAGAAGGATTCCGTTCTTACTGAAATTCATGCATCTTACATGTACTCTGGGTAAACATCATCAGGAGAAGCTGAGTCCACCTCGTCGAATATTTTCGAAGGGAATTTTTATTTTACCAAATCTGAGTTTTCTCGAAATGGGCTTGAGATAGAAGGATTCTGTTTTTACTAAAATTCATAAATCTTATATGTACTTGGATCAACTCTCATGGGATAAAGCTGATGCCATCCTGTCCAATATTTTCTAAGCGAATTTTCATTTTACCAAATCTGGGTTTTCATGAAATTGGTTTGAGATAGAAAGATTCTGTTTTCACTAAAATTCATGAATCTTATATGTACTAGGAGTAAACATCAGAAGAAGAAGCTGAGTCCACTCCGTTTTCGAAGAGATTTTTTATTTCACCAAATCTGAGTTTTCTCGAAATTGGCTTGAGATAGAAGGATCATGTTTTCACTAAGATTCATGAATCTTATATGTACTCGGAGTAAACATCATCAGATGAAGCTGTGTCCACTCCGTCCAATATTTTCGAAGTGAATTTTGATTTTAGCAAATCTGGGTATTCATGAAATTGGCTTTAGATAGAAGAATTCTGTTTCAAAATTCATGAATCTTATATGTACTTGGATCAACTATCGACCTATTCTTCAAATACCGAAATAATTGCCCAATCTGGCAACGTTGCGGCGAATTTGACGGACCACTCATCGCGACCCAGATCTCACTTGATGAAACAACAATATGAACACTCGAAGTGCTTCGGAAATAAAACAATGATCTATCCTTCAAATACCGGAATAATTGCCCAATCTGGCAACGCTGCGGCGAATTTGACGGACCTCCCACCGCGGCTCACTGGTCTGCAACTCTCGTGCCTATTTGTCATTTAATGTTTAATGATACATTAAATGACAAATAGGCACGAGAGTTGCAGAATGCCGATGTAAGGCAAAACTTGACCTGCGCGCTGGCCGGTTTCTCATCGCATCGCCAACATCTGATTTTGACAGTTTGACACTGACCTGTCGTCGGTCAGAAATACAATGTTGGGAACGAAAATGGAAATAGAAATAATAAACATTTCAGATTCTGGAATACTACGCGAAATCAATCAATCCCTTCCCCACTGAAGTATTATTTCAACACGTTTTACCGTGAGTGAATTAGGTCTTGGATTAATTGAATTAAGTTATCTGTTGAAATTGTAACCTGTTTCAATTTCAGCTGTACCTACACGTTATAAATCGAACAAATTTCTCTTAATGTGAGAACCGATTACTGAAAATCATTTCTCAGCATGCATTTCACTATGGTACAGTTTCAAGCATTATTCGCTCCTTTGAAATAGAATTTTTACCTAATTGAATTTCGATCCAATTGCCATATTATTTTCCATGTTTATTTCGCAATTCAAGAAACTAAGAATTTCATCTGCATAGTAAGTAAGGTGTAGTGGCTACACAATAATAATCTATTTCAATTCCTTTCGCAATTGAAGAAATCAATATGATATTGTTCCATTTTAAGCCCTAGAATCAGGATGGAATAGGTATGCATTGTAGAATTCAAAATAAAAGAAAAAATTTTTTTCACCAACATACATTACTCATTGTTTCGATTGAGATCAATGAATATATTATACGAAAACAAAAAGAAAGTGTTCGCTGAGGTTGGTGCAATGCTTATCTCGAAAGAGAAACCGAGCCTTCTCCAAGATACCCTGAGTTTAAATCTGATAAGAGACATGCAAGAGCAGAAAAATGTACAAAATAATCTCTTCACCATGCTGGCTAAGTAGTTTCCTGGAAGATGATTCAGTAAAACTCTGAAAATATTCTACAACTTCAGTCGAAGAAATTTTACCATAGAACCCTTTAAAAAATATTCTATTGTTTGCTCGGATATGTATGATTTGCTATTCTCCCTTTTTTGCAAATTTCACCTTGGATTTCTTCGCAAGCCATGTGTTTAATTTCTCCCCACAATTTAATTCAATTCCTCATCAGAAGGGTATAAAACACTACCAAATATTCAAGAGAAAAACTCGAAACAGTTTGAACTGCATTTTCATCGTAAAAATTAAATGACTTTGAACTTTCTGGTTTGGATGCTAATTCTTCTATGAAGAATTTCACATCATCCTGGTATGCCAATCGACTAGATGAGGGTTCAAACATAATAATAATAATAATAATAATAATAATAATATATTTAATTCAAAAAGTTATTGATAACACAATAAGGTTGAATTCGTCAAAAAAAAAAAAATAACAATTCATTTAACACCATTACAAAAATCAATGAATTCTTCAATTGAATAAGGTTCACATTTAATGATTAATTCATATAGGCTATTCTTAAAAATATTGAGTCTCATAACAGATTTGAAGCGCTTAGGAAGAGCATTGAATAATTTTAAGCCCATATAGAGGGGTGATCTTTCTGTTAAACTTAAAGTGTGACATGGATAAAGAAAAGGTTCAGTACGCCTAGTGCTATTACAATTTTTGAATTTTTCAAAGTAAATTGGATGAAGGTACATGAATATCAACACTCTGTATATATAAAGGCCGTACAAGGTAGGAATCCTATTTTTCCTGAAATTCCCTCTACATGACTCTCTATAGCCTAAGCACAGTATTGTTCTTAACATACTCTTTTGCCTTAAAAACGCCGAATTCGCCACTGAACTACATCCCCAAAATATTATCCCATATGAAAGCAATGATTGGAAGTTTGAAAAATAGACCATTTTTACAGTTTGAAAATCCACTCTAGTCTTTAAAACACTAACTGAGTAAATAACAGAGTTCAGTCTCGATATAAGATTGTCAACATGATTACTCCACTTCAGGTGATTGTCCAGGTAAATCCCAAGAAATTTTGTGCTATTTGATATAGTAACCACTGGACCCATCATATCCGGAATTTCAGCAAGAGATCGATCACAGCAGAACACCAGGCATTCAGTCTTAGCCACATTCATCACGAGACGATTTTCCACGCACCAAGCCTCCAGATCCCCCAATTTCGAACACGCCATCTGAATTGTGAACTGCAAATCTGGGGAACTCAGAAGAACATTTGCATCATCTGCATAGGACACAAGATCCGCAAAAAATCCCTGGATCAAATAATTGCGGAGGAGTAACGGAAGATCGTTGATATAAATAAGAAAAAGAAGTGGACCTAGAATGCTACCCTGTGGCACACCGGTATTATTCACTTCCTTGGAGGACTGAAACTTGATATTATTTATAGTCATCTCTACAGTTTGGGGTCTATATCTTAAATAACTTTCCATAAGTTTCAGCTGCTTATCTCTCACTCCATATCTTTCAAGTTTTCTCAGCAATATGTCCAAATCAACGCAATCGAACGCCTTCGACAAATCCAAAAATACTCCCACCGGCAGTTCATTTCTCTCTAAAGCATCCAACACAGATTGGTACAGCTCAAAAACAGCTGTTTCTGTACCCTTAGTCTTAACATAACCATGTTGAGTTCTTGAAAGGATCTTAAATTTTTTGAAAAAATTAATTAACCTTGATGCTAGAATTTTCTCGAAGATCTTCGCAAATGTAGAAATTAGGCTGATTGGGCGATAGCTGTTCGGATCTTTCGGATCCCCCCTCTTAAGTAAAGGCTTTATAATAGAAATTTTTAATGAATCCGGAAATACACCATCTACGAATGATCTGTTCATTACATGAGCCAAAGGTCCTGCAATGCAATCAATACATTGTTTAATGATATCAATCGATATACCATCCCATCCCGTTGACTTGGAGTTTTTCATTTTTTTAACCGTATCAACAATTTCATTTTCAGTGATGTCAAATAAGTAGAATGAACTTTCGTTTTGTTCGATCGGTCCGCAGTTGACACTATCAGCAGGAAAATTCACTTTGAGTGAAGATGCGACATTGACAAAAAATTTATTGAACGCATCCACCAATTCCTGAGGTCTAGGTTCATTCTCAATTCCAGTTGGAGCCTTCCGTGTTTTACCCATTGATTGATTTACAAGATTCCACACTGTTCTCGACCTGTTTGTAGATTTTTTGATAATTTCTTTAAAATGTTTCTGTCTTTCTCTCGTGATTGTAAAGTCATATTTGAGTTTGGCTTCCTTATAAAGACATGAGACTGAGACATGGAGATTGACGGAAAGAAATAAAAAGAGGATAGAGGCTGCAGAGATGGATGCGTTGCGGAGATCAGCTAGAGTATCGAGGATTGAAAGAATAAGAAACGAGGAGATACGTAATCAGATGGGAGTAGAGGGCACAATCATGGATGATATAGAAAGAAAACAACTCATCTGGTATGGACATGTCCAACGAATGGGTCAAACACGACTGCCGAAACAAACCATGGAATGGATACCAAATATAAGAAGACGGAGAGGAAGACCACGAAAGAACTGGATTGAAGGAATACGAAAGGCAATGAGCGATCGAAACTTACATGCGGGACAATGGGAAGATCGCAAACAATGGAGTCTAGGCATCGGACAACGTCGTCGCACGTTTTAAACCGATATATATATATATATATATTCCTTATAAAGTGGGATATATTCATCAGATGTTCTAGATAGTACAAAAAGATAGTCTAAAAGATTTTTCATGTCCTGAATATTGTTTGAAGTAGGTGTAGTTCTAACAGCTCTGTAGGAACTTACCACCCTCACTGGGAAACTAGAGGAAAAGCACCCAACAAATTGGGCAAAAAAGGTCTCCCACAATGTGTTCACGTCACTACAGAAATCCCCACACATACTTGTCCAGTCTTGACTACCGATAGCATTCTTGAATGTCCCCAAAGTTTCCTGATTGATGACCCTAACTTCTCTACTTTTCAAGGTGTCTTTTTTCAGTTTTTCAGAGGAAAATACGAATTTCTGACCTGAATGGTCAGATATGTGTTCCTCAACAACAGTAGCAGCACCTGTAATATTTGTAACTATGTTATCTAAACATGTTGCTGAAGTTTTACAAATTCTAGTAGGCTCCCGAATTGTCAATTTTTGACCAAAACTTTCTATCAATGAGGTGAAATTTCTTGTTTTAGGTGTATCAGAAAGTAGGTTGACATTGAAGTCACCTGCTAGTATTACATCAGCCTTTTCATGAATGCAGCAAGAAAGTATTTCTGACAGCCTCTCCAAAAAAATATCAAAATTAGAGCCAGAGGAATTTGGTCGATAAATAGAAATCATAATAATTTTTCTCGTATTAAGACATACCTGTACAGCACAGCATTCAATGATAAAAGGTAGACTGTATTTAGTAATGTCAACTCTGTCTTTGAACCTTACATTATCCCTAATGAACAAAGCACTTCCACCATGTTCCCCTTCATTCCTACAAAAACTAGAAGCAAGGTTGTATCCGGGAAGTATATAGTGCTGAAGCTCTTCGTTACTTTTCCAGTGTTCAGTTACTGCCAGGAAATCCACACTGTGTGAATCAATAATATGTTGTAGTTTACTGAAAGAAGATCCCATAGATTGAAGGTTCTGATGAAAAAAACAATAATTTCGTTCAGTTCGATGAACCAGACGCTCCTTTTTCGTCTCTATCTTTAGCTCGAAAAAAATTTCTGAAACTGAATTCCCTCAGGAGAACACCCTCTGGCCAAGATTCCGGTTTTAACAGCAACTCAAATAAGCGGTCGGAAGGCACACCGACACTAAACGCTGAATTTGCACCCTTAGTTTGCAGCTTTTTTATTACAAAATCATCAGCACCTGTTGAGCTCTGCAGAAAGTCTCCCATATCTGATTCTGTTACTTCCCTGCCGTAAACTTTACCCACATACAACCATTTCCTTCTAACCACTCCTTTTACCTTCGAACCTGGGTCCACATTTTTTGATCCTGTGTATGAAATAGGAGGTTGTCTGAAAGTTTTCTTTTTTACTATAGATGTCCATGGAAACTTCTTCTGCTCATCATCATTTAAGTCAACGCGATTGCTAGACTCATTCAAGGACGCTTCATTCTGACTCCCGTTCGCGTTCACACCGACGCCTTCACCACAAATTCCAGCATTAGTTTTCGACCGCGTAAGAGTGTCAATTGACGAACGCGTAACCTCAGTATTTGAACCAGAAGCGGAACGCTGATGACTTCCAGTTGCAATGCACCCGGATGCCACCGATAAGTCCCGCGGCCGCGAATACAAATCTTTACGGTCAGATGACTTCCCACTCATCTGATGATTCTGATGTGTTGACATTTTTTCTTTCTTAAGTATGTTTAATTCCTTATCCTTGGTTCGCATTTCACTTTCCAGCGCGGATATCTTGAATCTCAGAAGGGAGTTATTTTCCAACAAAATATCATTCTTAGACTCAAGTTCAAAAATTATCTTGAGTAGAAGATCATTGCTAGATGATTCAATATTTATGGTTTTCGCTGTTGGTTCAATTCGCGGGGATAAATCACTACCGGTCTTGTCCGTAACAATTACGTTAGGTATCTCCACATCGCAACATTTTTTTATTTTAGCACTACAGCCAGGATGGAACGGCTTGTGGCAAATATTACATTTGTAACTATTTTTCACGATAGATTTTTTACAGTATCCACACTGGGGAACATTTATTGGCGGAGGCACTCCCGTATAAACTTCCTTACTCGCTGACATGATCACGAATGTGATATATATACCAATCTTCATCTGAAACAGAATTCCTTCTTTCTTACGAACATTCTCCAAATTTTCGTCAATCATGAGGACATGATGTGCTTCCACAGTAATCCTATGATAGAATAGAATTACATTTAATATTTGTTTGCATTTGGTCTTTCTCTGTGAAGAAGTTGTTTCCACATTCTCACATCCACTATTTGGTCCAATTAATCCAATAGCTTTTCTACCCTAAAACAAAGCAATATTCAACGAGGATCTCAAGTTATAACTAGAAAACCATAAATACCTTATATCCTTTTTTCCTTCCATTTTATCGTATTTCAAATATTCATTTCAACTTTCTATTATAGCCATATAGGTATTTATTCCAGTTCCTTCCCTGCCATAGAACAAAATGTTTTTTTTTTACTCAATAAATTTGAGAATAATACATAGATTAAAGAACTATAATATAATAAACACAAAGTTCTCAATCGCTGAAGAATCGAATAACATGACAGCTCGAACATTGTTTATAAACAATGTGCTTCGGAATGTCACGACTCACGAGTGTTGCGGTATTCAAATGCCGTGTCGGAGATTCACGAACCGATCCGAACCTTCCCAATACAATTTGTCATTCAATGTATCCTCCCAATACACCTATGTTAATTAAATCACGCGATAACTTTCGAATGCTCTTTTGGTCAACTGGCGACACTTTTGTCTTTTGACCTTGAACGAAAACTCGTAATTTGCCTGTAATATACGAACATAAACATTTCCAATGTTAAAAAATATGCTGCTATCCATGTTACAGAGCTCCTTGTGCTTGAAAATTGCCTTTTCATTGAACTGGATGTCCATCAGGGGATTGTGAATTGAATAAATTCGTAATTTCTTGCCACGCTTCCGTCTTTTCACGCCAAGTAACTGCATTCGTTTTTTATTTTCAATGGTGCCCTTGAAACTATTCACCAAATTTAAAAGTTTATTTTTCTCATTAGAAGAGAAATTTGGAGCTCTTGTTGATTTCTTTTCAACACTATCCATTTTGAATTCACACTTCACAAGGAAAAACCGAAAAACACAAATTATCTGTACGATGTTTGTACGTTGTCTGTTATTTGTTATGTTATAGGTTAGTCATAGATCATAGAAACCGGCATAGAATTTCTTCTTTTCAATTCTCAAGTAGGTCGAATGTATCAATATTTGAATAATCTTACAGCGTTGCCAAATGGCAGTGATCCTTAGCTAAATTTCTGTTAAGTGGTACCGGTGCAAATGGAAATATTTTTGAGTGGAACTTAAGTCTAAGTGGTACCTAGCAACGAGGAACTTTTAAGGGTATGCGGTCCAAACGGGCGTTAGAGGCCGATTTGAGCATGGGCGAACAGTGTAATAAATAAGCGGATTTTGTTGCCAGACTGTGCAAATCCGTTTCTTCAGTGGATCAAATAACGAAATAATTGCCCAATCTGGCAACGTTGCGGCGAATTTGACGGGCCGCTCACCGCGGCCCAGATCTCACTTGATTAAACAACAATATAAACACTCGAAGTGCTAATGAAGGAAATAAAACAATGATCTATCCTTCAAATACCGGACTAAGTGCCCAATCCGGCAACGTTGCGGCGAATTTGGCGGACCCCCCACCTGATTCCCACCTCGGCGCAGTTCGCCGATTCTCGTATGCTGGCATATGCTGGTGCTGGCCCAACACACCTACGTTAATGAATCACGCGATAACTTTCGAATGCTTTTTTGGTCTACTGGCGACACTTTTGTCTTTTGACCTTGAACAAAAACTCGTAATTTACCTGCAATATACGAACATAAACATTTCCAATGTTAAAACCAAATGATTCTATGAGAAATAACTTGAAAGTACTTCACCATGAAGCACTTCATATCTCCTGTTCACGCCAAAAGTGAACGCTTCAAATAAATATTCTGAATTTTCAAAATTCGAATAATGAAATTAATTTCTCCAAACTAAGGGGTTCCCATGTGGATCATCCTTTATGTATGAGAACAATTCGTCAGCTGTGGAGTGCAGCATATGTCGTATATTTGTTTCGTTTCCATATATTTGGTTTAGTTAATTGATTGACTTAATCGTGAATAATTCTGCATCCGTTAATTCCTAATTTTCTGCTTCCTTTTCGTGAATTCGGAAAAGTTTAGTTTTCCTGTGATTCGCAATTTTTAGTGATTTCGATTCAATCGAATTACATTCTTTTAAAACTTTCACTTGTGCGAATTATTTCGAGCAAAAAGACTGTTACCAGTGGCGTGGCTATTTTATAATACCACAAGGATAAGTGTACACAATTTGACATTTTAGCAACGGATTTTCACGTCAGCTTCATTCCATATTTGGTTGTCGAGCTCGAGCAATCTTTATATAGGAATAGGAGTCATCGACAGGATCCTGTTTGCTGATATATAGGTATAGGTAACTATATTTCATTTGTTATTTTTGAGTGCATTTATCCTTTCATTTGTGTTGGGTTTCAATTAATTTCATATATACATACAGTCCACTAGCTCTATCTCTTTCTCACTCAGAAAATTATATTTCGAAAGTTAAATTTAAATAATTGAACCACACTTCAGTTGGTTAACTGAAACTCGCCTCAACATCTCCAGAGAAATTCTTCTGTTGGAAAAACAAAAGAGTCAGAATGTTTTAGTTCTTCACAATGTTCTGCAACGGGAAAAGTATATTATTCCTCATTCAAAAAATCCACTTGACCTTGAATTCAAACTGCAAGGTTAGATAAAACGCCTGCATTCGATGTCCCTCTAAAAATTAAGGATCTTTTATTTGAAAATTTTTCTGATTGAGTCTCTTCCCAGGGAGTTATTTCAGTGGTTCTTTCAAAATGGGTCACACTGTATAAAATTCCATCTTGGATTATAGACAATTTATTATAAAGCTGCTCCTACTTTTTTGCAATCGGTTTCCTGAACTGCTAAATGCGAACGAGCGAGCGCTCAGAAGCTCTTGATTTCAAGTTAATGCTTTAAGTAAAATGAATTTTCTAAATTTCAATATTTCGACTTATGATGTGAAAAATCTGACTGATTTCAGCAAATACGAGACAATCATAGTCATGTAATAACGAGTGTGAAAACATCTTAAAATTCCAAGAATCCCAAATTCATAATAATAAATATGCAATGTGGAAAGAGAAAAAAAACGATATTTGAAGAAAATCGGATTTTTTTAAATTTTTATGGTTTGTTCGTTGTTGCTTATATAAGCAATGATTTCCTCACCTAATTATGCAAATGACTTGACTATTTATTAATTCAGAATATGCGGTAATGATTCTCATTTACGGATGATGTAACGGCTGAGATTATCGAAGATTTTCGAACCGTAGTCATCCGACGATCCGACGCTTGTTTGGATCTGTGCGTGCACAACTATTTGGAGCAAAAATTTGCATTTCATAAAGTAATATCAGGAAGGCAGGTTGGTTCTAACTTCTACATGAAGGAGACATTCAATTCATTACAATTTATTATACTCTTGTTGACATCATATTAACATACAGTCTTTGAAAGAAATACACGTGTACCGTATTGCCTAGGAGCATAGAATGAATGGAGGGAAGGCTCCGCTACAAAAATGAACTGCCAAAAACGTCCGCACTTCCCAACTAGCAAAGTAGTCCCCTAAAAGAACGAAATTATTTCATAATCATTATATTGCGCAAATTGAAACAATAAAATTATTTTTTAATGCGTCCAATACGACAATTTCATCATAAGATATGAGTATTTCTATAATTCGGTTGTATAGACGTTCTCACAACTCATATCATACGATAAAGAAATAGTCTGAGTGAACAAATTTTATAACAGTTGCATAACGTCCTATAAAATTCTTATAAAATAAGTTTAAAGCAGTCTTATACAGATTATAATACGGTTGCATAGCTATTTTGTTACTTATAATAGCAGCGTTAAAAGCTGGTTGTAAAAGAATCTGTATAGATAGTTGTATTAGAGTTCCATAAAATTCTTATAAAATAATTTCAAAGCAGTCTTATACAGATTATAATACGGTTGCATAGCTATTGTGTTACTTATAATAGCGGAGTTGAAAGTTCGTTGTAAAAGAATCGTATAGATAGTTGTATTAGAGTTCCATAAGAAAAGTAATAAGATTGTTGCTTTACGCAGAAGTAGAACATTACACAATAAATCTTAATAGATTTCATAATCATCTGATAACTACTAGAGAATTCTCTCGAAGAGCTTATAGAATAAAAATGTAGTTCCCAGGAATGAATTTATCTCAAGTCATGCGTTATAAAATAACTTTAAAATCTCCATATATCTCTACCTACAAACATATATGAACATCACATACATAGGGGAAGGTGAGGTAATACGATCCCTGGAGTGTGGATCTGATCTAAAGTGATCCTGTTTTTGGACTTTCATTACTTTTTACATCCTCGTGGTTATTGAAATGCTGTTATTCGCGTGTATTTAGCAGTTTGTTAGCTAATATTTGAGCAATTTTCGATCACTTTACACGGTATTTGAAGGTTGTGTTTTGGTCGATATCTTGAAATTTGGCGTTTGGGGCGAAATGATCCCTTTCAGTGTGTTTAAAATGATCCCTGGAATCATTTTACCTCATACGTGTTTGTTGTTGTTACTGATCATGCCCAGAACATATATACTCAAAACTAACCGCCTATGTTGGCCTGAAGAAGAAATACAAAAGGCATTAGATGCCGTCAGAGATGGTACGCCTTACAAAACCGAAATTAGAGAGTTTAAGGTCCATGTGATGGCATCAAAAAGAATTAAGAGCCAAAGGTAAAAATAAAGTAGACACATCAGTAGTGACCAGCACACCCTACAAAAAATACTAGATATAGAACAAAGGAAAGCTATCAAGGAATCGAATTAAATAAAAAAAAACAGTGACCAACAAAAAGAACAATAAAGAAAAAGGTGGTAAGAAAGGAAAAGGAGTCGAGGAAGGAGGGGGAGGCGGAAAGAGAAAAGGCAAAGAAAAGCAAAAGAGGTCAGATTCTTCTGGAGAGGAAAATGATACCGAATGTCTCTGTTCTGAAAGCTACCCCAAAGACAATAAGGGCGAAGGGAGGATTCGGTGCGTTGCCAGTGTTAAATGGGAACATGAGGCTTGTGCGGGAGTAGAGAAAATTGAGCCTATAGGTCTATTTCTTAATTATGAGTTATGAACAAAACATATGATTTAAATAAACAGCTGACTGTTTCATTTCACTGATATTCATGTACTTATGGTATAAAATGATCCCTGGGATTATTTTACCCCAACCCTAGGGATCATTTTGGACATAGGTGTGTATAAAATGATCCTTTACAAAACTTCAAGAAAAACCTCTTATACAAAAAAACTACATACATATAATAAAAAATAAGTATGCAGTTACAAAGTTAAGTAAATTCACTACCCCCAACAATAGAAATCTTGCGATTTTGCCTTCAACTTTAGCCACAGTTATGTTTTTCCCTTAAGGGGATCATTATACCTCACCTTCCCCTACTAGAAAAATTACGCGGGTTCTCTAGCAGGTTT
This sequence comes from Adalia bipunctata, assembly GCA_910592335.1. Classification (NCBI taxonomy): domain Eukaryota; kingdom Metazoa; phylum Arthropoda; class Insecta; order Coleoptera; family Coccinellidae; genus Adalia; species Adalia bipunctata. The sequence goes on from OU342951.1 coordinate 30,510,415, forward strand.
CGTTTAAAAATTAATTCGGCAATATCTGATTGTGAGTGGAAACGAATAATAAAGAGTGGTCATTCTAAAAGATCAGTTAAAAAGATGTACCATGGAATACTTCAGACACAGAGTGCGCGTGGAAAAATATCCTCGTATAAAATCTATTTCTTTAAATATAAACATGGACCGGCTGCGATTTGCGAACAGATGAGGACGGCTTCCGAAATAGAAAAAAATGGAAAACATCATGAAACTGAAACTAGTGAAACTGCACTTGAGGAATTGCAAATAGATATATGGGAGAAGATTTTCCTGTTAGGTATTCCTTACATTTCATTGATCTAGGTGTAATGAAAAGCTGATGTCTAACATCAGGGTGGAGAGATATGAATTTTAGAAATTACTCCACAAAATGGTGTGCTTATGACATTAAAAAAGTATCAAGACTTTAAAAAAATTGTGAGATGCCTTTCCAAATAATCTGTATACAGAAGTTATTCGAAACTCAATATAACTGAATGATTCTTTACTGTCGTACCACAAGCCAGTAAGCGATAATTCTGTTCTATTATGTATTTTGCCAACACGCTATAGGAAAACGCGGATATCTCATGTACAGTGTTGCTGGCTTTGGCAGTTAGTAGTTATATTTTACCAACAGGCAACATTCATAATATTAGGTGCAATAAATAGGAAGTGGACTATTTATTTTATTATGATGCATCTTAAAGTTCAAAATATTTTGCAATTCAATTGAAAAAGTCATCTCTTACTAGGACAACATTTTTTTAATAATAACTGAAAAAATATTTTTGCACGCATCAATGTGTTGAATCATTCATCATACATAGTCGTGGTTTGTAGTATAAAATCTGGCAACATTCGAAGGTGGTCAAGAATCAAAACATAGCAATGACTCTTGGGACTATCAAAAGCAATGATATGGCGCTGTGATAAACAACATAATAAAACTTTAATATCGTATAGAGCTCAGAAGGAAAAAGAATCATTGTATAAGGTCTCTTAAGTGTGTTGTATAATATACGCCATTTTATTAAACGGTCGGCTATTCAGAAACCGCCGCCATTGTGAAAAAATCACACATAAACGTAAAAGGGGAAATAAAAATTGATTTTTCAGATAAATGTAGAGATTTTTTCCTGCTTCAACAACAGCCACAATATACAGGGTGAGTCTTTGACTTGTACATATATTTTAACTGTAGATTCTTGAGGCCTAAAGAAATCTTTTTTTCATTTTCCATTTTTCCGAATTCGGCTCGGTTAAAGAGATATAGCCATTTGAAAAAAAAAATTGGGCTAATTACGTCTCTGATATTATTCTCTACAAACACCTCAAAGTTCATATTTTTCAATTGAAATTGATGTGATTATTAGATATTCTGGGTGATACATTTAGAAAATACTCAAGCACTAACCTTATTTGAATAAGAATGTTACAAACACGATATTTCCTAACAAAAACGCTAAGTTTTGTTCCATCATTTCTGCAATTGAAATGCCATATTTCTCACACCAAAATAAGTTCCTTCTTCGATTTTCCTGAAGATTAGTTTGTAAACACTAATAATTTGTTCATATTTGCCTCGATACCCTGAAACTATCTTATAAAAATTAGTTTCTCACTAACCTATCCTAACTCCATTAATCAAAGTCATATGATTCGAGGTCAATGACCTAACCGTCCTAACCTAATCGATTCCTCTGTGATAGTGATCACAGAATTCTAGAGAAGACGATGCCAGATTGTGTTGATTTTCTCAGTAAAAAATGGTATAGGCGAACTCAAGAAAGCAGAACGTCCCCTATCGTTAACGGAAGAACTAGTTTTGTTTACTTTTCGCTAAAGGCTTCTACGCATTGCTCTTTGGAAATGCCAAACGAGTAGTTCTGATTCTCGCCGATCTAAATTTCAGTCGTGGTGCGCTGCCGGCTGCGATGTAGCCGCCACGCAAGACAAGCCGTTGTTCTGTGTCTCATCACACTATCACAAGCCAGCCAGTCTGTGATAAAATGAACGACGCTTAAACGCGATAACCTTTCTACATGGATTCAATTCATTTATTTATTTACTCGCAGAGAATAAAGCAAACAGGTGTGAGGTGATGCTTGTGATTTGTGATGTGAAAACCGTGTAGGGTCGATTAAAAATTCCAAGAGGATATTGTTAAGAAGATAGATATTTTCCTGAAGGACTGGTATCAATAAATTTTTAATAGAAACTTGCTTATAAACTGTGTAATTTCATGCTTCTCGGAATTCAGTTGATAAACATTGACAACATTGTTAATTTGTTAAGAGACCAGAGAAGAAACAATATTCGATGATATTTAATCCAGGAAAGCATTCAGATTTTTTATGAAATTCATGGTTTTTTCCTCAAATTTCTTCGTATACATTTAGGAATAACTCGAAAACGACGCGTTTTATTGAAAAAATATAGGAATACTTTTATTCTCTAAAATGGTTGATTCTTTCGAAAATATGAACCGTTTATCCTTTTCAAGTGATTTGATAGTGTTTTTGCATGAATTTATGAGTCGACCGCCCTGTAACTTTCGAACTAGGAGAGATATTGAATAAGTTTCGATTGAGGAATATGCACCATGAATATAGTCACCAATCAACCAAAATTCAGTTCATTTGAAATAACGGTTCCGAAGATATGAACAGGAAAGTGTTTTTTTCGTGGATTTTCGACACCCTGTATCTCCCAAGCCAAACCGAATTTTGAAAAATGGCATGGGAAAAAAGTGTTTCGTTTGATGAGAGGAATCTACAGTTAAAATATATGTACAAGTCAAAGACTCACCCTGTATATGTTTCGGTCTTAGTTGACAATTAAACAAATGAAACATGATTTGTTAATTTTTATCTTTTAATATTACCAATAAATGTATACTAAACTGAGGCGCTTTCATTTTTTATCAACAATATATGCATATATTATCAGAAAAGTTAGCTGCGCAAATAAATTTAGCCCCTGGAGTGGCGATAAAGATCCTTAATATGTTCAATATGATTAACAACAGATACAATACCTCCATTACCCAACGCCATATAATGCCTGTGGCATTATGATATTGTCTCTGTCATGACACAACGCAAACGTTGACCTAATAAAATATTCTTATGACAATTCTATTCCGAATTTCAACAGTAGAGAACAAAATTATTTTATTAGCGATTCTTTCTGCATTATAAAATACTTTCTTAGTAGTTCTATAAATGTTCGTTGAATACTGCTATTCAAAAGTTTTATAGCAGTTCCCAAATGGTTTTGTAAATGCATTGTATAAGTAATTTCGAAGACATTCTTATAGGACAGTTTTATAGTGATTATCTTATAACGGTTGTATAGGTTACTAAAGAATTGTCCTAAAAGAACTGATCTGTTGTATAAACTGGGGCCCTTTTTGGTTGTAAAGACATTGTATAGTGGTTTATAGCCACATAATAAGATTTTCACGGTTCTATAAGATATGCTGTATAGCATTTCTCACAGCCTTTATGGAATTAGTTTTGCTAGTTGGGTTGTCAGTTCGCCTCAAGGTCACGAGATGGCGCCAACGTCGTTAGTGGCTCCAGCATAGCTATAACGATACATATTTAAAATGAAATTCGTTTTGACAAATTTATTTCCGATCATAGACCTTCCATATAATTGCGCATAAATAATTGATTAGAATGCGGTGATATGTCAACAATATTGTTATGATTAATATTTGGTGTTATTTTGAAGGGTGAGACTTAAAAAAATTCTTTTATTTAAGTAACGTACAGGTCTTCTTCTAGAAGCTGAAAAAAACGGAGATGGAATTGTCGAATTTTAATGTAGTAAGAATTTGTTTCGATTTCTTCATATGGAACAACCGGACATCATTTCAAGTCAATCAGAAGGCGTGATTATTCTTTCTTCAAAAATTTTGAATGCGTCATGATCCCACCAAGGCCTTTTTGGCTAAAATAGGTAATAATAAAATTGTTCAATATGTTTTGATACTTGTCAATAAAAATTCAAACTGTTTACCTTGTTTTTTCATTCAATAATTATATAGTACATAGCATAATAAATCACACTATATCAATTAAAAATATTATACTTAGCAACACACGTTGAAATGAACAAAACCATCAGGTAAATTAGATAGTTAAAGCCGCAGAAATTTTTTTTTATCGAAGCCGATTCAATTCGTATATTATAGTAACTTACTTCAAACAATATTCGAATTCAATACAATTTGTTTCGACCTCCTTTAGTCCTTTCAGTCAACAACAAAAAGTTTTATTATTCAATCACTTTGGTGTTGGTCGTAAAAATGTATCAATAAAAATGACAACCACATAATATTTTCTGCAACTGTAGCGCCACAGAACAAGACATATGTGACATATAGCCCTATTTGCGATCACAGCGTTATCTATCGGGCATCACACGAAACTCTAACCTCCGCCGAAATTGGAAGTTCAAAATGATCTGTCGAGCGTATGAAGCCTTCCCTCCATTCATTCTATGCTCCTAGGTATTGCTATAATCATAATGACACAGATAAAAATCTCACAAAAAAGCAGAAAAAAATACTATTTTGGACAGATCTCATAGAATTCATTCATAAGAGTATGGATAGTTTATGACTAAAGGAACTCCGTTGAAGGAGCTTCTGGATTTACTCTCCTGTGATGAACGATTATACAGCTCTGGACACAAGACTGGAGGATATTTCTTGGTGGCATTGAGGCCCAAGCATAGAATTGAATACATATTATTTTTTTTTTGTCTTCTATTCATGCGGAAATCTGGACCTATTCGAATATTCAACATAACAAGAAGAATGTATCAAAAATGATGAATGTCAGAAATTTGAGACTCTCATAGTGACCTCGCCAAAAATACAGGGTGTCTCATTTAAAAGTGTTCTCCATCAATAACTCAAAACAACGAATCAGCATTTGTGAAAACACTCAGACAGATCGATTTTTGATGACAGGGGGATATGATCTGGGATACAAAGCTTGTAGAAGTTTTCTTTATGAGTGAATATTCACAAAGTTACAGGGTGTTTTTTATGGAATTATGAAACCAATAAAAAAACTGAATGAAACAGAGATGTTCTGATTGATCATATAATTTCCATTGAAACAAAAATATTTCTAGCAAACAGTATTAGTAAAAAAAGTGCTCGCCATTAGATTGCTTGCAGCGGTACATTCGTTCTTCATGATTATTTCGTACAAGCTGTAGCATGTCAGGAGTAATGTTACGACAATTTGCCACAATTCGTGCTCTAAGGTCGCCTGAATCTGCAACTCTGGTTTTATATTCTTGTGAATTCAAATGGCCCCAGAGAAGAAAGTCAAGCGGTGTTAGATCCGGCCATCGCGCAGGCCACTCCACTAGGCCTCTTCGGCCGATTCCAACAATAGTTAGGAATTTGAAGTGAGCTGAATGAATTTTGTTATGTTTCGTTTTGAGTAGTTATTTATCATGGATTGAAATGCACAGTGAATTCAATTTATCATATAAAAATATACAATTTACATCAAGTGATAATTCGTCAAGATTGTCAGTTGCGATTAAGTAAAAGAAGTATCTTTCTGAAATAATTATCCGGATTTCAAAGTTTGGCGACCTTGACAGGACTTGATGAAGAATTGGACCCATTCGAAGAAGGAAAGATCTCGATTGAAAAAGTTATTCTTGCAGGGGGATAAACAACCTTACGAAGAATGCAGAAATCTCAGAAGAAGCATTATTAGATCGTTCAGCTCATTTTTCAGAAAAATCGGATAGACTAATCCTGGACTAAAATATCCTAAATACCTACTTCTTTTGGGATTCCTGAATTATTCATAAGATATCCCTGTGAATTTTGAAGAGAAAACTCATCAATAATTAGGATCTTCAATTTTGTCGAATTCTTCATCGTGTCTTGTAACCATCGTCAAATGTTGTGATGATAATGGGAGATTTCTCACTAATAAAGATTCTTCTTGAAAGAAATACTTGATTATCAATGAACTTCATAGATAATTATTATAAAGATTTCATGAATGTGAGTTGACCTTCTAATAGTTCCGATTGTACCCAACAATGGGATAGCTCAAACCGATGGGACGACTTGGAATTCTATCAGAGATTCCGTCTAACTCATCTAACACTTTCAATTTCGAATGAAACCTGCCCTACTTAGAAAAACCAAATGAATAACACGAAGAGATTAATCTGTACTCGTCATATAATTGTCAACTGATCAGTTTTCGCAGACTAATGAGAGACTTTCTGAAGTACCTTTTATTACTCTAATCATTTCGCCTTATCAGCATTATCTCTCTCTTGCACTATGGACTTGCATAGCGTTATATTCGTCATCGAATTGTGATGACCTAGTAAAATATTCGTGTCATAGTTACCTGCTTCATAACTATCAAGGAAATGAATAATGGTGAATTCACTCAAATTAGTTACAGAGGGTGGTCAAATTAGACGAAAGGATAGTTGTTATAGACAATTCACAGACATGTTGAATCATGTTAAAGTAAGCAGTGCCACTTGCAAGAAAATCCATGAAATCCATTGCATTAATTGTCGAATAATTGTCGAGAGCTTGTAGTGGAAGAAAAAAATTTGTCGCGTCCTTAGTTTTTTTTTATACGGGCTGGCTTTGCTTACTTAACGTTAAGTTAGCAGAACCACTTTCTCAATATCGACCAAATATCATGAAAATGATTATAGATAACTGTCGAGTAATTGTCGACGTCCATATACAGGGTGTAGAAAAAACATGCGGCTCAAATTTAGGGGGTTATTCCTTGGCCTATTTTAAGAATATTTGTACCTTAGACGATTTTTCGAAAATCGTTTCATTTCGAAGATACAGGGCTAGATTTGCAAAGAAAAATCTATTTTTTTTTCGAAAAGATACAGCAGATTTCATACGTAGTTGGTTACATTTCCATTATGACATAAATCATTTACTGTTTTTGATAGTTGTCAAAGGTCATTTTCAATTTTCTCTAGTATTTTTATCTGATAATTTTACGTTTGTTAGTAACGTTCTCTAATATGAATCGCTATACGAACGCCGAGATGACTGATATGCATTTTATGTATGGACTTGCTAATGGAAATTCGGTGGAGGCTAAGCGGTTGTACGGTGAACATTTTCCCAATCGTTATGTCCCAGATAGAAAAACCTTCCAAACTATCCATCAACGCCTTAATGAAACAGGCTCATTTAAACGAAGTGGAGGACCAGGTAGGCCAAACACAGTAACAACAGTACAATTAGAAGAAAATGTATTGAACATGGTAGATGAAGATCCAGGTACTTCTACCAGAAAGTTGGCACGTTCAATGTTAATAACAAGACAATTTGGAACATTTTAAAGCGGCAGGGCTTGTATCCATACCACATTCAGCGCGTTCAGGAACTTATTCCTGCTGATTTTCCTCCACGTATTGCATTTTGTCAATGGCTTCTGCAAACTTTGATTTAAATCCCAATGGCAACAAGGATTGCGATGTGGTTTATGCACGATGGTGCACCAGCACATTTTAGTTTGTTTGCTCGTGATTTTTTGAACGCAACATATGAAGATCGCTGGATTGGCCGAGGTGGGCCTCACTTATGGCCTGCTCGATCGCCAGACTTAAATCCCTTGGATTTTTTTCTATGGGGCCATTTGAAGTCATTAGTGTACACAACTGCTGTAGAAAATGTAGAAGATTTGAGAAATCGGATAATAGAAGGGTGCAACTCAATAAGAAACACCCCTGGTATTTTTGAAAGAGTTCGGCAGTCAATGAGGAGAAGATTGGATGCATGTATCATAGCTGGGGGTAGTCATTTTCAGCAGTATTTGTAATTAAAAATCTTGCAAGTAATAAATATTGTTTTTTTTAATCCACCCCTGTATCTTCGAAATGAAACGATTTTCGAAAAATCGTACAAATATTCTTAAAATAGTCCAAGGAATAACCCCCTAAATTTGTCCGCATGTTTTTTCTACACCCTGTATATGAAGTACAAAAACACCAAATATTCATACCTTCCTGTTTATTTTACGTCTTTTTCCCTCGAGTTCGAGATATTTCTGGAATTATCGCATTTTTGGCAACAGCGCATTCGTAATTGACTTTTTTCTATTGCATTAATTGTCGAATATCTGCCTCAAATTTGTCGTGAAAGAAAGAAATTTGTCGCGACCTTCGTCTATAGTTTTACTAGATGGCTTTGCTAATTTTATATTAATTTAGCAAATAGTGGTAGAATATCATCACGATGATCAAAAAAGATCGTCGGGTAATTGTCGATATTCAAATGAAATGAAAAAAACAAAAGATTTAATCTTCCTAGCAATTTCCACTCCATTTTTCCTTATATTTCTGAAAATATCGCATTTTTGGCAACAGCGCATTCGTTTTTGATTTTTTTAATTGCAGTCATGGTCGAATACTTGTTCCGAATTTGTCGTCAAAGAAAAAAATTTGTCACGTCCTCAATTTTTTTTCTACGGGGTGGCTTGGCTAACTCGTAAAGTTAGCAGAACCACTTACTTTCTCAAGATCGACCAAATATCATGGACATGGTTATAAATGATTGTTTATTTTATGTCTTTTTCCCGCGAGTTTGAGATATTTCTGGAATTATCGCATTTTTGGCAACAGCGCATTGGTTATTGACCTTAATTGTCGAATACCTGTCCCGAATTTGTGGCGAAAGAAAAAAAATTATCGCGTCCTTTAATTTTTTTCTACGGGTGGCTTTGCTAACTTAACGTTTAGTTAGTAGAATCACTTTCTCAATATCGACCAAATATCATGAAAATGTTTATAAATAATTGTCGAGTAATTGTCGAAGTCCATATGAAGTGAAAAAAAACCCAAAAAAATCCATTCCTTTTAGTTTATTTTACGTCTTTTTACAGCGAGTTCGAGAATTTTCTGGAATTATCTCATTATTGGAAACAGCGCATTCGTTATTGACTTTTTTTCGATTGCATTAATTGTCGAATACCTACATTGAATTTGTCGTGAAAGAAAAGAAATTGTCGCGTCCCAAATTTTTCTTCTACGGGGTAGCTTTCTAACTTTATATATTAGGTTAGCATGACCACTTTCCCAATATAGACCAAATATCATGAAAATGCTTATGAATAATTGTTGAGAGTTTGTCGAAGTCCATATGGAGTAAACAAAACACAAAAATCCATTTTTTCATTCACGACAAATTCGGGACAGGTATTCGAAAATTATCGCAATAGAAAGAGAGTTAATAACGAATGCGCTGTTGCCAAAAATGCGATAATTCCAGAAATATCACGAAATCGCGTGAAAAGGGCGTGAAATAAACTGAAAGAAATTGACTTTTTGTTTTTTTTACTTCATATGGACTTCGACAATTACTCTACAACTATTTATAACTATTTTCATGATATTTGGTCGATGTTGGGAGTGGTTCTGCAATGCAACCCTTAGAAAAAAAAACTAAGGATGCGACAAATTGTTTTCTTTCACGACAAATTCTCGACAATTATTCGACAATTAATGCAATAGGTTTTATTGATTTTTCCGCAAGTGGCACTGCTAACTTTATAGACATTGTTGAATCACTGACGGACACAAGGGCGGGCATAGGGTCCATGGCCTCTAAATTGACAATAATCCCTGGATAGAAGTTCAATCGATACCGAAAATTTTCAAGAAATCAATTCACCCCCCCCCCTGAAAAAAGTCTTGCACTCGCCTAAAGAGCTGTCTGGATACCGGCCTTCAGGGTATAAAACAAGCAAAAATTTTGAAAGGTCTGGACCTTTAATCACCACCAGCCTATGTTCAACTCAGGTAACAACCTGTGAAAAATTTTACTGCATGAATATCCTACCTCAGATTGATTGATGAACCTCACCAGTTTGATCCACCCTACCTCGATACAACATTATTAAGCCAGACTCCCACTACTCGTATATTTGGCAAGTACACAATTATTTGCGTACTTGGCAAGTAGATGAAGTTTCGAATTTGAATGACAAGATTGACAAGTATTGGCCGAGTGAACCACTCCCACTACATGCCAAATATAAGCAAGTGGCAAATATTTGCCAAATACGCTAGTAGTGGGAGTCCGGCTTTACAACACATATTCGCACATTTGTATTATAATTAACTGTCGTTTGATCGTCAATACCTTCTGGTCCTGCGTTGCTTTACAGAAGTGACGAAGATACTAAGCAAGGTAACTGAAAAATATAACTGTCAATATCCGAATGTTGAATCCCACAACGGAAATAACAAAAAAATTACGACATTTCTGGTGTTTTTTAAGTAATTCTACAGGAGACAACATGTAAATAGAAGCTCTAGGGCGTCGAAAAGTGGTGTATGATTTTAAAAGGCGGTTATCACGTCACGTGAGTTCACGCAACATCTCGTCACTTCGCAAAATGTGCAACCACGATAATGCATGGAAGTTTATGTGCTTAGAATCGCATTGTTGTGATTCACGCGATCGCTAGGTTAGTATCTGCTGTCACGTGATAGCACGCGAGATCTATAATTCTGCAAATCTACATTTTCTAACCGTACGTGATATCACGACTGATATTTTGTTATTGAAGTGACAATGGGATGAGAATTTGATCGAACTGGTCAGGCTTCATGAAGTGATCTATGATCATTCTTCATCAAAGTACATGGATCAGAATGTACGACAACAAGCTTGAGTGCTAGGTGCTTATTCAATAATTCTTGAACTAATTGATGGAACTCTCCCACTTCCTCTCTTCTTTGATTTATTTGCTCAATCCAATCCCTTCTATAAGAATCACCAGCAACTGTAAAAGCATTCTCCATATCTTCTTCCCATTCCGAAGAGCTTGATGAAGAAGAATCTCCATTTCGCTTCATCACTAAATACTGCCCGAATAAGTCCCATGCTTTCAGTATAGCTCTGCTAAGGTGGAACACAGAAATTTCAAGAGTTCAAGAACGGTTAAGTTTCTAAGTATAGTCCATCCAAGAAAGATTGGCATCAGAGCAGGCCTTGAAAGTCCAGTCGCAGCTTTACTTCTAGTTACAAAAAAGTAACTAAAAATTTTCTGCGCTTTCACCATAGATATAGAAATAACCTAAAAATTGAACGATAGTTTTTTAAAGAAAGGAACTTTGAACATGAAAATGTTTCCAATTTTCACATACGATTACCAGCGTGTGAATCTGTATACCAGCAGTATATTATTTTCATCTTGTATTGATACATTTTCGATCTTACGATCAATTATAGGAGCATAATAGCCTGAAAATTCTGGTTTGATAACGAAAAATATCGTGGTTAGACCAGGGTCGATAATTTTTGGAAGAAAAAAAAATTACAGTAGGATGAAACCCATTAAAAAATTTACAGATTTCGCAATCCTTGCAACCATCAGAGACATTGGAAATGATAACACCACATGTGAATATTACCAACATTTATTTGCATTTGAACTTAAAATAAAATAGTATTTTCAATAAAAATAATGAGCAATAATATAATTGCAAGAAACAATCAACATTCCTAATTCCTAACATAAACATGTGAGAGGAAACTTGTCACCGTATTTTAAAACAAAAATGTTCTTTCTAAAGTAAGTATTCTTAAGATATAATAATAAAAAATAAAGATATAAATAATTGGATGAAGCTGGGTCCATCCTGTCATTCCTTTCCAATATTTTCGAAGTGAATTTTGATTTTAGCAAATCTGGGTTTTCATGAAATTGGCTTTAGATAAAAGGATTCAGTTTTTACTAAAATTCATGAATCCTATATGTACTCGGATCAACTATCATCGGATGAAGCTCATAACATCCAGTCCAATATTTTCGAAGCGAATTTTTATTTTACCAAATCTGAGTTTTCTCGAAATTGGCTCGAGCGTTATTCCCCCGGTGTGAGTCACCTAACCTAACTAATCACTGACAGTAGATGACGAAATACAATTATGTAATTGTTCTTTTGCATTAAATAATCTACACATATGAAGGAAAATAGTCATGCAATAGATTCATTAGAAATTAATAATAGAAGTACTTTCCACGACTCCAATTTCTCTCGAAAATTAGATCAGAGCGTCGTGAAACGAACAATCGGCTCCCTGGTCTAAAATAAAAACACGAATACCTTTAAATTACGGGAGGATGTTGGCAAGGCAAATACGGGATGGTGCGCTGTATCCACAGAAATATAATAAAATATTTATTTATTTATATGTTTATTATATTTCTGTGGCTGTATCTATATTTTGAAATACCTGAACTGAGTTGCAGAATATCAATGCGCAGAATTCCCCCGTGCGAGGGAATTCCCCCTTCCCCCCCTACTCGGAGGAAATATCATCAGATGAAGCTGAGTCCACTCCGTCCAATATTTTCGAAGTGAATTTTGATTTTAGCAAATCTGGGTATTCATGAAATTGGCTTCAGATAGAAGGATTCTGTTTCTACTGAAATTCATGAATCTTATATGTACTCGGATCAACTATTGACCTATTCTTCAAATACGGAAATAATTGCCCAATCTGGCAACGTTGCAGCGAATTTGACGGACCACTCACCGCGGCCCAGATCTCACTTGATGAAACAACAATATAAACACTCGAAGTGCTAATGAAGGAAATAAAACAATGATCTATCCTTCAAATATCTACAGGAATAATTACCCAATCTGGCAACGTTGCGGCGAATTTGACGTACCTCCCACCGCGGCTCACTGTTCGCCGTCGCCGATTCTCGAGCATACATTAATTCTCACGAATGCCTAACCAATCAGATTCACTCGATTCCGAGTGCTTCCGAATGCACCCGAGTGGAAGATCGTGAGAAGAAGCCGTTGCCCGTTATTCAGATCGCGCGTTTTGTCTTTTGTCGTTCTTCATAAATGAATCTGATAGTGAAATAGTTGAAAACGGTTGTTGGAACTTCGAACAGTTTGATTCATATTATGGTAATTACCCCCCCCCATGAGTATCAAAGTCCTTAGAAGAAGTTACGCAATGTGGTGCACATAAAAAAATTTCATGAATTGTGAACCTGATTTTCAATCGTTATAACCCCCCCCTCATTAAAAAAAGCTATATCCGCCCTTGCATTTAGAAAAAGCACATATGCGCTTACAAAAACCTCAAAAGTGAGAATTTAAGTAGGTAATTTAGCATATGTATTTTGAAATATGGCAATATAACTGTGTGTTGTATCATATTTTTCTTGGATGGGGGAAATGTAAGAAATATCAATCATACAGAACACCATGAATTATTCTCAAATGATCATATGTAGAAAACGTTTCCTGGTTTTCATCAGTAGAACAAAGAGAACACAAAATACATTGCTTTTCACCACTTTAGCGGAATCATCATTATGGATTGTCCGGAGATGCCTGTTTCTAACAGATAGGTACGCTGGTAAACTCTTTTCCACATATGCCGCAAATGCAAATAAGTGGATTCACTCTGCAATAAAGTCGAGCATTTATTTGAAACGTCCATAATGAGAAATTGTAATAGATTTTGCTACATATTCTATTCAATAAAAATCAAACTGTTCGAAGTTCCAAGTTCCAACCGTTTTCAACTATTTCACTATAAGATTCGTTTATGAAGAACGACAAAAGACAAAACGCGCGATCTGAATAACAGGATACATTAAAAGACACCAACGATGCCGGAGGGGAGCACGCTATCCCGTTCGATTTTCTCTTCACGTCATAAGTCAGCATGGTTTACGTGTATAAAATCGATTCAACGTGAAATACATTTTGGTTATGTTTATCGAAATTCATCTCTGTCGTAGAAAGGGTTGTGTGCTCTCTATCAGAATATTAATAATTGACTTCGAACTCGAACTATTGAATTGGTTGGAATTCATGCAAGATCTTTTTAAATGGAAGAAGACATTTGAAACTTCACGACTGATATTTGATGAGAAAGAATTATTCTAAATAACACCAAAGAATCAGATAATTACATTTGTATACTTTCTAAAATCGCTGCCACATTTCGAAATTCTCGACTTTGAGAAAGAAATACATTTGAAAGATTTCCATAGATGTTCATTCTTGCCTTACAGATTTTTCAAATATTAAAATCTACCAGTAATAAAAGTATTTAAAATCAGAAATCTATTTAAATTCTCTCGAGAATTGGATCCAGAATTCGGTGAGGGTTTTTATGTAATTCAGGCACATTAATGAATATTTGAACTGTATATAAAATTTTAACTTTAACACTGTTCAATTAAATATGACTGAAAGTACTGCATATTATTGAAAAATATAACAAATTGCCTGTGTTGAATCTCTTATCTACATAAGAGCCTCCAAATTCATTCATTGGATTGTCATTATATTCTACATATTGACATAACAAAATATATGATTATATCTTAATCTGAATAATAACAAAGGAGCGGTGGTATATATTTATTCAATCAATTCAGCACATTATCTCATACATATCACTTCTATTGCTACATCATTCTTCCTGAAGCTATGAAATTATTGTAGGGTGACAAAATTCAATCATTCACTACACTGAAATCTGCAAAGGAGTTCTTCGAAAGCATAATTACTTATGGATTTGAATGCCATTATGACCTACATGAATGCTTTGTGAAACTCTATACCACAAGCAAAGTGAATATTTACATACTAATTACATGTTACCTACAATTCTCAAATATTAACTTTTGCTATTTAAAATAAGGTTCAATCACTGAATTTGTCACCATTGTGCATTTTTGTCTACTTGTGTACAAATTTAAGTCCACTGTATAAATTCTAGCCATTCCATTAATCAAGCCAATATCAATCTAACAGGTAGTAGGATATATTCATTGTGGAATATAATATTAGCCCACCTTTTTCATGAACGGTTTCTAAAACTCTACACAAAATATACCATGCGAAAGTAAATATCAATTATCTTGCGTCAAACGTTTGGAACTAAGTTCATCATAGTGACCCACATTAGTTTCAATATTCAACTGAATATATCGAGAGAGTTCGTTACAGCTGACCCCATCTCCCTTCCTTCAACCTCTGGTCCTCCCATTATTTGAATGTCAATCCTAAAATTGAAGTAAATTTATTAATAAAACACTAACATGCTATATTAACAGTGAACAGTTACCACCAGAAGTACTAAATTTCACCGAAATTCTTGAGTTGATGGACATAATCCATATATTTTTATACCTCGATCTTTCATGCTACGTTGATTACATTGACTCGTAGATAAATTATGTTCAAGTAAAATCAGCTGACATAACTCATAACATTAATAAACCAACCTGTAGTATTACTTCTTGTTCCTTAAAAAAATTATGAGTGCATTTTTCCCAAATGGATGAATAATTCTTCATGAGAGCCAAAAGATATTTAGTCCTGTACAGGGCAAAGTGGGCACTTCAAATGAATAGAATGTCTTTTTGATCAAATGGTACAGGTTCTTCATGATGAATTTTTCTCATATGCCGATTTCTTGTTGATGATCTTGAAAAATGCTCTTGGCATACGAGATACAGCAAACTTTCACTGAAAATTAATAATCAAAATGAAACCAAGTATAAATTTTTACTGATTAATGATATACTCACTCAACTTCGTCCATGCCTATTGCTTATTATAAAACAGAACTCCTTGTCAATATGATGCAGCAATTAAAATTATTGCTATTTGTTGTCTCTGCTATTTGTAATAAAATTGAATTGAAATTCTGATGAGCAGAAAACAATGAGAATTTCTCAAACGTCAAAACAAATCATGGAAATAGAGAGAAGCACATTTGACATTAGACAAGGAAAGAGAACCGTGATGTCATGTGCAGATATTCCGTAACTGTGATTGGTCAGAAATTCGGCACCGTTGGTGTCTTTTAATGTATCCCCTGAATAACGGGCAACGGCTTCTTCTCACGATCTTCCACGCGGGTGCATTCGGAAGCACTCGGAATCGAGTGAATCTGATAGGATACATTAGAAGGAAAATTCTTTCGGGAAATTTCGTATCGGTTCGGCAATCTCCGAAGCGGCAACCGGCAACTGCAACTTCTGTCGATCCAACGGTGCCGAATTTCTGACCAATCACAGTACGGAATATCTGCACATGACATCACGGTTCTCTTTCCTTGTCTAATGTAAAATCGTCAAATGTGCTTCTCTCTATTTCCATGATTTGTTTTGACGTTTGAGAAATTTTCATTGTTTTCTGCTCATCAGAATTTCAATTCAATTTTATTACAAATAGCAATTTTAATTGCTGCATCATATTGACAAGGAGTTCTGTTTTATAATAAGCAATAGGCATGGACGAAGTTGAGTGAGTATATCATTAATCAGTAAAAATTTATACTTGGTTTCATTTTGATTATTAATTTTCAGTGAAAGTTTGCTGTATCTCGTATGCCAAGAGCATTTTTCAAGATAATCAACAAGAAATCGGCATATGAGAAAAATTCATCATGAAGAACCTGTACCATTTGATCAAAAAGACATTCTATTCATTTGAAGTGCCCACTTTGCCCTGTACAGGACTAAATATCTTTTGGCTCTCGTGAAGAATTATTCATCCATTTGAGAAAAATGCACTCATAATTTTTTTAAGGAACAAGAAGTAATACTACAGGTTGGTTTATTAATGTTATGAGTTATGTCAGCTGATTTTACTTGAACATAATTTATCTACGAGTCAATGTAATCAACGTAGCATGAAAGATCGAGGTATAAAAATATATGGATTATGTCCATCAACTCAAGAATGTCGGTGAAATTTAGTACTTCTGGTGGTTACTGTTCACTGTTAATATAGCATCTTAGTGTTTTATTAGTAAATTTACTTCAATTTTAGGATTGACATTCAAATAATGGGAGGACCAGAGGTTGAAGGAAGGGAGATGGGGTCAGCTGTAACGAACTCTCTCGATATATTCAGTTGAATATTGAAACTAATGTGGGTCACTATGATGAACTTAGTTCCAAACGTTTGACGCAAGATCAGCAAGATAATTGATATATTCTTTCGCATGGTATATTTCGTGTAGAGTTTTAGAAACTGTTCATGAAAAAGGTGGGCTAATATTATATTCCACAATGAATATATCCTACTACCTGTTAGATTGATATTGGCTTGATTAATGGAATGGCTAAAATTTATACAGTGGACTTAAATTTGTACACAAGTAGACAAAAATGCACAATGGTGACAAATTCAGTGATTGAACCTTATTTTAAATAGCAAAAGTTAATATTTGAGAATTATAGGTAACATGTAATTAGTATGTAAATATTCACTTTGCTTGTGGTATAGAGTTTCACAAAGCATTCATGTAGGTCATAATGGCATTCAAATCCATAAGTAATTATGCTTTCGAAGAACTCCTTTGCAGATTTCGGTGTAGTAATGATTGAATTTTGTCACCCTACAATAATTTCATAGCTTCAGGAAGAATAATGTAGCAATAGAAGTGATATGTATGAGATAATGTGCTGAATTGATTGAATAAATATATACCACCGCTCCTTTGTTATTATTCAGATTAAGATATAATCATATATTTTGTTATGTCAATATGTAGATTGTAGAATATAATGACAATCCAATGAATGAAATTGGAGGCTCTAATAGAAAGTAGATAAGAGATTCAACACAGGCAATTTGTTATATTTTTCAATAATATGCAGTACTTTCAGTCATATTCAATTGAACAGTGTTAATGTTAAAATTTTATATACAGTTCAAATATTCATTAATGTGCCCGAATTACATAAAAACCCTCACCGAATTCTGGATCCAATTCTCGAGAGAATTTAAATAGATTTCTGATTTTGAATACTTTTATTACTGGTAGATTTTAATAAGGCAATTTGATCATAATCCATTTATATAAAATTCTATTGTCTGATTTGAAAGGAGCAAAAATAATGCTTGGAGGTATGTATACCATTGTAGAATGCCTGCTGAGAAATGATTTTCAGTTATCGGTTCTCACATTCAGAAAAATTGGAACTATCAATAAATAATGCTCACGATTTATAACGTGACTTTCTTAATTTAATTCTTCCAAGACATCAGTGATCAATAAACGGATTGATTCATTTCTGGTGATATTTCAGAGTTCAGAAATATTTATAATCCTTACTTTCGTTTCCGACCGACGAAAGATAAACAAAGCGGTCGAAGTGTCAATGTCAAAATCAGATGTTGGCGATGCGACGAGAAACCCGCCAGCGCGCAGGTCAAGTTTGGCCTTACATCGGCATTCTGTAACTCTTGTGCTTATTTTCCTTCTAATGTATCCTGAATCTGATTGGTTAGGCATTCGTGAGAATTAATGTATGCTCGCTTCTCGTATGCTGGCCCAATACACCTATGTCACCTATATCACGCGATAACTTTCGAATGCTTTTTTGGTCTACTAGCGACACCTTTGTCTTTTGACCTTGAACAAAAAGTCGTAACTTGCCTGTAATATACGAACATAAACATTTCCAATGTTAAAAGGAGGGGAATATAATCAAAATGGAAGGAAAAATAAATTACGGTCGATCCGAGTCCGGGAAGTGGGAGGGGGTGAGTTTTTAAGGGTAAAAATGGTTTTCCTTGATTTCCGGCAAAACTACAAGTCCTATGGAAAAAGATTAAAGGGCAAAGTTGTAGGTAATAAAAAGATCTACAACTTTTGTATTCGCAATTTTTTTACATAACCTCGAAATTTATATGAAAATTTCAAAAAACCAAGTTTAAGGTTTTTTATTTATATCTTTTTCAAAAAAAATTTTTTTTGGTGAAAACTTACCTTATTATATCCCGAATACACTGTAATTCATTGGATTAAAAATATTTATGTTTTCGTCTTATTTTAACTTAATATCAAAAAAGCACCCTAATTTTCAATCGAAAATTCTGACGTCAAAATATCAGCTTTTTTCAAAAAGTTTGGGGGCTTTTTGTTTGTTGAAATATCTACTCTCTGATGGTGTGAAAAAAATATACATTACTATAAGGAGTGTTCTCAGAAAATGCAAAAAATTAAAAAACTCAAATTCCAAATTTTTTTTTAATCACTATGTACAATTTCATCAAAAAAATGTGATTGCTGCATTTTTTTTAGGATAAAGAGTTTATTTATTTAATTCGAATTACATTCATGTCATAGAAAATCTTATACAACATAAATATACAGGTAAATCGTACTATTGAATTTAGATACTTGATTCTGATTACGCATTTTATTTTTTTTTTCAAAAACGTTAATCTTGTTATTCGTAAATACCTTATCTGAAATTCTAATCAGTTATTCATTAGTTTTTGTCTCTTCGAAGGCATTTCTTCATCGTCAGATTCGAAAAACCTTTCCAACTCTAGTTGATCATCGAAATCTTCAAGACCATCATTTTCGTCTCCAATCTTATTTCCAGTCTGCATTGTTTCTTCTTCCACAATTTCATCTGAATCATTTACTTCCTCATAGATTTTTTCTTCTATATTGGGCAATTTTCAGAACCATGACAATTAGTGGATAAATTTGTGCATTTTAAACCATGTTTTCGGCAGCCACATTTTAAACTGTTACATCCAGTTTCACAGCTGCAGCAAATAGTTTTGAGCAATACTTCAGGAATTAAATCCTTTTATGTAAATTTGGGCATAATGCCACGCTGATGTTGCTTTTGAAATATTACCGAAGAACCCACCGCAGGGAAAGCAATGAGATTGAAAATTAAATGTAAGAGCGACCTTATTTATTTCTTTTCCTTCCTGTGATTTCTTACGTCTTGAGCTACAGAATGTAGCTATTGCAGTCTCATCATAATAGTGACTTTGACAAGTTCGCTGAATAAAAGCTGATTTCAAAACTTCAAATTTTTTGTATTTATTGTCGATTCTCTTCTTGCTAGACGCCACTAAACGATTCAAAGCTGTTTTTTTTATTTCATACACTTGCTTGTCACCTATCTTATTGCAGATTATACAAACAGATTCATCCATACTGACAATCTGAAAAGACAAAATCAAATTAATAATGCCTCCAAAGTTTTATCATGAGTATAGGTAACTGAATCTGTTTGTACAAAATAAACGAAATTACTAGTTTTTATTCTTGTACTTAAATATCATATCAATTTAAATTTTTTAGGTTTAGTTACGTTAAGCATACTATTTATGAAAGAAAATATTTCTATTTTTATTTAAAGTTGATTAATATAGATTGAAATAGAGATAGTATTTACCTTGCTATGTGGATTCCAAACAATTCTTTGAATGAAGTAAATTTCTCACAACTCACTCAATCAAGCAATTGTATGCTGAAAATTTCGAAAATTAGAAATCCTATTGGTTGATTTGACAATTTTGTCGAATAATTCTGTGATTTGTTCAATCAACGATTTATGAAAACCACCATTAGAGTAACTCAGTCCCCACTTCTCTATGAAATATCTTACAATGGGTTAAAAATTAACCAAAGGTCACTCAGGTATATGAATTATCTTAAAACAGCAATAAATAGTCATCTAAAAATATTATTTAAACAAGATTCTACAACTTTTTCAAAATATTGTAGATGTCTTATTAAATATTAACTTTATTGACTAATTTTTTTTTTGATTATAGATATATATTTCAATTTGCAATTTTTTCGTTTATTAATGAAACAGGAAATCTTACGTTTTTTGAGCAATTAAAGAGTAAATTTTTATAAATACCCCAAAATTGTACATAATGATTAAAAAAAAATTCGAATTTGAGTTTTTTCAATTTTTTGCATTTTCTGAGAACATTTCCTATAGTAATGTATATTTTTTTTACACCATCAGAAAGTAGATATTTCAATGAAGAAAATGCCCCTAAACTTTTTGAAAAAAGCTGATATTTTGACGTCAGAATTTTCGATTGAAAATTAGGGGGCTTTTTTGATATTAAGTTAAAATAAGGCGAAAACATAAATATTTTTAATCTAATAAATTACAGTGTATATTACAGGGACATAATAAGGTGAGTTCTCACAAAATTTTGTAGAAAAAAATTTTTTTTCAAAAAGATATAAATAAAAACCAAAAGCTTGTTTTTTTGAATTTTTCACCTAAATTTTGCCGGAAATCAAGGAAAACCATTTTTCACCCTTAAAAACTCACCCCTTCCACTTCCCGAACTAGGATCGACCGTAATTTATTTTTCTTTTCATTTTAATCATATTCCTCTCTTTTTCTAATGGGTTTCATCCTACTGTAATTTTTTTTCATTTTTTACCATTTTTGAAGGTTTCGGCCCTGGTCTAGGGTGATTACATAGCACGGTCCTTTTCAATGTTCAATATGAATATTCGCTAAACCGAAAAAATCTAGTTGATAATTTGAAGCGTGTTACTGCAACGTGAATGGATTGGGAAATTTGTAATAGATATCAAGACAGAAACAAAACTTAACCAATGGATCTATTTAATATATGAAGAATTTTGTCATGACATTGTAACTTTCAATATTTGTGAACAATGAAGGTGTAAAATATGAAAAATATAAATATTCCTATTATTTTGTTTCAACAACCACAACATGTTATTTTTTCCTCATCTGGGCAGAACTCGTCATGTTCATAATGAAAGGTTTTGTTAGCAATATATCATAACATTCCTTATATTTTAACTAATATTTTCTCATTTTTTTTCTACGTGCTCTGTGCGGGCTTTCCATTTTTTAGCTGTTCACTCTTCAAGGGCCTCATTTCAAAGATATTTATTTCACTTGCTCAATTTTTGCCAAATTTGTTCGAAACATTAATGACAGAACAAAATGTCAGTGTTATTTCCAACACCAACCTGAATTCTGCTACTCAAAATATTACTGAATGCGCATTACCAACATAATTTCGATTTTCCGAAGCCCCCCGAGATGTCAATCATTCTTGGATGGACTATATGATTTTATTATTGTTTATGTGAGCTTGCTATAGGTACCTACTGTTTGCAATATTATTCATTTGTGATACTCGTGATGCTAACCTCGTATCTAAATTGTTTATTAAACATTGTCTTTTTTGAATTTGAACTTATTTTCAGGTACTCCAACATGTACCACCTGTGAGGAGACTGACGAACTCATTAGGAGTATTTCCATTCAGCTTAGGAATATGCTTACCTCATCAGTGCGGAAATCATTCAGCATTAATACAATCTCTCCATCTCCGATTCGATGAATCTTCATGTACAACGAATAAATCTAACAGCCAAATGTCAACAAAGGCTCTGATAGCATTGTGAGCAAACATTTTTTTCCATTCAATTCATGGAATGCAATGTCCATAAAATGAATGAACCATGTGGAGAACGTGATTTCAAATCGAATTATCACTGAATATATTCAATAATTCAGTTTTGAGACCTCGTCCTACTAAACGAGGCGACTATTATTTCCTTCACGTTGTGGGTATTTTCTAATTTCGAGCCGATAATGGTCTCAATCAACTTGGTTTGACTCACTGATCACGAATACGCGGTAATATTCAACTTTGTCAGTCCGTAAACAACAAAACTCTCGAACCCAGATCGAAATGTTCAGGGTTGGTTCTAATTGTGTTTTATCCTTAACGCAATTGTCCATGCTTAGGTGAATATGATCTTTCATGGATTCCTATTCAGCTGTTGTTCTGGTTACCTCTTTATTATATGAAGTGATACCACTAGTGATCATTAAGTTCTGATATCGTGAATTGCGAGTTTGTGTGTAAAATAAATTTATATGAACATCTACAGGAAATACTTCAACTGATTGTTTATCAACATCAGTAAAATAGTACATTGTTTACCGGGTAGGAAAAGCCTTGCTTTCCTGAAAGATTGTTAAGTCGAGGCGTTAGCTGACAAGCAACACACAGAGTCCAGAAATATTTTTCCGCAAATCGTTTGAAATTCGACAGATTATGATCAATTTTGAAAAAAAAAACGCGAATTATTCCATTCATAAATAAATGGAGCTTTGAAATTCGGAATAGAATTGGTTGCGGTACTATGGACACGTATTAATGCTGAATTGTTAAACTTGACAAATATTAATTTAATTGCTGATGGTCTTTTCGAAGACGAAACAGTGTTAAATGATAAGTGATGATGAATTTTCCATTTCTGGTACTCCTCTAGAGCTAGTTGAATCAGTGAATACTGGATCATTAGAATTAGAGCCCTTGGTCCAGTGGTTAGGACGATGGACTAGGACCCGGCAAGTCCGAGTTCAATCACGAGCTAGGAAAGAAATGTTTTAGTCTCGGTAGGGGCCACCATTTCACTGTTGGTTCAAAAATTAACAGTGCTGTGCCTAAAGTGGCGTAAGGTCATAGTAACAAAGCCTACACAGAACACAACTGCTCACTCCGAACTCGGCACAAGTTACAAGCTTCGAAGCTTGTAGTTTCAGAGGGGTCCCCTTAGGAGACCTAGGAGTAATCAGGATAAACAATATATCATTGCCAAATAAATCTAGAGAAGTACGAATATGCTTATGTAGAACACTGACAACTGTAAGGAAATAGCATTTCCTTACAGTAAGAAAATGAATATTTCCTTACAGTTGGGAAATCTTGACTTTTTCTAGGACAAATTTTGTTAGGAATGTCAAAATTTCCTAGCGATTTGCAGAAAAAATTCTTTCAGATCAATTAAATGAGTTTGCTAGTTAGTTCAGAAGCCGCAATTACAATTTTTTCATGAGTTTCAAAACAATCAGGAGAAACAGCAACCCTCAAATCCTGTCCAATATCCCAATTTTTTTTCTTTTTTCCCTCATAATCGTCGATAGAATCCAACACATTTAGATCCCTCTCTTGTTTGCCAGAAAAAAAGTAACCGGGGCAAAATGAAATTTCAACATTAAAATTCGCATAAAAAATGAAAACTACCAACTAGAAATCAGAGAAAGACTTTTGACAAAACATAATATTTCAAACATTGTAAACAATAATTGAAAACTGACCCAAAATCAGCTTTTGACTTTCGAAATTCAATAAAGAATTGATTAAACAGTTAACGTATATCAATTAGGAATTATCGTCTGTGTGAAGCATTATTTAGAAATCATTATCGGAAAACAGACAAATTCCGAATTCCGGAAAAATTTTCACTTCAAACGTGAGTCGAACCACGCATCTTTGGATTTCCGGTCTGTTTACCGAAAATGATTTTTCTTAGTTAACTTATATTTATTCATTTTATTTCAAAATTATCAACTTCTTGATTTTCATGAATCAATAGGTATGTCATCATTGGATTTGCCATATTAGCAGTTATTTCAACGATTTACGACATTATCTCAACTAATAGAGAGAAAGGTGAGTAAAATTGCAGTTTTTCAATTTTCAGATAAGAAAATTTATGTATCAGATGTCTTATTTGGATATTCATCATTTCATTAGTCGAATACAATTTTCACAGATCCTCATCGTGAATTATTCATCGCATTTTCTCTGTACACTAATGGAAAAAAACTTTGTCGATCATCAAAGAACTCAAGTCAGTTGTTGTGTCTGAACGGTTTGAAAACACTCAATATGATATGGGTTATAGCTGGACATAGCTATGGATCTGTTATACAGACAACAGACAACTCTTTCGATGTCATAACTGTGAGTAATAATCATGTTTCTTACGTATTTCACTGAACAATTTGGAGATATATTCTTTCATGATTACTAATATTATTTTTATTACCGTTATCATCGCACGACTAATTTGTACAGGGTGGGCAAAATTGGTGCTACATGAACTAAAACTTTTTAACCCGAGGAGATAGAGAAAATTGAATGACACCTTATAGTCCTCTTTTTTCGAGAAACTGATAATGCCATCAACTGCATTCCTCTATCTTCTTTTGTTTTCCAGTTATAGGCCAAAATTGAAATTTCGGCGATTTTAACTTTGGTCATTATCTCCGTTTCTGTTTATGCTAGGATGTTGAAATAAAAACATTATACAGGCACTTTTCTGATAGCAATCCAGAGGCGTACTCTGATTTTTTCTAAGAGGTTCATTTGCTGAGTTATAACATAAAGTTGTGTTTTTTTTATAGAAACAGTAGTTTTAAATGATCTTGAAAGAATCGCCATATGTTTCCCGTTTCAGAAATGTATCATATGTCATACATCGCCCTCAAATTCGTTAAGATATTATGAAAAATATGGTTTGTATATGGAATTCAAATTATTGAGTATTAGGTAAGCAGGCTGAATCATAGAATTATGTCTCTACAATAAGCGCGTTCGGTATATACATATCCGTCAGCTCCTTTCTATCCGCTTGCTCCGTTGGCGTTCGATAATTCAGTCTGTTGACACCAAGTTGACACTTTCCTCTCTGTTCTGCGCACCGAAGTCACGTGATTGTATATCCGTATTCTTTCGCTCCACTCCGAACGAAATAACGAACCCAGTACATATATATTCTACTAATACCAATATGGATTATACCCCTGCTTTTCACAGTCACAAAGTGAAGCCAAATCTTTGGTAAGGCTTGAGTTGTACGCTTGCGTCAACTGGAAATTCAAAAATTGCGAGAAATTTAGAGGTTATGTTTATTCTGGAAGACAACAAGAAAATAGATATCCAGAATGAAAATATGTCACTTAAATACTTTCAGTTCAATCTTAGAATATGAATAGGAGCTAACAATGATATTAAGGACTTGAAGAAAACGGAATAAAGCGATTGAAACATATGACATTAAATTGTGAGGTTACGATCGAAACTATCTACATGAAGTTGAGGATAACATACGTTTCACGACATAATACGATGTGTCAGAGAGAGATGGATTTAAAAAAATATTTTCATTCTCAATATTGCCGCATAAGCGCAGATCTGGATTGTTACCAAAGCCCAGCTTCAGTTTTGATAGGCTCTTTCCCCATATAGGAATGATTAGATATATTATGGTCTCTACGCATGGTGTAATTATTATTTCACAGTTGAATCTGAAATTGACAGAGATGGTAGTTTATATATGTAATTTTTCGAATGAAAAAAATCGTCCGCTGGCTGTACCTACGTTGGTGGAAAACCCGTCCGCTGTGATTTGACAGTAAGAGTTTCTAACCAGGTATATTCTCATTTGAAAATGAATTAGAATATTCCAAAGAAAGATGTCAGTCAACTTGTGCAATGAATGTCGCATCGGTTTTTACCGAAGAAATTCGTTATGACAAACACTTTCAATTTGCCAAACGCTCGATAATATCAAAAAATGTCTGAACATAGATGCATAGAATACCTACCTGGTGTAACGACTCCTTACGAAAAATCGTGACCAAAATTTGTAGATCATAACGGCACTCTAGATTTGAATTTTTTTGCTACTTCTGGAATGATCCGCAATATTTTATCGGTCGTAGCACTACTACGGCAATGGAAAATATCGGGACCCCTTTCGGGAGAAATGAAAAGCAGCACGAAATCTCCGATTTTCGATCGACAAGAAAGTCTTAAACAAAATCTAGTTAGTGCCAACACCAGGTATTCTATGCATCTATGTCTAAACATGGAAACTGTCAAAGCATAAAAAGGGATAAAATAATCAACGTGAAGATAGGCACAATACGTAAAAATAACCAGATTTGTAGTTTAACTTTAATCTAGTTACATTTAGGCCGAGTTTCACCAAACATTTTAATTTCGTTTAATGAGATAACCGATTGATTTTGACTTGAAAACAACAGGCAATTATCGTTTGCTCCCTTAAGGGCCGATTGCACAGGTGACAAAACTGTAGAATAAATGCAAAACAGCACAACCTCGATTAGTGGCTATTGATTACCATAGACACTAATCAAGGTTTAAGATTTAATCTACAGTTTTGTCTCGGTGCAATCGGCCCTAAACGAGATAAATTTCGTTGGTGAAACACGTCCCAGCCTCCTTGCAAGCCAAATATTCAATATTAGACTAAATAAATTAATCGACGCTTAACTAACCAACGCTTAGAACCAATACGGTGCAAGTGGCCCTTAAACAATTCTTGTCATGATGAAAAGTTTGGCCAATTTTACTCGTTAATTGTAACAGATACCTACGTAATGATGTTCCAAATTCATCAATTGAATTACTATTTGACCATTAATCAGCCGTTGAAAAATGCTGAAGGTGATATTGAATGAACTAATATAATATTTTGTATGGATCAATCTTTAACTAGCACTAGCATGTCTGTCGAATTGTCTTCCTATAACCGACTAACTGGTGATTTTAATTTTCAGTGGATACATTGTTATTCAAGCATGATAATTGCTGGTGCAACTGTTTCTGTTGACTCTTTCTTCACTATGGGTGGTATTTTGAGTGTCTACACGTTATTAAGATCCGAAGATCCTGGTTTGAGATCGAATATCAAAAATATACCTCTGTTGTATCTTCATAGATATCTCCGGTAAGTACCCACCTAAGACCTTCTTCAGACGGAGCATACCGGTAGGAAGCAAATGATCGTCGTTTATTTTCATGTGCTCAGTGCAACCACAATCAATAGGCTCTGTAGCCCGTTCCATAAAACCCCACCCACCAGGGAGCCTCCTTCAAACGACGGAATTTCAAGATGGTAATATCCAGTTGGAACCATAGTTGCTGAATTTACAACGCAGTTAATCGAACATATCAAATTGCGTTGAGTGACATTCGTTGCTCAATCCAGTAAACCGACCGAACGTTTTATTTACCGTATTGTATTCATAAGTCAGCGACCTCTCTTTTATAAATAAACAGCCATAGAGTTGTTCCCCTACTTGAGTCTGGGCGGCTCATTCAATGGAGAAATGAGTCAAGCATTTCTCCTACAAAATATAAGACTGAATGGATTAAAATTAGACAAAGGACCAAAGTGGAGACAGCACAAGTTGAGGATCATGAAGGCAGCTAACATATGGATCAACAGTATGAGGCTATGCAGCGAGAACAACCCATATAGAAACGATACAAAGCACCGAAAACAAACTTTTGCGATCGAAATTAGACGCCACCTGATTTGTAAGGAATGAATAAATCCAAAAAGTCATAGAATGGAAGTCAATTACCACATTCATTGAACGATAAGCTGAAAAATCCATTGAAAGAGCTAGTGGACATTCAATTGACGCCCACAGAATGTTAGTTGATTATGATCCTGCTGAAGATGTAAAAACAGAGAATTAATAAAACCCAGAGACCAATTGCGAAAATGGAGAAATAGAACTCCATACATAGAGAGAGATATCCAAATGAAGGATAATGAAAAAAATCAGAGCGAGAAAGAAAACATACCAATGAATAGATGAAAGGTTTTTAGGTAAATATGGTAAATGCCCGGAATCAACGACAGCAGAGGTGTTTAGTCGGTAAGAACCCGACAATACCCAGAAAGACTTTGTGTCTGATATAAGATTCAGCTTTTCTATAACAAAAAAGCAGAACGCTCGGTTGAATCATTGGAATTCATCATATTTAACCTGTCACAACTCCGGAACATACAAATGGTATGTGTAAAAAATGATTGTGATGTTGGTTGAATGCCTAAGGTCATTATTATAATAATTTCGAGGAATATTATCACTGTGCCATCTACAAAAAACGGAAATTTATTTTCTCTATTTCAGTACCGTAATGAGTTCATTACAGTTCTAAAAACAGTGCTGTAATGAACTCATTACAGCACTGTTTCTAGTTATATTTTTCGTTTCGTGGTTGTCAAAAATGACTGCCGATCCTATCAATTTTCAACACACGTCAAGTTGGAAATGTCAATTTTCGTCAGTGAACCAACTGCCAAGATACAATACAAAAGTCACTAGGATGTATAATCTGAATTTTTCATTGAATTTCAACGAAATTTGACTGAAATAGAGAAAATATCGTCTAACACTCGTTGCAGAATGCAATTACAACACTCATGCGTTCGAAAACTCGCTCCTTCGTCGCTCGTTTTCGAATTTCGCATTCGTATTGGAATAGGAGCCCATTCTGCAACTAGTTTTAGAATACACTTTTATTTGAATCACATAAACAGTATTCTGACCCTTGAAAGAAAAATTCAGATGAAAACTCCCTCCTAATCTTGACTTTAGGGGAGGTGAATTGTATCCAGCAGAAAGCTGAGATAGTGAAAAAGTTCACGATGATAATAATAATGTGTATTCGAGGTAATAAAAAAAAATGAGTTGTATATTCTACTCGGTACTTTCTCAAATATCCGGGAAGCCATTAACCTGGAAGATGATGATGACCTTTTCACGATTGTGTCATAATCGTGTTTTTATTCTTCCATATGTAGGTATATCTCTTGGATTCCGTACAAAAAAGGGCAATTCGTCTCGTCGGTGATGCATCGCTTACAAGCTCGCTCACTTCTCTGGAACACCGTAGAAAAGTGGGCGATCTGTCTCTATTTTATAGATATTTCCATGGGCGATGCTCTTCTGAATTATCAGCAATCGTTCCCCCTCTGGCAGTCTCTTCCAGACTAACCCGTCAAGTTAAGTCTTCACACCCCTTCGTGGTAACTTTGGAGACCTGCAGAACATCTCTCTTCAAAGACTCGTTCATTCAACGAACATCGAGTATTTGGAACACATTGCCTAGGGAGGTGTTCCCCGAACACCAATTCCTACCTGCTTGCCCTTGGTTCTCACGATGTTCTCTGAACATTACAGGATATTCCTTTTCGTGAAAATCACAACATAAAAAAAAAGTAAAGATTTTGTTTACTTTCGAATTATTTCCAGAAATCGTTCACGAATTGAATTGAATCCTTATACAGGGGATGTTTATATAGTTCGCCTCATCCATCAATTCCAAAAATAATCTTGGATTGGGCAAGCGCGTCATACACCATTCAAGGCATTTGCTGCTATCCATGTATTTTATCATTTTTTGATTTTGTACTAGAGCTCCCTCAGTTTTCTTCTCAAAGGTCCTATGTGTTGATTCCATTTAAGATGACTATCGATGATCACACCGAGATATTATTCACATTTCCTTCATATAAAGGTATTTGTGTATCCTGAGACGCCAGTTAGTATGTTGCTTTGTTCGAAATAAATGTAGAATTATTATCTCCAAACCGGTTCATGAGACCTTGTATTTCATTTTTTCCTTGCATCCAATTTATGCATTTTCCTTTTTACTGAACAATATTGATCCAAGGAAAGTTCCGTGTGGAATGTCACTTCGATATCAATAATCTGCTATCTGTTTTATATGCATGCCATGTGAAAAAATATCGGAGGTGTTCGATAGATACATATATTGAGATTCTCTGAGAACCAATTTTTTTGTACCTTTAAAGATTTATATACAGGGTTGGGATAAAGTATGGAACCAAGTTAATATCTTTCAAATGGAAAAAACGATATTCATGAAAATTTGCAGGTGAGTGCAATGAAACAAAATGCATTTGATGTATATTTTTTGGTTGAAAATATACTTCCCGTTCGACCGGAAATGACATCATTTTCTTAAATTCAAAAGGGACACCCTATATATTTTTACAGATTTCGAAAGAGCTTGTTATTTTGAATTGATACATACTGAGTTTAGTGTAAAATAATTTGTAAAAACGAGGTATTGGTCAGATGAGAATCATTATTGGATTCATGAAGCTCCTACCCAGCATCCACAGAAGTTGAATGTTTGGATGGAAATTGTCGAAAATAGTCTTAAGCTAAGCGTCCACATGTCCGCATCGGACGCATCGGATCAAACGGATTTCGGTATTCTTTGTATAGAAACTCGTGCAAGCCCGTCCACACATCCGCACCGGACGCATCGGAGCATCGGCATTTCTGCAATGGAGATCCGTAAATCCGATCCGTCCGATGCGGACATGTGGACGCTTAGCTTTATTGGCCGATTTCGACGGAAACTGAAATGGTGGCAAGTATTTGGATCTACTAAATGACGAAATTATTCCTGCACTCCAACAGAATGGACAACTACCTCAAAATGTTTGGTTTCAACAAGATGGAGCACCTCCCCACTATAATTTTTTCACACTAAACTCAAAATGTTTGAATTCAAAATGACAAGCTCTTTCAAAATCTGTGAAAATATATAGGGTGCCTCATTTGAATTAAAGAAGTTGGTGGCATTTCCGGTTAAACCGGAATTATACCATTCACCAAAAGATGCAATTTGTTCCATTGAACCTACCTGAAAATTTTCATAAATATCGTTCTTTTCGTTTGAAAGGTATTTACTTGGCATATGAAGAGTATCCATTATTTGTGGTGAATGTAAATAGTATAGTATTGTAGGTCAAAAACCACAAAATCCTGTGTAATGTTTATTTATTTAAATTGTGACCGGTTTCGTGGTCGTAACGAGACCACATCCTCAGACAAGAAACAGGCTGAAAACAACACGAAGAATCAGAACAACAAACTCTACATACGGATGTCACATCAAAGAAAAGGAAAACTAAGATATTCACAATCATTATAAAAAGGAACCTACATTGTTCAATAATAACGAGAATTGTCAACTAAAATTAATTTCGACAATTTATAGGTGGGCGAGTTGTTGAAAGCGACTACCGGTCTTATAGGCATTTCAGCAGGAATTGTTGACTTGTGTGTTTTAATCAGACCAGATAGCCTAGGAATCATAGTATTATTAGCTGAAAGGAATCTCATCTGGCCGGGGGTCATGACATGGGTAGAGTTTTTGAGTGTAGTATTAACAAGTTTTATAAAAGGTTGAAGCCTAGTGTTAGATACTGCAATATTATTATCGCTGATAAATTTCATGACCTTCGCGACATATTGTTCTCTACTAAGGATAACCATGCAGTTACTTTTGTCTGCTCTAGAGATGACTAAGTCGTTATCTCGTATTTTCCTTCTTAGCGTCTTTATCAAGGATTCGTTGAACGTTCCATTGGCAACCCCAGCTTCTGTGTTGGTAATTCTAGTCTTTTCCCTCCTGATGGCAACCGCACATTCAGTCCTCACATGGTTCAAGTTGACTCCAGCGGCAGATCCACTCTGAGAAAATTAACACCATTAACAGGAATTTGGCCTACACAAGCCAAGAAACCACCGAAAACCATGATGCCGACCCAAAATACCACATTTTAACGTTCAATGGACATGTTTCTTACACGCTGGAGAAAATTTTTAGAAGATATGGTGTTCGTGTTTGCTTCAGATCTAGGGACACACTCTCCAGCATTTTCTTCAATGGTAAAGACAAAACTGACATACTGGCCGGGAAGGGCGTGTATCGTCTTGACTGTTCTTGTGGTTCCTTTTATATCGGGAAGACCATAAGGAACTTCAAGACGAGATTCAAAGAACATTTCTCTAGCATGAGTAAGAATGATAACAGTTCACAGTTTGCCGAACATGTCGTGAGCACGGGACACGTAGCGGACTTACAGAATGGTTACAAAATCTTGCACCGTGAGCAAATAAATGGCATAGTCGATAACTTCGAAATTTTGGAAATTCGAAGATCTTGCATTGCTAATCCTGACCTGGTAATAAATTCGCAGGTGCATTTCCCTAACACCTTGTTTGATTATGTACTGAGTTGAAACTGTAATCCTGTAGTTTTCTTTTCTTTAGAATTTGGACGTAGATATTAGTTCACTACCTCATTTAGATCTTGATTGTCACTGGAGCGAATAGATGGCGTGACCGACAAAAATTTCCCAATAACTAAAAGAACCTCCTCTTTTTTGGAAAGAGTCGATAGACGCCATTCGTTATTTTGATGTTGCTCTTAGCCGAAATTAATTTTAGTTGACAATTCTCGTTATTATTGAAGAATGTAAGTTCCTTTTTATAATGATTGTGAATATCTTAGTTTTCCTTTTCTTTGTTGTGACATCCGTATGTAGAGTTTGTTGTTCTGATTCTTTGTGTTGTTTTCAGCCTGTTTCTTGTCTGAGGATGTGGTCTCGTTACGACCACGAAACCGGTCACAATTTAAATAAATAAACATTACACAGGATTTTGTGGTTTTTGACCTACCATACTATACTATTTACTTGGTTCCATACTTTATCCCAACCCTGTATCGAAACGATCAATTCTCGAATGGCATCTTTTGTAATTTATTCATGAGAACCCTGGTGTAACGAATCCTTACTGAAAATCGTGACAAAAATTGTAGATCTAATCAGCACTCATGATTGTATTTGGCCTAGTTCTGAAATTATTAGCAATATTTGACACTCGTGGCAAATATTATTGGGATTTTTCTTGATAATCCGCTAGAATTTTAAAAGATTCAGATCACGCGATCCGAACAAAACTTCGAATCCAGCTTGGATATTCACGGACTCCCTTATCGAACTTCGCCCATTAGCAAAGTTGAGTAAGGCATTCGATATCTGGACATACTCTGAAATTTCAAATTTGTAGATTTCTTCGCTCGAGAATTATCGCGTTCACAGGTGGCAAGTGTGATATGAATTTGACAACGGATTTGTCATCACTGAGTTTGATTTCATTTACGACTCAACATTCGAAAATACACGGAGCCCGTGACGAAATGATATAGCTCCCGTGTAAGTGGAACGAAATCTCAACAAAATTACAAAAATCCATGGGTATGGAACGCAACATATACAGGCTGAGTTTTTGACCCACTTAGTCTCACTTACTTACTTGCTCACTTTGACTCATAAATATATTTCAACTGTAGCTTCCTTTCATCAAACGGAACCCTTTTTTTATAGCTTTTCTCCAAATTCGGTTTCGTTTCAAAGATAAACTTTTTTTTTTCATTTTCGAAACTGTCACTTCAAATTATCTGAATTTTGGTTGAGTGTTTGCTCTATAATCAACACTTATTCGATATTTCACCTGGATTGAAAATTACAGCGTAGCCGACTCAGAAATCCAGGCCAAAAAATTTGAAACTACTGGAAAAAGATGAACAGTTCATATTTCTGTGAGGATCGATCATTTACAAAAAAAAGTATTCCTTTGTTTTTTAATAGAACGCGTCGTTTTCGAGTCATGCGAAAAAATCATAAATCGCATGACTGATCTGGATGCTTTCCTAGATTTCGAATTATTAACTCTCTGATCGCACTACAAGTTAACAATTTTGTCAGAATGATTTTCAACTGTGTAGAGAAATCTCTAAGATGGAAAAACTTTTGATGTAGAGATATGTTGTACCTAATAGTAAAATGCAACAAATGTGGGAGAGGAAATTTATCATTTTATTCGCTCAGTTTCTATTGAAACTTTATTGTTACTGATCCTTCCTCAAAGAAAAAATCGAAAATAAATATAAATGAAATACAAACTTCAGATATATGAAAGATGAATGTTGTTAATTTAAAAGCAGGAAAATGGATGAATTGTAACGAGAATAATAAAATCTGACTTTTTATCTCAAAATTATATTTCCTTCAAACTGACATTAATAAAATCAAGGATAGGGAGATCCAAATATCGATTATTTCCAACATTCTTTCCCCTTAACAAGTTTATATATAAGCTTAAACTCTCATTCATAACTATAACGTTCCAGTGCTACAACAATTTCTTCCTTCTCTTTCAAGTCTTCTCCTTCTTCGAAACTATCTTCAGAGAGGCTTTCTCGTCAAGTCCAGTAACCGCAATCACACAGTTGCCAATATTTCTCTCGCTTTCGTCTGTAATATTAGGAAGAGCTTCTACAGCTGGTTCCATCGTTTCAATATCTGTCACAAGCTCCCGAACAATCTTTTCGCTGACGTCATTCTTCTCAAATATTTCTATCACTTTTTCTTCATTTAGCAACTGTATACGGTTTTCACGTCCTGGTGATTCAACCTCTAACTCTCCTTCCTCGCTTATGTTAGTCAACTCCAAAAACTCTTCAGTTTCTTCATCAAACGTCTCATTTAAACCTAAGATTTCGTTCTTCGACAACGTCTTCTTGGAAGCGCAGGAATTCTCAAAGATCGTGAAATCTATAACTTCATCGTCGTGGATTTTCCTTACATTTCCATCAAATTTTTGTAATTCAATTTTTGGAAGACGAAAATTTCTTTTACTATGTTCACTGCAACGGCGTGAACTGCAATTGTCCTCTTCTATTTCTTTCTTGAGGAAGAATTCGCACTTAGTTCTGTATTTAATTAATTCTTCCCGGAAAAATTCAACGTGATTTAATTCTTCTTCAAACGCTGTGTCGTCGATTTCTGTAGCCAATAATGATGTTCTAATATTCTCATAATATAGATTATAATACGGTTGCATAGCTATTGTGTTACTTATAATAGCGGCGTTAAAATTTGGTTGTAAAAGAATCTGTATTAGTTGTATTAGAGTTCCATAAGAAGAGTTATAAGATTGTTGCTTTACGCAGAAGTAGAACATTACACAATAAATCTTAATGAATTTCATAATCATTAGTTCCCACGAATAAATTTATCTTAAGTCATGCGTTATAAAATCGCTTCAAAATCTCCATATACCTACCTACAAACATATACGTATATGAACATCACATACTGTAGTACATACTAGAAAAATAACGCGGGTTTTCTAACAAGTTTAATTTACAAAATGAAATCTAATCAGCAGCTGCCCCTCCCTGAAAGAAAAAATAAATTAAATTTGCCTTTTTTTTTTTTTTTTTTTTTTTTTTTGTTCTAGAAGAGGTGAATCTTACATCAGACACCCAGTCTTTCTGGGTAGTGTCGGATTCTTACCGACTAAACACCTCTCCTGCGGTTGGTTCCGGGCATAAGCCTATAAACCTTCCATCATCTTATCTGTTATTTTCTCTTTCGCATTCTTTTATGCTGAGTGTTTGTGTACATCCTCCAATTGGATATCTCTTACTGTGTGGAGTTCTATATCTTCATTTTCGCAATTGGTCTCTAGGTCTTTTGCGGTAAATTCTAGCTGTTTTTTCATCTTCAGCGGGGTCATAGTCAACTAACCTTCTAAGGTCGTCATTTGGATGTTCACTAGCTCTTTCATAGGCTTTTGCAGCTTTTCGTTTGATGAATGTAGTAATGGACTCCCATTTTATGTCTTTTTGTATCTGTTCATTCCTAACAAACCAGGGGGCGTCTAATGCCCATCTCAGAAATTTGTTTTCTGTACTTTGTATCCTCTTTATATGGGTTCTCGCTGCATATCCCCATGCTGTTGATCCATATGTTAGCTGCGGTCTGGCGACTGCTTTTATGATCCTCAATTTCGTGTTTCTGTTCATTTGGCTTCTTCTGCCTATAATCGGATATAGTCTTTTCATTGCTACATTCGTTTTATCCACTGCATACTTAATGTGTTGTTTCCACGTAAGTCCCTTGTCTAATATTACTCCTAGATATTTAGCTTCATTCTGCCATTCTATTTCATTATCGTCTATGGATATTTTCGATTCCATCTTCAGTTTTCTCTTTTGAAGGAGTATTGCTTGACTCTTTTCTCCATTGATTTTGATTTTCCATCTGTTACACCATTGACTGATATCGTCTGCAGCTTCTTGAAGTCTTTTGTGAATTATTTTTGTATTTCTGTGCCTAATTGCTATGCCCGTATCGTCCGCGTATAGAGCAAGCAGGCATCTTGGATTTCTTGGTATATCATGTATGTATATGTTATAGAGTAGCGGTCCTAGTATGGATCCTTGGGGAACTCCTGCTTCCAAATATCTGAGTGTGGAATGAACATCACCTATTTTCACACAAAAGTTCCTATCTCTCAAATAATTTCTTATTATTCTGCATAACTTGGGTGAATAACCTGCGGTTTTCATTTTATATGCTAGTCCTTCATGCCATACTCTATCAAAAGCTCTGGTTACATCTAGTAGTAGTAGTCCTGTGGCTTGTTTATTCTGAAATCCTTCTGTGATATACTCGGTTATTCTTAGGAGCTGTTGTTCAGTTGAATGTTGTTTTCGGAACCCAAATTGTTCACTCGGTATCGTCTGCAGGGCCTCTGTTTCTTCATTAAGTCGTCTGGCTAAGACTCTCTCCACAATTTTTCCTAGGGCTGGGAGCAGGCTTATCGGTCTATAGTTCTGTGGGAACTTTTTGTCTTTACCTGGTTTATTGAAAACAATCACTTCGGCAGATTTCCATCTTTTTGGAAAGTGCTCTGTTCTCATCACGCCATTTGCTATGCTAGTGAGAGCTGCCGTTCCTTTCTTTGACATTTTCTTCAGCATGAGATTTGTAATTTTATCTTTTCCAGGAGCCTTTCTTGTTTTCAAATTACTGATTATCTCTTTGATTTCTGCCGGAGATGTTGGGTGAGGGATTTTGTCATCCGGTGGTGATTCTTTCATTTCTTCTTCATTATCTTCTATTAATTCTTCTAGGTCCTCATCGTCTTCTTCACAATAGTTTATTCTTGACTCCCTTTCTATAGTATCGGCAAGAGCGTTAGCTTTATCGCTTTTTGAATATGCCATTCCATGCATTCCATGCAGTGGTGGAATTTGAGTTTTTTCATTACGTAAATTTTTTTGCATTTTCCATGCAGAGTGGTCTTCTGTGTTGAGTTCACTGATTTTCTTATTCCATCTATTCGTTCTGAGCTCCCTTAGTGCATTTTTAAGTATTTGACTATGTCTGTTCAGTCTGATTTTATCATTATCTGTTTTATACATCCTGTAGTTCTTTCTTAGTCTTCGGTTGACTTTAATCATTTCTTTCACCTCTTTTGGAGTATCGCCATAGGGATGTTTGAGAGTAGGTTTAGTTTTTCTAACCGTGCTCTCTTCATAGGATTTCATAATCGCACTCTCCAAAGCTATGACTGATTTGTCTAGTTCATCAGGAGTGTTAATTTGTGGAATACTCGTGATATTTTCTTGGAGTTTATTCTTATATTCGTCCCAATCGGTATGTTCTCGTGTTTGAGTCACTTCATTTCTAGGTCCATGTCCTAAAATGAACTCTATCGGGTTGTGATCAGATGTTCCATCCTCTATCGTTTCAAGAGCAAAATCTTGTTTTATATTTTTCATTATAACTATGTCTAGCACATCAGGGGTTCCATTGCCACTAGGTAAATAAGTCGGTATTTCCGGTCCCATGATTATAGCATCTTCCTTTTCGGCATATTCTTTCAATTTCTTGCCATTTGCATTCTCTATTTTAGAATTCCATTGTTGAGATTTACAGTTGAGATCTCCAAGTATTATTCTTGGAAAATGACCCCCTAATAAAATCTTCATCTCTTCCTCTGGCAGATTTATTTGCGGTGGTTTATATACAGAGAATACCTTAATGCTTTCTCGTCTTATCTTTACTGTGATCGATAGTGCCTCTATAGTTGCGTCATTGTTCTCGTGATTTACAACCGCATTCAGGTAATGGTTCACGTTTCTTTTAACGAGAATAGCAACCCCTCCACCGTTTCTTTCATTTCTGTCTCTTCTGTATATTTCGTAGTTCACGAAGGATATTTTATCTTTAGGAGTTAATTTAGTTTCCTGAAGCGCCATAATATCAGGATGTCTTTCTTCTAACAATTGTTCAATATCTGATTTACGGGCTCTGATTCCGTTAATATTCCAGGAAACTATCTTCAGATTTTCTAGCTGTGATTGCATGTTCATAAATTATTTATTTCCAAATAAGTTTTGAAATTTCTTCTCGAATTCTTTTTCAAATTTCTGCATTATTCTGCTGAATATTTTCTCAGTGAGTTTGTCAAGTTCATCTTTAGGGTCTTCCCTTCTGGTTTCAATTGGTTTTGTGGAGGAGTTCTTTGTTTTTTGTACCTGTGGTTTTTCAACAGTAACAACAGTCTCTATTTTTTCAGCGATTTTCTTGGAGGGGGCTTCTTTTTTTGTCGGTGTTTTCTTCTTCGTAAGATTTTTATATGCGCTGCAGCCTTTATAACTGGCCGGATGTCCACTCTGGTTACATAAAACGCATGCCGCGTTCCTTTCGCCTTCTTTTTGCGTCAATGCACACTCTTTTGTGCAATGCGCTCCTAAGCATTTCACGCATCTCCACGGAAATGTACATTTATTTTGTGCATGTCCATATCTCTGGCAGCGATGGCACTGTCCTGGACCTTCTGGCTTCTTTTTGGGCTCTATTTCGATACAAAGGCTGTAGATCTTTTTGATTTGAAATATTTCCTTGTGCTGCGTTTTTACAAGGTAAAGAGGAATTGCTTTTTTGGTTTTATTTGACGTCATTCTCGTCACTTCGGCATCTTTAATACCTTGAAGTCCTAAGTCGTTTTTAATAACTTCAATATCCGCGTCCAGTGGCAAGTACCTTATAACGGCGTATACTCTCCTTTCTTCTTCCAATTGGTAGGTAAAATATTCCTTACCTTGTTGATCAAGAAATTTAGTGAGTTTCCTGAAGTCTTCTGCAGACGAAGCAATAATTTTAATGCCGTCTTTTACTACCGTTGCCCGGTTATAATTTATTTTTTTGTTATAAAGCGCTTTAGACATTTCCGTCCAGTCTGAAGTCCCCATCATTGTTAATGGGGGAATTTTCTCTTTGATAGGTGACTGAGGTGTCACCGTTGATTTTTGTAAGTTTTCCTCTATTGAGGAAGAGCTCTCTTTCCGGGCACGCTTGGCCCGGGGTGCTCCTTGCGATTGGGGGGCTTTTTTGCTGTCCTCAATAATTGAGGCTGGCTTTTTGGGAGGGACAACTGGCGTAGCTTTGGAATTAGCTTGGTTCGTTACCGGTTCAGAAGTCAAAACCTGGGAATAACTTCTTACCTGTGGATTTGGAGACTTCGTATTGGAGAGTTCTTCTCTCAAGAGTCTCAACTCGTTTGTCAGATTCGCCATGGAAGTTGTCAGAGCGGCTAAATTGGCTTTGAGCTCATCATTCTCCTGTCGCAGCCTGATGAGTTCCTTCAGTTCGTCACTTTCGTCCTCAGAGGTCGTGTATCTATCCTCCGTATCCATGAAGGATCCATCGTTATCCGAATTTTCATCCATGTTTAAATTCGGATAATAGTCCCTTCACTTACTTGTTCAACTTCACTAAACAGTCCTGAAATCACTCACGCACGGAACCAACGATCCTTTCGGACCTGGACTCAACGAGCGAATACACAAAACTTCTAACAAGCAATAACTGGGATGCGCACATCAACGTTGCGTTTGAGCACTAAACTGGTTTTCACACAAACTTAATCTCTCGGCACGTCCGAACTCGTCGTCGTCTCGCTTGGTACTGTTGCCTTTTCTTTTTATCTTAAAACTTTACATTTTGAACGACCATGGACGATGATCATGGTTTGCCCCTCCCCTGCTATGAATCCTGGCTACGCCCTTGATGGTATATGTAATAAACAATGCTTTTTTGAGTTCATGGATATCTACTTCAAATTCAAAATTCCGCCATTCGGGGCTTATCGGTATCATTCGTATATTCTTCGGTTTACGTACGTTCATTTTTAAGGTATACGTGAGAGGACGTTTGGTTACGTACACCCGTAAACTTATTTTCAACGTTAACGTGAATACTTGACGAATGCGCGTGCGTAGATGTCAATTCGTACGTTAACGTATACGTTCATGGCAGCACTTCAACTGTGTCTCTGTCATGACGCAACGCAAACGTTGACCCGAGCGTTGACCTAATAAAATATTTCCGAATTTCAACAGTAGAGAACAAAATTATTTTATAAGTGATTCTTTCTGCATTATAAAATACTTTCTTAGTGGTTCTTTAAATGTTTGTTAAATACTCTCAAACCGCAGAATAAAAAGATTGCTATTCAAAAGCTTTATAGCAGTGCCCAAATGGTTTGTAAATGTAATTTCGAAGACATACTTATAGGTGATTATATTGATTATCTTATAACGGTTGTATAGGTTACTAAAGAATTGTCCTAAAAGAACGGATTTGTTGTATAAACTTAGGCCCTTTCTGGTTGTAAAGACGTTGTATAGTGGTTTATAGCCACATAATAAGATTTTAACGGTTCTATAAGATATGCTGTATAGCATTTCTCACAGCCTTTATGGAATTAGTTTTGCTAGTTGGGAATTTGCTACCAACTAGGAAAAAACATTTGAAAAAAATTTTGTTGACGTATCCTATACATTAATGTAAAGTCATTCGGAATAAATATACTATCTATATATCTATCTATCTATGCCAATTTGTACTAGTAAATTTTAAAAACTGGACACAACACGGTGAATATTAATATTATATTATTAATTCACTGAAAGTCTTCACATAATCACCACGAGCAAATATGTTATATGTTCCATGCGACCGTGGCCAATACCAACTTTCTTATTTCAAATGCAATCCCCAAATATTATCTATTCTTTGGGTTCTTCAGAAAATTCTAGACATAATTCATGTACAATGTCCTATACCTATCTTCAACTTTTTCGGAAATATTAAGTGTTTTCAGATTTTTTACTGCAAAAATAAACATTTTGAATGAAAATTATTTCATTTCACAAATTCGATACATTACACTCAATAATTATTTCCCATTTACCTCTCGATATAAAGAAAATAAGCAAAAACCATTACCGAGAAGAAATTGAAAAAAACGTTAGAAGACAATTCTACACAAGATTAGCATGTTGCCAAGACGTTCGCGGCGAGCATTTTGAACATTTCCTACATTGACACTAATGTTTTTTGTTGTTGTTCTAATAATTAAGAAATAATCAGTATTACTTATTAGGTTTTAAGTGTAATGTACGGAATTTGTGAAATAAACTAATTTTTATTTAAAATGTTGATTTTTGCAATAAATCTGAAAACTCATAATACTTCCGAAATAGTTAAAGATAGGTATAGGACATTGTACATGAATTGTGTCTTGAATTCTCTGAAGAATTCAAAAAATAAATAATATACAGGGGGTTGCATTTGAAATAAGAAAGTTGGTATTGGCCACGGTCACATGGAACACCCTATATAATATTATTTTCTGGAAAAATAAGAGCACTCAAAATTACAAATCGACGTGTCCGAGCTTTTTTCCAACACACCCTCATTTATTCGTTATCGAATTCATTCCATTTGGCTGTTACACTTTGTATAATAAAAAATATTGACCAAATTTTCGCCCCCAATTCTGAATTCTCTTGTTCTGTGATTAAATCCGGCCCTGTAAACCATTAACCAACTGGGCAATGAAAAGTGAAAAATTCAATAAAGGGGTATAGCGTGTTGCTACCAATTGTGAATCGGGATGGGGCTACGTTTCGTCCCAGCCTCGCTTACGATGGACTCATCAGATTGGCTAATGTAAGCGAGGCCTGCCAATGACGTAGATGTTACAGCTGCCCTGCTCGAGGCGAGCGAGGATACTGGGTAGTGGACGTGGTCGGTCTATAAAGAATATGGTACCGCAGTAACCTGCCCGCCTAGGGAGAGGTGCCCCCTGCTGAGCACGTGCTCAAGCGCGGGCGGCGTGTGAAGCGCGGTTAGCACCCTTCTGCACGCCGGTGGATTTATGTCGCCACATGACTCTCCCCCAGTGAACAGGACAACTCGTCACGATACAGTGGACGATGCCTGGAGACCTGAGAAATTGTCTCGAAGGTTGATCCAGACATCGTATGTGGGGACGAAAGTTGAGCTGTTATTTCCTCATGCCCGATCACGTCGGGATCACCAATTTATAGCGTGTTGCTACCAATTGTGAATCGGAATGGGGCTACGTTTCGTCCCAGCCTCACTTACGATGGACTCATCACATTGGCTAATGTAAGCGAGGCCTGCCAATGACGTAGATGTTACAGCTGCCCTGCTCGAGGCGAGCGAGGGTACTGGGTAGTAGACGTGGTCGGTCTATTTACTATTAGGAATATGATAACGCAGTAACCTGCCCGCCTAGGGAGAGGTGCCCCCGTCCGAGCACGTGCTCAAGCGCGGGCGGCGTGTGAAGCGCGGTTAGCAGACTTCTGCACGCCGGTGGATTTATGTCGCCACAGGGAAAAATCTTGGGACTGTCAAAAATGCCAAACCTGATCGTCAAACTCGAAATGAACGGAAGATCAATCTGTTTGTAGTGTTTGTACAGTTGGCCCACCTTCCACACCAAGTCGGAAGAGTAGAAATGACTACTTCATTGGCGGATCGCACTCCCAGATTGATAACACCACAATACCGAAGGTTTAACGAAAATGTTTTGAGATAATACGATTTCACCAACATCAATGATACTGATGATCATATGGATTGTTCATCAATCAATAAAGCTAAGTCCTCCATGTCAAATATTTTTAAGTTGACATTCGATATAATTGAACCTCAATCCTGTTGAATATTAATAATTCAATTGATTTTTAATGATGAATTATCAGACTCTCAGTTCTTTCGTTTTTACACGAATTATCTTTCTTTCTCGATTCAATGTGGATTACTTTCAAAATAAAATTGATTTTGTTGACCATTTTGGAACTACGAATTCTCAATTTTATTGCGATGAGTCCCAATTTGAAATGAAAAAGTTATAGATCACTAATCGATCTCGTTCTTTTTAGTCACTGTCCTACTCATCGTTTATAATGTTATGCCATCCTGGTATGCTCCAAGTTGATGTGCTCTTTCTTTTACTGTCCTTATATGAATTGTTATTGAACATGATTTCAGGTTGACCCCAGCATTTGCGTCCGTAATTTATATCAGTTGGTCCGGTTTAATACCCTACATAGCTGATGGACCTATGTGGTCAATTGTAAAATCAGACTCAGAAGCTTGCAAGGAATCTTGGTGGGCAGCGCTCCTTTATATTCAAAACTATAGGAGTGCGGTTGAGGTGGGTATATTTATTATTATTGTATTTTCTATAGTTAACCTATAACTTTATGTCGTGAGACTTCGGGCTGCCTGCTCTATCGTATAATTTGATGAGTGTAATCCTGTTG
Organism: Adalia bipunctata; assembly: GCA_910592335.1. Classification (NCBI taxonomy): domain Eukaryota; kingdom Metazoa; phylum Arthropoda; class Insecta; order Coleoptera; family Coccinellidae; genus Adalia; species Adalia bipunctata. Next base: position 30,554,248 of record OU342951.1, read on the forward strand.
GGTGCATTTTCTAATGCACTCCCGAAACAGATTTCGTACAGACAAAGTCCAATGATTCTGCCGAATGAAAGACAAAGTCGTGTTAGGACCGGAATGAAGCGAGATTGAATGAAAATGGGGACATATTAAAAGCGACAACGCACATTTTTTCGGAAGCAAAATTGGATGCTTAGCATTCGGTGGTAAAGAAGAGAATTGTTGTCTACCTCCCAACCTGATCAACAATGCAGAGTCGCTATAAGGATTTGATGTTGAAAATGATTTTTCGATTGTTTTCTTTCGTAATAAATTCTGGCGCACTTGATTGAAATAATAATGATGTGTGATTAACACTATGCATTGGAGAGCTTTCTCCAACTCATCCCGAGAAATTGGGCCAGACAATTTTGTCGTTGAATTACATTCGCGGTGGCAGTTGAAAAAAATCCTTTTGAGAAAGGCGAAAACTCTTTCTACTGTATTTAAATTTGAAAATTTTTCTGTCAACATTGAAAATGAATTTACTGGAGGCTCGTTTGCGACTGTAACATGGACATTAGTTTTGAATTCAATTGAAGGATCTGAATTCAGATCATAACCGATGAAAGGTGATGGCGAATTGGAACTATGAGAAAGATCCGGAGGCGTATCCTCCAATTTAACGGGTAATGAAACAGTATATTCACCATTTCCATCACGAGAATGAGTGGATAGGAAATGGTTTTTTGCATGATCATTTATTGGATCTTCAACAAAAGTATCTGGAACCTCTTCCAATGAGTAAAATTTCTGTAGCTGATCATTTTGGGCAGATTGGGTGAAAAGAACCGATTTGCATGAAGAATAGGATTCCTTTATAGGGCCGATGATAGTCCAACCGAAAAATGTGTTGACGGCTGTAGGATATCCAGAAGACGAAATTCGGCCGTCGCGATCGAAAATCAGCGAATACGTATCAGCGCCCAATAGCACATCTATTGGTTGAGAAAGATGAAAAGTTTCATCAGCCAAATTCAAATGTTGAAAGTGCTTCAACACTTCCTGTGACAAGGGAACAGAATATTATTCGTGATTTCCGGCAATACAACGGCATCCACCTGTAAAAACTCGGATCCCAATCTAGGATACAACCTACATTCTACTAAACCTAACGGTCGAGCATTTGATTGACCAATGCCAGAAATTGATACATTGACAGGATCAATTTTCAAACCTAATCTTTTGACTAGGGGTTGACTAATGGCTGAAATCTGGGATCCAGGGTCTAAAACTGCTCTTACAGATATCATTGAACCGTCAGCGGACTTCATTCTTGCCTGAACAGTGCCAAGAAGTACTTGGTTTACAGAGACCGATTTCCTATTGATGTGATAAGAATTAATAACATCACTTGAAGGAGTGGAATGGGATGCTGAAGGCTGATTTTCAACATGATTCGTTTTACTTGGAATTTGAGATGGTCCACTAGATTGATTGGCAGATCCGTCACTGGAAGAAGATTCGTTATCGGGATGGACGCTGGTGTGATGATGATTTGACCTACACAATCTACAGGAATTTTTGGAATTGCAATCTTTGAAATTGTGTAGACCAAGGCAGTTAAAACAGCGCTTGGATTTTTTCAAAAATTCAAATTTGTCTTGTCTGGACAAATTTAAATATGAGGCGCAGGCGAATAATGGATGGAGATCAGAGCATTTTGGACAACGAAACTTTCTGGAATGCGGGAATCTACGTGAATCATTGTAACTTTGAGAGGTGGATGCAGAATTTGCGAGTAAAACATTCTTTGTCTTATTTTTACCATAATTATTTGAATTAAATGGTGCTGATTTGGTTGCAGATTTGGGAGAACTTTGTTCGCAAAATTCCTGAGCCTTTAACTGACGTGTTACGAACTCAATCAAGGCACTATATTCGGGAATCTCAGATGAATTAAGTTGACTCTCGAAAGCTTTTTTTGTATAGGGGTCTACATTACGCAATGTTATTGAAAATAGAAGGAAATCTGATAAATCATTTATATTCAACGCTTTTATTGCATTTACAGAATTTTGGTGACAGTTCAAAAATTCTTTAAGATGCGAAACAGAATTATTATTTGATGCCTTGAAATTCAGAATTTCGTTCAAGTACATTGTTGCTAACATACGAGGATTCTGATAGCGCGATTTCAATGCCTGATATGCCAACTCATAATTGTCCTGATACTACCGAGAGAGCATCATTTCTCAAGTATGATTTTAAGTTGGAATTTTTGAATGGATGCTAAACTATTATTTTCGTGAACCAGTGAATTGAACAACTGAAAAAATTCAGGCCATTCAGCGCTTTCGCCAGAAAAGGGGCGAATATTTATTTTTGGAAGCAAAAAGGATTCAAAATTAGAATTCGAAGTACTCGGATTTGATGTAGGTGTTGACAATGATTCTTGTCGTTTTAAAGACAGAAACAGTCCCGTTATTCGAGTTGTTATTTCAGCAAACGCCAACTCCGACTTCGCCGTATCTATACGATCTTCGGTCGATAATTCGCAATTGAACTCTAATATCTCCTCCTGTATACTTTCAAATTTAGCCTCATACCCAGAAATCTTCTCTCGGTATGCTTCAATTTCAAACAACCTTGTAACATCGTAGTCTTTTATTCTGTGCCAAATTCCGGTAATTGTAGAAAATATGTTGGCCCTTTTTTCGACCAACTTATCTAATGCTTTAATGCCTGTATCTGTTTTCGGTGGCATTGTTACGAAGAAATTGAATAAGAAACAGATACAAACAGAAAAAAGCAAATTAAAAAGTGATGAAATTGAATATTTCGATGGAAACAGATGTATGCGATCTGTCAGCTGTGGAACGATTGTTGCCAGGTTGTGCTGATCGTCGTATATTTGAATATAAAATGGCCGCAAAAAAACGAGGAATTTTGAAGTTTTGACTCGAACTCTCCAATTTTAAGAAAATGAGCTTGAAATTGAGCTTAATATCCAGCCCGAAGGACCAAAACGTGTTGGGGCGAGTTTCAGTTAACCAACTGAAGTGTGGTTCAATTATTTGAGTTTTATTTTTCGAAATATAATTTTTTGAGTGAGAAAGAGATAGAGCTGTGGACTGTATAATATATATGTATTTAATTGAAACCCAACACAAATGAAAGGATAAATGCACTCAAAAATAACAGAATAGAAATATAGTTACCTATATATCAGCAAACAGGATCCTGTCGATGATTCCTATTCCAATAAGATTGATCGAGCTCGACAATAGTATATGGAGTGAAGTTGACGTGAAAATCCGTTGCTAAAAATGTCAAATTGTGCACACTTATCCTTGTGGTATTATAAAATAACCACGCCACTGGTAACAGTCTTTTTGTTCGAAATAATTCGCACAAATGAAAGTTTTAAATGAATGTAATTCGATTGAATCGAAATCACTAAAACTACGAATCACAGGAATAACTGAAGTTTTTCGGAATTAACGAAAGGAAGCAGAATTAAAAATTATCGGATGCAGAATCATTCACGATCAAAGTCAATCTGTGAACTGAAATTAAATATATGGAAACGAAACAAATATACGACATATGCTGCACTCCACAGCTGACAAGTTCTTTTCGCACCTAAACAATGACATATGGGGATTCCCAGTATGAAGAAATTAATTTAACAATTCGAATTTTGAAAATTCAAAATATTTTATTTTAACCGTTCACTTTAGCGTGAACAATCCTGTATTGTATAGAACTTTGAATGTAGGTAAGGGGTGATAACAGGAGGCGAAAGTTCTTATGTCCTTTTATTCATTAACCAACGTTTCGGCTGTAAGTTACTAGCCTTCTTCAGGGTTCTGCAATAGTGAAAAGTATATAGATTCATTCAGTTACATTGGATGTGGCCATGGTCTCGCCGAACAGTGGACGCGTGAGGGTGTTACTTGATAATGCTAGTTTTCATCCAGTATTTGTTGGGTTCCAATGGGTCGGTCAACAATCTCAGGGAGGCAATGACAACAAAATCGGCTTCCTCTTCGTCTGTCTGTGTCTCACTCAGCATACCATTTTGGGTGAAGGTGGATTTATACAGCAGCCACTAAAATAAAATAAGAACTAAAATAAAATAAAATGAGAATGTTCACTTGATGCATTTCAATGACTGCGTTTATACAGGAAATAAGCTAAAATAAGGAATAAGAATAAGAATAAGAGATGGTCAACTTTTATCTTTTTCGCTTATTTCATTTGGAAAATGATAGTGCGCATGACCCAAATCCACTCCCCAATCTTTTCCGTATTGACACTTTTGACAAGTTCTAGTTTTCTAACCTATAACTTAATGAATATTTTTTAAATCATTGTTGATAATTATATTTAATATGGATGATCAGGAAATCATGATGGGAGCGATGTTGTTATTGATGACAAGTACTGCGATTATCGCCTTGAATAAAAGGCGGAAGTCATTGTCAAAAAATCTGCGATTTGATTGGTTCATTCTTATTTCTTATTTTATTCCAGTGATCTCTATAAACCTATGTTGTCTGCTCTTATTTCTTATTTTATTTTATTTTAGTTCTTATTTATTTTAGTTGCTGTATAAATCCACCTTGAGACTTCGGTTGTTGTGTGTATCTTGTATGCATGGGGTGTAATTTAGTTTGTTTGTTAGTGTCCTCGGATATCCATTGTTGATCATGAGAGATTGTAGTTTTGACAGGTTACTGTTATTGAAGGAGGGGTGGGATATTGTGGTAATACGGTTCTTCATGTTAAGCCAAAGGTTTACCTTCTTTATTGTGGGATGGTCAGAGAAATAGTTAATGTATCTTCCAGAGCCCATGGGTTTTGTGTACCAGTCTGTCATTAGTTTGTTGTCTGGAGTTCTTATGATTTTGGTATTTAGGAACCTGATGCTGTTGTTGTTTTCTTTTTCTAAGGTGAACTTAATGAATTGGTCGAAATTGTTGAATTGCTCTAGGATGAAATCGATCTGGTCCTCTGGGACTGCACAGATGATTTCTTCTACAGATTTCTTTATGAAGGGTATGTCGAAGGTGAATTTTGGGAGGATTCTGTCAAGGACCTAGTTCATGACGTATAATACAACCTGTTCCTTTCCATAACTGTACTACATAACTCTTTCACGATTCCTTTTTTGTCAACATAAGGACTTCGGATAGGTATGCATACCATTTTAAATCATTTTTTCGGAAGGAACCGATTCATGAAGACCGAAAAGTACAGATATCTTAAGTTTCTTGACCTCGGTCTCGTTGTGAGCATATCGTGAAACCTTGTCGCGCGATTTATTAGTGTAAATGAACTATCACCTAATTTAATTGAGTAACTTAAGGTGGATTTATACAGCAACTAAAATAAAATAAGAACTAAAATAAAATAAAATAAGAATGTTCACTTGATGCATTTCAATGACAGCGTTTAAACAGGAAATAAGCTAAAATAAGGAATAAGAATAAGAATAAGAGATGGTCAACTTTTATCCTTTTCGCTTATTTTATTTGGAAAATGATAGTGCGCATGACCCAAATCCACTCCCCAATCTTTTCCGTATTGAAACTTTTGACAAGTTCTAGTTTTCTAACCTAAAATTGAATGAGTATTTTTTCAAATCATTGTTGATAATTATACAGGGTGCGGCACGGAGGATGGATGGTTTTAAAAAAATAATAAAAGCGTTAATTTTTACTCAAAAACTCATTTATTGACGGAATCAGATTCTCAAGGAAATAGCATTTGAGACAGTCAAGTGTGGAAAATCACATCAGGCATGTGGTGGCCGAAATCGGTGATGCAGTGCTGGAGGCGCTCTTGGAAGTTCGCGTAGACTCTCTCCAACATCGCTCTCTCAACTTGGGCAACTTCCACGCGAATAGCCCTTTTCAATTCGTCCAGAGTTCGGGGCTTGGTCTCGTATACTCTAGCCTTGAGGTGTCCCCGTAAGAAAAAATCGCATATGGATAAATCTGGGGACCGCGAAGAATGGCTTGTCGAACGCGTTCAACATTTTCAGGCGTTCGAACTGGTCGCACAGGTCCTCTTGGTCTTCTGTTGATCAGTTCACCACGTCTGCGAAGTGATTCAACCCAACGAAGGATGGTGTTTCAAGAGGGAATAGCTCTATTCCGATGAATGTGGAAATGGCGACGAAACTCACGCTGCACGACCGTGAGTGACTCATTATTTCGGACGAAACTATCATAGGCGAAAACACGATGCTCCACCGTCCAAGGCTCCATGACGACAACTGGTAAATAAATGCTAGGAACACACGAGTCTAACGGCACCTTCCCCACTTCTCTCGTCCTCAGTGGGGGAAAGTTATGCCCATCTGAAAAACGTCCGCCCTCCGTGCCGCACCTTGTATTTAATATGGATGACCAGGAAATCATGATGGGAGCGATGTTGTTATTGATGAGAAGTACTGCGATTATCGCCTTGAATGAAAGGCGGAAGTCATTGTCAAAAAATCTGCGATTTGATTGGTTCATTCTTATTTCTTATTTTATTCCAGTGATCTCTATAAACCTATGTTGTCTGCTCTTATTTCTTATTTTATTTTATTTTAGTTCTTATTTTAGTTGCTGTATAAATCCACCTTTAATCTGCTAAGTGTAATTTTCAAATTTCAGTTTGATCCAATACTTGAAGGTACTAACGCAAACCTCGCGACAAGCTTTTATGATCATATCATATGTGTATAATGAGGATATAAGTTGATAGTTGAAATTTTAAAGGAAAAGTCAATTTTTTCAGTAGTATTTTTTCAGAGTATTTGAATAAAAGCATTAAAAAAAAAATTTTGCGTTCAATTTACTTTTTACCTTTTTGTTATCGCTGGCTAAATTTCTGAGTTATTCTCGGCAAACACTAACATTTGATACACATATTGCAGAAGTGAATGGGTATCATAAGAATGCATTACAAATAATTTTTTCGCCATTTTGGATGGTGCGCCATATTGGATATAGAATGAAGTCACACAGCTCACCGTGTATTGTCATCCGAATTAAAGTAACGAATACGAATTTCCACTTTCGCATATATATGCGTAATGCCTATCCTATCTCATATGATAGGATCCATTCGTGCGCTGAGGGACTTAGACCCGACAGGGAGGAGTCCCTCTCATCAAAGAGATGGACGGTGGTCTCTTTGAAGAAATTCTGAAAAAGTTTTCACTTCGAGTGGGAGTCGAACCACACTCTTTAGTTGATCGATGTTCTTTACAATTGAACGACCGAAAGTAGCTATTATAGAAGCAGTTACCTCTTTGAATTACAAGCCATAATGAAAAAAAAACAAATTTGAAGACGAACTTTTATAATAACAACACTCATCCGGCATTTTCAAGCCGCCATCTTGAATTCCTCAATTTTGAAGAATCGTAATTTCCGAACCAGAAAACCCTCAGATAACAATTTTCAATAGAATCGGATCATGTAGACTCCTCTCATCAAACGGAACACTTTTTTCCTATACCATTTTTCAAAATGTGGTTTTGTTTGGGAGATACAGGGTGTCGAAAATCCATGAAAAAAACACTTTTCTGTTTTTATCTTCGGAACCGGTATTTCGAATGAACTGAATTTTGGTTGAGTTTTTACTCTATTCATGGTGCATATTCCCCGATCGAAACCTATTAAATCTCTATTAGAATAAAATTTACAGGGTAGTCGACCCATCAATACACGCTAAAACACCATAAAACCACTTCAAGAAGATAAACGGTTCAAATTTTCGAAAGAATCAATCATTTAAGAAACTAAAAGTATTTCAATAAAACGCGTCATTTTCGAGTTATTTCCAATTTTACCCGGAGAAATTTAACGAACAAATCATTAATTTCAAGAATAATCTGAATGCGTCTCTGAATTAAATATTTTCATTGAATATTATTTCTTATCTGGTCTTCAAACGAATTTACAATGTTGTCACAATAATTATCAACTCTGTCGGGACTTAAATTCAAACGATGGAAAACGTTGCTGTAGAGATATTTTAATAATAAAATCCCACAAATGTGGGAGATAAAATTGAACACCAAGGAGGATTCAATACGCACAGTTTCTATCAAAAATTCACAGTTACCGGTCCATATTGAAGTTAAATGTCGATGAAATACAAAATTCGGATATGAATGATGAGTCCTGATACAAACTACTACTTCAATTGTAATTAATGAAAAATAATACGATACCTGATAATCTGTGGCGATTTTTCTATCTAAACAATATCCTCTTGGAATTTTATAAACTCGACACGATTTAAATCATATTAATTCACTGCACAAAATAGTTACATTAGAACAATAATTCATTGGATGTATTCAGAACTTCACATAATATTTACAGTTTGTTTAGAGACTCTGGTTTGTTATTGTTTGAAGTTGGCCTCCAAATAACCAATCGGTCGGTTTTCGCCCAACGCATGCTTGGTAAAATTTCGCGGCAAGGTCGTTTTATGATGGAAATGTCAGAATTCATAGATATTTATACAATGTTTCGTAAAAAATCCTCAACCTCAATGAAAATATCAGCAAGCTGACAACATCTTCTTGAAATTTCTGGGCAAACATTCACAGTATCGATACAAATTAACACGTTGAGTGCCATGTGAGACCACATAGGTATCACACTTTTTTGGGAGCGGCGAACCGCGTGAGACCACTCTGGTCTCACGACCAACGACGCATATCTAAATCGCGTATTTCTCCAGTGGTCTCACGTTTACAGGTGGAAAGTGATATATAAGGGGCGTTCGAGTTGACGGTCGAAATGCTCCGAGCGCACTCCACGTTTACTTTAAAGTTTTATTCTCAAAAATAAATTCGAATTTCTGTCACAATACAATTCTTCCGTTAGGTTAGGTAAGCAATCTTTGACTCCACCGTGTTCGATTTGAGAAAAGTGCTCGGGATCTCCTCTTTCTACTGTGTTCACTATTCTACTCGCTCCGCCGATCGTCAACTCAAACGCACCTATAGAGTAGAGCATGGCCTGCTACGACAAATTTTGTATTTGGCCTGCGATATGATATATATCGCTATCCATCAGACCGCAGACGACGAAAATGCAAGTCTACACAGAAATTATATCACCAACAATCGGATTCAAAAGTACATAAAAAATGAGAAAAATGTTCCATATAATAATTTCATTCAATTGAACACCAGAGAAGATGAATATGCAAAAAAAAATCGTGGCCACTGGGTCAGTTTTTTCAGAAGTTATGGTGGCACTCAACGTGTTAAATTAGGCTAGGTTGTTTGATAATAAATCTGAATGAAAAGTCTTTCTTCATGAGATTGTTCGGGAATTTCGAGGAAAATATGAAGAAGTTATTAGTGTTTACAAACTAATCTGCAGAAAAATCGAAGAAGGAACTTATTTTGGTGGGATAAATGTGGCTTCTTAGTTGCAAATATAATCCGATTGAACAAACTGTTTTTGTCGAAATTACCGTGTTCGCCACATTTTTATTACAATAAGGTTAGTACTTGAGTATTTCCTAAATGTATCAACTCAATTTCAATCAAGGAATATGAACTTTGAATCAATTCCACAGTATCATTTCAGGAACGTAATAAGCCATTTTTTTTCAAATGGCTATATCTTTTAACAGAGCCGAATTCGAAAAAATGGAAAATGATAAAAAGGTTTCTTTTGGCCTCATGAATCTACAGTTAAAATATATGCACAAGTCAAAGACTGACCCTGTAGATACTTATGTGTATTTTTGTTTATACCTGTATCCATTTTATAGATAAGTTGGTTTGTATTTTCATAATATGCAATTAAGTTTGTAATGGGGTTGATTCCGTAGGTATATTCAATAAATAAATACATGATTACAATATTCATCCGCCATTTTGGAGCTGCCGTTTTGTTTTTTCTATAACGAATTTTTCATGAGGCATTGTCTCCAGAATTATTATGTACAGCTGCCAAACTTCAGTTCAATCGGACGATTAGAAGTGTGTCATATTTAACTTGCAAGATTTGATTACAGAGAGACAGCCAGACAGAGAGACAGCCAGACAGAGAGACAGCCAGACAGACAGACACCGGGACAGGTGAAACAGAATAAAAGCTTGTAAAAAGGAATGCGAACTAAGTTGCTCACAATTTTTATCCAACCAGAACGAATGGAACGTCACCTGGACTGCACTTTAGTTCTGATAATAAGTCATCAAGGAAGATATACCTAAGTTAACGCAGAATGAAAAATATTTTCGTCAATACTTCACAATTCCAAGAAATGCAATGAAATATTGAATGCCATTCTTGATATCAAATTGGTTATTGATTTTTTTGCAAAATAATACAACATTTTTCAAATTATATTATATTGCTTACAGAGATTGAAGAGAACACCATGTGATTATTTGTGCTGTTGCAGTGTATTGGACAATCATGGTATCTTTCTGTTGATATGCAACTCTTTTTATTGTCACCCTTAATATGGATTCCTTTACGAAGATGGCCTAAATTTACACTCAGAGTGATGGTTGGTTTAGTATTTCTCGGAATAGTGATACCGTTTGGACTTGGATACTATTATAAACTTCCAGCGACATTTGTTGGGTATGTTCCGATTAAATAATTTTTATTATCAAACGTACGATAACGACGTCATTTTTTGAATGACAGGATGATCTGAAAGTTCTATTTCTCCGCCTAGGAGGAGAAATAGTTGCTGTAGCTGACTTTTCCCTCTGGCGCCGGCGGCAAGAAAAGTATTGTTATGCAAGGGACTAATTTTGCGAGACGACCGTAACTAGACAAATGTTACATTTTTCACTCAATTATAACGATCGTAAATGTCAATCCAAAATATGATATTCGTATTTCCAGGAATTTCAAAATGTTCTCGATGGCCGTGAATAAACTTTTCTTCTTCTTTCTTCTTCAAAATGTTCGAAAATACAATAACTTATTTCATTCGAAGGAGAAATTTCTTTTCATGGCTCGCTTTCAATTACAATCACCACGTTCGGCGGGCAAACTAAAGTAAAGCTCGCCATGAATAGTGACACTTCTCCTCCTAATGAAATAATACACTATATTATTTTCAAACGTATGATAACAACCTCTTTTTTCGACTGACAGGATCATCCTAAAGTTCTATTCCTCTGTCTAGAAGGAGAAATAGTTGCTATGACTAACTTTTCCCTCCGGCGCGGCGGCAAGAAAAGTGTTGTTATGAAAAGATGAATTTTGCAAGGAGAAGTGACTTTTCATAGCTCGCTTTCAATTATCCGCCGAACGGAGTGAGGAATCTCGCTATGAAAAGTGACACTTCTCCATGAAATAATATACTATTATTTCATTTTAAAAAGCCGTAGACTGCATGGATATTGTCGAGATTTTTTATCCTGCCATTCTCTCAAATACTAAATGATTACCAAGCACCTCTTACAACGGTTCAAAACAAATTCGAGTTTGAACTACGCTCAATTCCTTGCATGCAGGGTGGCCCATTAGTGTGATAGGACAGAATATTTCAATACTTCCTCGGTAGTTCCAAATAATGGAATATCGTCTTTATAGTCTGTTGATAGACTAAGGATCCTTAATTATTTCTTCAATTATCAACATTTGGCGACTGAGACAGGACACGATGGAGAATTTGACCCAAAGGATGAAGGAAAGATCTCAATTGGGGTTAATCTCAAAAATTGACAGAGAGATAGGTAAAAACCTTATGAGGAATGCAGATATCCCTGAAGAAGTATTAATATTTTCGTCCAGGATGAATAGCTTTTCCTGTTTATCTGAAAAATGTACTGAACGATATAATTATATAATTCTTTTGAGATTTCTGTAACCTTTATAAATCATGAGTTTATCTATATCCCTTCAAGTTTTTGAAAATAACTCTCTTTATTCAAATCTTTTTTTTTTCAACTTGCGCCTGGATTCCCAATGAAGTCCTGTCACGGTCGCCAAATGTTAAAATTCGAAGGATTTTTTTCAGAAGAATCTTGGTTATCGAGAATTATTATTTTTCTGTCAATATTTCTCTTATTTGAACACAACGGACCTTGATAAATTCTCACTTGATACGAATTATAATTTTTTCATGATGAACAAATTGAATATACTATTTATTTCCAACATAGTCCATTATTAATAATGATGAGCATGTCGAATTTTTCATCATGATCAGAATGTACCATTATCGAATATTAAATTACTGATTTGGGGCCGGCAATCTAATTTTTAAGTAGATTTACCTTGTTGGTAGATCTCCATTTGAAGAAAGATTCGCATTTTGAAGTATAAAAAAAAACTTATTCTGCTCCCCACCATCGAATATTATTATCTGAAGTTTACAGATTATAATAGATAGGCACCTGGTTGATTTGTCGTGTGTAAATGAATCTTCGATTGTTTTCATAGTCTGATGAGAAGTTTACATATCATTCAATTGAAAAAAAAGCAATTTTATCTGTCACCGAGATTTGTATGATTCACATTTGAAAAATCACTGGTTTGTGTTATAACTTCGAAAATAATTGTAATGAAAAAAATTTGATGACGCCAATGAATTCCACTGAAAAAATGCCGGTTTCTGTTTCGAGTCGATAGCTTGGAGAAGTTATGAGAACTTCTCATTTGACGCCATTTACCAATTTTCTCTAACAGCTCGAAAACGGTTTGACTTAGAAGGTTGTAGTTTTCACCAATTCAATTCTCTAAAAAATCGTGCAAAAATATGCCACCCATTTTCTTCTAGCTCATCGGGTTTAGGAGATCCCCTCACTAGACAACGAATTCAGGACACCCGGTACAGACAGCTACATCGGGTTTTAGATTTATTGTCAGGACAAATCTTAGACAAAGGAAAGAGGAGACGTGGTATAGGATGATAAATCTTGAAGCCAAGATGCCACATAATGAAGAACGAACTGGACGACTCTATCACTACAAAACGAGAATTACGCTAAGATCTGAACGACGTTGTCACGTTGTCTGAGATTTTCGATTCATTAACGTCGAATCCTTCCAGAATGGCCATTCACGAGATTACCTGGTTCCCAACTTGACAACACCGGTTGTTTCAAGATGCCACATAATGAAGAACGAACTGGACGACTCTATCACTACAAAACGAGAATTACGCTAAGATCTGAACGACGTTGTCACGTTGTCTGAGATTTTCGATTCATTAACGTCGAATCCTTCCAGAATGGCCATTCACGAGATTACCTGGTTCCCAACTTGACAACAACGGTTGTTTCATTCATAATATTGTTCTCGACCAATCAGCGAAATTGGCCTACGATTTGACATTTCATGTTTGATACACGTTGCCATGCCGCTATCTAGTTGAGTTGTGTCAAATAATTGAATTTCTGAGACATTTCTGAATATCTTGAGCAAAATACCAAAGAGTTTTTCGAAAATACGTTAAAATAATGGTTCGTAAGTGTCAAATGTTTGGCTAATTGGACTCCCGCAACCCTAGTTTGAGTTTTCACAGGTAAGTTTCATGTTTGCAGATCAGTGGCGTAGATTGTCCAATGTTTATAATTTTACTTTCAGATTTCCTTCTAATATTGAGAGAGAAATATATGGCTTTCAATTTCGCACTTGGTTGATGCTGAAAACATGCCTCAAAATCTGTTCATATGTTCGGAGCACTTCGAATCCAAAGATTTTGGTTTTCAAGTGAATGGTACAAAATATCTTAAAAATGATGTCAATCCTCAACTCTGGGAACTAACGTCTTCAAGGTAAGTTCTAAAGATTCATATTTTAATGCAACCTCTTTGAATATAAGTTCATTAAATAGAGTCAGAATATGTGTCAGTAAATATTGTTATAGGTATAATAATATTATATTATTTTTTATAATAATATAATATTATTATACCTATAACAATATTTACTGACACAACTAATTATTTTTTATAAAGTATAATTCAATACATAATTCCATCTTGTGGGCTAAACAAATATCTAGAGAACGGAAGCACCAGATATTTAATGCCATATTCAAGAGTATAGTGCTCTATGGCTGCGAGACGTGGCAAATGAATAAAAATCTAGAACGACGCCTGATGGCCCTAGAGATGGATTTCTGGCGCAGATCAGCTGGTAAGTCGAGATTGGAACGAGTGAGGAACGAGGAAATAAGGAACATTATGGGGGTGGAAAACATGATAGTCGATGAAGTGCAGAAGAGGCAATTGGTTTGGTACGGCCATGTAGAAAGGATGCAGGAAGACCGTATTCCGAAAATGGTCCTAAAGTGGACGCCAACGGAAAAAAGAAGAAGAGGACGACCTAAACAAACATGGATTGCTGGAGTACACAAAGCGATGTCTGAACGAAACCTGCAGCCAGGAGACTGGAAAGATAGAAGAGGATGGAAACTAGGAATCGGAAGGCGTAGAACGCTATGAAAACCGATATGTATATATATAATTCAATACATTAATTGAGAACTTTTTTGTAGCACAAGCTCAACTGTCACTCCCCAAGATGATAAAAGTTATAATTTGCCGTTTGACAATGAATATTCAAAGAAATATATTTGCGGAGATCAAGTTCCATTCCTCGATGCAGAAATTTACCAAATTATATGCATACGATGAAAAGATCTATTCTTGGACTGACATTGAAAGTTTGGAACAAATGTATAAGAAATATGTCATTGAAGCAAAAATTCCTTTTATATCTTCTCACTTTTAAACTGTCGCAGGACAGTGTTAGAAGTAAAAGTGGACATAACGATAACCCCACTGCAAGACAGTTCGATGCAGCATACAAAAGGTTGATTGTTCACTCACAAATATCCGCTTCTGATACCGGAAATGCCATCAATCAGGTATCCATCAGTATCCTGACATTCGAATCTGCAGTTAGCATGCAACCAATATTGAGAAAAAAGAACAGTTTGCTCCAGTCGTGGAAAGTGTTTTTACAGATATGGATAAATTTGAGTATGCAACTTCAACAGCATGGAATCTCACTACATATTCAGAAGATATTGTAGGATATGTTGCTCGGATACTTGACAAATTTATTTCATGTCGAAAGTACCTCGATCTTTTGAGAAATGAAGTAGATGTTTCACTTCTCCAAAGAAGAAAAACATGGAAGATTAATTAGGGCTAGCCAATTTGTAATTGATGTTTGTAAAGAGGGCGAAAAATTGTTCAAATTCTCCCATAAAACTTCAAATATTTTCAATAGAACATTTGTTACCAGTTCTGATCAGCCAAACTATGTTTAATGTTAATTCATCCATTTCACACCATTTTGAAAATCATTTTTTTGATGGAAATTTCATTGATGGACATGCTGATCATAATTCATAATGTTTATTAATTCAATAGCTCATTGCTACAAAAAATTGTACAATAAAGGTTGAATTCGTCAAATTTATTTTTTCTTGAGACAATCAAAGTATGGTATTGAAGATTATTTGGCTATGAATATTTTATGACTCATATTTAGATCTTACATTCTGTATGTCTAATGCTATGTTCTTATTTTTATAGTATATCATTTTATCATTATATTTACTCCCCATGTATGATTGATGGGTCAAATATTGTATGCAGTACAAATATACAAGAACATTGAACTATTGATTATTTCTTTCATTCAAAAAATTCCTTTAAAGAATATGGCTCACATTGAACAAGCATTTTTTAATAAATTAGTCTTTAAAATTTTTTTATTCGAGGTCTTCAATTTGTGAGGCAGAGCATTGAACAACTCAAGACCCATGTATAAGGGAGACTTTTCTGTAAGAGACACGGATACAAGTAAGGCTCAATGTGCCTTGTAGTTCTTAAAGTAATCAGAATGATCAGCCATGAAAACAAGTACTCTGTAGAAATATAAGCCATATCATCATATGTAGTTAAAATGTTATTTTCCTTGAAGTGATCTCTACAAGATTCTCTGAAGCCCAACTTTAACATGACCCTCAAAATGAATTTTGGTCTCAGAAAGACAGATTATCAGTTGATGAAATTTATTTTAGAATAAGGATCCATCATGAAACAACTTAACTTTTAGATGAGTCCAAAAAAATAGATCAAGATCTATGAATACTAAACTTATATAGTTCCAGGCACGTAGCCAGTGATTATTTTGATATTTTATTGGGTAATTCATTTTCTGTAACATGCGTGAATCTTCTGACTCAACAAATATTTTCGTGAATTTTATTAATTAAATTCAGGTGAGCTCTTTGTTTTCTTCAACCGGTTCATCGTTAAGGCGGATTCTTCGGCAAGTTCATTCAGCTAATACATATCAAATTGGAACCAAATTTCAGCTCATTGAGTTTAATATGTAGTTCCAAAGATATTGAGCTCCGAAGCAATTATTTTCAAATCTTAATAACTCCGAAACCACGCGAAAAAATAGGCCCATAATCGGACAATATGGGTATATTTATTGCTTTCCGTCGAATTTAATTGAATTCTGATTTCATTAATAAAAACGGAGGTGTATCATTTCCCCCTAAACAATACGGCAGATCCACGCCACTGGCTGCAAGTGAATTCACGCGAAGCTAGTCTCTGCATTGTTGCCAGCGCGATTGCAGTGGCTATATCTGTCCTTGTTCCACTCATTGGAAATTGGTCGAGATGTTGGCTTCAAAAGTTCCTGAATTTATGAATGACATGCCAGGTCTCCTCTTTCCTTGGTCTGAGGGACAAATTCACCAATCACTCTCTCCTATTGAGAGATGAAAAGACGATCACGAACCGCATTCTTGTCGTGCGTTATTTGATAGTTAACATGTAGATGTAGATGAATATACTGGCCCTGAGAATTGTAGGCTGTGTTTTCTTTCAATACCGATTTTAATGAATCAATGTATTGAGTTGAAAATCGCTAAAATTATGTTGTCCGGAAGTTATAGACGTGCAAATATCCTCTAAATATTTTTTTATGTTCGACTGCTTCATAAACACTCGATTCATGAATTCGTTTAGCGTCCATAATTGACTACTTTATTGTACACCACTTTATTGGACTCACCTATCACAGTATTCTCTCGATTTTGCAATTTTCTTCGTTTCACACCACTTGTTATAGGACGCATACAAATTTTCATAAGCACTTTTAGTGGATAGGAGAGATTCTATGGCACTTGAGGTTAAATTTTACACGCTTTCCTCTCCCGAACTATTCATTTTTTGAATTATCATGACGTTTCTCACAGAATTAACGAAGTCAACAACTTTGTTCAGTGAGGTTGCTAAGTTCGCTGATGGTTACTAAGGTAAGAAAAGCAAAAGCACACTTAATGTTTCTTCGTAATAAAAAGACGAATATATTAATTGTGATTTCAGAAAATAAAATTTTTGCATTGCAGTCTAACAGAAAGCTTTGTATGCAACTCGTACATAATTAGACTTATGGACTTGCCCAAATCATTGGCCTCGCTCGCTTTGCTCGCTCTGCCATAAACTTTTGGAGTCGTCCATAAAGACCTAATTTATGTACTTGTTACATAAATAGCTATTATGAAACAGTATCATGAACAATAATTCGCCAAAATAAATAATAAAAAAACGATGTATTGCATTATGTTGTTCACTTTTATGTTCTCTTCGTTTATGTATTGATACTCTTCGTCTTATTTTTAGAGCTTGGTTTGTTATCGAATAAACACCTCTACCTGTTGAGAACATCAGTTGAATAAACTGTTATATTGTATATGTTTTTTATGGATAAATTTTCATTGATGAGGTGACAATGGGTGTTTCAAATCGGTATGATGATATGATGAAAATCGATTTTCTAGTAGAATATGGCTAAATTTGAAAATTGGGAAATTTCAGTAAATCAAAACTCAATTTTTTCAAACGCCCACTCATTATTCTATTTGCCTATTCTATAGAGCCCTCTCAACCCTCAAAAATTCTTTTTCACAATATTTTCCTGAATGTTGAGTTTTCGTTTGAAATCCTTATTTATCCTTGAAGATTTTTCAATTCTGTGCTTTCCATATTTCTATCAACGTTAAAAAAATTTTTCCCTATTCTCTGAATGAAAAAAAAAACTTGCAATTCAGAGAACATTGAATGTAGAGAATATTATCAAGAAGAAAATATTCATAAAAAATTGTTCATCGGAATATCGAAAGCACAGTCTTCTACGAAATGAGCTGTAGTCTGCTCCGTGAAAAACCTCTAGCAATAAAGAGTTATTTTTCCCGGAAACTTAACATTTCAATAATTCGTTCAGCAAATGTTTCCCTGCTCTCTGGGACGAATGATATATTCGTTAAAGGCAAAAACCAATGATATATTGAGCTTCAGTGCCTTTTTCGAATTCAGACCCAGTTCAAGACGTGCGATTAACTCCAAAAGTTTCAGGAGTACCAAAAACCAATGATTATTGAGTAATTTCATTACTTTTTCTCGATCGATTCAACAGGATGAAAAAAATCATTCTCAGGATCCTTCGCCATTTTGTGACTGTGTAAGAATCAAATTGATAACGAGTGTTGAAGAAATTCATGGTCTAGTGTGTTGTGACATTTTCCTGCACACATATTTTGTAGACAAAACTTCAACTCCTCAAAATGTCATATCTTGACATACCCTAGAATTCATTTGAAAGCTCCAGAACGTCCAGTAAGGGCGATACTCAAAAAGTTTTTATCATGTCAACCTGTATTTCTATCTCTATAGAACAGATTCTTCAAACTTAGTTTTCGATCAGGACAATCAAATTGACAATTTTGTTGCATTTTTTCACTTTGTTTCTGACTATTGCCTCAATTAAGTAGAATGTATTCAACAAATCTTTGTTACAATCGCAACAAAATAAATGAGAATCGATAAACTTCGACATGAAAAACTCATTATCAAAAAATTAACTTTTTTGAGATGACAAAATAGAATAGGCCTTCGTAGTTATTTGATTTCGGAGATTTTGAAGAAAAAACGATTCTAAAGATTTCGAAAAAACAATCGAGTAAAACTTAGACAAAATTCTGCGAGAAATTCACATTGAAAAACATTCAAATTGTAAAGTAAAAAGTATTCTGAATGAACAATTTCGATAATCAGAAATTGAACATAAAATTTCGAATTTCAAACCGAAAACACGGAAATTTGAAACTAACGGTATCGACGGAATATATTCACATATTTTGGAATAAATTTCCTGACAATAACAACTTCATCAATGTCAGAAAAAATTCAACACCTGTCAAAAAAATTTCACAGCAGAAGACGAAAAACGATCATATCCACAGAACTTATAGTACATGGAATGCCATTTTAGCCTTGCTGATCAGCTTAAAAAAATGGATAAACATCTCCAGTTGGAGGAATACTGAAATTTCCATGTTGCCATGGTTACGACTTGTCACACAGAGCAGAAACACAAAATACTATGAATTTGATCGTTAAGATCCGATTCACTATTCACTTGGCATTTCGGCAAACATTTCTGTGTTTCTGTTCTGTATGACAAGTCGTAACCATGTCAACATGGAAATTTCAGTATTCCCCCAACTAGGAATGTTTAGCCACTTTTTGATCTGGTAATAGCATGTATTATAAGTTCTATGATCATATCTGTTATAACTGAAAAAAGTGTTGGAATATCGCATCGAAAAGTCCTCAAAATCAGGACACATACAAATTGAGTTCGAGATTATTCATATCGATGTAGAATTATTTGTCGGTGGAATGCTTGGTATCAGCCGAACCAAACGTTCCAATTTTTACCGTTGACGAACTGATGCCCGAAAATTTCACGTTTTTATTTTCGTACGTTCGAGATAGAACCATCGTTTGATTATAACTAGCACTTTGATAATCGTAAGAAGCAGAACAAACCCTTTATATTTGAAAATTATTTCCCACTTTCTAGTTCAGGATTATTTTTACAGATTCATGAAGCTATGATATACTCAAAAAATATAAAATTTCGATTCAATATTACAAATTTACAAATTTTATGATGCCCATAATATCATACGTTCGAATTTTTGATATTTGCAGTCTACGTTGATCCAAGAATACCTGATTATGTTATATGAGCATATTCAAAATTGGATTTATTCATTGCAGCTATCCAAGCAATGATTACATGAACATTTATTATATGAAAACACATGCAAGATTCAGTACATATGTAATCGGTATGATTTCTGGATATTTCATTTATCATGCCAAACAGAAGAAGAAGATTCTGATCAATCCTGTGAGTAATTAATTCAAAAGCCTTCATTATCATCAAGAAAAATATAATATTAAATAGTGAGAAGTAAGACGCAAAAAATTAGCGGATAAAAATATCATAGGAATGGAACAAATGGAAGAGTCAAATAATGACAACTGGTGACAAGTGTTGAGATTTCCTATTTAGTGTAGGACTTCAAAGGCACAAAATCACCTTTTTGGTCAATCTCGGGCGCCAGCCACAATTGGTTTAACAAGGTTGTAGCGCCTTGACTTAACCCTCTACTTCTACCGGGGTAGCTTTTAGACAGTTGTTTAATCTGAGAGGTGAGCGATTGAAATGATAGATTTCTGTCGTTGATGCTGCTTGAAAAATCATTCGAAATTCATCGAATTGAATATTCCTTTTTTCAAAACTACGAGGATTCATTTGGAAAATCATTCATGAGAATAGGTATTTTCTGAATTCAAAAAAATGCTTGATTACAAAAGTGATGTTGAAAAAATTAATAATAATGGGAAGGTAATAGAAGTTAATGAAGTGAACCAAAAAAACAAGCATCAGTTAAATCAGGTAACCGAAAAAAGAAATAATGAGAAATAGAGCTAGTATCAAAAATCGATTCCATAGTTTTATGGTTATAATGAAGTTTCGATTATCTATCCGACTATCCGATATGTTTTGTGTCTGGCTTCTCATTACTTGTGATTACACTAATGTGGCTCATCTCATTTTTGCTTGCTTATTATTTTTCACTGAATTTAGGTCGCACTTTGTTGGATTTGGTCAATAACTTTGTTAGTCCTTTATGGATGCATCTACGTAGGATATCCTCTAGTGTCGAAAGAAGCCCCTTCAATGGAAGGAATTCCAACAGATGTCGATGAAGCTACCAGACTGTGGAACTCAATTTACATTGCTCTACTTAGGCCAGCATGGTCCGTCGCACTGGCTGTACTAATTTATTTATGTGTTATAGGATATGGAGGTGAGGGTAGAGAAACATCATGTTTTTCGGTGATACAAGATGTTAAATAGGAGAATGGATCAAGAGGGACTATTTCAATGTCTTCCTCTAGTCCGGTACACTTTAAAGATCTGTGTGAATAGTTGCATTATCAATAATAAATGTTCGACGTGAAATTCTTTCAGAAGCACATCGCTATCGATTGATAGCGGCATCCATCTTCTGCAATTTTCCGCGTAATAAGAACCGCGTCGGTGGCCTTATGTTATTATTCGCATGAATAACTACCTTCCATAAAGTCAATTTTTTTTCTCTGTGTCCAATTTCTGATTTCCCTTCCTTTTACCTGCAATCCAAATTGTTTTTTTATAATTTTATCGATCCAAATTGAGTTCGCTCTGTGAAAATTCAAAATCAGATCATTTATGAGATCGGGTTCCAATTGTTATCGAACGGAATAATCCGCAAATAATTAACTACTACAATTTTCGAATTTGTTGCTTTTCATAATCCGTATAATTTAGGCCAGTATCGAGTGGAAATTAGCGAGTAACAAAGTTAGGCTTTAGGCCGGCCTCTAACTCTACTTGTTGAAGAGAAAGGGGGATGGATACACACTACACAGCATTCATGAGTTCGAAAAGGATGCACCTTTGAGGTTGAAAAAAAATGTTTTTCTACAAACGTCAAAAAATGACAAGGTTAGCGCATTGACAACAATATGCGAAGTGACCCTTTTTTTCATTTTCCTTCGTTACCATGACACCGTGCGCGAAGTAGTGTGCGAAGTACTTACTTCGCGCACTGCATGTAAACTATATGGGATTTTTATATTTTGACCTTTATGTTCCTCAATCAAGCAAAAATCCAAGAAATCGTTTATTTATTGAATAAATAAACAATAATTAAGGCTTTCAAATTGTGAGGAAATTTAACACTACCTAATTTTATTTATTATTTACAATGTTAACATTAATGGTGCAGCCAGTGCACGAACCAATATTTATTCCTAAACCAGATAACTCAGCTCGTGATATCGTAGTTTTGGGAGTTGGAAGACTATCCGTTTTTTATTTGCAAGCAACTACGGCAGTTGCTTGCATATCAGCACTTGATCCTGAAATTTCACAGTCTAAAATTTTATTTGAAATTTGAATTTTATTGTTGATAGAATCTTCCACGTATCCTTCGGCCACAGTCGAAGATTTCCATCCTCCATGGCGCTTCAAAACACATATATCGGCCCCCGTATTAGCAAGGAGTGTGGCTGATGTTCTCCGAAAACAATGGCCCGTGTAGGCATCAGGATTTGGTAACTTTAGGTGTTTTGCTATTAAGCTTGGCATCTTTCCAATACTATTTATTCCAACAACTTGGTTAAAACATCTCTTATTTTGATACTTCAAGAACAATCGGCGACTGGTAGCATAACTTGGACGAAGAGCCGCATATTTTCGGTAAATGTCAATGTAATCTAAATTTGAAACTGTAAAAATTCGTTGGATATTCGTTTTTGTATCGGGTACTTTAACAATCAAAATGGAATTTTTATCTTCTATGTCATCGACCGTCATTTTAGTGAGTTCCGCACGGCGGCAAGCACCCGAAATACTCAGTATTGAAACAACCTAAAAGGAAATCAGTAGTTTAAAAAACACATTAAACAATCATCAAAAATCTACCTTAACCAACAAATAGGTTTCATCATCTGCCTCTCTTAGGAATTGTTCAACTTCCTCTCTGGTCAATAACTTAGATTTCTTAGGATGGTTTCCAACTGACAATTTTTTCAAATATGGAACCAACTTGGTAAATTTCTTAAAATCCACGTTTTCTTTAACATTGAGTGTTGCTTTCAACATAGAATATATTGCCCATAACGTGGAAGACTTCAGCATCTTAGACTTCTCTGCAAAATATGCCAACAGCACATTTTCGGATATTTTTCTGGCTTTATTTGCTTCACACCACTCTTTGAATTGCTTATATGCATTTTCATACTGACGCCTCGATTTCTCCGGTAAAAGATTAGAAATTACTGAATTGGCCGCATCTGTCAAGTTAGGTGGGGTACTGCTTACTTCTTCGTCGCTCGAAATTTCCATTATTTTACAGTTATAAATATCACGCACGAAATTGAGGCGAATAAAAAGTCACTCCAAAATAATTATCAAGAACTGTCACATTGAAATGATTGTCAACAAATGCCATTTTATTTCCATGGCATAGTTCAGTAATTACTTGATTTGGAAAAACAGTTTAAGCCAGTTAAATTCTATTTTTCATATTAAGCTAAGCATGTTACTTATTTTAGAACAATATTTTTGTCGTTTGTAGAAAAAATTTTTTTTGCATCTCATGCGCGAAATACTTTGGTGATCCCGACTATTTTTTTTAACGCGGCTGCGCCTCGTTAAAAAAAATCAGTTCTCGATCACCAAAGTATCATTTCGCGCACTAGATACAAAAATAACTATTTCAGTTGTATGATGATCCGAGATTTCGCCTTGTCTGCTCATGGATACAAATGATGAAAATAAATGTGAAATTGTGACTGGTGATGACGAAAAATAATTTTTTCATTGACACGTGTAATCTTCCAAATGTATTGGTGTTTTACTTTCTCATAGGACAAGCCGCCACTTCTTCATATATTACATTATTACCCATATCACAACCATAAATTTTTTGAGTGCCAATCTTTCAATTCGTCATCTTACTTCAGGTCCACTCAATTGGTTCCTGTCCACTGGCCCAATGCAATTTTTGGCTAAGTTGTCATACTGTATGTATTTGAATCACATCATATTCATCATGATTCGTGTTGGACAGACAAGAAATACTTTTCATTTCGGAAATTGGGAAATGGTAAGTTGTAGAGAAAATGTTTAAATTTCCGGAGATATAATTGAATTTCGAATTTCAGATAAACATATTGGTATCTATAATTATGACCATAATCCCTGCTTCCATTGTTCAAACCTTGTTGTTCGAGTCGCCAATGATCATTATCGAGAAAATTATATTTGGAAAAAGTAAGTTGATAATAACTCTTGGTAGAAGGCTGAAGTTAATATTGAATCTGTGATGTATTATTTTAAATATGCCATTTAAATCACATTGGAATGATGAGTACTAGGTACCTTTGAAAAATTACCTAACCTCTATTACTATTATTGATCAAATGACAAGAGCTGCTATCTGCCTTCGGAGCTCATAAACGAAAATAAAAATTGATACAGCAGAGTAGTAATAAAGAAAAGAGAATAAAACAATTACATATACCAATCGAAACACTCAATCAGGCAACAGGTGGGCGAAATCCATACGATTCTAATCCATTATTGAAGGCGTTCACCACTAAGAGTACACATCACGTCCGCTGGCAGCCGTTCCAGGCTGTCCTTGTTAGTTATTAGTGTTGGAGGAGAAAAGTGGAGATAGGTTGACACCAGTCATATTATTGATAGCCCGAAAGCTGAATATGAGATCACCTCTCAGTCAGCGATCCTGAAATGAGGTTATACCGAAGATTCAGAGTCTCTCTTCACATACAGAACAGACATGACCTTAAGGAATGTGAGTAACCCAATGCTGTACCGCCTCCAAATGCTCCATGTCAGCCTTCAGGATAGGGCACCAGGCAGGACCAGTAAATTCGAGGACTGGTCTTATTTATAAGTCTTGTCTAAGCTACAACAGACAGCGTGAGAGCAAGCCCGTAATCACTTGGATATCATAAAAACGAAGCTCCTTGCCCTGGATCATACCTTCTTCACATGTGTTGACTAGTTTAAGTCAGGTCTGATGATTAACCTCAAATCTTCATGTGCTTCTGTTGAAGCCAGCTGATGTCTATCTAGAAAGTAACGATGTTTCAGGTTCTGCTTGACAATGTGAACTACACACTTTCCAAGGTTCAGTGAAAGAAGAGGATACTCAGGTCTTCCTGGAGCAGATCATCATGAATTATGGGGTTGTTAAAAGGCTTTTTGTCGTCTGCAAATTGAGAACGAGGTGATCGCAAACTTCGGGGCGAATCGGCAGTGTAGACCAAGAAGAGAAAAGGGCCCAAAACTATCTCCTGGGTCACACCGCTGGCTACAGGTCTGGTAACAGCTGGTTACAGGTCTAGGCGAGGAGAAGCTGTTTGATACCCTCACAGAGAAACTCCTACCCCGAAGAAAAGCCCCAATCCACCGCAACAATTGACCTTTGACAAATTATTATGACTTCTCAATGATGCATTCATTATGAAATGTTTTCAGTTAATTCAAATCAAGCTTTCAATGGATATCATTTGAATCTGGAATAAATACACGATACACATAGTATACACAGTATACATTTCTACCATATCCATTGACAGCGACTTTCTGATCGCACTTCAAGTTAACAATGTTGTCAGAATGTTTATCAGCTTAAAAAAAATGTTGGGATGGAATTGAAATCGAAAGAACTGATGAGGATGGCAGGAGATTTTTCAGAATAATACATTCAATACGTACAGCTTTCCCTCAGAAAATGCATTGTAACTTTTGTCCTGTCTTCAGCAACTATTCGAAATTAATATCAGAGAAGTAAAAATTCGGACACATGAGTGTTGAATGCTGATAGAAACTACGAATTAAATTGATGAAAAATGTAATGAAGATCACGTCCTTCAGTTGGATCAACAAAATAAATGTGAGAAATGGACTAGCAGAGATGTAGCTTCCGAAGCACACCACCAGGTGGCACCACCACAGCAAGACAATGACATACCGGTTTCTGGCTTATTTAGACGTCATCAGTGCCATATAGTCTTTTACTGCGGTAGCAACCAACTGAAACGGTAGAACTTATATTACTCCCTCAAGTGTTCCTGCTGGGGAGTAATAAAAGGTCTACCATTTCAGTTGGTTGCTATCGCAGTATAAGGCTTTATAGCAAAGATGACGGCTAATAAGCCAGAAACCGGTATGTCATTGTCTCGCTGTGGTGGTGTACTTCGGAAGCTAGATCTCTGCTATAGTCCATTCCTCACGAAAATTGTAATGATAAGTAGCACAAAATAATCTGTAGTGCCATTTCTTCAGTGATTATTTGCGAAAATTCTTACTGGAACAAAGAGACTACCAACTGAAGAAAAACTTCTGCACAAAAAATGTCTCGTCTGAAAAAATTGGAATCTTAGGACTAACACCAGTTACTTAACACTTAAATTGATCGAGTATTTACGTTAGGTGCCAGAAAATCATATTCGATAAAGAAAGCTGAACCATTTTACCTATGTGAAAATATTAACGGAATCTAGAGGAATTCTTTTATCCACATATTGTGAGCACAAAAAAATTATTACAATAGTACATTTGTTTACCGGGTAGGAAAAGCCATACATTCCTGGACGATCGAGGTGATTGGATACAGAGTCCAGGAATGTAGAATCACCTCGATCGTCCAGGAATGTGGCTTTTCCTGCGAGGTGAACATACTATTTTTCCGCGATTCGTTTGAAATTCGACCGATTTTAATGAATTTCGAAGAAGATCGCGAATTATTCGATCCATAAATAGATGGAGCTTTGAAATCCGGAATGGCATTGGTTGCGTTACTATGGACACGTATTAATGCTGAATTGTCAAACTTGATATGATATTAATTTAATTGCTGCTCTTTTCGAAGACAAAACAGTGTAGAATGATGAGTGATGATGAATTGTCCATTTCTGGGACTCGTCCAGAGCAGTTTGAGGCAGTAAATACTGCTTCATCAGAATTATTGCCAAAGAAATCTAGAGAAAAGTACGAATATGCTTAAGTAGAACACTGACATCCGTAAGGAAATATCATTTCCTCACAGTAAGGAAATGAATATTTCCTAACAGTTGGGAAATCTTGACTTTTTCTATGACAAATTTTGTTAGGAATGTAAAAATTTTCTAGCGATTTGCGGAAAATTATTTTCCTATGAATGTTTCTAGTGTCAAGCTAGCGACCAAGGGCAAAACCGGGAAAATTTTTTCTTGAGAGGGTTCCCATTTATTCTTTCATCCGAAATCTTAAGTCATAATTATAGGTCATAATAAAGAAAATATTTTCTGATTGATCTTTTAATTTATAATTCATAAAAATACCAGAAATATGGCATAATCGTTTGAATAGATAAAAAATATTATGAATAATGTATTGAAATATTTAACACAGTAATTGAAAAAATATATGAGATGAAAAACAGAAGACAATGAATTCTAATATCTCTTCATCATCAAATAAAAATAAATAATGTTGTCAATCTGAAATGGAAGTTTTCTTCGGAGCAATGCGGGGAAGTGGACGCCAAGGCGACAATAATATCATCATATCCCATCAAATCTGCAAACTCTCCTGTCCCATTTGGGATCGAAAACAGTTCAAAATTATTTTCAATTTTTTAACTCTTTCGCAAGGAATTACCCGTTTAATGAAACGGGCCAATTGTGGCTCATTATTGATTCTGAATTGACAAATGGAATATATTTTGACAATAATAATATTATTTTTTGCAGGTAAACAACCTAAGCAAAATGAAAATACCTTGAAAAATAAGGTCTGAAATCAAATTGGTGCCCACGGATAACAATCAGCGAAACTGAATTCTTCAGCTCAATTGGTTTGTGTAATGCAAAACTGAGCGCAAGATAATTATAACATAATTCGCAGTTCATGTTCAGATAATATGTATGTCCTTAGCTTCTACATTCTATATTCTATACTCAATCAGATGATTATAATTCCTCTTTACTGTGTAGACAGTTTGGATTAACCTATTTGTAGTATGTAACTGTATTATTTGCCATCCCTCTACTTTATAAACGATTGACGGAACCTACCCTAGAGGGGTACATCACATATTCATCTTAGAAACACTCCAACATAAATGTGAGACATACTCTTCCAAAACTATGCTTTATTTATAATAATGCGATTTACCGAAACATTTCCTGCTGAATTATTTACTGATATTTGAAACCTGCTGATACTTGAAATTTTAGTATTATGTGAATTTCAGAGCACTCCGATATTAATATTCTTGGTGGGGACTGAAGGATTTAGGTCAGTTGCCTTGAATACATTCATTTTTTTCTTGTTCTTGATGAAATAGCTGAATTGATATCACAGAAATACTTCAGACTAAGGATCAATTAAAACAGTTTCTATGTAATATTTTTCTACAAAGCCTAGTCTTTAGAAGGAGCTGCTTAGATAAATCTCGAAAATTATAGTGTTTTTTTTCAACAGGGGGAACCCTCCCGAGAAACAGTGTAAGGGCCCTCCTTGCTCTCCCGAGCTCTGATACTCACTAAACCTGACCTGCTTCTCGGTTCCGGGCATTTGCCTACAAAAGTATTTTCTCTCGATTGTTGTTAATTCTCGCACTTCATAGTGCTGGGTTGATATTGATTTTTTCGGTTATTTCTTGTTTTAGTTGTTCTAGTAAGTTTCCGTGGACCTATTAATGACTCATCAATTGATAATAAAACCAAAAGGATGGCTGCTTTCAACTTTTATAAATCTTCCGAAAAAAAAGCCAAGCACTGCTCTGACTATCGCACGATAAGCCTTATTGTTAACACATTGTTTCGTGGACAACAAAATACTCACCTTACCCTGTCTGTATGTCCTTCAGTGCGCTTTGTTTGTCAGGACTAACTTGAATATGTCCAGATGTCAGCAAATAGACCATGTTTATTCTACGAGAGGTTGCGTAAGGAAACAGATGATTCCTCCACAGACCACGAAAGCCAAAGTACACAGGGGCGTACCGACGCAAGTGATGAGGATATACAGGGTCTTTCACGAGGAACCTCACCCATATTCATACGGAAAACTACTGAACGTATTTTCATGAAATTCAGCACTTATAAGTATTTCACGATGCTGATGAAATCTAAACTATTTTCAAGGTATGAGCAGCTCCGGTTTTTCCGGAAATGACGTCAACTTCCGTTTTTCAAATTAGAACAGCATTTTTTTATGGCAGATATTGAATCTACGTTAAAAAATAATGTGAGTGTATGCATCACACCCTTTCCCTAAAGTGGATATTAACTCAGAAAATATCCATTTTAGGGCAAGGGTGTGATGCATACACTCACATTATTTTTTAACTTTGGTGTTTATTGCTGACACCCTGTTCCTCTCGAAGTCGTTGAGATCTTCCTTCGGCGACGACTAAAGAATATATGCATTTCACCATGGGTTAGACGATCTCTGGAGCAAGTGTCTTCGCTGGTTCCTTTTAATGTTCTTGGACATGAACGGTCAATGCATACAATGTATTTAGCAGGACGCTTTATTTGGCAGTGTCGGCCTGGATGCAAGATCCTGGAAATACAATGTAATTTGATGATTCACGGCCGTCAAAATAGCCAGTCGGAGAATTGCCAGTTCGTGTGCCCATTGAACGAAAGAGCCATTAACTTTCAACGAACTAACGCACGATGCCGAGGAAAATTGATGAGGAATTATTACCCTATGCTGACAAAAGTGTGTCCCGCTTGTGGGATCGACAGAAAAAAACGTAATACATCTGGGATATGAACCCTGAACAGTGGAAGTCCTCAAGGAATGAATATTTGTTGCGTGACGAAGATATTGCATATAGTCAATAAAAAGTGGATTTACGAGACCTTATCACAAATTATTTTTCTGTCGGTGAGAGGTCAGCACCAGCTAGCTCTTTTTTTTATTGGACGCCACGTGATTTGAATTTAATCACTCTCACAATTAGATATTAGGCATGAGAAATCACGAAACGAAAGTTATAAATATCTGGTGTATATACAGGGTCTTTCACGAGGAACCTCACCCATATTTATACGGGAAACTACTGAACGTTTTTTCATGAAATTCAGCACTTATAAGTATTTCACGATGCTGATTTTCAAGGCATGAGCACCTCCGGTTTTTCCGGAAATGACGTCAACTTCCGTTTTTCAAATTAGAACACCTTTTTTTTATTGCAGAAATAGATTCCTTAGAAAATTTCAAGTTATTTTGATGTGACATTTTTCAGTTTTGGTTGGAAAATTCTCTCTGAGCGGGAAAATTAAAAAAAAAAAATCGAAAATAGAGCTCCGCTGAAACAAGAATAACTTCGAGGTGTTTGGATGGAAAATTTTCATTTTTGGGATTTTCCAAGATGTAAAATTGATGTATCCACTTTGAAAATCGAAATCGCGATTCATGATACAGGGGGTGAAAAAATCGCTTTCAAAGTTAGGGATAACAAAATCGTGAAAAATCAATTTTTTCAAATTAGAACCCCATTTTTTTATGGCAGATATTGAATCTACGTTAAAAAATAATGTGAGTGTATGCATCACACCCTTGCCCTAAAGTGGATATTAACTCAGAAAATATCCATTTTAGGGCAAGGGTGTGATGCATACACTCACATTATTTTTTAACGTAGATTCAATATCTGCCATAAAAAAATGGGGTTCTAATTTGAAAAAATTGATTTTTGACGATTTTGTCATCCCTAACTTTGAGAACGATTTTTTCACCCCCTGTATCATGAATCGCGATTTCGATTTTTAAAGTGGATACATCTTGAAAAATCCCAAAAATGAAAATTTTCCATGCAAAAACCTCGAAGTTATTCTCGTTTCAGGGGAGCTCTATTTTCAATTTTTTTTTCGAATTTTTCCGCTCAGAGATAATTTTCCAACCAAAACTGAAAAATGTTACTGTATCCATTCAACGACACATAAACTAAAATTCTTGGTGCTGGTTTTTTGAATTTTTATTTAACTTCGATGTTCACAATCCAGTAGATATTCCAATCTTTAGGACACTCAATCTTGAACGAAAATAACTATTTTATTGTGTTGACGAAAGAATTGAAAAGCTCTTTTCAATTTTCTAATTTTTCAACTATTGAATGTTTGTAGATAATTTCCCTGGCAACGATTGCCTACACTTTTGATTTTGGTGGAGAAAATTTGGATTGAATTCAATTCATTGAAAATTGAACATAGAAAATTGAACAAACTCCCCGGGCTGAACCGTTTAGGTTAAGAAAATACAACTGCGAGATATTTTAAACAGTAGATTGATCATTTCTGTTACTAAATGGTGAAGGACATATTTCAGTAATAGACCTTGTAAATGTTCCTCCTTGAGTTTTAACTTTGACTATTCGAACGAGTAAGTCTTTGCCCGGAATCAATTCAATAACACGTGCTAATGGACAATATTTAAGTTGGATGCTCGAAAGCGTGTTTTAAGGACCTGAATGAATTAGATTCGAATGCTCTGATTTCAATAAAAGTGTTGGAATATGAAGGAAGCAAATAAGAAGAAGGCAATATAGAAAACCTTCGATTAAAAGGACGAATGGCAATTATCACAGATAATGAATAGAATGTTAGAAAACCGCCGAGGGTTGCGAAGACTGGCGACTATGCCAAAACTGAAGACAATTCAAAAGTGATTAACTGACGAGGGTTGCGACAACTGGCGACTAGGCCAAACAAAAGACAATTTAAAGTTAATAACCGACGAGGGTTGCGGCAGTGGCGACTAGGCCAAAACAGGTGACAATTCAGAAAGAGAGTTGGAAAGAGAAATGAGAAACCCGAAGAAATCTTGGGTCACAGAGAAAAAATAAACTGAGATCGTATATAAGAATACCAATTATGATGGAAATATACCTCAGGAGAGTAGATATGTAGGGTTGAGTTTGGATAGAATATATCTCCATATTGCGCATTTTGAATTCTATTGGATTTGAGTTACTCTATTTGAAATAAAACAGACCAACGTTATGGATGAGATCGGATCCATGCTAACACTATTTCAGAATCAGACCATAAAGGACCCCGCACACTTACTTAGGAAAAGCGGGTCCAGTGAATTTTCCCCATTTTTACATATTATTTTTATATCAACCTTAAGAACAATATATCAGATTTTCAAGAAGGTCTTACATCCGGTTTGTTCTATAGGGCGTTCCAAAATTGCAGCTACGGAAAAACGAATCTTCAAATTTTGATGATAATTCTTCTAATTTTCAGAATTTGATTATGATGCCTTGGGTTCTGAATAACAAGATATCACTGATATCCAAACACCGCCCACCACGTTAAGTTTCGTTATACAGGCTGTTCCATGAAGCTATATAAGTAACTGAATGTAACTTTGTTAGTGACTTTGGGACCACCCTGAGTTTTTCAAAATATGATACCATGATGTATGTCCGTACCTCTGTAGGAAGTTTCATCAATGTTCAAAGAACAGTTGCAAAATTATTCAGGTTTAAATTCGGATTTCATACAATTTTTCTTCAAAACTTATCTGTAGCTGAGATTGCTGTCAAGGAATATAGGTTTTCACCCAGTATAATTATTATGATAGGTATTGTTTTTATTCAGGAATGTACAGGGTGGGCAAAATTGGTGCTACATGAACTAAAACTTTTTAACCCGAGGGGATAGCGAAAAATGAATGGCACCTTATAGTCCTCTTTTTTAGAAAAACTGATAATGCCATCAACTGCATTCCTCTATCTTCTTTCGTTTCCGAGTTATAGGCCGAAATTGAAATTTGGGCGATTTCAACTTTGGTCATTATCTCCGTTTCTGTTTATGCTAGGATGTTGAAATAAAAATATTATACAGGCACTTTTCTGATAGCAATCCAGAGGCGTACTCTGATTTTTTCTAAGGGGTTTATTTGCTGAGTTATAACATAAAGTTGTGTTTTTTCTTATGGAAACAGTAGTTTGAAATGACTTATAAAGAATCGCCATTTTTTTCCCGTTTCAGAAATGTATAATATGTCATACATCGCTCTCAGATTCGTTAAGATATTATGAAAAATGTGGTTTGTATAATATGGAATTCAAATTATTGAGTATTAAGTAGGCTGAATCATAGAATTATGTGTCTCTATGCATGGTGTTATTATTATTTCATGGTTGAATACTTGATGGAGTGATCTATGTTTGAAACAACTGTCAGTTTTTAAAATTTGAAGTCATATTCTAAATTCCTCAAAAAATGTTAGGAAAAGATGTTGAGATTTTGATTTTCCGAATTTTTTATTCATTTTTCACTGGCAAACGCCAACCTTAGACCATAGAAAATCTTTCTATGGTCTAAGACGCCAACGATGACTTCAAACATAGTGCATAGAAATACCTGGTGTAACGACTTCTCACTAAAAATTGTGACCAAAATTTGTAGATCAAAACGGAACTCTGGATTTGAGTTCTCGTTTCACTTCTGGAATAATCCGCAATATTTTATCGGTCGTGGCGCTACTGTGGCAATGGAAAATAGCGCGACCGCTTTCGGGGGAAATGAAAAGTAGTTCAAAAAATCAGATTTTCGATCGACAAGAGAGTCTTAAACAAAATCTAATCAGTGCCAACACCAGGTATTCTATGCATCTATCTTTAAACTCTAATAACTGACAGTTGTTTCAAACAGAGATCACACCATCAACTATTCAACCGTGGAATAATAATACCACTATGCGTAGAGACACATAATTCTATGATTCAGCCTACTTGATACTCAATAATCTGAATTCCATCATACAAACCATATTTTTCATAATATCTTAACGAATCTGAAGGCGATGTTTGACATATGATACATTTCTGCAACGGGAAAAAAATGGCGATTCTTTATAAGTCATTTCAAACTACTGTTTCCATAAGAAAAAACACAACTTTATGTTATAACTCAGTAAATAAACCCCTTAGAAAAAATCAGAGTACGCCTCTGGATTGCTATCAGAAAAGTGCCTGTATAATGTTTTTATTTCAACATCCTAGCATGAACAGAAACGGAGATAAGGACCAAAGTTGAAATCGCCCAAATTTCAATTTCGGCCTATAACTCGGAAACGAAAGGAGATAGAGGAATGCAATTGATGGCATTATCAGTTTCTCGAAAAAAGAGGACTATAATGTGCCATTCATTTTTCTTTATCTCCTTGGGTTAAAAAGTTTTAGTTCATGTAGCACCAATTTTGCCCACCCTGTACAGGATGGACATAATTCGGTGTCACTAATCTCCTCATTTAGCAATCTCAAAATCTGTTTATATAAAAAACAGTATTATCATTCCAAGTTGTATATTATACCATAAAAGTATGTCGACCCTTGTGAAAAATTTCAGTCGTGTATAAATCATTAAAAGATTGTTGCCAAATCATTCAGGTTTTAGTTCAATATACACCATTACTTAAAATAATAATTATCAACAATTTACATAAAAATGTATTAGCACAAAATATGAAATCTATTAATTCCAATCTTAAAATGGGGTTATTAACACCACTGATTAAACAATTGAAAGATTCGACAGTTGAAAGACTGAAGATTTCAGCTTTATATTTGTTCCACCACTATATAATCTAGGACAGTTACTAAAAAAAGTCATGGAATAATCACTCCTGCACTCAAGATAGAATTCAAGAGTTGAGTAGAGGGGTACTTAATATTTCGCATATGTCGTATCCAAGAAACCAGAGTACGCTTGTTATGTGAGAACATATCCCCAGGGTTCTGGCGTAGGTAATGGTTTATATTGAACTGAAACCCGAATGATTTGGCAACAATCTACTAATTATTTATACACGAGTGAAATTTTTCACAAAGGTCGACATACTTTTATGGTATAATATTAAAAAAAATATGTATACTTAGAGTGCTCAAAGATACAACAACCTGGAATGAAAATACTGTTTTTATATAAACAGATTTTGAGATAGCGAAATGAGGAGATTAGTGACACCGAATTATGTCCATCCTGTACATTTCTGAATAAAAACACCTTTGGACCGACCGTCAATACCTATCATAATAATTATACTGGATATATTCCTTGACAGCAATCTCAACTACAGATAAGTTTTGAAGAAAAATTGTATGAAATCCGAATTTAAACCTGAATAATTTTGCAACTGTTCTTTGTACATTAATGAAACTTCCTATAGAGGTGGGCATACATCATGGTATCATATTTTGAAAAACTCAGGGTGGTCCCAAAGTCACTAACAAAGTTACATTCAGTTACTTATATAGCTTCATGGAAGTGCCTGTATAACGAAACTTAACGTGGTGGGCGGTGTTTGGATATCTGTGATATCTTGTTATTCAGAACCCAAGGCATCATAATGAAATTCTGAAAATTAGTAGAATTATCATCAAAATTTGAAGATTCGTTTTTCCGTAGCTGCAATTTTGGAACGCCCTATAGAACAAACCGGATGTAAGACCTTCGTGAAAATCTGATATATTGTTCTTAAGGTTTATATAAATATAATATGTGAAAATGGGGAAAATTCACTGGACCCGCTTTTCCTAAGTAAGTGTGCGGGGTCCTTTATGGAATCAATATTTTGTAGGTGAGATGGCAATAAATGAGAGATCTTTGAAACAAGTTTTGATAATAGTAAAACACCCATCGATTCTAGTTTAGGTATAGATAAGATTTTCAATGGAGCAACTCGACTTTCAGCTGTAATCAGATGGGAAGAGACAGAGTGATTCGAGTAGATCGTACGCAAATAAACACAAGCTCCATATAATATGCCTGAGAACTGGCATCAGCAAATCCATGAATTTCATATCGAACAATATCTGACTCAAAATGCAGAATAGTTCTTGGAATTCTCAATTCAGAAAGCATCGAAAGACCTTTCAAGACAATCTTCCATTCTATTAGAAGTTTAGAGGCTATATTTTCGTCCCAACCAATTTTTGCAATCCAAACTTTTTGCATTAGGATTTTTAAACTGACGACAATGGGATTGATTAGCCCCAGAGGGTCATAAATTGATGCTATTATCGAAAGAACTTCTCGTTTACTATAAGATTCTTTGATGCAAAAATTTGGCATGGCAATCATAAAATTATCAGAATGGGAGTCCCATAGCATACCTAGAATTTTGTTTGAGAAGTTTCCAGAATTTAGAATGTAATTATCTTTTTGAGAAATTTGTGAAATACTTTTCAAAAATTCTTGAGAATTTGACCCCCACTTGTGGAGTGATATACAGGCTGATTGCAAGCAATGAGTAAGTTGTTGGTGAGTCTCTATCAGAGTTGATACAGTATGACAGCCAAAAAAAAGTCATCTATATAACATGAGTGAAGAATTGCCTCACTAGCGAGAGGAAAGTTGTCCTTATTTTGTATTGCTAGTTCTTAATGGCATCTTGTACTTAGGAATGGAGCTGAATTTGTGCCATAAGTAACTGTTTGCAATTCTATACAGTTCAGTTCATCCTGAGGATTGTCACGCCACAAGATGTTCAGTAAATATGTGTGAATAGGGTTTATTTGGATTTGCCTAAACATTTTTTCGATGTCAGCAATAAGAACATATTTGAATGTACGGAAACGAATCAAAATATCGAATAATTCTGGCTGTAAAGTATAACCTTTTAGCATTATATCATTGATAGAAAAACCAGTTGAAGTCTTCATAGAACCGTCAAATACTACACGAAGCTTGGTTGTGACACTTTGATCACGAACTACACAATGGTGTGGTATGAAGTATTTGTTGAGGAATGATTTATTGGTTAAAGTTAGAGGTATATATCTTGCATGCCCTAAGGATAAATATTCATTGATGAATTTTGAATATTGAGTTTTTCGTTCAGGTGAATTTTGGAGTCGCCTTTCCAAATTCAAAAATCTCTTTTTCGCTTGAGAGAATGAATCACCTAGTTTGAAAGGTTCACTTGGACTTTTGAATGGTAAATCAACCTGAAACCTACCAGATGGCAAACGAATGGTTGTATCTTTGAATATTTGTTCAGCTTGTTGTTCTGATTGAGTTAATATAGATTTAGATGAATTTGGTACTTCCTCGATTTCCCAAAATTTGGTTAAAATATGATTCAATGTATCTTCTTGATCAGCTGTAGGATCTACAGTTTTCGACGAAGATTGTGCTGTTATTAAATGAGTAGTACTAGTACGAGACATGCATGCTGACTGGGGAATATTTCCAGCAATTAAATATCCTAGATGCGAATTTTGAAGAACAGGCAACCCAGGACCTAATTTAACTATACCGTCAGTAATAATTTCGAAGTATATGTCTGCACCCAGAAGAATGTCGACATTGGAAGGAGTATTGAAATTGTTATCTGCTAATTCAATGTTCAGTGGAATAGGCAGAAGACTCAAATTAATTGGTACCTGTGGTTGGTTACAAGTTATAGTTTTAAGAACAGCACAGGAAACCCTAAATTTTCGGTCGTTATGTACTAACGAGTGAATTATTAAATCAATCATTTTATTTGACATAGAACAACTTTGAGATTAAGTTTCTTGACTAAATCTTCAGTTACAAATGATGTTTGACTTGCTGAGTCTGTCAAACAACGAGCTACGATTGACTGGTTGTGTGAATTATACAATTTAACACGGGCAGTAGCTAGTAGTACTTCATTATTAGAGGAATGAACTGAAAAAGAAGACAAATGTTGAGCAGGAGAAACATTATCTGCTCGAAGTGGAATGAAAGGTTGGGCACTAGTGGATAAATGTGTAAATGCTTGTGGTGAGTTATTTGCTCTGGATAATTCTTCATGAGACTTTGAATGAGAAATTGAATTTTGAGATGAATTCTTATTGAGATGGAGTAAACTATGATGAGACTTGTGACAAGTAGAACATTTGTGTTTACTAGAACATGTTTGAACATTGTGGCCTAATGAAAGACAATTAAAACAGGCATTTTTTGTCTTAACCGCAGCATGACGATCTTTAGGAGATAAATTCAGAAATCTTTTACAGGAATATATTCTGTGTTCATTAGTACCACAAATGAAACATTTGAAAAATTTAGTGATATCTGACCTATCAACATGATGAGAACTAGTATTAGTGTATTTGCGGGAATATTTCAATTTTGAATGTTCTGTTGAATCACTTGAACTTAAATTTTCCAGAACCTTATATTTTCGTTCTAAAAATTCTATGAATTCTGGGAGCGTTGGAAATTCAGAAACATTTCTTTCTCCTTCAAATTCCTTTCTTAGGCTAAAATCAAGCTTTTGCGTGAAAATTTGTATGAGAATAAGGTCAGTGAGTTTCTCTGATAAATTATACGTATTTAAAGCTGCCAAATTGGTTTTGATTTGTGAAATGAAGTT
This sequence comes from Adalia bipunctata, assembly GCA_910592335.1. NCBI lineage: Eukaryota > Metazoa > Arthropoda > Insecta > Coleoptera > Coccinellidae > Adalia > Adalia bipunctata. Next base: position 30,592,539 of record OU342951.1, read on the forward strand.
TCTCAGATGATTATCGTTACCTTTGGATAAGGATGGAACATTCAAAAGGTTTCTAATATATGCATTCACAATAAGGTATTGATTATCGTATCTATCCCTTAACGTGTTGATCGCAATTGCAAAGTTCAATCCGATAACCTCCAAATTTTCTATGAGCTGTAGTGGTTCTTTTGTTAGAGCAGATTTTAAATACATTAGTTTCTGAACGTCAGATAATTTTTCATTATTTGTTATGAGTGCATTGAATAATTCAAAGAAACTTGGCCATTGTTTGATATCGCCTCAGAAATTTGGAATAGAAATTTCGGGTAACTTTATGCTAGAATATGATATCGTTGACCGATTATCAGAGTGAGAATTTGATTGTTGAGTGTCCTCAGATTGATTCACAATATTAGTTGCAAAGGAAATCAAATCAAAATATTTATCTTCCATAATTTCTCTGTCTTGGCAATATGATTCATAATCCATGACTTCCAATTCAGTTTGAAAATTATCATAATCTTTGAAAATTTGCATCAGTTGTTCCAAACGTAATTTACACTGAAAAATATCAAGAGGTTTATCTTGATTGTACCAATTTTCCATTCTTGTCAACTTGGCCTTCACAATGCCTCTGTTTTTGATCAAAGTTTTCACTTCATCATCCACTTCACCAGAGTTTAAATTATGTTTTGACATTGTAATAGTTTGGAAAAAGGCAATAAATTGAAATTATCAGAGAATATCAATGAGGAATGTGACGAAATTTGCACGATTCTAGTGCTACTTATCGTAAATCCAACGATGAACTCGCTCTATAGAAGCAGTAAATAACCAACAAGAACAGCTGATTGCTCGAATCCTCTTCTATGACTTGTATTTCGGTGGTTGAGATCAAACCATCAAATTGTAAACGCTTTGACAGCAAAGGGAGATGAGAGCAGTACCAATACAAGCGTACACCCCTTTAGGATTGGACTTGGACTTGCCCGACTGTGTTTCTAGATGTTCTGTGGTCTTTGGATGACAACTTGGAACAGGAACTTGGAACCAATGTGTTTTCTTGATCTTGGGAATTGAAATCAATCTTCGATCGCAGAAGTAGAATTTGTAGATAGAATGTAGAATTTACCATCAATATCCGGCTCGAAGGACCATTTTATGTATCCATTCAACGACACATAAACTAAAATTCTTGGTGCTGGTTTTTTGAATTTTTATTTAACTTTGATGTTCACAATCCAGTAGATATTCCAATCTTTAGGACACTCAATCTTGAACGAAAATAACTATTTTATTGTGTTGACGAAAGAATTGAAAAGCTCTTTTCAATTTTCTAATTTTTCAACTATTGAATGTTTGTAGTTAATTTCCCTGGCAACGATTGCCTACACTTTTGATTTTGGTGGAGAAAATTTGGATTGAATTCAATTCATTGAAAATTGAACATAGAAAATTGAACAGTTACATCAAAATAACTTGAAATTTTCTAAGGAATCTATTTCTGCAATAAAAAAATGGTGTTCTAATTTGAAAAACGGAAGTTGACGTAATTTCCGGAAAAACCGGAGGTGCTCATGCCTTGAAAATATTTTAGATTTCATCAGCATCGTGAAATACATATAAGTGCTGAATTTCATGAAAATACGTTCAGTAGTTTCCCGTATAAATATGGGTGAGGTTCCTCGTTAAAGACCCTGTAGACTAGTGCGATATCGACTGTTTGATTGTAAGGTTTAAGGTTTAATTGGGAAGGCAGTCAAAAAAGCAAGGAGGACTCTTTTCTCTTTGAGCTCGAGCTATCGGAATATGTTTATTCCTTCATCAGGAGTAGCTACAACAAAAACAGAAATACATATTTATTATTGTACCGATTTAAAAGCACCTGAACCATAAAACTTACAAGTTGAGGTTTCATTTTAGGTGTTGGTTTATTATGAAGCGGCGAAATCGGGAAAGACGACTGTTTCAAAGAAATGGTTTGAATTTCACAAGAAGAGAATAGTATGAACTCAAGAAGAGACCTTTCAAAGGACCCCGCACTTTTACTACGGGAAATGGCGTTCCGTCAAATTTTCTAAAATTTTGGTATAATTTAGTACTCGACATACTGATCAAAAGTGTCCATGGCCCCAACTCAATCCTATGACTAGTTTTTGAGATACAGGGCGTTGAAGTTGAGAATTACCCACTTTTACTACGCCCGTATCTCGGAACAGAATCGAATGAACTTCAATTTTTCTCAAGAAACATTTCATTACATCCCCAAGGAGCAAGCATATAGAGGAATATGACCGAAAATCGTTACGAATACAGGGTTATCCATAATTGAATGCATGCCCGATTTTGAAAGTATAAAATATGTCAGTTCCAGAGCGAGAACGTTCGCAAAATGAACTATTACACTAGATATGTTGTTGTTACATCGAAAAAACCTAAAATACCCAGAATTTATACTGGGTGATCCATTATTATAGAAACTATTCTCAAGGAAGGTTAAATGGACACCCTGTATTTATGGGTTGATTCAAGGTGTTTGTTTAATGTTTTTAGAACATATCATCATGGACTTCAAAGAATACAGGGTGATTCAGTCATGAAATGAACTTTGAACCTCACGAAAATACCCAAAAACCACCTCTTTTTTTCATCACCCTCTATTTCAAGATTGAATCCGAGGAGGTGGGAGTTTTCTTTCACCATTGTACTTGATATAAAAACATCAATACGCCTGAGAGTTTTTATCCACTTCCTATGACCAGATTTTTAGCTGGTATAAGAATAGAATAACATAAATAAATAATTTCATATTACATAAAAAAAAAATCTGGTCATAGGAAGTGGATAAAAACTCTCAGGCGTATTGATGTTTTTATATCAAGTACAATGGTGAAAGAAAACTCCCACCTCCTCGGATTCAATCTTGAAATAGAGGGTGATGAAAAAAAGAGGTGGTTTTTGGGTATTTTCGTGAGGTTCAAAGTTCATTTCATGACTGAATCACCCTGTATTCTTTGAAGTCCATGATGATATGTTCTAAAAACATTAAACAAACACCTTGAATCAACCCATAAATACAGGGTGTCCATTTAACCTTCCTTGAGAATAGTTTCTATAATAATGGATCACCCAGTATAAATTCTGCGTATTTCAGGTTTTTTCGATGTAACAACAACATATCTAGTGTAATAGTTCATTTTGCGAACGTTCTCGCTCTGGAACTGACATATTTTATACTTTCAAAATCGGGCATGCATTCAATTATGGATAACCCTGTATTCGTAACGATTTTCGGTCATATTCCTCTATATGCTTGCTCCTTGGGGATGTAATGAAATGTTTCTTGAGAAAAATTGAAGTTAATTCGATTCTGTTCCGAGATACGGGCGTAGTAAAAGTGGGTAATTCTCAACTTCAACGCCCTGTATCTCAAAAACTAGTCATAGGATTGAGTTGGGGCCATGGACACTTTTGATCAGTATGTCGAGTACTACATTATACCAAAATTTTAGAAAATTTGACGGAACGCCATTTCCCGTAGTAAAAGTGCGGGGTCCTTTAAGCAACATTTACTCCCTTCTAATTGAGTGGGACATAAACCGAAACAAGAATTGAAATATGAAAATTTTTAACATCTTCAACTGAAAAACAAAATTACCTTACATTTATGACGAGAAAGATAACGATAAAGACAACCCCGCAGATTTAAACGTGGTGATGTTTACGTCAATCCTCGAATTCTTCACATCTCAAATCGTTTTAAATGATCTATGACTCTCTACGGATCATATGACAGACAGAACATACATCATTCTACGTGCCAAAATTAACCTAACACGTTTATCTATACATATAAAACAAAGTTGTTGGTTACACCATTTATAACTCGAGATCGGATGGACTGTTTGTTATGATACTTCATTTATGGATTCGTTTACGGCCTGGTTATTATGAAATACTAGGTTTCGCTACGTTTCATGGCTCTTATCTAGGCACTGTAGCGTAGTCGTGAGGAGACTATATTCGATATTATCGACAGTAGATGGCGATGTATATAATTACTGTGTAATTTGCATAGAACTTATAATAACATGAAAGGCTATTATCAAATCAAAAATCAGGTTCACATCTAATTTACAAGTAAATCGGATTTTGACGATCAGCAATGATAGAACTGTAAAACATCAAAAACAAAAAGTTATATGGTACTTAGGTTATTAGGTACTCACCGGTGATCGGAGCTTGATCTGGAATCAGCTCGATTTGACAGTTCACAAATCTAACCAAGTCGTTGGTCTCCGATGACTGGTCATTACGATTTGTTAAATCCACTGTAAGTAGTTATCATTTAGGCGAAACAAAGTTCGCCGAGCCAGCTAGTTGCAATATGAAACACAGTTACTATAAATGCTCTCCGTACAACTGAGGCTACCTGAAGTCGTATTTCATTGAAAGATTGCTGTTTTTGCCTGTTTCAAGATTTTATGCTTTATAATGAACCAACACCTAAAACGAATCCTCGACTTGTAAGTTTTATGGTTCATGTGATTTTAAATCGGTACAATAAATATAATTTCTGTTTTTGTTGTAGGTGCTCCTGATGACGGAATATACATATTTCGAAAGCTCGAGCTCAAAGAAAAAATAGTTCTCTCTGTTTTTTTGACTGCCTTCCCAATTAAACCTTAAACCTATCTGGTGTATTTAATTTGAATTAATCTGATATTACTTAATAATTATTTCCTGGTAGGCCCTGTACCCTGATGTACGCACGCCAGCGTAAAGTTCACAAATAAACCTTAAAACTTACTTACATCAAATGCAACTAAAATAATATTACGCAGATAATCATGCATACAAAAAAAGTGTTGACAGTTTTTTTTTTATTATTCGAATTGACGCTTTCGGACGAAGAATTATAAATGGAGAGATCTGACCTTTTTTTTCGTAAGCTACTTACTATACGGATAGATTGTATTCGGCCTCCAATGGAAACAGGATCTGCGGCCCAATGGGCTCAAGATGTGGTTCTGAGCTCCTCGTTCAGAATCAGCTGAATTAATCTACAAAAGAAAGGTTAATGATGGCCTCCACCAATTTCTTCACTACTATGAACTTCGGTGACCTCAGGTAAACGAATTAGGAAAAGGTACTGTAGTAATTTATAGCAGGTGAATTTAGTGAGTTGATAAAAGAAAAATATAGCACAAAAACGAAAAAGCACTCTGAAATAGTTTATTCTAAAACTAGATGCAGAATCGGCTCCTGGTCCAATACGAATGCGAAATTTTACGCATGAGTGTTGGAATTGCACTCTGCAACGAGTATTAGACGATATTTTCTCTATTTTTGTCAAATTTCGTGAAATAGGTAGGTACTGTTGAAATTCAATGAAAAATTCAGATTTTACATCCTAGTGACTTTCGTGTTGTATATTGGCAGTTGGTGACTGTTACGAAATTGAAATTTCCAAATTGACGTGTTCTGAAAATTGATAGGATCGGAAGTCATTGTTGACAACCTCGAACCGAAAAATAAAACTGAAAACAGTGCTGTAATGGGTTCATATGAATATTTAATAATTATGCAACCGATTTTCAGACTTTAAATCCGCTCAGCGTATCCAATAATCGATCGAAAAAAACTTGACGAATTACCAATTTTATCGGAGAATTTTTCTGAAAACCAATCTTCAACTGGAATTTTACGAATAATGATTCAAACATATGCCGCATGAACGACAATTCACAGCAGAGACATCTGTAGCATCGACATATTATCAACTGAAAGAAACTTATTGCGAGAAACAGTTTCCTTCGAAAATCAAAATTAAAAGAAAGAAATTGATTTAAGCAAAGCGACCTGCGATAAATCTTCCTTCGCCTTCTCAGGAAGCAAACCTAGGTGGTTTTCTGACGATCGAACTCTCCATCAGGTGATGTATAGAAGGACATAGTATAAAATGAACAAAAGTTAAAACATAAAGTCCAACACGCATAAAAAAAAATAACATAACCTGTTCTGTCATGTCGGACTTCAAATCTTTGACGTGCCAAATCCCTTTATCCTATCCCCTCTCATTTTCCAGCCTATAAGCACAGTTACCTTTTTGTTTGGGCACTCTACATATAAGGAACAACAAATCTTGGACCCAATTTAGCAGCATAGTCTTTGCTAGCATCCGATATGGCCTAATTTCTCAACATGACACAATCACCCTCCCGAAATTGTACATTCCTTCGTCGTAAATTATATCGCAGATGATTTACCTCCTAAGCCTTAGCAAAACGTTTCCCAATACCTGAAAAAGATCTTTTTTTTTATTTAATCGTTCGGCATCGACTGGTAGGGCCATTAGCCGTGAAAAAGATCTTTATTTCAGTCTTTCCTTTTGTGAGAATACTCATTAGGCATCGAATTTGCGACCAATAGGGTGATCATAAGAAGTCCCACTATCCCTGTACTCTTTTCCGAAATTTACGAAGAATGGACTTACTCCTATAGTCTCCTGGCGTCCAGTGCGAATGGCACGACCAATACCAGCGATATGTTCATTGTTCACTCCAAGTTTTGTGATTATGCTTCACGTAATAACGAAGCATAGTCTACACAATTCCGTTACTCCTTTCCGATGGTTCACAATGTGGGCTATAGAGTGGGGTGAAAATATATTCTGGACGCTGTATTCCTGACAGAGAGATTTTAACTCCTTACTTTGCATCTGCACTCCGTTGTCAGATATGACGAACTTAGGAACTCCAAACATCAGGAATACTTGTTCCTCCAAAATTGTACAGAGTATCTTAGCATTCGCACAGCGTATAGGCACAGGAAGTACAAACTTAGTGAAATAATCCGTGACCACCAATAAAGAGGGTGTTTCACCATAAACTGGACAAACATATATAGCCGTGTAGACGACACCCAGGAAGTCATTTTTGCCCCATGACATATACCCCGTTTTCGACACATAAGCGAGATACAGGTTTTTTAATATCTACTTTGAGCAATATTTTGTGAACTGTGATGAGTATTGTGTGATATTCAACAACGGCTTTTGGTCACATCTTATTATTTTTGAGGGCTCAATTGAATTGTGGTGCAGAATTTTTTCTTGGTTGCCAATTTGGAAAGCAAAATCTCAACATACTCGATTTTTCGAGATTTGCCGTGAAAATTTTTTTCAAAATTCGAACTCAACTTATTTTTTACATATCTTCAGTAAAGAAAAATTTCGCCCGAAATTTTTGGAATTATTCACGGTTGAACTATCTTTAATTCTGAATACTTGGATGGGAAGAGATTAAAAAAATATCAATTGGTTTTGTTTTTGTAGCCTTCCAAAGAGTACGCTCGAAGTACTTAACATTTTTTTGAAAAAATAATTTTTTTTTCTCCTGAAAACTTTGGATTCGAAATCTTCACTCAAGATTAACTAGTGTTGCTTCGGTAACGGAGATTTAAAGGATTAGAATTAATCCAATTCATACTCGTGGAGTTCGATTCCTACCGAAGTTTGAAAAAAAAAAAATTTCGGTTTATAATTTCATATTTTTTCCCGAGTCATTCTCGCAGCCCATCAGCACAATTTTGACCTTCGAACGGCCTCCAGTTTCTCAAATGAGAATTGAGAAAGTACACTGAGCGTTATTTTCGGAAGGCTACAAAAAGAAAATCAATTGATATTTTTTCATTCTGTTTTCGACCAAGTATTCATAGTTCAACCATGAAAACTGCCAAATGTTTTGGACGAAATTTTTTTTTTCGTGAAGACAAGTAAAAAAAATTGAGTTCGAATTTTGAAACAATTTTTTCACGGAAAATCTTAGAAAATCGAGTACGTTGAGATTTTGCTTTCCAAATTGGCAACCAAAAAAAAATTCCCACTTTGCAGGTTTTCCGCCATTTTGATGTTTTTTTCCAAATTCTACAACACAATTGAATTTAGCCCTAAAAAATACTAAGATGTGACCAGAAAACTTATTTGAAATATCACGCATCACTCACCACAGGTCACAGAATATTGCTCAAAGTTGACATTTAACGCCCTGTATCTCGCTTATGCGTCGAAAACGGGGAATATATCATAAGGCAAAAATGACGGTGTCAACTACACGGCTATATATGTCTGTCCAGTTTATGGTGAAACACCCTGTATATTTGAAACCATGTGCCACTAACCAACGAAATCTAAACTAATCATCTCCCACGATTCCACAACTACAGGCCTTGTTCCCATGAAACCAGCAACTGCTTTATTTTCGGGCTTGGACTTTGCACATATCTGACAGCCCTTGACAAAACGTATTATATCATCCTTCATGCCAATAGTACTTTTGGCGTACCCTCCAATAAGTCTTATAGACACCTGGATGGCCACAAGTTACAGACTCATGATTTGCCTTCATTAATGTTCATTTTCTTGAAAAATATGCGCATATAGGGCCAATTGCACCGTAGACAAAACTGTAGATTAAATCCTAAACCTCGATTGGTGTCTATTGATTATCATAGTCACTAATCGAGGTTTTGGATTTAATCTACAGTTTTGTCTACGGTGCAATTGGCCCTAAAAATTACAAATCGACGTGTCCGAGCGTTTTTCCTAACACGCCCCCATTTAGGTATTCTTTATCGAATTTATTCCATTTGGCTGTTACACTCTGTATATATCATATCTTTTTAGTATTACTGTATTTCTGTATTCTTATTTTCGCTGATTGAATAAACTGTGTGAGTTACTCTATTTCTGATTTCTCAGTTATCGCTTACAGCTTAGATATCAAGGAACTCGGCCTCCGACTAGCAGCTATCCTGGTAGGTTTGCTATTCTTCCTTATGAGGAAAAGAATAGCTGGCGCTCGAGTTTCGCCGAGAAGAACCTGTTACACTATGATTGGCTGATCGTTTGGGGAACTAGCAGTTTGGAGAATAATGAGGTGAAACAGATGAATAAAACATTCGATTTGGATACAAAGGATGGCACCATTATTGGCCAATGAGGAAATGGTTTCGAATCCATTTACTTGAAATTGGTAAACGAAGAGGGTTGGCTCCAAAGCAAGAACCCGTTACTTCAACAGTTCACCTTCTTAATCTCTACACGGAGATTTGCGATCCACCTGGCTATCATGCAGAATTCTAGAAGTTGCCGCTCTGAAGATGTCTGTGCACTTGTACTATCTTCTCAGATCTTTCAACCAGGAATTTCGCTTTGTTTCAACCGATCTTTTTCCCTAGACTTCACTATCGATTATACGCCTCTGTAACTCATATTTGGCACCTCTCCTAAGGTGTCCGATGTAAGTATCCAAATTATTTTCAACATACGTCTGTACATCTTGAACGCCAGTTTTTTCTCTAAATTTTGATCGAGGGTTTATGCAGGCTTAGTACCCATACAACAGTAAAAAGAAAATGAAGCACCTGATAATCCGAACTCTGAGATCCAGACTAAAGCTGAAATTCCATGCATCCGTCATCCGATGATACGACCGTCCGATCGTCGTTGTGAAATATTCAAAATTGAAAATTTCTGCCAATCACAACGACGATCGGATGATCGTATCATCGGATGACGGATGCATGGAAATCCAGCATAAGTATTCAGGATAGGTTGGGATCTCGAATGTCGCAGTTAAGTTCGTTGGAAAAATTGACTAGGGGTTCTGTAAATATGGCCGTTCGAAATTTTGTTCTCCTGATAATTTCAAAACCGCAGGTTCGATCCAGATGAAATTTTGTACTTGGATGATTCGAGCTACATGCAAAATTTCTTCAAGATCGCACTTTGACCAAAAACTCCCAATATTTCTGTGATAATATATACCGAATCATCGACGATTATATTGAAGATGGATTAAATTACAGAATGAATGAACGAGTGCTCGAAAGCTCCATATTTCACGTCAGTGCTTTCTCCAGTATGATGACGTTCGACGTAATCGTCAGGAATCAAGCCATGAAAATGAAGATCCTTACAGTTTTTTCGAATAATATGAAGTACGACAGAAATGCCGATTCTAGTTTTGTCTTAATTCAACCATTCTTAAGAACCAATTTTGAAGCATCTGGCAAAATCTCAAATATGAAATTACCCGCTTTTTATGTTCGCCGGTGACGATAAAGTACGAAACGAGACCACTATATAAAACGACTGTCAGATTTGAACTACTAAACGAAGTGTAACTGATCTCCAGCGAGGTCGAATTTTCCAGATAGGGACCCCATTTTCTTCCCGAAAGTCGGGTAAAACGAGACGAGAAATAACAATATCCATAGCGCTGGAAAATGCTGCTCGAGAAAAGGTTCATTCATATTTATCTATCAGCTTGAGTTGGAACACTGTTTTGCATATATGGGTGCGAAAGGAGCTGATTACTTCATGTAAATATATAGCTCCTTTTATTGTGGCTGGGTTGTGCTTCTACGCAGGATTCATTATCGGAATGTCGATTCATTTGGACGTCAACCATCCATATGTATGCAGATTTCACGCTTTTAATTAATATGTGAGTATTGATGTAGGAAACGGGGAGCAACTGAAATTAGAAATATGTCGTGCTGTTGCTCTGTATTACGGAGATATGTATAAAAAAATTTCTGGCTTGCATTTAATAGTATATTCTAGAACTAGTTGCAGAATGGGCACCTATTCCTTAGCTGAATTGCGAAAAATTTACGAAACCGCTCATTCAAGATTCAAGGAATGGAAAATGAAGAAGGAATGCAGTTCTTTCTCGGAGACATTGTTATTGGCTTATTTTTCGGAACTGGCACAACAACAAAAGCCATCAACAGTGTGTTCGAATTATTCAATGATGAAAAGTATGTTACGATTCAATGATAATGTAGACATTTCAAAATATTTCAAACTAATCACATTTCTGAAACAAAATGGGAAAGGTTACACGCCAAGAAAGCTGCTATTTTCATGGGTAGGTACACAAATCAGTGATTTTTTAAATAATGCACCCGATGAAGTTCATTTAATGGCCAAGGTTATTGTTGTATTTAGGATTGCAGGAGCTTTTCGAATGTGTGATATAAGCCAGGTAACATAAGATGATATTGAAGATTAGGAAAAGTTATTAATTGTGGAACTGAAGCAAACAAAGAATGATGGGAACAAGTGATTTGTAGTTACTGAAAAATATATTGAATATTACCGAATGTACATAGCCCTTCGTCCAGCAGCAGCGAAAGATCGCGCCTGTTATATGCATATCGCAATGGAAAATGTATCAGGTTGTGGGTAAAAGTCAGTTTTATAAGGTACCTGAAACAGTAGCTAATTTTCTTCAACTTGAAAATGCTAACTCATATTTATACAGGTCATTCATTTCGAAGATCGTCTGCTACACTTTCAGTTGAATCTGGGGGAGACTTGATGACACAAAAGAAACATGGCGGTTGGAAGTCATCAACGGTCGCTGAAGGGTATGTTGATGAATCGGGGGCACACAGAACAGAAATTGCTAATAAAGTGTTCAGAACGTGTGGGAGTTCTGAAATAACACCCGATTTGCGACCAGGTACATCAAAAGCAGTTGTGTTCATGTCAGAGAAATATATTATTTCAATACAAGAAAATTCGACTGTTGTACCGAATAGTTCAAGGAACATGTCATTCACGCAATGCATATTTAATGATTGTACTTTCGATATAAAGGTAATGAAACTTATGTTCAATAAAATACTCTGAAATCAAATATCTTCATAAATTCATATTTCTGTCCGGGTCATTATGGCAGCCCATTAGCACAATTTTGGCCTTCGTAAGACTTACAGTTTTTTGAATGAAAATTATGAAAGTTCTCCGAGCGTAATCTTTGGAAGCCTACAAAAAGAAAACCAATGAATATTTTTTTATTCACCCAAGTATTCAGAATTTAAGATAGTTCAACCATGAAAAACTCCAAAAATTTCGGGCGAAATTTTTTTTTCACTGAGGACATGTAAAAAGTGTTCGAATTTTGAATAAAATTTTTCACGGAAAATCTTAGAATTTCGGGTACGGGTGCTTTCCAAATTGACAACCGAGAAAAAAAATTCAATTTTTTCAGGCTTTCCGCCGTTTTAAATTTTTTTTTCAGAATTCTACACCACAATTGAATAGGGATGTTGACACATGTTACAAATTCATATAAATTGAGATTTTCCACATTGAAGGTAGTTTTTGAAATACTAAAAAAATATTTTAGTGATCTAATTACTCTCATTAAATTAAATAAAATCGATTTAAAATGTGTAATCTTTAACCGTTCATCACGTGACTGCAAACACGAATGAGAATACGTGACGTCACTGTACTGTAAACAAGCTTACCTATAACCTTACTGTCATCACGAATACGAACTTACGAAGAACAGAAGAGAGTAAAAAGTATCACCAGCGAACTATTTCACGATAATTTGTTATTACGCAAACGATTTGTTCGCCAGAAATCACACAAGATCAGTTCGCTTTGACAGACGGCGAAGTCTGTTTACCGTTTAGTGACGTCATCATAATAACTTCGTTTCAGCGGGAATTTTGAAAACTATTATTATTTACGCATTTTTTATTGGTATTTGCTATATTTTTCCATGAAAATATTTTTTTCGTGTTTGTATAGGGCTTATCTACAAATTAAAATCATTTCCAAAAAATAGTCAACAGCCCTAAAAAATACTAAGATGTCAGTAGTAACCGTTATTTCAAATGTCAAGCATAACTCATCGCAGATATCAAAATATTGCTCAAAGTTGACATTAAACACCCTGTATCTCGCTTATGCGTCGAAAACAGGGTATATGCCATAAGGCAAAGATGACTTCGTCGGTGTCATCTCCACGGCTGTATATGTTTGTCCAGTTTATGGTAAAACTCCCTGGGTATGTCCGGGAAAAAAGTAATTTCGTGAAAAGTTATATTTTGTTACCTGTCAACAGAGATAAAAAGTCAAATTTCTACCCGTCACAGAAAAAATATAACAAATTACTGAGATATTTATTTCATCAGAGGTAGTTACCTGTGCGTAATTTTAAATTGAAAGTTTTTCTATGCTACTTATTCTACGAATGTGAAAGAAAATGAAATATAATTCTTGTTAGTGGTATACTGGGTTCGTTATTTCGTTCCCGGAGTGGAGCGAGAGAATATGGATACAAACGGATATACAATCACGTGACTTCGGAGCGCAGAACAGAGAGGAAAGTGTCAACTTGGTGTCAACAGACTGAATTATCGAACGCCAACGGAGCAAGCGAATAGAAAGGAGCTGACGGATATGTATATACCGAACGCGCCTATATTGTCAGGTTTAGTTTTTTAATTTTATGCTACGTCATTTTTGGCGTCGAAGGTACAATCGGGTAAGTTTCCTTCAATCAATAATTTAATTTTTCATGTTCCGGTTTGTAATCTGTCCTAATAAAAGAGGATCCAGGGTTCCTCCAAAACTTCGAAATGCTTTATTGTTCAAACGATCGCACCAAACTGGACAATCCTTTTTTTTTGTTGTGTTTATTATTGTTAGGGCAAGGTTTATATAACAAAATATTCCCAAAAAAATCCTACAGAAAAGGAAAAAAAAGCCTTCCTTTTCATACCACCAATCGAGCAATCATAGAGTACTTATATAGGTTTTGACATCTGGACAAAGGAGGTTAGTTTTTCTTCCACAGAATCGCATGTCAAGTGAATAGTTAAAAGTGCAGTAGATCTTACCAACGGTATGAGAATATTCCATGGGGATTGATAGTAGTAGAACGAAGTTCCACGGTATTCAATAGATATGCAATAATAAAATAGAACGTTGTGAAGATATAAGCCATGAAGTAGTCTGGCAATGGTGCATTTCATTTTCTTGAAGGGTAGGAAATTCAGAAATGGTATAGACTAGAGTATCAATGGCGATGTATACAATTATTGTGCAATTCACATAGAACTTATAATAACATGGAAGGCTATTATCAGATCAAAAGCGGGTAAAGATCTCAAGTTGGTGGAACAGTGAATTTTTACCGGAATGTAAAGTAAATCGGATTGTGACGATCAGCATCAATCGTGAGTTGTCCATTTTCATCTTTTCTTCATATTTCTGAAATGTTTTTGATTTATGTTTGGGTAATAAATATATTTGCGGAAATAACTGAATTCAAAATTGCCCATTATTTTTGTATGTCTGTTTTGTGTGACAGCTCATATTCATGGAAAAGATGACAGTTGACAGATGACATTTGATAGATGACAATTGACAGATGATATTTGACAGATGACATTTGACAGATGACATTTGTCAGTAGACAGATGACATTTGACAGTTGACATTTGACAGTTGACAGATGACATTTGACAGATGACATTTGACAGAACTTTTATTATGCCTAATTTATCACCTGCTTGAAAAAATAGCAATCGTAAGTTTATACAACTTTAACGGGGGTTTCACAAAGCATATCACCGGTGATCGGAGCTTGATCTAGAATCAACTCGATTTGACAGTTCAGAAATCTAACCAAGCCGTTGATCTCTGATCACTGGTGATTACGATTTTCGAAATCCACAGTAAGTATAGGCACGGCCTTCTTAAGATAAAGATGGCTATGGTATAGGTATCATTTAGGCGAAACAAAGCTCGCCAGGCCAGCTAGTGTCTTATACAGGTTGAGTGTTTGACTTGTACATATATTTTAACTGAAGATTCTTGAGGTCGAAAGAAACCTTTTTTTCATTTTCCATTTTTCCGAATTAGGCTCTGTCAAAGAGATATAGCCATTTGAAAAAAAAGTTGGGCTTACTACGCCCCTGAAACGATCTTCTGGAATTGATGCAAAGTTCATATTTCTCTTTTGAAATTGAGTTTCTACATTCAGGGAATACTCAAGTACTAACCTTATTCGAATAATAATGTTGAAAACACGATATTTCTTAACAAAAACAGTAAGTTTCATTCGATTATATCTGCACTTAACAATCCATCCTATTTGTCCTACCAAAATAAGTTCCTCCTTCAATTTACATCAAGATTAGTTTGTGGGCACTAATAACTTGTTTATATTCTCCTCTTCCTCCCAAAACTATCTGTTTTACACTGTAATGAACTTCGTCATTTTTATTCATTCAAGGCCTATTTTCATATATTATTCCTTCCATAATTATTCAAGATTTCAATGGAAGGAAAGTTTAATTCAATAAGTTCGATATTGTGAACAGAACTGAAAGTTGTAACGAAGTCCGTAATTAATTTTCATTCATAAAAGTCCTGTTCTCATTTATCATTTTCCCAATAAAATATCCATGATTCCAAAGAAAGGAAAATTTAATTCCATGAATGTAACAATATAAACAGCGCCGCAAGTATAAAAACGCTCGGGCACATGCTGAGCGTTGCGATAAGGGGCTCGTATCTTGGTTGATATCACGTTTTTCAACGGCCGGGGATTTGAAAAAAAACGGAGATGGAATTGTCGAATTTTAACGTGGTGGGAATTCTTTCGATTTATTTCTGGAACAATCTGACGTCAATTTAAACCAATCAGGGGACGAGATTATCCCCTTCTTTCAAGATTTTCGAATTTTCAGCGCGTCACGACCCAACCATTTCCGAAGGTTTTATAAGGGCGAAACGACCTGCGGAAGGCCTCTTTTACTCTCTTTTGCGCTCTTTTGCTGTTCTACGCTAATTTTAACATTGTTAGAATTATTCTTACACTTCTCCTCATTTTGAATAGTAGTATAATTTTCCAGTTTGATTTGAACAGTTAGTAAATTCAGCATTAATTTCTCCGATTTGATTCTCCGTGAAAAGTAAAAGACAGGACTCCTATTTAGTTTGTGCAGTGCATACTTCAGTAAACCGGTAAGGCCCCGTTCATATTCCTTACATGGCATTATCCATTAAATATCATTCTAACAATTGAATCATTGTGTGTTCCACTACTTTTAAACCATTTTCTTTATTATTTCTTCCCTGATTTACGATTTTATTCCCTTGGTGATACCTTAATCTCTGTAATTATCAGCAACCTTTTTGAGAATTGAGTTCGGCGAGGTCACAACGGGGTCAAGGCCGCGCTCCACCCTTGCTCAATTCGCTGAGGGTTGACGGATATACGAGAGACTTCGTCAAGTCGAGTGATACTCTTTCGCTGGGATCACTTGTCTGGGCGTTGTTGGTCCACCACCGTAAGCTGCCTGTAGTTTTTTCCGCATCATTTTCTCAATTTCATACTGTGCTATATTTCTTCGTGATTCCTTAATCTCTGGATTTATCGGCAACCTTTTTAAGGATTGAGTTCGGCGAGATCACAACGGGGTTACGGCCGCGCTTCACCCTTACTCAATTCGCTGAAGGTTGACAGAAATCCAAGAGACTTCGTCAAGCCTAGGGGTTCCATTTTCTGGGACCACTTGTCTGGGCGTGGTTGGTTCACTACCGTACCCGACTTCTTTTCGGCCCCATCTTATTTTCAAGATTTCATCTTGTATTTTGATTCCCTGGTGGAGCCTTAATCTCTGGATTTATCGGCAACCTTTTTGGAGGATTGAGTTCGGCGAGATCACAACGGGGTCGCGGCCGCGCTTCATCCTTACTCAATTCGCTGAAGGTTGACCGAGATCCAAGAGACTTCGTCAAGCCTAGGGGTTCCATTTTCTGGGGCCACTTGTCTGGACGTTGTTGGTTCCCTACCGTGCCCAGCTTATCTTAGTTCCCATTTTACTCCCAAGATTTCATCTTGTATTTCGATCCCCTTGTGGGGCCTTAATCTCTGTATTTGCAAGCGACCTTTTGAGGATTGAGATCGGCGAGATCACAACGGGGTTACGGCCGCGCTTCACCCTTTCTCAATTCGCTCAAGGTTGACGAAAATACTAGAGACTTCGCCAGGTCGAGGAGTTCCATTTTCCTTGGGCTACTTGGCTGGGCGTGGTTGGTTCTCCACCGTATCCGATCCCCCTACACTTAGCGGTGCTCGAAGATTCATATTTCACAGCGACGTCCTGGTGGGTTGACATCGGCGAGATCACAACGGGGTCACGGCCGCGCTTCACCCCTTGTTAACCCGCTGGACGTTTGCGGATTTACTAGAATCGCTTCGTCAGGTCGAGAGGTTCCATTATCTGGAGTCCCTTGACCGGACGTCGTTGCTGCCACCGCTGCCCTTGTTTCCCCGGTCATATCCGCCACAGTCTAAGTATTGTCCGATAATTTTTCCTCCATATTTGAGTGTGGAACACCCCATTGAGAAAGTTAGATTGTATGATATTTTCCGTGGCCTGCCGAATCTTGAAGTTTTGCTTTGTTACTCCCGTACTCCCCTGTTCAACGTCCAATTCTCGCTTTCGCTCACCTCGCCCGACCGTCTTGCTCACCCGATCACCTTTTCTTTTCTTAAATTTATCGATCACTGTAAAGTACCGATATTTAAGTAATTTCTTTTAATTTCACGTTTAGTTCTAGATAAAATCAGTTTTAATTTTGATTCACATTGTATTAATAGATTGTTATTTCTGTTTGAGTTCAGTAAATTTAGTAAAATCCATTTTAGTGTTTTAAGTAAACCTTTAATTTTAGCAACATTTACGATAGAAACAGAACTTTTAATCGCTAACTTCCTAGATTAAACCGAACCCTTCTCCACTGTATAAAAGCTACCCTGGTAGAAGTGGAGAGTTCAAGGCGCCACAACCTTGTTAAACCTATTGTGGCTGGCGCTCGAGCATTAATTTCCCGTAAAGGTGACTGCGCACTTGAAGAACTCCCCCTAATTGAGGGATCTTCACAGTGGCGCCCGAGCAGGGACCTTTTCTTTCGTGAGAAAATAATTGATACTGCATTTTTTGTGTCCGAACATTTTCATAAGTGAAGTGTTGCTGATTTCTGAACTGTTTTTTTTGGATATATATTTTTGACATTTTTCGATCACAGCTTTTACAGTGTGACTCTTGTGAACTTTTAATTATTGACATTTTTTTTTTGGACGATTTCGTGTAGAGGATTTTCAGTGATGAACGTGAATAGGTTGCGAGCTGAGGAACTGGTTTGGGAGTTGGAAGCCCGTGGGACACAGGCCAGTAGAACTGTCCATGAAAACAGGATCCTGCTACGGAGGGTGCTTAACCAGGGAGTGCCGCTCAGACGAACCCTAAGGAGTACAATTGAGGAGATGGACGCAGCGAGTCGAATCTTGTGTGATTTGATTGAAAATCTTCGAGAATTCGATGAGGAGAACGCCAATAATGAGGAAGCCCGGATAGGAAGCCGTCTGGAACATGTCCGCAACAGGTTGGGGCTGATTGAGCCGGAGACAGTGGAAGAGCGAGAGAGGTTGGAGAATTTGCTGGAAGGTCTGGCCAATGCACGTGAAGTGTTAGAGGGCATCCAGTTGACGACCGGAGTCCGACAGGTGGCGCAGGCGCCGCTGGTAGAGGGCGTCCCACCGCCCAGGATCACAGAAACAAATAGGTTTCGCGGAACTACCTTGCTGGAACAGGAAATTGAACTCATTTCATTTCACGATACACCGGCTGCCGTCCGAGGAGGGCGTCAGGAGTCCCCGAGTGCAATTCGGAATGGAACTGAAGGAATGAACTGTTCAGGTCCACAACTGGATGGGACCTACCGGAGAACAAGTTTACCAACTGACTTCCTGCAGCGAATGCGTGGAAGAGCCTGTGACGCAGTTCGTCGCCGACTAAATTTTACCAGCCCCCTATTGAACTCAAGAACTTATGGAAACGGAATTAGTTCTGCAGAGCCGTTGCCCATACAAACGAGACCGGTTGTAGCGGAGTCGACGCGACGAATTTCATTCCCCTTTTTGGAAAGTGAACGAACAACTACAACATCAAGAAGTAGTTCAGAACTAGGCGTGGAGGCACCTGAGATACCAAGGGTGGTGGAACAAATCCGACAACAGCCGATGAGTTCTGGACTGGGATTGCCATTACCGAATCGGACATCAAGTTCTGGAACCAATGGAGAACATACTCGACAGGAATCAAGGCGAGCCACCATAAGCAGTTCCAGAACTACCGGAGAACATGTTCATTCGGAACCGGATCAGGTGAACGTGTGCAGACCTGGAACTACTACAGAACATGTCGACTTGGTACCACATCAAGTGAATTCGAACAGAGTCAGAACTGGCACGCAACAAATCCGTTCGCAACCAGATCAGCTGAACAGAAGCAGTTCCAGAACTGGACTCAGTGTACAGGAACAAGATGGTGGAGGACCGAATAGGTCAAATCCAGCAACGAGGCCGAACCAAACCGATCAGTTCATACCATGCCAGAACTGTGCTAATATCGGAACAGCAACGAAAGGCGAACCCATTTTCCGTGGCGGTCATCACATCAATTTAGCGGAACTGGATGAGAACTGTCAGAAGAGACCTGGACATAAGGCAGAGGAGCAGAACTGGGTCAAGCGAAATAAATATGAGCCACTTTTACCGAATCATAAGGAAGCTGAGAACGAAACTGCTGGAGGAACATCCATTAATTCCCACTGGAATTATAAATCGGTCCCAGTTTACAAATGGAACGTATATTTCGACGGTTCGAGTGGTGTGAATTCTTTCTTGGAAGAAGTGGAACAGTTAGCTGAGACTCGAAAAGTTACCCACCAACAATTATTCGAGTCTATCTTCGAGTTATTGCGTAAGGATGCAAAGGACTGGTACATTCCCCGCCGAGATTGCTTTCAGGATTGGCCGGACTTTAAGGAACAACTCCGTGAAGCATTCCTGCCTCCAGACTATGAAGAGAACCTACTCGAAGAAATTAGAAAGCGTACTCAAGGTGATGGAGAAAAATTAGTCTTGTTTACAACACGGATGCAGAACTTGTTCCTGAAGTTGAACACGAAGCGACCTTCGAAAGAAGAACAAGTCAACATTATTAAAAGGCGACTAATCCCGTCACTTCAGAAAGCCCTCGCCTTCCAGGAAACAAGAACGTACTCGGAACTACTGAACAAGGGAAAAGTGTTCGAGTCAGTTCAGTGGCAGGCAGACCATTATGTACCACCTCCTGACCGGCCAGGATTTATGGCTGAACGACACCTGGTTTATAAAAGTGTGAATCAGAAGTCTACTGGGAACTTGATGATAAACTCAAGCCATAGGACTCCCGTCGAACCATCACGTGTACCATCTACTAAGGAGCCTCCGCCGTCCTCCGTACAGATGACTTCAACCACCGCACCGGAAAGGCCTTCGAATGATAGATTTGGAACCGTCCGAGAACCAGCCAGGGAGAAGCAACTGAGATTTGCTGAAAGACAACCACAATGCTGGCGATGTGGTACAATGGGACATATGAGGCGAGAATGCAGAGCCAAGCCTGTTATATTCTGTTCCCGGTGTGGGAGACAGGGTATACTGTCCCGGGATTGCAGATGTTCGGAAAACTAGAGCGAAACTGTCGGGTTGGGAAGACTCGACAGTTTCCGACGCCTACTTCCCCAAATACATCGAAGTACCCATCAAAGGAGAATCGCCCCATGATCGCCGTCCGTATTGAGCACCTCAACTTCAGAGCCCTATTGGACACCGGAGCTCCAAGGTCATTTCTGAGCTCATCAGCGGCCGAAAGGTGCCAAGGTTTGGGAATCCTCACAACACCGGTAAACAACGTGTTGGCAACCGTTGCAAATGGAAGCTGCGTGTCAGTGCAGGGGATTTGCCGTACGTCACTTTCCTGGGGCGATATGAAGATCGATGTTCACCTGCTCCTGGTACCCCAATTACCGATAGACATCATACTCGGCATGGATGTATTAGCGAGGCATGACTTCCATATTAATCTAAGGACTGCACAATGCTTCTTGAACGGCCGACTGTTGGACCCACTGGATTTCGTGTTGAAACCTCCCGAGAGACCCATGGTGAACTCCGTGGCTTCAGGACAAGAACAAATTTTGGAAGAGTTCTTGAGACCAGAGCTTCAGAAATTTTCCGAAGTTCGGGGCACAACCAAACTCATCGATCATGACATCAAGATCAAACCCGAAACTCAACCTCTGAAGCAGCGATACCGTCCATACAACTCGAAGATGCAAGAAGTTATAAACCAGGAGGTGGATAAAATGTTGGAAGAAGGTATCGTGGAACCGACAAGTTCACCATGGAGCTCAAGCGTCGTCATTGTAAAGAAATCCAATGGCGAACCAAGGTTCTGCATTGACTTCAGACCGGTCAACGAGGTTTCAATCAAGGACGCATACCCGTTGCCGCATATTGCTGGGATATTGGATAAGCTTCGGAGGGCCAAATTTATATCTACGTTGGATTTGAAACATGGATACTGGCAGGTTCCTCTGACCGAAAGAAGCAAACCTGTCACAGCATTCACCGTTCCTGGAAGAGGACTGTTCCAGTTCAAAGTGATGCCTTTCGGTCTGCATTCCGCCGGAGCGACTTTCCAGCGACTTCTAGATCGTGTCATCGGTCCGGAAATGGATCCTGTCGCCTTCGCTTATTTGGACGACATTGTCGTCCTGGGAGAAACATTCGAGGAGCATTTGACGAACCTGAGAGCCGTATTCAGCCGTCTCAGAGCAGCCAACCTAAAAATTAACCCGGACAAATGTGCTTTCGTGAGGAAATCACTCAAATATCTGGGTCACATAGTGACCGAAAATGGTATTGCAACGGACCCCGACAAAATCACCGCCATAAATTCGATGTCACCACCCAAAACCGTCCGAGAACTCCGAAGATTTTTGGGAATAGCTGGATGGTATCGCCGATTTGTAGAAGAATTCACCCGCATCGTTTCCCCACTCACTGCACTTCTGCGAAAGAAACAGAAGTGGAAACGGGATAACGCGCAGCAGCAAGCCTTCGAGACTTTAAAGGAGAAATTGACCAAGTCACCGCTACGCTAATTTTAACATTGTTAGAATTATTCTTACACTTCTCCTCATTTTGAATAGTAGTATAATTTTCCAGTTTGATTTAAACAGTTAGTAAATTCAGCATTGATTTCTCCGATTTGATTTTCCGTGAAAAGTAAAATCAGTGCTAGTGAAATTTGAGACAGGACTCCTATTTAGTATGTGCAGTGCATACTTCAGTAAACCAGTAAGGCCCCGTTCATATTTCTCACATGGCATTATCCGTTAAATATCATTCTAACAATTGAATCATTGTGTGTTCCACTACTTTTAAACCATTTTCTTTATTATTTCTTCCCTGATTTACGATTTTATTCCCTTGGTGATACCTTAATCTCTGTAATTATCAGCAACCTTTTTGAGAATTGAGTTCGGCGAGGTCACAACGGGGTCAAGGCCGCGCTCCACCCTTGCTCAATTCGCTGAGGGTTGACGGATATACGAGAGACTTCGTCAAGTCGAGTGATACTCTTTCGCTGGGATCACTTGTCTGGGCGTTGTTGGTCCACCACCGTAACCTGCCTGTAGTTTTTTCCGCATCATTTTCCCAATTTCATACTGTGCTATATTTCTTCGTGATTCCTTAATCTCTGGATTTATCGGCAACCTTTTTAAGAATTACTCAATTCGCTGAAGGTTGACAGAAATCCAAGAGACTTCGTCAAGCCGAGGGGTTCCATTTTCTGGGACCACTTGTCTGGGCGTGGTTGGTTCACTACCGTACCCGACTTCTTTTCGGTCCCATCTTATTTTCAAGATTTCATCTTGTATTTTGATTCCCTGGTGGAGCCTTAATCTCTGGATTTATCGGCAACCTTTTTTGAGGATTGAGATCGGCGAGATCACAACGGGGTTACGGCCGCGCTTCACCCTTTCTCAATCCGCTCAAGGTTGACGAAAATACTAGAGACTTCGCCAGGTCGAGGAGTTCCATTTTCCTGGGGCTACTTGGCTGGGCGTGGTTGGTTCTCCACCGTATCCGATCCCCCTACACTTAGCGGTGCTCGAAGATTCATATTTCACAGCGACGTCCTGGTGGGTTGACATCGGCGAGATCACAACGGGGTCACGGCCGCGCTTCACCCCTTGTTAACCCGCTGGACGTTTGCGGATTTACTAGAATCGCTTCGTCAGGTCGAGAGGTTCCATTATCTGGAGTCCCTTGACCGGACGTCGTTGCTGCCACCGCTGCCCTTGTTTCCCCGGTCATATCCGCCACAGTCTAAGTATTGTCCGATAATTTTTCCTCCATATTTGAGTGTGGAACACCCCATTGAGAAAGTTAGATTGTATGATATTTTCCGTGGCCTGCCGAATCTTGAAGTTTTGCTTTGTTACTCCCGTACTCCCCTGTTCATTGTCCAATTCTCGCTTTCGCTCACCTCGCCCGACCGTCTTGCTCACCCGATCACCGTTTCTTTTCTTAAATTTATCGATCACTGTAAAGTACCGATATTTAAGTCATTTCTTTTAATTTCACGTTTAGTTCTAGATAAAATCAGTTTTAATTTTGATTCACATTGTATTAATAGATTGTTATTTCTGTTTGAGTTCAGTAAATTTAGTAAAATCCATTTTGGTGTTTTAAGTGAACCTTTAATTTTAGCAACATTTACGATAGAAACAGAACTTTTAATCGCTAACTTCCTGGATTAAACCGAACCCTTCTCCACTGTATAAAAGCTACCCTGGTAGAAGTGGAGAGTTCAAGGCGCCACAACCTTGTTAAACCTATTGTGACTGGCGCTCGAGCATTTATTTCCCGTAAAGGTGACTGCGCACTTGAAGAACTCCCCCTAATTAAGGGATCTTCACAACACTAATCGAACATAACTCCTTTAAATTAGGTCAAATGATTACAGGTCAATGACCTAACCTAACCCATCGAACCATATTCTATGAACTCATCATAGAACGTTTGAGAAGACGATGCCAGATTGTGTTGATTTTCTCCACAACGAAGCAATAGGTCCTCTATCATTAACGGATGAACTAACGCAAAGGCACAAGTTTTGTTTACTTTTGGCTGATGGCGTCTTGTCAAGCCTCTTAAGAAATGTTCTGATTCTCGCCGATAGAGCGTTACGATCTCAATACGCAAGACCGTTGATCTGTGGTTGTTGAAGTAAGCATGCGTGAAGCATTGGGTAAAGCGGCTTGATGGAGATTTGTTGATTCGTTCATTCACAGTGGAGATTGGAGAATGCGAAAAGTTGATGTGAAAAGATTATCAGTGGAAGTGAATTAAGGTGATAATAACCGTGAAGTGAGTTCATAAAATTCCAAGAGGATATTGTTTAGAAACATCGACACAGATTATCAGGTACCTATCATAGTATTTTTCATTAATTTCAATTTAATACGTGATTTGTATGGAATATTCCGGAATATTCATAATCAATATGCGAATTTTGTATTCCATTGACAAAAGTTCATAAACATTCTGACAACATTGTTACCTTATATAGAGTTTATTAATTTGAGCCTTTCTGTGATATTGAAAAGCCAGGGTTGCATCTAGATTTTTCTTATGATTTTTGATTTTTTCGTCAAATTCTTCAGGGTAAAATTGGGAATAACTCGAAAACGAGGCGTTTCATTGAAAAAACTTAGGAATACTTTTATTTTCCGAACCGATTGGTTCTTTCGAAAATATGAACCGTTTATCTTTTTCAAGTGGTTTTATAGTATTTTTTCGTGGATTCATAAGTTGGCTACGCTTTTATACTTTTATCCTGGGAGGAATATTGAATAAGTTTTGATTTGGAAATATGCATCATGAAGAGAGTGAATACTTTACCGAAATTCAGTTATTCGAAATAACGGTTCCGAAGATATAAACAGAAAAGTGTTTTTTTCATGGATATTCGACACCCTATATCTTCCAAACGAAACCGAAATTTGAAAAATTGTATAGGAAGAGAGTGTTTCGTTTGATGAGAGGAATCTACAGTTAAAATATATGTACAATTCGAAGACTCACCCTGTATATTTTGTTTTTCTATCCTTTTTTTGTTTTCTTCTCCATTGTCCCTGATTCACATTTCTCTATGTAGTTTTCACTTTTTTCATATAAACACATTTTTGTTTTTTTCTGTGACAATTATAGTTTAATATTTCCCTCAGTCTTTCAGGATCATTGCGATATATCATATTATATAATAGTATATTTCATTACTAGTCCAGGAAGCAAGCTTTTTCCGTGCGCGCGCGATGTGTTCCCGTGTGAGGCGGAGTCGAATCGCAATCGCAATCGTTGCTCTGTGTCTCAGCATAGCATAGCTGCATCTATGCCTTAGCGCACCGTGAAACTTTTTGCGGTGCGGCCGCACGGAAAAGAGTCAATTTCGATGTTCTAAATCTACATGTTATGATAGGGTTTTCAGTGCGGTGTAATGAAAACAATATATCATATCCGTGAGTCAAGGTAACGGCAGGATCTTTGGCCTATTTATTTTTTTGCTCTCATTGTCTGGTGAGTGCAATCTCGTGTTGAGTGTGAAGGTCCAGTTTTATACGGCCCTCAAAGATATTCAGGATTATTTGAAGTGAGAACAATGTTCTTGTATCTAAGACTCTCGATGAATGATACAGTTGATCACATGGAAACCTTAGTGTTTTGCCGTAAACTGTCCATTTCTGTATGGTGTGTTCAGACCTTTTAAATGAAAATCCCATACTCCTTTCCATCCGTAGTTGATCTAGGATTGAATTGAGGCGTTAGAAAGTATCATCAGATCCAGATCTTTGGTCTTGTTGAAGAATTTTTTCATGAGTCTGAATTGCATAGAAGGCCCCTCAATCGGGGCTATTCACTAAGCAAAGTTGTTATGGATAGCAACTGTGAATCGTCGTTATCCCATGCTTATTACATGGGATAACATTTCTAAAGTGGCATGACAAGACGCCATCAGCCAAAAGTAAACAAAACTGGTGCCTTTGCGTTAGTTCATCCGTTTTGACAGAGGACCTATTGCTTCGTTGTGGAGAAAATCAACACAATCTGGCATCGTCTTCTCAAACTTTCTATGATGAGTTCATAGAATATGGTTCGATGGGTTAGGTTAGGTCATTGACCTGTAATCATTTGACCTAATTTAAAGGAGTTATGTTCGATTAGTGTAAAACAATTCTTTTTGAGATAGTTTTGGGAGGAAGAGGAGAATATGAACAAGTTATTAATGCCCACAAACTAATCTTAATGTAAATCGAAGGAGGAACTTATTTTGGTAGGACAAATAGGATGGATTGTTAAGTGCAGATATAATCGAATGAAACTTACTGTTTTTGTTAAGAAATATCGTGTTTTCAACATTCTTATTTGAATAAGGTTAGTACTTGAGTATTACCTAAATGTATAAACTCAATTTCAAAAGAGAAATATGAACTTTGAATCAATTCCAGAAGATCGTTTCAGGGGCGTATTAAGCCCAACTTTTTTTCAAAATGGCTATATCTCTTCAACAGAACCGAATTCGGAAAAATGGAAAATGAAAAAAGGTTTCTTTTGACCTCAAGAATCTTCAGTTAAAATATATGTACAAGTCAAACACTCACCCTGTATAAGACACTAGCTGGCCTGGCGAACTTTGTTTCGCCTAAATGATACCTATACCATAGCCATCTTTATCTTAAGAAGGCCGTGCCTATACTTACTACTGTGGATTTCACAAATCGTAATCACCAGTGATCAGAGATCAACGGCTTGGTTAGATTTCTGAACTGTCAAATCGAGTTGATTCTAGATCAAGCTCCGATCACCGGTGATATGCTTTGTGAAACCCCCGCTAAAGTTGTATAAACTTACCATTGCTATTTTTTCAAGCAGGTGATAAATTAGGCATAATATATAAGTTCTGTCAAATGTCATCGGTCAAATGTCATCTGTCAAATGTCATCTGTCAATAGTCATCTGTCTACTGACAAATGTCATCTGTCAAATGTCAATTGTCAAATGTCATCTGTCAAATATCATCTGTCAAATGTCATCTATCAAACGTCATCTGTCAACTGTCATCTTTTCCATGGATATGAGCTGTCACACAAAACAGACATACAAAAATAATGGGCAATTTTGAATTCAGTTATTTCCGCAAAAATATTTATTACCCAAACATAAATCAAAAACATTTCAGAAATATAGAGAAAAGATGAAAATGAACAACTCACGATTGATGCTGATCGTCACATTCACTTCACATTCCGGTGAAAATTCACTGTTCCACCAACTTGAGATCTTTACCCGCTTTTGATCTGATAGTAGCCTTCCATGTTATTATAAGTTATATGCAAATTACACAATAATTGTATACATCGCCATTCATACTCTAGTCTATACCATTTCTGAATTTCCTACCCTTCAAGAAAATGAAATGCACCGTTGCCAGACTACTTCATGGCTTATATCTTCACAACGTTCTATTCTATTATTTCATTTCTATTGAATACCGTGGAACTTCGTTCTACTACTATTAATCCCCATGGAATATTCTTATACCGTTGGTAAGACCTACTGCACTTTTAACTATTCACTTGACATGCGATTCTGTGGAAGAAAAACTAACCTCCTTCGTCCAAATGTCAAAACCTATATAAGTACTCTATGATTGCTCGATTGGTGGTAACACATAATTCTATGGGTGGTAAGATAAAGGAAGGCTTTTTTCTCTTTTCTGTAGGATTTTTTTGGGAATATTTTGTTATATAAACCTTGCCCTAACAAGAATAAACACAACAAAAAAAGAATTGTCCAATTTGGTGCGATCGTTTGAACAATATATGGCATTTCGAAGTTTTGAACCAACCATAGATCCTCCTTTATTAATATAGATTTTCCAAAGTTATTACAGTTATAATCCTGAACACTATAAGAACACTGTTTCAATAATAAATCCTTAACTACTATTTTGAATTCTTTTATTTCTAGACTTTGTATGAATCGGGGAAGGTAATTAAAAAGTTTGATACTCTGATAAATTGAAGACATTTCAAATTTCGCAGTTTTATGCAAAGGAAAATATAATTGATTCTTATTTCTTGTAATATGAGAATGGAAACTTGAGAGTTTCACAATACTGTCCTCATTTTGTTCCACATACATAAGACACCTGAAAATCAACAGAGAGGCTAGTGTAAAAATGTTATTTTCTTTGAAGATAGGTCTGCAAGAGGAACGCGGATGACACTTGAAGATCAAACGGAGTATTCGTTTCTGAATAATAAAAATTCTGTTTACCTCGGTAGAGTTACCCCAAAGGAGAATATTATATGTCAGGTGGCTGTACACCAGACAATAGTAGAGGTTAACCATAGATATAAATGGAAATGTGCTCCTTACCCTACTTAATGCAAAAAAGGAACTATTAAATTTTTTGCAAACGGCATCAATATGCGTATGCCATCTCAAGTTTCTATTAATGTGGATACCTAGAAACTTAGCCTGGCTTTTTGCTGTAATAATTGTATCCAAATAACGAACTCCAAATTTGTTATTTTAATCGCTTGACAAACTGAAATTCTGTTTTATTAGATAACATTCATTCTAATCCGGTTCACAAGAAACCATTCATCGGAACTTTTCACAAGTAATTCACAGAAGCTTTGCAGCTCCTCTAACGTATCTGCAGTAACAGCTATGGAAGAATCGTCAACAAATAATATTATTCTGATCAATCTGAGCACTGAGCGATCACGGTTTGATAAACTAAGAAATATTTTCTTAATATTTGATGAAAGGTCATTTATGAACAAAAGGAACATAAGTGGTCCAAGAACAGATCCTTGAGGTACTAGGTACTCCTAACTTTAAGTTACACTCACCTGAAAAGCAATCACCCACACGAACAGACATGACTCTACAGTCTACACCCTAGATAACTCCGAATCTAGTCTAGAAAGATACCTCTGTATCCCAAGTTATAAACTTTGTCCAAAATAAACTGGTGCGAAAGACTATCCAATGCTCGAGATAAATCAAAAAACAATGATGCTACATATGAGCCATCATCTAGATGTTCGTAAACAAATTCAACAAATCTTGATTAAATTATCGACCAAACTGTTGAATACTGTTCAAATTGGTATCGGGTAAAAGTCAAAGTTTCGGTTAGAATTTCTTTATTGTATCTTGACCAAGCTTTCGGAAATCTTCATTTCCTTCTTCAGGGTGCTACAAACAGTGACAAAATAACTAAAAGCTGTCATTTGTTAACTGTCACTTTTAAACTGTGATTTTTTAATGCGTTGTTGGTTCTTGGAACGAGAGAAGGAATTGCTATTTTTGGCCCTATTGAAACTAAATTTTCAGCGTTTTTTATGCTAGAATTTAATGCCGACTGCTGGTTTTGTGTTGGTTGTATGATTCCGGACCGAAAACCTGTATTTCGTCTGTTGTTGTATGAATTTTTGCACGTGGTTATTTCGAGATTGTTGTAAGTTTTCTTTGTGTGTAAGCTAGGTTTTAGTTATTTTGTCACTGTTTGTAGCACCCTGAAGAAGGAAATGAAGATTTCCGAAAGCTTGGTCAAGATACAATAGAGAAATTCTAACCGAAACTTTGACTTTTACCCGATACCAATTTGAACAAATTCAACAAAATTTAACGTTACAGTTTGGGTTGAGCGACCTGATCTGAAACAATGCTGAGCATTATCAAGGATTCCAAATCTGATAAGATACTTCATCATTCTACTATACAGGGTGGCCCACCCCAGACGCGGTTCTCATTTTGAGGCAGGAAATGAAGTAATTTTGAAAGAATTTTTTTCGTGAAGTGTGAAGGACAATCAGATGCACAATTTAAAATTGTTTTCACATATACAGGAAGTTCGATAACAAAGATATAGACCATAGTTACACTTTTTCAAATGGAATACCCTATAAATCAATTCAAAAATTGAAAGGCAAGCTCAAATAATGATGAGTTTATACAGACCATTTTATGCCTCAGAAGAACCATTGTAGAGAAAATGGCGAAAAATCGGAAAAAAGGAGTATTTTCAATTTGCAATTTCAAGCCAACAAGACAGACAATGTTTTTTCGTGTAGACATATTGGCTACTCTTATGCAGAAGAAAAAAATTTAACTCTGGCATATACTGAGTGATCATTATTAATGTTCAAACAATAACTACAAATAATCGTCAAAAACTTTCTTATTTCAATTGGCACACCCAGTATTTGTGTACCTTGTTCTTCTTCTTCTTTCTTATATGAGATGGTAGGTCATATAGGTAGGCGTCAGCCTGTTTATAGTTATTCAGCCTCTTCCGACGTAGATGTCCAGCATTCTCTCCAACGTTTCGGTGGTCTCCCCTGAGTTCTCTTTCCTGTGGGTTTACTCTGCCTTGCCCTTTTTACCAGTCTGTTGTCAGGCATCCTCTCTATGTGTTTATTCCAGTACTTCCTCCTCTGCCTGACAAACTTTCCCACATCTTGAATTCCGCTTCGTTCCCTGAGTTCCTCGCTTCTTATCCTGTCCAGTAAAGTTTTTCCAAGTATTCTCCTTATTATCCTCATTTCTGTCGTTCTCATCATTTGTGTTGTCCTTCCCGTATCTGGTCTTGTCTCCGCAGCATAAGTCATGATGGGTCGGATGGCTGTCTTGTATATTCTCACTTTGCTGTCTATGTTAAGATATTTATTGCGCCATACAATATCCTTAAGACAAGCTGATATCCTCGAAGCTTTCATCGTCTGATTTCTTACTTCCCGCTTTAGGTCTCCGTCGCTAGTGATGTCTGCTCCTAAGTATGTAAACTCTCTCACCTGTTCCACCATCTTTCCATCAATCTCCACTTTACATCTTACTGGTTCTTTAGATGTTACAATACTTTTTGTTTTGGTTGTATTTATGAGCATATTCAATGACTTGGCTTGCTGGTTGAAAGCGTGAAGTATTCTCTGTAGATCGTCTTCAGAGTCAGAAATCAATACGGCGTCATCGGCATAGGAGACACAATGAAAATACACATTCCCCATCTTGTATCCTGCTGTTTTCGGCAGTCGCTCTGTTATCCTGTCCATAATTAAATTAAATATGAAAGGGCTTAGGGAATCACCTTGTCTTACACCCCTATTTATCTCTATATCACTGGATAGAAGTCCACCTGTTCTGATGTTCGTTGTGCAGTTTTGGTTTATGTCAAGGATAATTTCGGTTAGTAAGGGATTAACTCCTTTCTCTCTTAGTATATCGACGACATCACAGAGTCGGACGCGGTCGAATGCCCTGGTCATATCCACAAAACACATATAGGCTGACTTGTTGAATTCCCTAGATTTCTCTGCTATTTGTCTAATAATGAATATCGCATCAATGGTCGACCTATTTTTGCGAAATCTCTGTTGTTCCTCTCTCGGTTGTATGGTTTTGCAGAGTTCTTCTGAAATTAGTTTTGTAAAAGCCTTGAGCACGCTATTAAGTAGAGTGATACCGCGGTAGTTTTCTGGTGATGTTTTCCTTCCTTTCTTGAAAATGGGAATTGTGATACTCTTCTTCCATTCTTTCGGGATTCTTCTCTGCTTTAGAATGTGCTCGAAAAGATTTTTCAACTCGCTTTGTATTTTTGCTCCTCCGTATTTTAGCAATTCGTTAGATATTCCGTCAGGACCAGGGCGTTTTCGATTTTTTAGAGACTTCAAGATGTTTGTGATCGTCTCTGTCTCGATGTTGATCATATGAGTTCCCTCATTGTCTATTGCTGTGAGGAGATTTTCGTCTCCATTGTAGGCTGTTCTGAAATATTTTTCCCATTCTGTCATCGATATTTTGTTTGTTTTCATAACGTCCTTGTTGTTGTTGTACCTTGTTGAACGTAAAAATTAATATCGAAACTATCTTCATTGGGTTTCCTTATACCTAAACCTAATAGTTTTCAAGTAATTTGCGATTTTTAATTCAACTTATTAACCTACTATTATGATTAGCGATATTCATAGAAATACTTGGAAATATTTATGGGGAAATGCTTACAATATTATTTGAAATCTGAAAAACTCATATGAAGATCTCAATAATGGTGTTGCGGTCACGCAAGATTTATTATTCCTTTATAAATGAATATCTACTGCTTTTCCGAATATCAGTTTTTTTTTTCAATTATTTTTAAATTAATTTCGCCTAGAAGGTATTAACTGTCATTATCATTCAATCTTTTTCGGTACATTCCCTCAAATTTTTCTTTATTCTTATCGTTTTGAAGTTAAGCCATACGTTCAAAGAAACATGTAACAAACGATTCATTAAAAAAATATATTTGCTCAGGCGATGAACCTTTGATTCTTCATACTCGTTATCTCCAATTGTTGGATTGAGTATTAGTAGACTCAAAGATTCAAAGATGTTCACAAAATACCTTCAAATACTACCTTACTCTTACTACTGAATGTCCTTATACTAGTGAAACTCGTTCCACTCGGTACTCAACTCACTCTCTGGCCAAAGGTTCACTATCACACTTTCGAAAATCTCGAAAAGTCTTCATAATATTAAGAGGGGGAAGAATGTGGAAAATGTTGGACTGGAACACAGGTTCATCGCCTGAGCAAATATTTTTTTAAATGAATCGTTTGTTTCATGATTCTTTGAACGTATAACTTAACTTCAAATCAAATCGATCGGAATAAAGAAAAATTTAAGGGCATGTACTGGAAAAGATTGAATGATATTGACACTTAATACCTTCTAGGCGAAATTAATTTGAAAATAATTGAAAAAAGAATTTATATTCAGAAAAACAGTGGATAATCATTTATAAAGGAATGATGAAACTTTGCGTGACCGCAACACCATTATTGAGATCTTCATATGAGTTTTTCAGATTTCAAATAATATTGTTAGCATTTCCCCATGAATATAAGTATTTCTATGGATATCGCTAATCATAATAGTAGATTAACTAGTTGAATTAAAAATCGAAAATTACTTGAAAACTATTAGGTTTAGGTATAGGGAAACCCAATGCAGATAGTTTCGATATTAATTTTTAAGTTCAACAAGGTACAGAAATACTGGGTGCGCCATTTGAAATAAGAATGTTTTTGACCATTATTTGTAGTTAATGTTTGAACATTAATAATGATCACTCAGTATATTCCAGAGTTACATTTTGTTCTTCTGCATAAGGGTAGCCAATATGTCTACACGAAAAAACATTTTCTGTCTCGTTGGCTTGAAGGGTATATTCATTAATTGAAAATTAAAAATACTCCTTTTTTTCAATTTATCGCCATTTTCTCTCGAATGGTTCTCCTAAGGCATAAAATGGTCCCCATAAACTCATCATTTTTTGAGCTTGCCATTCTATTTTTGAATTCATATTTAGGGTTTTACTTTGAAAAAAAGTGTAACTATGGTCTATATCTTTGTTATCGAACACCCTGTATATGTGAACATAATTTTAAATTGTGCATCTGATTTCCCTTCAAATTTCACGAAAAAAAATTTTCGAAATGACTTCATTTACTACCTCAAAATGAGAACCGCGTCTGGGGTGGGCCATCCTGTATATCTAATCTATACATATATCTAAAAATCACATCAATTTCAATCGAAAAACATGAACTTTGAGGTATTTGTAGAGAATATTATCAGGCACGCATTTAGTCCAATTTTTTTTCAAGTGGCTATA
The DNA here is from genome assembly GCA_910592335.1 of Adalia bipunctata. Classification (NCBI taxonomy): domain Eukaryota; kingdom Metazoa; phylum Arthropoda; class Insecta; order Coleoptera; family Coccinellidae; genus Adalia; species Adalia bipunctata. Next base: position 30,626,040 of record OU342951.1, read on the forward strand.
TCTCTTGAACAGAGCCGAATTCGGAGAAATGAGAAAAAGGTTTATTTTGCCCTAAAGAATCTACAGTTAAAATATGTGTACAAGTCAAAGACTCACCCTGTAGGTATATTCTTGGGATTGATACTACATTTCGTCAGGTTTTAGTGATTTTGTCACTGATTTGGCCTGATCCCGAGATCAGGGCCAGATAAACAACCTACACTATACAGGACGGTAGGCGACTGCTTGCCGAAACGTCGAAAACAACAAACCGCATAGATAATGGAAACCGCCCAAATAATCTTTCAACAAATATTCCATTATCAAGAATATATCGATCACAATCAGAAATTGGGTATGGGCCCGAATTATATCAAGAGGACAGAAACTATGAGAGAACCTCGATCAAACTTGCCAAAGAAACGAACCACAGGCCTCAGAGTCAAACTCCCAATAAGAGGCAGGAGAGCTGATAGGATTTCCAATAGGGCAAGCCTAGCACTGGTAAGAGAAAGACTCAACCAACATCGGTTCAACAAAGCCACGATATCACAACAATGCACGAACATCAGGACCAAAATACAGGAAATAACGAGTGCAACGGACTATGAATCCATCATAGAAGCTGTCAGAAGGAGCTATGAGAGAACCAACGAACAACAAAAATTAATACAGAGGAAGAAAATGGAAAAACTAATGAGAAACTCGCAGAAATATACACCAAATGATCACACCAAAACTGTGATTAACCTCTCGAGCAAGACTCTCAGTGAGGACCAAACCTTCCTCCTCAACAAGGGTATGAAATTCTCTGTAGCACCAAAGACCATTCCTAAGATGGAGATATTATTGGCAGCCGAGGAAACAGCGCTAAGGATGAGGAAACCTGAGAAAGCAGAGGAATATCGTTGGAAAATAAGAACAATACTGGATTCCACAACGAAGGCACCAGAAAACAACATCAACAGAGCGGAACAAAGAGCTTTGAAAGAACTCCAAACAGATCATTCCATAAAGGTACTCCCAGCAGACAAAGGGAATGCAACGGTTATTCTGGATGTGGAGACATATAATGATAAAATCCAAGATGTTCTAGAAGCAGGAGACTACAAGAAATTGAAGAAAGACCCTACAACCACAGTAGAGAAAAAAGTCTACAAAGTCCTGCATAAGTACAAAGATCATTTCCCTGACAGCCTCACAAGAACAAAACTGACACCACACTTCAGCAAACCTCCACATCTGTATGGTCTTCCAAAAATTCACAAAGACAATATCCCGTTAAGACCAATCGTCAGTTCGCGTAATTCCCCATGTCATCTCTCGGCCATATACCTCCTTAAGATAGTGTCTCCACTCAGAGGACATACAACATCAATGGTCAAAAACACTGATCATTTCATAGAGACCATGCGCCAACAGCATATATCTGAAATGGACATCATGGTCAGTTTCGACATCAAGAGTCTGTTCACTAATGTCCCTACCAACCAAAACCTCGAAATTGTGGGGAAAAAACTCGAGGAGGACACTGAATTGGCTGAGAGAACCACTCTGAGTATAGACGCAATAATGGAAATGCTCGAAACATGTATCAACTCCACTAACTTCCAAGTAGACAACAACTTCTACCAACAAGAATTCGGTATGGCGATGGGTTCTCCACTTTCCCCACCTCTGGCTGATGCATACATGGAAGATTTCGAGAAGAGAGCATTGGAACAATATGTGTTCAAACCGAAACTATGGCTCAGATATGTAGACGACGCATTTGACATATGGCAACATGGGAGAAAAAACCAAGACAAATTCCTAGAAGACCTGAACAGCGTAGAGGAATCAATTAAATTCACGATGGAAATCGAAGAAAATAACCAACTACCATTCCTCGATGTACTGATTCTTAAGCAGAATTGAAACCCCAGGACCACAGTCTACAGGAAGCCAACGAACAAAGGCCAATATCTGCACTACGAGTCTAACTATAACCTCAGCACCAAATTAGGAGTAGCCAGATGCCTGTACCACAGAGCAACCAGGATATGCTCTAATCCAGAAGATCGTAATGAGGAATTCAACAACATCACGGAAACACTCAAGAAAAATGGCTACTCTAATAAGATCCTCGAGGTTGCCAGAGAACCAAGAGAAACAAGAACAGAGCCTCAACAAACAGACAATGATGCTACCGACACGATAACCTTTGTCATACCATATGTGAAGGGGCTATCCGAAAAGATAAGAAGGATTGGCAACACATACAATGTGAGAACAGCATTCAAGACCAGAAATACGGTCAGGAGTAAGCTCACGAAGGTGAAACCTGACAACACGAACCAAACAACGTAAAATTGCGTATACGAAATTCCATGTGAATGCGGCAGGTCCTACATTGGGGAGACCAAACGCCCCCTTGAGGTTAGAATCAAAGAGCACCAAAACTAGCTCGACTGGGAGAAACCGAAAAATCTAAGCTAGCCCAACATGCTTGGAACGAGGACCACAACATCAGATGGGATGAAGCTTCCATAATATCAAAGGAAGAAGGATGGAGGAGGAGGAAATTGAAAGAAGCAGCCTTCATGGCCATAACTCCCAACCCAATTAGTACACCCTCTGTGGAAATAAAGGATGTCTGAACACTAATTATAAGATCTGAATTGAGTAGGACGAACTCGGATCAGGGTGGCAATTAACACTAGACTAACCAGACCTAACCTAACCTGACCAAACTCAACCTACTGCGCATATCAACTGCGCATCGGATCGGGCCAAGGTGACCTCCACCAAGAAATAATACTTCATATACAGGGTGACCATTTGAAAACGAAACAGACGAGATTACAGACGAAATAAATTTTTTAGATAGAAATGCTCGGACAGGTCGATTTCTGTTTCGAAGGGGACAACTTAAGATGTAGGTTACGGACGCATAGCGCTTCAACCCTTGCTACTACAACCCTCACCCCCAATTTTTGAATAGGGAAGATGGGGTGAGTGATACCTCATTTGAAAGGTATTTTTATACTGATTTCAGCACAGTAATTGTTTTTTCATTTTATGCATCAGTTCTCGAAATATTTTTAACTAAGTATTTGAAAATGAAGTGGTGTATTCATGGCACTCGTAGTGTTTTTTTGTGAAAAATCGACATTTTAAGCTTCAAAACAACCATGACTGTGGCTTCCTTCCTCCAATCCACTGACATAGAAATCTTTAATCAAAATGTCGATTTTTCACAAAAAAACATTAAAAGTGCCATGAAAACACCACTTCATTTTCCAGATCAAGTTTGGCAAAAACCGGTCCTTCTCAGGACCAACACCCTGTAGACGGCAGGCGAATGCTTGCCGAAACGTCGGAAACAACAAACCGCATAGATAATGGAAACAGCCCAAATAATCTTTCAACAAATATTCCATTATCGAAAATATCTCGATCACAACTATACAGGGTGTTTAACCATAAAATGGACAAACATTTATAGCCGTGTAGATGACACCGGGAAAGTCATTACTGCCTTATGACATATTATACCCCGTTTTCGTCGCATAAGCCAGATACAGGGTGTTTAATGTCAACTTTGAGCAATATTCTGTGAACTATGGTGAGTTATGCGTGACATTTGAAATAGCGGTTACTGGTCATGTCTTAGTATTTTTTAGGGCTCAATTCAATTGTGGTGTAAAATTTTGAAAATAAAATTCAAAATGGCGGAAAAACTGCAAAATTGGAATTTTTTTTCTCGGTTGTCAATTTGGACAGCACTCTTTCAAGGTACTAGATTCTCTAAGATATTCCGTGAAAAAATTTTTCCAAAATTCGAACTCAACTTTTTTTTACATGTCTTCAGTGAGAAAAAAATTTCGGCCGAAATTGTGGAAATTTTTCATGGTTGAACATGAAACAGTTACCAAAGTGACGCCAGTTATTCGAAAGTGGAGAGTTCGATTCCCATCAAAGTTTTTTGAAAGAAATTTTTTGGTCTATTAATTCATTTTTCCGTCCGAGTCACTCTGGCAGCTGATTAGCCTTAATTTGACCTTCGTATATCCTCTAGTTTATCGAAAAAAAATTATGACAGTTCTCCGAGCGTGATCTTTGGAAGGCTACAAAACGAAAACCAATGAATATTTTTTCATTCTGTTTTCACCACAGTATTCAGAATGAAAGATTGTTCAACCAAGAAAAATTTCAATAATTTCAGCCAAAATTTTTTTCTCACTGAAGACGTAAAAAAAAATTGAGTTCGAATTTCGAAAAAATTTTTTCGCGGCAAATCTTGGAAAATCTAGTACCTTGAAAAAAAGCTTTCTTAATTGACAACCGAGAAAAAAATTCCAACTTTGCAGGTTTTCCGCCAATTTGAATTTTTTCTCCAAAATTCTACACCACAATTGAATCGAGCCCTGAAAAATACTAAGAACTGACCAGTAACCGTTATTTCAAATGTCACGCATAACTCACCACAGTTATCAGAATATTGCTCAAAGTTGACATTAAACACACTGTATCTCGCTTATGCGTCGAAAACGGGGTATATGTCATAGGTCAAAAATGACTTCCTCGGTGTCGTCTACACGGCTATATATGTTTGTCCAGTTTATGGTGAAACACCTTGTATAAGCCATAACATCAAAGGTTAGTTCCATTCATCAGGTCTCAATTCCTGTTCAAGAATAACTATTTTTTGGCAAATATTATGGTATTCTTATTCTTCAACAACCTAAGAAAAGTTTCCGAAACGTACAGTAAAATCTTTAAGTTTGGCGCGATCATTCGGCGATGTTTCAAGAGAATTTCCCGCATCAAAACACAATTGAGCCCTCCTGAATAGGTTTTCACGTTAAGCATTCAGTCTTTCTGATTTCAATTCGGACGGACTCCTAGACATGACTGGAAATCGGAATAGTATCGACGGCTAACAAAAAAAAACGAACGGTACACACAAGCAAAAAGGGGCGATGGTATGGCGGCGTATCAATGTCACTAATAAACTGACAAGGTCAATTCAACTCGGAATGGATGTGTACTGGTTATAAATCGACAACTTGGTTAACTATGTATTTCGTTCAACAATGTTTTATACTAATCTCTGCTATATCGGTAAGTCAATATCTATAATGTATTTGGAATGAATCGAAACAATTACAAACTAACGACGCCAAAAGGTGAAATTCATCTCGGATCGTAAGGACCGAGTTGTCGATTTATAACCAGTACATATCCATTTCGAGTTGAATTTACCTTGTCAGTTTATAAGTGTTTATAATTGATTCTGTTTTTTTTACAATTAATGGCGTAATTTACTTTACATCAACAGTTGCGAAATATTTCATTTTTCGTAACCAGTTCGAAAAGTGAGACGTTTCAAAACGTCGACGAGTTTTGAAAAGTGTCACTTTATATGTCAAAATTGGAAAAAAATATTACAGACATAAAATATTAGAAACGAAAAAACGTTTCTATTCCAGTAAGATCAAAAATATTATCAATACACCAAGAACCATGTGAAGAATTTTAAACAACTAATCTAACAAGCTATAATAAAAAAATCATTTTTTAAGACAAGCTTTTATAATAACAACACTCATCTGCCATTCCGAAGCCGCCATCTTGAATTTATCAATTTTGAAGAATCGTAATTTCCGACCCAGAAAACCCCAGATACCAATTTTGAATAGAATCGTATCATAATTACAAAACTAGTCTGCCATATTGTAGCCGCCATCTTGAATTTTCCAATTTTGACAAAAGAATCATCATTGTCCAACCCAAAAACCCCCAGATACTAATTTTGAATGGAATCAGATGATAATTACAAAACTCATCCGCCATTTTGGAGCCGCCATTTTGTTTTTTTCTATAAAAAATATTTCATGATGCATTGTCACCAGAATTTTGTACACCTGCCAAATTTGAAATCAATCGGACGATAAGAAGTGTGTCATATTTAACTTGCAAGATTTGATTACAGACAGACAGACACCGGGACAGGTGAAACTAAATAAAAGCTTGTAAAATAAAAAAAAAGACAAAGAAGAATAAATCTTCTCGTATAACTGCGGACGAGTTCGACAACTTATTCGTGAATGTTCCGAACGAGATAACTAAAATTAAGAATTTCCACCCAAACTCTTATAATCCATCCAAATTTATTCTTAATAATCACACAATATTTTTTCTTAAGCCGTCTGATACATGCGAAGTCAGCAACATTATAAAAAGTTCAAGTAATAGTACGGCGCTCTATATTTTCGGTTTGAGCAACAAAACCATAAACAAACTAGAGAAAGGTTCGGCAATTCCCCTTACTATGATTAAGTTTTTCTCTTCTGGTTCGTTCCCCGACAGTTAAAAGTCAGTTAAATCTGTCCAATTTTCGAGGGGGAGATGAGAATGATAAGAATAATACCGACCTGTATCCATCACCCCAGTTCTTTTAAAGCCTATTGAAATTTGCCTAAGCCATAGATAGATTTCTTTTCTAGAGAAATGTGACCTGCTGTCACCATATAAATTCGGGTTTCGAAAGAAATTGTTCGCTATCGATGCAATTGTTATGAGCTAAGTCTTATTTCCTGTTTCCTTTCGTACACAGATTGTCCAATATAAGGAAAGTGTCTCTTTACCTTTTAAAAATATCTTTTGGTGGTCTTCAAGGTTCAAATCTAGGCCCGGCAATGTTCATCGTATACGTAAATGAACTCCCAGAGTTATTTCCCTATCAGAGAACTATTCAGTTTGCTGATGACACCACTCAGCTCATAAAAAGAGAAAATATTTCCCAACTAAAGCAAGAATCCGCAATCGCCCTTCAAAGCTTATCCGACTGATTTGCCTCGAACAATCTGTCCCTAAACGTGGGAAAAACAAACATAATGACCATTTCCCTAAAAGAACGTCAGGAATTAAAATGTATAAAATTTCTAGGGATATATATTGATAATAACTTGAATTGGAAAACACATAAAATATCAGAGAATTAACCTCAATATTGACTCCACACACATACCTACTACGTAGACTCATTCTGATAGCACCATCAAGTGCTGTTGAGTCCGCATACTACGGAGTACGGACTATTTCAATCAAGGATTTCATATAGCCTTATTTTCTGGGGGAATTCGACCGATGTGGAATAGGTCTTCCAGATGCAGAAAGGAGCAATTAGGATAATTACAGGGAGGAAGGCACTCGATAGTTGAGACCGCTCTTCAAAGAACTCAACATATTGCCTCATCTAGGTTTCTATAATAAAGAGTTTCTTGACCTCAGGCTTCGAAAAAGGCCCCTTGATGAGGAGTTTCGACTGCCTGAGATCCGTTGTCGTGTTCCACTCAGAGGAGAATTTCTCATCAATCGATCTCTTGAATAGGTTTTCAATATCTTTATGACAAATAGGAAGCGTGGGTTCCGGCCCAGTAAAAGTCGAGCGAGCCGTATTTTTGGCTAGATTATCTGCTTTTATAATACCAGAGATAGACGCAGGACTGAAATACTTGCAATTATGTTTTTCCCTTCTGATTTTTGAAATAAACATAAAAGTGATAACAGGGTTCACAGTTTTGGAAAGGAGAATTTCGAATTATAAATTTGACGTGTTTTGGGATTTTCCTTAAATATGTTCACTAACCAAGTTAATGAATTTCTTAGATTTGGCTTTTTCACACTGTTTAAGGTTTCCAGATTGTCATTGAAAATAATTCTGCATCGTATACCCCATGACTTCAAATGTCGAAAATTGCATTTAATTGACATTTAATTTCATTGCATTCGCAGAGAATTCTCCCTGTACAGCTGGCATAATAATCAAATGTTTTCCATTCATATCATGGCATAATGAAGGAATATACAGTGCTTGGTTTGATGAGAGGAATTTACAGTTGAAAAAAATGGACACACCCTGTATATTCTATTATATGGAGCCGAATTCCCTCATTTCAAATTTCGTAAGCAACGTACCGTACGGATTTCGAAAGTAACCTTCCCTGCATAAATAAAGTATTATATTGAATGAGCGTAGGAAATGTATATCTCTGCATTAAGCGGAAATAATTTGCGAGGACTAAAAATTCAGCATACAAACAGAAACCGATGCGACAACCAGGATCTGCAAATCATTAATCAAAGCTTCGTTGCTGGCGTGGGGTTGGAGCGGCAAGAGAAGGTACAAGGTTTAATTTTCTACAAACAAGTCCTGTGTCAGATTCAAGTCAAACAGCTTTGTTTTTCCTGAAACATTCTGAGAGAAGTTCTCTCATTTTGCGTTGAACAATTATAAAACGAGCCGGTATGAACATTTGTCATTAATTTGAGCTGACAAAGAAGATTTTGATTCCTTCTTGGTGCCAAGAAAGAATTATCTGACAACATACCTTCTCATTTCTTTCAATGATGGAGTACAGACAATTTCAACAATGAAAGATTGACGTTTAGGCAGCAATATTTTACATATACGAATATACAGGGTGTTTCAGAATGAGGGAACGTAAATTCGGGATCTTAATCCTCAGATGATTGTATGATATAAAGTTTCTATGGACTGAAGGTCCCTGACGCACTGTTTCTGAGATACGGGGTGTTGAAATTTAAAAAAACTAGTTTGATGAAATTATTTTCTACACCGTACACGATTTTTTTTTGCGTTATGGTAGGTCATGAGTACGCATTAAGACGCATTTTTTCCTATACAAAATGATGTTCAATTTTCACCAGTGGCGTCCGTACAGACTTCTGTCCGAATAGATTCGGTGAAAATATTTGGTACGCCAATGATCAAATATCAAAATTCCTGAAGATTTGTACCATTCAAAACATGATGATATACAAGGTGTTTCTGAATTTATGTGAAAGATTTCAAAGGATGAGTTCTTGTTCAGAATAAAGGGCAGTTTTTTATATAAATGTCGGGTCAAAAGTCAAACGTTAGGGAGATATCGCGGTTTAAGGATGGCGGAAAAATGAAATTCATGAATTCATTCGAGAAAATCGCTGAAATAGTATATTCTAAAACTAGTTGCAGAATGGGCTCCTATTCCAATACGAATGAGCTCGCTCGCTCCTTCTTCGCTCGTTTTCGAACGCATGAGTGTTGGAATTGCATTCTGCAACGAGTATTAGACGACATCTTCTCTATTTCAGTCAACGAGTTTTCTGAAAATGCCAAGACGTAAATTAAGAAACGCTGAGGCTAATAGGGCTATCGGAATGCTACAGGGTGGCCTAACTCAGGTTGTTGTAGCGGAAAGGCTCCAAGTCAGCCAAAGTGTGATATCTCGACTATGAAATAGGTTCAGGGAGACAGGTTCCGTGTTGGAAAGACCAAGGCTTGGTGGGCGACGAAAAACAACACCTGCTCAGGATCGTTTCATCACCATTTCGTCGCGAAGAAACCCTACATCTACGTGTAGAATGCTACGGAATACTCTTCAAAATGCAGATGGGGTCCAAGTTTCCATCGAAACCATCACACGACGTTTGAGAGAGGTGAATCTAGGTTCAAGACGTCCATTAAGAGGAGTTCCATTAACACATGACCATAAGCGTCAAAGACTGGAATAGGCAAGGCAACATATCAATTGAAACGATGAATACAGATATGAACGATTTTCAGATTCTCGAAGAATCAGGGTAGGGACAATCTCACGCATACTACGTAACCGTCGCTATGTCCAAGAAGTCCATACATTCCGAGGGGGTAGTGTGATGGAATGAGCCGGGATATGTTTCAACGGGCGCACAAAGCTACACATTTGTCCTGGGAATAAGACCGCCTCACACTATAGGGAGCATGTCATTGACAATGTTGTGCCAAATTCTTACGCTGCTATTGGTGAAACTTTTCAATTTTTAGGCCATAACGCTGGACCGCACTGTGCAGCAATAGTTGGGAATGCGCGCGAGGAGCTTGGTATTCCACATTTACCAATACCTCCGCACTCACCATATTTGAATTGTAAAGAACATGCATGGGATATGCTCCAAAGAAGATAAGATAATCATCAACCTACCCCAGATTCCTTGAATGATCTGAGAGAGCTTTTACCCCGTTTATGGAAACAAATTCCTCAAAAAATGTTCAACAACCTCGTGTGTAATATGCAAAGAAGATGTCAAGCTGTTATTGATGCCCGTGGAGGCCATACATTGTACTGATAGTCTTAAAATGCTTGAATTCTCTGGGAATAAAATTTCGTTATTTCACCCTGTATTTGCTGCAGACCTAAAGGCTAAAATTAATTTGCAACTTGAAATCATATTAATATGAATTTTCATCACAAAAATCTTATTTCAACTTTACTTTTTTGCAATTTAAGTCTATATTCCTAACTCATGTGGAGCAGTTCATTTTTTGAAGTTAGTGCTGGTGGTCAAACAATGGGAATTTAGCTTTGTTTGTTTATTCGCTTGAGAAATTGATTTAGGTGAATACTTTCTGATATTTCTAGTCAATCTTACTCTTGGGAATATCAGACCATTGAATATTTCCAAATTATGTGCCTTTTTAATCAACAAACTGCCGTCAATGTGTGCCAAAGTTGGATGTGCAAGTCGTGCAAAATAAGAAGATTCTCTTGAATCCTAGTGTGTGTAACTCGGTGTATTTTTTCTGTTCTAGAAGAGGTGAATCTTACATCAGACACCCAGTCTTTCTGGGTAGTGTCGGATTTTTACCGACTAAACACCTTTCCTGCGGTTAGTTCCGGGCATAAGCCTATAAACCTTCCATCATCTTATCTATTATTTTCTCTTTCGCATTCTGTAATGCTGAGTGTTTGTGTTCATCCTTCAATTGGATATCTCTCACTAAGTGTGGAGTATCTTCATTTTCGCAATTGGTCTCTAGGTCTTTCGCGGTAAATTCTCGCTGTTTTTCATTTTCGGCGGGGTCATAGTCAACTTTCCTTCTAAGGTCGTCATTTGGATGTTCACAAGCTCTTTCATAGGCTTTTCCAGCTTTTCGTTTGATGAATGTAGGAATGGATTCCCATTTTTTTTTCGGATTTGGTCATTCCTAACAAACCAGGGGGCGTCTGATAACCATCTCAGAAATTTGTTTTCTGTACTTTGTATCCTCTTTATATGGGTTCTCGCTGCATATCCTCATGCTGTTGATCCATATGTTAGCTGCGGTCTGGCGACTGCTTTTATGATCCTCAATTTCGTTTTTCTCTTCATTTGGCTTCTTATGCCTATAATCGGGTATAATCTTTTCATTGCTACATTCGTTTTATCCACTGCATGATTTATGTGCTGTTTCCACGTTAGTCCTTTGTCTAATATCACTCCTAGGTATTTAGCTTCATTCTTTCATTCAATTTCATTATTGTCTATGGATTCTTCTATTCTATGTTCAGTCTTCCCTTTTGAAGGAGTATTGCTTGACTCTTTTCTGCATTGATTTTGATTTTCCATCTGTTACACCATTGACTGATATCTGCAGCTTCTTGAAGTATTTTGTGAATTATTTTTGTATTTCTGTGCCTAATTACTATGCCCGCATCGTCCGCGTATAGAGCAAGCAGGCATCTTGGATTTCTTGGTATATCATGTATGTATATGTTATAGAGTAGCGGTCCTAGTATGCATTCTTGGGGAACTCCTGCTTCTCAATATCTGAGTGTGGAATGAACATCAATTAATTTCACGCAAAAGTTCCTATCCCTAAAATAATTTCTTATCATTCTGCATAACTTGAGTGAATAACCTGCGGTCATCATTTTATATGCTAGTCCTTCATGCCATACCCTGTCAAAAGCTGTGGTATCGGTCTACAGTTCTGTGGGAACTTTTTGTCTTTACCTGGTTTATTGAAAACAATCACTTCGGCAGATTTCCATCTTTTTGGAAAGTGCTCTGTTCTCATCACGCCATTTGTTATGCTAGTGAGAGCTGCCGTTTCTTTCTTTGACATTTTCTTCAGCATGAGATTTGTAATTTTAACTTTTCCATTTATTGATTATCTCTTTGATTTCTGCCGGAGATGTTGGTTGAGGGATTTTGTCATCCGGTGGTGATTCTTTCATTTCTTCTTCATTTTCTTCAAATTATTCTTCTAGGTCCTCATCGTCTTCTTCACAATAATTTCTTCTTGACTCCCTTTCTATAGTATCCGCAAGAGCAATCGCTTTATCGCTTTTTGAATATACCATTCTATGCATTCCATGCAGTGGTGGAATTTGAGTTTTTTCATTACGTAAAATTTTTTGCATTTTCCATGCAGAGTGGTCTTCTGAGTTGAGTTCACTGATTTTCTTATTCCATCTATTCGTTCTGAGCTCCCTTAGTGCGTTTTTAAGTATTTGACTATGTCTGTTTAGTCTGATTTTATCATTATCTGTTTTATACATCCTGTAGTTCTTTCTTAGTCTTCGGTTGACTTTTATCAGTTCTTCCACCTCTTTTGGAGTATCGCCATATGGATGTTTGGGAGTAGGTTTAGTTTTTCTAGCCGTGCTCTCTTCATAGGATTTCATTGGTCATTGGTGATTTGCCTAGAGTTTTAGTCGATTGATTCACCGATTTTGACGTTTTGTTCATACCGAAGTTGACATCGTCCTGGACGTGGTCGGATGATGGGGAAGAAAAAAATTTGACCCTTCTGGTTAATTTTTTTTTAAAGTAGGGGGGGAATTGTTACGTGATTATTTTGCACCCTGAATTAAATTCAGCATTTTCGCTGTTGTGGGATAGTTTACACTTTTGCGGCGTTGCCGGTTGATTCTGGTTCATGGCTTGTGGTGGAGATGGCTGTGGTATTGTGTACGGTCATAGAAGTAGAAAGGGATTGTTTGACAATTGGCTGCTCTGTGAAAAAGAGGTTACCTCTTTTTGGAGAATTTTCGAAAAATTGTGGAAGATTCAAGCTGAATTGAATGAAGATTATTTTTCTGGAAGTTTTATCTGGAATCATCCTCGTTGTAGGCGATTATAATTTCAATTTGGTTAATTCCCTGGATAATATAGAAAATCCAAGAGTACGTTTGTAAGAACGGATTATTATATTCTTCCATGAGACCTAGAATCTCTATGATATGCTTATAGCTATGATATGAGCTTATATATGGAACCATTGTCTGACAGTCTTTTCATTAGGAGTTGCATACGATTATTGTTGTCGGAAAATTGCTTGGAAGGTAGATCGTTTTCCCCTCGAACAACATCCTAGGAGTTATGAACTTGAACTTGAATTTTGTGAACAATGCCTTAGGGTATTTTATTAGAGTCCAAGTATCGGGTAGCCAAGTACCTGCCATCCAACTATCGGGTATCCAAGTATCGGTATTCAAGTGCTTTGGACAAGAAACTTGTAGAAGTGGAGAGTTATTCTCCTTGAAGCCATCCCAGATAATGGATTTTATCAAATCTCTGGAACTGGAGGGCGAGCTGTAGGAGGCGTGATGATGAGAGCTCTGATAGGGGGCACAATAGACCTTAAGGTCGCAGTGAACTGTAACCCCTTTTCACTATAACTATATATATAACTATATCGGCATCCAAGTATCGGGTATCCAGGTGTCAGGTATCAAAGTACCTGCCATCCAAGTATTGGGCCTCCTAGTACCTGTCATCCAAGTATCGGATATCCAAGTATCTGGCATCCACGTTCCAAGTACTATCGACGTATCTACTTTAAGCCATTCTGTGGTTGAGATAACCGGTGCTCTACACTGGCTTTAGGTTTATAATATATTATTGTTTAAAGTGAATAACTTATAGCAGGGGAAATCTCTCTCACCGTTGGCTCTTTTCACTTATGTCTCACTTTCATCAGACTCATAATTGAGTTCATTGTACTGGCAGACTGCCCAATTCACATTTTTACCAGTTTCATTTGATACTGGGTTGCGATTATTCGATACTGTTCATAATTATTATAGGTGTGAGTGTGAATATTTGTGATCTGAGGTAGATACTAACTGGCCAGTTTTAACAACCATGATACTTGAATCCCCTTTCAAATTTATAACTTAATTTTGTGAGATTTAATAAAGTTCAGCAATTTTGTGGAGTTTTTGTTCCGCTGAATATATCAACCACTGTAAATCTTATTTTACTTTTTCATTAATATTATTCAATTAGTTTAATTTTAAATAAATGGGTGGACATTGAGTATCATTTTACTTATTGCTATTCTGGTAGGGGAGTACGCAATTTTGTGGATTGTAGGGCAGGCGTATCTCTACCTGGCGCCCATTCATAAATTTCATCTTTTCTTATAACTCACTCCCATGTTCACTGAGTTTAGCCGCGAGCCTAATTTTGCCAAGTACAACCGCATTCAGGTAATGATTCACGTCACTTCTAACAAGAATTACAACCCCTCCTCCGTTTCTATTATTTCTGTCTCTTCTGTATATTTCGTGATTTTTGAAGGAGATTTTATTATTGGGGGTCATTTTTGTTCCCTAAAGCGCCATAATATCAGGATGTTTTTCTTTTAACAATTGTTCAATATCTGATTCACGGGCTCTGATTCCGTTAATATTTCAGGAAACTATCTTCAGATTTTCTAGTTGTGATTGCATGTTCATAAATTATTTATTTCCAAATAAGTTTTGAAATTTCTTCTCGAACTCATTCTCAAATCTCTGCATTATTCTGCTGAATATTTTCTCAGTGATTTTGTCATCTTCAGGGTCTTCCCTTTTGGCTTCAATAGGTATTGTGGACGAGTTTTTCGTTTTTTGTTCTTGTGGTTTCTCATCAGTAACAACAATCTCCATTGTTTCAGCAATTTTCTTGGGGGGAGGGGCTTCTTTTTTTGTCGTTGTTCTCTTCTCTTGCCGGATGTCCACTCTGGTTACATAAAACGCATGCCTCGTTCCTTTCACCTTCTTTTTGCGTCAATGCACACTCTTTTGTGCAATGTGCTCCTAAACATTTTATGCATCTCCACGGAAATGTGCATTTATTTTGAGCATGGCCATATCTCTGGCAGCGATGGCACTGTCCTGGGGATATTTCCTTGTGCTGCGTTTTCACAAGGTTTTCACTTCAATATCCTCGTCAAGTGGCAAGTACCTTATGACGGCATATACTCTCTTTTCTTTTTTCATTTGGTATGTAAAATATTCCTTATCCTGTTGATCGAGGAATTTTGATAATTTCCTAAAATCTCCTGCAGACGAGGCAATAATTTCAATGCCGTCTTTAACAACCGTTGCCCGGTTATAATTTATTTTCTTGTTGTAGAGAGCTTTGGACATTTTCGTCCAGTCTGACGTCCCCATCATTGTCACTGAGGGAATTTTCTCTGTAGCTGGTGACTTAGATGTCACCGTTGACTTTTTTGAGTTATTCTCAATTGAGGACGAACTCTCTTTTCTGGCACGCTTCGCTGGAGGTTCTCCTAGAGGTTGGGCGGCTTTATTGCTGTCCTCGATATTTGAGGCTATCGTTTTGGTAGGGACAACAGTTGCAGTTTTGGAAGGGACAACCGTCATAGTTCTGGGAATAGTTTGAGCTGATGTTCCTGGTTCGGAAGTCGAAGCCTGGGAGTAACTTCTTACCTGGATGTTTGGGGATTTCTTTTCGGAGAGTTCTTCTTTCAGGAAATTCAACTGGCTGGTCAGATTGGCCATGCAGGTTGTTAGAGCGGCTGAATTGGCTTTGAGCTCATCATTCTCCTGTCGAAGCCTGACGAGTTCCTTCACTCTTTTTCGGAGGACGAGTATCTATCCCCCGTTTCCATGAAGAATTCATCGTTATCCGAATATTTACCCATGTTTCAATTCGTAATAAGCACTTCACTTCTTTTTTAACTCCACTCAAAGTCCGTAAATCACTGACGCACAGAACCAACGATATCTTCGGACCTGGACTCGACGCACGGAAACACAAAAACTTTTTATGAGCACTAACTTGGATGCGCATCAACGTTGCGTTCGGCGCACTGAACTGGTTTACACACAAACTCTTCAACTCTCGGTACGTGTACACTAGTCGGCGTCTCGGTCAGTACTGACTGTCTATGACCAGGTGATAGCCAAGGTACTCTTAAAGATCTTTTTGCCCTCAAGTATGAGTACACCAACTTTCTCCTCACATTACTGGTAGAGACTAACCGTCTATAGGTCCTCAAAAATTGACTTCGAAGAGCTGTTACAGATAACGTTCGGTTCCTTCGAGTGAAATTTGCGATATTATGGTCTCTCATGAACGGAAAACGCTTCTGATTTACAGGTGAGAGGGCCACTATGCGTCTTACTGAAGTCCGTGAGATATTCAAACGTTGCACCATCTGATGGTTCGACGAAGCTTCCTAATTTTCCACGAAATATTCTCAATATAACAACTATCGTTATTCGCTGAAAATCGATTAAATTCGGATACACCTGTATTCTCCCAAGCAAGAATCATTTTTTGCTGGTTTATTGCTTATGTGGCAAGAAAGTGAAAATTCCACACACAAAAAATTGTCATGTCACATTAAACAAGTTGGAGATGAAAGGTGCAACACTTTTGACGATTTGTGTATATTTCAAGCAATATTTCTTGTTCATTTTGTCTCCATAGACGTCGAAACACCTAATAATTTTTCAATATTTTTTTGTCGTTCCAAAGTATGATCTCTCTTAAAAATTTTTGTAGGGGCTGGCTTATTCAGTATATCAATTCTCTTCGAATACATCGAAATAGCAGCATTGAGATGCATTGGTATTTTCGCTTATTTGTTGCTAGAGCTTTTATTTCTATTGCATGCTTATTGTGGATACGCAGTGAGGATGACCTGAAGAATAATACGTAGAACTTATTCTCATGAGGGAAATAACTGAGGAATATGCCCTGAAAATTTTCAAGCAGATATACGTAAATATTCCAAAGTTGCAGTGGCGATCCAAGGGCAGTGCGAGAGGTGCGACAGCACCAGGCGCCATCATCAAATCGGGCGACGAAATCAACCGAAACCTGGAAGAAACGACACACGAATCACGAGCAAATTGTATTTTGTTAATTATTCTGAATCGATAATGAAATTGCAAACGTTAGAGCTTTGAAAGTGCTCATTTTTACGACTTTCGATGTGATTTGTGCGCATGGAACACATAATAAATAGGAGTTGTCAAACGAAATATTAATTGTTATTATTCCTCATCTCTAATAAACCGCATCTCATTGTCATGAAGTTTGATTTTTATTTGGAAAATCAGGCTTTATTTCAGAAGATTTCTGTTTGATTCCTCATCCTCTGAATGATCTCAACTTAGAAAAACTTTTCAATAGCCAGCCAAAATCGATGAAATTTTGGAAGGATTTCTATTTGATCATCTCTTCTCCACATTTGGGTAGAAATATCTTTTTAAGGATTAATTCTTCGATATTTGAAAAGTAAAAGAAGGTAAGTTACGGCATGTGTGACGAACACGGCGTTCTTTCCAAACAATGAATATCAAATCAAAATATGTATCGTAGGGAATTGGACTGATAATTGCAAACTTTTATAGCTTTGTCGACGTTTCGGAACCATGACGGTTTCTTTTTCAAGACATTCTTGTTAGCGGCAAAAGAATGAAACACAAAGTTCCTCCAGAACCAGATAAATAATCGGGTGTGCTGTACAAGATTTCCTGCTCGAATTGTATACAGGGTGGCCCACCCCAGACGCGGTTCTCATTTTGAAGCAGTAAATGAGGACATTTTGAAATTTTTTTTTTCGTGAAATGTTAAGGACAATCAGATGCACAATTTAAAATTGTTTTCACATATACAGGGTGTTCGATAACAAAGATATAGACCAAAGTTACACTTTTTTAAATGGAATACCCTATATATGAATTCAAAAATCGAATGGCAAGCTCAAATAATGATGAGTTTATGAAGACCATTTCATGCCTTAGAAGAACCATTGTAGAGAAAATGGCGAAAAATCGAAAAAAAGGAATATTTTCAATTTGCAATTAATGAATAAACCCTTCAAGCCAACGAGACAGACTATGTTTTTTCGTGTAGACATATTGGCTACCCTTATGCAGAAGAAAAAAATTTAACTCTGGAATATACTGAGTGATCATAATTAGTGTTCAAACATTAACTTCAAATAATGGTCGAAAACTTTCTTATTTCAAATGGCACACCCAGTATTTCTGTATCTTGTTGAACGTAAAAATTAATATCGAAACTATCTTCATTGGGTTTCCCTATACCTAAACCTAATAGTTTTCAAGTAATTCTCGATTTTTAATTAAACTAGTTAACTTACTATTATGATAAGCGATATTCATAGAAATATTTGGAAATATTTGTGGGGAAATGATCACAATATTATTTTAAATCTGAAAAACTCATATGAAGATCTCAATAATGGTGTTGCGGTCACGCAAGATTTATTATTCCTTTATAAATGATTCGGTATCTACTGTATTTCTGAATATCAATTCTTTTTTCAATTATTTTCAAATTAATTTCGCCTAGATGGTATTAAGTGTCATTATCATTAAATCTTTTCCGGTACATGCCCTTAAATTTTTCTTTATTCCGATCGTTTTGATTTTAAGTTAAGCCATACGTTCAAAGAATCATGTAACAAACGATTCATTTAAAAAAAATATTTGTTCAGGCGATGAACCTGTGCTCCAGTCCAACATTTTCCCTATTCTTCACATTTTCAATATTTCGAAGACTTTTAGAGATTTTCAAAAGAGATCTGTGATAGTGAACCTCTGGCCAGAGAGTGAGTTGAGTACCGAGTGGAACGAGTTCCACCAGCATAAGGACATTCAGTATTTTAGTAGTAAGGTAGTATTTGAAGGTATTTTGTGAACATCTTTGAATCTTTGAGTCTACTAATACTCAATCACAATTGGAGATAACAAGTATGAAGAATCAAAGGTTCATCGCCTGAGCAAATATTTTTTTAACTGAATCGTTTGTTACATAATTCTTTGAACGTATGGCTCAACTTCAAAACGATAAGAATAAAGAAAAATTTAAGGGCATGTACCGAAAAAGATTGAATGATAATGACACTCAATACCTTCTAGGCGAAATTAATTTGAAAAGAATTGATATTCAGAAAAACAGTAGATACCTAATCATTTATGAAGGAATAATAAATCTTGCGTGACCGCAACACCATTATTGAGATCTTCATATGAGTTTTTCAGATTTAAAATAATATTGTGATCATTTCCCCACAAATATTTCCAAATATTTCTATAAATATCGCTAATCATAATAGTAGGTTAACTAGTTGTATTAAAAATCGAGAATTACTTGAAAACTATTAGGTTTAGGTATAGGGAAACCCAATGAAGATAGTTTCGATATTAATTTTTACGTTCAACAAGGTACAGAAATACTGGGTGTGCCATTTGAAATAAGAAAGTTTTTGACCATTATTTGTAGTTAATGTTTGAACATTAATTACGATCACTCAGTATATTCCAGAGTTAAATTTTTTTCTTCTGCATAAGGGTAGCCAATATGTCCACACGAAAAAACATTGTCTGTCTCGTTGGCTTGAAGGGTTTATTCATTAATTGCAAATTAAAAATACTCCTTTTTTTCGATTTTTCGCAATTTTCTCTACAATGGTTCTTCTGAGGCATAAAATGGTCTTTATAAACTCATCATTATTTGAGCTTGCCATTCATTTTTTGAATTCATATATAGGGTATTCCATTTAAAAAAGTGTAACTTTGGTCTATATCTTTGTTATCGAACACCCTGTATATGTGAAAACAATTTTAAATTGTGCATCTGATTGTCCTTTACATTTCACGAAAAAAAAATTTTCAAAATGTCTTCATTTACTGCCTCAAAATGCGAACCGCGTCTGGGGTGGGCCACCCTGTATATGTTTTGGGACAAACCGAATAATACTTGGGGGCAAGAATAAGACAGCATAACAATGATGCAACATGCATAGTTATTTCATCAAACAAAATAATATCCTAACATTAACATCACTTTACATACTTACCTGCGTCTTATACATCCATAACAAGGAACACTTAGAAAAAAATAATGAACATCACAATTACAATACAAGAAATGCAATCCAGTACATGACACCATACCACCGAATAAAGGCCACTCAGCTCGGAGTGAATCACAAAGCAATACACATATATAATAAAATCCACAAAAAATTCAAAACTTTGGACAAAATGAGACTCAAGAAGGAAACAAAAAACCTACTCCAACAAAAAGAATATTATAGCCTCCAGGAATTCTGGGACGACCATTTTGATTAGTTAGTCTGATAATATTGTTTGTCTTGTCATTCACTTTGTTGTTTAAATTCGAGTATTTCTGTTTACTGCACATTTTTTACAATGACTTAAATTTATATTTTTTGACACCCCATGGAAAATTTTGATGGGTTAAAATTATTCACATTTACCTATGAATCAACTGTGTGAATAAAGGATTATTATTATTATTATCAATGATTTCAATGATGTCAGAATTCTGGATAGGGAACGAAATTACTCAAAAAGGCTCATTAGTGGAATGGGTCACATCTTAGAGACGATACCAATAACTTAAGTAGATGTTATGACTGTGGTATTCAAGAATGGTATTCTAGCTAGTAAAGCGAACTGAGAGTAGATATGTATTGGTTATTGGTTGGTTAGGTCGAAATTCATGAGACCACTACCATAAATCTAATTCTGTGAACTATGACGTTCTGTTTCTATAGCAGTGACGTTTATCGAAAATTGACGCTCGATGAGTTTTTCACATGTCTTGAAAATCAAAAATGAAGAAAATTTTAATTCCTGAAAATCTAATAGTCTAATCTGAATCCCCAACCCTTTTTTACTATCCAGAGTCCAACATTGTTATCGAAACTTGGTAATCACTATTAAATCATTCAATGTACCTAATCCTTCATTTTTGCAATAAACATTTTTAGTCTTGGAAAAGGAACCACCAAGATTCCGAAAATTCGAACGAAGTTATAAAAGCTTGCAATCATTGGTCAAACTCCCTACGACACGCATTGGAATAACAGAAAAAACACTTTCCTAAAAATTTCCAATCGAGAGCTCTATGATTTACTAACTTTTTCTGTGGTCTGAAGTTCTGAGAGTATACTCCATTCACTTTTCTAAAGTATCCCGGCTGGCCAAGAAATTCTGAAATATTTCACCGTGTATATTCTGAAAATGTTAGTTTATATTCATTTTCCTGTCAGATACGTATACAGCGTTGTCGTTTTTACATGGAGATCGTAGTAATTACGTATTGATCGGAATGTTTATTCACTATGGGAAAATAATGAATTTGAGAATATATTATGTGAATTCAATAACTCCAAAGAAGAACTCAGAAGAAAACGGAGCTATGGATTATTGGGCGGAGTAGAATTCGATGAGACCTCTGGCGGAAAAAATGTAATAGAAGCAACGAGTAAACAATTCGTATTATGTATTACGTCTCATTGTTTTTATTCAGTTTTTGTCTTCATTGCAGATCAAGTTTGACTTTTTGTGTACCTTTTTTAAAGTTTTATACTTCGAATTATGTCGCTGCATAATCGAAACTGTTCTGTATTTGGTTGCACTAGCCGTAAAGGGAAAAATCCAGATTTATCTTTCCATAAATTTCCTCGCATGGGAAGAATGGTAAAAATTGAAAATGCGTTTGGAGTTATGGAAAATGTATCTCAAAGAAAGGCTTGGGCAATGAAACTAAAAATGGGGAAACCAGTTACAGATAGTACCTATGTCCGTGTGTTCCTTACATTTTAAAAGGGAAGACTACTATAGTCAAGGTTAGTACCAAGTGTGTAATAGTTAATGGTATTGGTATAGTTTATATTTCTGAAGGTGAACAATATATTAATGAGAAACATATTCTTCAGGTCTTAGTAAGAAGAAGTATCTTCTTTTAAATGCAGTACCTTCCTTAAAACTACCACAGTCAAGCCACGAAGTATGTTCCAGAAAACGAAAACAACCAAAGAATAGGACTGAGAATTCTAGTACTATTGAGGTTGCTGATAATGTCTCAAATTTGTTTGAAGTGGATGAAATTTCTTCAAATTTAACATGCAGTACTTCGGAGAGAGAAGGTATATAGAATAATTCTCTGTTATTCTTCCTAACTAATTTTTTCTTCTAGAAACTGATCAAATTATGGCTGCTGAAGCTTTGGTACAATTGCAAGATTCTATTTTAAAAACAAAGTTTGGTGTTGATTGTGCAACACAAGTCAAGAGTGGTGATTTATTTGAACCTTTTTCGACAAGGATAACCTCTACAAGAGAACTGACAACATTAACGGGATTACCATCTTTTGAATTACTAAACACTATTGTAGAATTAGTAACAGAAATGTTTCCAAAAAATAGGAAGAAACGCACAGTTATGACAGTGAAGGATGAAATAATATTTACTCTCATGAAACTGAAAACTGCTATACGATACAATGTATTATCTATATTGTTTTCAGTCAGTGAACCATCATGTCGAGTAATATTTCATGAAACTTTAGTAAAATTGGCAAAAGTTCTCCAATATGCTATTACCTGGCCATCTAAAGAAGAGATTTTCTGTAATATGCCTCTTTGTTTCAAAGGTTTTGAGAAGGTAAGAGTAGTGCTCGACTGCACTGAGATCCCTTTACAGCAGCCCAAATGCCTTTGTTGTAGACTTAAAACATATTCCCATTATAAAAAAAGACATAGACTTAAAATATTAACTGAAGTTTCACCTGCTGGCCTTGTAACATATATCAGTAAAGCATATGGAGGTAGAACATCAGATAGTGAAATTTTCAAACAATCTTCAATTCTTCACCAGTGTGACAAATTTCTTGACCATATTATGGTGGACAAAGGTTTTCTCATTGAGGATTTAGTTGAATCTGAAGGTATAAATTTAATACGTCCTCCTTTTCTTAAAAAACGAGATCAGTTTTCTAAACAAGAAGCTTTACTGAATGTAAGGATTGCTAGAGCAAGGGTACATGTGGAAAGGACAAATCAAAGGATTAAAGTTTTTGAATTATTAATAAAACCTTTCCCTATTTCTTTATTGAGTCAAGTGGATAATATATTAATTATTATTTGTGCCATTGTTAATTTATCAAACCCCATTTTTGGCGAAGATAAATTTTGAATGTTTTTATAATGTAATTCTCAATAAATGTATGTTCATCCTATGCCTAGCCTAAGCCTGGGAAATTGAAAGTGTATATAAGTGGTTAATTTGTTACTTAATATATACTTTTATAGAGATTATATAAATAGACAATCATTAGTTCATAAATTTTGCATTACGTTTGTACAAAAATAATGAAACTCAATTTCAAAAATAATTAGTGTTTTTATTTATTCAATACATACAGTATTCACAATGAAGAAATCCAAAAGGTAAGTCACAATAAAATATACAAACATAAACATAAGTAACACTCCCGATAATACTTAAAAAATTGAAAATAAATGAAAAAGTATGTAACAATAGTTATAGTGAAAAGGAATTACAGTTCACTGCGACCTTAAGGTCTATTGTGCCCCCTAACAGAGCTGTTATCATCGCGCCTCCTCATGTAACAATAAAAATAAATAATAGTTAAAATAGGGATTCTCGAAATATAATATGGGTAATTTATAATTATCTTATTTGACAAAACTGGAGAAATGTGTGCTTCATTTAGTCTTCATTTGACATATCTGAGGCAGCATATAGTCAAAATAGACATGTTGCAATCTAGCAATCAAATTAGAAGTAAATTCTTCATCAAAATCTACTGATAACACAATAAAATCTTTATGTTTTGAAGAATAAGTATACCACAAAATCACAGGTTGTGACATTTAACATGGCCATACCCAATTGTATTTGCCCAGAATATTTATGATTCTTCTTTAAAATCACTGTATTCTGGTCATCTACTTTTAAAAAACTGCATGACTTATAAAATTCCCTTGCAGAGCTTTCTTTTCCTACAAAATAATTCTATGAAAATGTTTGTGTGTACATTGTATAATTAGTGGAAGAAGTATATTTTCTGATTGCTTAGCCACTGCCCACTATTGTCGAATGTTGAGCTTTGCGCATAGAAAACAGGTCAAAATAGTGTCACTTTTTCCACGATCGTAGAAAAATTTTAGTGTTCCATAAGTAACTTTATAGCTGCTCTTATTCACTAGTATATTTCTAGGTTTACAGATATTTGTAATTTTATATTTACCTATGTATGGACACTTAATTTCCAGAAGCTTTACAGGTTCTCCATTGGTATTTATTACCACACCATCAGGTGAATATCCTAACCAAGGATGCTCAACAGAAACAATCAACCCAGTTTCCACAACAGTTCCATCTATTGTCCCACCATAAGTTTCTCTTGCTTCAGCTTCAAAGGCAATGCCATGTAAAATATATCTAGGAAAAAAATTTATAAGTGAACAATATACAGGGTGAGTCTTTGACTTGTACATATATTTTAACTGTAGATTCCTCTCATCAAACGAAACACTTTTTTCCCATACCATTTTCCAAAATTCGGTTTGGTTTGGGAGATACAGGGTGTCGAAAATCCACGAAAAAAACACTTTGCTGTTCATATCTTCGGAACCGTTATTTCAAATGAACTGAATTTTGGTTGATTCTTTACTCTATTCATTGTGCATATTCCTCAATCGAAACTTATTCAATATCTCTCCTAGTTCGAAAGTTACAGGGTGGTCGACTCATAAATTCATACAAAAACACTATCAAATCACTTGAAAAGGATAAACGGTTCATATTTTCGAAAGAATCAACCATTTTAGAGAATAAAAGTATTCTTATATTTTTTCAAAAAAACGCGTCGTTTTCGAGTTATTCCTAAATGTATACGAAGAAATTTGAGGAAAAAACCATGAATTTCATAAAAAATCTGAATGCTTCCCTGAATTAAATATCATCGAATATTGTTTCTTCTCTGGTCTCTTAACAAATTAACAATGTTGTCAATGTTTATCAACTGAATTCCGAGAAGCATGAAATTACACAGTTTATAAGCAAGTTTCTATTAAAAATTTATTGATACCAGTCCTTCAGGAAAATATCTATCTTCTTAACAATATCCTCTTGGAATTTTTAATCGACCCTACACGGTTTTCACATCACATATCACAAGCATCACCTCACACCTGTTTGCTTTATTCTCTGCGAGTAAATAAATAAATGAATTGAATCCATGTAGAAAGGTTATCGCGTTTAAGCGTCGTTCATTTTATCACAGACTGGCTGGCCTGTGATAGTGTGATGTGATGAGACACAGAACAACGGCTTGTCTTGCGTGGCGGCTACATCGCAGCCGGCAGCGCACCACGACTGAAATTCAGATCGGCGAGAATCAAAACTACTCGTTTGGCATTTCCAAAGAGCAATGCGTAGAAGCCTTTAGCGAAAAGTAAACAAAACTAGTTCTTCCGTTAACGATAGGGGACGTTCTGCTTTCTTGAGTTCGCCTATACCATTTTTTACTGAGAAAATCAACACAATCTGGCATCGTCTTCTCTAGAATTCTGTGATCACTATCATAGAGCCCATAGAGGAGATGGATTAGGTTAGGTCATTGACCTCGAATCAGATGACTGATTAATGGAGTTAGGATAGGTTAGTGAGAAACTAATTTTTATAAGATAGTTTCAGGGTATCGAGGCAAATATGAACAAATTATTAGTGTTTACAAACTAATCTTCAGGATAATCGAAGAAGGAAATTATTTTGGTGTGAGAAATATGGCATTTCAATTGCAGAAATGATGGAACAAAACTTAGCGTTTTTGTTAGGAAATATCGTGTTTGTAACATTCTTATTCGAATAAGGTTAGTGCTTGAGTATTTTCTAAATGTATCACCCAGAATATCTAATAATCACATCAATTTCAATTGAAAAATATGAACTTTGAGGTGTTTGTAGAGAATAATATCAGGGACGCATTTAGCACAATTTTTTTTTTCAAATGGCTATATCTCCTTAACCGAGCCGAATTCGGAAAAATGGAAAATGAAAAAAAGGTTTCTTTAGGCCTCAAGAATCTACAGTTAAAATATATGTACAAGTCAAAGACTCACCCTGTATAAGTTAATACAATAATTATTATTACTTGTTGCTAAATTTTTTTGGATTCAAGTACCTAATTTAGACATTTTTCAGTCCAATTATTTTTTCTATACGTGTACAGATCATAGCATCGAGAACCTGTAATTCTGTACTTTCTTTCATAGTTCCAGATCAGCTTATCTGTTTTGGTTATTTCTGCTAGGGAGCAATAACTCTCCGGAACTAGTTCCTCAAAAAATTTTTTACAGCACTCGTCTTTGGGTGTTTTTTTAAATATTTTCGACAAAAATTGAGAATTGGCTGCATGTTCACAAATTACTTTGATTTGCTCTGGAATTTCACCTTCTTCTATATTTTCCTCGAAAGGAACTGACTTTCTTTGCATGTTTCTAAAAATAAACTGAAAATATTACCAGGTATTTGTGTAGAGACATATCTACCTATGCTTAACTAAAGCTGAAGTAGGAGCTGCAGATTGAAGTTGGTTCAAAATGAAGACCTTTTTGTCATCCAAATCCATCTTTTCTAGCCTACAACAATTTCCCATTTTGACCTTTTTAACGCAAGGATCATCTGCAATGGGAACAGATGCATACTTCTCTTCCAAGGTTGCAGTTTGTACCTTTTTCCACTTGCAACTAATATCGGTACTTGAAAGTTTCTCGAAATTAGTAACGTTCTGCCTGTAACAGAAACAAAAAACACAGAAAAAAGAAAAAGAAAATAAAACAAGATGCGAATAATCTATTCAATTGCAGAAGGCCGATATGCCTTTTTTTTTTGGAATTATACCACCTTGTACACAACATGAGCAGTGCTGTGATATGCTTGCATTTGGAAGAATTCCCTGCTTTGCAACTACAAATTGCACTTCTTACGTCAATTTTTTTTTCTTGTAAAATATTTAAGGTAATCCTCAATTCATGTGGTTCCTTTTGCAGACCACTGCTTTTCAAACATAAACCATACACTTTTATGAAAGTGTCACTTCTTTCCTCTATACCATGCAAAAATATATGGCCAGCATTTAAAACTGCCTGTCCCTCATTTATGCACCTAGAAGAAGGTTCAGCATTTACGAATTCAAATAAACTTTGAATACTCAGTGTATAATCCATAGTTCCTAAAACAAAGAGAAAATAAGTGGGTATTAAAAATTTCAAATAATACTCAATACAAACGTACCTTCTCTGCTTTTGTAGATATGACTATATCAAAAATAAAATAGAATCACGAAACCAGACCTAAAACTAAACAGTTAATTGAACGCTTGTTGTACTTTTCACGAACATCAACCATACCTATTACTCGAAAAATAAAAATATTAGGAGTCAAAATTTAGTTCAAAAACACAAAGCACTTAAGCACAATCACTTAAAAACCAAAAGTTTCACAAAACACACACTGAAAATAACTAGAACAGCAAAATAAAACCACTTAAATATCAAAGAGCTTATACGGCATCTGATTTGTTTTACTCGTTGCTAAGATGACATTGACATTTCAGAGCGCCACCTATCGAATTCTACTTTTCCCAATTGGCATTATGGTCATACGAGTACTATACTTACACCGACTATCAAAACCATAGCCGATCTAAATACACTATAGAAGGCTGTGCCAAAACACTTTATTGACTTTCTCATTGCACTCTTCCTGTGTTGCCTCATTCTTGAGATATTTTTACTTTTCTTCGTGTAGTGGAATCAAGACTTGGCTCCAAACGACTAAGGCCGACGACAGAGGCTATGTTCTAGCCACTATGAACATCCAATAGTCAATCAATTCTTGAACTGTATAGAAGACTCCAACTTTCAATTTTTGTACTCGATTCGGCGGTACATATACCACCTAATTGTATGCTACATTTGACAATCCAAGTTTAGTCGATATGTGACATGGAATTCAAATAATACCATGGTTTCTCGAAAGCACGCATCGAGGACGAATTTTTGCAGGATTAGAATAGACGCTTGTGAAAAACTGTTGTTCTATAGACTTCATTACATTTTTTTTTTGCTGTAGGAACGTTACGGATATCTGCAAAATATCATGCGAAGCAAATTGCAGGAATTTGCGAATGATTTGTGAGTGAACACGTCTTTCAACTTCAACAGGAACTTACAGAACAAAGGGTATTTCAATCAGAGCGCAAGATTCGAATTGCACGCCATGTTTGACAGTCAGAATGTCCCATGATTATGACGTGACAGATCGACAAATGACATATGGGAGGAATTGAACATGAAGCGTACCTACACTGTAGACCAGCGAGTCCAAATTGTCAAAAATTAATATCAAAATGGTGAATCTTTAATTGCCACTATTCGTAAAGTGCTTTCAATTTCCGCTCGAAATAATTCTCCTAATTCATCTACTGTGAAACGAATAATCCAGAAATTCGAAAGAAGTAGTTCGGCTAGTGATATAGAGCACAGGATACGAGCTCGTAGAGGTCCTTCAGGACCAAACATCAAAGTACTTCGCGAGAGTGTGACAGAACTGCCAGGGCCCGTATTCTCGGCAAGTGATCTTTCGGTGCGTATACGTTTTCAGTGTAATTATGTATGGCAAACGTATAGGCACCGAAATATCACTCGCCGAGAATACGGGCCCAGAGATGTCCTCCATTCGAGATCGGACAGATGAATTGGACATTTCAACAGGCAGTCTTCAGGGAATTCTCTCTACAGATTCACGGCTGCATGCCTTCAAAATCCAACTTTTGACAGTAGAACATGAACAGCGAAAAGAATTCAGGAATTGAATCCTTGAGCAACATGCAGATTCTGCAAACAAAATCATTTCCATTCATGAGGCTCATTTTCACCTCTATGGTTCCGTAGGCCAAACTAACGCATCTGGCGCTTAAAAAATCCGCGAATCATTAAGCAATGCATCCAAAACGGGGTAGGGTGTGCATTATGCTCTGGAGGAATAATTGATGGACCGTTTATCTTCTAAGACGAAGAAGGTAATGCATCAACGGTAAATGGCGAACGTTATCGTGCAATGATAATACAGTTTCTTGTACCTCTTTTGATAGCTATTGATCTCGGCGATATGTGATTTCTGCAGGATGGTGCTATATGTCATACCGCCCGTGAAACATTGACGATGTTGCACAAGTTGGCTCCTGGTCGTGTCGATTTCCGATTTGGTGACTAGAATCGGCCTCAACCTTCTTGCGATTAAATGCCTTCAGATTTCTGACTGTGGGATTATCGAAGTCACAGGTTTATGCCACTAGGCCTGCAACCATCAATGAACTACCAACATATGTATTCAATAACGTTATTGAAAATTTCGTCGAAAGGGTATGCATATGCCAACAAACTCGTGGCGGCCATGTACCAGATATTTTGTTTCTTACATAATTCCTAAATGATATTGATTATAGTGATTACTTTCAGGTCTCTCAAGGGGACCCCTCAAAATCTACAAGCTTCGAAGCTTGTAACTTGTACTTGTATACCCAACAGTGTAATGGTGGCCCACTACCGAGACTGGAAAATTTCTTTCCTAGCCTCGGGATTGAACTCGCGACTTTCCACTCCTTAACCACTAGGCTACGGACACTTCATCAATAAAAATATTTCAACACTACGCTACAGAAAACAATTGTTTATTGAACAACGTGATGAATAATAATAAATGATACATTTGTTATGGAAATGCAAAATTGAAATCTTCCTTTTGTCCAAGAGTCGAAGAATTTGGAGATGATGTTGTTTTTTTGGACTCACATACCGTTGGAGGTCGCCTTCAGAAGATTATACAGGTAGAAGTTTTTTCATAACAAAAATAGATACTATCCTTGCAATATTTCAATGCTCTCCTTGTTGAATTATGGTGGCACAGCGGAATTGTCACAGTATCCAAGATATTCAGAAAGCATGTACCTACACGTTTTTTTAACCATATCCTTCAGAAACCATATGTTTACCAGAACATTCCATTTCAAATAAAAAACTTCATCAGACGTAACAGAGGTCTTTCTCAGGAAGTTTAAAAAATGCATAATATATAAACTTTTCGAATTACGAAGAGGCAATTCAATAAATCGTGTTTCCCCAGTTTACACGTCCGTTATAAGCTACTCCTCAGTTTTCAAAATGATGTATTGCCAGCTTAACGTTTTACTCCCTTTTGTGTCCATGACTTACCTAATTTTCGTGTGTTCATTTTTCTTGTACCATGAAACTCATAATTTGAATACTCATAATGTATTCCCATTCTGCTACACAGCTAATTGCTGCGACCAGGCATTATTACGCTGTGATCTGCTTGATGTAGTCGTTGCACAGTCCGCATTTGCGTATATTATTTTCAGTTTCATTCAATACAAGAAGATTTTTTTTATAACTCTGTCAAATAAATGATTGTATTTTGTTTTATGAAGAGGTATCAAGCCCCGCACTCTTCTAACTTGATGTTTGGGTGAATGTCTTGCTAGAAAATGGTGTGAACTTTTGTTAAACTTCTGTACCAGAAGCGTTGGCTAGGTATACAGATTGATTAACAAATGACGCACAGATTTCATATCTTCGGTATTTACTATTTTGTTGATCGAAAATTAGCTTCAGGAGTGTATTACCTTGGGGTGTCGATCGACGACGAACCTTTCTCGGATAAAGAAGTATAAGATGAATTTAGATCAGAATGCATACAAAAAGGCTAAATCTAATATATAACTTGATAACTTATTTACTAATGTGATTCATGCAAATCGGTAAATTCTTCTTCGAATTTCAAAGAAATATATTGCACAAGAAAAATAATAATACTGAAAATGAAATAATATCAACAGAAACTTGGAAATTTTCAATTTGATATGATTCTTGTTGCGTCTGAATACGACAACATCTGGACAAAAAAATTCCATCTCCTTTGTCCACAAGAAATTAGCTTTGAAAAAGTTGTATAGATAAAATGATTTTAACCATATGGGATCGATCACTCGTACTGCAATATTTGTTCCATGTGCCTAGATTTACAATTATCTTTCTTTGTTTGAAAAAACATTTTGGTCGGATATATGGGTCATCTATCGAGAAAAAAATCAACCCAAGAATTTGGGTCAAGTTTGGGAGATTCATCTGGTTTTTCGAGACAAGATCCATGTCCTATGAACCTTTATTCAGCTGCTCAGTATAAGATCATGAATTAAATGTGGTGACATATTTATTGCAGAACAAGTTGCATTAGGGAACACATGCAAGAAATCGAAATACCCCAAGTCTCAAGCTTCTTTCATTGGTCTGTAGATTCGATTCCCACTTTGGTCAAAAATGGCAATTGAGAGCACTTTGTTGGCTTAGCGAGGCGTTTTTCGATTCTGACACCCAATCAATTGTTGATCTTTCTCTCTTATACTCAGAAGAAATGAACCTCCCTTATTTTTCAACTTGTCTTGAAAAACCTTATCTTACCGAGATTACAGTTGATAATCGAAATCGTAGGTCAATTATCAGTTGTCAATAAGTAATTCATCAGTTGTTTAAGTAATTCGTCTGTTCTTAATCGAAACCGTCGGTCAGTTTTTGTAAATCACAACGGATTATAATTCTCCCTTGCTATACATTTTCATATAGAAGGTAGAGTTATAAATGTATACATAATACTTGTACCATATATCTACTAATACCAATATGGGTTATACCCCTGCTTTTCAAAGTCACAAAGTGAAGCTTGCGTCAACTGGAAATTCAAAAATTGCGAGAAATTTAGATGTTATGTTTATTCTGAAAGACAACAAGAAAATAGATATCCAGAATGAAAATATGTCACTTAAATACTTTCAGTTCAATTTTAGAATATGAATAGGAGTTATACAATGACAATAAGGACTTGAAGAAAACGGAATAAAGCTATTGAAACATTTCATATTGAATTGTGAGGTTACGATCGCAACTATTCACATGGAGTTAAGAATGACATACGTTTCACGACATAATACGATGTGTCAGAGAGAGATAGAATTAAAAAAATATTTTTATTCTCAATATTGCCGCACAAGCGCAGATCTGGATTGTTACCAAAGCCCAGCTTCAGTTTTGATTGGCTCTTTCCCCATATAGGAATTATTAGATATATGACTTGTACCTATGATTATTTCGTGCTTGCTATCTGAGTAAGGGTAACAAGAAAATTACAGTTTGCTGTTTGTTGGGAATGCGTTCAAATTTCACCACTCCCTCATCCTCTTTGTAGTTGTTATCCGGGTAAAGATAACAACATATCGCAGTGATCATCAAGATTACCATAGGGCGCTTATAGTTAAGTATACCCCTTCACATAGGTTGTGCAATCACAACAGGTAATCACAGATATTAACGAGGATCACCAGCATCCTACCAACTAGAAGCAGTTCAAGGAGACCATTATCCTGATAAAATAATCAGGGTACAAAAATAAAAACGAAACACCTTGATAAACTAATCAAGGTACGGAACAATCCTTTTTCAAGGCTAGAATTGTCCAATAATAACTTTAATATGAATGAAGCAGCAGCAGAAGCGACTCGCCACTCTCCTCGTATTTTCACCGGATTGAATTTAGTCAGTTTCAATAAAATCATTATTGAATTTTATTTGAATGTGTTGTTGATCAGGAAACGAAAACGTCCCAGGGTATGTTCCGCAAATCACATTGAGTAACACGAAGATGATATCCAATTCTCCTGCACACAGTTACAACTCAAAATTGCTTTTTCATTTTTCCCTTATATGTAGTCACAATATTATCATAGACAAGACAACATGTTATAATAAATAACAGTAGTGAAAGCAATAAATAACAGTAGTGAAACTAATAAATAGAATAAATAGTTATGAAATTATAGTGAATGCACCAGACATTAAAACGACTTTGAATTTGAATTCGAATTTTGAAACGAAAAATGAGAGCACTCTCAAACCGAGGTTTTCAATGTTCTCAGTTATTTATTTTATCAACCCCTCATTAGCCATTTTCATAGTCATCATTGCTCAGAATCAGACCATCATAAACCAAATAATTGGACGTCTTCCTTATGTTCGACGTGTTGTTGGACATCGTATGAATCATTTCACTGATTGAGCGTCTACTGTAGATAGGTTCACAATCCAGAACTGTGACAAGCCGGAAATATTTTTTTCCGTCGACCATAGAATGAAAGCCCATTTTAACGCACTCGAAATCTAGGAGCATAGAATGAATGGAGGGAAGGCTTCATACGCTCGACAGATCATTTTGAAATAGATGCATAGAACACCTGGTGAAACGACTTCATCGGTCGTGGCGCGATGATCAGTATGATATAGGTTATGTTAATATGTTATGTTTTTGAACTTTAAGAGAAATGACACGATGACAGATGTGTTCAGGGAGTACATATTTTGAATAAAATCGAGTTTCGCTCAGTTTACAGTTGATTTTCTAAGGCTTTCCTGAATCTATCTATCTATCAATGAAAACGGAGTACCTACATACAATATTTCGTATTGGTCATACAGGGTTATACAGGGTGAGCCTTTGACTTGTACATATATTTTAACTGTAGATTCTTGAGGCCTAAAGAAGCCTTTTTTTCATTTTCCATTTTTCCGAATTCGGCTCTGTTAAAGAGATATAGCCATTTGAAAAAAAAAGTTGGGCTGAATACGCTCCTGAAACAATTCTCTGCAAACACCTCAAAGTTCATATTTTTCAATTGAAATTGATGTGATTATCAGATATTCTGGGTGATACATTTAAAAAATACTCAAGCAATAACCTTATTTGAATAAGAATGTTACAAACACGATATTTCCTAGCAAAAACGCTAAGTTTTGTTCCATAATTTCTGCAATTGAAATGCCATATTTCTCACACCAAAATAAGTTCCTTCTTCGATTTTCCTGAAGATTAGTTTGTAAACACTAATAATTTGTTCATATTTGCCTCGATACCCTGAAACTATCTTATAAAAATTAGTTTCTCACTAACCTATCCTAACTCCATTAATCAAAGTCATATGATTCGAGGTCAATGACCTAACCTAATCCATTCCTCTGTGATATCTCATAGAATTCTAGAGAAGACGATGCCAGATTGACGATTAACTCTTCAACAATGGTATAGGCGAACTCAAGAAAGCAGAACGTCCCCTATCGTTAACGGAAGAACTATCACAGAGGCTTCTACGCATTGCTCTTTGGAAATGCCAAACGAGTAGTTCTGATTCTCGCCGATACAGCGCTACGATCTAAATTTAAGTGCGCTGCCGGTTGCGAGTGCGATGTAGCCGCCACGCAAGACAAGACAAGACGTTCTTCTGTGTCTCCAGAGTACAATCTGTGATTACAATGAACGACGCCGCGATAACCTTTCTACATGGATTCGTTTTATTATTTATTTATTTACTTGAAGTTTGCAGAGAATAAAGCAAACAGGTGATGAATGTGATGTGAAAACAGTGTAGGGTCGATTAAAAATTCCAAGAGGATATTGTTAAGAAGATAGATTTTCCTGAAGAACGGGTATCAATAAATTTTCAATAGAAACTTCTTATAAACTTTGTAATTTCATGCTTCTCGGAATTCAGTTGATAAACATTGACAACATTGTTAATTTGTTAAGAGACCAGAGAAGAAACAATATTCGATGATATTTGATCCAGGGAAGCATTCAGATTTTTTATGAAATTCATGATTTTTTCCTCAAATTTCTTCGTATACATTTAGGAATAACTCGAAAACGACGCGTTTTATTGAAAAAATATAGGAATACTTTTATTCTCTAAAATGGTTGATTCTTTCGAAAATATGAACCGTTTATCCTTTTCAAATGATTTGATAGTGTTTTTGCATGAATTTATGAGTCGACCACCCTGTAACTTTTAAACTAGGAGAGATATTGAATAAGTTTTGATTGAGGAATATGCACCATGAATAGAGTAACCAATGAACCAAAATTCAGTTCATTTGAAATAACGGTTCCGGAGATATGAACAGGAAAGTGTTTTTTTCGTGGATTTTCGACACCCTGTATCTTCCAAACGAAACCGAATTTTGAAAAATGGTATGGGAAAAAAGTGTTTCGTTTGATGAGGGGAATCTACAGTTGAAATATATGTACAAGTCAAAGACTCACCCTGTATATGCAATCCTACAACCGAACCCTAAGTACAAGATCAAAATCATCCAGCTGTATGCACCCACCTCTGCGCATGCAGATGAAGAAGTCGAACAGGTCTACGAAGACGTATCCAGAGCTAAAGCGGAAACACCTTGTGAATTAACTATTGTTATGGGAGACTTCAATGCCAAGGTGGGTGCGAAGACCTCTACTGACCCAAAATGCATAGGAAGGTTCGGCCTTGGTGCAAGGAACCCAAGGGGGCAGATGATGATTGATTTCATGGCGAGGGAGAACCTCTTCTGCGCGTCGACTATCTTTCAGAAGCCCGATCAAAAGAAGTGGACCTGGGTAAGTCCAGACGGAACTA
Source organism: Adalia bipunctata (assembly GCA_910592335.1). Taxonomy (NCBI): domain Eukaryota; kingdom Metazoa; phylum Arthropoda; class Insecta; order Coleoptera; family Coccinellidae; genus Adalia; species Adalia bipunctata. The sequence goes on from OU342951.1 coordinate 30,661,506, forward strand.
TCAAAAATGAAATAGATTACCTAATCACATCTGACACCAGGAGATTCGAAGATGTTACCGTACTCAACAGATTTAACGCTGGGAGTGACCATAGACTTGTGAGGGGCAGAGTAGTGATAAACTACAGAATTGAAAGGAAGAAGAAAGTGATGAAACTCCTTAGACCTACCGCAGCTGAAATAACTGAAAAGCTACCGGATGCATTTAGACATTCCGTACTCACGTACGGCACCAAACGCGAATAGCGCTATGTTGTGTTTCTTTCAACAAGCCCTAGACAAATCGCTTATAACTTCTTTCGGTATCAACGATTTCCTACACATATAATATAGAGGTTCAATGAAAAAAGAATAAAAATAAATCGAACTATAGGTAGGTATTAATGCCCTCGCTCCGCTCGCGCGTGATATATCAGTTGATTAAATTTTCAATTACTTTACATATTTTGATAACCTATTCTCATCTCCATTTAATTTTTCAATTAGGTAGGTAGAAATGTACTGTACTGTACTGAACTGTAACCCAACCCACTATACTACCATTGAGTTTAAATATATTTGAACTCAATGATTGTATCTCGGATTTTTATGGAAAGTAGGAAAGTGATTGAATTCATCGAATTTTCATGTTTAGAAAATTACGAAATGATTGTACTCCATTCAAATCAGATGTTTCCATTTCATTGCTTCAAAATTGAAAAGTTCTTCCTTTATAACTCTTCATCTCAAAAGTATTCTATTTGGATGCTGCAGAATATAAATTACCTATATTACCAGTAAAGATTCATTCATCACTTGGAATAATTTCACTTTCAATCAGATGAATAAAATGATAAATAAATACCGAACTTCAATTGAATTACGTTTAGCATTCGAAGTGAAATTGGTCAGGTGAATAGCAGAGCGCTATTCGCGCTTGGTGCCGTACGTGAGTACGGAATGTCTAAATGCCTACCGGATAGAAACTTGGGCCGTACTTTCTGCAATGGATGATGCACGAATAGACCATCGATATTCAGCACTTATCAAAAGCATCTATCAAAAAGCCACATTACAAGTTGAATTTAATGGCGACTGGACGACAGAAAGAATTGCTGTCGGTAGAGGTGTCAGACAAGGAGACACAATTTCACCTAAGCTCTTCACAGCTGCCCTCGAGCACGCGCTTAAGAACCTAGATTGGGAAGAGAAGGGTGTTAACGTCGACGGGAAATTCCTTAGCCACTTACGATTCGCTGATGACCTCGTACTCATCAGTAGCGACCCTGAGCAGCTCCGCGAAATGATCAAACAGCTGAATGAAGTCTCAAAATCCATCGGTCTACAAATGAACCTCGCAAAAACAAAGATTATGGGCGAAGAAAACCAAATTATAGAAGTTGATGGTACCATTCTAGAAAACGTCACCGAATATGTTTACCTCGGTCACACCCTTAAACTTGGAAAAGAAAACCAAACTGCTGAACTAAGAAGGAGAATAACGCTTAGCTGGGCAGCATTCAGAAAGCTCAGCTACATCCTAAAAAGTAAGACTGTTCCCATAAACCTCAAAAGAAAAGTGTACGAGGCATGCGTGCTACCTATGACGACATATGGACTCGAAACGGTGACTATGACGAAAAAAATGCTGAACAGCTGCGCGTTACTCAGCGATCAATGGAGAGGGCTATGCTCGGCATCAGTCTGCGCGACCGTATCCGGAACGAAGTGATTCGAGAAAAAACCAGGGTGACGGACGTAGTGCACAGATTTGCAACTCTGAAGTGGCGGTGGGCAGGACACGTAGCCAGAAGTCATGCTGACAGATGGTCGCTGAGGCTGCTGAACTGGAGGCCGCGCACGACGAGCAGGAGCACCGGCAGACCACCCCTCCGATGGCGTGACGACATCAAGACACATGCGGGCGCCACCTGGATGCAGACTGCGCAAAACAGACGTTCATGGAAGCAGCTGGAGGAGGCCTTCGTCCAGGAGTGGACGGCAAACGGCTGAAGAAGAAGAAGAAGGAGTCACTTTTTTCAAATTCTCTACTTCATATCCTCCATCGCTTCATTATCAAGTGCCTTGCTACATTCCATTGTTGTGATAAACTATTACTGGAATAGAAAGTGATGCATCTACCTGTGTTAATCAGCTTCGTCTATACCACATCGTGCATCAGCCGAGGCAGTTTTATTTATATCAAAGATATAATTCGATATTCAAGATCACACAAGATTCGAAACGATGGCGAATGAGAGATTGAATTAAAATTGTCCAAACCGCTATTAAAATTATTTTTCTGTTGAAAACATGGACGTCACCAATCATCAATACTTTGTGATCGACCTCACAATACTTAATAATAATAATAATAATAATAATATTAATGGTATTCATTGAGAAGGATCAGAAGTATGGGGTAGTCATTGATGTGGCAGTACCATTGACTCATAACATCGGAAGAACGGAGTCCGAAAAAATAACGAAGTACGAGAACTTGGCAATAGAACTGAAGAATATGTGGCAATTGTCGAAAGTCACTATAATACCATTGGTGATTTCGGCTGAGGGAGTCATGTCAAAATCATTCAAAAGAAAACCACTTCCTGGATGGAGATACTCCCTCTATAACGAGTTCACCGGAATGCATCCGGAACTTCAGCTGACGGAAGGGAATCATTTAAGAAAAAGATCGAATTATCCCAGAGGATCGCGGGATATGCACCACGGGCTGTAGCATTGCAAACCTTTCACATCGTGCGGAAATCCCTGAACTAGTGGGAGGAACTGAATTGTTTTTTCACTGGTTCATAGAAATAATACCAGCTTCAGCTGAGACCGGGAGACCGATGAGGAAGAATAATAATAACATTTATTGGTTAATACATTATGACATTACAAAGTAACCTCAAAAGTGAACAAGTCAAAAATCAAATTATGGATCTCACAGCCCTGATTTAAAGTTCAAACAATTTACAATAAAATCTTTAATACTGTAGGGTTCAGTGTCTATAATGAAGTTAGTCACATTCCTTTTGAAAATAGCATAAGTTCTCAGCCCACGAAATTCTGACGGTAGTACATTCATGAACTTCAAACACATGTACTTAATGTTATCCTGTGTCATGGTTAGTCTATGACGAAAGTACATGTACGGATGTGTCTGCCTTGTGTTGTTATGGTTTTCCTGACTCTCAAAAAGGTGCTTGTTTTTAAAACAAAACATGAGACATTTAAAGGCATACAACCCATAAAATGTCATCAGATGGTTCCTCCTGAAAACTCCCCTACATGAATCCCTGTATCCCATACCTAGCATCGATCGCACAGCTCTCTTTTGCATTCGGAAAATCATCTCGCCCTGTGTTCCATTGCCCCAGAGGGCAACACAATATGCCATCAGCGAAACAAAATTTGCATGATACACAATCTTAAGTGTGTCAAATGGAATTTGTGTTCTCAGTATCTTAAGAGTGTATACCACCGTGCTCAACCTACTACCTAAATTAATAGCATGTTGTTCCCATTTCAAATTCTCATCCAGAAGTACACCCAGAAAATTAGCACTCTTTTGCACCGCTAACTTCACCCCGTCAACCTCCAAGAAATCTGCAATGGACTGTTCTGATCCCTTACTGCTAAAAATCATACACCCAGTTTTATCCATGTTCAAGTGAAGACCATTTTGTGTACACCAGTTTTGCGTTAGGGCTAGTGCTTCCTTCATGTCAGTTAGCAAGGAGATTTTGTTTGTTTTTACCACAATGTTAGAGTCATCAGCGTAGCATACAAGATTCTGTCGATTGGGATTGAATATTTCAGGAAAATCATTTATGTACAGCACAAACAACAAGGGTCCCATTATATTGCCTTGCGGTACACCTAAGTTAGTCGTACCCATTTCTGAAATATACCTTTGGCCTTCTTTGTTCAACACAACATACTGTTTTCTATCTGTTAAATAGCTATTAATTAGATTGAGTTGTTTATCCCTAACTCCTAAAGCCTCAATCTTGCCCAGGAGGATATTGTGATTTACAGAGTCAAAGGCTTTGCTTAGGTCCAGAAATATTCCCAGTGGGATGTTACCTTTCTCCAGATATTAATAATAATCTTTATTCACAAAATACAAATTGTTTATAAAAAACATATGTGAATAATTTTGACCCATCAAAATATTACATGGGGAGTCATCAATCAATATTAAAAGGCATTAGCACTGTCAACAAGCAGGTTACAAAACATTTAAGGTATATCACAAACATTATATATATATGGACGTACAAATTTATCAGTGAATAAAAGTATATTTAAATCGCAAATATCACGTAAGATTAATAAACTAACATTGAGGTACCTAGTATAACACAACCCTCACATATGGACACACTATTCAAAATGACCAGACCAAAATTCTTCCATTGTGTAGTAGCACTTTTCATGTAGGATTTTTTTCATCTCCTTCTTCAACTTTTGTTTACTCATTTTTTTGAAAGCCTCAGGTATCTTATTATAAATTTGAATGGCTTCATGGTTGATACTGAGTTGAGCTGCTGACAACCTGTGATATGGTGTTGAGAATTTTCCTGCATTTCTAGTTCTGTAGCCATGGTATTCCCCATTTCGTATTATGTTGTCTTTGTTGTTGTGTACGTATAAAGTACAGGTGAGTATGTACAGACAGGTAAGTGTAAGTATTTTTTCTTGTTTGAAATGACTTCTACAGCTTTCCCTATTCCTTAGATCGCATATGATACGAATGGCATATTTTTGTTTAATGAAGATCTTTTCACTTTCAGTACCACCACCCCAGAACAGTAATCCATAGTTTATGAGGCTATGAAAATACCCGAAATAAGCGTGTTTTGCTGCCTGTTTTCCAGCTATCTGCTTTGATCTTCTTATAGTATACGTAGCTATAGATAGTTTTTTTATCAAATTTTCTGTGTGTTTCCAGAATTTCAGGTTTGGTTCCAGATATAATCCCAAGAATTTCAGAGTGAAATCTGTTTTAGGTCTAGCATCAAAAGTTAAGTATTGGGTTTTTCTTTCATTTATTTTGAGTTTATTTGTATGGAACCATATTTCTGCCTGTTTCAGGACCATTTGTGCCTTTTCCTGGAGTTCCTCTTCATCCTTGCCAATAACCAAAAAGGAGGTATCATCAACAAATAGGACCGTGGTCTGCGAGTCCACACTTGATGGTAGGTCATTTATGTACACTTGGAATAGTACGGGTCCTAGTATGGATCCCTGGGGAATCCCACACTCCAGACATTTCCATCCTGACTGTCCCCCCTGACTGACTACTTTTTGGGATCTATCCTTTAGATAGCTTTCTATGAGTTTATTATTATTATAATATATAATATAATATATAATATTATATACAGGGTGTCCCACTAGTGCCGCAGCGGACGATATACGCGTAACGGTCTGAGTTTGGCAAAATTTTTTGATGCAGACTTAATATACTACAAGAAGAGCACAACCTAAAAATATTTTCGAATATATCGGGTGGCCCACAAAAGAGGAATAGCGGGTGACTTTGTTTTTTCAAATGGGACACCCTATATTCAATAGTGTTTTTCAATTCTCTGAAATTTCCTGCATGCTCTCGTATACTTTTCACATATTTTTATTCGACAGTTTTCGAAATATTGGCCATTTTGACAAAAAAATGATACTTGTAGAGGCTATGTTATACAATTATATTTCACGAACCCTTGCGCATACCAATAACAGTTTTATATGGATTGAAAGACAAGACTTCAAAGTATCCTACCCAGCTATAACAAAGCATCTTCAGCATACAGAGTGTCCACAAAAAGACTATCAACATGACGAATTTCAAATCGATTTTTCTTCATTTTTTTAAATGCAATTCATATAATTTTTTTCCATCATTGTAATCACCATTCATTTTACTTCATTTTTGTCAAATACATGATATGCATATCTCTAACGGAATAGGATTTTTAAGCGATTTTTCGAAATTTTTCCCTAAAATTCACATATACCTTCGAATTCAAATAGCAGATTTGGATTTTCTGTGGTTATTCAGAACTGTCAAATTATTCCACTTAGAATTATCATCATTGCAGCTTCAAGTCATATTATAGCGAAATGAGGAACTAGAAAGTTTTGATGTATCTACTCAAAAATGTGATGAAATCAGTTACTGAAGACAGAAACTTGCTTTCTGTACCCATTTTTCACAATACATTTTTGATAATTTTCTATGTTTCTACTTGGAACTTCGAATCTTCCAAAAATTTCAAACAAGCTTTGAGCTTGCGAACCTGGGAAACGATGAATATCATTTTTTCGAAGAAAATTGTATACGTATAAAAGCGGGCATTTTTTTGTATTCTGAAGTTTCGAAACTCGTTTTTTTTTTACATTCATAACTTGTACATTCAACTCATTGGTATTTTTTGAATTTTTACATCTTTGTGTGAGTATTCATCCAATCCGTAAAAACTATGATGATTTGAATTGAAGCAGGAATGATGTTAATTTTGAGTAGAATAATTTGACAGTTCCCAATAACCACAAAAAAGCCGAATCTACTTTTTGAATTCGAAAGTAAATGTGAATTTGAAGGAAAAACTCTTAAAAATCCTATTCCTTCAGAGATATGCATATTATCATGTATACGACAAAAAATGAAGTAAAATGAATGATGATTACAATGATGAAAAAAAATTATATGCATTGCATTTGAAAAAATGAAGAAAAATCGATTTGAAATTCGTCATATTGATAGTCTTTTTGTGGACACTCTGTATGCTGGAGATGCTTTATTATAGCTGGGTAGGATACTTTGAAGTCTTGTCTTTCAATCCATATAAAACTGTTATTGGTATGCGCAAGGGTTCGTGAAATATAATTGGATAACATAGCCTCTACAAGTATCATTTTTTTGTCAAAATGGCCAATATTTCGAAAACTGTCGAATAAAAATATGTGAAAAGTATATGAAAGCATGCAGGAAGTTTCAGAGAATTGAAAAACACTATTGAATATAGGGTGTCCCATTTGAAAAAACAAAGTCATCAGCTATTCCTCTTTTGTGGGCCACCCGATATATTCGAAAATATTTTTAGGTTGTGCTCTTCTTGGAGTATATCAAGTCTGCATCAAAAAATTTTGCAAAACTCGGACCGTTACGCGTATATCGTCCGCTGCGGCACTAGTGGGACACCCTGTATATATTCTAAAATCAACGTTGTCAGTTCATATATCGCAGTCTCCGTGCCCTTGCAACCCGTGAAACCATGCTGCTGTGCTCTAAACATTCCAAACTTCCTAAAAAACTTTGTTAATCTGTTTGCTAGAATTTTTTCAAAAATCTTTGAATACGAAGGCAACAGACTGATAGGTCTATAGCTGTTTATGTTTTCAGGGTCCCCCTTTTTGAACAATGGTTTGATTGTTGCTATTTTGAGTAAGTCTGGGAAAATGCCTTCGGTAAATGATTTATTTATTAGGTATATAGCAAAAAGGTTCGAGTGCTGAATGAATAGACTCCTTCACAATCCTGATCGGTATCTCGTCGTATCCAACAGATAATTTATTCTTGAAACAATTTAGTGTCTTCAGAACTTCTTCCCCGGCGACCTCAAACATGTAAAACCCATTGTCTGAACGCTTGACATGGCCAACACTGTCAGATAGGTTCGGAGTACCAACCAATTGAGATGATGCATTCAGAAAGTGTTGATTGAAATTATTAACCACTTGTCCCAGATTGCCATTTGGTAGTACTTGTTTTTTTTTACTTTTCTTGTTGGTTACAGCATTTACAACCATCCACGCAGCCTTCGATTTATTGCCTGCACTTCTTATTCTGTTTCCATAATGAGATTGTTTCATCATATTTTCTCTTTAAATCTTTATATGTATTCTTGAAATCGTTATCTACACTTGCTATTGTAAAAGCTATGTCCAGTTTCTTCTTAAGGTCCCTTATTTCGTTATTTATCTGAATCTTTCTCTCACCTGATGTCTTGACTCAAGAAAGAGGAAAGTACTGATTGAACAGAGTACACACCTTTTCCGAGAATAAATTCCACATATCATTTACTCTGTCAGTTGGAAGCTCATATATACCAGCCCAGTCTGTTCCCCTCAGTGCTGTGACAAAATGATCAGTAGCTTCTCTCCCAAACTTTCTGATTATAACTTCCTGCTGATTATTCTCTATAATGCCAAGATGAGTTGTAAATACTTGGGCCATATGGTCTGACACATGTGTCTGCACTACTTTGCATTCACCATGAACGTTTGTAAGTATGTTATCGATACAAGTTCTGCTGGTTGAGGTTATTCTAGTTGGTTGATCAACCATAGTTGTAACATTAAATGAGTTCAGAGTTAAATTTAATGTCTGGGTTTTCCTATCGTTGACTTTCATGAAATCAATGTTGAAGTCCCCCATAATTATAAAATTCGATTTATCTCTCTGCAGCATTTCCAACATATTAGTGAATTTTTCAATGAAAAGATCCATATTAGACAATGGGTAAGTGTCAGGCCTATAAACACATATAATAGTTATTTTATATTTATTGCTGTGAGTAATATTACATGCACAACATTCGAACACATTCTTTACACTCAATCCCATAATGTCCAGTCTTTCAGAGCTTTGTAAATTTCTCATCAAATATATTGCACTCCCACCGTGCTCTCCTTCTTCTCGGCAGTAACTGGTAACCAAATTAATTCAAATTCGATGAGTTTGATTCTTATCATATTGAGAGGCTTGATGAAAAAACCCGTCAATGATCCAGATATCCTCAGTAACGAAAGGCTTAGGTATTTATTTCTCTCATAAAAAGTTAGGACTGCCATTAAGAAAAACTTAGCCATCCTCAACCTCTCATCGAGGTCCCCTCCTAAATCACACATAAAAAGTTGACTTATTTCAAATGGAATTCATATGTTCAAGCATTTTGCCGTAAAATTGTTAATATGTAGGTACCGAAGATATGAAATTTGTTCATCCCTTTTCATTCAATCCGCATATTTTCTCTATATGCCATGAGAAATATCGGGGCCTAATCGCGGCTCCAAATGACTTCTATAATCTGAAGAAACGGCGGGATGGTAATTTTCAAGGCCTATATATTATAATATCATGCGATAAGAGCATGAAGTAGCTAAAGCCCCCATAGTGCTAAATGACGAGAACACGAATAAACCACTTTACGGAACGAAAATCCCACCAGTGGAAGGATATCGCCCTTCAACACGTCAGAACTACCCGAAAGATTCATTTATCTGGGAAATTTCGATCTTCTTTCGGGTTGGCTCATTTTCCAACCACCGCAACACGCGGAACAATATTCTTCGTGCTGACTGCGCGTCCGTAACCTTGCCAGCATCCACCGCTCCACCGTCCTCGTTTCAGTACACACGCTGATCTCGCGTTTGTTGGAGCATTTACGAATAACTTTCGGGAAATTCGGAAGTTCGACGCGCGGAATAACGAGCAGTTTTTCGAAAGAAGTTTGGGGCATATTTTATGAATGAGACGATGACGAAATAGGGTGAGATAGTTATCAGCAATTTTGTTGCCTTGGATTTTTTGATGCCCATATCATTTTTATCACTCTTTCTGTATTTTGAATGAAAAATTGCATTTAAACGATTCACCTATATTTTAAATAATGAAAAAATCGTTTCACCAAACGAAACACTTTTACCATTCCTCAAAATGATGCAAAGTGGTGAGAACACACGATACACATTTTTCCCATACCTGTGGACCGATTATAATGAATGATTCAAACTTCGGTGAAGAGTAAACTCACTCTATTCATGATACATGTTCTTTAATAAACACATTGAACATGATTCATTTTACCGAAAGTTAAGCCTCACTGTCCCATATGGCTATGGAAAAATAGAAGAAAATAAACCCGAAACGATAAATGATATATTTTGAAACACCGATTATGTTGATGAGTAAAAGCGTCCTTTTTTTTGTGCATTATCATTGGGTTATTTCTTATTTCATTCGACAAGAATTATCGATTTATTCATGAATCTCAATTTCATTCTGAATGCGCATCTAAGTGGTAACATAATCTGGTGGACAGGAGGATTACATGGAAAAAACGTGGTGACTCAGGTGACTTCTTTTCAATATTTAGGTAAAAATGGTTCTCTATGGGTTTTGATGTGCCTAACAAGAATTTTAACAGCTTCAGAAATTAAGAGTGTTCAGAATGGATTTTTTTTTCAACAAAAAGCAGCCTTGAAGAAAACTCCTTCAGTCAGGAAACAGAAGTTTGATATTGAGCACATTGACACTTCCAACGAAGCTTGCATGGACTCAATTCTCATCTCTTACATCGCAGTTGAAACAAATCAATGAAAAGAACCGCGGGAAAAGAAATACCTGGTGCTAGAAAATGGAGCAATCGAGGCAAGAACACAACAACTCAAGAAAACTGAATATTTCTTTCCTTCAAGTAGTTTCACAATGATTTTTTCTAATCACAGGGAGAAATTCAACGTCTTCTTATCACATTTGAAAAAATTTTGCGGCAGGAGAAAGAGCAAATACTTTGGAAAACGAACCCGCACTGGCAAATCTACCTACAAGGTGAATTCACCGGGCAAAATTATTTTTCCTATTCAAGAAAATATGGGTTTGTTGGAGAAATTAATGATATTGTTCTTTCATTATGAGTTGCGTGATTTAATACGCGTGTGCAAAGACAGTAACGAGACCATCTCGATTATTAATCAATCGATCTAGAGTCAGCGAGAAAACCTAATGTACATTCATTCAAATAGAAATAAAAACCAAGTCAACTATAAGTGTATTTATTATAACAACCGATACATAATTATAACATGGTGTCAGAAGTCGGTCTGGTGCTATAGATAAATTCAGAAGAAAATAAATGGAATATTATTTAAAATAATATTTCCGTCGATGAATTAAGATTAATAATAATAATAATAATAATAACTTTATTCATCCCTTAGACAAATACATTTGTATAGGAAACGTCAGAAAAGTAAATACAATGAAAGAAAAGTGTACAAAGGAGAAACAAACAACTGCAATCTAATGTAAAGCTGCCTTGAAATACTCATCTTCGCCGTAGAAGCACCTCTCGAGTAGCAAGGCCTTAATCTCATTCTTGAATCTTCGGTACTCCAAAACCTTCAATCTGTCAGGCAGATGGTTAAAAAATTTGATGCCACTATACATAGATGACTGCTGAAATTTAGAGGTTCGGTGTTTTGGAATACAGAGAGTTTCTTTATGCCTCGTGTTATAATCGTGAAATTCAGAACACTTATTCAATGAAAGTATGTTTTTTCGAGTGTACAATAGGCAGCTGAGAATATAGATGCATGGAAAGCACATTATTTTATTATTGATGAAAGAGGGTCTACAGGACTCCCTGGGATTTAAGTTGAAAATTAAACGGATTATTTTCTTCTGAGCAATAAATACTGCATGACTGAAAGAGGAATTTCCCCAAAGAACAACATTGTAGTTGAGGTGAGCGTACACTAGTGAGTAGTATGCATTTATCATAGAATCGAGTGGTAGTATAAGCTTTATGCGTCTCATGGCGAAGAACGAGCTACTCAGTTTCCTGCAGACAAAATCCGCGTGATCTCTCCAGGACAGATTTTTATGGATATGTAAGCCAAGGAACTTTATACAGTCAGAGGGTTTCAAATTCCCCGATTCTAGTTTTAAGGTGAACTGGTGATCAGAGTCTCTCACTTGAAAATATATAAGTTCAGTTTTCTTCACATTCAAGATGAGGGAGTTTTTGATACACCAATCAGAAAAGCACTCTACCAACAATTCACAACACGCCCCTAGTGCGCTTAAAGTTCGTGCAGAAATGATGAACGAGGTGTCATCTGCAAATAGGACAATCTTAATAGTTAATGCAGATAAGAAATGGTTCACGATATAATCCGGCAGATCATTTATAAAAAGGATGAACAAGAGAGGTCCTAAAACCGATCCCTGAGGAACACCCATTTCTACTGGATACTTGCCTGAGCTGTGTTGACCAACTTTCGCAATCAACCAGCGATTGGTTAAAAAACTTCTGATCCATTCAAGGAAAACACCTCTGAACCCTAAACTGAACAATTTATCCAAAATGAAGTTGAAATTCAAACAATCAAATGCACGGGATTGGTCAAAAAACAACCCTGCCACATAATTTCCATCGTCCAAACTTTTGTAAATAAAATTCACCAGATCACACGCCGCGGACTCCGTCGACCTACCGATTCGGAAACCGTGCTGGCAGCTCGTAATGAATGAAAATTTATCCAAGTACTGCAACATTCTATCGTAAACCAATCGTTCCACAATTTTAGACAAAGAGCTCAATAATGAAATGGGACGGTAATTATTTATGTCGTCGACAGCTTCCTTTTTGTGGATGGGAATAACCTTCGCCGTCTTAAGTATCGAAGGAAATCGTCCTGAAGAGATCGAGACATTAATGAGATGCGCAAGATGCTCAGAAATATATGGAGCCAAAATCTTCAAAACCTTAACTGGGATCATGTCTAACCCACTACTGTTCTTGTTTTTCAATTTGTTTAAAACTGAGTTTATTTCTTCAGCCTCAACTGGAAAGAAGATCAGTTCACAAAATGTCCGACGATGGAGAAGTGAGGGCCGATCCCGTGCCAAATTTAAGACCTATAAACGAATTGATTATATCATCTAGTGAAAATAATGCAACAAATTGAAGAGAATGGTGGGAAAATTTCGATATATTATACTTGTTGGCCACAGGATTGATCGATTCTACTGAATGCCGCAAGATCGCTGTGATGTTACACTCGATTGGTTCTAAAGGTAGACAAATTTTTAATTCGTTCAACTTGAAAATTAAAGATACTACTTTGGATGATGTTAAATCCAAGTTCGACAAATACTTTGAACCTCAAAAAAATCTCACCATGTTACGTCATACTTTTTTCACTAGAACACAAAAAGTGAATGAAAGTATAGAAAATTTTATAACCGATCTTGAAAACTTGAGCATGAAGTGTGAATTTAAGGATCTTCGAGAATCTTTAGTTCGAGATATATTTATTGCAAATATGAATTCTCATTTGATGAATATTCGTCAACGTCTCCTTCAAGAAGTCGATATTCCTCTCCAAAAAGCCGTCGAACTAGCCAAATCTGTCATTCTGGCTCAACAGAATTCAGAAAAAATACAGAAAGAATCCGCAGGAGGAAGTAATGATCAAGTTTTATATATTAATAAAAGAAGTTCCATGCCAGGATATGAAAAGTTCAAACATTCAAGGTCAAGAAGTATCAGCCAATCATCCAATGGGTCCAGACATGAATTCAAAAATCGAAAATCAACTCCTAGTGATAACAACATATGTGGAAGATGTGGTCAACAACACAGATACAAGTGTCCAGCCTCAAACATCAAATGCAGGTTATGTAAAAAACATGGTCATTTTGCGAAATTTTGTTTTAAGAATAATAAGTCAGTGAAAACATTAGCATCTGAAGAAAATTTAGATTCAAGTTCAATATTTCCTTTTGTCGGTATGATAGAAAATAGGTATAATGCTAATCTGAAAAAAGAATCATGGTCTCTAGATATAAACATAAATAATTTCAAAATAAAGTCTATACTTGATTCTGGTGCTGATGTTAACATTATGTCGTACATAACTTTCAGTAAATTGAATTTACCAGATTCATCTATTATAAAGTGTCAAATGTCAGTCAATAGCTTTTGAGGAAATCAAATACCAGTAATTGGAAAATGCAAACTTAAATGTTTTTTCAATAATACTCACGAAATTATTACGTTCATAATAGTCAGTATATCTTGTCAAACTGTTTTGGGTCTACCCACATGTCAAAAAATAGGTATTTTGAAAAGAGTTTTCAATCTAACGAATAATGAATATAATCTAATTCTTGATAAATTTCAGGATGTATTTGAAGGTTTAGGATGTTTACCACCAGTCTGCCATATCAAGTTACGTCCAGATGCAATTCCTCATATTGATCCACCTCGAAAAGTTCCATTTGCTCTTCACAATAAACTTCGAAGGGAATTAGATAGAATGGAGAGAATGGATGTCATATCTAAGGTATCAAAACCTACGTCTTGGGTTAATTCCATAGTCATAACTGTCAAAAAGTCAGGTCAGTTGAGAATATGCCTGGATCCAAGAAATTTAAATAAAAATATAATGAGGGAACATTTTCCTTTAAAAAACTTTGATGAAGTCAGGTCAAAATTAATCAATGCAGCTTATTTTTCGCATTTAGATGCTTTTTCTGGATTTTGGATGTTAAAATTAGACGAAGAAAGCTCAGATCTATGTACATTCCAAACTCCTTTTGGTAGATACAAATTTAACCGTTTACCCTTTGGTATATGCTCCTCATTAGAAAAATTTGTTCAAGTCATGAATGATTTATTTGGAGATATTGAAGGTGTGCTAATTTTTGTCGATGAATTTTTAGTATATGGTGAAACTTTAGAAATACACAATAATCGTCTTGAAAAAGTTCTGCAGAGAGCAAGAGAAGTCAATCTTAAATTTAATAAAGAAAAAAGTAAAATAGCTGTCACTCAGGTACGTTTTTTAGGCCATATATTCAGTAGAGAAGGTATTAGAGTCGATAATGAAAAAATTGGAGCTATCAAACAGTTACCTTCACCTTCTAATCTTAAGGAACTTCAACGGTTTTTAGGAATGATCAATTTTTTAGGTCCTTTTATCAATAATTTGTCACAAAAAACAGAAGTTCTTCGAAACTTACTGAAATCTAGCAGTCATTGGGTCTGGGATCAAAATTGTGAAAAAGAATTTGCTAATTTGAAAGAAATTTTATCCAATTCGCCTGTCTTGACTCATTACGATCCTAATGTACCCTTAATTTTATCAGTCGATAGTTCACAATCTGCTATTGGAGCTGTTATAATGCAGAATAATCGTCCTATTGCATATAGTTCAAAAACTTTAACTTCCTCGCAGAAAAATTATGCTCAAATCGAAAAGGAATTATTTGCAATTCAATTTGGTTGTGCTAAGTTCCATCAATACATTTTTGGTCATAAGATCACAGTTCATACAGACCATAAACCTTTGGTTTATCTTTTTAAGAAGGCTCTTTTTGATGTTCCTGCTAGATTGCAAAGAATGATGTTAGCTTTGCAAGGTTATGATTTAGATGTTATTTATGTGCCAGGCAGACAAATGTATATATCTGACACATTGTCCAGAGCCGCCTTAAAAGACAATTATATTCCCGATTACGAATCCGATATACAATATCATATTAATATGGCTTATTCAAATTTCGCAATAACAGATAATTATCATGAAAAACTATGTCAGAGTACTGAAGCAGATGAAACTTGTAATATTTTAAAGAAATACTATTATGAAGGATGGCCCAAATCCAAAGACAGAACGCATGTACTGACGAAACCTTTTTGGAATTTCCAAAATGAAATTCACGTTATCAAAAACCTTCTTTTCAAAGGAACTAAATTAATTGTTCCAGTAACACTGCAAAACGAAATGCTTCAAAAAATTCATGAAGGTCATCAGGGTCACAACAAATGTATGAATTTAGCTAGACAATCATTTTATTGGCCTAATATGTCATCTCAATTGAAAAATTTAATTGATCAGTGCTCAATATGTGCGAAATTCAGGTCTGCCAATCAGGGGGAACCTCTACAAAATTATGATATAACTCATTTTCCTTGGGAAAGAGTAGGCTTAGATTTTCTTAATTTCGACAATAAAACTTACCTGTTGGTCACAGATTCTATTCAAAATTCATCGAAATTGCTCTATTAGATCAAGGTTATTCCGCACAGAAAGTAATAATGAATCTCAAATCAATATTCGCACGTCATGGAATTCCTATGCAGCTGGTGTCCGATGGGGGACCACCCTTTAATTCACTTGAATTTAAATCTTTTTTATTCGATTGGGACATTGAACAAGTCTTTTCAAGTCCTTATCATCCCCGATCGAATGGTCAAGCTGAAAGTTCCGTCAAAATTGTCAAACAAATTCTTAAAAAATCTAAAGAATTGAAAACAGATCCATATTTAGCTCTTCTACACTACAGATCGACTCCAAAATCAAATCTACCGTCACCTGCTGAACTACTTATGTCGCGAAATATAAGGAATAATGTACCAATTTTAACCAAAAAACTAAAACCTAAAATAGTCAAATTCAATAAGTATAAAGGAAAAAATTGAACAATCGCAAAATAGTCAAAAATATTACTATAATATGAATAAAAAACCACTACCTCTTCTTCACCCAAACGATCATGTGTATTTTAAGAAAAATAACAAGTCGGACTGGAGTCCAGCTATAATTAAAGAAAGATTGAAATGTCAAAGATCTTATATAATTGAAGACCCAAATGGAGTAAAATATCGCCGAAACAGAGTGCATTTGAGATTCAGATCAAATGACACTTGTAATAGATATGATGTCCATCCACAAAATTCAACAGAATTGACTGAAGAAAGGAAGGATGATAATACATTATATAGAACTAGATATGGCAGGGTAGTGAAACCTCCCGATAGACTGAATATTCAAAGTATTAACTAACTTCTATATGGAATAAATTTTTACCTAAATAATAGTTAAGTATAATTAAGGATTTGTAAATAACTAGTAATAAGAAAAACAAAACTGAAATTAATAGGCTTATATTCATCTGCAAACAGTTTATAAATTACTGTATCTTAGAATTAAGAAAATGGAGAAATTAATGATATTGTTCTTTCATTATGAGTTGCGTGATTTAATACGCGTGTGCAAAGACAGTAACGAGACCATCTCGATTATTAATCAATCGATCTAGAGTCAGCGAGAAAACCTAATGTACATTCATTCAAATAGAAATAAAAACCAAGTCAACTATAAGTGTATTTATTATAACAACCGATACATAATTATAACAGGGTTGACTTATAATTTCTCTTCGCATAATTAGGCTATGTCAACAGAATCGTCGTATGATTTCAACTAATCATGTGAACTTCAATTTCAAGAACATACATGATCTGCTACTTGAGACCTACGAGTATGTTCAGACTTTCGTACTGGCAGTGATATGTATTATAGGTTTTACCCCAAATAGGAAATATTATACAGGGACAACCATCTCAGACGAGCCACCCAGTATATTTCTTATGCCATAGATCGGAAAAATTTCCTGTCGAATGATTTTCTTTGGGGACATATTTTGACGTACATTTGGGGTTGAGAGATACTTCATTTGAAGCTTCTTGGGAGTCTTTTTATAACGGTGTATGAAGAACGTGATTTGGATGGACTGTTTTAGCCAAAATTGAATTTTTGGCTTAAATGAGCCACCTTGAATATTGGTTATTTTTATAATCTACAAGCCCATTTTTACAATCAAAAAAATTAAATCTGCGTTTTTGAATCAAATGGTCCTTCATTGATTTCGATACGCTAATACAATCTTGACTAAAAACCGTATCTAATTCAGCATAATTGGACTTATTCAAGTAGTGGCGCACCCAGAAATTTTATTCGGGGGGGGGGCTGCTCGAGAGTAATCAGGTTTTTGTAAGTTATACAGGGTGGCCCACCCCAGACGCGGTTTTCATTTTGAGGCAGTAAATGAAGACATTTTGAAATTTTTTTTTCGTGAAATGTAAAGGGCAATCAGATGCTTAATTTAAAATTGTTTTCACATATACAGGGTGTTCGATAACAAAGATATAGATCATAGTTACACTTTTTCAATGTAATACCCTATATATGAATTCAAAAATTGAATGGCAAGCTCAAATAATGATTAGTTTATAAAGACCATTTTGATTTTATGCCTTAGGAGAACCATTTAAGAGAAAATGGCGAAAAATCGAAAAAGAGGAGTATTTTTGATTTGCAATTAATGAATAAACCCTTCAAGCCAACGAGACAGACAATGCTTTTTCGTGTAGACATATTGGCTACACTTATGCAGAAGAAAAAAATTTAACTCTTGAATATACTGAGTGATCATAATTAATATTCAAACATTAACTACAAATAATGGTCGAAAACTTTCTTATTTCGAATGGCACACCCAGTATTTCTGTACCTTGTTGAACGTAAAAATTAATATCGAAATTATCTTCATTGGGTTTCCCTACATCTAAACTTAATAGTTTTCCTGTAATTTTCGATTTTTAATTCAACTAGTTAACCTACTATTATGAATAGCGATATTCATAGAAATACTTGGAATTATTTCTGGGGAAATGCTTACAATATAATTTTTTTGAAATCTGAAAAACTCATATGATCTCAATAATGGTATTGCGGTCACGCAAGATTTATTATTCCTTTATAAATGATTATCTACTGTTTCTCTGAATATCGATTCTTTTTTCAATTATTTTCAAATTAATTTCGCCTAGGAGGTATTAATTGTTATTATCATTCAATCTTTTCCGGTACATGCCCTTAAATTTTCCTTTATTCCGATCGTTTTGAAGTTAAGCCATACGTTCAAAGAATCATGTAACAAACGATTCATTCAAAAAAATATTTGCTCAGGCGATGAACCAGTGCTCCAGTCCAACATTTTACCTATTCTTCACATTTTGAATATTTTCAAGACTTATCGAGATTTTCAAAAGAGATCTGTTATCGTGAACCTCTGGCCAAAGAGTGAGTTGAGTACCGAGTGGAACGAGTTTCACCCGCATAAGAACATTCAGTAGTAAGGTAGTATTTGAAGGTATTTTGTGAAAATCTTTGAGTCTACTAATACTCAATCCAACAATTGGAGATAACGAGTATGAAGAATCAAAGTAGGGGAGGTATATTTCGGAAAGCGAATATTCAGTTCTGTGTGCATTAATGCAAAAACTATAGGACTTTTTATTCAATTCAGAGAACGAAGAAATATTTTGAAACAGGTAAATCAACGATATTCTTAAAAACTATAACAATAACAGATCTACATAAAATACAAAGGAAAAACCAAATAACAAAAATCCCTCAAAAAAATAATTGACAATCTACATAAACTGCTCAAATGATCCTCCATCTTTTGCAATGCATAAACGAATTCGTTTAAGAAAAGAGTTTTCAACATTAGCAAATACTCGGGGTGTAATGCTTGCAAGAGCATCTTTTATTCTTCTTTTCATGTCTTGAGGAGTTGTTATGGTATTCTCATACACAATACTTTTGATATAACCCCATAAAAAATATGGAGATGTTAGATCTGGTGACCTTGCAAGCCAATTTTGTGGGCCTCATCTATTTGGAAATGTTCTATTCAAATATTGGCGGACATCAATTCGGAAGTGGACAGGTTAACAAGTTGAATTAAAAATCGAAAATTACTGGAAAACCATTAGGTTTAGATGTAGGGAAACCCAATGAAGATAGTTCCGATATTAATTTTTACGTTCAACAAGGTACAGAAATACTGGGTGTGCCATTTGAAATAAGAAAGGTTTTGACCATTATTTGTAGTTAATGTTTGAATATTTATTATGATCAGTCAGTATATTCCACAGTTAATTTTTTTTCTTCTTCATAAGGGTAGCTATAGCCAATATGTCTACACGAAAAAACATTGTCTGTCTCGTTGGCTTGAAGGGTTTATTCATTAATTGCAAATTAAAAATACCCCTTTTTTTCGATTTTTCGCAATTATGTTCTCTTAAATGGTTCTCCTGAGGCATAAAATGATCTTCATAAACTCATCATTATTCGAGCTTGCCATTCAATTTTTGAATTCATATATAGGGTACCTATCACATTGAAAAAAGTGTAACTATAGTCTATATCTTTGTTACCGAACACCCTGTATATGTGAAAACAATTTTAAATTGAGCATCTGATTGCCCTTTACGTTTCACGAAAAAAAATTTTCAAAATGTCCTCATTTACTGCCTCAAAATGAGAACCGCGTCTGAGGTGGGCCAACTGTATAATTTAAAAAATGCGCCGCAGGCGAAAATCTTCTTAAGTAATGGATGTATCGCATTCGTTATTTTAGGAAGACATCATAAAAAAGCTTTCTTTTAAAAATGCATATTTTATTTTTTTCACAAATACTAAGTAAAGGGGGTAAGAGGAAACGCCTAAAACTTGATTAATCATTCTACAGACATAAAAAAAACTCGAAAACGACGAAAACAATCCTTTATTTTTGAGCTCGGGGGGGGGCTGCAGCCCGACAGCCCCCCCCCCTCGGTGCGCCACTATTCAACCACACTCATTCACAATTCGTTGGCGTGATTCGTCTGAATTTTCAATTTGAGTCACAAGAATCTTGGGCTTAAGATGTCCACACAAGAAGAAGTCTATAACGTATGGTCCTAAAGTTTTGGGAAAAATTTCACTTGGTCTGATTGAGGAGCAACGTTTCAGGGGAATTATTAGGCAAATCGAAAATAATGGTCCCTTGTCTGTTATTTGAATTTTGATTTATAATAAGGATAGTTAAGTCAAATTGTTGAATAATTTGATAAAAATATAAGATTATTCAAGTCAGAGTTATATGCTTTTGAAATTTTTCCCAAAACTTTCGGACCATACGTAAGGGTTTTTGGCAAAAGCGTTTCATCAAAATTACGTTTTTCATACACCGTTGTGAAAAGGCTTCCAAGACCTTCCAAATGAAGAATTACTCAACTCCTCTCCCCTATTTAATTTTGAGGGGTTGAAGCTCCCCCTCGTATGCTGCGTATTCACTTGCAACGGAACACTCCGAACGAACCAAACTCGCCGCGCGCAATGCAACAAATTTGTCTAGTCAATTAATACGTTGCGCAGAACAGAACTGAACGCATCAAACGATGTCGGTAAACGCGATTTGCTCGAATATTTGTTGCCATCGGTTCAGCGCGAGCGACGTGTTTGGTTCGTTCGGAGTGTTCTGTTGCAAGTGAATGCGCACCTTTAGGCGGTTGCTCGTTCAAGCCTCAAATAAACGTCGAAAGATGTCCACCAAACAAAATCATTCGACGCGTTCCGGGAAATTTTTCCAATCACTATGGTATAAGAAATATACGGGGTGGCTCGTCTGAGATGGAACAGGCTCTGTATATACAGCTTTTTGGGATCTGTTCCTTATCAATCGGTTTTTTCTTCGTCAATGAAAATTTCATATCATTTAAATATTGAACTGTGAAACGATTCTCGGATTTTTCTGAAAGAGAGCGATCATATTGCATCACATTCAATTAATTGGGTGGATTCGAATGGTTTTTTTTGTTGTTAACTTTCTTGATTGGATTTTTGATATGAAAAGTTTTTCTACTGTCAGTGCTTTTATGAACCCTCCATTCTGCAATATCCATAGAGGTCATTTTGGAAAATTTGAACGTGGATTATATCGGTCGTGAGCTAATTTGCTCTTGTAATAGGATTCATTCATTTTCTACGTGCCAATTTGTGGTTTGAAAATGCCAAAGAAACGTGTAATCCATTTAACATTAATTAGCAGTGGTCATTACAAGAATATTTCACCCCATGATCATTTGTAGAACTCGATCATTCTGTTCATGACAACGTCAAGGTCGATTTCACAATGTGTTCGGCTGATATACGAAACTTCTTTGCTCGTCGATATTTGAGGTCAATTATTCTTCAAATTTTGTTGAGGTTTCAATAACAATTTATACGAGTGTTCCAACTCACGTGTCTATTATACGTTTCTGGAGAACTAAATCCAATAATTTGGATTATAAGAATATTCTGAATTCCCTGTTCTGCAAGCTATTGGAACACGGTTAGAAAACCCGGAATACTCCAGATTTGAAGTTGAATGCGGCCGTGAAAGCCCCCATCATTATGGAAATTAAGAACCTTCAAAAATGTTTTTCCAAGGGCAGGAAGATGGAGAGAATCTGAGGATCACATTTTATTTCTGACAGATCTCGCCTACTTAATCTGATAAGTTAGGAAGTCCTTTTCATGGCGAATCGCTCGTTAGATTATAAGACTACAACAATACAACTAAACCATAATTCATCGTGAAGGACAGCATACTGTGGTATCCGAAGCTTTGTCTAGAAGGCTGTAACCATCGTTGACACTATCAATACCTCTCAGTATTACTCTCCGGACCCCTAGTATATGAAACTATTCGTAGAATAGTTGAGGCCCCATACCGTTTGCCCTCCTAGCAGATTAACTCTTCAAAAAGTAACACCTCGATTATTGGAGATAAGCAGTCTCTTGCCCTCTGCGAAAAGTCTTACTAAACGTTCATGCAGTCGTTCTTCATGTAGGAGATTTAGAAACGTATAATGAGTTAGATAAATGGATTTTAACGTCTGTGAGAATAATTACGGAAAGATTTAACGGCATGCAGACAATTTATTTATTTTTTTTTCTGAAATTCCGGAAAAAGTTACACACCGAGCGGGTATCTTAACCGCGTCTTCCACTTGCCGGGCGGATGCTCTGGCAAAGAGTAAATACAAGAGACCTCACTCCCCCTATTTATGAAAGAAATCGCGAACATCGTTCGTTTGACCTTGAAAGTCATATGTGAATGACGAGGTCTAATCGAGGGGTGCCAGTAACAACCCAGCTTGTTGTAGTTAAATTCAAGGTCGACGAACCAATGTTTCGCGCCAAACCGAAGTGATCTCTCTTGTATCTACTCTTTGGCTCTGGCCTCTGAGCTACCAGTGTGTATGATGCTTTTCCCGGAATTCAATATCATACGGTTCACCTCGTATGTAGTGAGAGTGGGGTTCTTAGGTGGGGAGCACTGATTCGTCATCATAAGAACCCTACTCTCACTACATACGAGGTGAACCGTATGATATTGAATTCCGGGAAAAGTATCATACACACTGGTAGCTGAGAGGCCAGAGCATCCGCCCGGCAAGTGGAAGACGCGGGTTCGATTCCCGCTCGGTGTGTAACTTTTTCCGGAATTTCAAAAAAAAATTTTGTCCATATGAGTTAGCACAACGGTATTATGGGTCTAAAATACGATATGATGTAGCTCCGTTCATTCGTGATTGTATCACCTGTCATACCATCAAGCTTGAACATGGACAACTTTCGGGTATCCTGCTTTCGGATGAGTATCCCTTTTTTTCCATTTCATTTCAACTTATATCTGCGTTCTTTGTGAATCCTTTGCCTAGAAATCGCCATGAATTTACGAGACGGAGATCAGGATGTTTGGCGTGTTGAAAATCTGCTTTGGTATAGAACATGGCTAGCCCTTGTCTTGAGCATAAAAAGACTAGGGTTGGCTTCACCCCACAGTGGCTGAAAATTCATTGAAGACGATAGTAACGTTGCTATAACTTTTTTTAACGTTCTATTTTTCCTCATTCATTCGAGTATAATTTTTCCGTATTTGATTTATCATCTCTTCAAGATTTTGAATTTTTACTGTCGCATTTCGAGATTGTGCCAGTGGCGGCTCATGCTAGTTTGAGGTGGTGAGGCACATCAGAAAAAAAAATCCCTTGCCATGGCGTTTTCGAGAAAAAGGCTGTTGCAAAACTGATGATTAGAATATTTCTTCATCGCTAGCATACTCAAGGTTATCTATTTCGAGGAACATTTTGATTTGTAAAATATTTACTTCTAGCGATGAAGAATTAATTATCTTACAAGAAAACTAAACATTTTGAAGGGTGTGTAAAAAAAGTAATTTGGAAAAAATAAGCATCCTTGTTGAAATTCTTGAATTTTTAGACCTTGTCAAGAACATCGTCTACAAAGAAACCAGAAAATTGAGAATATTGAAGTTTATATCACTCTGATAATGAAGTAAAATCTTCCACTTCTCTATAATTTTACGATGATTATTATTCATTTATTTATACTGACGAATCAAATTGCCTAAGCCCAATTACAGACAGACAGTTCATACACAGTACCTAAGTACATTGCACATAAAAAAACAGAAAATGTAATACACACAAGTTATGTCGGCAACGCCGGATAAATTAAGAAATATATGATTTATCCCCATAAGAATTACTCGAAAACTCAGCTGATTAGCTGAAAAATTTAAAAAATCACAAGTATTTCGAGTGTTCACATTTTTAACTAAGGAATTTGTGACGTACGCCGCGGTGCCGCTAAAATCTAAATCCATTTCGCCCTCGGGTTTCCGATGGTAATTGAATTCAGTAATTTAATAGGATTTTCGAAAGATATCATACGAACACTGAGACTGACAAACCTAAACCTACACGAAAAACGTTTAATACCGTTCTTACAAATCCAACCCAATTTGAAAACTGACCCGAGTTCCCGCGGTTAATCTGAATAGTGCAGAATAATTGCAGTTAGCCCTTCGCTAGGAAATATCTTTCTAGATTCTGTGAGGCTAGCCTCAGACTCAACTTAATATTTGGCGTTTAGGCGTGCGGGCTTCTCGGGATCATATCGGATACCTGTTGCAGAATAATTGCAGTTTGCCCTTCGCTAGGGAATATCTTGATTCGCGTGAGGCTTGCCTCAGACTCAACTTAATATTTGGCGTTTAGGCGTGCGGGCTTCTCGGGGTCATATCGGATCACTGTTGCAGAATAATTTCAGTTTGCCCTTCGCTAGGAAATATCTACACCTTTTCCAATTGTAATTCAGAAAACGTAAAATGTAATTCAGAAAAGCAAATTTGAATTTCAGAAAATGGAAATTGTAATTCAGAATAGTATATGATATGTATCAACTTACTATTCTGAATTACAATTTCCATTTTCTGAAATTCAAATTTGCTTTTCTGAATTACATTTTACGTTTTCTGAATTACAATTGGAAAAGGTGTAGATTCGGTGAGGCTTGCCTCAGACTCAACTTAATATTTGGCGTTTAGGCGTGCGGGCTTCTCGGGGTCATTATGGGTTCCTGTGATGTAGAATAAGGCGCTAGACAAGGAAGTGCGAGGCCAGCCCATGGTCTGCCTCTGCTGTTCACTGGTAGGTGAGGAAGTGAGATGGATACACAGATATCGTGAGATTTGGAAACGTATACCCGGAGACGCATTTTATTGCTATATAATGAAGGGAAATTACGATATAAATGCGTATGGATGCAGATAATAATAAAAATTCAAAATGATTGAATAAATCTATATTAATAAAAGGCGATCTATGGTTGGTTCAAATATTCGAAATGCCATATTGTTCAAACGATCGCACCAAATTGGACAATTCTTTTTTTGTTGTGTTTATTATTGTTAGGGCAAGGTTTATATAACAAAATATTCCCAAAAATATCCTACAGAAAAGAAAAAAAAGCCTTCCTTTTTCTTACCACCCATAGAATTATGTGTTACCACCAATCGAGCAATCATAGAGTACTTATATAGGTTTGGAGATTTGGACAAAGGAGGTTAGTTTTCTTCCACAGAATCGCATGTCAAGTGAATAGTTAAAAGTGCAGTAGGTTTTACCAACGGTATAAGAATATTCCATGGGGATTAATAGTAGTAGAACGAAGTTTCACGGTATATTCAATAGAAATGTAATAATAAAATAGAACGTTGTGAAGATATAAGCCATGAAGTAGTCTGGCAACGGTGAATTTCATTTTCTTGAAGGGTAGGAAATTCAGAAATGGTATAGACTAGAGTATGAATGGCGATGTATAGAATTATTGTGTAATTTGCATAGAACTAATAATAACATGGAAGGCTTTTATCAGATCCAAAGCGGGTAAAGATCTCAAGTTGGTGGAACAGTGAATTTTCACCGAAATGTAAAGTAAATGTGACGATCAGCATCAATCGTGAGTTGTCCATTTTCATCTTTTCTCTAAATTTCTGAAATCTTTCTGATTTATATTTGGGTAATAAATATAATGTAAGAAGTAAATGACTAAATTCAAAATTGCCCATAATTAGTAATTGACATATTATTTTTGTATTTCTGTTTTGTGTGACAGCTCATATCTGTGGAAAAGATGACAGTTGACAGATGACGGTTGACAGATGTCCTTCGACATTTGACAGATGACATTCGACAGATGACATCTGACAGATGACATTTGACAGATGACATTTAACAGATGACATTTGACAGATAACGTTTGATAGATGACATTTGACAGATAACATTTGACAGATGACATTTGATAGGTGACATTTGACAGATTATATTTGACAGATGACATTTGACAGATGACATTTGACAGATGACATTTGACAGATGACATTTGACAGATGACAAATGACTTTTGACAGATGACTTTTGACAGATGACATTTGACAGAACTTTTATTATGCCTAATTTATCTCCTGCTTGAAAAAATAGCAATGGTAAGTTTATACAACTTAAACGGGGGTTTCACAAAGCATATCACCGGTGATCGGAGCTTGATCTAGAATCAACTCGATTTGACAGTTCAGAAATCTAACCAAGCCGTTGATTTCCGATCACTGGTGATCACGATTTGTGAAATCCACAGTAAGTATAGGCACGGCCTTCTTAAGATAAAGATGGCTATGGTATAGGTATCATTTAGGCGAAACAAAGTTCGCCAGGCCAGCTAGTAATTAATAAAAAATGGTATTTATACGTGTGATTTTCGACGTTTATTGGTGAGGCACTGCCTCACCTGCCTCATAGGACAAGCCGCCACTGGATTGTGCGATTAAGTTAAACTTTTCAGTCATCGGTTGTGAGTGCCATTATTGACGGTTTGTTTGCAAGGTGTTTCTGAATGAATTGTGAAATGTGTAATTTGAGCCCATTGATATGGCGCCCCGTTTATATATCCTCTATGATTCGGAGTTGGGAACACTGGAACAGATACTATATTATTATTTATTTCTTACTCCTCTATACCGTGTACAATACAGTGAAATAAATTCATTCTCCAGACTCAGAGATTCAACCCTCACAACAACCGCTCAAATGTTATTTTTAAAATACCAGGTTTAGGGCGTAATAAATGTTACGTGGGACGAACAAAACAAGCTCTGAAGACGCGAATCAAACAGTACGATATAACTATGATGACAGATCCCGAGATAAGTTCAATAGCTTTGGCTGCCCATAGTTTCACAAAATGTCATCGTTTCGATTTCGAAAATACCGAAATCCTGGACTGTGAGAAAAATTGGAGAAGAAGAAATATAGGTGAAAAGTTTCAAATAAAATTAAACGACACTGTCAACCACAGATCTGACAACCAAGATCTAAGTCAAATGTACACAAATTTGTTGACCCTGTATCGAAAATCCCAAACTCCAACATAAATTTCACTCATATGTCTGCATGTCTTCATTGTTTAGATGACAGCTGCTCTTTCCGATTGTTTATACTTTGACAAGTTCAATGGTGATTTCTATTGCGAATTTTGTTTTTTAAAAATTGACAACATGTTTACTTGGCTGCATTTTAGGAATGTTAACAATAACATCTATTTCATTAGACTTAGAACTTGTTCAGTTTTTGTGCCACAGTTTTTCCCAACCATATTTATTTATTCATAAGATTTTATTACATAGTGTGCTATTGTCTATTCACAAATCGAATTTACAGTAGGTATGTAGTATTTGATAATATTATATTCATTTATAAGATTATTTTTTGTTAGTTGTCGTTCCAGTTGTTCGTGTTGTGCTATACTGATGAATTTTCTTATGTACTTCTATAGTCTTGAAAAAGTTCGAATATGCGGACGAAATGTCGGCAATTAGTCTCATTCTTCAAAACAAGGGCGGTCATATATCTTGATTCTGGGGGGGGCCATTTTGAACAATTACATAATATCAGTCATCAATTCCAATTCAATCAGAAAACGCAGAATTTTTTCTGAGTGCATTGCCACCTTTGGGGGGGGGGCATGGCCCCCATGGCCCCCCCCTTATGACCGCCCTTGCTTCAAAACTAGTCTGAACTCCTGTTATAATATTCAACATGTATAACCAAGGACGTGATGACAACTTCACTTCATAAATTCGTTATCTTGATTAGAGTGCCAATTTATGGAAAATCCCGAAACACATCAAATTCAAATTCAAAATTGTCATTCTACCTTGTCTCCCCTTCGAAAGAAAGATACACCTCCAATTTTTCAAATGGCAAATATGGACTTGAGGTACATCGTTCAAAAGGTCGCGTCATTCCCTATTCAAAAATTTTATCATTTTTATGTATTTTGCAAAAACAAAGAAAAAAATGGAATCAAGTGGTTGCAATAATATCAAAAAACTGAAATGTAATACAAAATGTAGGGAAAACATAATGAAAGTTAAGTTAATGAAGTAGATGTTCAAAGTATTCACCGCAAACGCTTTGAAACATCCTAACCTCAAATAAAAATTTCTTTCAACATTATTCAATATCTCAGGAGTGATCGATAATTTAGGTCATTCAAATCAAGAGGTTCAGTTTCGTGCATGCTCTCCACATATCCCTATCAAAAGAAATATAATGGAGATCAGGGAATCGCGCTGGCCATTGATCCGTTTCTCGCCTTCCTATTCACCGATTTACTGCCGGTCATTGCGTTGGTTATGTAGTGGTGCTCCATCCTGTTGGAACCATATCTTGTTCCGTGGAATTTGAGGATTTCATTGATCAGGATATAAATTTGCCAACGTTGAAATGAAATCCTTTTGGTGTAGTGTTGAATAATTATTGCCATTTGAGTTGTCCCCAATGAAAAAAGAGTCTATATGATATGATATGGTTTAGAATATTTTCTGCCCAAACATAAACCTCTTGAGGGAAATGCGTGCGTTCCTTCCCCATCAAGTGAGGATTTTCGGTAGACCAGTAGCGGCAGTTTTGACGATTACAATAGTCGTTGAGCAAAAAATTGCAATCATAATAAAACAAAACGACTCCTAATTGGAGTTACTTTATAGGTAACTATTTCTGCCTTAGGATTCAGGCGGAAAATCCGGAAATTTTTCATAAAACAAGCGACTAAATTCTTTTCGTGATCAGGTGTTATAACTTTAATACCGTGCATTCTCGTTAATAGAACCATTTTTCAAAATTGAAGTAAATTAAATTCAAACACAAATCAGACAACTTACTAGGTATTATTGTAATGAGAGTTGGAAATATTATAATGTATTTCGGTAATAACAAGATTCTATTACTTATATTCTGATTTTTGCAATAAACGTGAAAATATAACATTTCTCTATCGATAATGAAGCAACCTTTTAAGCGATGTTCCACAAGCCCATACATACTTCTCGAAGGTATCGCATTTTAACAATAACCAAGATAATCAGGGTTATTCACTAAGCAAAGTTGTTATGGATAGCAACTGTGAAATGTCGTTATGTTCACAGTCAGTTGGTATTCACTATTTGTGTGAGTTGCTATGTATAACAACCAGTGGCTTTGAGAAGTGGTTCAGTGGCAACAGCTTTAGTTTAGTTGTGTTGTTAACGAAAACCACGTGCGTTGGGCACTATTTTGGAATGTTTTTCTGTATTTTTGTGAACAACTAAATATTTCAAATCTATAAAAATGCATTCCTCGTGCAGATGGATTTTTTAATAATTCATAAATAAATACAAAGTTGTGTGGTGCTGTTTTAGTTGAAGGATGCATAAAAAGTACTCATATCTCATATTGCAATCATTAATCCTCCAGAGAATAATGGAATTCAACCTAGGGGTATTTATTATAACCGAAAGGGGTATGCTAGTATAAGTATAACTTCAATAAATACTCGTTACTCAGAGTCAACTCATGATGCTGCTATATGGCAAATGTCCTTTATCAGAAAAAATATGAAGGAAAAATATTTTGAAAGTAAAACAAATATATGGCTTCTATGGGAGATTCTGGCTATCTCCTTTACATCGTACATGTCATATATCATAATAAGAAATCATTTATACAACAAAGTAACAAATGTAATTGTATTTTCAATTTTTGTAATTAGTTTTCGAATTCACAAAATAAAATGCTATTGGAAATTTGTAAGTTTTATTGACAACTCTGGGTATATACATATTTGAACAAACCCAAGTAATAAAATGGAATAAATCAACACTTTGAAGAAAATAGAACTCAATCCTGATCGAAATATTTAGTGCAGTGCCGAAAGCCGAAACATTAAACATTTAGACTATTTAGATGTTATATGCCTATTCTCCGCCATATATCCATATATCCAAAGGCATACTTTTATAGTAATTTTAGATCTATGACCAGTACATTCGAACTATTCTGCGGTGCTGCCACGTCTATCTTCACGAAAGGTTGTTATGATAACAACAGTTGCCAACCGTTTATTAGAGAATACTGAAAGTGGTCACCAGTGGTCATCAAAAGTTGTTATCAGAATTACTATGGTTAGCAACTGTGATAACCACCTCACTTAGTGAATAGCCCTGAATGAATGTATTCCATTTTGCACAATGTATATTTTTTGATTGGGAAAGTATGTTTTGCTTTCTGTCAAAAGAGTATACATAATAACTTCGAAAATTAGCGATTTCATTTGATTTTTTCTGGTCCAACCTCGGTAAAATTTCCCTATATTCCTGTTATAACAGATTCGACCGGGTGGAATTCAGCTTTTATGTTGTATAGCTCATTCCTTATATCATTTTTGCTTTCAGAAATGTCTCCGATTTATTATTTTCATAATGATGTTGGGCTAAAATCACTTTTATTGTATCGAACCAACATTTATTAACTTCATTTCCAAGAAAATATTTTATTTTTTACATTCGCTCGAATAAATTAAACTGGTTGCTGCTATGCTATTTATTGGTCCTGAAGGAAATACACCATTTTTACTTACCCTCTGAACAGGGCGAGATAAAACGAGCGACATATATTCGACAGGGATTTCAGGTTGTCCCCTCATAAGCATTAGAAGAAAATGAAATTTCCTGAACTTGCAAAAGTCCTGATTCCAGTTCCACTGCCATTTGATATCATTTTACTCGGTTACGAACCTTTAATATTGAAGGTTCGTTTACGGACCAAGAT
The DNA here is from genome assembly GCA_910592335.1 of Adalia bipunctata. NCBI lineage: Eukaryota > Metazoa > Arthropoda > Insecta > Coleoptera > Coccinellidae > Adalia > Adalia bipunctata. The sequence continues at coordinate 30,692,461 of OU342951.1, forward strand.
CAGGGGATCGGTAATGATGTCAACGTCCTCTTGCACACAAAATAAAGGCCATGAAAATCCGGAAAAACATATCGCATCGAGCCTGATACGTTTCGACCCTACCATTTTGGGGTGGCAGGGAATATCACACAAATGGAAAGAGGGAATGAATGTATTTCTGGTTCGTATGATTCATTGTGGAAGGAATTCCAGTGCAAATGAATGGAATTTTATTCGGGAAATGAAAAAATAAAGTTTCACGTTTTATTTGTCTGAACTGATCCGAGAATTGCTCATTACAATCTCAGAACTGAATAAACACTAATCGTTAAAAGACAATCTATGTTCTGGAAGTGGGATGAATATTTTCCCCTATTTCAACTGTAACATATTTGTCAGAAAATCTTTGTTTGTTACTCTTTGCTTCATGCAGGATGAGATAAAATAGTAAGAATAAAACAAAACTCAACTTATCGATAATTCATTTTCGATTAGTTATAGTAAGGCTCTGTAAAGGGGAGTATACCAGAACCGCCATTCTGGGTCCAACCATAGACTCGAAAATTACAGATCCCTTCGAATGAAATGAAATCTTAAATCGAAAGAAATGAAATTTGTAATCAAAAGAAATGAAATCTGTAATCAAATGAGCATATTTTCGGAATGAGAGAGCTTAAAAAATATTGGAAATAGGTTAGGTTCGTATGGTGCTAGAATAAAGCCGCGGCATCTAATAGTCAAATTTATAATAATTTATTGTTTATGTTGGTGTATCACCCCGATAGATGGCGATGAAAATGCTGTGAGTCCTGTAATTTTCGAGTATATGGTTGGACCCAATAACCACAGAGCCAGGTCTATCCAGCATACCTATGTTTATAGTTATGCCAAAACTGAATCCAAATTCAATAGTCCGTATTACCACAGAATACTTAACTACACAGAAGCGTCACTTATAATAATAATTAGTTTTATTGATCCCTTATGACATAAAAAAATATGTATGAGACAAGTCAACAGAAATACAAAATTAACTATAACTACAAATTATACTACCTCAACCAGAAAGCGGTCATCAGCCAAATATTCTCCAACACTGTAGTAACAATTCTTCAGTAACTCATTTTTAATTATTTTTTTGAATTTTGCTTTAGCCAACAATTTAATAATTAAACTAAATCTCGAAAACCCATATTGCAAGTTCATAGGAGGAAAGAAGAATCTTATACACTATATATTCTGAACTCCTCAATTTATTTCATACAGGCTAACATGTTTCGGCGGTTAAGCCATTATCAAAGCCATCTGAAAAAGATTATTAACAATAACATTGGAAAAGAAAACAAGTTACCTAAATTAAGATGAAACAGTTGTTAAAATTATTTGGAAAAACCAAGATCTAAAAGAACGTGGTAACTTACTTCATGAAATTTTGAGTTCAAATCAGATAAATTGGAATCATCAAACAATTACGGCCCGAGTCGAGAAAAACACATTAAAAGTCCAAGAGGATAAAAATTCTCCTTATCAAAATTACATTGAATATCGAAAATCAAATTTGTGAACTGACGGAACATCAATGCGTAAAACCCTCAAAAATGAGGTTATATCACAGAGGGAAATACAGAATTATTTTTCTTTTCAAAAAGGTAATGGAATTACCATAGCTAAAATTAATTTCAAAAGTACAATTCAAAACAACACCACAATACAGTAAAAAAAAAATCCCTAACAATCACAAGACTTAAAATAGCCACAAGGCGAAAAACGATGACAGGCAACATCAGGAAAAATCATTGAGCCCGCAAAGCGTCGACGGTCCTCACCTTATCTATCAACCTGAAGGACTCCTGGAAACTGTTGACCATTTTCGAATTGAGGGTTTCCACATTAGGAATATTCATCAGATGTTTGTATATTTCCATTTCTTCAAGCACTTCCAGTCTTTTTCCATAATCACAATTGTGGAGCAACTTTACATATTCTTCTTTATTAAAGCTATGGTTCTGAACTCTAAGGTGTACGCCAAATGCAGACTTGTTGTTACTATCTACTCTAAAGCTTGTGAGGTGTTCATTAATTCTAGAATTAATACTTCTCCCACTTCTACCAACATACAGAGTGTTGCAATCTCCACATTTCAATCTATAAACCCCTGACTTGTTCAAAAAATGGACTGGATCTTTGTTATGTGACAAAAATGTTGTCCCAATGTATTAGTGGATTTAAAAGAGATCTCAAAATCACTATACTGTCTAAACAAGTTGCCTATCTTATGGGAGATGTTACCATAGAAAGGGATGCTAATATATTTCTTATCTAAAGTTGTGGAACGATTGTCCAAAGAGTTCAGTTGGTTGATCTCTAATTTATTTTGGTGCTTAGTAATCAATTTGTCTATTATGGCTGGTTCGTAACCTTTTTGGGTTGCTATATGCTTAAGAGCAACCACCTCATCCGAGAACCTATCACTGTCCAAAGGGGTCTTGAACATCCGATTAATGTAGGTCTTAAAAGCAGAGGGCTTATGTCCCAATTGATGGCAAGAAAGATTATCTATAGAGTGATCTATCTGAGTAGGTTTTCTAAAAATGTCAAAGGCGAGACCCTGGTTGGTCCTGTGGATGGTTAAGTCCAGAAAGTTCAGGCTCTTATTTTCTTCGATCTCCAGAGTGAAATTAATGTTATTATGGAGGTTGTTAATCCAATTCAACAACTCTAAAAGTTCCTCTCAACCCCCATCAAAGCCAATAACATCATCCACGTATCTATACCAAAAGATGATATTCGATCTGAATGGGTTTTTGGTGGTGAGGATGAGTTTCAACTCCATATATGCCATGAAAATCTCGGCAAACAAAGGTGATAAGCCATTTCCCATACTGAGACCATCCTCCTGCGAGTAAATTTTGCCATCAAATACAAAGAAGTTCTGGTCCAAACACAACTTAGTAAGTCCATAAACAGCGTTGCAAATCTCGTCTGATAGTTCCGATTGAATCAAAAGGTTCTTAAATACTTGCAGAGTTTGTGGTAAGGGTACTGTGGTAAACAAATTTTTCACATCGAAAGAGGCCAGCAAAGTATTATCGTCCAACCTAACATCTATGATCTTATTAATGAGATCTGAAGAATTTTTTATGCTATAAATAGATTGGAAATTTAAATTTTCAGTCAGAAACCTGCACAAATATTGAGATGTCTTGTAAGCCAAGCTACCACAAAATGAAACAACAGGTCTTATGGTTATGTTATCTTTATGAATCTTCGGTAAACCGTAGAGTCTTGGTATATTAAAATTCATCGGAATTAAAGATCTCCAACCCTCAAACAAAATTGGGTCAAATTCGGCTAGTGTAGACCTAAAATTTCTGTTATACTCATTAACAAATATTTTGGACTTTTCTATAAAGTTATTTTCATTTATAAAGTCATGAACTTTCCGAATGTAATCCTCTTTGTTCATGATCACCACACAATTTCCCTTATCTGCTTTCGAAACCAGCAGATTGTTTGCTGAGATCTTTTCTTTTATTGATCTAAGTGAATCATTAAAGCCTCTTAGATTGTTAGCTCTCAGGAAATTGGATCTCTTGAACCTGCTCAACACCGAAATGACGTTATTTCTGAGGGGAAACAAATTCTGGAATCTGTAAGTTCTAAACAATGTTTCAACAGCAATGACCAGGTTCTCAACTATTTTTGATTTGTTGAAGATGGTCATAGAAAATTTAAGACCCATATTCAAAAGCCGATTCTCATCTTCATTAAAGACAGTCTGGGATAAATTTAGGACTCTGGGATGAAATCTAACTTTAGTGTCTTGAAGGGACTCCTTATGAGCCCGAACATTATCTCTAAGCTTCTGAACTTTCTTTTGATGTGTCTGCATTTGGCGTACACCTTAGAGTTCAGAACCATAGCTTTAAAAAAGAAGAATATGTAAAGTTGCTCCACAATTGTGATTATGGAAAAAGACTGGAAGTACTTGAAGAAATGGAAATATACAAACATCTGATGAATATTCCTAATGTGGAAACCCTCAATTCGAAAATGGTCAACAGTTTCCAGGAGTCAGGTTGATAGATAAGGTGAGGACCGTCGACGCTTTGCGGGCTCAATGATTTTTCCTGATGTTGCCTGTCATCGTTTTTCGCCTTGTGGCTATTTTAAGTCTTGTGATTGTTAGGGATTTTTTTTTACTGTATTGTGGTGTTGTTTTGAATTGTACTTTTGAAATTAATTTTAGCTATGGTAATTCCATTTTTCTTTTTGAAAAGAAAAATAATTCTGCATTTCCCTCTGTGATATAACCTCATTTTTGAGGGTTTTACGCATTGATGTTCCGTCAGTTCACAAATTTGATTTTCGATATTCAATGTAATTTTGATAAGGAGAATTTTTATCCTCTTGGACTTTTAATGTGTTTTTCTCGACTCGGGCCGTAATTGTTTGATGATTCCAATTTATCTGATTTGAACTCAAAATTTCATGAAGTAAGTTACCACGTTCTTTTAGATCTTGGTTTTTCCAAATAATTTTAACAACTGTTTCATCTTAATTTAGGTAACTTGTTTTCTTTTCCAATGTTATTGTTAATAATCTTTTTCAGATGGCTTTGATAATGGCTTAACCGCCGAAACGCCTGTATGAAATAAATTGAGGAGTTCAGAATATATAGTGTATAAGATTCTTCTTTCCTCCTACCAACAATTTAATAGCTGGTGGTACATGATTATAGAGAATTATTGCTTGATAAGTACAAGACGATTTGAACTTAGAAGTTGAATGAGGAGGAATGCACAAAGTATTCGCATTTCTGGTTGAATAATTATGAAAATCTGACAACTTCACCATGATATTTTCGTTATCTTTCACATGAAGTAAACATCTATAAATGTACAAACTTGAAAGTGTGAAAAGTTTATATTTCCTAAAGGTAGGTCTGCATGATTCACGAGAATCCAAATTGAAAATTAGACGTATTACTCTTTTTTGAGCAATGAACACCCTGTTAGAGTCAATAGAATTACCCCATTATAAAACGTTATATAGTTCATAAAACTATAGACTGAACTATGATAAATGGTTATAACAGATTGGAATGGAAGAGAGTTTTTGACCCTATTAATGGCATAATAAGAATTTCCCAACTTTTTACAAACTGCCATAACCTGCTGATCCCATCTCAAGGAACAATCTAAGTATAGTTCCAAAAATTTCACATATTCACAGGTGGTTACCTGCTTGCCCGGAAATTTACCACAAAACGTTCACCACCAGGGTTTTTTATACGAAAATAAGTGCCGGAAGGCTCTGCGCTGAAACCGCCATTGATGTTTCATCAGAAAATATGACCAAATTCATTGAATTTTTACAAAAAATATGATCAGGTGGATCATTAATATACAGATAAAAGAATAGCGGTCCCAGAACAGAGCCCTGTGGCACCCCCAGTTCCATATTATATTCACATAAAACAAATTTTCCAATTTTAACCGACGATGTACGTTCCGAAATGAAATCATCGAGCCAGCTTAAATAAATACCGCGGAATTCCAGATTATAAAACTTACTCAGCATGAAATTACGGGTAAGTACATCAAAAGCACGTGATAACTAGAGCAGCAACAACATAACCGTCGTCTAATTTTCTGTATACGAAATTTACAAAAGAAAAGGCAGCCGTTTCAGTGGATCTACCCTCTCGAAAGCCGCGTTGACAGTTGGTCATAATTTTGAAACGTGTTAAGTACGATATCATTCGACTATATATAATTTTTTCAAACATTTCTGAAAAGACGCTCAAGATCGAAATTGGGCGGAAATTTGCAATATTACAAGGATCGCCCTTTTCGAAAACCGGGATAATGGAAGCGGATTTCAACATTGAAGGAAATTAGCGTCGGCACTTTGATCTTCAAGGGGCAAATTTTCGTGACCTTCATTCTCTGTTAGGTAGTACATATGTCACTTTTGAGCGGTCCAGCCACATAATCCTATACTATATTTATAATTCTATGGGTCAAGCGGGAAGTTTAAATATCACGTTGACATATGTACTACCTAGCATGGCACAAGCGTCATCAAATAAAGTTTTGGCGGGAAGCCGGAAAGACGTTTCGGTGTAGTTAGGTATTCTGTGGTATAACCTACCACACCTTCCTTCAAAGAACTACCCAGTACGCCTAGGCATCCCACGAATCAATAATGAAATGTTCAGGCATATCGTTCCATTCTTCCTGAAGGGCTGAACTAAATATCTGAAAAGTTTAAGGTGGATTTTGGCGATTGGATATTGCTCTCCCTAATAATTCCCATACTTGTGTAATAGACCGGAAACGTACCCTAATTTAAAATGCTTGTGGACTAGAAAAAGAACGTCAGTTCAACAATTTATTGCAAGTGATTATTTGGTAGAAAAACAAAGTTTTAAATTCCAATCCCTAAAGGTCCCACGGTACTGGGAATTTAAAGAAAAACCATAAAAATGTGATATTTCCGTCACCGACCACACTAAAGCAACATCCGTTTGCCATTTTGGAGAGTTCTACTCAAATTGCATCGGCAAATTCGAATAAAGCCAAAAAGACTCAGGTTTCACGAAGAGGGTTCCAAGTTACGATCGCACAAAGGAATAAGTCAAGAAAGTCACACACATGGTCCTTAGGACCATTTTCAATGCATGTCGTTGGAAAAGCTATAAACATCGAATTATAGCTTCCGCACCCAAAAAGCCGAGGGTAGGATGTCATCGATGAAACGTCTTTTGTTTTTTTCTCGTGGGGTGTTTTGCTGAGACCACCCAATTTTTCTGTGCCCTCTCAAGGGGGGAGGAGTAGGAAAAAGAAGATTTGTAACTTAGGCGTGAAGAGGGGGGTTTACCCCGAGGTTCAGGGGGTATCTAATTTATAAGGCGTGAATGTGGACGAGCGCGGGGAGACCGTCTTAAGATCGCGTGGAGAGACCGTCTCAAGATCGCGTGCGGGGGTGCCAATTGAGGGCGCAGACATCGCGAGTAGGGCGCGATGTTTAAGTAAGTTCCAGCAGTATGTAGAAAGAGTCCGAAAACGGTTAAATTTGTGATCGTAGAGGAAAGTGTTGGTGTGGTTTAAGGTATAAATTAAAGGAGACCGTTGGTAGATCGCGTGGGAGAACGTCGGTAGTACGGTGAAGGGTAGTAATTTTGGGAATTTGGTAGAGTCCGAGAAGGGATAATTAATTGGGAGTAAAGTTGAAGAACGGCGAGGAAAGTATAAGTTTAAATTCAGAATTGATTGGAAGTAAGGTTGAGAAACGGCGAGGAAATTATTTGTTTGAATTCCGAATTAATTTGAAATAACGTTTAGAAGCTGCGAAAAAAAAGTGTTTGTTTGAATTCAGAATAAGTGTAAAGTACTGGTTCGAAACGGCGAGTAAAGTGTTGATTTAAAATTTCGTTTGAATTGAGGAAAAGGGACTTTGTATTTGAAATAACGTACCGTGACGTGGTTCGTGGTACCGTGTGAAGGTGTGGATTAACATTTAACTAAGGTAAGAGGTTTAGAAGACCTGGTTTTATTCAATTAACCCAGTAGATATCTAAGAGGGCGAAAAGTTGACCATAGCAATTTTTATAATAATTTTTTGTTTGTGTGTATTTGTATATTTTATCGGGTGTCGGAATTCATCACTCTCTTCCTTATCAAATATCGTTTGGAGACTGCTGTAATAAGTGTTCTGTAAGTTTTGTTATAACAGGTATTAACGAAAATTGATTTATTAATTGAGATTTATCCATGACTTTAATGTTATTCATTATCTGAAATTTATTCATGATTTGATAGTGATTTATGAATCGAAGTTTATTCATACTTTTGGATTTAATTGATAGTAAACAGGTTAAATGAACCTATTTGTGTAAATTCCAAAAATTCATTTGTGGCTATTGTCGAAGTCAGTAATTTTGTTTTGTTTTTATTTTCTAATATAGATTTATGTATTTATCTGTTTTTTTTGAATTCTAATACCTCACCCCTCTGAAAAGAAAATCTAAACATCAAAGACCTCTCATTAGCTTGAGGCACGAACCTACATGCAGACAGCCGCTCGACTGCAATAGGATCGGAAATTCCACCTTTTCTTTATTTTTCTATCTAATAATAATTTCCAACCTCGCGTGAAAATATTCATACGAGGGCGGTTTTTTACAACTGGTGACAGCGGTGGGATTTTTTGAAAATGATTTTCTGAGGGGGGGTAGCAGATTTGATTTGTGTAGAAAAATTCGAAGCGCATCGAATAATTTTAAAAAAGATTTTCTCAGGGAAGGTATCCGGTTTGTTTCGTTTCGAAAAAGCCAAGCAGTTGTTAGAGTCACGTTTCCGTATAGATTTGAAAATAATAGATGTTGATTGAATTTGTTTATTGTACGTTTATTGGCCAAAAGGTTTTGTATTCAAAGGGTGATGTTGATGTATTTTGGTAACTTTAGGTGAAGGTTTGTATTTTTGAAATAAGTATCTTAGTTATTTTAGCATTGGTACGACGAATCATATTCACATATTTGAATTCATTACGGAATTATTCAGAATTAATAACTTTTTTTCATTGAACAATTTTCTCGTTTCGAAAGTTTTACCTTCGTGTGGTTTTGTTTTCAACTAGTTGATTTTTTTTTTCTCTCAAAAAAAATTTAAATTTTTTTTTTTGCCGGTAGTCAGATAGGGTTTTCAGGGTAGGTGAACGAGAGAAGACAAGAATACCGGTAGGTGCAAGTTTTTTCACATAATTGGTAGGATTAAAGTAATTTAGTAAAATGGCAACTACTCCCTCTGGTACTAACACCAATAAAGTGTTCCCGTCAATGATGTATTCTCTTGGTATGGTAGCAGGTACTTTAGATAACTTCACAGGAAAAGGGGCGGTCGAGTATTTCGACAAATTGGAATTACGGTCGAAATTAGATGGGTGGACGGAAGATGTCACGCTAAAATTACTCAAATTCAAACTGAGTGGTGGAGCGTATGATTTTTTCAAGTCAGACATATCCTTCGATAAATTGAGTTATGCGGACTTCAAAGCAAAACTTTTGAAGAAATTTACTCCATCTAGATTGCCAGAAGAGAATCAGTGGAATTTATATCGGTGTTTTCAAGGACAAAATGAAGATGTTTCTTCATTTTGTACTAGGTTACGGATCATAGGGGCAGATCTTTTGCAGGATGATCTCGTTGGTGCAACTAAGGAAGAAGTAGCTGGCATCAAGAAGAAAAATAGGGATATGATTTTAGATCAATTTAAGATAGGGCTTCGAAAAGACTTGATGCAGCATACGGGAATCTGGTTGTTGAGGGAGAAAAATTTAGACTTGGAAAAGGCAGAGGAGATAGTGAAGCTGCAAGAAATCACCTTTTTTATGATCCAGAGGAGAGATTTTATCATGGGAAATTTCACGATGGACACTGAAAAACAGTGCCACTCGTGTGGAAAGGAGGAGTACTTGTCGAAGGAATGTAGCACTGGTGGTGAGGGACGACAGGATTCAAGGAAAAAGTGTTTTTCCTGTGGTCAGGCAGGACACTTTGCCCGGGAGTGTCGAAATCAGCGACTAGCAGGTAATGCTAAACAAAGTCGTGTTGTTATACCGGAAGTGAATGCTGAGGAAATCGACGAAATACCGCATATTATAAAAATGCAGGTAAATGGCAAAGTATGCGATTGTTTAATCGATACAGGGGCGGCGGTTACTTTGATCCAAAAGGGTTTGGTTCAAAAGAACGTGATTTATGAGGCCGAAACGATTTCTGGTCGTTTAACAAGCGTGACGGGGCACGCTTTGAGGACATATGGGATGACCCAAGTTTCGGTGGGCCCGAAAAATGGTGAATGGAGCACCTATTGGAAGGCCGTTGTTTGCGACAATAACATTCTAGGGAATGTTCATGTCATCTTGGGAAGGGATTTTCTATATGCAAATCAGGCGCATATAGACTATTCGCACGGCCCAGCCATAGCAATAAGGGGGCATGTTTTTAAACTCTTGCTCAAGGACGAGGTGGACAACAGTTCAAATCAAATTTCCATGAACATAGGGGGAATTACTAGTCAAAGGGACAGGGGTAATCATACAGGAAATATAAATGGGGAAACAGAAATTTCGAGAAATTCTGAGGCTAAGAGGAAAATGAATATAGGGAAGGTTGGCGTGGACGCTTTTACTCAAACGCAACAGGAGAAAAATTGGGAACACAAGGCAGAAATGATGGAAACTAATATCACAGGACACATGGAGTCTGTAGTGGATATGAACTATAATGGAAAAAGCGCTACTGGGGTAGAGGAACCAGCGGAAAAGAAGGAACCAAAAGCTGGGGATGACTGTGAAGACGCGAAAATAAAAGTTGAGCAGGTGAGGTCGAAACCAAAAGTTGAGGAAAAGCGACATGGAACGGGACGTCAGAAGAACAAAATTTCAAAGGGGTTTGAGAGCGAATACCTTGTGTCGGATCACAAATTCGAGTTGGGAGACAAGGTATACGTAAACACAAGGCATGGGTCGTCAAAGATAATGGGGGAAAACTGGATAGGACCATATCGAATCATGGGAATCAGTAGTTATGGGACCTGCAGAATAAAGGAATGTAGGGGATCTGACGAAAAAGTCGTCCATGCAGATAGACTGTCGACCGAATTCGTAACTGATTCGGATGAGGAGTCAGATATCGAAGTGGCAGAGGAGGAATTTCTGGAAAAGCCAATTTTAGCGCTGGGGAAGTCCAGCAGGCTTAGACGTCCACCAGACCGATGGACCCGAAATTGAAGCAGAAAAAATCATTTTTCTCGCACGGAGTGGTTTTTGGGGTGCCATTGGGGATTGACGACCCCACGATCCGAGTTAATAGCTAATCGTTAAAGTAATAGCTAATCGTTAAAAGTAACAGTTGAATAGTTAATCGTTAATAGTTGAAAATTAAATTCATTAGTTTTTTCCATGAAATAAAGATGCTATTTAGATAAGTGAACCCCGATTACGCGGATCGTAATCACAATTCAATCTGTTTGAAGGAAAAATCCGGAAGGGATAACTGGGACCGTTGTGGTCGCTGCTTAAGGCGAGCACAACGAAGTCATATAAATATGTTTAGGTATAACAATTTTGCATGATATTTAAGTAAGGTTATGTTCGATTTTTTTTTCTGTGTTTAGTAATGAATGATCACCGTGAATTATTGTTTGTATGTACCTATATTGTTTTGTTGGAATTTTTTTTTTGTCGTATGTGGAAAATTAATTTTATCCAAGGCCGAAGAAGAGGACGTGAGACAGCAAGGGACCAGAACCATGGCGAGTAATAACCAGCGAGTTCTGATTTGGGGTAACCTTTCTCATGACCATAAGTCTACATGCTCAGGTGCTAGCGATAATCGCGTACGATTGTGCGGACAAAAATGCAGAGATAATCGGCGGTATCTATTCGGGATGTCGCGGAGTGCCCAGAAATAAAAAGGACATATTCGGGTGTTCCGGAAATGTGAATATCTTGCAGAGAAGAAATTGACTTTCAACGTGTGTGGACTTGTTGTGTGGAGGAGGTAACGCGTTTAATAGCTCACCGCGGTACGCGCAGTCATAGTTCGGTTGTAGCCGGGCTAATCTAGAACATTATAAACCTTATAAGTGCAACGGAATGTCGAGATATGCATCGCTTCAAATCCCTTAAGATTTATGGGCAAACCATAGAAGAAAATGGACAAACCATGGAAGATATGTTATCATCACCACGATGAAAAGTAGAGTTACCTACTGACGACGAGGCCAGAAGGAAATTGTTTTGGGACCACTTGAGAGAGGGCTGAAATGGATTAATGCCCGTTGTGCCTGTCAGATGACCAATGGATGACTCCTGAGGAAAATGCTGAAAGTCCAGTATGGGGATGGTTGGACGCAGCTGAAGTAGATGAAGCGAACAAGAACGAAAAAAAAAAACCGATAATTGAAACACCCAACATTGAAACTGGTACGATTTCGAAGTATATCCCGTACTCACCCCTAAGGCAACCCATTGGACTCAAAAGGAATAGTGGCGCTCAAAAATGAACATCTGTGCGTGGAAAGTGACCGACGAAAACAATAAAACCATCATCGGTCGTGTGCCGTTGTACTAGCGGTAAGGTTTGCGGTGAAGGAACGCACAAAGTTAATAAACAGTTGACAATAGGTGACATTATTGCCATCAGTGGCGCTAACCACTCTGGAGCAGGTAGTCGGAGGTCTTTGAGAAAAAGGTTTACCCCGGAAGAAGATGTCTGCCTGTGTATGAAATGACGTTGTTAGTGGGACGATTAAGTGTTTTTCGTTTTATGACTATATCATTTAGGTTTTAGATTTAGATTTAGTTTTAGATTTAGGTTTGAGTTTTAGAGTAGTTATTGAATATCTTGTCAAAGGTGCATGAGTTTATGTCGATGTATTTAGGGATATCGTTAGAATAATTTTTCTTTTTAATTACAATATAGGTCAGGGAAAAGTTTTTGCATTTGAGCAAAAAACTTTTTCTATGGAGAGAGTGATGTAATAGACCGGAAACGTACCCTAATTTAAAATGCTTGTGGACTAGAAAAAGAACGTCAGTTCAACAATTTATTGCAAGTGATTATTTGGTAGAAAAACAAAGTTTTAAATTCCAATCCCTAAAGGTCCCACGGTACTGGGAATTTAAAGAAAAACCATAAAAATGTGATATTTCCGTCACCGACCACACTAAAGCAACATCCGTTTGCCATTTTGGAGAGTTCTACTCAAATTGCATCGGCAAATTCGAATAAAGCCAAAAAGACTCAGGTTTCACGAAGAGGGTTCCAAGTTACGATCGCACAAAGGAATAAGTCAAGAAAGTCACACACATGGTCCTTAGGACCATTTTCAATGCATGTCGTTGGAAAAGCTATAAACATCGAATTATAGCTTCCGCACCCAAAAAGCCGAGGGTAGGATGTCATCGATGAAACGTCTTTTGTTTATTTCTCGTGGGGTGTTTTGCTGAGACCACCCAATTTTTCTGTGCCCTCTCAAGGGGGGAGGAGTAGGAAAAAGAAGATTTGTAACTTAGGCGTGAAGAGGGGGGTTTACCCCGAGGTTCAGGGGGTATCTAATTTATAAGGCGTGAATGTGGACGAGCGCGGGGAGACCGTCTTAAGATCGCGTGGAGAGACCGTCTCAAGATCGCGTGCGGGGGTGCCAATTGAGGGCGCAGACATCGCGAGTAGGGCGCGATGTTTAAGTAAGTTCCAGCAGTATGTAGAAAGAGTCCGAAAACGGTTAAATTTGTGATCGTAGAGGAAAGTGTTGGTGTGGTTTAAGGTATAATTAAAGGAGACCGTTGGTAGATCGCGTGGGAGAACGTCGGTAGTACGGTGAAGGGTAGTAATTTTGGGAATTTGGTAGAGTCCGAGAAGGGATAATTAATTGGGAGTAAAGTTGAAGAACGGCGAGGAAAGTATAAGTTTAAATTCAGAATTGATTGGAAGTAAGGTTGAGAAACGGCGAGGAAATTATTTGTTTGAATTCCGAATTAATTTGAAATAACGTTTAGAAGCTGCGAAAAAAAAGTGTTTGTTTGAATTCAGAATAAGTGTAAAGTACTGGTTCGAAACGGCGAGTAAAGTGTTGATTTAAAATTTCGTTTGAATTGAGGAAAAGGGACTTTGTATTTGAAATAACGTACCGTGACGTGGTTCGTGGTACCGTGTGAAGGTGTGGATTAACATTTAACTAAGGTAAGAGGTTTAGAAGACCTGGTTTTATTCAATTAACCCAGTAGATATCTAAGAGGGCGAAAAGTTGACCATAGCAATTTTTATAATAATTTTTTGTTTGTGTGTATTTGTATATTTTATCGGGTGTCGGAATTCATCACTCTCTTCCTTATCAAATATCGTTTGGAGACTGCTGTAATAAGTGTTCTGTAAGTTTTGTTATAACAGGTATTAACGAAAATTGATTTATTAATTGAGATTTATCCATGACTTTAATGTTATTCATTATCTGAAATTTATTCATGATTTGATAGTGATTTATGAATCGAAGTTTATTCATACTTTTGGATTTAATTGATAGTAAACAGGTTAAATGAACCTATTTGTGTAAATTCCAAAAATTCATTTGTGGCTATTGTCGAAGTCAGTAATTTTGTTTTGTTTTTATTTTCTAATATAGATTTATGTATTTATCTGTTTTTTTTGAATTCTAATACCTCACCCCTCTGAAAAGAAAATCTAAACATCAAAGACCTCTCATTAGCTTGAGGCACGAACCTACATGCAGACAGCCGCTCGACTGCAATAGGATCGGAAATTCCACCTTTTCTTTATTTTTCTATCTAATAATAATTTCCAACCTCGCGTGAAAATATTCATACGAGGGCGGTTTTTTACACTTGCTCAATTGGCGTCATATCCGGTGAGTTTGCTTGCCAGTCATAGTTCATTCGACGATAATAAAAGGATTACGGCGACCGAACATTTAACCCCCAGCACATTATTGATCCGACTTGAGAAGGCACAACTTCCCTGGCGAAATGGAGTCTCTCTAGTCTGCCTGGACCTCTTCGAATCCTTTCTCGTCGACTATTACTTTATAAACCGAATCGTGACTCGTCCGAGCCTGTCCAGGTGATAGACGAGATACTCATAAAGGTCTTCTTGCCCTTGAATTTGAGGAATCCAACTGTCTCCTTATGGTACTGGTTGAGACTACCCGTCTATAGGTGCTCAAAAAATGACTTCGAGTGAAATTTGCGATATAATAATTTCCCCTTGCAAATATTACTTCGAGATTAACTTCGAATACTCTCCCGAATAAGAAATATTTTTAACTGGTTTATTGCTTTCATTCAAGGTAGTGAAGATTCCACACACAACAAATTTTTATATTACATTCAACGAGTTGAGAGTTGATAGGCTGGACAAGACTTTTGACTATGTGTGGTATCTTTATCGTTATGTTCAGATTTAGGCACCTTTTTGATTACCTGTATTTGAATTAGTGGGATTCTTTTCTATACAGGGTGTATTTAAAAGTAAGGCTTTCCTTTTGACAGATGGAAGATTCCATCTAAATAAGACATTTCACCAAAATTTTTCATGCCGCTGGTTCGAGAAAATGAAACTAGAATATTTTCTAGTTTCTAAGTGAATCTGAAAATTCCACAGTCCGAACCTGCTCCCTTGCCTTGTAGATATCAACATCCCTTGTTTTTGTCTTCTTATCATACATGAATCAGAATATAGATTATGATCAGTTTATCATCGATCGTATAACGGCGAGGTTTATGTTTCGAAAAAGCCGCAAATGAACTTGTTGACATGCTTTTGATTTATGGCGAATCAAAACAGAATGCCAGTTCAGTGTATAAGTTGTACAGAACAAGATTTCCGCTAAGAAATCACCCAACTTCGCGAATGTTCATGAATCTGGCCAGAGTAGTATTAAGGTATTGTGATGCCCAAAATTACCTTTAAAATACCCCCTTTATTCTTGAGACATCATTTCCTGTTTTTTTCAGATTCGGATCTTTTGAAAATACACGATTCGGAAAAAAAAGTATGGGAAGGATGCCGAATAAATGATACCTTTTTTTTTCGCCCATGAAGAATGAATTAATAAATATGATACATTTTTCATTATCTCAGAAAATATTGTTCAATTCAGTAAATACATATTTTGCCAATGATATTCTTATTATGCGATAATAATGAAATGGAAAAGGATTCAATTCTAACTGAACTTCTAATTGTTTTTATTTTCTGATCAGCAACATCATCTAATATACAGGGTGTTTCACCAAAAACTGGACAAACATATTTAGCCGTATAGACGACACCGAGGAAGTCATTTTTGCCTTATGACATATACCCCGTTTTGGGCGTTTAAGCGAGATACAGGGTGTTCAATGTCAACTTTGAGCAATATTCAGATAACTGTGGTGAGTTATGCGTGACATTTGAAATAACGGTTACTAGTTACATCCTAATATTTTTTAGGGCTCAATAAAATCGTGGTGTAGAATTCTAAAAAAAATTCAACGTACTAGATTTCCTAAGATTTTTCGTAAATTTTTTTTTTTCAAAATTCGAACTCAATTTTTTTTTACATGTAAAAAAAAATTTGGCCGAAATCGTTTGAATTTTTCATGGTTGAACTATCTTTCATCGTGAATACTGAGGTTAAAACAGAATGAAATAATATCTACTGGTTTTCTTTTCGTTGCCTTCCAAAGATTACGCTCGGGGAACATAATTTTAATTTAAAAAACTGAAGGCCGTACGAAGGCCAAAATTGTGCTCATAGGCTGCCAGAATGACCCGGACAGGAATATGAATTTATAAACCAAATAAAATTTCTTTCAAAAAACTTTGGTGAGAATCGAACTCTCCACTTTCGATTAACTAGCGTCGCTTTGGTAACGGAAATTTATAAGATTAAAATAAACCCAATTCATTCGAATCCTACCGAAGTTTTTTGAACAAAATTTTTTTGGTTTATAAATTCATATTTCTAACTGGGTCATTCTGGCAGCCCATAAGCACAAGTTTGGCCTCCGTACGGCCTCCAGTTCAAATAAAAATTATGAAAGTTCTCCGAGAAGGCTACAAAAAGAAAACCAATGGATATTATTTCATTCTGTTTTCACCTCAGTATTCAGAATGAAAGATAGTTCAACCATGAAAAATTCCAACAATTTCGGTGGAAACTTTTTTCCACTGAAGACATGTGAAAAAAAGTTGAGTTCGAATTTCGGAAATTTTTTTCCAAAACTCGAACTTCGACATTAAACACCCTGTATCTCGCTTATGCATCGAAAACGGGGTAAGCATATGTCATAAGGCAAAAATTACTTCCTCGGTGTCATCTACACGGCTATAAATGTTTGTCCAGTTTATGGTGAAACACCCTGTATTAAAGTCTCTTGTCTGCATCTTTGTGGCCGAACTCCTCCGAAACGGCTGAACCGATTTTCGTGAAATTTTGTGTGCATATCGGGTAGGACTGGGAATCGGCCAACATCTATTTTTCATTCCCCTAAATGTTGAGAGTGGTCCACCCTTAACTATTTTTTTAATTTTTTCGGACAAAATTTCTCATTTTTATTTTTTTATGATACGTCATACAAAAATACATATAACCCCAAATTTTCACTCCTCTACGATCAACCCCTGTTTCTAACATAACCTAACATAACTCGAACTCTTTTAGGCTGGATTTTTATTTTTATTGGCCAACATCTATTTTTCATCCCCCTTAATGTAAGGGGTTGTCCACCCCTAAATTATTTTTCATTTTTTGGTCAAAATTTTTTGTATTATCTCTAGGATAAAAACCTAACCTAACGGAAACGGTAACGTGAACGGAACGAGAACGGTTAAAACGACGGGAACGGTAACAGGAACGGAACGGAAGCAGGTAAAGCGTGGTATAACGAAAACTGCTTATCATTGCCGGGACAGCTTGTACTTCTAAAAACAAAGCTCTAGTAATTACACAATACAGGGTGAGTCTTTGACTGTTTGAACTGTAGATTCCTCTCATCACTTTGTTTCCATACCTTTTTTCAAAATTCGGTTTCGTTTGAAACATATATACACTTTTCTGTTCATATCTTTGTGATCGCTATTTCAAATGAACTGAAATTTTAGTTGATTGTTCTCTTCTTTCATGGTGCATATTCCTCAATCAGAGCCTATTCAATATTCCTGCTGGTACGAAAGCTACAGTATAGCCGACTCATAAATCCACTCAAAAATGCTATTAAACCACTCGAAGAAGATGAGCGAATCATATTTTCGAAAGAAGCAATCATTTTATGAAAATAAGAGTATTCTTAGGTTTTTTCAATAAAACCCGTCGTTGTTCCCAATTTTAAACGATAAAATTTGACGAAAAAATAAAAAATCATAGGAATAATCTGGATGCTTCCTTGGATTTATAATTTCACAGAATAGCCGAAATTTATAAACTCTCTGATCTCTATACAAATTAACAATTACCGCGTTCGGTATTACCAATCCGGAGAGGAGCGAGAGAAAACGGACACAGAACATCTAATAATTCGGATCTCTCTCTTTGTCTTTCAGCCAGAGAGAGAGAGATCCGAATTATTAGATGTTTTGTGTTTGCCTTTAACCGAACACCGTTAATGTTGTCAGAATGTTCGAAAACCTTGTCAAGATCAAAATCTCTATGATGGAAAAACGTTCAATGTAGAAATATGTAATAATAAAATCCCTCAAATGTGGAAGATAAATTCTGAAAAGCATGAAATCATACATTTTATACGCATAATAAATTTTTCCGCAAATCGCTAGGAAATTTTGACATTCCAGTCAAAATTGGTCATAGAAAAAGTCAAGATTTCCTAACTGTTAGGAAATGATGTTTCCTTACGGTTTGTTCGACATATGCATATACGAACTTTTCTCATGATTTCTTCGGCATTTATTCTAAAGAAGCAGTATTTTCACTGCATCAACCAGCTCTGGAGGAGTCCCAGAAATGGCAAATTCATCATCACTTATCATTTTCCACTGTTTTAAACTTTTAAATTCGAAAACACTAGCAATTATATATCTTTATCTTCATTCTCTCCTCAATAAGTTACAGGATGTGTCACAACAATCAACATTAAATAATTTCATGTAAAAAGACAAATATAAAATCTATCAGCCACAAATCACATTTCAACTAAAATACAGTGGGGTGAACGACATAGTTATTGGACACTTAAGAAAATTTTATTAGTGAAGTTATGTAAACTGTCCAAATTTGGAGAAAATCCATGATATAATGGTTTAAAATGATAGCAGAATATGTGATTCAAAGGTCAGTTTTGTAATTGTGAACAAAGAAGAAGGTGTTTAATTTTCATCACATTCCAATGAAAAAATGGGCGAAATATATAGTTATTGGACATATTATAGAGTTATGGGACGGGTGTTTTACAGTCATTGGACAATAAGTATTTTATTTATTTCATTAATGTAATACTAACTATAAATGAAAACTAACTAAAATTCTCATCAGTGTTGTAATAGTCTTTGTATTCTGCCAATAATATATTGACATCTTCAGAATCTTCATGGGGATTTTCAACTTTCTAGTGTATTATCTGAATTATCAGCAATCGTTCCCCCTCTGGCAGTCTCTTCCAGACTAACCCGTCAAGTTAAGTCTTCACACCCCTTCGTGGTAACTTTGGAGACCTGCAGAACATCTCTCTTCAAAGACTCGTTCATCCAACGAACAGCGAGGATTTGGAACACATTGCCTAGGGAGGTGTTCCCCGAGGCATATAACCTCCAGAAATTCAAGAAGAACACCAATTCCTACCTGCTTGCCCTTGGTTCTCACGATGTTCTCTGAACATTACAGGATATTCCTTTTCGTGAAAATCACAACATAAAAAAAAATTCCCGAAAGCACAGGTGACACAAATACTTAAAAGTCATTATCCATGTCATCCGGTATATTTATCTGTCGCCTTTTTGGTACACATTTCTCAAGAAATATTTTCGAACATTCGTCGCACACCAAGCCCTTTTTTACATGAACGTGCTTTTGGCAAATGCCACATCAATTTGACTCTGCGAATAAAGAGCGAGCTGCTGTTTGAATTTATCCGAGTCATTTTCAGAAACATTTCGAGTACAATTTGAAGTTGATGCTTCTTGTATATTTTTACGCTTTTTGTTCGCTTTTTGTTTTCCACCTTCCTTGTTTTCCTTCCTTATTGTCTTTCTTCCACCCTTTTCTTCCTCTATCTTCATCTTTGTTTCTTTAAACATTTTCTTATACTGTTTCAAGTTATCGCAAATGAAAGGCGCGTTTTCATTAACGTTCTGGAGTTTTTGGCCAAACCAAATATTTGGTTTGATACAGTCATGGGACATTCCTTGCGTAGTTATTGGACATGTGGACAATGACTGTATGCATGACTCATTTCTCATGAAAAATATATACACTGATAGCTTGTATTGTACTCTTCAGCTAATTACAACTGAAACACTATATTCACTATGTATTCCAAATTACAGTTATTGGATACCCTGTCCAATAACTAAATATCTTCCTTTTTACCGTGCAGTCATTGGACATGTATTTAACCATAAGAAAAATAGGGGATTTCATTCTCAACAAAAATAAATTATGTAGATTACAATCATGATACTTACATGCTCAATTGAGACAATCAAAAATATGCATTATTACCATAAATTTATTATCACCGTCTCTAACGTTCGCTTAACAATTTTTTAAGAAACTCGTATCTGTGTATTGTTATGCTCGTCACCTCACAATTCAACTGATATTAGCGACTTCTGGAGAATTTTTCGTCATCAATTCTTGATCTAGCATAACTAATGATGAAATCTGTTAATATTCTGCACTGAAAAATTATTTGTCTTCCTTATTTTTTAGAAATCTTTGAGCGCTGTCCAATAACTGTCACTGTCCAATGACTGTACGGTTCACCCTGTATAAAATTTATTAAAATTTATATTCCATGAACTCCTCCATTGAGTAAAACCCGTTGTCAGTAAGCACAGTCTTAAATCCTTCTCCGGAAAGCGGCACTACTGAGTGTTATTATGTGCTCGGGAAGCCTGTTGAACATTCTCATCGAGTTATAAATATGCGTGTTTTTCCCTGGATCTTGTTTGATCGTCAGGACTCTGTGCATGTTTCACAAATGTACTCCTATTTCCGTGGACGTACAAGAGGCTGTCCAGTATACAGGGTCTTTCACGAGGAACCTCACCCATATTTATACGGGAAACTACTGAACGTATTTTCATGAAATTCAGCACTTATAAGTATTTCACGATGGTGATGAAATCTAAAATATTTTCAAGGCATGAGCACCTCCGGTTTTTCCGGAAATGACGTCAACTTACGTTTTTCAAATTAGAACACCATTTTTTTATTGCAGAAATAGATTCCTTAGAAAATTTCAAGTTATTTTGATGTAACATTTTTCAGTTTTGGTTGGAAAATTCTCTCTGAGCGGGAAAATTCGAAAAAAAAAATCGAAAATAGAGCTCCGCTGAAACAAGAATAACTTCGAGGTTTTTGGATGGAAAATTTTCATTTTTGGGATTTTTCAAGATGTAAGATTGATGTATCCACTTTGAAAATCGAAATCGCGATTCATGATACAGGGGGTGAAAAAATCGCTTTCGAAGTTAGGGATGACAAAATCGTGAAAAATCAATTTTTTCAAATTAGAACCCCATTTTTTTATGGCAGATATTGAATCTACGTTAAAAAATAATGTGAGTGTATGCATCACACCCTTGCCCTAAAATGGATATTTTCTGAGTTAATATTCACTTTAGGGCAAGGGTGTCATGCATACACTGTTCGAAATTCGAACATTATTCTAAAAAATATTCATCTTCGATAATATGGAAAATTCCATTTAAATTATTAATCAAAAGTGGGTCACGACCGAGTGAGCCGCCGATCGACCAAAATCTGCTGACTGACTAGAAACAATTGATGCAATTGATGCAACCGGGGACTCCGCTAGTAAAATGATACCAAATAAGGCAATGTTATTTTTATCGTCAATATTCAATTTAGTATATAAGTTTAGATTGTAATCAATAAAGACATCATTCATCATTAGTCTGATCAATACACCTCTTCGGCAACTGTGGAGTTAAGACATCCCTTGAACGTTCTGAGTCTGGTCGTTCAGTTGCCTCAACCTCAAAGCAAGTGTTGTTTCAAATCAAAGAAACAACATACACTCACATTATTTTTTAACGTAGATTCAATATCTGCCATAAAAAAATGGGGTTCTAATTTGAAGAAATTGATTTTTCACGATTTTGTCATCCCTAACTTTGAAAGCGATTTTTTCACCCCCTGTATCATGGATCGCGATTTCGATTTTTAAAGTGGATACATCAATCTTACATCTTGAAAAATCCCAAAAATGAAAATTTTCCATCCAAAAACCTCGAAGTTATTCTTGTTTCAGCGGAGCTCTATTTTCGATTTTTTTTTCGAATTTTCCTGCTCAGAGAGAATTTTCCAACCAAAACGGAAAAATGTTACATCAAAATAATTTGAAATTTTCTAAGGAATCTATTTCTGCAATAAAAAAATTGTGTTCTTATTTGAAAAACGGAAGTTGACTTCATTTCCGGAAAAACCGGAGGTGCTCATGCCTTGAAAATATTTTAGATTTCATCAGCATCGTGAAATACTTATAAGTGCTGAATTTCATGAAAATACGTTCAGTAGTTTCCCGTATAAATATGGGTGAGGTTCCTCGTGAAAGACCCTGTATAGCAGCATGGTAATGTCAGTATCCTGTATTTGATGAAGAATGGCCTGCAGCTCGTTCTCTGTTCGATTCGGGCTATCAACCTCAAAGCATTCTTTTGCTTCACAAATACTCTATGTGCATCTGGGGACGATCCCCACAGGATTATACTGTAGACCATACGTCCGTGAAACTGAGCATGGTAAGTAAGTAGAGCTTCTTTCTCAGATAGTATTGAATTGATTTGTCTTATGGCGAATAGTGCGGTAGAAAGCTTCTTACATAACCTATTCACATGCTGCGTCCATGATAAGTTTCCGCTGATTGTTACACCCAGTAAGGAGATACTATCATTATTTTGTTGCCTGGTGGTGATGACTGAACTCTGTGTTTTCTCCTGGTTTACCTTCATATTGCTGCTGAACCATTCAACAGCATTTTGCCTGGATGTTTCGGCTTTTTCCTGAAGGGGTCGATATGTTTTTGCCATATTTAAAAAGGATGTATCATCAACAAACAATATTTTTTCATCTGCGGTAACGTTGTGTACCACATCGTCTATATAAATCAAAAATAGAACAGGTCCAAGCACAGATCCTTGCGGGACCCCTGAGATGATTTTCCGTTTTGTGGACATACTGCCGTTAAGATCCACAACCTGTTGTCTGTCCTGTAGGTAGGATGTGATGAAATCCAAGGTGTTTCCTCTAATCCCAATGTGGTATAGTTTGGATATAAGTTTTTGGTGGTTTACGCAGTCAAAGGCCTTGCTTAAGTCTTAAGTCTTAAATTAATTATATACGTCAACTTTGACAATTCAACATGAGTACGTTTCCATAGTAATGTAACCAATTTCAATATGAATTTCGAAGCATCATTCATTTATGAATTAAATAATTCGCGATTTCATCAAAATTAATTGGAATCTGTCGAATTTTATACGATTTGCGGAAAAATAGAATGTTCACCTCGTAGGAAAAGACACATTCCTGGACTCTGTGCAATTTTCACAATCGTCCTGGAATGTAACGCTTTTTCTACCCGGTAAACAATGTACTATTATTGAACATTCATTGTTACCGGTCCATTAAAAAAAACAATTACTTTACTTGAGAAAATGGGTAAATGTCACTAAATGGTGGAGAAGCCGGTTTGTAGCAGCATCAGGTCCACAATCTTGATTGTAACAATATCAATTTCACAATGTGATTTAGGAATAATTTGTTGAAACATTCTCAACGAGTAAAATAAAAATTAGCATCAAAGATCAACTGATGTTGAACCGATGAGGACAATTATAGTTATAGTTAGAAAGGGGTTATAGTTAACTGTGACCTCAATATCTATTTTGCACCCTAAAAGTGCTGTTCTTACTACGCACTTTACTGCTCGCCTTTCAGTTCCATAGATCTAATGAAATCCAATTTCTGGCAAGGCTTCAACGAGGCTAGTTATTCACTCCTACAAGTTTCTTGCTCAGGAGATTCTTTCCTTCGGCTGGCGAAGGCTAGGCATTTAGTGACTAGGTGAATCGGAGTTTCGTCCTCCTTCCCACCGAATCTTCACTATTCAGTGTCCGATAAACCCGTTGGGGTTGGTTCTTTCTGATATCCAGTTACTTTTTGGATCTCTCAGTTTCAAAGTTCCGAATAAAATTTTCGGAGTGATTCATTGTTGCCAGAGATGACACACTTCACAAACATACCAGTTGAGCTTGCATGCGATATCATTCGAACATTTTGGAAAAAAAATCAACCGCACACCACACTCCCACTTACTGAATTCTAAGAGTTGTTTAGATATTGTGTTGATAATAGTTTTTATTTCCAAACGTTCGATAAATAGATGCATAGAACACCTGGTGTAACGACTCCACACTAAAATTCGTGACCAAAATTTGTAGATCAAAACGGCATCCTTGATTTCAGATTTTGGTCAAGTTCCGCAATAATCCGCAATAATTCACAGTCCTAGCGCTACTGCGGCAATAGAATAATAGCGCGACCTCTTTCGGGAGAAATGAAAAGCCGCACAAAATATCAGATGATCGATCGACAAGAAAGTCTTAAACAAAATCAGTGCCAACACCAGGTATTCTATGCATCTATTTCGATAACAACGTCATTTTTCGATTGACAGGAACAGAAAGGCTCTATTTCTCCGCCTAGGCGGAGAAATAGTTGCTATGGCTTAGTTTTCCCTCCGATCGCCGTCGGCGCAGGAAAAGTGTTGTTATGCAGAGGATGGATTTTGCAAGGCAACCGTAACTATCCAAATATTACATTTTTCATTCAATTATAACGATCGTAAATGTCAATCCAGAGGATTATTTTCAGAATTCCAGGGGTTTCAAGATGTTTCAAAATAAAATAACATATTTCATTCGAAGGAGAAGTGACTTTTTATGGCTCGCTTTCAATTACCCGCCTCACTACGTTCGGCGGGCAAACTGAAGTTCGCGATGAAAAGTGACACTTCTCCTCTTTATGAAATAATATACAATTCGTTTTTATCAGTAAATACTACAGACAGATATTTAGTTTGGGGATTGCTGATTGTTTGGCCCCAATTGTGACTGACATTGTTATGGCTATTGTTAATATTTGAAGTGGGGTCGTCATGGCTCAGTTAGCCTTTCGGGAACTGCGACCACATGGATCTTTTGTTCCCTACCCTACTCATTCATTGAAACCCCAGGAGGTCATCGATGGTGTTGTTAAACCGACAACATCCTTAGGAGCCTTGGCAGTTACCTCGTGGGTGTCCAGGACCGGTCTTCCCATATAAGTGGTTCTTAGACCCGTCTGCTCTGGACACTTGCATACCATGTGTTCAGCTGTTTCTACCTCTGATCCACAGAACCTCCAAATCTTTTTCGCATACTTTTCCATACGATAAAAATGATTTGTACCGAAGCTGTCAGCAGCCCTACCATCACCCTAAGCTCAGCTCGTGATAGCTTTAAGAGCCTACTGGTATAGGTCGGTGAAATCATCACGAATTTCTTGGACTGAGTAAGTCCAGGAGTGTTTCTCTAGAGGGTTATTCTGTTGTTCAACTCCCATTGTTGAGCAGCTGCCTTATAGTAGGCTTTTCCAAGCCCACAGAAAGACTCAGGTCTAGCAGGTGTTGACCTTGATGCACTTTTCGCAAGCCCATCGGCTCTTTCATTTTCTTCAACACCACAATGCTCTGGCACCCATAGAAGAGTCACTTTATGGCATCTTGCCAGTTGCTTTATGGTGTTAAGGCACTCCCAGGTCAGCAGAGATTGCTAGCACTGTGATTCCAGGGACCTTAGCGCAGCCTAGCTATCCGTGGTGATGAAGATATGCGCCCTTTTGAGGTTAATTTTAAGACACTCCTAAGCGCATACGTACACATCTTGTATGTCGGTCTGTGAAATAGAGGGTTCACTCCACATGGCTTTGGAGATCCTCAGTTTAGGTCCGTATATCCTTATTCCAGTGCCTCTTTCAGATTTTGATCCATCGGTAAACCATATGGATGACTTTTTGTTCAAGCGATTTACGAAACTTATTGTAGTATGATGGTCAACTATGACCGTCTCAGAGGGCGTTTCGAAATCGAAGATTGTTGGCATAACATCTGATGGTTTTGCCAAGAGGTTTGAATCCAGTTGATTCAATATCCTCATGTGCCTCACCCAGTTTCCAGATAGGATTTTCCCGTTGGAAGAAATTCTTTTCGCATCCAGCAGGTTGCATCTTCACACATATAGATGTAGGGGGAGGTACATTAAGTATGACCTCAAACGCTGCTGTTGGAACTGTTCGCATAGCTCCCGTGGCACCAATACGGACCAGCCTTATTGTGGCTTAATCACAGACGTTTGCTCTCAATAGGGTACCTTTCAGAGTTCCTCCATGTCGTAGATATGTTGACGACATTTTTTCATCCATTCCATCAGATGGTTTAGATCCTACCTTTTCAATCGTGAATAAAAGGTCTATGTCAATGTGAATGGCACAAGAACTATATCCTCGTATCCTCCTTCATTAACGACTTCGCAAACAAAATTGAACATCATATGATCAACTATGCAGATTATTTCAATTTAACGCTGAGTGTATCTAGCTTCCCCGGAATTTCAAATATGGTTGATAGCATTTTAGAACAAACGATGCGATGGTTCTGATCCAGCATGACTATGTCGGGTTTCATTTATATTCTCCTTGGTACACCTCAAAGTAGTGTGCTTGGTCCACTGCTTTTCGTGATATTTGTGAACGATCTAGAGGAATTTTTTTCGAGAACATGTAGTCTGTTCATGTACGCAGATGATATAACATGCTTGCTTAGTGACCTCGATGCTGAGAAACTCAGAAATAAGTGAAATGAATTGTTGGAGAAGTTGGCTTGTTAACCGTGAGAAGACTGTTGCTATCACGTTCCACAGAGGCCTAGGTGTACCATATCTGCAAGCTTTCTCAATAAAATTTTCATCGCAAGTACGTCTTCTTGGTACTATGGTGAATGATAATCAGAGGTGGGACAGGACGATCGACGGGATTTGTAAAAAAGCCAATAAAAATTTATATATTTTGTGTTACTTAAGGAGGCTCGTGGGGGTTGATAGCGCGTTGTCTTCTCATTACTCTAATGTCTACTCTATATTGAAGTACAATATTCCAGTTTGGGGTCAGGCTGTCGAATGAGAAAAAGGTTTTTATACTGCAGAAGCGTGTGATTCGTATGTTATTCGGTTAGAGTTTTAGAACCTCCTGTCGGGAAAATTTCAAGAAATATCGAATCCTGACTGTACCCTCTATTTTCATTCACGAGATCCTGGTTTTCACGCACAAGAGGAGTTCTGATATTCCCAGGAGGAGGGAAATGCATTTATATGGGACCAGGAGCCAGTTTCGCTTGTGTGAGCACAGATCGGTTTACTCATTCCATCAGAGCAGACATCGGCAGATTTCACCAAGTAACCGCCTTTTTGAAGCAACATTCCAGGGGATACGTAGCAAATAAGTCGAAGGTATTCCCCAAGAGAGGAATGAGAATACTTTTTAGATGCCGCTCTTGATGAGCAATATTTATTGATAAAGGTAGTTTTTATTATGGGTGTTGCTGGAGAGTTTAGAATCGGCGAGCTGGTGACTATGACCGTAGATGACGTGGAAGATCGGGGCAGCGTATTGGTTATACAGATTCCAGATACGAAACCTTATAAGAAAAGAGTGTTCACTGTGGTCAATGGTACTAATAAGGTTGCTGCACTCGATATATTCCGCAAGTATAGGAACTTGAAGCCAAGCAAAGTTGATCACAAGCGACTATTCATACATTATAAAAATGAAAAATGTACCGTCCAGCCTGTAGTTGTGAATACATTTTCGAAAATGCCCGCAACTATAGTAAAGTATTCGGGTCTTTCGGATGCTGAACAATATACAGGGCACAGTTTCAAGGGTTCTTCAGCAACCGTACTCGCAAATTCTGGGGCAGATTTGACAGTTTTGAAAAAACATGGTGGATGGCGCTCAAGTTCTGTTGCAGAAGGATATATTGACGATTCAGTACAAAACAAAATAAATATTTCTGAACAAATACTTGGTGGGGTCACAAAAACCGGAGTTCCTGATGCAGAAATAGATATTCCAGCAGGGCCTGAGAAGTCCTCAAAGACATGTGCTATAACGACTGAGCGTGTTTCCTTCGGAGGAGGTGCAGGTTTCCAGTTTCATTTTCAAAATCTCAATAATTGTAATTTTTACTTTAATGATAGAAATGACTGTTTATGTAGAATTTTTGATAAATTTTGATAAACTCACTTCAAAATGAGTTTTAGGTGCATTGTGTGTGGAAAAAATAATTTCCAGAAAGTGAGTGGTGAAGATTTTATTGCACTAGTGAATTGAAAAAAATTTTAATTTAGTCAGTGGATAAACCCTTGTTGCCATGGGTTGAATATTGTCGTCTTTAAACGTCAAAATGGGATAAAGCAATATATCAGGCCACATTTGAATCGAAACGAAGGTATGAAATAGTATTTTATGGTAGTAGAAACACCATGGATCGTGTTGTGCAGGTGCAGAAGAGAGCTTTCAGAACAATTGTGGATGAACAGTAGGGATCAGGGAACCATAGGGGGATATTCCGAAAAAATGGCCTGCTAACTGCAATTGCAGTTCACAGACAAGTGTGTCTCAAAAAATAAAAACTACTTTCAGACTAAAATAACAACAACAAATAACAAGAGGACAACAAAGTTGAAATATCCACAAAATAGACTCTTAACTGAAAAGGGACCAGAATATTAGCTGTGTAAGATATTACAACAAAATCGCCGATCGATTCGAACCATAGAGATAGAATATCTCGATGATTCGAACTAACAAAATGTGGAATATCTTTGATACTTTTAATTTGATGTAAAAAAAGCAACTGTCAACAACGTTTTGTAATTAACAATATTCTCTGTACGCGCACAGATTTTTCATCAGGTGCACCAATTCCTGAAAACGAAACCATGGCCAGAGTTGTGATTTTATAATTGTGAATGGAGTATACAGGGTGAGTCTTTGACTTGTACATATATTTTAACTGTAGATTCTTGAGGCCTAAAGAAACCTTTTTTTCATTTTCCATTTCTCCGAATTCGGCTCTGTTAAAGAGATATAGCCATTTGAAAAAAAAAGTTGGGCTGAATACGCTCCTGAAACAATTCTCTGCAAACACCTCAAAGTTCATATTTTTCAATTGGAATTGATGTGATTATCAGATATTCTGGGTGATACATTTAGAAAATACTCAAGCACTAACCTTATTCGAATAAGAATGTTACAAACACGATATTTCCTAGCAAAAACGCTAAGTTTTGTTCCATAATTTCTGCAATTGAAATGCCATATTTCTCACACCAAAAAAAGTTCCTTCTTCGATTTTCCTGAAGATTAGTTTGCAAACACTAATAATTTGTTCATATTTGCCTCGATAGTCGATACCCTGAAACTATCTTATAAAAATTAGTTTCTCACTAACCTATCCTAACTCCATTAATCAAAGTCATATGATTCGAGGTCAATGACCTAACCTAATCCATTCCTCTGTGATAGTGATCACAGAATTCTAGAGAAGACGATGCCAGATTGTGTTGATTTTCTCAGTAAAAAATGGTATAGGCGAACTCAAGAAAGCAGAACGTCCCCTATCGTTAACGGAAGAACTAGTTTTGTTTACTTTTCGCTAAAGGCTTCTACGCATTGCTCTTTGGAAATGCCAAACGAGTAGTTCTGATTCTCACCGATACAGCGCTACGATCTAAATTTAAGTGCGCTGCCGGCTGCGAGTGCGATGTAGCCGCCACGCAAGACAAGACAAGACGTTCTTCTGTGTCTCCAGACTCCAGAGTACAGTCTGTGATTACAATGAACGACGCCGCGATAACCTTTCTACATGGATTCGTTTTATTATTTATTTATTTACTTGAAGTTTGCAGAGAATAAAGCAAACAGGTGATGAATGTGATGTGAAAACAGTGTAGGGTCGATTAAAAATTCCAAGAGGATATTGTTAAGAAGATAGATTTTCCTGAAGGACGGGTATCAATGAATTTTCAATAGAAACTTCTTATAAACTTTGTAATTTCATTCTTCTCGGAATTCAGTTGATAAACATTGACAACATTGTTAATTTGTTGAGAGACCAGAGAAGAAACAATATTCGATGATATTTGATCCAGGGAAGCATTCAGATTTTTTATGAAATTCATGATTTTTTCCTCAAATTTCTTCGTATACATTTAGGAATAACTCGAAAACGACGCGTTTTATTGAAAAAATGTAGGAATACTTTTATTCTCTAAAATGGTTGATTCTTTCGAAAATATGAACCGTTTATCCTTTTCAAGTGATTTGATAGTGTTTTTGCATGAATTTATGAGTCGACCACCCTGTAACTTTTAAACTAGGAGAGATATTGAATAAGTTTCGATTGAGGAATATGCACCATGAATAGAGTAACCAATGAACCAAAATTCAGTTCATTTGAAATAACGGTTCCGGAGATATGAACAGGAAAGTGTTTTTTTCGTGGATTTTCGACACCCTGTATCTTCCAAACGAAAGCGAATTTTGAAAAATGGTATGGGAAAAAAGTGTTTCGTTTGATGAGGGGAATCTACAGTTAAAATATATGTACAAGTCAAAGACTCACCCTGTATATATTAATTCATCAACTCAATTATTTTATCGAATTGATTATTCTAAGTGAAAAGGTCGTCGAATCATTGAAAGTTGGTTGTTTTCACCTAATGTCTGCCAGTTCAACAACTCATACTTCAAAATGATCACATAATATTATGACATGGAATTAACGCTCGTCTTTGAATTCTGCTACATCTATTCATCTCACAGGAATAACAAATATCTCGAAAACTGTAAGCATGCAGAATCTATACTATGCGGCACGAATTGGGGCAAAATGGGCACAATTTATCCAAAGAAGAATTTCCAGCTTTCCTTATGTGAGTCACAACGTGAAGTTGGTGACTCACATGAAAAACTCGAAATATCTCTAAAACGGAACGGGCACAAAATTCATAATATACGGCACAAATTAGCACAAAATGGGCACAAAATTCCCAAAACAATTTGATACCAAAATTCGAGGGGTGTGTCACCAACTTGACGCTCCTCACAAACAAAACTCAAAATATCTGGAGAACTGAACGGGCACAAAATTCGTAACATACGGCACAAATTGGCACAAAATAGGCACGATTTATCTAAAGAAGAAAATTTTCAAATTTTCATAAGTGTGTCACAGCGTCAAGTTGGTGACACACTTGGAAAACTTGATATATCTCGAGAACGGAACGGGCACAAAATTCATAACATACGGCACAAATTGGCACAAAATGGGCACAATTTATCGAAAGAAAAAAAATTTCAAATTTTCACAAGTGTGTCACAGCGTCAAGTTGGTGACACACTCGGAAAACTTGAAATATCTCGAGAACGGAACGGGCACAAAATTCATAACATACGGCACAAATTGGCACAAAATGGGCACAAAATTCCCAAAACAATTTGATACCAAAATGCGGGGGGTGTGTCACCAACTTGACGCACCTGGCTATCCAAACATCGAAGAGAAAGCATCATTAGTATCAATATCAACAATTCGGTTAAAAAGAAGGATAATAATACCGCATTAGCAGACAACTCCCTAAAAGAGTTGCATACCTTTGACCTTCGATAATGTGAGGGTTCTTGGACAGCAGAGTATTTCAAAAAAGCGATTAATTCACGAAATGATCTCAATTCTCCAATGCATAAGAGGAGTGAAATAGAACATCTCAACAACGCATATCAGAGTTAAAAAAAAAAATTGTTTTAACATATTTCTTCTTTCACTGGGTGATCGTTTAGAGTGAGAAAAATATGGCGCCATTTGAAAAATGGGGTAGTTTTTTCAGGGGTGTTTATTACAAACAGAATTTAAACGACTGATTCTGGTAGAGTTTTTGATGCCATTTGAAAAACTTTCTGTTTGAACTTTCTACCTTGTCTGAGAGCCGAGATATTGGCTGTTTGGTACTTCTTGGGACACCCTGTATACTGTTCTGTGTATGTTTTTTCTAATTGTTTTCTCACACTCTCAGACATCATGCAGATCTGCTTTCTATTTTCATAACAGTTGCTATCTGAAATGTGGTGTGATTTTTTATATGACTCTTGTTAGTTTGTATCCTATTATATTTTTATTATTGAACTCAAAACAAATTAATATTATTTCCTCAATAAATGATGATCTTGCGTCGCTCTTCCAGAGCCCTGAGGCAGGTTTTAAATAAATCAAAAAGTCGGCATGGTATCAGATTCATAGTCCTTTCTTCTGGCCTTATACCATCAATCTCGCTCCCAATTTCAATGATTAATAGGACATGAATATATCTTTCGTTATTATTAATATTCTGAATTCCTATGAATAAACCTGCAAGAAAAATTTGTAAAAGTATCTATCATTTTCTATTTGTCAATAAATATTTGCTACTGTCTTGATTCAATATGCACCGCTCTAATCCCAATTTATCATCGAGTATTCCACTGCCATTTTTTGCTGTATAAACATATTCGACTGGATTAGGAATGAGTGCAAAAAACGTTTCGATATAAAAAAAAAGGATCCCTAGGAGGATATTATGAAAACATTAATGCGGACGATTCATAACAAATGGAAATAATATGAATTCGATGCTCTCTTTTCGGATCTCCAGTTCATTTTTCTTGAGCATATTTCATGTTATAATACGGTTATCGTCTCATAAAGAATATAAACGTTCTTTCATGGTCACAGATTAGTTCAGACAGACTGTAAATTGTCCAATATTTGCAGATTACACTTTCCGTCAAACTCGATCTCAGCGGGAGACAACCGTTACGAAAACTTTATAAAACAAATTGGCAAACTTCCGGACTGTTATTCCGTCAGAAATTGAGTATGGCAAGGATCATTTAATTGGAATTATGTACGCTTATTAAAGCCTCCACTTCTCTATTTCAAATACTTGTTTGATAAGGAGTCATTGATTAATTTAATTTTCGACTCTCAACTTCTAGAGGACATCTATTATACAGGAATGAGAAAGATTTTTCGCCAAGACTCATTGTCCTCTTGAGACCAGCTCTTTTCATCGAAAACAGTGTTCTGTCATCGAGTTGTGCTCCGTAGTGTTCCTAGAGTTTCTATAATAAAAAGTTGAAATTAATTATTCAAAATCGTCGTACTGAAATTCTGAAGTGGTAATTTGCTCTTTCTTCTCGAAATTAGAATCAATTCTATCCAGATAACAAATAAGCTGACAAACAACTGAAGATAGACAATAATCATACCACTGCAAATATCACTTGCAGAAACGAAATTGTCCTAAAGGAGGTCACACACGTTCTGCACTCACCTTGTGATGCCGTTAGGCGAGATTGCTTCAGATGACATTACTCTGAAAAAGCTGTACGAGGAAGTCACTGAGAGTAAAAATGAGGTGAAAAGCTCGATCGCTGCTGCGGAAGCCAGACTTTTGCTAGAGATAAGTTCACTAAGAACTAGACTAGACCTATTGGAGGAGGAAAACAGCACTTTGCAGCAGAAGTGCGAATACTTGGATCGAACTAACAGAAAAAATAACATAATTCTTTTTGGATTTGATTAACTGAGAGGTAGTTTCACCTCGGAGTTAATTTGCGGAGAAGTGCAACATGCATTATGTACGGCCAGGCATCGATTTATAACTAGATCGCGACCGCGACCTCCACCGCGCTCATCCTTGCATCTCCGGCATGTACGTACCCTTACAGTAACATTGGTAAGACTTTAGCCGATAAAATCGAATGTCCCCAACCCCGCGAACGCAAAGAAGCTAGTATCAGTCAATGTAGCTCCTTCTTCTTGGTCCCTGTTGGTCCTGGGGAAATACAAGACATTATAGGGCAGCTCAAAACGAGCAAAGCCACAGGCCACGATTCAATTAAATCCGAAACGCTAAAAGAGATAAAAACTGAAATATTGACACCTGACTGCTGTTCCGAAAGAGGTTGCTTCCCTGATACTTTCAAGCTTGGCATAATTAAGCCAGTTTACACGGTGATCTTACACGAGTAGATAACTATAGGCCTATCTCACTGATTTCTAACCTAGCAAAAATAGTTGAAAAAGCTCTGAAAAGGCGTATTGTAGGTTATCTAGAGAAATACAACATTATTTATGACAGTCATTACGGATTTCTGGAAGGTAAATCCACAGAGGACGCAATAAGAGTACCTACTGACAGGGGGGTCATACGATTGTCTGGATAAAAAGGTACCCTCTTTGTGTATATTTGTCGATTTGTTCAAGGCATTCGAAACTGTTTGTCATACTAGATTACTCGAAAAACTTGAGAGGAATGGATTTAGAGAACCTATTAACGAAATACTGAGGAGCTATTTGTCAGATAGGAGACAAGTTGTGGAAATGGAACAGACTAGAAGTTCATCGCAGATCGTGACGTATCGAGTTCCGCAGGGCACCCTATTGGGACCTATTCGTCTTCTAATTTTCATAAATGACCTACTGAAAATGAAAGATGCTATTTGTTTTGCCGACGATACAGTCTTTCGGTATCAGGCAGGGTCATGGGAGGAGCTGAAGGAGAAGACGCAAGCAGGGTTTTTAGAGGTGAAAGCATGGTTCAGGAATGATAAACTTACTCTGAATGTTGATAAGACGAAATATATGGTGTTCAGTTCTTACAGATCAAATCTGCCGGGGATGGGAAGTCTGGAAATTGACGGTGACACATCGATTGTGGAGACGAAGGATGTCAAATACTCGGGAATCACCATTGATCAACAGCTAAGAAGGGACAAACACATTAAGAACCTCGTCAACATGATGGGAGGTCTACTTTCCAAGTTGAAACATTTACGTAAAAACATCAATGACACGAAACATTCGAAAGTATTTTACCAAGCCTTAGTTGAGTCCCAAATTAGCTATGGCATAGTTGGATGGGGAGGTGCATATCACAACCAGATAAAATCTTTTGAAGTTATTCAAAAATGGGTCTTGAAAATCATTCACATAAAAACGCACCTTCCCCAGCCAACAACTATTCGATATAGCACAAGTCCAAGATGTGAGACAGTTATACGTATGCATTCAAACTTCTTTCTGACGTGAACTCAGGAAAGATTACAATTATTGAGTCGCAACACCAATATACGACGAGAGGAAGAGATCACTATTACCAATAAGAGCATAGGTCAAAGAAGTCATACTTTTCTAGCAACAAAAATGTACAACATTATTCCTAATGAACTGAAGAATTTGAAAAGTTCAAGAACATTCGAAAAGCGATTGAAATCTTGGCTGGATGGTAAAAACAGGAGGATGATCAGCGAACTAATAAATAATAATACTCAATTGAAATACAAAATATTTTACAAGGCTAAAACATATTATTCAAATAGACAGTATTTTTCCTTGAATTCGAGTGGGGAGATTCTCCCCTCAACCAATTCCAACAGATTCTACATGAGTGTGAAATTAATTCGAGGAGATGCAAGGATATTATTGATGACTTGTATTTTGTTTCTTTCCCTGATACTGGAATTGTTTTTTTGTCTACACGAATCAATTTTTCAGAGTTTCTAATTATGTTAATATCACGTACAGGTTATTATGTATGTACCTATGTGATTTGAACTGTTTATTCACGAAATAAACATTTCTTATTCCTATTCTTAACGGTGTCAATAGTTGGATGTAACTTCTATTGCCGAACAATAAATCTCAGAAATTTCGTTCGAAGGGCAATTGGAACAATTGCACTTCACATTGCTTCTTGAGTTCTTGTAAGTTGATTATATATTCACTATGATCCCTTATGATGCTGGGGACACTATTTTGGATATTTTCATCTACTTTCATGATATCTTGCAGTTTACTATCGAAAAAGAAAAAACAACAAGTTGCCTTTTTTGAAGGCTTTGTTGGTATTTGACTGTTGACTGATTGGTACCAAAATCCTATAACATCCGGTAGAATAATGAATTATGATTCTGACTATAATTTGGTTGAACAAAATGGCAGTTATCAAATCACTTAAGCACAGGGTGACCAATTTAGCTCATTCTTGGTTTCACGATACGAATTTCAAACGAATTTCAGATTTATGTAGATCTGATAATTATCCCACATCTTTGGTCAACGCAATGTTATTGGGAAGAAAATTAATGGTTAGGTAATCATGATATAAGAGTAGTTAACTCTAATTTAAAATCTGTTGGTAACTTGTTCACTTGAACAGAGGACAATGTCCTATTTATTGGGTGATAGATCTGGTATGGTGATATATAGGTTCAGTTGTTTGATTTGTAACAAAATATTCAAAGGAGAGACAAAGCGAAAATTGTCCAAAAGATTATACCAACATAATAATGACTTTCATTGGCTTCACACCATTTCTTTACAGGCCATATTTTTTACTTCGAACATGCGAAGGTTTTGGCTGAAGAGTCTAATTGGCAAAAAAGATGAATTCTTAAGATGCTACATATTAATAAATTCAGTGATACTACTACGAAATTCAAAACAGATTCCGCTTTTCTAAGTGCGATCTATTGAAATCTGGTTAAAAGAAGATATTTCAAATTTTTATAACTATATTTATTGGAGTTTTCTTGTTTGATCGTTGTTTTATCTATTATTATGTTGGTCTTGTGAATTCTTTTCTGCAGTTCATTTTGCTTGAATTCATGCAATGTCAGTTCAGAAATTGTCGGGATAAGGACCAAAAAGTCAACTTTCAGCCAACGTTTCGTTAACTAAAGTGCAAACTTCCTACATGGAAAAAATTGATGTAGGCCCTGGAAAAGTTTTCACTTTAGTAAACAGAACGTTGGCTGAAAGTTGACTGTTTTTCTTCTTGGCCCTTATCCCGACAATTTCTGAACTGACAGTTATACACAGTTATACAGTAATAGAAAGGGGACGCAAAAGGTGATCCAGAGTAGATTCATGTAAATAATTTTTTCAGAGGTAGCTCTTTAGGTACATGACTTATTTTTGTAATTGCTATGAATTGAATCGAGAAATCCTGAACTCCTATATTTCATTGGCCAATTATGATTCAATTAAGAGGTGAATTTTTTTCGTGTTTGTGTGGTTTGTTCATCTTGAATTTCCATTTATTTATTCACTTCAACACATAGGGGAGAGTTCCTTTGAATTGGACAGCAGTGAACCGGACACTTTAGTTTTCTACTACACCCGATAGTAATTGAGCATACTTTATGTAAATCTTATATTCGCAACATTGAGCCACGTCTCTTGGAAAATGGCTGAATCTGTGGCTCGCGTCTTGTTGACGAGGCATGCGTTGAAAAATCCGTTGCTGGTAAAGTAAATATGTACGTACATTTGCGAAGTGAATAGCTACGTTTCTAGTGACGATAATTTGCCGATTTTTTCATATAAACATCAAGTGATTATCCCTTATCAGACAGATATGTTACATCATTGATATAACGATTCGTAGAAATAATATTTTCAGGTTTTTCATAAAAACCACATATTCCATGAATCGGACATTGGAAAATGACTGGAAATTGACGTCCAGTTCATGGGCTGCAATGTTTCCGATTCAAGAGAGATGTGAAAGTATGTTATGTAATTCAATATTTATCATGGAAAATACTGTATGTTTTCTCTGTTTCGTACTACTAAATGATTTTAACTATTCTCCTAGAACTTTATGACAGTATTCTCATGTTTTTGTCCTATTGTCCACTTCATGGGAACGACTGTCCAAAACAAGGGCAACATCCCATGAAATGGATATTTTATAAAACAAACTTAGACTCATTTTTTCGAGTGACTGTTACGGAACAAAAACAAATATTGGAACGGTAGTTTATTCAACGATAAAACTACAATTGATCAGTAATTTAAATCGATTTGATTCAAATTAATCACAGAATAAAAGATGAAAATCATCAACTTGTGGTTCATTTGGCTCCTCCTCCTAATCTGTCAAATCATTTGAACTACTCTGAGCTTTATCTACTCCTGAATAAAAGAAAGAAGGAACGTCGAATTAAGACAAGGAAAATTAATGAAGAAAAAAGCCAGAGATTAGGTTTTAGATAACGATTCGCCATTTTGTAGCATTTGGTGGAATCAGCGTGATTTGAGAAGAATCGAAAAATCGTTATAGACGGATTTTGAATAATTTAAAAGTGTTTATCCTAGTTCAGTTCGGAATAATTTGGAGATTTCAAATTAACTCAGATTGAGGATCGAGGACTAAACTGCGGAAACACTTGTTCCAAAAAAAATATTTTTTTCACAAGGTGGAAAATAACCTAAGGCCGCATTACATCTTAGGTAAGACAGAGATACTGGAGGAGAGGTCAAATTAACAATAGCGTATTTCTTTTTAGGCCTTTTAATTTTAATTTTGAATTCAATTTCAACATCACTTCGATTAAAAACTACATTCCTTACATCGACATTTACATTTTGGATGTATGGTATTCCTCGGATCATTTTGGACCGTACGAGCAACCTCTTGTTCCTTAACAATTTGCCATCTCTGGAACTATTAGCTCTCCGTAACATCTTCATTCGTCGACTTGTCAACGTTGACCTACCTAAAGAGAATACCGATTACTTCATTATTGGATACATCATACAGTACTTACTTACCTTCAAGAGGGACTCCTAGTCCCAGGGCTGAAGCTAACAATCACCATCCTCCGTTGGTCATCATTTATTCTTGAAAACTTCACAAGAAACTTAATAACTGTAAGTACGTATATAGACGTCTATATGGTACCTTAATTACTTGGCCAATTTATTTGAGTGCACTGTGTATTTGATATTTTCTTAGATATTGATTTTGACCATCCTATTACTTCAATTTAACTGTTCTCTAGATAAATAAACCGAGATTAGAAAGAATCACCTTCACACTATTATTAATATAACTTACCCACCTCCTGAGATTTTGAATAAGAACATTCATTTTGCCCCAATTCCTTCGTTTAATTAAAAAGGAATTCGAGGCGTAACAAATTCTGGCGCCCAACAGGTTGGTGTTAGTGTGGTTCTTTCGTTTCGTATTCATAATTGAAAACATTAAAATTCTGAAAATTCTGGATTCCCTTCGATTTTATTTGACCATAATTCATTAATCTAATCATTAGATTTATTTCAGAGATATTGTTTACTAGTGTCACTGATATAACCTTAAATTGTCATCTCAGAACATAGACGATTGTAATTTATTCTAAGGCATTTCTTGGTGGGTAGGTCACAGAGTGGCATGTAAATTAAGTCGTTTTTTGGCAATTAGTCAATTGAAAAGTTTTCCGTGTGTAAGTTTCGAGTATATTTTTCGGAATTGTTCATCGGATTTCAGAATTTGGTGGGGATTTGATATTTATTAAAGGAGATTTATTAATGTTGACGGCTATAACAATAAATTTAACATAAAATTTAGAGATTTATTGAGATTTTTTGGAAGATAATTTCTAATAATTTTCTGATTGGGATTTTTTTAATTCGGAATTTGCAACATGGAAGTAAATAGATTACTGGGTGATGAAATCACTTACGAGTTATTGATAAGAGGTTTACCTACGATTGGGACTGTGGAGGAGAAGAGATCGATGTTGAGAGAAGTTTTACGACTGGAGAGAGTAGGAGATAAACAGGCACCTCTTACGGTAGAATTGGATCGGGATTATGAATTGTCGACATGTTCTGGAAAATTGGCAGATCTGGAGGATTCAATTGCAGATTTTAATCCAGCAAATAGGGTAAATGACTTCAAGCGGATATCGTCGAGGTTAATGCATATAAAGAAGAGGATAGAGCGACTTGTTCGGGGAAAGGAAGAAGAAGATTTTTTGGCAGGTGAACTCCTACGATGGCAGATAAAGTTGCTCACGGATTTAAAAAGAAAATATGAAGATCAGGATATGGCAGAAGAATCACAACTTCATTTATCCTTGCTTGATGAGCCTGTTCCCTTGCTACCAGAAGTAGTTGAGAAAACCAAAGGGGGGGAGGAAAAGCAAACGAGTTTGATTGATTTTGGTGATGATGGAGAGAAGGTTTATAGGAGAAGGACTGCGGAAAATGCTGGAAGAGTTTCAATGTTGAGGAAGAGATTCGAGAATGGACGCAGTTCAACGCAAAACGAACTAGGATCCCAGAAGACTAAGGAAGCTCCAACTTCAATTTCAAGTATCGAGGAAGCTTCGAACGGGGCGGATTTGTCTCGACGTTCATTTTTGGCCAATTCATCTTTATTTTCGGCAGCTTCAGACAGGATGAAGCAGTTTAAAAATATTGCTTCGGGGGAGCGACAGGTTTCCTTTTCCAGTGATGCAACGGCTAGCGTAAGCGCTTTGAAACCTTCCACTCTTCAAACCATTAATCAAGGGATGGCTAAGTTGGATATGAATTCACAAAAACCAGATTACTGGCCTTGTCCGAGTAGGCCTGAACCATCGCTACAAGCGTTCGAGAAAGGTCACTTCCAGGATCTAGACATCAGCAGATGGAGGATACAATACGACGGGGCATCAAGTGTGAACAGTTTTTTGGAGCGCGTAGAGGAGCTGAGAGTCAGCAGGGGAGTCTCCAAAGAAAGATTGCTTCGGTCAGCACCGGAACTATTCGTGAAAGAAGCCCTACTATGGTATAGGATGAATTCTTTTGAGAGCTGGGATGATCTAATGGTCAAGTTGAGAGATAGCTTTCAACCTCATGATTATGAGTATGTTCTACAGGAGGAGATTAGAAAAAGGACACAAGGTCAGCAAGAGAAGGTAATCAATTATATCTCAGTGATGGAAAACCTTTTCCGAAAACTCAATTTACCACCAATGGAACAACAGCGAGTTCAACTGATTAGGAGAAATATGTTGCCATACATACAATCAGCCCTTTCGCTTCATAGAATCGATTCCATAGCGGAGCTCTCTACCCTCTCTAGATCTGTAGAGGAAACAGAAGCACGAATACGGCAGTTCTGCCCTCCACCCTCTAATATTCGTTCTTTGATAGAACCGGAACTGGCATATAGGAAACCGAACGTGTCAACTTTTCAAAATTCCCTCAATGCAATGACAACAGAAAATGAAATTTCGACAAATGGAGCTCGCCCGGCCCCTCTTTGCTGGAATTGTGGGGATTCATCTCATAAATTTAAGAAATGTACTGTTGGTAAACATATTTTCTGTTTTAAGTGTGGCCAGAAGGGGGTTACTTCAAACACCTGCAGATCCTGCTCAAAAAACGGGAGAAATCCTTCTGCTTCGTAGGTCACGAGGTAGAAGAGGATCAAATACCGGCCATTTCATCTCCAAACCATGCCATTTTGGATTTTATCCTGAGTCACGCACAAGGTGATCAGAGACCTTACTTGGAGGTGCAAATTCATGGACGTAAGGTTTTGGCTCTTTTAGATAGCGGAGCCTCGCGGACTGTTATGGGAGGTCAAGGTTGGGAGATTTTCCGGAACATGGGGGAATTGAAGGTAACAAATAGGACTTCATGTACAGTGGCTTCAGGTCAAACTTGTGCCAGCATAGGTACAATGAAACTGCCAATTAAATTGAGAGATCGAGTTCGCCTAATCGATGTACTAATCGTACCAGAGGTAACCAGTCAATTGATATTGGGTGTGGATTTTTGGACTCAAATGGGAATTGTGCCTGATCTCTTTAGTGGCGAGTGGCATTTTAACAGTCAAGAAACTGTAGTTGAGAGCCTCCAAAGTCAAAGTCAAGGAGTTCAAGACTCCGATTCTCTTTCTGAAGAACAGAGAGCCCAACTGGATTCTCTAATTGAAGAAGTTTTCGCGGATATCGACCCTAACAAACTGGGATGTGTAAAGGGGGTTGAACATGATATTCATACCACTGCTGCCCCGATAAAGCAGAGACATTACCCTCTGTCACCGGCATTGCAAAAAGTCGTCAATGCGGAGCTCGACAACATGCTTAAGAAAGGAGTTATAGAACCCTCTACGTCAGCTTGGTCTTCACCTATAGTGATGGTTAAAAAGCGGGAATCATGGCGATTTTGTATCAACTATAAGAAGCTGAATGCTGTCAGCACTCCGGATGCCTATCCCATCCCGTTCGTGTCAGGAATCCTGGATAAATTAAAGGATGCTCGGTACATCAGTACCTTGGATGTGAAATCGGCTTATTGGCAAATAAAAGTAGCCAAGAAAGCAAGGCATCTGACTGCCTTTACCGTTCCTAATAGGGGACTCTTTCAATTTCGCAGAATGCCATTTGGACTCCATTCTGGGGCTGCGACGTGGCAGAGAGCAATCGACTCCATTCTCGGTCCAGAACTGGACAGATACACTTTTGTGTATTTGGATGACGTCATCATCGTCACACCTTCATTCGAGGAACACATGAAGATATTACGTTCCGTTCTCGGGAGACTCAAAGAGGCTGGAGTAGCACTCAACAGGGAAAAATGTTACTTTTGCAGGCCTGAGCTTAAGTACCTTGGGTACGTGGTGAATAAGTCTGGACTTTTGGTCGACCCGGAAAAGGTGGAGGCTATAGTTAACTTACCAACTCCTAAAAATGTCTCTGAGATTCGTCGAATCTTAGGCATGGCGTCATGGTATAGACGATTTATCCCGGCGTTTTCTACGGTAGTGGCGCCTCTGACTAAACTAACGCAGAAGAATGTTTCTTTTGTCTGGGATGTAGAATGTGAGAATGCCTTAAAGAAAATAAAGGAATGCCTCATTTCTGCACCAATTCTCTCTTGCCCCAATTTCGATTTACCATTTATGGTAGAAACAGATGCCAGCGATTATGGCTTGGGCGCTGTTTTATCTCAAAGACACGACGACGGAGATCACGTGATCGCTTATTTGAGTCGCTCGCTCAGTAAACACGAGAGGAAATTTTCGACTACCGAGAAAGAATGTCTGGCAGTACTGTTTGCCATCGAAAAGTTGAGACCTTATCTGGAAGGTTCGAAATTTGTGGTCATTACCGATCATATGAGTCTTAAATGGCTCTTCA
This sequence comes from Adalia bipunctata, assembly GCA_910592335.1. Lineage (NCBI taxonomy): Eukaryota > Metazoa > Arthropoda > Insecta > Coleoptera > Coccinellidae > Adalia > Adalia bipunctata. The sequence continues at coordinate 30,735,331 of OU342951.1, forward strand.
GTATCAAGGACCCGATTGGGAGAATCGCTAGGTGGGCTCTTCGGCTCCAAGCTTTTGATTTTACGATTGTTCATCGTAGTGGAAAGGAACACTTGGTTCCGGACGCTTTATCACGAGCTGTCACGTATGTTGATTCGGTCGAGCCACCGAAAATGATTTCAAACGATCCAGTCATTGAAGACAAGTGGTATAAGAAGATGATGCAGCTGGTGACCGATTTCCCTAGCAAGTATCCACTTTGGATGGTGGAAAATCACAAACTGTTTAGAAATACTAAATTGAGGTATCCCGATTTAGAACGAACTGAATGGTTGACGGTGGTTCCTCGGGAAAAAAGGAATCAAATTATTAGGGACCATCATGACCCTCCTACTTTTGGACATCTTGGCGTGTCAAAGACTGTGAGTCGAATAACTCAGAAATATTATTGGCCCAAACTTCGCAATGATGTAGCAAGGTTCATCAGAAAATGTTCGGTCTGTCAGAGCGTGAAGCCTGAGCAGAAAAGACCTATAGGGAAAATGTTGTCAGTGCAGGTTACGGCTACAAGGCCTTGGGAGGTGGTCAGTTCAGATTTAGTTGGCCCTTTGCCTAGAACAACAACTGGGTATACTTATATTCTCACCGTTCTAGACTGCTTCAGTAAGTTTTTGCTCACTTTTCCCCTCAGATCAGCCACCGCCGCGAGTGTCGTGAGATACTTGGAAGATCAAGTATTTCTAGTATACGGGGTTCCAAGGAAGCTTATTGTAGACAATGGATCTCAGCTTGTTTCAAGGGTTTTCAAGGAAACCATGGTGAAATATGGAGTGGAAATACAATTCACGGCTCTCTACCATCCACAAGCGAACCCAGTTGAACGAACCCACCGGGTTATCAAAACAATGTTGTCTGCCTACGTAAGCGAGAATCAACGTCGATGGGATACTGTTTTAGCGAAGATCACGAGTGCGATTCGGGCTTCCAAACACGAAGTGACGCAAGTTACTCCGAATTTGGTAAATTTTGGACGAGAAATTATTTTCAATGACGATGATGTGGCTACGAAACCGACTGATACAGACCTGAAAATCTCCGTAACGGTCAAAACAAATGCTCTCAAGACTTTGTTTTCAGATGTAGGGAAGCGTTTACAGACGGCTTACCAAAAGTCAAAAATTCCGTACAATCTCAGACGTCGAGACGTAATTTTCAAACCAGGGGATTTGGTGTGGAGGAAAAATCAAATGCAATCTGACGCAAGCAAGTTTTTCACAGCGAAACTGGCGACTAAATTCGTTGGCCCTTACAAAATCACGGAAGTACTTTCGCCGTGGATATATAGGCTCGTGGATTTACAAGGAAAATCCGCAGGCACTTGGAGTGCCAAAGACTTAAAGGCCAAACCACCGGACGATCTTTAACCAATGGACCGAACAAATGAAAATATATAAAAAAAAAAAAAAAAAAAATACATACTTTCTAATCTTGAGATGGATCATAATACGTATATAGAAAAAAATTTTGCTGAAATTTTTTTTTGTGAGTAAGGGGGGTGTTGTTACGGAACAAAAACAAATATTGGAACGGTAGTTTATTCAACGATAAAACTACAATTGATCAGTAATTTAAATCGATTTGATTCAAATTAATCACAGAATAAAAGATGAAAATCATCAACTTGTGGTTCATTTGGCTCCTCCTCCTAATCTGTCAAATCATTTGAACTACTCTGAGCTTTATCTACTCCTGAATAAAAGAAAGAAGGAACGTCGAATTAAGACAAGGAAAATTAATGAAGAAAAAAGCCAGAGATTAGGTTTTAGATAACGATTCGCCATTTTGTAGCATTTGGTGGAATCAGCGTGATTTGAGAAGAATCGAAAAATCGTTATAGACGGATTTTGAATAATTTAAAAGTGTTTATCCTAGTTCAGTTCGGAATAATTTGGAGATTTCAAATTAACTCAGATTGAGGATCGAGGACTAAACTGCGGAAACACTTGTTCCAAAAAAAATATTTTTTTCACAAGGTGGAAAATAACCTAAGGCCGCATTACATCTTAGGTAAGACAGAGATACTGGAGGAGAGGTCAAATTAACAATAGCGTATTTCTTTTTAGGCCTTTTAATTTTAATTTTGAATTCAATTTCAACATCACTTCGATTAAAAACTACATTCCTTACATCGACATTTACATTTTGGATGTATGGTATTCCTCGGATCATTTTGGACCGTACGAGCAACCTCTTGTTCCTTAACAATTTGCCATCTCTGGAACTATTAGCTCTCCGTAACATCTTCATTCGTCGACTTGTCAACGTTGACCTACCTAAAGAGAATACCGATTACTTCATTATTGGATACATCATACAGTACTTACTTACCTTCAAGAGGGACTCCTAGTCCCAGGGCTGAAGCTAACAATCACCATCCTCCGTTGGTCATCATTTATTCTTGAAAACTTCACAAGAAACTTAATAACTGTAAGTACGTATATAGACGTCTATATGGTACCTTAATTACTTGGCCAATTTATTTGAGTGCACTGTGTATTTGATATTTTCTTAGATATTGATTTTGACCATCCTATTACTTCAATTTAACTGTTCTCTAGATAAATAAACCGAGATTAGAAAGAATCACCTTCACACTATTATTAATATAACTTACCCACCTCCTGAGATTTTGAATAAGAACATTCATTTTGCCCCAATTCCTTCGTTTAATTAAAAAGGAATTCGAGGCGTAACATGACGAGCTTTTCTTTTTCTAGCTTTTTCTGAAAAAGTGAATCCACAAACCTTATGCTCATATTATGACGGTACAATTTGAAACATTCTCATTTGAAATAATATTTCACACCAAAAATAAAAAAATTGTCCGTTTCAAGGGAACTCTCCCCTACACTTTTTTGATGTTTTTACCGTTTTTAAGCCCAGAAGATGCCTTTGAACATGAGAGGCGAAACATCGGCGGAGTATTTAATCGGCCTCTGCTTTTCGTCCTTATCCAACTACTTCCTTCCATATGTTTCCCCGGAAGCATTTTCACTCTTGTAAAAAGCTTCTTGTATTTTTGAAATGTTCAAACAGATGAATCGATAAAGTGTCGTTGAAAAAGACGAAATGGGAACCTACCAGTAATGAGCTGGGTATCCAAATCTTAGGAGAACTGTTTCAGACCACTAAATGATGATTCCTGAGTAAAAAACGCGGGAAATAATTGGATAATTTGTAAGGCTTCATGAGAAATTCGAACTCCGACTGTTATCATATGAATGTGGTGGGCGTTGAACTCACATTTTTTGAAGATTCTCAGATCTGAACGCTCACTAATAGGCTTCACCATCCTTCAGCTCTCGATCAGTCTCCGCTTATGACCGATTTTGTTTCTTGCTCTTTGTGCTCCACGTTCCCTGTCTGTGAAAATCTGTTTTAAATCCTCCGAAAACTTTGATCTTCTGGATGTTCTGGTTTACTTGCTAAAAAACAGTTTCTGTCGCAATGCCCTTTCATTAAAATCATTCCAATTATCTGAATGAAATTCATCCTGACTCATCCATATATCGACTTGGTGCACTTAACCAACTCTCATTTGAATTATATTGTTAGAAATGCCTATAAATAATGATATATGATCGGTCGAATCCAGATTTCAACTGTAGATTCCTCCCATCAAACGAGACATTGTTTTCCTATGCCATTTTCCGAAATTCGATTTCGCTTGAAGGATAAAGGGTGTCGAAAATCTATGGAAAAAACACTTTTTCTAACCGTCATTTCAAACGTACTGAATTTTATTGAGTGTTTACTCGATTCATGGTGCATATTCCTCAATCAACACTTATTCAATATTCCTCCTGGTATGAAAGAAACAGCGTAGCCGATTCATGAATCGACGCATAATACCATGAAACTATGTACGGATCATAGTTTCGAAAAAATAAGTATTCTAATGTTTTTTCATAAAACGCGTCGTTTTCGGCATATTCCTGATTTAATTCGATAAGATTTGAATCTCGAGAATAATGTAACTCTCTGATCGCACTATAGGTTAACAATGTTGTCAGAATGTTCATCAACTCGAGACTGAAATCTGTATGATGGTAAAACGTTTGATGTGGCGATATTTAATAATACAATCCTGCAAATAATGAGGATAAAATTGAATTCTAGGAAACATGAGAATATACATTTTATATGCACTGTTTCTTTTCAAGAATTTTTGTTACCGGTCCATCCATCCGTGAGATATTAGATATAAAAAAATGTCAAAGAAATACTAAATTAGGACATTTATGAATGGTGAATGTTGAAACAAACCACCTATTGAATTGAAATCAATGAAAAATGAAATGATACTTGGCACTGAATAATTTGGGACGATGCTCATATCAAAACAATGTCCTCTGTGATAATTCGCAAAAATCCCACTAGAAACAAAACTTCTGCACAAAAAAAATATACCAATTTATACACGTTAATAAAATGAACTCGACACTTCTCGTTTAATATTACATTAATTCACTGGGAGATCGAAGAAAAACACCCATTATAATCACTTTTCCCTTCCATAACAACATTTATCTCTAGAAATAATTTTCTCCATGTTAACAACACTTCGCAGCGCCTCCAACGGTAGTTGAAATCGCCAAAATCCAACGCCGGTTGTCGCTATACGCATGAGTCGTGACAAGAAACCTCGAAGATCACAGACCAAAGGTGTGTCTTGAGTGCAAAAGGGCGCGCGGTCTAGGCATTCATACAACGCAATATACGAAAAAATAGTCGAGTCGGACACCCCTTTAGGGTATTCAGTATTTTTTGTATGAGTAATTAATAGTCCAGTCAATAAGGCTTATACATACTCGTATTAGGTAAGAACATCAGAATTCGAGATACCCAGGTGTAAGTCTGTAAATACTTGTATATTGACAGCCTGAAAGTTGTCTCAAAATCTACATATTGTAGGGCATGCGCAACTATTAAATTTCGAGTTCAAAGGTCACAAAAATCGGTTTATTCGTGATTTTTTGTGTGAATATCTCATTTCCTATAGGTTCTTTGCTATTTGTATTCATTATCAATATTGTAAGCAAACAAAATTCTCTACTAATTTTGTTTGAAAACATTTCTTATACGGTGAACCATTTTCGAGATAAAGGGCGGAGAGCGCGCAATCACAGCATCACTTTAGGTCAACCGGTGCCTCCGGTCGAAAACGCACCATATATATTATATAGGGTGTTTCACCATAAACTGAACAGACATAATATACATAGCCGTGTAGACGACATAGAGGAAGTCATTTTTGCCTTATGACATATACTCCGTTTTCGACGCATAACCGAGATACAGGGTGTTTGATGTCAACTTTGAGCAATATTCTGATAAGGGTAGTGAGTTATGCGTGACATTTGAAATAACGGTTACTGGTCACATCTTAGTATTTTTAAGGGCTCGATCCAATTGTGGTGTAGAATTCTGAGAAGAAATGTCAACGTAGGTACCTACTAGATTTTCTAAGATTTTCCGTGAAAAATTTTTTTCAAAATTCGAACTCCCCTTGAAAAAACAATTTCGGCCGAAATTGATGAAATTTTTCATGGTTGAACTATTTTTCATTCTGAATACTGAGGTGAACACGGAATGAAATAATATCGATTGGTTTTCTTTCTGTAGCCTTCCAAAGAGTACAGTCAGAGAATTTTTATTTGGAAAACTGTAGGCCGTACGAAGGCCAAATTTAGGCTAAAGAGCTGCCAGAGTGAACCGGACGTGAATATGAATTTACGAACCACAAAAATTTTCTTCAAAAAACTTTGGTGGGAATCATCTCATGTTGAATTTTGAGTAAATCGCATCACAAGAACCATTTGAAGTAGTAGTGAATTATGGACAATAAAAATTCCCCGTATTTATTCAATGAAGTATCTGAAATTATGGATGATTTCTTCGACAGCTGTGGTCATATTTTGCTGACTGCTATCAAATTTTGAAAATGGATACTTAAAAGATGTATCCAGTATCCACTCACATGATGGTTCTCTTGTCCTGATCATATGCAATTTTGTACGCACTCAGAAGTCGTTATTTTACAGTTTTTTATCAGATTTCAACTCCCTTGAATAATAAGCTGTTGAAAGATGAAAAAATAACATTTCAGGTTCATTATATAGAAAATGGAATGCCATCTCACTCTTGGATGGACTTATAGGTATTCTCCATTTCTAGTTCTCTAGATTGATATGTAAATGTGTTTTATTACAATAAGAACCTACATAAAGAAACAATTATCTGTCTCCTACAAAAAATCACCTTCAATGATCAGTTTAGTTCAAAGAAAATTTCACTGAGCCAATTCCATTGACATCTCTCCGACATTGAAATATTCATTCTGTATTCCACGGCGTACCGCATTGCGCTTAAAATAAATCTGTATATTATATTGTTCTTCCATCAACCATTCATGGTGAGTAAATTTTGGCATCGAATATTCACCAAGTTCGCTAACTTTTTTCCATTCGAGTAAAATTATAAAATATGTCTCATCAAGAACGAACTCTTAATGAAATTCTCTTTCCGTGAAACATCGCTCGAGCTGATTATTATTCAAAGCGTGCCAGTTATTCTTTAGACCCTCTCGTGCTGGTAAATGCCGAATATCTTTTCCTCTTGCTAGATTCGATGTACTCAAAGGAGATGGAATAATCAGACTGTTTTAGGGTTCAGTACTTCTGGTTGAATGATACCGTATAATTACTATGATGTTGGACTTTGATTTATCTTCCTTCAGGAAATTACGCTGTTCGGTAGGTGGATATGCTACCCTAAATATCATAGAGTTTTCTTGTTGGTCGCTCGGTCGCTGCATCAGGTACAGTTCTTTCTGGCTGAATAGTGTATACATATAAATGTTCTATAATATACTGAGTGGTCCCGCAACTGCGGTGAAGAACGGTGTGGTTTTGAGCTGGATGAAAAGGAACGCCACGTGATTTCTGGTTCACTCATGCTTAGTTCATAAAAAATTACGAAAATGAGGAATTCTTACTCCAATCAAACAGACTTTGAATATACTCGCCTCAGAATCAGTGGTCGTACTGGTACCATCGTTTATGTGGAAAAACGGATATGATTTGATGGGTTGGTGATCAATGATGGAAAATATAAATATCCTCGAAGGTGGGATTGATATTGCACTATACCAGAAACCAGATAAAGTGCTCTCTTTGAATAATGACGAAGAATCCGCCTAAGGACGAATGTGTTTCTGCAGGCTTCCAAAAGATGAACGGCAATCTTCTAAACACTTTGAATCTCCGTGTTATAATGAATGAAACTCAAACAGCACCTGAAAAACCAAAAACTATGAGTCAGGGATATGCACCAGAAGAGGGTGGAAAATTTCAAACATGATCTGGGCAGGTTAAGTTGGATACGATTTGACTCAATAGGCTAAGACTCTATTTGAAACCTTCTGAGAAGGTTTATAATACATACAAGTAAGCATGCAGTGAGAAGTTAACAGAAATCAACCGAAAACCAAATGAAAAAATGACTTCAAGGAAAGAAAACAAAACGAAAATGCTATGGTCTTCAATGAAGAAAAGAACCCAACATAAAACTAACATTTCGCCAACCAACACAACCGACCGTCAGAGTAGGACGAAAATCCACTGAAGGCTGCCCTAGGAATATATCTACAAGATCCTGAAAAACCCTGGTGAATCTATCGAGCAATCAATATGTTCCTTTTACATGCAAGCCCTCACATGCCAAGACATTGAAGAAACCCGAGAAAAATTAGGAGTACCTAAATACACCAAAGATACATATTATGGACTTTCTATGAAAGTGTCGAAGAGAAAATTACCGAGTATCGCTGAACCTCTTAGCTTTGTATTCTCGAGATCTATGTGCTAATTCATTGGAATTAGCAACGGCAGGTGTTCAAAATTTTGTCCGGTCCCTTAGATGCCTTTCAGCTAGTTACTGTGCCTTGAGTAGACTATCAATAGTATACAGTTCAATATTGCCAAGAACATTTACCGCATATTTGAACTCGAAAGACATTTTATCTTTTGGAGTTAATTCAGTTTCCTGAAGGGCCATAATATCACGATGTTTTTCTTCTGGCAATTGTTCAATATCTGATTTACGGGCTCTGATTCCGTTAATATTCCAGGAAACTATCTCCAGATTTTCTAGTTGTGATTGCATGTTCATAAATTATTTATTTCCAAATAAGTTTTGAAATTTTTCTCAAATTCTTTTTCAAATTTCTCCATTATCCTGCTGAATATTTTCTCAGTGAGTTTGCCAAGTTCATCTTTAGGGTCTTCCCTTTTGGCTGCCATTGGTTTTGTGGGCGAGTTTTGTGTTTTTTGTTCTTGTGGTTTTTCAACACTTACAACAGTCTCCATTTTTTCAGTAATTTTCTGGGGGGGGTTCCTTCTTGGTCGGTGTTCTCTTCTCTGTTAGTTTTTCATATTCGCTGCAGCCTTTATAACTGGCCGGATGTCCACTCTGGTTACATAAAACGCATGCCGCGTTCCCTTCACCTTCTTTTTGCGTCAATGCACACTCTCTTGTGCAATGTGCTCCTAAACAGTTTACGCATCTCCACGGAAATGTGCATTTATTTTGAGCATGTCCATTGTCCATATCTCTGGCAGCGATGGCCTGTCCTGGGCCTTCAGGCTGCTTTTTAGGCTCAATTTCAATACAGAGACTGTATAGTTTTTTAACTTGGAATATTTCCTTGTGCTGCGTTTTCACAAGGCAGAGAGGGATTCCCTTTTTTGTTTTATTCGACGTTATTCTTGTCACTTCAGCATCTTTAATACCTTGTAGTCCTAGATAATTTTTAATCACTTCAATATCCGCGTCAAGTGGCAAGTACCTTATGACGGCGTATACTCTCTTTTCTTCTTCTATTTGGTAAGTAAAATATTCCTCACCTTGTTGTTCGAGGAATTTTGTTGATTTCCTGAAATTTTCTGCAGGCGAGGCAATAATTTTAATGCCTGAGCCGACTGAGATGTCACCGTTGTCTTTTTTGAGTTGTTTTCAATTGAGGACGAACTCTCTTTCCTGGCACGCTTGGCTGGAGGTGCTCCTTGAGGTTGGGGGACTTTATTGCTATCCTCAATTATTGGGGCTTTTTTTTTGGGAGAGATAACTGTATTGGTTTGGGTCGATGTTCGTGGTTCAGAAGTCAAAACCTGTGAATAACTTCTTACCTGTTCATTTGGGGACTTCGTTTTGGAGAGTTCTTCTCTTAAGAGTTTCATCTCGCTGGTCAAATTTGCCATGCAAATTGTCAGGGCCGCTAGATGGGCTTTGAGCTCGTCATTCTCCTGTCGGAGCCTGACGAGTTCCTTCAATTCATCACTCTCATCCTCGGAGGTTGTATATCTATCCTCCATTTCCATGAAGAATCCATCGTTATCCGAATGATCATCCATGTTTGAATTCGGATAAAAGTCACTTCACTCATAATCACAGCGTCACTAAAAAATACGTAAATCACTCACGTACGGAACCAACGATCCTTTCGGACCTGGACTCAACGCACGAAAACACAAAACTTTTAACAAACACTAACTTGGATGCGCACATCAACGTTGCGTTCGAGCACTAACTGGTTTTCACACAGACTCAATCTCTCCGCATAGCTTGTCCCTGTGCACGATGCAGAATAAGTCGTCTACAAATTTTTTGATAATGGCGATGTGGAAGCCTAGTTTGTCAACCACATCGGTGGTGGATGACTTATTGGACGATGTGGTTAACAAACTAGGCTTCCACATCCCCATTATCAAAAAATTTGTAGACGACTTATTCTGGATCGTGCGCAGGGACAAGCTGGAAACCACACTGAAAGCACTCAATGAGCATAATGTTAACCTGTGAAATGGAAAAAGAACTCGGACTCCCATACCTGGACCTATTACTCACCAGAGGAAACAACGGCAGTATCACCATGGACTGGTTTAGAAAAGACATCGCGTCAGGGAGATACATTAATTTTCGTTCATCACATGAACATAGACAAAAAATAAACTTGGTGATGGAATTGAGGAATAGAATAATAAAATTAGTTAGCCCACAACTTATTACACCCAATTTGGAGAAACTAAAGACTTTGTTAGTGAACAACTCATACCCGGAAAAATTGGTCAACAGATTGCAGTTCAGCACACCCCTCAGGTTTGAACCGTCTGATAGTATCCAACAACAGAACGGAGATACAACATTGGAAGACTCAGTAAGGGTCTTTCATTGTTCCTTACCATTATATTAAAATTTTTAATATAAATAATATAAATATACTGAAAAAACATCAAAGCAAAAATTGCAAATTGATGATAGCAAAAAATCTTCCACTGACGATAGGCAACACAGTATTCACGAATGTCAAAGATAGAATTGAGCTCCAGAAGAGAACGAATGCGGTATACAGGGTACAGTGTGACGACTGCGAGGGCTACTACATAGGCCAGACGGGCAGGAGAGTAAACAAACGTTTGAACGAACACAGGAGGGACTGTAGGCAGTTGAAACCTACTTGCGGTCTCTCGCAACACGTACACGACACTGGTCATACAATGAAGTTTGATGAACCTATGATAGCCCACATCCAGAACAATAGATTCAAAAGAACTTTTCTTGAGATGTTGGAGTTACATTGCCATGAAAACAATTTAAACTTAATCACGGATTCCTATAAGTTGAATCCTATTTATAAAAATAAAGTACATCAACTCAAGAAAAAGAATAATAGATCCAGTTCGCCTGACATTAGCCCGGGTTGACGCATGCGCCTAGCATGCCACCATGTCAGATTAAATGATCGCCAAATACGTCACATTCATTGCTACTTATTTTATGGGATTGATTCACGAGAAAAAGATTAGAAATAAACAAACAATACTGCTTTCCTTCGTTGGTTTGTCGCTTTTGTTTTATGCTAATTGTTTTTTGATCGCTTGTTACACTGTCAGCCAACTTTTGATGTTACTAGTAGCGAGGCATAACCTCAAATTTGTGTAAGTTATTTTATGTTGTTGCAACACATCATTTTAATTAACATATTTTAGTTCCCTGAAGATGGTCACGTTAGTGACCGAAAGCTTGGATAGACAATAAAGAGGTGAACATCGAGTCTATGATTATTCATCCCGATAATTTAACACTTCTGAATTTAACGTAATAATCGATATTTCACTTTCAATATACATAATGAAGAATCGTAATTTCCGACCCCGAAAACATCATCATAATCACAGAACTTGTCCGACATCTTGTAGCCGCCGTATTGTAGCCGCCATCTTGAATTTTCCAATTTTGACCAAAGAATCATCATTGTCAATCCCAAAGCCCCCCAGATACTAATTTTGAATGGAATCGGATCATAATCACAAAACTCATCCGCCATTTTGAAGCTGCCATTTTGTTTTTTTCTATAACGATGCATGATGCATTGTCACCAGAATTATGTACATCTGCCAAATTTCAAATCAATCGGACCATTAGAAGTGTGTCATATTCAACTTGCAAGCTTTGATAACAAACAGACACTGGGACAGGTGAAACTAAATAAAAGCTTGTAAAAAAGATCGGGCTTTTTCAGGTTGAAAAAAAGTTGAAAACACGAGCAAAACAACAAAAACATATTGTTATATTTGTTCATGTCATAAAGAAAGAACACTAGACACCTGTGCTTGAAACTATTCAACTGCCTACCCAAAAAATTCCAGGTTATAGAAGATGTAAAGATTTGACTTTAAAGGAGAAGGTCAAGGAATTTTTGATAAGTTTTGAACCCTACAAACTACTAGAATGCTATGAAGGATGCAGTAACAACAGATGCATCAACTCAATATGAATATTTGTATTTGACTTATTTCATTTTATTGTGGAAACAGATTAATTGTTGAAATAAATACTATTATTATTATCTATCACTGAGGATTTCCTAATGGTGGATAGTTCGTAGAATGTGCGATGATTTCTCGAAGAACTCCATGATCGACATTTGTTTTATTGCTCATGACATGAGGCAGCCATTCAGTATTTCCCGAATATTTCGTAAACAGCTTTAGCCTTTATGTCTGTGATACCATGAGAGTCTTTGAAGTTTGAATCAGATTTAGTTTGAAATGCAATTATCACCAGCGTATTCCCAATGCTCCATGTGTGCTGATTCCTTCCGGATCGCCATTAGTTTGCACTTATATTGGTCTGGAGTTATAGGATGAGGAATTGGGTCAATAGGAATATACAATGGTTCGCCAGTCCAGTGATGTAACACAAACTCAATTCAACTTTTACGCACCCACAACATATTGCTTTCCTCAACGTATTATCATCATTCGGAAAAATCTCCTAGGACAACTCCATTTAACGTTGGTTTTCGTGTGCTATGAACTGAAGGTGTTTCAACATGAAACACCATAACATATACAGGGTGTCTTTGAATTGTACATTTTCCATCTGTTGATTCCTCTTATCAAATGGAGCTCTTCTTTCTCATACTATGTTTCAAAATAAGGCTCAATTCAAAAAATTCAGGGTGCCAAAAATCCAGGAAATAAACACTTTTCTGTCCATATCTTCGAAGCAGTTATTTCAAATGAAATGAACAATGGTGATCAGATTCTAGTATCAAAGTCAGTTATTCTCGAGTTCTTTGTATGAATGCACTGTTTCTAGTTATTCCTAGTCTTATCAGAAAAGATTAACCAAAATAATTGTAAATTCAAGGATAATTCGTGATGCATTATTTATAATCAAACATCTTCAGTTTGGTCAACAATTTAACCATGTCTAGCGAACAACGCTTTTAAATCATTGAGGTTTATTAAAAAAATGCTTGTTCTGTTCAGAAAGTTTATCGTGCGCTTTTCATTGTTGGACATTAAAACACCAACACGCTTACGATCACATCGAACTGAAGAAAAAATCGCAGCTGTATCGATTCGGCACCTACCGTGAGATAATATTTGCTGTAGAAGGCGCGATGAGAACATGTTGACATTATATGTCATTATTACCAAACCAAACTTGTGAGATCCGGCTGTGATGAGCCCCCGCGGTAGTGGCTGTGCGGTGTTGTATTACATTTGTTTTTTTTTTTGTATATGATATCTCAATTTTGTATTTTGCTTGCATTTTTCTAATTATCCGCACCTGTTTGTGTACGTGTTATATCTATAAATATATAGTCTCAATCCAGAAATACCAAATTTGATGTGTTCACATACATATAGGTACAACAATATTATGCCTGACACGCACTTTCCCAATTATTTTATGACGAATCTTTCACAACAACGCCGAACTAGGAAAGATGGAAAAAATGAAAAAAGTTCCTTTAGACCTCATAAATTTTCAAGTCTCAGAATCCCCCTCTGAAGAGGTTCAGATGAGATCGGGAGAAACATTTTTGCTTCTTGATATGAACGCCGTTTTCGAAGCATAGGCAGTTCATTTGAGATCGTTGTTGACGAATAGTCTATAGTGTGGAAGGTTATGTGTGATCTCTAAAATATCGATTTTCTGGTCACATCTTATTTGTGCTAATTTTATATATACCTACAGTGGAACTCCGAAAAAAAAATCCAGATTGTCTGACCCTGTATGTTGGTCACAATGTTTCTTTGTTCGAATATCTCGGTTGATATCTATATATATAAAACAGAGTTGTTGGTTACACCATTTATAACTCGAGATCGGATGGACTGTTTGTTAAGAAACTTCATTTATGGATTCGTCTACGGCCTGGTTATTATAAAAACATTAAAACTCTGAAAAATTCGATGAAAAATTTGCTTTTGTAGGAAATGCTTTTCCTCCTTTTCAATAAGGCCTCTAGGTGTCGCTACTGTTTGCTTATGTAGGAAATGCTTTTCCTCCTTTTGAATAAGGCCACTAGGTGTCGCTACGGTTAATGGCTCTCATCTTGACACTGTAGCGTAGTCGTGAAGGTACTATATTTGATATTATCGCCACTAGATGGCGATGTATACAATTATTGTGTAATTTGCATAGAACTTATAATAACATGAAAGGCTATTATCAGATAAAAAAGCGGGTAAAGATCTCAAGTTGGTGGAACAGTGAATTTTTACCGGAATGTCAAGTACATGGGATTGTGACAATCAGCATCAATCGTGAGTTGTCCATTTTCATCTTTTCTCTATATTCCTGAAATGTTTATGTTTGGGTAATAAATATATTTGCGGAAATAACTGAATTCAAAATTGCCCATAATAAATAATTGACATATTATTTTTTTATGTCTGTTTTGTGTGACAGCTCATATCCATGGAAAAGATGACAGTTGACAGATGGTATTCGACAGATGACATTTGAAAGATGACATTTGACAAATGACATTTGACAGTAGACAGATTACATTTGACAGATGACATTTGACAGAACTTTTATTATGCCTAATTTATCTCCTGCTTGAAAAAATAGTAATGGTAAGTTTATACAACTTAAACGGTGGGTTTCACAAAGCCTAACACCGGTGATCGGAGCTGGATCTAGAATCAACTCGATTTGACAGTTCAGAAATCTAACCAAGCCGTTGATCTCCGATCACTGGTGATTACGATTTGTGAAATCCACCGTAAGTATAGGTATCATTTAGGCGAAACAAAGTTCGCCGGGCCAGCTAGTATTATAATAAAAATTACAACAACATTTTGTAATCGAAGTTGACTAATATGAATGGATAGATTGGCTGAACTTGCCTATTAGACTATACTTTTTATTGGCATTTTCTGAACACTTATTTTATTATTAATCGACAAAGAGTTTTTAACACACCAAAAAGATATTATCATGAAATCTCATTTAGATTGCGAGTCTATTGTTTCTTAGGATATGATTTCAGAAGATTTCATTACATAATTCTGAAATGGCATTTTCTTTTAGCATTGGTTTTTTTGAAAACAAAAATATTTGATGAATTTCTTATTTGGCTTCAGTTAACAGAAGCGAAATGTGTACCAAACATTTTCCAACCTTGTTAAGAAACAAAGAAACCAAATTCGATGTTCATTATGTGCCCTTTTAACATCAATAATTTACAAGGATTTTCAAAATATATTAATAAGCTCTTTTTCAAAGTAGGTTCTCCACGAATTTTCATAAGTAATATCATAAGTGCATCCAATTTTTCCGAAAACAATCGAAAAAACACGTTGCTAAGTATAATAAATTGCACCTGCACGAATGCTTTTTGTTGAAGAAATATTACTTCGCACTGTGTTTTTTCGATTTTTTTCATAAACAGAAACGGAGATAATGACCAAAGTTGAAATCGCCCAAATTTCAATTTTGGCCTATAACTCGGAAACGAAAGAAGATAGAGGAATTCAGTTGATGGCATAATCAATTTCTCGAAAAAAAAGGACTATGAGGAGCCATTCATTTTTCTCTATCTCCTCGGGTAAAAAGTTTTAGTTTATGTAGCACCAATTTTGCCCACCCTGTACTCGGAGTTAACATCATCAGAAGAAGCTGAGTCCACTCCGTCCAATATTTGATTTTACCAAATCCAGGTTTTCATGAAATTGGCTTTAGATGGAAGAATTCTGTTTCTACTAAAATTCATGAAT
The DNA here is from genome assembly GCA_910592335.1 of Adalia bipunctata. Lineage (NCBI taxonomy): Eukaryota > Metazoa > Arthropoda > Insecta > Coleoptera > Coccinellidae > Adalia > Adalia bipunctata. Next base: position 30,750,951 of record OU342951.1, read on the forward strand.
CTTATATGTACTCGGATCAACTATCATCGGATAAAGGGATGAAGCTGATTACATCCTGTCCAAGATTTTCGAATCGAATTTCTATTCTACCAAATCTGAGTTTTCTCGAAATTGGCTTGAGATAGAAGGATTCTGTTTTCACTTAAATCCATGAATCCTACATGTACTCGGAGTTAACATCATCAGAAGAAGCTGAGTATACCTCGTCCAATATTATCGAAGAGAATTTCGATTTTACCAAATCTGGGTTTGCATGAAATTCAATTTAGATAAGAAGGATTCTGTTTCTACTAAAATTCACGAATCTTATATGTACTCGGATCAACTTTCATCGGATGAAGCTGATTACAATATTTTCGAAGCGAATTTTTATTTTACCAGATCTGAGATTTCTCCAAATTGGCTTGAGATAAAAGAATTATGTTTTTACTAAAATTGATGAATCTTATATGTACTCGGATTGAATATCATCAGATGAAGCCACAGAATACAGTTAGGTATTCTGTGATGAAGCTGAGTCCACTCCGTCTAATATTTTCGAAGTGAATTTTGATTTCAGCAAATCTCGGTATTCACGAAATTGGCTTCAGATAGAAGGATTGTGTTTGTACTAAAATTCATGAATCTTATATGTACTCAGATCAACTATTGGCCTATTCTTCAAATACCGAAATAATTGTCCAATATGGCAAGGTTGCGGCGAATTTGACGGACCACTCACCGCGGCCCAGATTTCACTTGATGAAACAATAATATAAACACTCGAAGTGCTAATGAAGGAAATAAAACAAGGATCTATCCTTCAAATACCGGAATAATTGCCCGATCGGGCAACATTGCGGCGAATTTGACGGACCTCCACCGCGGCTCACTGGTCGCCGATTCTCGTGTGCTGTTAATAAATGTTATTAAATCACACGATAACTTTCGAATGCTTTTTTGGTCTACTGGCGACACCTTTGTCTTTGACCTTGAACGAAAACTCGTAACTTGCCTGTAATATACGAACTCAAACATTTCCAATGTTAAAACTAACGAGAGCTCCAATATTATTCTGGCCAGTGTGAATGCTGCCTTCGATGACCACGTTGAGGACTTCAACAGCCTGGAAGGAATACACACTCTCGTGTATTGTGGGGCAGTAGCAACCCTTGGACTACACAAACAACAAGTCCACACCCCCGAATTTCACACACGGGAAAGAACCATAAAAAAACCCGATTGGAGAATGACATCGACAAAATCAGAACGGAAATAGGCCGACTTACTGAGTTCCTGCGGAATGAATCCCCGTCACGACACCTGAAATCGTTTGTCAGAAAAATTCGGAAGAAGATTGGTAACACCATGGACAAATCTAAGAGCCAACATCATCATATATGTAGACACTTTGAAACAGAAACTTTAAGCGAAGGCGAAAAGACTATCCAGATATTTGAAATGCACTCAGCGGAAACAGCATAACCAATTTTTCCACAACAACGAGGCAAGCTTATACAAACACATCACCAGAAGCTCGAACGAAGTTACCAGAGCTATGCCAGAAGCCCAATCATTAAAAAATGATTGGGCTTCTCTGTGGTCGATGCCTAAGGAACATAATGAGAATGCTGATTGGATCAGGAGGGAGAAAAATCGAACGAACATCCCACAAATGAACTTCGAAGAAATATCAGTGGATGAAGTGATGACAGCACTAAAGGAAGCAAGCAATTGGAAGGCTTCAGGAGTCGAAAATGTCCATAACTTCTGGTACAAGAAATTTAGCCATCTGCATGAGGCCATAGCGAGACAGTTTGCGCATATACTTCAACATCCTCAAGAGGCTCCTACATTCTTAACCGAAGGAGTAACCTATATGCTTCCAAAAAGCGATAGGACACAAGACCCGTCGCAGTACAGACCTATCACTCGTCTTCCAACACTGTACAAAATACTCACCTCATGTTTATCCAACCGAATATATCAACATTTGGATGAAAACAACATTATGGCAGAAGAACAGGAAGGATGCATAAGAACTCATCATCGACTCAGTGATCATGAAACAGGCCCATGAGAAAGGACGCAACTTGCACTCAGCCTTCCTCGATTATCAGAAGGCATTTGATAGCACCGCTCATTCGTGGCTCATCGAGGTGCTGCTCATTTATGGAATCGATGTTTTGGTGGAATTTTTGAGGACAACAATGTCTCAGTGGCGAACATCAATACAAGTCCCTATGAACAGCAAGACGATTAATCTCGAAGAAATCCCCATCCGTCGTGGCATCTTTCGAGGAGACTCCTTGAGCCCATTATGGTTCTGTTTGGCAATGAACCCTTTATCATCGATGCTCAAAGAAACGAAATGTGGATTTAAGATCAAGACAGCGCGTGCAGAACATACTATTTCCCACCTACTCTACATGGATGACATCAAACTATATGCTGCAAACAAGAAGCAATTGGATGAGCTTCTGAAAACCGTCAGTTTTTTTTCAAGTGATGTTCGAATGGAATTCGGCATTGAAAAATGTAGAACTCTGAACATCCATAGAGGAAAAGTTGTGGACGGTACTGAATGTAGATATACTTCAAGCCATGAGGGATGGAGAAACTTATAAATATCTGGGATACTTAGAGGCTAGATGTTTGGAGCAAAAGCAGTCGAAGGCAAAAATCCGGGAGGAGTATAATGGCCAACTGAGAGCGGTGATGAAGTCATTGTTGAATTCTGGAAATCTACCATTTCCGAATTTGATCTTTATATAATTATTAAATAAAGATCAAATTCGAAAATGGTAAAAATTGAAGATACTGCTTTTTGCCTTAGGACGGCAGATCAAGTGGACCAGGACAGATCTGGAGGACATTCAAAGGCAAACTAGAACGATGCTGACGAAACAGATAGGTCATTACCCAAGGTCGTCAGTACTAAGAACCACTTTACCGGGGAGGACGAGGACTTGCGGATATTGTCAATCTTCACACTCGCCAGATTAAAAACCTCAGGGAATTCTTCTTTGAGAAGGCGAATAACAAGTTCACTCGCTTCACTCTCACGGGCCTTTATGAGAGACTTTCAAAAAACAAGTACAGGTAGGCCGCGGATAAGAGGAAATAAAAGGGATCAGGTAAAAAGAAACAGAGGTCAATAGTTTTGTTACGCTCGAAGTAAATTCGTCGCTACAGTTGAAAGGAAACTGTAATACGTACTCCCTTCTAAGGTGAATTCAGTACTGAATAAACAATTATAGCATTCAGAGGAGTGCGCACCCAGTCGGCAAAACTGGTTTTATAGTGGGGGATCTGTATGCGCAATGAACCGGGTTGATGATAAATATTGAAAAAAAGGAACAATATTAAAGACTTGTAAACTTTACCACCCTCCGGGAAAACTAATTCACAAAAGGGAAAATAAACACTCGAAATCACCACTCTCAGAAAAATTCTGATTTTAAATGACCGAAAAATAAGTAGAAAATCTAAAATTGCTATGCAGATATGTTTACACTGTCGTATGTCAACAAGATATGCTTCACAAAAGAGGAGATCGCAGCAAGCCAGAAAACTACCGACCCATAACGTGTTTGTCAGTGGTGTACAAGCTGTTCACAACGCTTGTGAATAATGCGACATAGCGTCACTGTGAAGCCAACAACATTCTGGAAGAAGAACAGAAAGGCTGCTCTCGAGGATCGGCAGGATGCAAACATCAACTCACCATAGACGCTGTTGTGTTAAAGCAAGCCCAAGTGAGAGAAGGAATTTGAGTCTATGTTATATCGACTATCAGACGGCCTTCGATACGGTGCCCCACGCTTGGCTTGTGAAAGTACTGGAGATATACAGGGTCTTTCACGAGGAACCTCACCCATATTTATACGGGAAACTACTGAACGTATTTTCATGAAATTCAGCACTTATAAGTATTTCACCATGCTGATGAAATCTGAAATATTTTCAAGGCATGAGCACCTCCGGTTTTTCCAGAAATGACGTCAACTTCCGTTTTTCAAATTAGAACACCATTTTTTTATTGCAGAAATAGATTCCTTAGAAAATTTCAAGTTATTTGGATGTGTCATTTTTCAGTTTTGGTTGGAAAATTCTCTCTGAGCGGGAAAATTCGAAAAAAAAATCGAAAATAGAGCTCCGCTAAAACAAGAATAACTTCGAGGTTTTTGGATGGAAAATTTTCATTTTTGGGATTTTTCAATATGTAAGATTGATGTATCCACTTAAATAATCGAAATCGCGATTCATGATACAGGGGGTGAAAAAATCGCTTTCAAAGTTAGGGATGACAAAATCGTGAAAAATCAATTTTTTCAAATTAGAACCCCATTTTTTTATGGCAGATATTGAATCTACGTTAAAAAATAATGTGAGTGTATGCATCTCACCCTTGCCCTAAAATGGATATTTTCTGAGTTAATATCCACTTTAGGGCAAGGGTGTGATGCATACACTCACATTATTTTTTAACGTAGATTCAATATCTGCCATTAAAAAATGGGGTTCTAATTTGAAAAAATTGATTTTTCACGATTTTGTCATCCCTAACTTTGAAAGCGATTTTTTCACCCCCTGTATCATGAATCGCGATTTCGATTTTAAAAGTGGATACATCAATTTTACATCTTGAAAAATCCCAAAAATGAAAATTTTCTATCCAAAAACCTCTGAGTTATTCTTGTTTCAGCGGAGCTCTATTTTCGATTTTTTTTTTCGAATTTTCCCGCTCAGAGAGAATTTTTCCACCAAAACTGAAAAATGTTACATCAAAATAACTTGAAATATTCTAAGGAATCTATTTCTGCAATAAAAAAATGGTGTTCTAATTTGATAAACGGAAGTTGACGTCATTTCCGGAAAAACCGGAGGTGCCCATGCCTTGAAAATATTTTAGATTTCATCAGCATCGTGAAATACTTATAAGTGCTGAATTTCATGAAAATACGTTCTGTAGTTTCCCGTATAAATATGGGTGAGGTTCCTCGTGAAAGACCCTGTATAAGATCTGCCCGAAAATAAAAGGCGTGCTCCAACATCTAATGAGTAGGTACATGGGAAACAAATATTTTTAAAAACAACATCAATGTTGGAACTGTCACAATATCGAGGGGGATATTTCAGGGAGATGCCCTGTCGCCGATGTGGTTTTGTATCGCACTGAATCCTCTATCTACTTTTTTGAAAAACAACAATAGGGTACAGACCAGCAATGAGGAATCCTCGAAAACTTACCCATTTACTATATATGGATGATCTGAAACTATTCGGCGAGAACCAAAAACAACTTCACTCGCTGATAGATATAGTGCGTTCCTTCAGCAAATGCATTTTGACATGTCTTTCGGTCCCGATAAATGCATCATAGTCGACATCAGGAAGGGTGAAATGGAGAACACTCAGGAACAATTTCAGGACATCCACAGTATGTTGCCAGAAGGGACCCAGAAAGTATCTGGGCATTTCTCAAAATCAACAGATCGACCACACCCGTTTGAAAGCTGAGTTCACTGCGAAATATAAGAAAAGGGTAACCAGAGTGCTCAACACCAAGCTGTCTGCTAGAAACCAGATCGATGCCTTGAACTCTTGGGCCGGCTCTGACCTACACTTTCGGAGTCTTGAAGTGGTCAGATGCTGATCTGAATGAGTTGGACTGACTCACCCGCCACCTAATGACAAAGTTCCGATGTCTGCACACCAACGCATCGATGAAAATAAGAATTTTTAGGGTACTGGAGCTCGGTCTGCTTGATGTGAGTTAGCACGTTATACATGTAAATAAATGGGAAGGTTCATACCCCATATTTTTTGAAATATGGTCTACATGACTCCAGTTGAACAATAACCGAATGATTCTCTTCTGTTTAATGAAAACCTTCATTCAGTGTACACTTTTTCCCCATATGACAACATTTATAATTCAAGTGACTAAAGACTAGTGAATGATACACTGTCGAGAGAGTTTTTATGTCATTCACCCGTTTCAGCTTATTCAAAACATGGTAACCGACACTGAGTCTACCACATACGTGATCAACATGATTTTTCCAGACCATGCCATCATTACGCAATCCCAGAAAAGTTGTTTGCTCCGACATGCCAACTGTAGGCAAGTTTATGGTGTATTTAGGTTGACCGGAACGAAAATTCAAACATACGGTTTTATTCAACTTCAATATTATGTTGTTCAACCTGCACCACTCAACAAAAGCATCAATAGCTGTTTTCAATTTAACTTCTAGTTCCACGGGAGTCCGACCCGAGACCACTATCGACGCATCATCGGCAAACATAATAATGTGTCCAATCAGGTACTCTGGCACCTCGTTGACAAATAACAAAAATAACAGCGGTCCCAGAACAGACACCTGCGGAACCCTCATATCCATATCGACAGCTTCGGAGATGAATTCACCTATTTTAACGCAAATTTTCCTGTTTTTCAGAAAATATTTCAAAAGCTTGGATATCTGCCCCCTAAAACCGTAATATTTTATCTTCCCTACTAACATATCCAAATCCAAACTGTCGAAAGCTCTGGACAGATCGAAAAAGAGAGCCGCCACACACTCACCATCATCCATTTTATTGTAGATGAACTCAAATAGTCCCAAGGCAGCACTCTCCGTCGATCAACCCTTGTAGAACCCATGTTGTGACTTTGTCAAGATATTATTTCTATCTATAAATAAGTCGCTCAACTATTTTGCTGAATATATTCAACAATGTTATAGGCCTATAATTTTCTTTCAGTTCGGTACTACCTTTTTTGTGTATCGGAATTACAAGTCCGGTCTTTAACGTGACGGGAAGCATATTGGCATTGTTTACTACGGTGCAACGCATACATGGTGTTGAAACGCGGTAAAGAATGGCTAAACCGAATGCCCTGTCTACTCAGACATATCTTACTACGACTCAGCGCAGCAGGGTGTTCAGGCGTAGTAACTATTGTAAATATTATGGATACGCGTCTCTTCTCGGATCTCATTGTTCACCGCTTTCCAACTCAACTAAGTTCAAAGTTGCTTTCTTTCGCAATTTTGCAACCCGCGTTCATAAAGATAACAATATTATATTATCGCCAAAAATAGTTCATTGAAACACACTAAAATAAAAAAATATTATTAGAAAATAATACATAAACATAAGCATAAAGATCTTGAATGCGTTTTGCGTCGCATGATAAACCACGTCTAATTTTTCTTTGGCTCACTGATGTTGGCTGAACAGTAATGTTCTTTTTTCGTGGGATATTTTTTGATGCAAGAATGAAATTTAATGAGTCGGATGGTGTAACAATTTTGTTTGAAGTCTGATTAAATTTTTTCATGGCATTAACCATATCAACCGATTTATTTTCGCAGGCTATTTTAATAATGCGTTCAAAATTTTCTGTTAGTTCTGCTGCAGCTGCGTTCATCTCCTAAATTTGTTTCATTGGCATTCTCGACAGTGTTTATTGGTACTACAGAAAAATTATCTTGTTGGGTAGAAACATTACTTTGTTGCTTTGTAGTAATTGGCAAGTCATTTTCTATACCCACATCAGTTGACATGTCGTCATAAAGTTCTGAGGATATGTTTTCTCCTAGAGCTAATTTTGCTACTTCTTTTCTGTCTTTAGCGTTTATTCGCATACAGGTCCTGAAAGTAATTCCATACTTATTTTGAATGGCGCAAAGGTCCTTACAATACCTTCCACCCTGTCCAAAAACACAGCCGCAAAATGCAATATCTACATATGCAGTATAAAACATGTTATCATCGGTTTCCGAAGAAACAAAAAAGGCATTCTCGTGGATTCTTTCAACGGAGACTAAGCACAATGTGACATTTTTTTAAAGAGTATCCCATTCTTTGAGTTCCGGATAGGATGATAGGATAGGACTCGAAAACATTGGCAACCAAGGCAAAAGCATTGAACGCTTCACATATTTGTAGAACAATGTCTTTAAAAATGCGAATAATAGCTTCTATGTACATAATTGTTCGTATTATTTCCTCGTGTTAATGAATGACTTCTATATGCCAAAGCCCACTCTTCCATTCGATCCCAATAATTGGCTATATGAGCTTGAATATTATCATATTTTTTAAAAATGTAATCATTTAGAATATGATCATAATTTTCACGAATCGTATCCATAATACAATAGTTACTACGCCTGAACACCACGCTGCGCTGAGTCGTAGTAAGATATGTCTGGGTAGAGAGAGCATTAGTTCAGCCATTCTTTACCGCGTTCCAACACCATGTATGCGTTGCACCGTAGTAAACAATGCCAATACGCCGACGGGAAATTCACAAGTTTCAAGAATAGAGCTAACAATATCTGTCATCGCTGAGATATTTAATCATACGAACAATCCATCTCTTCCTGAACCTTTTCTATTCTTCATCTTATTTATTATATTTGCAATTTCTCTTTCTTCGGCGAAATTAATGAAAAAACTTTTCGATATGGTTTTTTTAGTTACTGTGCAGTTAAACGAGAGTTTGGTGCCATATTTAGCATGTAGTGAGTTTCTAGTAACGCCCGCAAAATATTCCATAAAAGTGGAAGCCACCTCTCGTGGTTCCGAAATGAAGATACTATTATGCATCAGTGTAATCTCAGTTTTTGTTATCTCTTTTCCTATATCCGCGTTCACTTGACGCCAGATTTTTTTTGGTTATTTATCAGGTTTCTATTGTGATTACGCTTTGTATCAAGAATAAAGTTATAATATTATTTTTTTTTTCTGTAATTCTCTAACAATTTTTGGTCTCGAATATTCTTTACGAGCCAAAAATACTCTTTGAGCTAACTACCCCTATGCATAACTTCTTTCGAAATCCAATTTTTTCGCTTGCATACTCGCGTCTTCAATTCGTAATTACTTTCAATTAGCCAATCTAACGTATTTCCAAAGGTATTGTACATCTGCACTTGTAGCATAGTGCACATCATCGAATGTGTCGCGTTTTATAGAGGCCTTCAGCATATCCAGACTTAAAACCGCCTCTGCGCCAGAAAGCCTTGTCTCATCTACACCCAAGGTTGGTTGGACCATGCGACTTTCACCAACAACAGCGTCGGTCACCATGTAATCTAATTTTTGTTCTCTCTTGACGCCATCACAGTCGAAATTCAACCGCGATGCTTTTTCAGACGTAATTTTTAAATTGAAACTGTTGAACATATACAGGGTGGCCCACCCCAGACGCGGTTCTCATTTTGAGGCAGCGAATTAAGACATTTTGAAAATTTGTTTTCCGTGAAATGTGAAGGACAATCAGATGAACAATCTAAAATTGTTTTCACATATACAGGGTGTTCGATAACAAAGATTTAGACCCTAGTTACACTTTTTTAAAGGAAATACCCTATATATGAATTCAAAGATTGAATGCCAAGCTCAAATAATGATGAGTTTATAAAGACCATTTTATGCCTTAGCAGAACCATTGTAGAGAAAATGGCGAAAAATCGAAAAAAGGAGTACATATTTTTAATTTGCAATTAATGAATAAACCTACGAGACAGACAATGTTTTTTCGTGTAGACATATTGGCTACCCTCAATGCAGAAGAAAAAAATTTAACTCTGGAATATACTGAGTGATCATAATTAATGTTCAAACATTAACTACAAATAATGGTCGAAAACTTTCTTATTACAAATGGCACACCCAGTATTTCTGTACCTTGTTGGACGTAAAAATTAATATCGAAACTTTAAACTTTCTTCATTGGGTTTCCCTACACCTAAACCTAATAGTTTTCAAGTAAATTTCGATTTTCAACTCAACTAGTTTACCTACTATTATGATTAGCGATATTCATAGAAATACTTGAAAATATTTGTGGGGAAATGCTACAATATTATTTGAAATCTGGAAAACTCATATGGAGATCTAAAAAATGGTGTTGCGGTCACGCAAGATTTATTATTCCTTTATAAATGAATATCAATTTTTTTTTCAATTATTTTCAAATTAATTTCGCCTAGAAGGTTATAAGTTTCATTATCATCCAATTTTTTGCGGTTCATGCCCTTAAATTTTTCTTTATTTTCATCGTTTTGAAGTTAAGCCATACGTTCAAAGAATCATGAAACAAACGATTCAATTAAAAAAATATATTTCCTCAGGCGATGAACCTTTGATTCTTCATACTTGTTATCCCCAATTATTGGATTGAGTATTAGTAGACTCAAAGATGTTCACAAAATACCTTCAAATACTACCTCACTACTGAATATCCTTATGCTGGTCCAACTCGTTCCACTCGATACTCAACTCACTGGCCAGAGGTTCACTATCACAGATCTCTTTTGAAAATCTCGAAAAGTCTTCGAAATATTGAAAATGTGAAGAATAGGGAAAATGTTGGACTGGAGCACAGGTTCATCGCCTGAGCAAATATTTTTTTAAATGAATCGTTTTGTTACATGATTCGTTGAACTTAACTTCAAATCAAAACGATCGGAGTAAAGAAAAATTTAAGGGCATGTACCGGAAAAGATTGAATGATAATGACACTTAAGGTCGCCGTTTGAAGCGCGTAGGACAAGTCAACCGATAGAGGCGCCACCGTGCATTTTATGGAATATCTCCATAGAACTTACATTATCTCTATGAGTTCTATGAATATCTCTCTAATTATGAATGAAATGTACAATGGCGCTCTCTATCCGAAACTCGCTGAACTAGGAAATTAGTGAAAATGTGGGTAAAGCAGGAACTTTTTCCCGCTAAAATTTGAATTTGCCCATTCTCTGCCAATTCCGTATTTCAAGTTGTTTTTCTGAATGAAATTATCTGTAGATTCACTTTTAATCGAAAGTTGAACTATTTTCATGGGTCTTTCGTTTGAAATAAAACAGAAACATGAGTTGGCTTATATTCTTCTATTTTTCAAAGAAAAAAAAATGAACTGTTGAAATGCAATTAATCTCAATTATCTCATTAAGAACTCCAATCATTTCTGAGTTTACCCACAAAATTTCAGTTCTCAAAGTGAGACCATTTTCAAATGCAACTTGAAATAAAAACACACTACATTGAACGCCCACCTTAATACCTTCTTCTAGTCGAAATTAATTTGAAAATAATTGAAAAAAGAATTAATATTCAGAAAAACAGAAGATAATCATTTATAAAGGAATAATGAATCTTGCGTAACTGCAACACCATTATTGAGATCTTCATAGGAGTTTTTCAGATTTCAAATAATATTGTAAGCATTTCCTTACGAATATTTCCAAGTATTGCTATGAATATCGCTAATCATAATAGTAGATTAACTAGTTGAATCGAAAATTACTTGAAAACTATTCGGTTTAGGTATAGCCCAATGAAGACCCAATGAAGATAGTTTCGATATCAATTTCTACGTTCAACAAGGTACAGAAATTCTGGGTGTGCCATTTGAAATAAGAAAGTTTTTGACTATTATTTGTAGTTAATGTTTGAACATTAATTATGATCACTGAGTATATTCCAGAGTTAGATTTTTTTCTTTTGCATAAGGGTAGCCAATATGTCTACACGGAAAAACATTGTCTGTCTCGTTGGCTCGAAGGGTTTATTCATTAATTGCAAATTAAAAATACTCATTTTTTTCGATTTTTCACCGTTTTCTCTACAATGGTTCTTTTAAGGCATAAAATGGTCCCTATAAACTCATCATTATTTGAGCTTGCCATTAAATTTTTGAATTCATATATAGGGTATTCCATTTGAAAATTCGTAACTTTGATCTATATCTTTGTTATCGAACACCCAGTATATGTGAAAACAATTTCAAATTATGCATCTGATTGTCCTTTACGTTTCACGAAAAAAAAATTTCAAAATGTCTTCATGCACTGCCTCAAAATGAGAACCGCGTCTGGGGTGGGCCACCCTGTATATCAGAGATTTTTTCTCTTCGTTATCGGAATAAAACCTAACGTTAAAATCACCACAGTAGATCAAATATTGATCCTGCCCATTACCTACAATACGATAAAAGCTCATATGAACCATCAATAAACGAAACAAAGCTACCATGTGGTGATCTGTTCGCACACATAAGACAATATGTTGTTTTATCGATCTTAAATCTAATTGCACAGCACTCGAAGTGAAGTTCAGAAGGTATCTCCCTGCAGTCAACGCTAACAGAGTTGTAACTCGTTCTTCCTTTAATCATTGAATCCCCATGCCGACGTTTATCTCACCACATTTGCTCTACGAACAAAGAAACAACTGAATAACCCGGAATATTCATCAAGGCAAAATTGTCTTTATCGCACCAATGTTCTTTTATACAGATGAAATACAGATTTTCTGATCTCGCAAGAAATTCGAGAGATTGTACCTTGTTTGCGAGTCCCTGTACGTTCACGTGCCCGACTCGAATACATCCATCAGAAGTCTCCCCCACTCGTATTGGATTTGGCTCTCCGAAAAAACTGGAACCTCCTCACAGCTACTCCCTTGGGCCACACTGATGAGTCCATCAACTTCGGTAGTAATGAGTAGTCTGCACCTACTTTAAATGAAGAGCTGGTGGCGTCCTGATGAGATGGCAATCGGTCAACAAGGAAATCATAATTACGAAATTCATTCTTCAGATACATTTGAATCTGTTCTTCCTTGACATCTTTTTAACTTTGCCCAAATACAACCAGGTCCTTTTCAGAGCTGCCGTAAAAGTTGCATCCGGATCCAGGGATGTATTCATGCCATCGCCTCAGAGGATCAGGAACATGAGATTGGAATTCGTTTTCAGCCTCCACGGTACCAGCAGGAGGCTGAACCTTGTTGACCGGCTTTCTTGATCTTGCCGAATTTCCCGACAACATGGCAACACTGCTCACCTGAGATTTTGAGTTATCACTGTTATCAGTCGGTGACAATTTTTCTTGTATAGAGTATAAATAGAACATAGACATAGAGAAAGGACTGAGAAAAATGGTGAATGTGCCGGAAATTATGATTATTTTAAGCGTTGAATTCACGTAAAATGATGAAAAATTGTTTGGAAATATTTTCTCTTTCACTGGAAAATCGTTTGGAGTGAGAAAAATATAAGTGTGCCGTTTGAAAAAAATATCTATGGGTAGTTTTTTCAGGGGTGGTAATTACAAACAGAATTTTAACGACGGATTCTTGTAGAGTTTTTGATGCTTGATTCAAAAAACTTTTTGCTTGAACTCTCTACCTTATCTGAGAACCGAGATATTGGCTTTTTTGAACATCTTGGGACACCCTGTTCATCTGATATTGTGCTCTTCCTTTTACACAAAATCCAATGCTAGAAGGTTCAGAACTTATTCAATTCAAATAAACTAACTCATAAAGTTATCCCAAAACTCCGAAAACTAATTGTGTTGCGTGATTCTATTCTAATTGGGATATTGTTACATATGCAAATAAAATACGGTCTTCCGTAACAACAAGACACAGAATGTTTCACAATAGGATGATTTGCCTGTTCAAATACAGGAATATGAAATACATATCTCAACAAAGTCAACAGTTTGTCGCAATGAGAATAAAAACTTTCTCGGGAGGGACATTCTCCTGAATAATTTTCAGCAACTTGCATATCAACCAAATCACAAACTTCAACATCTGAATGAGAAAAAAAATGTCATATCATCAGAAGTATCAAAACATTTCTTCTGAGTATAACGCGAAACTGAAAGAATGTGTAACCTCTGCAATATTCAAGGTTGGTGAAGAGTTGAATTGATATGTGTTCAATATATTGAAGAAGTCTTTCACGTCCGAATTTAGCTTCAGGATTGAAAAATTCCGGGCTTTTTAGTCGTGGTCTATTGGGAATTACACATTTTGTTTCGCCTGCGATCACGGCAGGCACATTAGCAGTTATCTTGGTCGGCGATGGTAACTGGATGATGGGTAACTCCGAGTTGACGATTTGACGATGCGATCGAGCACTGTGCCTATGGCCATATTTATCTATTTGTATATAGTTCTTCGAGCGTAATCTTTGGAAGGCTACGAAAAGAAAACCAATGAATATTGTTTTATTCTGTTTTCACCTCAGTCTTCTTAATGAAAGATAGTTCAACCATAAAAAATCCCAACAATTTCGGCCGAGTTCGGAATTTTGGAAAAATATTTTCACGGAGAATCTTAGAAAATCTACAACATTGGAATAGTGCTTTCCAAATTGGCGACCGAGAAAATAAAATTCCCTTTTTGCAGGTTTTCCGCCATTTTGAATTTCTTTTCAGAATTCTACACCACATTTGAATTGAGCCCAAAAAAATACCAAGACGTGACCAGAAACCGTTATTTCTAATGACACGCGTAACTCACAACAGTCATCAGAATATTGCTCAAAGTTGACATTAAACACCCTGTATCTCGCTTATGCGTCGAAAACGGGGTATATGTCATGAGGCAAAAATGATTTCCTCGATGTCATCTACACGGCTATATATGTTTGTCTAGTTCACCATAGTGAAACCTCCTGTATATCAGTCCATGTGATTCTGTTGTCTGAGAACCTTGTGTCCAAGTAGGTTTTTTAGGTAGGTTTGCTAGAAACGAATACATCCAGGAAAGGCGGTGCTCTCTACATCCCATGTGACAGATATTCAGGCCCACATACATTGTCCAAAGGCGTCCCCAGACTTTGAGATAAGGGAGGCGCAATTGAGCTGGGGGGGAGCAATCAGAAATCAGAATAGACATAATGAACTTATTTTCCAACAGGTAAATAAAATTCAATTTCTACAAACAATTTTTAATCTTGAACGACGATCATTTCGCCTCACTGAGGCTTCGTCAGGTTCTACGTTTGAACTAAATTGGTGGTATAATAGCAGGCCATTATACAGGGTTAGTCTTTGACTTGTACATATATTTTAACTGTGAATCCTCTCATCAAACGAAACACTTTTTTCCCATACCATTTTTCAAAATTCGGTTTCGATTGAAAGATACAGGGTGTCAAAAATCCATGAAATTAACACTTTTCTTTCCATAAATTCGGAACCTAGTATAAAAGTTACAGGGTGGTTGACTCATAAATTCATGCAAAAACACTATCAAACCTCTTGAAAAGGATAAACGGTTCATATTTTCGAAAGAATCAACCATTTTAGAGAATAAAAGTATTTCTATATTCTTTCAATAAAACGCGTCGTTTTCGAGTTATTCCTTAATGTATACGAAGAAATTTCAGGAAAAAATCATGAATTTCATAAAAAATCTGAATGCTTTGCTGGATTAAATATCATCGAATATTGTTTCTTCTCTGGTCTCTTGACAAATTAACAATGTTGTCAATGTTCATCAACTGAATTCCGAGAAGCATTAAATTACACAGTTTTTAAGCAAGTTTCTATTAAAAACATATTGATACCCGTCCTTCAGGAAAATATCTATCTTCTTAACAATATCCTCTTGGAGTTTTTAATCGACCCTACACGGTCTTCACATCACAAATCACAATCATCACCTGTTTGCTTTATTCTCTGCGAGTAAATAAATAAATAAATCGTAGAATGTAGAAAGGTTATCGCGTTTAAGCGTCGTTCATTTTATCACAGACTGGTCTGTGATGAGACATAGAACAACGGCTTGTCTTGCGTGGCGGCTACATCGCAGCCGGCAGCGCACCGCGACTGAAATTTAGATCGTAGCGCTATATCGGCGAGAATCAGAACTACTTGTTTGGCATTTCCTAAGAGCAATGCGTAGAAGCCTTTAGCGAAAAGTAAAAAAAACTAGTGCCTCTGCGATAGTTCTTCCGCTAACGAAAGGGGATGACTGCTTTCTTGAGTTGGCCTATACCATTGTTGGAGAGAAAATCGGCAATCTAGCATCGTCTTCTCTAGAATTCTGTGGAATATCACAGAGGAGATGGATTAGGTTAGGTCATTGACCTCGAATCAAATGACTTTGAATAATGGAGTTAGGATAGGTTAGTGGGAAACCAATTCTCGTTTCAGGATATCGAGGAAAATATGAACAAATTATTAGTGTTTACATGTTTACAAACTAATCTTCAGGAAAATCGAAGAAGGTACTCATTTTGGTGGGATGAATAATGGTTTCTCAATTGCAGAAATAATCGGACAGATGTTTTCGTTAGGAAATATCGTGTTTGTCACATTCTTATTCAAAAAAGGTTAGTGCTTGAGTATTTTCTAATTGTATCACCCAGAACATCTCATAATCACCTCAATTTCAATCGAGAAATATGAACTTTGAGGTGTTTGGCAGAGAATTGTCTCAGGCGCGTATTAAGCCGAACTTTTTTTTTTCAAATGGCTAAATCTCTTTAACAGAGCCGAATTCGGAAAAATGGAAAATGAAAAAGAGGTTTCTTTAGACCTCAAGAATCTACAGTTGAAATATATGTACAAGTCAAAGAATCACCCTGTATAGGATATACAGGTATGTATTGGGGTGTTTAGTTGGTATTCTCAAGTAACGAGAAGATGTACCGAGAGGGGCAATAAAAGTTATTCGGTATTTGTCGCTGGTTTTTCCAATCTACGTGAAGATATTATTCAACAACGGCGATCTAATAACGTCCGTTTGGTCATTTAACAACATTTTTTGAGAATTATATCTGTTAATTTCGAGTGATTCTAAAAGTTTTAATCTTGATCCTTTACTCTCGATATGGATAATTTCGTAGTTGTCGTTGAAATTATGACCAAATTCTTCTAATGGTCGGCGTATGTTGAATGTGGACCGTTTGATGTATAACTCTTTTGGTGTTCATGGATACGTTTTTTGAATGATCTGCCGGTTTGACCAATGTAGACCAATAGACAATCATCACAAGTCAGCTTTTAGACACCCGATTCATCATTTTTGTTTGATTTATCTTTGTTATTTTTAATGTATTCATCTAAGTTGTTAGTTAGAGGTTCAATTATACATCAGCTTTCAGAACCCCTAACAACTTAGATAAATACATTTAAAATAACAAAGATAAATCAAACAAAGATGATAAATCGGGTGTCTACAAGATGACTTTTGATGATTGCCCATTGGTCTACATTGGTCAAACCGACAGATCATAAAACGGATCCATGAACACCAGAAGAGTTATACATCAAACGGTCCACATTCAACATACGCCGACCATTAGAAGAATTTGGTCATAATTTCAACGACAACTACGAAATTATCCATATCGAGAGTAAAGGATCAAGATTAACACTTTTAGAATCACTCGAAATTAAAAGATATAATTCTCAAAAAATTTCGTTAAATGACCAAACGGACGTTAATAATAATAATAATATAATAATAATAAGCATTTATTAATCCATCAAGACAAAAAAAAATTGTATTGGACAGGTCATCAGATTAATTGAAAAATAAACATACGCTTCCAAATATTTCAAAACTTCAAACATTACTGAAATAATTTTTAAATTCTGTAATGTCATAAAAAACATTTTCCCTAAGCAAATTAATCAATTGTCTCTTGAACAACGCGAAAGAGCCGGCATTCCTCAACTCAAGGGGCAACATATTGAAGAAACAACACCCTGCATACACTGGTGTTTTCTTGTAAGCATGATAATTAAATTTGCCCAGTTTCAATTGGTTACCATGTCTGGTATCATAGAAATGGTTATCACCAACTCTCTCAAATTGTCGACAATTCTTATACACATAGCAGAGTACCTTCAATAAATATATACACGCAAACGTGAGAATATTTTGTTCTTTAAATATTGGTCGGCAAGAGTCCAAAGGGCGCAAGTCAAACATTAGGCGAATAATCCTTTTTTGTGAGACAAATACTCTTCTGCTTTCAGCTGCGGCTCCGTAGGCAATAATATTATAACTCGTTCTAGAGTATACTAATGAATAATACGCGCTCAGTAGGCCCTCTTTATTCAATGTATGTTTCAGATTCAGCAAAGCATAGTATCCACTGTTCATTTTTTTGCAGACTTCTTCGATATGATCTCCCCATTTGAGGTTCTCATCTAGTAAAACTCCTAGGAATTTCATAGTTTTTTCAGGACTTATAAGGTGTTCATTATCTATTCTCACTTGGAGATTTTCAGCTTTTGTGTTAGAGTCCTTATGAAAATTGAGGCAGACAGTTTTTGAACGGTTTAACATTAGTTTATTTCTGAAGCACCACTGACTGAACTCGTGTACTACACTGCTTGTTTTGAGGTTAAGTTCTTCTTTTGTTGCGGCCGATATTACTATAGAAGTATCATCCGCATACAAAAACTCGCGTCCTGAAGTAATATGTCTAGGAAGATCGTTAACAAATAGTAAGAATAGTAACGGTCCGGTGTTGCTACCCTGAATGTCCCAGAGTCGATATTATAATTTCTAGAATACTTATCCTTAATTTTAACAACTATACTGCGTCCTTGAAGATATGACGCTATCCACTCTTCCATTTTACCTCTTAGTCCAAGTGTCCGAATCTTATCTAATATGAACTTGAAGTCTAGGCAGTCAAAAGCACGGGACAAGTCGAAAAACAAAGCGAGGACATATTCTTTTCGATCTAATAAATTGTGTACGTGCTGTACAAACTCGGTGACGGCCGTTTCAGTAGAATGTTCTGGTTTAAAACCATGTTGTTCACTCACAATAATGTCATGTTTGTCCATAAATTTGCTCAATCTATGAACCACAACTTTTTCCATAATCTTCGAAATTACACTCAATAGGGAAATCGGTCTATAATTTTCAACTGATGAAGTATCGCCTTTTTTATGTATGGGAATTACCAATGACTGCTTCAGAAAAGATGGAAATTCGGATCTTTCAACCGACATGTTCAGTATTTTTGCAATGATAGGAGATATTTCGGCTTTACATTTTTTTACTAAATATACTGAGACTTCATCAATGCCAGTTGATTTTTTGTTCGATAGTCCCGAAATTATTTTTATTATTTCTTCCTCAGAAGCAGGAAAGAAATAAAAAGTTTTCGTTACAATTGGTCCCGTAGTGCAATCCTCCGGTAACTGAAATCCGAAATGGGAAGTCATGCTATCACGAACAATTGTTGAAAAATAATTTCCGAAAATACCAGAAATTTGCAAGTTGTCTGTCACCATTTCACCATCAAAGAGTAACCGAATAGACTGCGTCTGGGTTCTGGATTTATTCAGTCTATCTTTTATAATATGCCATAAAGTTTTTATTTTGTTACTTGACTCGTGAACTTGATTGCAATAAAAAATTTTTTTGGCTTCTATTATATTATTATCGTGTTCCTTCTTCATAATTTTATAATGTACTTTCAAGTCTATGTCTTCAGGATTATTTTTACGTGCAATGTTCAAACTTTTCAAGTACCTTGATTCGTTCTTAAGTACTTCACTGCACCAGGCTGTTGTTTTTTTAGCTTTCTTTCGAAATCTTTTTTCTATTTTTGGAAAGGAAACCTCAAATGCCCAGCAAAATGATTCCCAGAAGTCGGTAAAACTCCCTCTGGAACCTAAGGAATCGAAATCCCGATTAATGCGATCCAACAAGAATTTAAATTGAGCTATATTGAATGCGGTATAATTTCTAATAGTATGGAATTCGAAGTTATCGTTACTTTCTGCTCTTTCATATGTCTTGAAATTCATCGAGATAAGTTGTACGCAATGATCAGAAACTCCCGCGTCGAAGTTTAATATCGCCGTTGTTGAATATCTTCACGTAGATTGGAAAAACCAGCGACAAAAACCGAATAACTCTTATTGCCCCTGTCGGTACATCTTCTCGTAACTTGAGAATACCAACTAAACACCCCAATACATACCTGTATATCCTATATAATGGCCTGTTATTATACCACCTATTTAGTTCAAACGTAGAACCTGACGAAGCCTCAGTGAGGCGAAACGATCGTCGTTCAAGATTAAAAATGGAAAATGTGTGAAAATGTGGAAATTGAATTTCATTTACCTGTTAGAAAATCAGTTCATTATGTCTATTCTGTTTTTTTTGCCCCCCCCCTAGCTCAATTGCGCCTCCCTTATCTCAAAGTCTGGGGACGCCTTTGGACAATGTATGTGAGCCTGAATATCTGTCACATGGGTTGGAACATTTGCGATAAGCATTCGTTTCCAATGGTCACAAAGATCGATCGAGCCATGGGACCAAAGCGAACAATAAGGAAAAACATACCATCGAAAATTATTTCAAACAAAAAGGCATGATAGCCTTGAATTGCATCGGTGACGGACCAACTTGTCGCACTCTTGAAAAGCAATAATATCGAAACAGTCTTGAAACCAACATAAAAACAAGGACAGGACCGAATTGATCTACTTTCCCAAGCTGGTTTTCATAGAATACCTTGCGACAGTAAGAAAGCTTACATTGGGACCACTAGAAGGTGCATTCATACACGAATCGAAGAACACGAATGGTGTTCATAGTGCATGGTTCCTTACCATATAGGTACTGGAAATAAATCTGATCAGAGCAGTAGGGGATAAAACGACCGACCATACCGGGCGTGGGGCTGAAGATACAGTGCTCGATACAGTTTCAACTCTAGGCGAATCTCTGTGAAATTCCTATAAGAACTAGGTTAGGATGCTTTCAATTTTGTAATGCATCCAATTTCTGGATATTTTGTGTTGAAAAGCACCCGTGACCAGGGCAAGGCAAGATTTTGTTTTTTAGAATGAAATTTCAAACTGAACTATTTATGTTATGAAAATGCCCCACATTCCAATACTTAGAAAATTCCTCATGCCCATAACACATCATAGTGGGCGATATGAATATTAATATCTTATCTGATGAGGATTACGTCGAGGAGTACAAAAACACTATGCACACTTTTGGATGTGTGTCAATCATAAACAAATGTACAAGACCTGCAAGCGGCAGCTGTATCGACCACTTTTACGTCAAAGGTTTGAACCCAAATCAAACACCACATAATGTTGATGGCTTCATTCTTAATTATTTGGTCACCGATCACCATCCGATAATGCTATCTTGCGACATAACAAATAAAATAAAAAAAATCAGAACTATAAATAAAGAAAAATATTACATAAATTAGTATAGTATGGTAGGTCAAAAACCACAAAATCCTGTGTAGTGTTTATTTATTTAAATTGTGACCGGTTTCGTGGTCGTAACGAGACCACATCCTCAGACAAGAAACAGGCTGAAAACAACACAAAGAATCAGAACAACAAACTCTACATACGGATGTCACAACAAAGAAAAGGAAAACTAAGATATTCACAATCATTATAAAAAGGAACTTACATTGTTCAATAATAACGAGAATTGTCAACTAAAATTAATTTCGGCTAAGAGCAACATCAAAACAACGAATGGCGTCTATCGACTTTTTCAAAAAAGGAAGAGGTTCTTTTAGTTATTGGGAAATTTTTGTCGGTTACGCCATCTATTCGCTCTAGTGACAATCAAGATCTAAATGAGGTAGTGAACTAATATCTACGTCCAAATTCTAAAGAAAAGAAAACTACAGGATTACAGTTTCAACTCAGTACATAATCAAACAAGGTGTTAGGGAAATGTACCTGCGAATTTATTACCAGGTCAGGATTAGCAATGCAAGATCTTCGAATTTCCAAAATTTCGAAGTTATCGACTATGCCATTTATTTGCTCACGGTGCAAGATTTTGTAGCCATTCTGTAAGTCCGCTACGTGTCCCATGCTCACGACATGTTCGGCAAACTGTGAACTGTTATCATTCTTACTCATGCTAGAGAAATGTTCTTTGAATCTCGTCTTGAAGTTCCTTATGGTCTTTCCGATATAAAAGGAACCACAAGAACAGTCAAGACGATACACGCCCCTCCCGGCCAGTATGTCAGTTTTGTCTTTACCATTGAAGAAAATGCTGGAGAGTGTGTCCCTAGATCTGAAGCAAACACGAACACCATATCTTCTAAAAATTTTCTCCAGCGTGTAAGAAACATGTCCATTGAACGTTAAAATGTGGTATTTTGGGTCGGCATCATGGTTTTCGGTGGTTTCTTGGCTTGTGTAGGCCAAATTCCTGTTAATGGTGTTAATTTTGTCTCGTATCAACTTATTTATAAGGGTCTCTGGAAAGCCATTGAGAACTGCTATCTGTTTGATCGTCGAGATTTCGTTTCTCCGACCTTGCTCGGATAGGGGGAGGTTAAAACATCTGTTAATATAGCTTCTAAACGATGCTATTTTGTGGTTATAAGGGTGATAGGAGGAATTGTTAATAACAACCCCTGTGTGTGAGGGTTTCCTGTATACGGAAAAACAGTGTCTTCCATTGAGGTTCTCGATGCTCAGGTCCAAGAAGTTCAATCTCCCGTCATCTTCCTTCTCCATCTTGAACTTGATATGGGGGCTAATGCTGTTGATGTAGGTCAGAAATTCATCAAGAGAGTCTGAGGAGTCGTCCCACAGGCACACAATGTCGTCCACGTATCTGTAGTAATAAATAATAGACTATGAAAATGGGCTGTTATTCAGGATGTAGTTAGTTTCCAGGTTATTCATAAAGATGTCAGCCAATAGAGCTGCTAGTGGTGATCCCATGGCTAATCCGTCCTTTTGGGAGTATGTTATGTTATCGAAGCCGAAAAAATTCTGTTTGAGGCAGACCTCTAGGAGGTTTACCAATTCAGCAACCTCAGCATCAACACATTCGCTACTAATGAGGTCATCCTTTACAATGTCTATGACATCTTTACAGGGGATACTGGTGTAAAGGTTAACCACGTCGAAAGAAACCAACACGCATGTTGAAGGGATAGGTATGTCAGATATTTTGTTAACCAGTTCCATGCTACTTTTAACTGTGTGAGGGAATACATAGTTCAATTCAAGAATCGACTACAGTCCTCATTGAACTATGTATTCCCTCACACAGTTAAAAGTAGCATGGAACTGGTTAACAAAATTTCTGACATACCTATCCCTTCAACATGCGTGTTGGTTTCTTTCGACGTGGTTAACCTTTACACCAGTATCCCCTGTAAAGATGTCATAGACATTGTAAAGGATGACCTCATTAGTAGCGAATGTGTTGATGCTGAGGTTGCTGAATTGGTAAACCTCCTAGAGGTCTGCCTCAAACAGAATTTTTTCGGCTTCGATAACATAACATACTCCCAAAAGGACGGATTAGCCATGGGATCACCACTAGCAGCTCTATTGGCTGACATCTTTATGAATAACCTGGAAACTAACTACATCCTGAATAACAGCCCATTTTCACAGTCTATTATTTATTACTACAGATACGTGGACGACATTGTGTGCCTGTGGGACGACTCCTCAGACTCTCTTGATGAATTTCTGACCTACATCAACAGCATTAGCCCCCATATCAAGTTCAAGATGGAGAAGGAAGATGACGGGAGATTGAACTTCTTGGACCTGAGCATCGAGAACCTCAATGGAAGACACTGTTTTTCCGTATACAGGAAACCCTCACACACAGGGGTTGTTATTAACAATTCCTCCTATCACCCTTATAACCACAAAATAGCATCGTTTAGAAGCTATATTAACAGATGTTTTAACCTCCCCCTATCCGAGCAAGGTCGGAGAAACGAAATCTCGACGATCAAACAGATAGCAGTTCTCAATGGCTTTCCAGAGACCCTTATAAATAAGTTGATACGAGACAAAATTAACACCATTAACAGGAATTTGGCCTACACAAGCCAAGAAACCACCGAAAACCATGATGCCGACCCAAAATACCACATTTTAACGTTCAATGGACATGTTTCTTACACGCTGGAGAAAATTTTCAGAAGATATGGTGTTCGTGTTTGCTTCAGATCTAGGGACACACTCTCCAGCATTTTCTTCAATGGTAAAGACAAAACTGACATACTGGCCGGGAGGGGCGTGTATCGTCTTGACTGTTCTTGTGGTTCCTTTTATATCGGAAAGACCATAAGGAACTTCAAGACGAGATTCAAAGAACATTTCTCTAGCATGAGTAAGAATGATAACAGTTCACAGTTTGCCGAACATGTCGTGAGCATGGGACACGTAGCGGACTTACAGAATGGCTACAAAATCTTGCACCGTGAGCAAATAAATGGCATAGTCGATAACTTCGAAATTTTGGAAATTCGAAGATCTTGCATTGCTAATCCTGACCTGGTAATAAATTCGCAGGTACATTTCCCTAACACCTTGTTTGATTATGTACTGAGTTGAAACTGTAATCCTGTAGTTTTCTTTTCTTTAGAATTTGGACGTAGATATTAGTTCACTACCTCATTTAGATCTTGATTGTCACTAGAGCGAACAGATGGCGTAACCGACAAAAATTTCCCAATAACTAAAAGAACCTCTTCCTTTTTTGAAAAAGTCGATAGACGCCATTCGTTGTTTTGATGTTGCTCTTAGCCGAAATTAATTTTAGTTGACAATTCTCGTTATTATTGAACAATGTAAGTTCCTTTTTATAATGATTGTGCATATCTTAGTTTTCCTTTTCTTTGTTGTGACATCCGTATGTAGAGTTTGTTGTTCTGATTCTTTGTGTTGTTTTCAGCCTGTTTCTTGTCTGAGGATGTGGTCTCGTTACGACCACGAAACCGGTCACAATTTAAATAAATAAACACTACACAGGATTTTGTGGTTTTTGACCTACCATACTATACTATTTACATTCACCACAAATAATGGATACTCTTCATATATTACATAAATTACCAAAGCCTTAAGCATGACCTAAAAAATTAATCATGGCAGGCAGTGTATGCTGGAGCAGACACAGATTCGGTAACTGAAGCTTTTATGGATACTCTCATGAGGCATATTCGAGAAAATACAAAAAAGGTGAAAATTAGGAGGGAGAACATCAAACGAAAATCTTGGTTAACACCATCTTTACTTGAATTAATAAACAAAAAAAAATAATATGTATATGGAACTCAAAAAAGAAACGAATGCTTCAAAAAAAAAAAATATTCTGAACTGAACAATCGGATACATAAACTTATCGATGACGCAAAGAAACAGGATCTACAAAAATGTATTGAAAAAAACCATTATGAGTCAAAAGCTGTATGGGATGGGACTATGTCAAAACTATATGTAATGATACTGGACCTGCAACAAAAATAAACCTTATAAAAACGCATCACGGCTCTACTGACAATCAATTAGAAATTGCTGAAGCTTTTAACGAATATTATAGTACCTTAGGGCAGCAATATGCGGATAATATTCCTTATATTCAAAATTACAAGGAGACAGAAACTTTACAAGACAACACTTTCTTCATTGACCCTACAGACCCATTTGAAATACAAACAGTAATAGAAAAACTTAAGATAAAAAAGTCACCTGGAATTGATAATTTGCGAGCAGAAACATTGAAACAAATAAGAATGGAAATATCTGAGCCTCTCAGTTATATTGTGAATTTCTGCTTTCAAAGTGGTACTTTCTCGAATGTACTAAAGGTGGGCTTAATTAAACCACTCTGCAAATGTGGAGACAATACAGAGATGAGCAATTACAGATGTGAAATATTGGAGGAAGAATATCCTCTGATTTTGAACCGTAGCTCGTATGTGGTTCACTAAGTAGACTGTACAAAAAAAATGTTCGACCCAATTCTTGACTCCGAAACAGGGAGATATTTATATTCAATACTTGCACCAGACTTACCAGAATATAGTGATCGATGTCCTCTAAGACGACTTCTTCGTCGGTGACCGTTGAAGGGGCCCCTTTGAAGCCTGGGATTCTGTTGTTCACTTTGCAGGGGAAACGCTCCGAAGAGTCCAAAAAATGTGCTTACACTAAACTTATTAACTAAAACTAAAAACTATAAAAGTCTTGATCATAAGGTAGAGATTGATTTCTAAAATTGCGACGGTGGCACTTGATAGAAACTTTTACGATGCGACGGAGGCAGTTATAATTCTAATTCTCGTGTTCTTGGAACATTCAAAAACCGAATTAAAAACGCAATTGATTCGGAAGTAAAAAGTGTCATCAGACACATGTACCCGACGACTTCATAGTAATCTGGGCAAGTATGCGGGTCTTCCGAAAAGTTGTTGAACCACATACGCGAATACAGAACATTCTGGCCCGGGAAAATGCAGCAATGCATTTTCATAAAATATAATTAAGAAAATTTCGAAAGAAACCAAATTAAAAAAAAAAAAAATATGTCAAAAAAGAACTATTCAGACTGTTCGCAAAGAAACGACAATGCTTCATCATTCATTATCATGATACGGCCGAGGGCAAATTTTCACTAGAGGTCGTTTTAACACCCCAGAGGAAGTCTTGAGGGTAGCTACCCGCGATATACCATCCCGGCCAGGGTGAAGCTCTACAATTCGAGCTAAAGCCCATTTACATGGAGGGGTGTTTTCATCTTTGATCACAACAAGTGAACCGATTTTCGGTGGAGAAGAATTTGAATCGAGCCATTTACTTCTTTGTTGAAGCGTATGGAGATATTCAGAATTCCATCTTTTCCATAGATCGGTTTGAATTTTCTGTAGCATCTGCCACCGAGATAACCTATTTATATTGATATCGGAAAAATCAGGCAGTGATAAAGATGACACAGGCTCTAGCATTAAAAAATGATTGGGCGTTAACGCATTTATATCCTGAACATCATTGCTGAGGATGCCTATAGGGCGCGAGTTTAAGATAGATTCGACCAGTGTTAGAATTGTATTGAACTCTTCATATGTCAATATTTGTTGACCTATCACTCGACTTATGTGAGTTTTCACGGATTTGATTCCGCTTTCCCATAATCCTCCAAAGTGAGGAGAGGCAGGAGGAATCAAGGAATGCTTGATGGCCTCCTTTTCAGCGGCGATTTTAAGAAGACGGGATAATTCTCGGGTGGCACCTACAAAATTGGTACCGTGATCACTATATAAAGTATCCACGCGACCCCGGCGAGCTATAAATCGTTGTAAAGCGGCTAAAAAGGATTCCGATGACAAATCACTTGCTAATTCCAAGTGCAGTGCTTTCGTGGTGAAACAAACGAATAGGCAAAGATATCCTTTGCATGTTTTAATACCCCGATGTCGCGTCATGCTCAACGTGAATGGACCTCCAAAATCCACACCTACATGGCTGAAGGGTTTCATTTGTGAAATCCTGGAAACAGGCAAATTTCCCATAGGCGGTTGAAACGGCTTGGGATTTGTTCGCCAGCACTTATGACATTTACTCAAAACAGCATTGACGGCTCGTTTCGGCGATAGAACCCAGAATTGTTGGGATAATAAAAATTGTGTCGTGCGGAAACCACAATGTAAGTATTTTCGATGAAAATGATCGATGATTAAACTAGTTAATCTACTTTTATTCGGTAATAAAAGAGGATATTTGGCATCTCGAGGTAAGGAAGAAAATTCCAATCTACCTCCTACGCGCATCAGGTCATCCGGGGGTCAATTCTCGGGATCACTCGTTCGATGAACGTATACGTTCGTGACGACATGAGCGTAGATTTTTGAAAATGGCAATTCTCGGGGAACGACTCTATGAACTATTCGTTCAAAATCATCGTTCAAACGTTCGTTTGACAACGAGGGATCTATTTCATTCGCTTGTTGACGGAAGCGAGATGTCAGTTCTCAGGATCGCCCGTTTGATGAACGTATAGTTCGTGACGACATGAGCGTAGATTTTCGAAAATGGCAATTCTCGGGGAACGACTCTATGAACCATTCGTTCAAAATCATCGTTCAAACGTTCGTTCGACAACGAGTGGTCTGTTTCATATTTCATACGCTCGTTGAAATTTTTGTTGTAGTTATTCATCGAGCTTGTGAACTATTTATTCAAAAATGAATTCAGAGGATCTCGTGTTACAAAATATGAATTTATTCTTTTGAATTAGAGAGCTGAAATAATACAATACATATTAAAACCAAATTCTGAGATTATTCATTAATTATCATTTGCATGAGTATCTTCTTCAGATAACTTAGTTCTTGAACTATATCTTCGTTTGCTTTCACAATTCGTTCCATAATCAGAATTTTTTGTTCATAGTAGTCTTTTTTAATTTTTATTTCCTCACGCAGCATGTGTAATTTCATATCGCTTTTTTCCACAGCTTCATCTAAGCGCTGTGTAGCAATATTTCTTGTTCTGCTATTTTTTTTTCCTATGTGTGTTTGAATGCCATCGCCATCTGAATTATTATTTCCAATAGATATATACGGGGTGTTTCAGAATAAGATTCCATAACTTCAGGATCTTATTCCTCAGATGATTTTATGATACGCATTGTTTCTGAGATACAGGATATTGAAAAAAATCGGTTTTTCGAAAATATTTTTGAAACCGTACATGATTTTTCTTTGAGTTTTGGTAGGGTTATGGGATCATATCAAAGCACTCTTTTTTCAATCCAAAATTATTTTTTATTTTCACCAGTGGCATCTGTACAGACTTCAGTCCAAATGAATTTGATGAAAAAAAAAGGTACGCCAAGCTTGTTTTTCAAATTTAAAATCATTTTCCTACTTACCACATAATTAACAGTGAAAATGGTATCTTGAGTTTTTTACCTGCGATAGATGCTTTCTGAGAAAAAAAAAATGGAATTTCATCTGAGAGTTACGAAATTCTTGATTATTTCCAAAGGTGCGTAGAGACAGATTAAGGCAGCTTAGTTGCCGTCATGTGCTCTAATGCGTACTTATAACCTACCAAAACTAAAAAAAAAAACGTGTATGGTCTCGAAATATTTTCGAAAAACCAATTTTTTCAACACCCTGTATCTCAGAAACAATGCGTCAGAGACCTATTATAGTCCATAGGAACTTTTTATGTTGAAATCATCTGAGAACTAGGATCCCAAATTGACGGAACCTTATTCTGAAACACCCTGTATTTAGAATATCTAAGTCGAAGAACATTTTTCCTTCAATTGAGTATGACGAATAAATTTCATCAACATTTTTTTTGTTCTACCGATATAGGTTTATTCCTTTTTTCCATTTTTTGAACTTGTGGCTGCTAATCACAAAGAACAAAATAATATATTTGATTTGCAAAAAATCTAGATCTGAGAATCTGAATTGGCTTTTTTTTAATTCACATTCAATCATAATAAGACAGCATAGAATTATCCATAGCATAGACTGATTGATATCATAATTTCATTATTAATAATAGGTCTATGATCAAAACCAACATTCTTCCATGAATTTTGACACGATGCCAAGTTTATTATCCGTTCGAAATGAACGTATACTTTCGTCGGAACGAGTAGTTGGCGACATGCTCGAGAATTGACTTGTACGTTCGTTTCTATTCGTTCGCGAACGTATACGTTCATCGAACGAATGATGTCAAGAATTGACGTAAGCACATATTTTGAAGTTTATGTTTTAGTTATTCATTGAGCTTGTGAATTATTTATTCAAAAATGAATTTAGAGGATCTTGTATTACAAAATATGAATAATATTGTGGATGAGGCCAAAATGTTAGTGCAAGAAGGTCGCGAAAGACATTATTATGATCAATTCAGGAAAAATCCATTTGATAATTTATCAGATAAAATGTTTGTTCGTTTATTTCGTTTCAACAAACAAATAGTTAGAGATTTGTTAGAAAAATTGGACCCTTTTCTCACTTCTCCTAGGGTAAAAGTTGAAGAAAATTTTTCCTTTAGTTGAAGATTACAGCGAATAAACTCAATGAGATTATTTTTTTCTTCCAATGACATTGGCCTATTTCTCTTTTCCATTATTTGCTACTGCTTTTCACACAAGAATTATATTTTCGATTGATCCAAAACGAAATGAATTTGATTCGACATAGATGCATAGAAATATTTCTATGCTATGATTCGACGTATTTTCAAAATTCTCATTCAATCATGACACATTACAGAATTATTAAACGCATAGAACGATTAATATCATAATTTCATTATAAATAATAGATCTATGATCAAAACACAAATTGTTCTATGAATTTTGACACGATGCCAAGTTTATTATTTGTTCGAAATGAACATATGCATTCGTCGGAACGAGTAGTTGGTGATAATGCTCGAGAACTGACAGTATTCGAACTATACGTTCGATTTTATTCGTTCGCGAACGTATACGTTCGTCGAACGAGTGATCCCGAGAATTGACCCCCCGAATCAATGAAAACGTGAAGTTTTCGTAACGGTTTTGAAAACCTTTTAGATTGCAATTCATTAGCAAAGTGAGTTTGTTGCGTGTTCTTCACCAAAGGAGTGATAGATTTATACAGTTCAGATGCTGTCAATGGGCCAGTACGTTTTTTCAAGGGGTGACGACAATTGAATATAAACCTCAATATGTAAGCAAGTATTCTTTGAAGAGTTGCTAAAGAAGAGGATCGATTCATAAACTCATCGATAAGCGAAATAGTTCCAGTATCCGCAAGAAATGCTAATTTCCGATTTTCTTCGGAGGGTATGGTACCATCGGAACAATTCGACTGTACATTCAACCACGGAGTTAGAGATGAAAATAAAATTTTCGATCCTCGAAACCATGGACCATTGTTGGATAATTCAGAGGGAAAAATACCTCTGGAACCCACATCGGCCGAATTATATTTGGACTCAACGTAAAACCATGCATCAGGTGGGACTTTGCCTTGTATATATGCAATTCTATTAGAAACGAACGTTTTGAATCGGTGTGGAGCGCTTTTTATCCATTGGAGAACAATCTGTGAATCAGACCAGGCGCATATTTTACTGAATTCAACTTGTGAGCCCATAGTCTGCCGTGAAAATGCCAATAATTTTGCTAATAAAACCGCACCACACAGCTCAAGTCTAGGGATTGTGATCCGTTTCAAAGGAGCAACCTTTGATTTCCCACAAACGAAATGAACATTGATCTGTCCCCGTGAATCGATACAGCGTACAAAAACCACACACGCATAACCCTTCTCGCTAGCATCGCAAAATCCATGTAACTCATACCGAATCGACTCAGAGAAGAACAAACTCCGTTCAATCCTGAGGTTTGAGAGACTCGGCAACTCCGTAATATATCGAGACCAGATCCGAACGATCTCTGGGCTCGGTTCGTCATCCCATCCTATTCCTGAGACCCACAATCTCTGTATCAAATATTTGGTGAAAAAAGTTACTGGAGTTAGAAAACCCAAAGGGTCATATACTTTTGCAAGTTCCGATAAAAGAATTCTCTTAGTACACGATTGGCGATTAACTGGTTTGGATGCAAAATAAAAGTGATCCGAAGTTGGATTCCAATGAAGTCCTAAAACTTTGAGTTCGATATGATCCTGATCGTCAAACGAAATGGATTGAGTGGAAAGATGCGACTTGGGCAAATCCGCAAGGAGAGACGGCTCGTTGCTGGACCATTTTCTTAGCTCGAAACCGCCACGATTCATTAAAGCAATTAGTTCGTTAACAAGCTTTCGTGCTTCCTCTAAGGTTGACGCACCACCGACAAAATCGTCCACGTATGATGAATTGCGAATATTCTCCGCGGCCAATGGAAACGATTCTCCTTCGTCTTCCGCCAACTGTAGGAGAACCCTCAAAGCTAGGTACGGCGAGCTTGAAACCCCATAAACTACAGTCACCAAACTATAATCTCGAACGGGTTCATCGGGTGAAAACCTCCAGAGAATTCTCTGATACTTTTCATCAGCCGAATTGATCAAAATCATGCGATACATACTCTTGATGTCGGAACAGATCACGAAGCGATGGCAACGAAAATTCATCAAAATTTTAACTATGTCCTGCTGTAATCTCGGACCTGTGTACAAACAATCATTTAGGGATTTTTGCCCCGGTAGCTTTGCTGAGGCGTTGAAGACAACTCTTAATTTCGTCGTTAAACTTGTCGGTTTCAAAACGCAGTGGTGTGGAATATAATAAGCATCATCATAAATTTCATTATCTGGTACCAAAGCCATATGATTTTGATCGAGATATTCCCGCATAAAATCTATATACTGTGACCGAATCTCAGGATTCCTTGACAGCCGCCGCTCCAGCGAATAAAAATAGCTGAGAGCTAGATCTCGCATACCGGGAAAGAATGGATTTAGTTGGCGAAACGGAAGAGAAACGGTGTATCTACCACTTTCATCGCGAAAGTGAGTCTTTTTAAAGTGATTTTCGCAAAACTCGTCATCAGGGGGTGCTTCATCAATTGCCGGAACCTCCTCGACCTCCCAAAATGCTTTCAGCGTATTTTCAACATCAACCGGTTCCGATGCTTGAGTGAAAAATGACGAAACCGGCGAATATGCGGTTTTCATATTTCCCATTAAAATATAGCCTAACAGTGTATTGACAGCATCTGGTTCATTTATGTTTCCCGATATTTTACCGTTCAATAAAATCTTCGGAAATATATCCGCGCCAAGCAATAGATCGACATTACCCGGAATATTAAATTGAGGATCCGCCAATTGAAGGTTGGTGATATGAGACCAAGATTCACAATTAATTTTACATGTAGGTAAACTATCGCAAATCTTCGAAAGGATTACTGCATCTGTAAAGAAAACAGGGGATTCCCTCCCGATAGGCCTCAGTGAAATCACCACTCGACCGTTACTGTGACTCGACTTCATCGAATTTATGCCCTGAATTTCAACTGAAAAATTAGATTTGCACAAACCCAACTTATTAACAGCCTTCTGTGTTATGAACGAAGTCATACTTCCTGAATCAAGAAGACAACGAACAGGTTTGAAAATACCTTGACTATTTGAAATTTCGATCATAGCCGTGGATAATAATACACTTTTGAAATTATTTGGTAAATCGGCAGAAGATGATGAAGTGGAGACAGCGGATAAAATAGGTTGAATGGTTGTGTCCGAGGGAATAGTGTCTTGTTTAGCTTTTGATTCACCGACTGGGGTGGACGATTTTACTTGCTTATCGACATGCAATAGCGTGTGATGAGATCCTGATGAGCACTTTTTGCATTTATGAACGGATTGACACGAGCGTGCGTCATGAGAGCTGCTGAGACAGTTAAAACATAAATGCGACGAACGGCAAAAATTATATTTTTCAGAAGCTGATTTGGCTGCAAAGGTATGACAACGATAAATCGAATGATGTCCGTTGCAGAATAAACAATTATCGGATGAAGAGTTATTCACAAAGAAGGCTGCAGTTCTAGAACTGGATGTTCTACTATTATTATAAGAGTTCGGTTTGTCAACAGTATTAGTAGTACTACCGTTTTTAACCTTCGATGTTACGAGCGAGGGAGAAAAATTCAGAGTGTCGAGTGCTAAGCAATGTTTTTCCAAAAAGTTAATTAATTGACAGTAAGTCGGAATGGCGGAGGAGCCGTGGTCCAATTCGAATCGCGTTACAATCGCGTGATCCAGACGCTTAAGCAACATCATGAGCAATACGAAATCCCAACTTTCAGTAGGAAACCTCATCTGGTGAAGAGCAGCTAAATTCTCTGAATAAATATCCATCAATTTTCTAAGTTGTGCAACATTATCAGAGTTTACCCTATGTGCGTTTTCTAATTCTGCCCAATGAGCTTGAGCACGAAGACGAGGGCTTGAATAACGCTTAACCAAAGTTTCGTAAGCTACAATATAGTTATCACCAGTCAATGAGAGAGTTCTTACTAGCGATGATGGTGCGCCGTGCAGTGAGGCTATTAAATAATTGAATTTTTCCACATTACTCAAAGATGTGTTATTGTGAACTAAGGCATCAAATAAATCAATATAGGATGGAAATGATTTATAGTCACCGCTAAATTTAGGTAATTCAATTCTTGGCAATTTAATATGAGAATTTGAACTCGTAGACTGTTCCGACGTGGAAGTACCTGCATTCACACTTCGTGACTCGAAAAGACCGAGATAGATACTACTGATGAGATAAAAATCTTCGAGAAATGCCTCTCGAATTATATTCGGACCGTCGAGATCTGCATCGGTATCTGAAATAGCGAGATGGCTAATGATAGCGGAATGAGTTCGAAGAAATTCTTCCTTAACCTCCTTCAGTTGACTAAATCGAACCTTAAATAACGTTTGAGCCCCCTTATCGTTCAGAGCCTTTTCAGCTAGTGTCTTAATAACGCTTATGTCCGAAAGACTAACGTTTCTGAGAGCTTGAAGTTTTTTGAGTTTACTGTCCATTTCGTAGACAAAGTGGGTACTTGATTAACGTCAATCAATACTGTTAACGTTTTGAAACAATTGTGACAATTGACAATGAGCGATGCGTGAAAAATCTGGCCACGCAGATTTTGGGAAACGCCCACTTGCGTGAAGATTAATTATTCGTGGTATGCGCCAGAATATGAATTTCAAAATGTCTGACTAATGAGCAATGAAATTTATGAAATAAATTAGACTGCGAATACTGAATTTTCAGGAAGATTCTGAAGGAACTTCTCCGGAAATGTTAGCAAAATGACTAGATCACAGAGATTAATGATCTTGAATGGTACCCTGATAACCCGATGAAGCACTGAAATTTCCGCGAAAAATCTGAAAGAAAATTGAATTTTCCCTTCATTCGACTCTTTTCCAAAATTGAGTCGAAAAACCGGAGCATTCGGCAACGAAGGACCAATGTGAAATATTGGAGGAAGAATATCCTCTGATTTTGAACCGTAGCTCGTATGTGGTTCACTAAGTAGACTGTACAAAAAAAATGTTCGACCCAATTCTTGACTCCGAAACAGGGAGATATTTATATTCAATACTTGCACCAGACTTACCAGAATATAGTGATCGATGTCCTCTAAGACGACTTCTTCGTCGGTGACCGTTGAAGGGGCCCCTTTGAAGCCTGGGATTCTGTTGTTCACTTTGCAGGGGAAACGCTCCGAAGAGTCCAAAAAATGTGCTTACACTAAACTTATTAACTAAAACTAAAAACTATAAAAGTCTTGATCATAAGGTAGAGATTGATTTCTAAAATTGCGACGGTGGCACTTGATAGAAACTTTTACGATGCGACGGAGGCAGTTATAATTCTAATTCTCGTGTTTTTGGAACATTCAAAAACCGAATTAAAAACGCAATTGATTCGGAAGTAAAAAGTGTCATCAGACACATGTACCCGACGACTTCATAGTAATCTGGGCAAGTATGCGGGTCTTCCGAAAAGTTGTTGAACCACATACGCGAATACAGAACAACAGACCTATATCATCAATATCCAATGTTTCTAAAATAATAGAAAAAGTTTTGAAAAAAAGAGTGTTCTAGAAAAGGGTCAATATGGATTCAGGGTTGGCAGATCGACGGAGGATGCAATAAGAGACCTAACTGGAAAAATTTATGAATGTTTGGATAAACAGATTCCTAGCTTGTGCATCTTCGTCGTTCTTGCCAAAGCCTTCGATACGGTTTGTCAAAAGACTATTGGAAAAACTGTGAAATTGTGGATTCCGTGGGAAGAGCCATGAGTTACTTGGCAGCAATTTGTCTAACCGTCAACAAATTGTGGACATCAGCGGCAACCAGAGTTCTCCAAAAGTGGTCACTTACGGTGTTCCCCAGGACACAGTGATTGACCCGCTCCTGTTTCTCGTATGCATTAATAGCTTGCTAAAATCCAGGAGCACTGGAGACATAATCAGCTTTGCAGATGACACAGTGATTCACTACAAAGCGCAAACATGGAAAGACCTGAAGATTAAGGTTGAGAATGATTTCAAAAAACTGCAGAAATGGTTTCAGGCAAATAAGCTCACACTGAATACAGAGAAAACTAAATACATGCCTTTCTCATCCTATGCTCCTGACCTGCCTTCGATGGGAAATCTTGAAATAAATGAAGAAACGAATATACCAGAAACAAAATCCATCAAATATCTTGGAATAGTTATAGACGCTAACCTGAAATGGGATCAACATATTTATTATACATATAATTAAAAAATTGAGGGGCCTTCTATACAAATTCAGACTCATGAAAAAATATTTCAACAAAACCAAACATCTGATGATACTATTTAACGCACTAATTCAATCCCAGATCAACTACGGAATTGTAGGATGGGGAGGAGTATATGACATTCATTTGAAAGGACTGAATACCATACAGAAATGGATACTTAGGATAATTCACGGCAAAAAACTAAGGTTTTCAAGTGATCAACTGTATAATTTATCGAGAGTTCTTGATACAAGACAAATGTACTCGCTTCAAGTAATCCTCAACATCTTTAAGGGAGGTATAATACTGGACAAGCTGAGCATTTACACGCCACACGAAACAAAGATCGCACTTACCAGCAAAAAAAGAATAGGCCAAAGATTAGATTAGAGGAGGGGCGGAAGATCATCTGAACTCGCAAGCACCTTGACCTAAAGATCTATTGTGCATCCCCGCGCTGTTTACCAGTCAGTCAATAGTGTCTCCATGAACTTT
This sequence comes from Adalia bipunctata, assembly GCA_910592335.1. Classification (NCBI taxonomy): domain Eukaryota; kingdom Metazoa; phylum Arthropoda; class Insecta; order Coleoptera; family Coccinellidae; genus Adalia; species Adalia bipunctata. The sequence continues at coordinate 30,787,316 of OU342951.1, forward strand.
ATCACATTTCTGGGGGCTACATCCATCACTTGTTCCGGCTTTAGAAACCAGAAGCCAAGGTGTTGTAGTCTTTTCCGATGAACAGCTTCACATTCGCATAACAAGTGCTTGGCTGTCTCAGTGGGTTCTTGGCAGAAGCGACATGTGTCTTCGAGCGACTTACCTATGTTCTTCAGGTGATACCTCACGGGACAGTGTCCCGTGAGTGCGCCTGTTAGTTTCCTCAGTTCCTGTTTACTGAGTGAGAGAACTTTTTTAGTCCAGCTCGTCGAGTAGGAGAGAAATGACTTGGCCTGTCTTTGGCCATTGATCGTTTGCCAGAACGTGAGCTTCCTCTTTTGTTCCCATTTCTTAACTGCCATCGCTTGATGGCTGGCTGGGAAGCCACAGAATGGCTCTGGACCGGTGAAGGAAATAGACCCCCCTTCCCTGGCAAGTCGGTCTGCCGCTTCATTGCTATCTATCCCGGAGTGGCCAGGTACCCAAATAAGGTTGACCTGGTTTCTTTCTCCGAGTGTGTTGAGGGACGTTTTACATTCCCAGACTAACTTTGACTTAACTATTGGGGAGCCAAGCGCTAGCAGGGCTGCTTTGCTATCCGATATTATGTATTTTCTTGCCCTCCGGTAGTTGCGTCTTGTACACAGCGCAACGCATTCCCTAATGGCAAATGTTTCTGCTTGAAATACCGAAGGGCAAGAACCCCTGGCTAATTGGATCAAGGGACCGTGTACGCCGGCTCCCACTCGTCCATCTTCGGTTTTCGAGCCATCGGTATAGAATACCGCAGACCCTCTGGGGAAAACCACTTCATAATTAGCCCATTGTTCACGACTTGGAAATGTCGTGTTGAAGTTTTTCTGAAACTCGAGTCTCAGTGGTAGGTTATCTGTGACCACATCCTGGAGCCCCTTGCACTCATTTAGAATACGAAGGTGTCCTGAGTAGTCACCAGTTTGATGGGGCGGAATGATTTAGCAGCCGCTTGCCAGCCTTGGGAATGAAACTCACTCTCACGTCCCGTCAGCATTCTGGGATATATCCCCAGATGAAGCTTCGACGAAAAAGGCTCACGAGGTCCAGTAATAGGACCTGCAGTCCCCTCTGAAACATCACCGGGTACATGCCATCCCCGCCTGGAGATTTATAAGGTTTGAAGGATTCGATTGCCCATTGAATCCTTTCCTTTGTGAAGAGTTTGGCAGCTATCTTTCTGGCACCTCGTCTGGGTGCCGAGACACCTTGACTCGGTTTGCTGCCATGAAAGATTCGAGAACCCGGAAAGTGAGTTTCTAGCATGAGTGACAACGTTTCGTCGTCTGTGCCAGTCATCTCACCGTCCATTCCCTTTAGCTGTCCCAGACCATTGCTATGATCTTTTGATAGGGCCTTATGTATTCTGGAGGCCGTTGGCGTGTCCTCAATGTTTTGGCAGAAGGTAGACCACTTGATATAGATTGCGGGCTTTTTTCCGTAGCTTTGCTAAATTGGAGTTCCACCAGGGCACGTCTCTATTGGATGTCGACCGCCTTAGCGGGCAGCTATCCTCATAAGCCGTCAGAATTTGGCCTTGGAGGTGCTCCGCAGCTAGGTCTATGCCATCCACAAAATCCATACCCAGGACCCCTGAGAGATCTTCGTCGTCTTCCAACAGTACACGATAGCGCTCCCAGTCCGTCCTTCTGGGATTTCTTTTAGACTCCTGTAATTTTGGTTCGATGTCGATGTCAAACCGGATCTGTCTATGATCAGAGAGAGAAGCCTCGTCTGAGACATGCCAGTTAGATATTTTGTGATGTAGGGCTGGGCTGACAAGGGTAAGGTCTAATACCTCCTCCCTGATCGCATTACGGAACGTAGGTTTAGTACCCCGATTTGCTACTCCCACCCCTTCAGTTATAAGAAAATCTAAAAGGTACTCACCTCTTTTGTTGATATGAGAGCTCGCCCAGACAGAGTGGTGTGCGTTGCTATCACATCCAATGATGAATTGCATATTCATCTTTTTGCAATATGTCACTAATTTGGCCACCTCCTCGGGTGGGGATGCTTCCTCCTCATGGTGGTACGTTGAAGCTATAACAACTTTGACGTTACCTCCGGGAAGTCGGACATCTAGGATTATTACTGCAATGTCGCGTTGTATAAATCTAGAAAGAGGCAGATATTTTATATTCTTATTGATATAGAGTGCCGTTCTAGGCGCAGCCACTCCTTCATGATAAATTAGTTTACCTGAACCGTTTGGTAGTCCTTTTATCTTGTTTCCCATGACCCAAGGCTCATTGGACTAATACGATATCGAGGTCTTGTTTGATCAACCTCCAGAGGGCCGCATCTGTAGCAGCCTTGGCATGATGGAGGTTGATTTGGAGGCACTTAATGGAGTTCCTTGCGGTCTCCGCCATGGTGCTTCCACGGCTTCCCCTTGTTTCGGGGAATAGGTCGCCTGTCATTCTCCTGCCGGAGTAGAGGCGATCTTCCTTTTTGTTGTTGGCCCTTCATTTGAGCCGATGTGTTTTCTGGCTTAGGTTCTTCCTTCGCCTTGGTGGGAGTTTGGGCTACTTTCTTTGGAGCCGACGCAGCAGTCTCCTGGGATGACATGAGCGGTGTTTACAGTGGGATTTTGTTTATCAATGAAGGTCCGGACTTCATCTACGGTGTATTCCAAGCTGTTTGGAAAGAAGGCAGTGGCCACCGCCCCACCTGGGATGTCGTTTTCATCCCTGACCCGGACCTTCATGTGGGGGAGTTGTAGCTCCTCTTCTTTGGATTTCACCTAGTCAGCTGTAGCTTGATTGTCACAGTTCATAACCATGAAGCCTGGACCAAATTCTACGTTCCTGAAGGAGGGGGATATGTTATCCTCGCACCCCAGGATTAGGCGAGCCAGTTTCTTCTCTAGCTCGGTGAGATCCTCTACCGCTAGGTTCTCTTTGGGATGTTCGGCTGGGATAAGTCCCACCTTCACTCCCTTGAGCATCCCGCTGTAGGTGGCTTTAGTCGTCGTGGCAGCTCGAGAGGTCGACTTATGTTGAGTGCCCCAAGTAGAGGCTGCTCGCTCGTTCGACAGTCTCTGCGTGTCCTTACCTCTTGTGTCCGTCGACGTCGATGGTTTCGATTGGTCCTGATTGGGACCAGCTCGAGAGGTCGACGGTTTTGGGTAGGTTGTTTTTGCCCTCTTCTGAGAGCCTCGGTTTGGAGTTGACTCCTCAGACCTGACCCGCTTAACAGTAGGAGCAGGTTGTAGAGTTTTCCTTTCTTCGATGGTGAACTCACAGAGTCTATACGCCTCTTCGTGCGTATTTCCGTGGCTCACCAACCATTTGTACCTTTTCCTCTCAGACTTCCTCAGACGATTCCTGTTGCACTGCCCTTGAGGCTGAGCCCGCACAGATCCGTCCAAAAAAGTACTGGCGAGGAGTCGGTCTTCTTCTGTTGAGGTTAGAACTGTAGGGTTTTGCACCTCAGGTGTTTTTTCGGTTTGGCCTTCAAAAGCCTGAACCATTCCTATCTCCATGGGGATCGAAGGCACAGTAGATGCAAACCTGGGGTCCCCCGGTGCCAGCAGTCCACATATTAGCGACCAGTGTCCCCGCTGGCCACGCAGCCCTTGGCATATGTTGTTCCACCGTTGGCCGTCGACATCGCTCCAAGATTCCTTGCAGCTACTTAAGCCCTCACACCAGCGACAAGGTGCCAATCCCAGTGAGGGATAGGCCAAAGATCCTGCCATTACCTTGCCCCACGGATATATCACAATGTTCCCGAAAGGCTGAAAAAAATAAAAAGCTATAATTGTTACAGAAAAGAGACGAAGATGTGGATACATGAAAAAGGTAGAAACAACATAAACAAAATAATAAATCAAGGACAATGAAGAAGAAAATACAAAAAAAGAAATAAAATAACAGAATATATGAGACATTACAAGCCCGAACATGGAAACTTAAATACCGATTGAAAGAAACTTACCCGATTGGACCTTTGACCCCAGAAATCACGTAGCACAAAATTGAGATACTGAACCTGATGTTGACAATATCACTCACACGAATGATATTTCATTTTCTTTCACATCCGTAGAACAAGTAGCATAGAAAAACTTTTGATTTATAATTATGCACAGGTAACTATCTCTTCAGAAATAAATACCTCTGTAATTTATTATTTATGTTTATCTTTTGAATATTCTGAATAAACATTATTATTATAATTATATATTTTTTTTAACGTCCGTGTGAGGGGAAAACCCTTTATGGACACCGAGAGGGTCCGCACTCTCGGTAGTGTGAGAATCCAAGATCTTGTTTGGCTACTCACTAAAAACCCCTCACACTTAAATGGAGGAGTTCTTCATCCTGCCCTCGTAGCGTCTCTTAACAAAACAGATGAGCTGCAAGTGGCTTCTAGAGTTCATGAGACCTGATGATATGAAGTGACACGAGCAACACTGCTTTCTGCATTCTGTTCGCCAATACCTCGGCCAGTGGTCTACAGGCCGGGATAATCTTCAGTTCATCCTCGTAGTTGGCTCTCATTCCACCGAGACATCCTATGATTAGTACGACCATCCTAACTTTATGACCTGGGTATTAAGTTCCAAGCTCGAACATGAGATCTTTGTACTTTTGCCTCTTCTGTTCTTCTTTAATAATAATAATAATAATAATAATAATATTTATTGCATAAAAAACAATTTATACAAATGGTAGGAGTTTGACTCAGAGCCATTCTTCCACTCCACCAGACACTTAAAGTAAGACAAGTATATAATAAATTTCAATTTAATCCCCAATGTACCCAGAAAATAACAAGAAAAAAAAAATAACCCTCATCCAATTAACTATTTTCAAAGATGAAATTACAGAAAAGTTATAAGATACATAAGAAAAAAGAAAAAAAACGACCTAACAATCAGAAAGCATGCGCTCTCTGATGCATCTCTTAAATTTAGCAATCGAGGAGCATGCACTGAAGACTTCAAGATACTCATTAATAAGATGCGGCGCAAGGAAATCGAAACTACCCTCAAATTTAACTGTTCTGTGCTGTGGAACACAATAACTGAATCTACTCCGAACGTTAACATTATGTACATCGGTTCTTTTCAAAAGTCCATGAAAAAGATAACCCGGAGACTCATGTTTCAAAAGCCTGAACAAAAACACAACAAACAAATATTCGAACCTCCGCTGCACTGTCATCTCGCCCAGTCCCACCCTGAATGGAGTGATATGATCCCTATATGGGATGTTACAAGCAAAACGCAAACACGAATTCTGAACCTTCAAAACCTTATATTTTTCGGCGTTGGTTAAATGCCCAAAATAGACCGTCATGCAGTAATCGATGCTCGGGTACACAAGAGATCTAACAAGATTCAGTTTCGTGCTTTGATCAAGTTGTCAAGTCAAATTTGAACCTCTGTAAACCTTTCAATGTCATGAAACATTTTTGTTGCACCGATGAAACATGCCGAGAAAAAGACCAATCCGCATCCAACCAAACACCCAGATTTTTTGCAGACTCTTCCCAGCTCAATGAAACCCCCTCAATGTTTACAAAATTGTGGTCTGTATCCATAGAATGTCTCAGTGTTCGACTTCCTATGATCATTGCTTTCGATTTGGCAGCATTTAAATGTAGGCCATTGCCCCTACACCATTTGGACAACCTATTCAGATCGTCATTTACCATGTGCAGGGCATTTAAAAAGGAATTCGGTCTAAAGGGGCAATACACCTGAAGGTCATCAGCGTAAAGATGTGTTCGCGAATGGATGAAGTTGTTAGGCAGATCGAAGGTATATATTCCAAACAATATTGGCCCCAAAACACTTCCCTGTGGGGTTCCACAACGCAACGTTACGACATCCGATAAAGCGTTCCCGCACCTTACAGCCTGTTTTCTACTGTTCAAGTAGCTTGCAAACCATTTCTGTGAGTTGTCATCAAATCCAAGAAAACACAGTTTAGATACAAGCATATCAGCATCCACCGAATCAAACGCATTACTCTGATCCAACAGCAGCAGCATTACAAGATTTGAATCATCCAGCGCCCCATCAACATCATTAATCACCCTCAACAGTGCAGTGCTCGTCGAATGGTGTGGTCTAAAACCAGACTGAATGTCAGGAAGAATTCTCCGACTTTCCAAGTAATCCCTTAGTTGTATGGCAACGAGTTTCTCAAAAATTTTGGACAATGTTGTCATCACAACATTATTTTCAGCAGGGGAGGAGAGTTCCACGACAAATAACTCCTTCAGCTCCTTGTCCAGAAGAAGTATGTCTGGCTTAACAGCATTGATCTGTCGTGTTGTTGAGACAGGATAGTTCCAGCATATGCGAGCTCTTTCGTTCTGGACCACCGCTTCAATCTCCAGAGGCATATATGGTAGCACCGGTTCCTTGTCTATCTCATACGCGGCTCTCAGATGGAAGTATAGAATTCGGAGAGCCGCGTTGTGTCTCTCTACATATCCTGATGGAGCATGGACTCTGCAGGCGGAAAGGATGTGCATAATCGTTTCCTGTTGCCTATGGTAAGCCCTGCAAGTTGTTGGGGTGTCCATTTTCATGATGTTCTTTTTATACCATCTCGTATTTAGTAATCCATCCTGACACGCCATCACAAATCCCTCCGTCTCTGACTTGAGGCTAGCGGACTTCAGAAAGGCGAAAGACAATTCCTCAGACAGGTCCTGGTCTTTTAAACTCCTGAAATATATGGAGTGCAAGTTCTTACTCATATGATGTTCGAGTAATTTATCCGCCTGAGACTTTCGGATCAGTCTCGCTAGGCTTCTCTGTTTCGCCTGAGTGATCGGTGTTCCAGCGAGCTCGGGATTGATCGATACGCCGGTTATGCTGAGCTTCTCCACGGCCCTTTGTGCAGCTCGAAAAAGGAAGGCTCCATGGTTCGCAATTTCATGCTGAGCAACAAATTTCAGGAGCGGATCTTCACTTCTTGGAATCCTTACTGTCATTTCCAATGTTTGTTGATAGTGTTGATATTCCAAACATTGCAATCCTCTACCCCCCTGGCTTCTGGGAAGGTATATCCTCTGTATTGAACTGTTGGGATGAAGGCTACGATTCATGTTCATCGTTTTCCTTGTTGACCTATCAAGATCTAGGAGTTCGTTCACCGTCCAGTTCACCACGCCGAAAGAGTAGGTGAGAGTCAGGATGGCTAGCATTACAGTGACTTTATACAAGACAGTGGCGACACGCTCATGTCTCAATTTCTATTGGTAGTTGGATTTTACGTGGTGAATTCCGCCATTAAGAGGCTAATTGTGTTTGGAAGCACAGAACAGAACAGAAGAATTAGTGTTCTGTGCACAGAACTATAGAAATTATAACTTTTTAGGTTAGTATCATAGAGAAAATGAGAATTGTCTATGGTTAGTATCAAAGATGTACTCTATAATCTTTGAATTTTAACCTCCAATAATCTGACATTAGCCTCTTAATGGCGGATTTCAGCTCCTTGTCGTCACTGTCTTGTATAAAGTCACTGTAGCTAGCATATTTGTAGCAGATACTTTGTTATTATTATTATTATATTATTGAAGGACTGAAATGTCGATTATAATAAGGGAATCGAGGTCAATAGAAAGGGAAATTCATTACTTTTCGAACAAACTTGATCAAGAGCCTGTCACAATATTATAAGAGTTTTGAATGAAATATTATAGAGGGTGACTCTTTTTGAAAGATCCTCTGAAATAACTCCCTGGGAAGAGTCAGTATTGGAAAATGCTTCAAATGAAAGTTTTTTAGATTTCAGGAGACAATAAATGCTGACACTCAATCTGACCTTGGAGTTCAATTTCAAGGTCAAGTCGATTTTTTGAATATGGAATATCCTTTTTTGTTCCAGTTTATGGATCCCCATGGACAACTAAAACATTCTGGCTCTTTTGGTTTTAAGATAGTCATGCTGAATATTTCAAAGTTATTTCTCATTGAATAAGTTAGTTTCGTATTGTGAATGAATATATTAAAAAAAATGTTTTGTTTTCTGGTTTTTATTCCAAGCGCACACAAGTTAACACCGTGAAAATAAAATCTCATCGCATGCCGAAATATGAAATTATTGTTACCACTTCAAACAAATACATTGGTACATAATTGTGAATTTTAGATTGTGCGTAATTTCAGACAATTTTTTCTAGTAATATTTTTTTTCCTTCGTTTATTTCTTCTTATAATTTTTTTCGTTGATTGATCGGAAAGAATGCGGAATGCCGAATTATGATTCTCATCATAACCCTTCTGAGCATAAAACACTTTTTATTTTCAACGATTCATATTATGGCAGAAACAAAAGGGGGCCAAATGTTGTGAGGTTTTTACGAATATTGATGTTCTGCAACGAAAAATGCATATCCTGTATTCGAAAAATCTACTTGACCTTGAAATCAAACTCCAAGGTCAGGTTGAGTGTCTGCAATTGATGTCCCGCTGAAAACTAAGAAACTTCATTTGAATCATTACTTGATACAGGTTCTTCCCAAGGAGTTATTTCAGTGAATCTTTTAAAATGGGTCACCCTGTATATAAAACATCATTTTATGCAGGCGATTTCAACTGTCCTCTGATCTTAATGGGTATATATTCCTAAGGGGGAGCTCTCTTCTTTTTTGGTATTTGAGAGAATGTTCTGATTTGTCTTGATGCATTAAGTTTATTTCATTTTAGCAGCGTGGTTGGGCGGTTTTTCGAAATAATATCGTGCATATATTCATGGATAGGTATCACTCATACGAGATTTCAACATCATACGATATCTTCTTCTTCTTCCTGCTGATTTTAGGCATAGTTGCCTGTTTTTCTTCGCTTCATTGCCCCCACTCAGTCATCTGGAAGGTTGTCACTCCACCTCTTTCTAGGTCTTCCAAGGCTCCTCTTTTCTGCTGGTGATTTGTCTCTTGCTACCTTCACAACTCGTTCCTCCGTCATACGGTCAATATGCTCGTTCCATTCTATCTTCCTATCTAACACCCAATCATTGATATTCTCTATCCCGCATGTTCGTCTTATATTTTCACTTCTTTCTCTGTCCACCAATGTTTTTTTCGCTATTCTTCGCACAATTTTCATTTCTGTGGTCTCTAATATTTTTTAGTTTTGGTGGTCTCAGGTCGTGTTTCTGCTGCATAGGTTAAGATAGGCCTAATTGCGGTCTTGTATATCCGGGCTTTGGTTTCCCTTCCATTATGCTTATTCCTCCAGATTGTGTCATTGAGGTATGCCGCGGCTCTTGATGCTCTTGTAGCTTGGTTTCTTACTTCAGCCTTCAAGTCCCTGTATCCAGATACTTCGATTCCCAAGTATTTGAATTTCATATCCTGCTGTATTATCATCCACCACATTTGATTGATTGATTTGATTGATTTGTTTACTGACGGACAAGAGACCGGGTTAGCACTTGGCCTCCCTGTGACACTACGACCAGCTTGGGTCTATTGTATCACTCTTTCGTCAGTGGTTCCTCACGAGAATAGGTTCGTGTCCTTTATCAGGTTCAGTAGCCTGTTTATGAGGTTTTTCGGATTCATTCCCATTTCTGGGTTGATTTCTCCGAAGATTCTGTGACGCCTTCTTCCTAGGGCGTCGCATTCAAAGATTATGTGAGAGGCTGTTTCTTCCTCTTCACCGTAAAGTCTGCAATCCACAAGTTTACATCTGATCGGTGACTTGGAAGTAACCATCGATTTTGTTTTGGCCGCTGATATTACCATATTGAATTTCTTCGCTGTTTTATTAAACTGGTACAAAAGACTCTGGAGATCATCTTCGTTCTCCGCCATGAGCACCGCATCGTCTGCATAGCACAGGATTTTGACTTCTTTATTCCCCATTTTATATCCTCTCACTTTGGGTACTTGTTTTATAATTTCATCCATTACGATATTAAAAAGAGGTGGGCTTAGAGAATCCCCTTGTCGGATGCCATTACTAGCAGATATCGGTTCTGTTAGTTCGCCATTTATTTTCGCTTGGATCTTATTTTCCGAATATACAAGGTGTCCCACTAGTGCCGCAGCGGACGATATACGCGTAACGGTCTTAGTTTTGCGAATTTTTTTGATGCAGACTTGATATACTTCAAGAAGAGCACAACCTAAAAATATTTTCGAATATATCGGGTGGCCCACAAAAGAAGATTAGCGGGTGACTTTGGTTTTTTCAAATGGGACACCCTATATTCAATAGAGTTTTTCAATTCTCTGAAACTTCCTGCATGCTTTCGTATACTTTTCACATATTTTTATTCGATAGTTTTCGAAATATTGGCCTTTTTGACAAAAAAATGATACTTGTAGAGGCTATGTTATTCAATTATATTTCACGAACCCTTGCTCATACCAATAAAACAGCTTTATATGGATGGAAAGACAAGACTTCAAAGTATCCTATACAGCTATGATAAAGCATCTCCAGCATACAGAGTGGCCACAAAAAGACTATCAACATGACGAAATTCAAATCGATTTTTCTTAATTTTTTCAAATGCAATGCATATAATTTTTTTTCATCATTGTAATCACCATTCAGCTTACTTCATTTTTTGTTATATACATGATATGCATATCTCTAAAGGAATATATTTTTTTAGAGGTTTTCCTCCAAATTCACATTTTATTTCGAATTCAAGAAGCAGATTTGGCTTTTCTGTGGTTATAGGGAACTGTCAAATTATTCTATTTTCTATTCAAAATTAACATCATTGCAGCTTCAATTCAAATCATTATAGTTTTAACGGATTGGATGAATACCCACACAATGATGTAAAAATTAAAAAAATTCCAATGAGTTTGAATGTACAAGTTATGAATGCTTAAAAAAAACGAGTTTCAAAACTTCAGGATACAAAAAAGTGCCCGCTCTTATCCTCATACAACTATCTTCGAAAAAATGATATTCATAGTTTCCCAGGCACGCAAGCAGATCTTCAAGTTCGAAAGCTCAAAGCTTGTTGGAAATTTTTGGAAGATTTGACGTTCCAAGTAGAAACATAGAAAATTATCAAAAATGTATTTTGAAAAATGGGTACAGAAAGCAAGTTTTTGTCTTCAGTAACTGATTTCATCACATTTTTGAGTAGATACATCAAAACTTTCTAGTTCCTCATTTCGCTATAATATGAATTGAAGCTTCAATGATGATAATTCTGAGTGGAATAATTTGACAGTTCTCAATAACCACAGAAAAGCCAAGTCTGCTATTTGAATTCGAAGTATGTGAATTTTAGGGAAACATTTCGAAAAATCGCTTAAAAATCCTATTCCGTTAGAGATATGCATATCATGTATTCGACAAAAAATGAAGAAAAATGAATGTTGATTACAATGATGAAAAAAACTTGTATGCATTGCATTTGAAAAAATGAAGAAAAATCGATTCGAAATTCGTCATGTTGATAGTCTTTTTGTGGACACTCTGTATGCTGGAGATACTTTATTATAGCTGAGTAGGATACTTTGAAGTCTTGTCTTTCAATCCATATAAAACTGTTATTGTTTTGTGCAAGGGTCCGTGAAATATAATTGCATAGCATAGCCTCTACAAGTATCATTTTTTTGTCGAAATGGCCAATATTTCGAAAACTGTCGAATAACAATATGTGATAAGTATACGAAAGCATGCAGGAAGTTTCAAAGAATTGAAAAACACTATTTAATATAGGGTGTCCCATTTGAGAAAACAAAGTCACCCGCTATTCCTCTTTTGTGGGCCACCCGATGTATTCGAAAATATTTTTAGGTTGTGCTCTTCTTGTAGTATATCAAGTCTGCATGAAAAAATTTTGCCAAACTCAGACCATTACGGGTATATCGTCCGCTGCGGCACTAGTGGGACACCCTGTATATTTTCAATCGTCTTGATGATGTAGTATGGTATCTGTCTATCGTAAAGAAGATGTATAATGTCTTCCAACTGAATTCGATCGGAGGCCTTCTGCAGATCAATAAAACACATGAATGCCGGTTGGTTATATTCGATCGATTTTTCCGTAACTTGTCTTATGATGAAGATGGCATCTGTGCAGGATCTTCCTGATCTGAATCCTTACTGTTCGTCTGATAGTGGGATACATTCATTGATCTTGTTAGTTATTATTTCTGTCTTTAACTTCAGCGTGGTCCTTAGAAGGTTTATCCCCCTATAGTTGTCAGGCATTGTCTTATCTCCCTTTTTAAATAGAAGGATCGTAACGCTAGTTCGCCATTCATCTGGTATCTTATGCTGAGAGAGAATTTTTTTTATCAAAGTTGTTAGTTGTTGGGTTAACTTCTCTCCTCCATATTTGAGTAGCTCGTTAGTGATGTCATCCTGTGCTGAGCTCTTCTCGTTTTTCAATTTTTGGAGTGCTGTTTCCACATATTTCTCTTCTACATCGATCTCGTCGGTTGTCAATATCTCTGGTGCATTCGGTTCAGTTTCAGTCTCTTCTCCCCTGTAAAGCTCCCGCAAGTATTTTACCCAATTATCTCTCTCTATGTTTTTGATACTAATGAATTCATTTGCTTCTGTTCTCTGACTTCTAATTAACCTCCAAATTTGTTTCTGTAGCCCATAGAAGTCATTTTCCATCCTTTTGGAGAAGATTTCTTAGTGTCTATCCTTAGTCTGTCTAACTAGGTACACCTTTCCCAATTGTAATTCAGAAAACGTAAAATGTAATTCAGAAAAGCAAATTGAATTTCAGAAAATGGAAATTGTAATTCAGAATAGTAAGTTGATATTCAGAAACGGTAATTTGAATTTCAGAATAGTGATATGTAATTCAGAAAGGGTAATTTGAATTTCAGAATAGTGATATGTATAGTCCATCCAAGAATGATTGACATCTCGGGGGGCTTTGGAAAATAAAGTTACAGAATTCAGGTTGGTGTTGGAGATAACACTGACATTCTGTTCTGTCACGCAATAATGTTCCGAAAAAATTCGGCAAATAATTTAGCAAGTGAAATAAATATTTTTGGAATGAGGCTCTTGAAGACTGTACAGCTAATAAATGGAAAGCCTGCACAGAGCAAGTAGAAAAAGAAATGAGAGAAGATTAGTCAAAATAAGATGGGAAGTTATGATATCGCTTACAAAACCTTTCAATATGAATGAACATGATGAGGTCTTAGCAGATGAGGAAATAATAAAAGTTGTGGTTGTTGAGACAGAATATAATAGGAATATTTACATTTTCATATTTCACACCTTCATTGTTTCATTTGTTTCTGTCTTGATATCTATCACAAATTTCCCAATCCATTCACTTTGCAGTAACAGGTTTCAAATTATCAACTAGATTTTTGCGGTTTAGCGAATATTCATATTGAACATTGAAAAGGACCGTGCTATTTAATCACTCACGATATTTTTCGTTATTGAACCAGAATTTCCAGGCTGTATGCTCCTATAATTGATCGTAAGATCGAAAATGCATCAACAAAAGATGAAAATAATATACTGCTGGTATACAGATTCACACGCTGGTAATCGTATGTGAAAATTGGAAATATTATCATGTTCAAAGTGCCTTACTTTGAAATAATATCCTTAAATTTTTAGGTTATTTCATAGATGCATAGAAATATTCTATGCATCTATGTTATTTCTATATCTTTTATTGCTATGATGAAAGCACAGAAAATTTTTAGTTACTTTTTTGTAACTAGAAATAAAGCTGCGACTGGACTTTCAAGGCCTGCTCTGATGTCAATCATTCTTGGATGGACTATTATTTTGAATTTCAGAAAATATAAATTGTAATTCAGAATTGGTGATTTGAATTTCAAAAATGGAAAATTGTAATTCAAAAAAAAAGAAATTGTAATTCAGAAAAAATAGATTGTAATTCGATTGCTTGGTACCCAAACCACATTCACGTCAACGTCAAATACAAAAACAGAACAAGTCCACCACAGTACAGAACAATAAACAAATTCATCGGCATTACTAACCCCCTCTACCCTTTATTATTATTTCCACTAACTAAAATAATTATAATCTATCTATGAGATTGAAATAAATCTTACTAAGCCCCTCGATATCAGTTCTGAAATTTACTGAGTTTTCTTTTTTAATGTTAATCATTTCCGCTATCATCATCACAGACCTCACACCTCTACATCTAGTGATTGATAGGGTAGCCCATGAGGCCATCCTCAGAGTATCTAAAGAAGGAGCAGGCAATGAGAAAGTCAGGTTTCAGAGAGCTTGGTCCTCTCTGAATGACTACACCTCATCTGCAAACCTTCCTAGTGATGTTATGATCAAGAAAGTAAGCACTGAGAAGAACTTCAGTACACTGCTAAGTAAAAGAGAGGATTGGGAAAGGGAATACACCAACTACAATCTCAAAGAAAATACAATGAAATGGTATACAGATGGTTCTAAAACCGCTACAGGAGCTGGCGCTGGGATATACGGGACAAGTACCAAGTGTGCACTATCGTTAGGCTCCTGTACAAGCGTCCTTCAAACGGAAATACTTGCAATCGCAAGATGTCTAGATATAAATCTAGAAAGAAACTATCAGAAGTGCGATATAGCTATTCATACAGATAGTCAAGCTGCTATCAAAGCACTGAGCTCCTACGTCATTGACTCAAAGCTGATTTGGGAGTGCCGAAACAAACTCAATGAGGTAGGCAAGAAGAATAAGGTCTCTTTAATCTGGGTTCCCGGTCATTCGGGAATCGTAGGAAACGAAGAGGCCAATACACTGGCCAGAAAGGGCGCACAGACACCACTCACTGGCCCAGAACCCTTCTGTGGTATAGGAAAATGCACCTATAAGAAGGAGTTTATGCTGAAGGAGAAAACCGAAAGAGAAAAACTCTGGCGGAATCTCCCAGGGATGGATCACTCCAAAAAGTTCCTCCGGAACTTTGAAACTGTTAGATCCAAAAAATATCTGGATCTCAGTAAAAACCAACTTCACCTACTCACTGGCTTTCTCACAGGACATTGTCGCCTAAAAAAGCATCTGTTGAGAATGGGTTTATCAGACACTGACGAGTGTAGATTCTGTGGGGAGGAGGAAGAAACTCCTATTCACCTGGTTACGGAATGCTATGCCATTGCAAGCCAAAGGAAAGAGTGCTTTGGACAAGAAACTTGTAGAAGTGGGGAGTTATCCTCCTTGAAGCCGTCCCAGATTCTGGATTTCATCAAATCTCTGGAACTGGAGGGCGAGCTGTAGGAGGCGCGATGATAACAGCTCTGTCAGGGGGCACAATAGACCTTAAGGTCGCAGTGAACTGTAACCCCTTCTTTACTATTACTATTACTATTACTATCATTCGCTTTCTATAGTTATCCTCCCCGTGTAAAATTTCTACGTTATCTATTTCAAAGTTGAAAAAATGTCCTGTTTCTAGGTGATGTTCCCACAAAACATCTGTAAAAAATCTCTCTAATAATAAAACAGCTTTAGTGGAACATCACCTAGAAACAGGACATTTTTTCAACTTTGAAATAGATAACGTAGAAATTTTACACCGGGAGGATAACTATAGAAAGCGAATGATAGCGGAAATGATTAACATTAAAAAAGAAAACTCAGTAAATTTCAGAACTGATATCGAGGGGCTTAGTAAGATTTATTTCAATCTCATAGATAGATTATAATTTTTTTAGTTAGTGGAAATAATAATAAAGGGTAGAGGGCGTTAGTAGTGCCGATGAATTTGTTTATTGTTCTGTACTGTGGTGGACTTGTTCTGTTTTTGTATTTGACGTTGACGTGAATAGGAAAGATTTTCGTTGTTAATGAAGGTGGAAATGCTATTCGCACGTGGATCTGTTATTTTTGTGAATTTTTTATGGAGACTTTCATGTTTTTTGACGAACTGTATGTCGATAAAATCGATTTAATCTATAGTGGTAAGTCTACTGTATATTATTGATGAAACCTGTTCATTTTATGTAATTTCAGCCTGAAGAAGAGAACATTAGTTCTCGAAACTGTAGCGCATTAAATTGAATGTAACAACACCAAACTTCATCTTTGTTGCCAATTTCCCGATCAAACAATCCCTTTAAAGGGAAGAAGTTGTGTTATGATGTGTGATTACATTATTTCAATTTAGATATTAATAAACATTTGTAGGACCGAAAATGCCGTTTATATATACAAATCAACATATAAAGAGACTAATATATTGTATTTTCAAACTAAACACATACCTTAATATTCAATGCCAGGTTTTAAGGTATCCTGCCCCACTGTGCGTCGGTCCGAACGGACAAGATCATCCTCTATTCTGAAAATTCATATTATTTTGGAATGCTTCAAAAGATATTTTATTTCCAGATTCTACCATTGCTAAACGAATCATAGATCATTGGGAATGTGGAACTAGCGTATCCGAAGACCAATAGTAAGATGACCAATCTCTTCCTTGTGGGAATAATTTTCCTTGTTATATCGGGTGTGAAAGTTTGGACCGATGGGAGTTCGTATTTATCTTCAAGTTCCGTAATTGAAGTGGAATGCGATGAGTGTACAAATAATTCTGGTCTTAGTGAAAATGGAGACTTTTCCTATATGGTTTTTTCTAATGCAGCGGAAATCGTCAAGAGAGATTCTGGTTATGAAGAAATAAAAAATGAAGGTAAGAATTTTGTATTGATATCCTCGTCAAATATTTAAGAAACTGAAACAATTATCCTACGTCCTTCAATATCAACTCGCCTCCTCTTCGAATTTGTCAAACGATTATACAGCATGTGGCGTAATGAGAGTATAATATGGACTTGGGGGCTGAGGGGCTGAGTTCTTTGTCAAATACAAATGAATCACACTCCTTTGGAAGGCAAGACTTCAAATGAAGATATTTTTTCAATATATTTTATTGGTAGTTGCGCTATCGAATATGAACTATGGTTGGGGCGCATGCGTAGCTTTCTTTTTAAATGAAGATCTACCTCAAATTTCATGTTCTGCTCCTTGTTAGTTAGGAAGAAAACGAGAAAATAACAATTTGGAAATGTTGATTTAACAAAACGAATCTCACAGAAAGGTGTTCAAAGCGACTCAAAATCGTGTTATTGAATATTTAAATCTGTGAAGCAACACTCCAGTGTTTGTGCTTCGCAACAGCTCAATGAAGATCCGCTGAAGTATTTTGTTCGATTGTGAGACCTTTGTGACTCGAAGAAAATAAACAAAACCGCTAGTTTCGACATAGGCAAAGAAGGCGACCATATTGCTGCTGTAACTGGCTAGATTTTCGTCAAAATCTGGTAACAAAATGACCAGAAATTTAAGGTTATGAATAGTTATCTGAGGCTCAGTAAAGGTCCAGATAATCATAAGAAAATTTGTGGGAGCTTTTTTTATAGGTACAGGTTTTATATTGAATAGGGGTTACAGTCCACTGTGAGGTTTATTGTGCCCCCTAACAGAGCTGTTATCATCGCCTTCCAGTTCCAGAGATTTGATAAAATCCAGTATGTGGGATGGCTTCAACGAGGATAATTTCCCACTTCTACAAATTTCTTGTCCAAACCCCTCTTTCCTTTGGCTTACAATGGCATAGCATTCCGTAACCAGGTGAATAGAGGAGTTTCTTCCTCCTCCCCACAGAATCTACACTCGTGAGTGTCCGATAAACACATTCTCAACGGATGCTTCTTTAGGTGCGTTCGGCCTGTCAACTGTACGAGGAGAGTCGAACCAGAGTTTTTATTACAGATCGCTTAGTGTTAGTGGAACTTTTAGAACTTGTCACTTGTCCCTATTTGAATGAACGAATGACAATTGAATCTCTTGCAACAGAATTATTTTTTCTGTAACGTCTTTCTCAGTCATTACCATATTACGGGTGTTCTTTTAAAATGTCTTTGACATGACATAGTTAATCATACTTTGGATTAATCCAGTTATTTTAAAATTTCAACTCTAACAGTCTGTCTAACCTAACCTTACTTCTTCAGAACCTCCTTTCGCGCCCTATCTCTGGAGCTAGGGTTTTCAGAGTTGGATCCAAAAGCTCTACTCCGTCTGACACGAACTACATATAATTGACACTTTTGGATCTGAAATGGGTGGCCGAATGACACGGAGGAAAAAGTGTTAAGGGAACCGACTGGCCGAATGCACCTTTTAGGCGACAATGTCCTGTGAGAAAGCCAGTGACTAGGTATAGTTGGTTCTTACTGAGATCCAGACCTTTTTTTTTGGATCTAGCAGTTCTAAAGTTCTGAAAGAACTTTTTGCAGTGATCCATCCCTAGGAGAATCCGCCAGAGTTTTTCCCTTTCGGTTCTCTTCTTCACCATAAAGTCGTCCTTATCCATTACATCGTATTTTATGTGATTCAATAATATTTCCGGGACCTAACGATGAAAAAACAATTATTTTGAAACACTATTCTTAATACATAATTAAAAAAGTAGTCTTCGGAAACATGGTAGCGTCAATCACAAGTATCTCTGTATTCGAGCACTTTTGTAATTCAGAAAAAGAGCTCTTTACTCATTGTAATAGGAATTTTTTTTCAAATAAATGCTGTAAGTAGAGTAATTTCGGAATCTCAATGAAACAGGCATACTTTTTCTCAGGCATGTTTTTCTCAATTCGACCTGTTTTCTTTTTCACACCACATTGAATTAAACTTGAAAAAATATAAATAAAACATTTAGTTTGGGCTAGAGCTGGGATTTGGAAAAAATTATCCATGCGCCCCAAAAATCATTCGATAGTGCATCTATCGAGTCTTGCCTCCAAAAAGAGTGACAAATTTTCCAGAATGTTCGAAAATGTCGAATATATCGAAACACGGGGGACCTCGATCGAATATAAAATATATTTTTCTACTCCTCCTATAGAAAGTGACGAAATTCGTACATAGAACCACATATGTAACTGCCTATATTAAGCACTGTGCAACGTAAAACTGTGTGATTTAGTTTACCGTAAACAGAAAGCACGATCGAAAGCCAATACGGTGAATCTGTAAAGTGGAACGCACGGCAAATAACCAATAAGATAGAGCCTTTAGTAGTTATCATGGAAACGAAAAGACGCCATAAGTTTCTGACGTTTCGTGGATGTATCGCGAATTGTTACCAGTTTTTGGATTTGCTAAGATTATTTGAAGATCCCTCATAACGAATAATAATTGTTGAGAAAAATGTCCAGTGGCAGCGAAGATGAATTGTGCACACCTCCCGATATAGTTTATTACCCGCAAAATCTCGTGGAAGATACGAACAAGTTTGTCATGAATTCATGGATTGGAAGCTGAAACACAAAATCAATTTATTCTCGGAAAGTGTTATTTTAGCATATTTTGAAGAACTGTCCAAAACAATGAAGCCATCGTCACTTTGGTCAATTTATTCGATGCTAAGGTTAACAATGAACATAAACCATGGTAAAGTTAATATTGAGTCTTATCCTAAACTGTTGGCTATACTCAAAAAAAAATCAGATGTTTTCAAGAGTGATAAATCGAAAACGTTGACATCAAAAGAAATCAATGTCTTTCTCCAAAACGCTCCAGATAGCAGATATTTGCTGACGAAGGTATCTATACACGAATTATATAAATAAACAGGCAAATATTGAAAATTTTTCATTACAGGTGGTTTCAATTATCGGTATTAGTGAGGCTTGTAGAAAGCAGGAGTTACGCAACTTGAAGTCTGAAGACGTGGAGGATACGGGAAAATGTCTGATAATTCATATTGCAGATTCGAAAAACAAAACACAACGTTCATTTGTCGTTTCCGATTCCTTTTATCCGGTTTGTAAAAACTATATCAATTTACGTCCTGCAGGAGAGCATCTTCAGACTCTGCCTTTCTTTTTGAATTACTTAAATGGAAAATTCACCAAGCAATTTGTTGGAATGAACAAAATCTGTAACATGCCAAAAACAGTGGCAGAATATCTGGGCTTAGAGAATCCCAAGCAATACACGGGCCATTGCTTTAGGCGTTCTTCTGCCACAATTTTAGTAGATGCTGGTGGCGATATGCTAGCATGGAAGAGACACGGCGGTTGGCGGTCATCAGCAGTGGCCGAGAGTTATGTAGATAATTCTATGAAAAACATGACTGCCAACTCATCAAAAATTACATTTCCATTAATAATGAGAAAATAATGATATAATTTTTGAAAATACAAAAAATCCTAATACCAACCCACACTCTCTTGTTTTTAATATTTGCACAGTAACAATTAATGATAATTATAACAATCAAAATGTGAACTGAACAATAGGAACTTATAGTAGTTGTATGATTTTTTGTCTCGTTTTTTGTAGTTATTCAATTGATTGATTAATAATATATTCACTTAATGGAAAGTTTTATGGGAATGAATGAGATCGTAGAGAAATTATAGTACACAACTCCAGTTGTAAGGCAATTACGCACTCCTAGAAGTACGCACTCACCGCTTCGCGGCTCGTGCGTAACTTTTTCTAGTCGTGCGTAAAATGCTTCTTACAGCTCTTGTTATGTAATATACTATTTTTCGAACCGCTACAAATACTACTACAATTTTTCGAAGAAAAATGAATCACACTCCATCTGTTGACAAAGAGCAACAAACACTGTATGATAAGCATATCACTTACTTCCTCAAAGTAATCAGCCAGAAAAGTGGTCTCAAACTATGGGGCGCACACCTAAGAGGAGCGCATTAAAATTTTACAGCAGCTGTTAATTAATAGTCCATGATTATGGAAATGGTATTACAGAAATACGGAGAATTTTTGTCGAGATTTCGTTATCATTTGGTAGGATTCTGATAGAGCGATCGGGACAAAACTCTGCACGTATCTCAAATACGCCATTCCTCAATCCTCATATACGTGCAAAATTCAATCTCGATCGAAACTGCAGTTTGGAATTATCAAGAAAACAATATTTCTATCGGCCGCATTTAAGGAACCTCTGGTCGAATTTCGTCTTTAGGTTAATTCGTTCGAGTGTTATCGTATTGACAGCTGGACTGAATTGAATTGGACCACGGACTCGAGATCTGTGAGTCGAACCTAGTAGATTGAGACCATTCCCGGTTCAAAGTTCGAAAAATATGGACGAGCACGCAAAAAGTGAACTCACAAGATTTCTAGAACGCAGAAATTGATATACTGTGTCTGACAAAGTACTGGAGAATGGAGATGTAAACAAGAACAAGTTTCGATTATATATCCATGACGAGGCAGATTCCCTACTTTTGTCGAGGGTCAGCGAAGCAGGGCAAAGCAGCGATCTATGTATGTCAAACAGAAAATCGAGTGTTATAAATCCTATCTTATCAGTTATCTATTCATTTCCAATCAGTTTGAATGTACAGCAGCAGAATTTCATATGAAATTTATACTTATGATATCAACAACGTATAGGCCGAGCACATTCAGCAATTTCTGAACAATTTGAAGAATGATATAACATCGATTCATCAGATACCTACACCGCGTTTATTGATTCGATATACATAGATATCAACAACCGCCATGAATCTGACTCGAACTTGCAACAAATCATAATCCAAGGAAACTTGCGGAAGTTCCAACCTCATCAAAGGGGGTAAGTGTTGACCTAGGTCTCGATCTTTTCAGATTTATTCGATACAATAGAAACTAATTGAATCCAAACATCTCATCAATTTTGGAGCTTAATCTGAAAGAGCTTCAAGAGATCAGGGACTCTTTGATGAATACAAATTTTTCTTCAATCCGTATGATCTCTCGAGTAAGTGACTAAAGCAGCACATACACTATGCATTTGTCTTAGTACTGTTGCCTCAATAAGAAACTTATAAACCTAGAGTTTGTTTCACCAGAAATCAGAGTGAAGTGAGCACCAATTTACTGTCAGTAACTGTTACCGATATTGCCAGGTGAAATGAAGGTTTGCGGAAGTATGCGTTTCCTTGAATTCTGGATTTATATATTAACACGGAGAACTGACTGTTAATAGCCCTGAGGAAGATATTAAATATATCGAAACGTTGGCATTTCAATCAAAGCAGTTTTCTTTAACCAAAGACCTACACCTAATATTTGTACAGATTAATCACATGGTCCTCTGTAAACTGCGTATTCACATACAGAAGAAAAAACTCCCCCCTAGGCCTGAACGGGAAAAATGGAACATTGAATCTCTTCACAACCCAACAACAATGGAACTCTATCAAAATCGATTACATCAAAAAACCCAAAACAACTCCATACTAGAGGAGGATGATGTTAAAAACTCGTGGGAGAAAATACAGTCGGACGTCCTAGCTGCAGCCAAAGAAGCCATCGGGAAAAGAAAGGTCAATGCAAACAACCACATTCAAACCAAACAATGGTATACATCCGAAATCAAGAAACTGGCAAAACCGAAACGGAATGCATATCTACGATACAGATGTAATAAAACACCGGAAGAACGACTACAATATACACAACTAAGAAACAGAGTGAACCTAGAAATTCGAAACATCAAACGAGA
The DNA here is from genome assembly GCA_910592335.1 of Adalia bipunctata. NCBI lineage: Eukaryota > Metazoa > Arthropoda > Insecta > Coleoptera > Coccinellidae > Adalia > Adalia bipunctata. The sequence continues at coordinate 30,809,798 of OU342951.1, forward strand.
ATACTGGGAGAGATTTTCCGCGGAAATGGAACACGACCTATACGGGGCGCAGAGGAAGGTTTGGGGAATGCTAAGAAGGAGAAGGTTGGATGTGAATGAATACTCGCAAACACAAAAAATCGATGAAGATACCTGGAAGGACTACTTCAAAAATTTGTACAGCTCTGATGAAGACATCCCCCTACGGACGACGATGGAAACCATGAGAGAGTGGAAATAACTGCTTAAATGACTGCCGAAACAGCGAAGAAACTAAAAAACAGAAAAGCTCCCGGATTCGATGGTATTCCGAATGAACTCATAAAACATGGCGGTGCCTGCCTGATGGAAGAACTCACGAAACTGCATGATAAAATCCTAACAACTAGAAAGATACCAGGGAGCTGGAAGAAAAGTATTACCATTCCTGTTTTCAAAAAGGGTGACAAAAGAGCTCCAGAAAATTATAGAGGAATAACATTGCTCAGTTCGGTCATGAAACTCTTCACAAAAATTTTGAAATCCATAATCTACAAATATATAAACATCTCAGAGGAACAACAGGGTTTCAGGAAGAACAGATCAACATTAGATCCCATTTTCATATTGAGGCAGATCACCGAAAAATCGATAGAATACGGAAAACCAGCCTTCCTCTGCTTCATAGATCTCACCAAGGCATTCGATAAAGTGAGACTCAAAGATGTCATCAAAGTACTTAAAGATAAAGATCTACCAACACCTTTAATAGAAATTGTGAGACAACTGAATACTGACACCTCTACACATATATCTTTAAACCAACAGCTCACCGAAGAAATTCCAACTCCAACGGGTATACGATAAGGAGATTCATTAAGTCCCCTACTTTTCAACATAATAATGGACCAAATAATACACCGCGTCAAGAATTCTGGAATGGGATACAGACTCAGCACAGGAGTTATAAAAATTATCTGCTACGCCGATGACGCAGTGATTGTGGCTGAGGACGAAGATGACCTGCAGAGACTGCTATATTCATTCTTTTTAGAAGCATGCAAATACAACATGCAAATATCAACAACAAAAACAAAGTCATTAGTCATAAGCAAAGAACCCAAAAGATGCAAACTTGTCGTCGCAGACCAACCAATAGAACAGGTGATGACATTCAACTATCTCGGCGTACAGATATCTTCGAACCAAGATAGAAAATACGAAGTTCGTGAGAAGCCAAATAAAGCAGGTAGAGTGGCAGGTGCACTTCGCGACGTCATATTCAACAACAAATGTATGAGTAAACATTCAAAAACCAGAATCTACAAAACCTACCTATCATGACATACGCCATAGAAACCAGAGCGGACAACAAAAAAACTAAGTCCATCCTTAGAACAACTGAAATGAAGATACTAAGAACCATATCTGGATATACGCTGAGGGACAGGAAGAGGAACACAGCCATCTTAGAAGAATGCCAAATCCAGGACATTGTCAAATGGGGAAGATCGCGACGACGATACTGGAACAACCACGTCAGCAGAATGAACACGGGAAGAACAGCTAAGATAGCTCGAGACGGAATCCCAAATACCAGAAGACCCATCGGCAGACCTCCCAAACGCTGGAAAGACTCCTGGGTGTCTACATCCACAGAGGATTAGAGTGGAATTTACAAGCCTCAGGCTTAACATAAGATGAAGAAGAAGAATCACATTAAAGGTCGTCATACATCACTTTCATAGAAGATTTAGACCGACAAAGCCCACAACATATATGTGCTAGAGCTCTTAGAAGATGTTTTAGAATTCAAAAACACTACTGGATGATAAAAACCAATTTCCATTCCATTTTTCAGTGTTAAATTCAATAAAATGTGGCATACTACAAATCACTAATATTTATTTACACTCCACGAATATATGATGCATACTGAATAGGTACCACTCTTCAATATGAATACTCTATCCTAAATTTTTCTTCCATGATTCAATTGTCTCATCCCTTTTTATCTTTGGTAGTGGGCCACCGCCAGTTAGAGTACCTTCCTTCTTTTCTTCCGCCAAGGTTTTCCTATGTTTTTTATTTTCTTCGCATTCCTTCACAGAAACTATACTGCTCAATATACCAGTAGATGAAGATGCGTTGAACTCATCTGTGATCTGCTGCCAGGTCTTTTCCTTTTTCTCTCCAGAAGCCCTATGGATTTTCTTACCTTTTTTATGGCAGAATATTTGTGCGATATGATTCTCAATAAGTGGAGCTCCTCTAAAGTAGTGAAGTTTTTAACTCTTGATTTTTCACTCATTTTGCTATGATACTACATAACTAGATACGTAAATATAAATAAAAACTTTGAAATCGAAATCCCGATCCATCACTTTCATATATCACTCTTGATATTTGCCACGTGAAATATTTTCGTAAGTCCAGAAGAAACAGTGTTGCCAAGTTTTTTCACTCTTAGCTGAGCCACCTTTATCGTACTGCGGTACATAACGCATAAGTTTAAGCTTGGCTCAAGTTTTAAGCGAGCTTTCAGAAGCTCCGCTCTAGAGGGAATCAAAGGGAATCAAAATACAAAATGAAATCTTGAAAGTAAACTGGGGTCGAGAATGAGTCGGGTTCGGTAGTGAACCAACAACGTCCAGACAAGTGGTCCCAGAAAATGGAACCCCTCGTCTTGACGAAGTCTCTTGGATTTCTGTCAACCTTCAGTGAATTGAGCAAGGGTGAAGCGCGTCCGTGACCCCGTTGTGATCTCGCCGAACTCAATCCTCAAAAACGGTTGCTGATAAATCCAGAGATTGAGGCCCCACAAGGGAATCAAAATGAAAGACGAAATCTTGAATGCAAAATGAGGTCGAAAATAAGTCGGGTACGGTAGTTAACCAACAACGTCCAGACAAGTGGTCCCAGAAAATGGACCCCCTCGGCTTGATGAAGTCTCTTGGATTTCTGTCACCCTTCAGTGAATTGAGCAAGGGTGAAGCGCGGCCGTGACCCCGTTGTGATCTCTCCGAACCCAATCCTCAGAAAGGTTGCGGATGAATCCAGAGATTGAGAAATCACGAAGAAATATATCACAGTGTGAAATCGAGAAAATGATGTGTATAAACTAAAGGCAGGTTACGGCGGTGGACCAACAACGCTCAGGCGAGTAATCCCAGCGAAAGGGTATCACTCGACTTGAAGAAGTCTCTCGTATATCCGTCAACCTTCAGCGAATTGAGAAAGGGTGGAGCGCGGCCGTGGCCCCGTTGTGACCTCGCAGAACTCAATCCTCAAAAAGGTTGCTGATAAGTACAGAGATTAAGGTACCACCAGGGAAAGTAAATTATAACACAGAAAGGAAATAAAAAAAATGGTTTAGAAGTCGTGGAACAGACAATGATTCAAATGTTAGAAGGATTTTCAACGGATAATGCCATGTAAGAAATATAAACGGGGCCTTACCGGTTTCATGAAGTATGCACTGCACAGAAAAACTGAGAGTCTACTGAACAGAAAAACGGTTTCTATGCAGTAGTCTTCTTGATAATTTTCCAGATTGCCGAATTGACTGATCTTCTCTTTCTGAAACCATGTTGATATTACGAGAATATTTTATCAAATCAAAGAAATCAACCAATCTTTTTTTTATTATGACCTCTAGGCTCTCTTCAGTTTTCTTGAAAATACCCCCTGCTCCATACATTTGTTGAAGACAACTGCGGGAGGGGGGATTATCTGCTTCTTCACTTCTTTCGATATTCTCGTCGAGCAGTCGTCTGTATACGGAGTGTCTTTCAGATCCGAGTCGACCTATGAGGTTTCAATTTCGCCAGCATCAGTAGGTTGAAAAAAACATGAACCATTGTTTCTCGGCTTCACATTTCGCATATAATTTCGAGCTATATAATTTTGAGCTGACTGAAACTTTTTCAGTTCAGAATCTGGTGAGGTATCCAGAACGTTATTGAATTCTAGCGAATAATTGACGAGACAACTTCTATAATTCCTGTGTTATCAGATTTAGGATCATGAAGGATCTATTCGACCGATGTTGTGAAATTTTGTGCTGTCAAAAAAAAGGTGCCTTGTGTTCCCGAATGCGAATCTTGTTACAAGGTGGATGAATGAACGCTGAAAAGCTCCAGATTTCACTTCGGTGTTTTGGGTGACCCATTTTTTGCTGAGATATGTAAATAGTCAAAATACGATATCCAGAAAATTGTAAATAGTATTTTTTTGCAGGGACAGCTTATATGAATGAGCAAACTACCGAAACCTACGAACAATCCATTCAATCAAATAATTCTCCAGAACTTGTTACGACTCAGTCATTTTCCCATGAGCAATTTAAATTATACCAGGACATTCAATGGCCTGTCAAAAAGGAAGCTGTTGTGGAGGGGGATTTAGTAATAGGAGGACTCATGATGGTGCATGAAAGGGAGGACACCATTACATGCGGTCCTATAATGCCTCAGGGTGGCATTCAAGCTCTTGAAGCTATGCTGTATACTCTAGATCGAATAAATACAGCCGAAATAGTGATAGTTCCGAATGTGACTTTGGGAGCTCATATTTTAGATGATTGTGATAAGGATACCTATGGTCTGGAGATAGCTGTGGATTTCATTAAAGGTAAGTTTAGTGTGATAATAATTTCTACTGACCCTAGTGAAAGCTCTCGGGGTTTGACCTCGTATACGTGTGGTTTTCTTAAACTTTAATAATCAGGACCACAAATTCTAAAGGTGAGGGGACGGGAGGCTTGCGTAGGATATTCCTTGCAATTTTCGCATAACTACTGGAAAAGTCCAAAATGGATTCAAACTGCTTTGAAATATCACTCCTGAAACGAAAAGATTTACAAATAATTCAAGTGGAGTTGATATTTGAATCTGACAAAAATATGGATGAGATTCAGTTACGTATCACAGTTATTCCTATAGTTGAATGTAGGTTCTTGAATAGCTATTCATGTAACAAATACATAAATTAGGTCTTTATGGACGACTACAAAAGTTTATGGCAGAGCGAGAAAAGGGAGCGATGCCAATAATTTGGGCAAGTCCATAAGCCTAATTATGTACGACTTGCTTACAAAGCTTTATGTTTGATCGCAATGCAGAAATTTTATTTTCTGAAATAGCAATTCAAATATTCGTCGCTTTATTACAAAGAAACATTAAGTGTGCTTCTGCTTTTCTTACCTTAGTAAACATCAGCGACCTTACCAACCTCACTGAACTTGAACTGTTGTTGACTTCGTTAATTTTGTGACAAACGTCATAATAATAAAAGAAAATGAATAGTCCGGGTGAGGAAAGCGTAGAAAATTTAACCGAAAGAGCCCAAGAACCTTTTTTACCCTCTAAAGGTGCTGAAACGTGTGAAACGAAGAAAATTGCAAAATCTGGAGAAAACATTGACAGTTGAGTCTAATAAAGTGGTGTCCAATAAAGTAGTCAATTATGGACACTGAACGAATTCATGAATCAAGTGTTTATGAGGCAGTGAAAGAATTTTAGATATTGGGTCAATTATTCAATGATATGGTAGGTATAAGCTTGTTAATATGCAAGGACTTCAGTTTTCAGTTTCTATTCAAACGTTCAAGTCTGTTACGGAAGTACAGTTCCAATGTTCGGTAGAGGAGAGTCGCCTAATATGGGAAGGGTTTTTTGAAAATAGTAAAAAAATTGCATGATTTGTTCAAAATTGGAAAAATCTCGTACTGATAATATTTCACGCCAGGACAAAGGATATATATGTACAAAAATACTCAAATTTATTCAAATTGGGGTAGTTATCCTATTATGTAAAAAAAAACATCTGCCCAAATTAGGAACCTGTGGGCACCTAAATTGGGGAGGTCGAATTTTTATGTACACACACCTTCGCAGAATGAAGTCATCGATTCAATTGGATGCAAAGTGTATCGAAAATAAATATGGATGTTGTTTTTTAGGAAATAACTTTAAAATCTGCTAATTGATTGCGTAATAATTATTCCCAACCAAGTGAAAATAGGTGGAACGCGTTTTAACCAGGTAAAGTCCGAAATAGATATAATGTCGGTTAAATTTCGGACTTAACCCACATTTCCCAGGTATTGCTCAGTTTACCCGATTAAACCTAGGTTTACTTGTCAATCTAACTTTACTTGTAACAGATATACATACAGGGTGTGGCGCAATGTAAGGATGATATGGTATCTGCTCGTAGAGGACGTTGTGGCGGTTCAAAAAAATATACTTTTTCGGTAACCTTCCGGGACGCTTTTTCTCTGAGAAAGTACGTACTTTCCGGACTAGGCCGGAAAACATCACGTCGTTGTTGTCATTGTCATGATCATCACAATAGCAACGAAATAACGGATGACAGTTCTGTACTGTTCAATTCAAATAAGAATTAAAATGTAAAATAAAGAAATGTGTCGTCTCATTGATCCGTAATTCAACACGGTTGTCGAAAAATATTGTACGCAGCTCACCCGAAAAAAGTTTTTTTCGAATCACAGACTTCCAGGACTCGCCTTCGGCTCGTCCTAGAATTTTGTCTATTCGTCCAAAAAAAACTTATTATTCGGACTTGTTACGTAAATTCCTATTATGTTTTCGAGATATTCGTCATTTTCGAAAATTGAAAACAAATTACACCCTTTGTAACTCTTTCAAGTGGCACATGAGGAGAATTTTCCGATCTGCTTATTGTATAGTATTCCTGGAAAGATGCGCTATCGAATTTTAACTATGATTTTTTTCAGAGGTCTAGCACCAATTTCATGGTTTGCTAATTTTTTTTCAGTTCAATCTAACCTGGTGTAATCAAAAAGTACGATCACCTATATGCGAAATTCGAAGGAAAACATGCCTGTTTAATTGAGATTATAAAATGTTATACTCACTGTTTTTTACCATTCAATACAAAATAAATTCCTATCACAATTAGTCGAATTGGATAATTCCCAATAAGTGAATCTCATAGATAGTTCACAATACTCTGTATAATGTGAAGGCAAAAAGAATCAAATATTTAGGTCATATTTACTTAAATGGCATCGATATTGCCGAAGCACACAAGCCAAGAGATCTGGATTTATATCCAGAGCTTATCCCGATGATGAATCATAATTCTGAATGTAAATAAACGTGAAATTCACACATTGGATTACAGGTGAATCGAATATGCTGATTTTTTTAAATAAGTGGATTAATGATATTGCAGTGCATTAATATTCATTTAATTAACTAGTTTACTAATGACAGCGATCCATGTTTGAACTATTTCAATGCTTGAGACCTCAGAGTATACAGGGTGAGTCTTTGACTGTTCATATATTTTCAACTGAAAATTCGTGAGGTCAAAAAAAACTTTTTTTTCATTTTCCATTTTTCCGAATTCTGCTCTGTTAGAAAGATTTAGCCATTTGAAAAAAAATTGGGCTGACTACGCCTTGAAATGATCTTCTGGAATTGGTGCAAAGTTCATATTTCTCGATTGAAATTGAGTTAATACATTTAGGGAATACTCAAGTACTAACCTTATTGGAATAAAAATGTTGCAAACACGATCATTTCAACAAAAACAGTTAGTTTCATCGGATAATATCTGCAACTAAAAAGCCACATTTCTCACACCAAAATAAGTTCCTTCTTCGATTTTTCTGCAGATTAGTTTGTGAACACTAATAACTTGTTCAGATTTTCCTCGAAATTCCCACACAATATCATGAAGAAAGACTTTTCATTCAGATCATCAGAATTTATCATTAAACAACCTAACCTTATCTATTTTGCATCGATTATGTGAATGTTTGCACAGAAATTTCGAGAAGAAGTTGTCAGCTTGCTGATAGTTTCATTGAGGTTGAGGATTTGTTACGAAACATAGTATAAATCACGATACACTTGTTGATTGGTTATCTGGGGGCCAACTATAAACAATAACAAACCAGAGTCTCTGAACAAACTGTAAACATTATGTGAGGTTCTGAATACATCCAGTGAATTATTGTTCTAATGTGATTATTATGTGAAGTGAATTAATATAATCTTGAACGTGTCGAGTTTATAAAATTCCAAGAGGATATTGTTAAGATAGACATCGACAGAGATTATAAGGTATCATATTATTTTTCATAAATTTCAATTCAATAAGTAGTTTGTATCGAGATTCATCATTCATATCCGAATTTTGTATTTCATCGACATGTAACTTCAATATGGACCGGTAACGATGAATTTTCAATAGAAACTGTGCGTGCTAAATACTCCTTGGTATTCAATTTTATCTCCCACATTTGTGGGATTCCATTATTGAAATATCTCGACAAAGTTGATGAATATTGTGACAACATTGTTAACTCGTTTGAAGACCAGAGAAGGAATAATATTCGATGATATTTAATTCGGAGACGCATTCAGATTATTCTTGAAATTAATGATTTTTTCGTCAAATTTCTCCGGGTAAAATTGCCAAAAACTCAAAAACGACGCGTTTTATTGAAAAAAAGTAAGAATACTTTTAGTTTCTCAAATGATTGATTCTTTCGGAAAGATGAACCGTTTATCTTTTTTAAAGTGGGTTTATGGTGGTTCAGCGTGTATTGATGAGTCGACTACCCTGTAACTTTTATACTCAATCAAAACCTATTCAATATCTCTGAATAGGTTTTGATTGAGGAATATGCACCATGAATAGAGTGGAAACTCAACCAAAATTAACTTCATTCGAAATAACGGTAACGAAGATATGAACAGAAAAGTGTTTTTTCCATGGATTTTCGACACCCTGTATCTTCGAAACCAAACCGAATTGTGAAAAATGGTATGAGAAAAAAGTGTTTCGTTTGATGGGAGGAATCTACAGTTGAAATATATGTACAAGTCAAAGACTCACCCTGTATAGTGTCGCATCTGAAACTTAGAGCTGGTCGATTGTACCTTATACTGGTCCACTAGAATCGTTTGCTATATGTTCAAGTTGCCAAACTGAGCAGATTGTAGGTTTCTCTGATGACGTATTATTATACACATAAACTATTCCTCTCATTTACCATGCTAAATTGATATAACATCTCCTAAGTTTTAATCGAGACAGTCTTCTAGGAAATATTATGAATGAGTATACTGAAGAATATAGTTGATTATGCTATTTTATGCTGGGGATATTGTACCGAAGAAATTCAGGTTAGATTTATGACAATACCGCCTTCATCCCTACTTCAGTTCCGAAAGATATGGAGAGATACTCTGGGTCGCAACACGTGGTTCTCGATAAACCATTGTTGCCGAAAGAATCCGTTGAATTACAGGAGAAACTTTGGTGGAATTTGGTGGCTGTTTATGATTCAGTGGCGTAGAAACTTCAAAAAGGGAAGCTTTCAGCTTGTATCTGTTCAGATACCTACAAATTGATATCACAATCAGGATTGTTTTGTAACAATGAAGACAGTTTTTGCTACATTGAAGGTGGGTTTCACAAAGCGTTATCACCGGTGATCCAAGCTTGATCTAGAATCAACTCGATTTGTCAGTTCAAAAATCAGAGAATCAAGCCGTTGATCTCGAATCACTGGTGATCACGCTTTGTGAAACCCACCGTTAGTGATTTATTATCAGTTTGTCGTTTCATAACCACTCGTTGTAAAGAATAAGGTCTTGATTGGCCAAAAATTCTAGTTTGTTGGGACTGGTATCAGACAATACTAGTATATAATTATTTTTGAACATTTATATTCTGTAAATGAACTTGATGTATTTTTTTTTTTTAATGTTGGGTATCATAATATTCTTAATAATTCAATAGCAAAACTACAACTGGATATAAAATACAGGTTGACTTGATCTTCACTTGATGGAAATTCATTTCAATAGGAATTGAATGATAAGTTATTCTATTTTCAATATTATTGATTTGAAAATCGATTGTTTCGCCAAAGCTCCTTCAGATCTGAAATTTTTTAATTGAAGTTATTAAGAAATATAAAATCTGGAGAAGCTATTGATTAGCGAAACAATGGATATTTAAATGATTCAAAGTGGAAACAAAATAACTATCATTAAATTTCTATCGAAATAGATGCATAGAATTCCTGGTATAACAACTCATTTAGTACAGGGTCCGGGGTCTCGTGAAGTTAGCCACACTTTTCCAGCCACGGTTTCTGACGTGAAGACTGTCGAATGTGGGATAGAGGAATATTGGCTCACAGTGTTGCCATATCTACTCGGTAACAGGAGATTTGAACTTTAACGGCTTCATGGCCAATTTTGCGAATAGATACGATGTATGATGAAATAATATGTTCTATATTCGAACCTTATTGTGCTGAACAAGAATTCGCAGAAATAGGGATGAATTAAGTTGGATTAAATTCAAAAATTCAGATATGATTCCACTGAAGAAATTAAGGACATAAATATAGTATAATGAAATCACGAGAACTTCTTTTTGGATGGCCGTCGAACTACCAGAAAAAAATAAAATCTGTCAGTGGTATAGAGAAAATCCAAGACGGAGTCGCGGTGCCGCGAAAAAAAAATGTATTTGAAATGATCATGAATCTAGTATACTAAAACTGCGAGAACTTTTTTTTGGATGGCCATCGAAGTGCCAGAAAAAAAATAAAATCTGTCACGGGTAGTGGGAAAATCCAAGATGGAGTCGCGGTGCCGCGAAAAAAAAAATAAAATCTCTAACTGGTAGTGGGAAAATCCAAGATGGAGTCGCGGTGCCGCGAAAAAAAAAAATGTATTTGAAAAGATCATGAATCTAGTATACTAAAACCGCGAAAACTTTTTTTTGGATGGCCATCGAAGTGCCAGAAAAAAAATAAAATCTGTCACGGGTAGTGGGAAAATCCAAGATGGAGTCGCGGTGCCGCGAAAAAAAAAATGTTTTTGAAAAGATCATGAATCTAGTATACTAAAACTGCAAAAATTGTTTTTTGGATGGCCGTCGAAGTGCCAGAAAAAAAATAAAATCTCTAACTGGTAGTGGGAAAATCCAAGATGGAGTCGCGGTGCCGCGAAAAAAAAAATGTATTTGAAAAGATCATGAATCTAGTATACTAAAACCGCGAAAACTTTTTTTTGGATGGCCGTCGAAGTGCCAGAAAAAAAATAAAATCTGTCACGGGTAGTGAGAAAATCCAAGATGGAGTCGCGGTGCCGTGAAAAAAAAAATGTATTCGAAAAGATCATGAATCCAGTATACTAAAACCGCAAGAACTTTTTTTTGGATGGCCGTCGAAGTGCCAAAAAAAAAATAAAATCTGTCACGGGTAGTGGAAAAATCCAAGATGGAGTCGCGGTGCCGCGAAAAAAAAAATGTATTTGAAAAGATCATGAATCTAGTATACTAAAACTGCAAAAATTGTTTTTTGGATGGCCGTCGAAGTGCCAGAAAAAAAATAAAATCTGTCACGGGTAGTGGAAAAATCCAAGATGGAGTCGCGGTGCCGCGAAAAAAAAAATGTATTTGAAAAGATCATGAATCTAGTATACTAAAACCGCGAAAACTTTTTTTTGGATGGCCGTCGAAGTGCCAAAAAAAAAATAAAATCTGTCACGGGTAGTGGAAAAATCCAAGATGGAGTCGCGGTGCCGCGAAAAAAAAAATGTATTTGAAAAGATCATGAATCTAGTATACTAAAACTGCAAAAATTGTTTTTTGGATGGCCGTCGAAGTGCCAGAAAAAAAATAAAATCTCTAACTGGTAGTAGGAAAATCCAAGATGGAGTCGCGGTGCCGCGAAAAAAAAAATGTTTTTGAAAAGATCATGAATCCAGTATACTAAAACCGCAAAAACTTTTTTTTGGATGGCCGTCGAAGTGCCAAAAAAAAAATAAAATCTGTCACGGGTAGTGGGAAAATCCAAGATGGAGTCGCGGTGCCGCGAAAAAAAAAATGTATTTGAAAAGATCATGAATCTAGTATACTAAAACTGCGAAAACTTTTTTTTGGATGGCCGTCGAAGTGCCAGAAAAAAAATAAAATCTGTCACGGGTAGTGGAAAAATCCAAGATGGAGTCGCGGTGCCGCGAAAAAAAAAATGTATTTGAAAAGATCATGAATCTAGTATACTAAAACTGCAAAAATTGTTTTTTGGATGGCCGTCGAAGTGCCAGAAAAAAAATAAAATCTCTAACTGGTAGTGGGAAAATCTAAGATGGAGTCGCGGTGCCGCGAAAAAAAAAATGTTTTTGAAAAGATCATGAATCCAGTATACTAAAACCGCAAAAACTTTTTTTTGGATGGCCGTCGGAGTGCCAGAAAAAAAATAGAATCTGTCACGGGTAGTGTGAAAATCCAAGATGGAGTCGCGGTGCCGCGAAAAAAAAAATGTTTTTGAAAAGATCATGAATCTAGTATACTAAAACTGCGAAAACTTTTTTTTGGATGGCCGTCGAAGTGCCAGAAAAAAAATAAAATCTCTAACTGGTAGTGAGAAAATCCAAGATGGAGTCGCGGTGCCGCGAAAAAAAAAATGTTTTCGAAAAGATCATGAATCCAGTATACTAAAACCGCAAAAACTTTTTTTTGGATGGCCGTCGAAGTGCCAGAAAAAAAATAAAATCTGTCACGGGTAGTGAGAAAATCCAAGATGGAGTCGCGGTGCCGCGAAAAAAAAAATGTATTTGAAAAAATCATGAATCTAGTATACTAAAACTGCTAAAATTGTTTTTTGGATGGCCGTCGGAGTGCCAGAAAAAAAATAGAATCTGTCACGGGTAGTGAGAAAATCCAAGATGGAGTCGCGGTGCCGCGAAAAAAAAAATGTATTCGAAAAGATCATGAATCTAGTATACTAAAACTGCAAAAATTGTTTTTTGGATGGCCGTCGAAGTGCCAGAAAAAAAATAAAATCTCTAACTGGTAGTGGGAAAATCCAAGATGGAGTCGCGGTGCCGCGAAAAAAAAAATGTTTTTGAAAAGATCATGAATCCAGTATACTAAAACCACAAAAACTTTTTTTTGGATGGCCGTCGAAGTGCCAGAAAAAAAATAAAATCTGTCACGGGTAGTAGAAAAATCCAAGATGGAGTCGCGGTGCCGCGAAAAAAAAAATGTATTGGAAAATATCATGAATCTAGTATACTAAAACTGCAAAAATTGTTTTTTGGATGGCCGTCGAAGTGCCAGAAAAAAAATAAAATCTCTAACTGGTAGTGGGAAAATCCAAGATGGAGTCGCGGTGCCGCGAAAAAAAAAATGTTTTTGAAAAGATCATGAATCTAGTATACTAAAACTGCAAAAATTGTTTTTTGGATGGCCGTCGAAGTGCCAGAAAAAAAATAAAATCTCTAACTGGTAGTGGGAAAATCCAAGATGGAGTCGCGGTGCCGCGAAAAAAAAAATGTATTTGAAAAGATCATGAATCTAGTATACTAAAACCGCGAAAACTTTTTTTTGGATGGCCGTCGAAGTGCCAGAAAAAAAATAAAATCTGTCACGGGTAGTGAGAAAATCCAAGATGGAGTCGCGGTGCCGTGAAAAAAAAAATGTATTCGAAAAGATCATGAATCCAGTATACTAAAACCGCAAAAACTTTTTTTTGGATGGCCGTCGAAGTGCCAAAAAAAAAATAAAATCTGTCACGGGTAGTGGAAAAATCCAAGATGGAGTCGCGGTGCCGCGAAAAAAAAAAATGTATTTGAAAAGATCATGAATCTAGTATACTAAAACTGCAAAAATTGTTTTTTGGATGGCCGTCGAAGTGCCAGAAAAAAAATAAAATCTGTCACGGGTAGTGGAAAAATCCAAGATGGAGTCGCGGTGCCGCGAAAAAAAAAATGTATTTGAAAAGATCATGAATCTAGTATACTAAAACCGCGGAAACTTTTTTTTGGATGGCCGTCGAAGTGCCAAAAAAAAAATAAAATCTGTCACGGGTAGTGGAAAAATCCAAGATGGAGTCGCGGTGCCGCGAAAAAAAAAATGTATTTGAAAAGATCATGAATCTAGTATACTAAAACTGCAAAAATTGTTTTTTGGATGGCCGTCGAAGTGCCAGAAAAAAAATAAAATCTCTAACTGGTAGTTGGAAAATCCAAGATGGAGTCGCGGTGCCGCGAAAAAAAAAATGTATTTGAAAAGATCATGAATCTAGTATACTAAAACTGCGAAAACTTTTTTTTGGATGGCCGTCGAAGTGCCAGAAAAAAAATAAAATCTCTAACTGGTAGTGAGAAAATCCAAGATGGAGTCGCGGTGCCGCGAAAAAAAAAATGTTTTCGAAAAGATCATGAATCCAGTATACTAAAACCGCAAAAACTTTTTTTTGGATGGCCGTCGGAGTGCCAGAAAAAAAATAGAATCTGTCACGGGTAGTGTGAAAATCCAAGATGGAGTCGCGGTGCCGCGAAAAAAAAAATGTTTTTGAAAAGATCATGAATCTAGTATACTAAAACTGCGAAAACTTTTTTTTGGATGGCCGTCGAAGTGCCAGAAAAAAAATAAAATCTCTAACTGGTAGTGAGAAAATCCAAGATGGAGTCGCGGTGCCGCGAAAAAAAAAATGTTTTCGAAAAGATCATGAATCCAGTATACTAAAACCGCAAAAACTTTTTTTTGGATGGCCGTCGAAGTGCCAGAAAAAAAATAAAATCTGTCACGGGTAGTGAGAAAATCCAAGATGGAGTCGCGGTGCCGCGAAAAAAAAAATGTATTTGAAAAGATCATGAATCTAGTATACTAAAACTGCTAAAATTGTTTTTGGATGGCCGTCGGAGTGCCAGAAAAAAAATAGAATCTGTCACGGGTAGTGAGAAAATCCAAGATGGAGTCGCGGTGCCGCGAAAAAAAAAATGTATTCGAAAAGATCATGAATCTAGTATACTAAAACTGCAAAAATTGTTTTTTGGATGGCCGTCGAAGTGCCAGAAAAAAAATAAAATCTCTAACTGGTAGTGGGAAAATCCAAGATGGAGTCGCGGTGCCGCGAAAAAAAAAATGTTTTTGAAAAGATCATGAATCCAGTATACTAAAACCACAAACACTCTTTTTTGGATGGCCGTCGAAGTGCCAGAAAAAAAATAAAATCTGTCACGGGTAGTAGAAAAATCCAAGATGGAGTCGCGGTGCCGCGAAAAAAAAAATGTTTTTGAAAAGATCATGAATTTAGTATACTAAAACTGCAAAAATTGTTTTTTGGATGGCCGTCGAAGTGCCAAAAAAAAAATAAAATCTGTCACGGGTAGTGGGAAAATCCAAGATGGAGTCGCGGTGCCGCGAAAAAAAAAATGTTTTTGAAAAGATCATGAATCTAGTATACTAAAACTGCGAAAACTTTTTTTTGGATGGCCGTCGAAGTGCCAGAAAAAAAATAAAATCTCTAACTGGTAGTGGGAAAATCCAAGATGGAGTCGCGGTGCCGCGAAAAAAAAAATGTTTTTGAAAAGATCATGAATCCAGTATACTAAAACTGCGAAAACTTTTTTTTGGATGGCCGTCGAAGTGCCAGAAAAAAAATAAAATCTCTAACTGGTAGTGGGAAAATCCAAGATGGAGTCGCGGTGCCGCGAAAAAAAAAATGTTTTTGAAAAGATCATGAATCTAGTATACTAAAACTGCAAAAATTGTTTTTTGCAGTTTTAGTATACTAGATTCATGATCTTTTCGAATACATTTTTTTTTTCGCGGCACCGCGACTCCATCTTGGATTTTCTCACTACCAGTTAGAGATTTTATTTTTTTTCTGGCACTTCGACGGCCATCCAAAAAACAATTTTTGAAGTTTCAGTATACTAGATTCATGATCTTTTCAAATACATTTTTTTTTTCGCGGCACCGCGACTCCATCTTGGATTTTTCCACTACCCGTGACAGATTTTATTTTTTTCTGGCACTTCGACGGCCATCCAAAAAAAAGTTTTCGCAGTTTTAGTATACTAGATTCATGATCTTTTCAAATACATTTTTTTTTCGCGGCACCGCGACTCCATCTTGGATTTTCCCACTACCCGTGACAGATTTTATTTTTTTTTTGGCACTTCGACGGCCATCCAAAAAACAATTTTTGCAGTTTTAGTATACTAAATTCATGATCTTTTCAAAAACATTTTTTTTTTCGCGGCACCGCGACTCCATCTTGGATTATCCCACTACCAGTTAGAGATTTTATTTTTTTTCTGGCACTTCGACGGCCATCCAAAAAACAATTTTTGCAGTTTTAGTATACTAGATTCATGATCTTTTCGAATACATTTTTTTTTTCGCGGCACCGCGACTCCATCTTGGATTTCATCACTACCCGTGACAGATTTTATTTTTTTCTGGCACTTCGACGGCCATCCAAAAAAAAGTTTTCGCGGTTTTAGTATACTAGATTCATGATCTTTTCAAATACATTTTTTTTTCGCGGCACCGCGACTCCGTCTTGGATTTTCCCACTACCAGTTAGAGATTTTATTTTTTTTCTGGCACTTCGACGGCCATCCAAAAAACAATTTTTGCAGTTTTAGTATACTGGATTCATGATCTTTTCGAAAACATTTGTTTTTTCGCGGCACCGCGACTCCATCTTGGATTTCATCACTACCCGTGACAGATTTTATTTTTTTTCTGGCACTTCGACGGCCATCCAAAAAAAAGTTTTTGCGGTTTTAGTATACTGGATTCATGATCTTTCCGAAAACATTTTTTTTTTCGCGGCACCGCGACTCCATCTTGGATTTTCTCACTACCAGTTAGAGATTTTATTTTTTTTCTGGCACTTCGACGGCCATCCAAAAAACAATTTTTGCAGTTTTAGTATACTAGATTCATGATCTTTTCAAATACATTTTTTTTTTCGCGGCACCGCGACTCCATCTTGAATTTTCTCACTACCCGTGACAGATTTTATTTTTTTTCTGGCACTTCGACGGCCATCCAAAAAAAAGTTTTCGCGGTTTTAGTATACTGGATTCATGATCTTTTCGAAAACATTTGTTTTTTCGCGGCACCGCGACTCCATCTTGGATTTACTCACTACCAGTTAGAGATTTTATTTTTTTTCTGGCACTTCGACGGCCATCCAAAAAACAATTTTTGCAGTTTTAGTATACTAGATTCATGATCTTTTCAAATACATTTTTTTTTTCGCGGCACCGCGACTCCATCTTGGATTTTTCCACTACCCGTGACAGATTTTATTTTTTTTCTGGCACTTCGACGGCCATCCAAAAAAAAGTTTTCGCAGTTTTAGTATACTAGATTCATGATCTTTTCAAATACATTTTTTTTTTCGCGGCACCGCGACTCCATCTTGGATTTTCTCACTACCCGTGACAGATTCTATTTTTTTTCTGGCACTCCGACGGCCATCCAAAAAAAAGTTTTTGCGGTTTTAGTATACTGGATTCATGATCTTTTCAAAAACATTTTTTTTTTCGCGGCACCGCGACTCCATCTTGGATTTTCCCACTACCAGTTAGAGATTTTATCTTTTTTCTGGCACTTCGACGGCCATCCAAAAAACAATTTTTGCAGTTTTAGTATACTAGATTCATGATCTTTTCAAATACATTTTTTTTTTCGCGGCACCGCGACTCCATCTTGGATTTTTCCACTACCCGTGACAGATTTTATTTTTTTTTTGGCACTTCGACGGCCATCCAAAAAAAAGTTTTCGCGGTTTTAGTATACTAGATTCATGATCTTTTCAAATACATTTTTTTTTTCGCGGCACCGCGACTCCATCTTGGATTTTTCCACTACCCGTGACAGATTTTATTTTTTCTCTGGCACTTCGACGGCCATCCAAAAAACAATTTTTGCAGTTTTAGTATACTAGATTCATGATCTTTTCAAATACATTTTTTTTCGCGGCACCGCGACTCCATCTTGGATTTTTCCACTACCCGTGAAAGATTTTATTTTTTTTTTGGCACTTCGACGGCCATCCAAAAAAAAGTTTTTGCGGTTTTAGTATACTGGATTCATGATCTTTTCGAATACATTTTTTTTTTCACGGCACCGCGACTCCATCTTGGATTTTCTCACTACCCGTGACAGATTTTATTTTTTTTCTGGCACTTCGACGGCCATCCAAAAAAAAGTTTTCGCGGTTTTAGTATACTAGATTCATGATCTTTTCAAATACATTTTTTTTTCGCGGCACCGCGACTCCATCTTGGATTTTCCCACTACCAGTTAGAGATTTTATTTTTTTTCTGGCACTTCGACGGCCATCCAAAAAACAATTTTTGCAGTTTTAGTATACTAGATTCATGATCTTTTCAAAAACATTTTTTTTTTCGCGGCACCGCGACTCCATCTTGGATTTTCCCACTACCAGTTAGAGATTTTATTTTTTTTCTGGCACTTCGACGGCCATCCAAAAAACAATTTTTGCAGTTTTAGTATACTAGATTCATGATATTTTCCAATACATTTTTTTTTTCGCGGCACCGCGACTTCATCTTGGATTTTTCTACTACCCGTGACAGATTTTATTTTTTTTCTGGCACTTCGACGGCCATCCAAAAAAAAGTTTTCGCGGTTTTAGTATACTAGATTCATGATCTTTTCAAATACATTTTTTTTTTCGCGGCACCGCGACTCCATCTTGGATTTTTCCACTACCCGTGACAGATTTTATTTTTTTTCTGGCACTTCGACGGCCATCCAAAAAACAATTTTTGCAGTTTTAGTATACTAGATTCATGATCTTTTCAAAAACATTTTTTTTTTCGCGGCACCGCGACTCCATCTTGGATTTTCTCACTACCCGTGACAGATTCTATTTTTTTTCTAGCACTCCGACGGCCATCCAAAAAACAATTTTAGCAGTTTTAGTATACTAGATTCATGATCTTTTCAAATACATTTTTTTTTTTCGCGGCACCGCGACTCCATCTTGGATTTTCTCACTACCCGTGACAGATTTTATTTTTTTTCTGGCACTTCGACGGCCATCCAAAAAACAATTTTTGCAGTTTTAGTATACTAGATTCATGATCTTTTCAAATACATTTTTTTTTTCGCGGCACCGCGACTCCATCTTGGATTTTCCCACTACCCGTGACAGATTTTATTTTTTTTTTGGCACTTCGACGGCCATCCAAAAAAAAGTTTTTGCGGTTTTAGTATACTGGATTCATGATCTTTTCGAATACATTTTTTTTTTCACGGCACCGCGACTCCATCTTGGATTTTCTCACTACCCGTGACAGATTTTATTTTTTTTCTGGCACTTCGACGGCCATCCAAAAAAAAGTTTTCGCGGTTTTAGTATACTAGATTCATGATCTTTTCAAATACATTTTTTTTTTCGCGGCACCGCGACTCCATCTTGGATTTTCCCACTACCAGTTAGAGATTTTATTTTTTTTCTGGCACTTCGACGGCCATCCAAAAAACAATTTTTGCAGTTTTAGTATACTAGATTCATGATTTTTTCAAAAACATTTTTTTTTTCGCGGCACCGCGACTCCATCTTGGATTTTCCCACTACCAGTTAGAGATTTTATTTTTTTTCTGGCACTTCGACGGCCATCCAAAAAACAATTTTTGCAGTTTTAGTATACTAGATTCATGATATTTTCCAATACATTTTTTTTTTCGCGGCACCGCGACTCCATCTTGGATTTTCTCACTACCCGTGACAGATTTTATTTTTTTTCTGGCACTTAGACGGCCATCCAAAAAACAATTTTTGCAGTTTTAGTATACTAGATTCATGATCTTTTCAAATACATTTTTTTTTTCGCGGCACCGCGACTCCATCTTGGATTTTTCTACTACCCGTGACAGATTTTATTTTTTTTCTGGCACTTCGACGGCCATCCAAAAAACAATTTTTGCAGTTTTAGTATACTAGATTCATGATATTTTCCAATACATTTTTTTTTTCGCGGCACCGCGACTCCATCTTGGATTTTCCCACTACCAGTTAGAGATTTTATTTTTTTTCTGGCACTTCGACGGCCATCCAAAAAACAATTTTTGCAGTTTTAGTATACTAGATTCATGATCTTTTCGAATACATTTTTTTTTTCGCGGCACCGCGACTCCATCTTGGATTTTCTCACTACCCGTGACAGATTCTATTTTTTTTCTGGCACTCCGACGGCCATCCAAAAATCAATTTTAGCAGTTTTAGTATACTAGATTCATGATCTTCTCAAATACATTTTTTTTTTCGCGGCACCGCGACTCCATCTTGGATTTTCTCACTACCCGTGACAGATTTTATTTTTTTTCTGGCACTTCGACGGCCATCCAAAAAAAAGTTTTTGCGGTTTTAGTATACTGGATTCATGATCTTTTCGAAAACATTTTTTTTTTCGCGGCACCGCGACTCCATCTTGGATTTTCTCACTACCAGTTAGAGATTTTATTTTTTTTCTGGCACTTCGACGGCCATCCAAAAAAAAGTTTTCGCAGTTTTAGTATACTAGATTCATGATCTTTTCAAAAACATTTTTTTTTTCGCGGCACCGCGACTCCATCTTGGATTTTCACACTACCCGTGACAGATTCTATTTTTTTTCTGGCACTCCGACGGCCATCCAAAAAAAAGTTTTTGCGGTTTTAGTATACTGGATTCATGATCTTTTCAAAAACATTTTTTTTTTCGCGGCACCGCGACTCCATCTTGGATTTTCTCACTACCCGTGACAGATTCTATTTTTTTTCTGGCACTCCGACGGCCATCCAAAAAACAATTTTAGCAGTTTTAGTATACTAGATTCATGATCTTTTCAAATACATTTTTTTTTCGCGGCACCGCGACTCCATCTTGGATTTTCTCACTACCCGTGACAGATTTTATTTTTTTTCTGGCACTTCGACGGCCATCCAAAAAACAATTTTTGCAGTTTTAGTATACTAGATTCATGATCTTTTCAAATACATTTTTTTTTTCGCGGCACCGCGACTCCATCTTGGATTTTTCCACTACCCGTGACAGATTTTATTTTTTTTTTGGCACTTCGACGGCCATCCAAAAAAAAGTTTTTGCGGTTTTAGTATACTGGATTCATGATCTTTTCGAATACATTTTTTTTTTCACGGCACCGCGACTCCATCTTGGATTTTCTCACTACCAGTTAGAGATTTTATTTTTTTTCTGGCACTTCGACGGCCATCCAAAAAACAATTTTTGCAGTTTTAGTATACTAGATTCATGATATTTTCCAATACATTTTTTTTTTCGCGGCACCGCGACTCCATCTTGGATTTTCCCACTACCAGTTAGAGATTTTATTTTTTTTCTGGCACTTCGACGGCCATCCAAAAAACAATTTTTGCGGTTTTAGTATACTGGATTCATGATCTTTTCGAAAACATTTTTTTTTTCGCGGCACCGCGACTCCATCTTGGATTTTCTCACTACCAGTTAGAGATTTCATTTTTTTTCTGGCACTTCGACGGCCATCCAAAAAAAAGTTTTCGCAGTTTTAGTATACTAGATTCATGATCTTTTCAAAAACATTTTTTTTTTCGCGGCACCGCGACTCCATCTTGGATTTTCACACTACCCGTGACAGATTCTATTTTTTTTCTGGCACTCCGACGGCCATCCAAAAAAAAGTTTTTGCGGTTTTAGTATACTGGATTCATGATCTTTTCAAAAACATTTTTTTTTTCGCGGCACCGCGACTCCATCTTGGATTTTC
The DNA here is from genome assembly GCA_910592335.1 of Adalia bipunctata. NCBI lineage: Eukaryota > Metazoa > Arthropoda > Insecta > Coleoptera > Coccinellidae > Adalia > Adalia bipunctata. The sequence goes on from OU342951.1 coordinate 30,831,361, forward strand.
TCACTACCCGTGACAGATTCTATTTTTTTTCTGGCACTCCGACGGCCATCCAAAAATCAATTTTAGCAGTTTTAGTATACTAGATTCATGATCTTTTCAAATACATTTTTTTTTTCGCGGCACCGCGACTCCATCTTGGATTTTCTCACTACCCGTGACAGATTTTATTTTTTTTCTGGCACTTCGACGGCCATCCAAAAAAAGTTTTCGCAGTTTTAGTATACTAGATTCATGATCTTTTCAAAAACATTTTTTTTTTCGCGGCACCGCGACTCCATCTTGGATTTTCACACTACCCGTGACAGATTCTATTTTTTTTCTGGCACTCCGACGGCCATCCAAAAAACAATTTTTGCAGTTTTAGTATACTAGATTCATGATCTTTTCAAATACATTTTTTTTTTCGCGGCACCGCGACTCCATCTTGGATTTTCTCACTACCCGTGACAGATTTTATTTTTTTTCTGGCACTTCGACGGCCATCCAAAAAAAGTTTTCGCAGTTTTAGTATACTAGATTCATGATCTTTTCAAAAACATTTTTTTTTTCGCGGCACCGCGACTCCATCTTGGATTTTCACACTACCCGTGACAGATTCTATTTTTTTTCTGGCACTCCGACGGCCATCCAAAAAACAATTTTTGCAGTTTTAGTATACTAGATTCATGATCTTTTCAAATACATTTTTTTTTTCGCGGCACCGCGACTCCATCTTGGATTTTTCCACTACCCGTGACAGATTTTATTTTTTTTCTGGCACTTCGACGGCCATCCAAAAAAAAGTTTTCGCAGTTTTAGTATACTAGATTCATGATCTTTTCAAATACATTTTTTTTTTCGCGGCACCGCGACTCCATCTTGGATTTTCCCACTACCCGTGACAGATTTTATTTTTTTTTTGGCACTTCGACGGCCATCCAAAAAAAAGTTTTTGCGGTTTTAGTATACTGGATTCATGATCTTTTCGAATACATTTTTTTTTTCACGGCACCGCGACTCCATCTTGGATTTTCTCACTACCCGTGACAGATTTTATTTTTTTTCTGGCACTTCGATGGCCATCCAAAAAAAAGTTTTCGCGGTTTTAGTATACTAGATTCATGATCTTTTCAAATACATTTTTTTTTTCGCGGCACCGCGACTCCATCTTGGATTTTCCCACTACCAGTTAGAGATTTTATTTTTTTTCTGGCACTTCGACGGCCATCCAAAAAACAATTTTTGCAGTTTTAGTATACTAGATTCATGATCTTTTCGAATACATTTTTTTTTTCGCGGCACCGCGACTGCATCTTGGATTTTCTCACTACCCGTGACAGATTCTATTTTTTTTCTGGCACTCCGACGGCCATCCAAAAACAATTTTAGCAGTTTTAGTATACTAGATTCATGATCTTTTCAAATACATTTTTTTTTTCGCGGCACCGCGACTCCATCTTGGATTTTCTCACTACCCGTGACAGATTTTATTTTTTTTCTGGCACTTCGACGGCCATCCAAAAAAAAGTTTTTGCTGTTTTAGTATACTGGATTCATGATCTTTTCGAAAACATTTTTTTTTTCGCGGCACCGCGACTCCATCTTGGATTTTCTCACTACCAGTTAGAGATTTTATTTTTTTTCTGGCACTTCGACGGCCATCCAAAAAAAAGTTTTCGCAGTTTTAGTATACTAGATTCATGATCTTTTCAAAAACATTTTTTTTTCGCGGCACCGCGACTCCATCTTGGATTTTCACACTACCCGTGACAGATTCTATTTTTTTTCTGGCACTCCGACGGCCATCCAAAAAAAAGTTTTTGCGGTTTTAGTATACTGGATTCATGATCTTTTCGAAAACATTTTTTTTTTCGCGGCACCGCGACTCCATCTTGGATTTTCTCACTACCAGTTAGAGATTTTATTTTTTTTCTGGCACTTCGACGGCCATCCAAAAAAAAGTTTTCGCAGTTTTAGTATACTAGATTCATGATCTTTTCAAATACATTTTTTTTTCGCGGCACCGCGACTCCATCTTGGATTTTCCCACTACCAGTTAGAGATTTTATTTTTTTTCTGGCACTTCGACGGCCATCCAAAAAACAATTTTTGCAGTTTTAGTATACTAGATTCATGATCTTTTCAAATACATTTTTTTTTTCGCGGCACCGCGACTCCATCTTGGATTTTTCCACTACCCGTGACAGATTTTATTTTTTTTTTGGCACTTCGACGGCCATCCAAAAAAAAGTTTTCGCGGTTTTAGTATACTAGATTCATGATCTTTTCAAATACATTTTTTTTTTCGCGGCACCGCGACTCCATCTTGGATTTTTCCACTACCCGTGACAGATTTTATTTTTTTTCTGGCACTTCGACGGCCATCCAAAAAACAATTTTTGCAGTTTTAGTATACTAGATTCATGATCTTTTCAAATACATTTTTTTTTTCGCGGCACCGCGACTCCATCTTGGATTTTTCCACTACCCGTGACAGATTTTATTTTTTTTTTGGCACTTCGACGGCCATCCAAAAAAAAGTTTTTGCGGTTTTAGTATACTGGATTCATGATCTTTTCGAATACATTTTTTTTTTCACGGCACCGCGACTCCATCTTGGATTTTCTCACTACCCGTGACAGATTTTATTTTTTTTCTGGCACTTCGACGGCCATCCAAAAAAAAGTTTTCGCGGTTTTAGTATACTAGATTCATGATCTTTTCAAATACATTTTTTTTTTCGCGGCACCGCGACTCCATCTTGGATTTTCCCACTACCAGTTAGAGATTTTATTTTTTTTCTGGCACTTCGACGGCCATCCAAAAAACAATTTTTGCAGTTTTAGTATACTAGATTCATGATCTTTTCAAAAACATTTTTTTTTTCGCGGCACCGCGACTCCATCTTGGATTTTCCCACTACCAGTTAGAGATTTTATTTTTTTTCTGGCACTTCGACGGCCATCCAAAAAACAATTTTTGCAGTTTTAGTATACTAGATTCATGATATTTTCCAATACATTTTTTTTTTCGCGGCACCGCGACTCCATCTTGGATTTTTCTACTACCCGTGACAGATTTTATTTTTTTTCTGGCACTTCGACGGCCATCCAAAAAAAAGTTTTTGTGGTTTTAGTATACTGGATTCATGATCTTTTCAAAAACATTTTTTTTTTCGCGGCACCGCGACTCCATCTTGGATTTTCCCACTACCAGTTAGAGATTTTATTTTTTTTCTGGCACTTCGACGGCCATCCAAAAAACAATTTTTGCAGTTTTAGTATACTAGATTCATGATCTTTTCGAATACATTTTTTTTTTCGCGGCACCGCGACTCCATCTTGGATTTTCTCACTACCCGTGACAGATTCTATTTTTTTTCTGGCACTCCGACGGCCATCCAAAAAACAATTTTAGCAGTTTTAGTATACTAGATTCATGATCTTTTCAAATACATTTTTTTTTTCGCGGCACCGCGACTCCATCTTGGATTTTCCCACTACCAGTTAGAGATTTTATTTTTTTTCTGGCACTTCGACGGCCATCCAAAAAACAATTTTTGCAGTTTTAGTATACTAGATTCATGATCTTTTCAAAAACATTTTTTTTTTCGCGGCACCGCGACTCCATCTTGGATTTTCCCACTACCAGTTAGAGATTTTATTTTTTTTCTGGCACTTCGACGGCCATCCCAAAAACAATTTTTGCAGTTTTAGTATACTAGATTCATGATATTTTCCAATACATTTTTTTTTTCGCGGCACCGCGACTCCATCTTGGATTTTCCCACTACCCGTGACAGATTTTATTTTTTTTCTGGCACTTCGATGGCCATCCAAAAAAAAGTTTTCGCGGTTTTAGTATACTAGATTCATGATCTTTTCAAATACATTTTTTTTTTCGCGGCACCGCGACTCCATCTTGGATTTTCCCACTACCAGTTAGAGATTTTATTTTTTTTTTCGCGGCACCGCGACTCCATCTTGGATTTTCCCACTACCCGTGACAGATTTTATTTTTTTTCTGGCACTTCGATGGCCATCCAAAAAAAAGTTCTCGCAGTTTTAGTATACTAGATTCATGATCATTTCAAATACATTTTTTTTTCGCGGCTCCGCGACTCCGTCTTGGATTTTCTCTATACCACTGACAGATTTTATTTTTTTCTGGTAGTTCGACGGCCATCCAAAAAGAAGTTCTCGTGATTTCATTATACTATATTTATGTCCTTAATTTCTTCAGTGGAATCATATCTGAATTTTTGAATTTAATCCAACTTAATTCATCCCTATTTCTGCGAATTCTTGTTCAGCACAATAAGGTTCGAATATAGAACATATTATTTCATCATACATCGTATCTATTCGCAAAATTGGCCATGAAGCCGTTAAAGTTCAAATCTCCTGTTACCGAGTAGATATGGCAACACTGTGAGCCAATATTCCTCTATCCCACATTCGACAGTCTTCACGTCAGAAACCGTGGCTGGAAAAGTGTGGCTAACTTCACGAGACCAGGGTCCGGCAGAGATGTATGACGTTTTTTGGATGCGTATAACTCGGCGAAGGGGAAGCCTAACTTTTCCGCAATGGTTGATATGTGACCGCAAGGAGGTGCCATTATTTTTTGGTCAGTCGCCATGGAGCCGTGGACGCTAGAGCAACGGGTGTCGTATAGCCATTAGAAATGTTTTCTTCCAGCAAGACGGGGCAACTTGTCACACGTCGAGGGAATCTATGGCATTCTTGAGACAGCATTTTCCTGGACGACTGATTTCGCTAAGAGGGGATATTGAGTGGCCTCCACTATCGCCTGATCTCAACCCATGTGATTTTTTTCTGTGGGGGCACCTAAAAGCTCGTGTATTTATTGACAAGCCACGTACCCTTGACGAACTTTCTCTTGCAATCACCCGCGAAATTCAAGCAATTCTAAACAACATGATGGAACGATGCATGGACAACTTCACGAATCGGCTGCAGGAGTGTGTGGAAAAACAGAGCAACCACTTAGATGACATCATCTTCCGCTCATGAGTATTTTTTATCTTTTTTTTGATGTGGTATCGATGGCAAACTCTCACGTACATTTAAAAAAAATAAAATTTCATTTTCCTCAAAATCTCACTTAGTTATGATTTTTTCAAAAACGTCATACATCTCTGCCGGACCCTGTATATACAGTCGCCTCTCGTTAATTCGAAACTCAAGGGACTCCCAAAATAATACGAATTATCGAATTATCAAATGGTTCGAAATTTGTTAAAATAAATAAAGCTTCGAATTATTAAGTGTTTATCAATTATCATTTATCAACTTTCATTCTATATATCAATGTCAAGAGTCAAGCGGTAGCGTTTTTCACCATAATTTGACCTTCTCACTAATTCTGTCACTACTAGTGAGTAGTGAAAATGTTTTTCACGAAAATTTCACGAAATCGATTAATGTTTTTCAAAATGAATTCACAAAATGGAATATATACAGGGTGGGCACCATATTGATTGCAACTCCTTTTTTTCAAATGGTAGACCTGTGTACTTTTCTATATTTCGAATATATAACATATGTCTGGTCGATCTTCCTTAATCTGAGTACCACAGAGTTTCAATTTTTGAGAATCGATTTCATTAGTTTATATTTTTTATTTCATACTACCATAGTTTATTATTCATTTTCATTTCTCTTTTGATAGTGTGAGGTATTCATTGAAAAAATATTGCATTCAAGTGAGTTGTTTGCATAGAAAGAATTTCGGAATGATTTCACATAATGTATTTTTTATTCCGTAGTTTCATTACAAAACCTCGAAACTCTGAAAATGAAAGAGACAGACACACGTACGCATATATGTTCGATATCAGAAAAGAATAATAACCAATTGAAATATGAAAGAATATACAATCTGTCCCATTTGTTCACCCTGTATGAAGTCCAATCGACGTTATCATTTTCAATAAAGGACCCCGCACTTTTTATAGGTAAAGTGGCGACCGGTCAAATTTTCTGAAGTTTTCGAGATACAGGGAGGGCGTTGAAGTGGAGAATAAATGATTTTATCAGTTTTTTTTCCAATTGAAAAGGCGGATCGATTTTATATTGTGCCCATGAGTTCAATATGAGTACAGATAAGATGCGCATGGAAAAGTTCACCCAAAATATTTACTGTTACAGGGTGATTCACGAATAAATCACAATAGCTTTTGCAAACACTTCATAATTCTACAGTTTCGTCACAGAGAAATTATTTCATGAAGTTAATACCTAGTCGTTCACAATTTTCAGTCTGAAATACTTCATTATGACTACTTTTCATACAGGGTGAGCCATACAGGCAACCATACCAAAAATACTTATGCTATTGTGATTTATTCGTGAATTACCCTGTAACAGTAAATATTTTAACTGATGAAATCATTTATTCTCCACTTCAACGCCCTGTATCTCGAAAACTGGTCATAGTATCGGATTCAGAATTCATACCTCTGGAGATGTTGTAGAAATCAATATATAGTGAGAAAATAGTTGCATTTGACCGAGGAAATTTTAGAATACAGGGTGTTCATGTTTTTTGAACTTTTTCCAAAATGGAATACCTTCCTATGAATAAACCACCATGAATATTTTGGAGATTAGAGAAACACATATGTTTGTGGTATTACTTTTCCCAGAAATCAATTCAAAAAGACAGGGTTTCGAATTAATCCTAAAAAAAATTATTATGTCTAGTGGTTCTCTCTGTGAAACACCCTGTAAAAAAATATGCACTGTGCAATATTTGGTCGTCATAATACTAAATCGAAAAGAACATTTCAAGAATATGCCTTCCTGACGTCACAGTAGAAAAAGTGAATTTTGGCAAAAAACTACCGTCATACATTCGTGAATCACCCTGTAAATATAAATATTTTTAATCATACTTATCCACTAATTTCATTACTAGAACATGTAGTAAACGTGTGTATGCAACAGAAATACAATCTAACTCTTAATAATTAAAAAATATATCCGAAAATTTGGGCAATTCTCAACTTCAACACCCCGTATTTGGAAAACTAGCCATAGGATTGGGTTGGACCCATTGACACTTTTGGTCACTGAGTCGGGTACAACAACATACCAAACTTTCAGAAAATTTGACCGGTCGCCACTTTACCTATAAAAAGTGCGGGGTCCTTTATTTGATTTCGTACAATTTTTGTATCAAATGATTTATGTACATATCTGTTTTTGTAACAGAGTTGGAGGGGGGGGGGTCAATTCATACATGTATTCATAATGTGAATTGATCAATCTTTCGAAAGAACTCTGTTATACTGATTTACTTCATGGCACATGGCGGCTGCTCAGACTGCTCAATAACTATTTTCAAGAGAAACAGTGCCAGAAATGCTTTTCATCACTTTCGTTTGGTAGACTTGCTTCCTTAACTGACACCTCTGCCAAAGGTTCTGATGTATCGTCCTCATCTTTATCGTTACTTTCTCCATTCGTATCTGTCTCAGATAAAATTTCGCCATCGGTTAGTGAACCTGAGACAGCCACATCTTCATCCACTTGAAAAAAGTCGAAAAAATTCACACCGCTGATGTAAACTAATGGATCTATTGCTGGTTCTTCATCATCCATTTCTTCTGGACAGCCACAGAATGGATCAGAGAACGCACCCACCGATAATGATTCAAGAATGGCCACTCCTTCGGGACAGCCACAGGATGGAGATGGTTCATCTACCATAAATGACCAAGACAGCCCCGCTTCTTCTGGACAGCCACAGAATGAAGAAAGAATCTCAACTACCATCAGACCCAACAACATTGATTCTTCTGGACAGCCACAGAATGGATCAAGGGACGAAACCATCAACAATGGTCTGAGAACAAACTCTCCCTCTAGACAGCCACAGAGTGAAGAGGTAAGCGAATCCACCAATATAAATGACGACGTCATCCCTCCTCTTAGACAGACAACGAGTACTACTGCCACCACAAGTGGCTCCAATTTGACCATAAATTGTTCCATTCCCTTAATCAAAGGGGTAACAAATGCCTTAATCAACCTTTTAAAAACCACGAACTTGAAAGTGGTCACACAAAAGACAAAATAGATGTTGAGAGGATGAGTGGTGTTGTGTACAGCGTCCCCTGTTTGGGTTGCGAAGAGATATATATTGGGCAAACGTCACAACATCTTGAGAAAAGCATGGCTCAACACAAAAGCGATGTAAAGAATCCCAACAAGTTATGTGCCCTGGCTGAGCATGTCAGAAACAAAGATCACCGAATGGATTATGGTTCTGCAGGTATTTTGGAGTGTGAAACCAACCTAAGAAAGAGATGTTTTTTGGAGATGTACCACGTGAAATGAATTCAATGAATTACAGAAGAGATATCGATAACATCAGCAATATCTATTCATACCTAATTCATTTCAATCGATTCAATGAGAGGGAATTGCCGAGTCCAAGTGGAGGAGTAACTCTGTGATTACAAGTGTCAGTGTCGTGTCCTAATATTGTTCTGTGACCTGACCCCGTTTTTTAATTGCGATTTATGTGAAATGCCGAATGTTCCGAGATCTATAACTCTAATTTTAATTATATAAAAAAAAGTGATCCCCCTTGTCAGAATATTGCTTGACAGGTTCAGGTTCCGCCGTTTTCACCAAGAAAATTTTACTTTCATTTTCACGATTGGTAGTTGCTTGAAATCACGCAGCGTTGATTATAGAGAGAAAGCTAACACCTGCCCACCTCTGTATTTCGGTATGTCCTTGTTGTAAATGTCATTTGAGTTAATTTATTGTATGTAAAATTTTAGAGTCCTGAAGAAGATCCCAAACGGGGTCAAAACGTAGACAGATGAAATAAAGAAGAGAGGAAAAAAATCACTCTTGATCATTTCCCACACCCCTTAATCCACGACGTTATATAATATTGGGAATTAAAAATTATCACTATCATCCATAAGTACACTTTCGCTACAAACTTTTTTGAACACAACCTCATTTCTCTCTATGAAACCGCGAAATTATTATGCTTAGAGTTCACGCGAACTTTTCTGCTTTTTCCTTGAACAAGATTCGTGTACGCTGATACAAGGTCGAACTTGTCGCAAAATGTAGGTACTTTCTGCCTCTTTCTCGCAGCAACTTTGAATTGTCGAGTGTTAGACGCCGATTAGTTCATTTATTACGACAATTGTTTCGCTGTCATTCGATTCCTATAAAATAGAATTTCCATCAAGTGAAGACCGAGTCAATCCAGTATTGAAGATTTTCGTTGAAATTAGTTATTTTCAAAGCTTCAGATTAATGAGCCCTGAAAATTTCATTATTCTTCACATTTGTTAAATATTTTCAATTAAATTATATTGAAACAAAGATTTATTCGGAATAACAATAAATGTCGCGGCAGAAGTGATTCAAAATCGTAAGCCAACGTTCATCCAACCAAAGCAGAGGTTTTATGCGGAGTTGCCACAAAAACTGGGATGAACAAAGAGATCCGTTATTTTATCTTTGTTCCACTCATTGTAATGACTTTTAATGTGTGAGACGAAACAAATCATGATTCTGCAAGTGAATGCGATGTCTATCTTTTATAGTCGAAGTTTGAAACCATAATTCGCTGGATTGATAAACGAGTTGATTTCGAGTTTTTTTCGTCGACTTCATCACGAATTGAATATAAATTCTGACTACAAAACCCATTATCCGTAGATATATGAATTCTGGATTCGAATACATCTTTATTTTGAATGATAGACAAATTTGAGATAATGTGAATTTCTATGTTCATTTCGATACATTGATATTTTTTCTCCTTAATAAAAAATTCATAGAGGGAATATTGGACATGTGACATCTGAATAGTTTGAATTTATATTGTGAAAAGCACCCCCTTTGTGATTCGACGGAAGAGCGGCTTTGCACCAATAAGGGGTGTTATTACTTAAAGAAAAAAAATGGTGTTATTTTAAATTTTGAAAGTCTATATCCGAAGAAGGAGAAAGTGTGGGATCGGCCCAACGCACTACGGTCGGAACTTAGTGTCTAATAATTCTCCAGGGAGAGGGATGGTGAATGAAACTTTTGAATTTAAATTTAAGACGTATATTAGGACCAAAGTAAAATAAACAATTTTACACTCGTTACTTATATTCCAACGATCTGAATTATCGAAATATTCGGAAAATTTCTCAAATCAAATGAGATTAATCCTACCAAATCAAATTTTCACATCAACTTCAAATAACAAAGAAAATTAAATCATTGAAACCAAATCAATTTCGTCAGTACTAATGTCAATTATGAAAGTAAAATCAAGTTATCAAAAACTTAAGGGTTTGTTAAAATAAATCGAAACCATAAATAATGGGATGATCTCAAAATAATACAATTTAAACTTTCTAATACTCAAGAGAGATCCCAAAAATAATTTGACTCAAAGTTTCAAATACTCAGAGAAGATCACAAAAATAATAGGTACACTTCGAAAAATAAGAGGTACACTTCGAAAAATAAGAATTGTGGTAGATTTCGGGACACTGGACTATAATGAATGATGAATATTTCCTGAAAAATAAGAGAAGCACTGGATTTATTTCGACGTAGTGGACTGTATGAACTTATTTTCCTGCGCTGATTAATTTAAAAGAAACACGTGTGTACTAACACTAACAGTTTATTTCAAGAAGAATTAAGCACACAACCAATTTAGGTTATGTTTACACCAGTTTAGTGTAGTAACTATAAACGTAAATGCCTGCAAATCACAGAACATCTAATAATCTAACTGCAACTCACAGTAGATTGACGAGTATAATTTGTATATATCTACTCTTTAGTAGATTGAAGAAGAGAGAGTTATTTTAAATATTTGAAATAGGTACATCAACATTTGACTAATACATAGAACTTTAACATGGAAAAGAAGAAGAGATCAAAGCACATGAACATGAAATTAAGAAGGATATTAAGCATTAAATTATACAGAATGTTACATCTTTATGGAAAATATACCTACATGAAAGAGAATACAATTAAGAAATGAAATTAATGAATTACTGATGATGATTATCGAGGCTTGCGCCATCTATCGGACTACTTTCCAAATACAAGATATAAATACAGGAATCTAAATTTCCCCATGCCGCCCCACTTGACAGGCTGTAAGGCTTCAACCCAAAAACAAAATTAAAAAATGGCTCTCAAACATGATATACAAGTTCAAATATTTAAGAATTTAAAATTGAAAATTTTCATATCACACAAAGAAAAAACAATGCAAATACATAGTAAAGAAAATCAGTCTTTTGTCATATTTGACAACGGGTACAGTTTAACCACTGGGCGTTTTATAACATCCTTAATAGTTTTCACACTCACTACACAGGTAATTCCATCACCACCGGGATCCCATTTGGCTGGACAATGATTTCAACAGGAACTTCATTGAGGCCTGTAAAGTCCATCCTTTCATTGTCTCGTGGCCAAGTTTTCCAACATCTCTGTTGAAGCTGATGGAGTAGTTGGTACCTTGACATGCAATTCAGCTGAATAGATTTTACATCAGGATGTGGTACACTTTGACAAGGGCGGCCAATGTGAAAATAATCTGGAGTCAAAGGGGTTAAATCATTGGGATCTGACGAAATAGGACGCAAAGGTAGAGAATTGAGGAAGGATTCGATTTGAGTCAACTTGCTGAATTCCTCAAAGGTTAAATCGGTTTCGCCAATGACTTTTGACAAACGTTCTTTAAAGGATTTCACCTTAGCTGATGTTGAGAAGGAAACTAATTTAACTAATCCAAGATGGGTTGTCTCGACACTCAAACATACGATCAGGCAGATATAAGCCTTATATGCTTTGCATATTCTTGGTATTTTGTCCTTTGTATTGAATGGACCAGCATAATTGAGACCAGTTGATAATAGAGAAAATGAGATATTGACTATGCAATCAGGCGGATCACCCATAATTACAGAAGTCGACTTTGGTGTAAACTTAAAGCGTTTTAAACAAATTTGACTAATCTTTTTCACATTTAATGTAATTTTTAATGGCCAATACAATTGTAAAATATTACTCAAGAGGATTTGTTGGCCTGTGTGTAGCAGTTTAATATGCTCTAAATGAAGTATCAAGCTGGTAAAAGGATGTTGATAATCCAATATGATGGGTTGTCTATGAATCACAACCTCAGAATCAGACAATGAATGACATTTGAGAATTGTGAATAAATATTTGGTGGTAGACTTTATCAGTCGGGCCAAAATGATTTTAAGCCATTCTAAGCATAGCATAATTGAAGGTTTCAGTAGAGGAACCTCTTTCCTTGAATATAGAGATATTTTCATCTCACCTTTATAATTAATCGATCTCAAATAAATGACGCTACTATATGATCGATTGCTTGCATCTGAGAAACTAAAAAATTGTGCACTCAAAGGATCCACGAACAGCAAGAATCGAGGAAGTGAACTCCACTTCATCAAATATTGTTGAAAGCCTAAAACTTTCTTTTTTGAACGATCAAGTATTTCCTCATCCCAATCCAATTGAGGACTCCATAACTTTAGGATGAGCCTTCTACGAACAATGAAAGCAGGATATAATAGACCTGGATCGAAAACCTTAAAATTCTCTGATATATTATGAAGATGAGGACATCGACAAGCAACAATAAGGTTGGATAACTGACAATTACTTCCAGAATACCATTGTATATGTACACTCTTTTTCCATTTATAACGAATAGTGAAAAAACATGAAGGATTTGACCGAGCCTTGAAACGATTCAAGAATTCCACAATATTGGGTCTCCATTTACTCAAGATGAAGCTCTTAGATGTCAACACTTTTCTATGTTCATTACAAATCTGACTAGTATTTGATTTACTACTGAATCCAGTAATCAACTCATTGAAATATTCTAAAATAATTTTTGAAATCGTATGATATTGATATTCTGAAGCCAACTGTTGAAAACAAATAATGATTTTATAACCTGCACTAGTAAGACAATGTGTACTAGTATTGAAGCTGTACATTTGAACATTCTTACCCCGATCAAATCGCCAAAGGATTCTTCGTGAAGTTTGATCATTAGGATAAACTAATTTCTGTCGATACAATTTTGGAATACCTGAAGAGACAGCAAGAGAGAACTGACGGAATCTTATTAGCATCTGAAACAAACTATGAATAATTTTGGGCCTGTCTACCTGAAGGTCATTCAATGAATAGCCCGAACTTGAAGATGATGAACTATTAAAACCCACTGTGATCCTATTACCATCTCGAAGAACCTCATGATGACTTAGAGAATATATTTTATTATGTGACAATTCTCTCAGTAAACCTATATGCCCTAAATTAGGGTACTCTTTAAGTAACCCTTTGATTGCTATTGTTTTGAACTTGTGCAACTTCTCAATATCATTACAAATATGAATCTTCAACCCAAAACGACCGGTATTATCTTGAACTAAATCATTATCATAGTTCAAATCGTTACTATCATTTGATTTCGATGACTCAATGGTCAAATCTACAACATTGTGCTTATTCAAATTTGAAATGCTCTCTACTATTCTTGGCAAATAGAGAACTGGCAATTGAATTGGAGAACTAGGTTCAAAATTTTCATTGCTATACTCGAATTCACCAGTCTCACTAAGGATGGTTTTTGTCTTACATGAGGCTGTCATCATTTTATCAAAAAATAATTCTCTTTCGTTGAATTGAATATCGAACTGATCATCCTCGCATGTTTCCTCGATAGTTGATTGAATCTGGTCAAATTCATTATCAAGCAACAACAATTCCTTTCTGAATCTTTCTAAACGAATTTTTTCCACTTCACTTAAAGATCGATCACTATAAAATTTTTTAAATAATGGTTCCAATTTGCATGAAAGAACTGTGAACCTGCGCTTTATACTATCACGTCTTGTGATAAGCCATTCAATTTCAAATTCATCCATATCAATGACCAGTTCTTTAGCTATGTCAATGACTGAATGCAACTACTTAACAATTACCAAATTTTAAAATTTATTCAGAGAAAAAATGATTAAAATTGTTGACTCAAATACTATAAGGAAGGAATTTAAAGGATACTTATCAGACATTTTCCATTGGCACTTGATTTCCTCTTAATCGTCTTTGAGTCTTCGAAGATGTATTCAACCTTCGATTATCTTTGGCACACCTTGATCTCCAACGTTTGGCTCTCCTCAAACGGGAAGCAGATAAAGGTAACCTAGGTTTCTTGAAATAAACTTCAATTTCTTCTTTGAATGTGAACTTTCCTCTGGCACTTTCTTGGTTTCCAACGGCTGGAATTCCCTCGCACTCACGAACAGAAAAGATTTACCAAATTAACACACTCAAATTAACCAGAATTTGGCACGTAGGACCATGGGTTTATTTCGACGTAGTGGACTGTATGAACTTATTTTCCTGCGCTGATTAATTTAAAAGAAACACGTGTGTACTAACACTAACAGTTTATTTCAAGAAGAATTAAGCACACAACCAATTTAGGTTATGTTTACACCAGTTTAGTGTAGTAACTATAAACGTAAATGCCTGCAAATCACAGAACATCTAATAATCTAACTGCAACTCACAGTAGATTGACGAGTATAATTTGTATATATCTACTCTTTAGTAGATTGAAGAAGAGAGAGTTATTTTATTATTTGACTAATACATAGAACTTTAACATGGAAAAGAAGAAGAGATCAAAGCACATGAACATGAAATTAAGAAGGATATTAAGCATTAAATTATACAGAATGTTACATCTTTATGGAAAATATACCTACATGAAAGAGAATACAATTAAGAAATGAAATTAATGAATTACTGATGCTGATTATCGAGGCTGGCGCCATCTATCGGACTACTTTCCAAATACAAGATATAAATACAGGAATCTAAATTTCCCCAAGCACCAAACACGTCACTAACTCGCTTTCGCAGATTAATCTCACTCCCGTTCTACCGACAAGACGCAATCTAAAATAATTCCAAGTTATTTCGGAGATCTTTTAATTCCGACTCAACACTTTTCTGTCTCCGCTTGAGACTGACCTTTCAACCTATGAGTTTACCTAACACCGGACCCGAGACAACTCCGAAACTAAATTACTTCTTAAACCTCCCTTAGAACCTTATCAAATGAGTCAACTGAGAATCTTCCCGTTAAAATTTTTCCAGCTACTCCTCAACTTCCGATTCAACCTCAACTGTTTTTGTCTCCATTTTGAGACCGTACTTCTGAACACTGAAGTACCTTCCCTAAAACCGTACTAACTTAGTTTTCGAACCGTATCCCAAGCCAACTGGAAACCTTCCCATTTTAGGCTTCCGCAGTTACTGCCCTTTTCGTCTCCAGATTAAATTAAAGGTTTCCCTTCTTCGTTTTCTCTAAAACCCAATCAAATTGAAGGTTTTCCTTCGTCGACGTTTCGAAACCAATGAAATCAAAACTTCTTCCATCTTCGTTTTTACAAAACCAATCAAATTGTTCAATTTTTTATGTTCAATTTTCAAAGAATTAAATTCAATACAAAATTTTCACCATCAAAATCAAAAGCGTAGGCAATCGTTGCTAGGGAAATGAACAACAAACATTCAATAGTTGAAAAAATTAGAAAGATCGATTCGAGCTGTTTAATTCTTCCGTCATATGACAATAAAATAGTTATTTTCGTTCAAAACTTATTCAAGATTGAGTGTCCCAAAGATTAGATTGTCTACTGTGTAGATTGTGTACTTCAAAGTTAAATAAGAATTCCAAAAAAAAAACAGCACCAAGAATTTTAGTTTATGTGTTGTTGAATGGATACACAAATCAAAGATTTTTCTTCTTCCTACCTCTCGTAGGTAGGGCCTTATTGAGATAATGCAGTTTCCCATGAAACGGTTTGGAAAATGCTCCGTTGCAAATCCCACGATTTCAACGATTTTTCTGCCATCCTACGTAGTTAATGCAACCGATTTCGTGGAACGATTTTCTCTTATCGTCTGGGTCCCATGAGAAACTTGAAACGGAGGTCAATAATTTTGACCGACACCGCGTCGCCGTACGATAAACATATACCAATAAACACTTCAATAAATTTCTTCGAACCCATTGATATTGATTTGAGAAGTCTACACCGATCAATCAAAATATTACGATTTTCTTTCTATTCAGGGTGAAAATAAAGGGTACTGAAAAGAACGATTGAAATATTACAGAAAAGAAAACCTTCAAGTCCCAATTTTCAAGACATATCCGTTTTACCGTATCAAACTATTTCCGTTTTTTACAATACTTTCCCCTTTTTGGCTTCGGTTGCCACAAATTTTCTCTTACTATTATCCTCAGTAGTCCAATAGTCGCTCGTCTCCCGATTAAGACATTTATACAACTCAATTATAACAAGCGTAAAAAATTTTTAGGTTTCAAGCAGCATGCCTCAAATCTAAATATTAATCCTTACAAAGTTACTGAAAGACAATATACACTTGCTTGAATATTCAGTCTTAAATGAACAATATCATTCAGGATTAATCTGAATAACATCCAATAAAGAAATACAAACTTCCAAAACAGCAGAACATAAAGTTCATGAATCAAGTCTTTTGAAAAAAAAAATAAGAAATTCGTCTATCACTTCACTTCTCCTACATGAAGTTCATTATGTCCACTTTTCGGATTTCAAATTTCACTCCCGCGATCACAACCAAATCCCGTTATTCCGGTACTGGCACCTCCATATGTTCCATTCCTCTGAGATTGGAACTGACCTTCACCTCGAGAACGACCTTTCAGAGATACACAACGGCCTACAGTGTAACGTAATCAGCGATTCACACTTTGAGTCCGATGTCAATATTTACGTTAGCTCAGTGCACAGTCCATTGATATCTCGAGAAATGTCCCTTACATTGCACATATTTCGGGGTCGCGACCTAAACCGTTTTCACTTCTTTCTTCTGTACAGTGCGGGCCGTTCGAATTCAAAATAGGGTATAACCCGTACGGTCTTGCCGTTGATGTAGTTATGATGTTACGTCCGCCTCTGCATCCTTATTTCTTATCACGTTCTCTTGTCTGGTTCTGTGTCGATTTATAATCCACATAGTTGAAGCACAGACCCATAAAGGTTGAAGTATTCCGCAGGCTGGCCAACAGGGTTATTTCACATCAAATACCTCATACCATCATACTTTATGATTCGGAATATCGCATGGAAAACCCTGAGTCCGCTCATTAACAGGTGAACCATGCCCATAATTGTCGTGCCAGCTCTCTCATCTCTTCGGTGTTGAACATTTTGATCATCTTGAACCATTGAACCATTTGTCAAAAGTCTCCATTTCTGCCACTCGTCGATGATATTTTCCACGGCTTTCGAACGATAAATAAAGTTTATCATATCCTCGGCCACGATTATGCATCTCGCGATGCGTAATTACTCAAATTATCTCGACACTGCCGATCTATACGTTGTTTAATTCTTATTTAGTCTTTCGGTAACACTACCCCATTGACGATTTCACTTTGGTAGGTATTCTAAATACGTCGGGACAATTCGTGGCCTCGCGTATACATAGGCACCGCGAATATCACTGCTTTTCTTCGCACACGCATACGCGATTAGCGTCTCAGCACTGTTTACTTTCACGAATAAGGTCATTCCTCTGGCTAGGGTCAGTACCTTTCTCATACTGCTAATTGGCTTGGATCCTCTCGAAACCTGTTTTGGGTACAACAACAACAAAAAAATTGAATTTCCACAAGAAATTGTGGATACTTATGTAGAAATACATTAGTATCATGAAATCAATTCACAACTTGGGACATAACTTAACATAAAACATAAATCCCTTGTTCTTCTCTCTTCGCCCTCCTATAATCGCTTACACAATTGATTCCTAATCATCCGAGGACGAATACCACAAATAATACAATCAGATCTGCTTTTTGTTGTGAAACACAAAACGCAAAATTTTTTTCAAGATTATTTCAAAACAATTTCCGCAACCCGTAGATTATACTTTAGCTCATTCTTCAAACATATTGAGAGTTAATCAAGTTAGTGGAAAAAAAAAGATTCCGAAAAAAAATATAAAAAAAAACTCAAAAACTTCAACTCAAATATTGCAAAATTCGAAAATGAAAAGCGATTGGGAGGGGGGTATGTTCGTGACCCAGAACAGGGACCCTTTTCAGATGGTGGCTCTCCGGGCCAGTAAGCCCCTGGAATCTACGAAATGGGCAGGAGTCGATTCATGCCTCCTGGAAGGCTGTCGAAGAGTTTCCCTATCGCTACTCGAGATCCTGACTAGTGAGTCCTTGAAATCTAATGAAATGGGCAGTAGTCGATTCACTTCTCCTGGAAGGCTGTTGAAGAATTGCCTTCCCGCTACCCGATCATAAAATTTGAATTGTCTCAATAATATATTTCCATCGATCTGGTGGGCGCTTAAGCTTTGACGATTGTCGTAATGGTTTTGTTTCCATAACCGATCTTCCCTCCTACTCGCAACTGACTGCCTTTGCGAGTTTCTGCCTTTTCCGCAACGTAACTTCCCTGTTTTTCGTGAGAAAATTTGCGACAAGAATCTGACCGATACCCAAATCCATGGGTTCGCAGACCATGCCCACCCACTTTATCTCCTTCCTAAATCTGGCTTCTACCACCATTTCCGAACGTACAGGAATAGTGACATCCGATTTCAACAAAGCATTTGTTTCCCAAGTTCCATCTTCTTCTACGGCTGATTCCTTCCTATTCCCTGGTTCATCAGTAGAGTGTCCATTTTCCAAGGGCGGATATAGTTCTTTTTCATGGGAGGGGTAATAACGATCATGGGGGGGGTAATAACGATTGAAAACCATTAAATCAGGTACAAATACCACCTTTTTCTCAGGTTTTGGATACTCATGGGGGGGGTAGTTACCACCAGTACCCCCCCCGTAAATCCGCCCTTGCCATTTTCCCTTGACCTGGTGACATCACCATTCCATTCCCTTATGGTGTCTACCTTCGACAGTCCATTGCTGTCAGCTCCCTCTGCACCCTTCGTATGGGTGCTAACACTGGCATTCCTACTTCCAGTCTTCTTCAAATCCCTAACTTCCTGGGGATTTTCCTCCTTGGACCTGCCAACCGTGAACCTTGCTCCATTGTCCTTAGTGTCCTCCCGGACATCTCTCTGAACATGAAAATGTTCCATTTTCCTACGGTCCTCGTGACAGTCTTTTTTGAGTCCGTGGCGTCCAAAACTTTGCCTTCCCTGTCGTATTACTTCGGTAATTTCTTCTGCCTCCTCTCTTCGGCCAAAGCTTTGGTTCCAGGAAGCATTCGCTTCCTCTCTTTTCCATAACCCATTCCGAAAATGTGTTTTTGGCTCCTGCCATCTAGCCGTACTTTTGTTAGGGCACGCCAATGACCAATGTCCCTGCTGGTTACAGTTGTGACACGCTCCCTATGTCATTTGTCCTCCTTGCCTGTTGTTCCGGCAATCCCTCGCGAAATGGCCCATCTGACCACAAGAATGATATGTCCTCCAAATGTCTCTTTTTCCGTATCCTCGATCCACTTCGCGGTGTGACCTTCTTTGTCGCACAGTTGACACACTTTTTCGGTGTCAACTGTCGATACCCTCATATTAACCAACCTCCCTTGCAACATCCTGTTGGTAATTTCCTGCAGCCTGACTAAATCCTCTGCTTTTTCCAGATCCGAGTTTTCCTCCTTTAGTAACAAAATTCCAATTTCCTTCATTACGTCTTTCATCAGTCCTATCTTGAACTGATTCAACATCAACCCCCTGTTCTTTTTCCTTACTCCCGGTTCCTCGTCCCTTAATGTTCCGACCAGATCTTCGCTCAACAAACTCGCTCCCACCGTATCCAATCTAGTGCAGAACGAGGACACATCTTCGTCCTGTCGCTGATAGCATCGGCTTAGATTCCACTGGTTCTCCCCAGGAAATCTAACCGTTGTGAACTTTCGAACAAATCTAATCTTTAAATCGCTATAGTTTAGGGTGTCAAGGTCAAGGATGATATCAGACTTGAAAAAAAACTATAGGCATCGCCCTCCAGCTTAATTCTGAGAGGAGTTAGAGTTTCCTTCTAGTCCCACCCGTCTAATTTTGCACGCAACTCTAACTTTTTAGAATACCTGATCGCGTCCTTACCAGAAAACTCTCTAAAGTGGTCGTAAGCATAGCTAGCGAGTACATAAGTGGTATCTGACCCTCGGAATGTACTAGTTGGTTGAGTGAGTTTTCGAAAGTTTAACTGAAACCAAATTATCGTAACCAAAATATAATTTGGAATGTACTCAATGAAATCATTCACTTTTCAAATCAATGAATAATTTCTAATTCTCAACTTCAAATTCCAACAGAACTGAAATAAGTCCAAGATTTCGACTTCAAATTTCACGAATAAAAAAGACCAACGCAAAAAAAATTCAAAAACCCCAAGAAAAAGAATATAACCAAAAACAAAGTTAACAAGTGTCGAATTCCTGAAATATAGAAATGCACAGAACCACCTGAAATAAAAAAAAAAATAATTTCGTTTTCATTCTAAGATTCAGAAGATCACGATCAGCGGATCATTTACTAAAATTCATCCGAATTTATACTCCAATCAATTCCTGAAATCCGAATTTTCTTTCCTTTATCAACATGGACCCAACTTAAGAAAAATTTCTTTTTTGTCAAAGTGTTTCTCAGAATTTCAAACTTAATTCAGAGCAATGAAAGTCAAGTTCAGTTATTCAAAGGCAGAACCAGAACAAAACCGACCGAATGGTATTACTTCACAAAAACAAAATTTTTGACCTTCCAACGAAACCACGAATAATCAAAGATAATGAATAGAATAATCAAAAAATTCATGCAATACCCCCTTAACAAAAATTCAACTATTATTTCACTGAAGCAAACAATTAAAGCACAATTTAAGAATTATATCCCTCCTGAAACAGAAAAATTGATTATACGGATCAACAAAAAAACCAACGTCCTGAAGGAAAAATGAATGTCCCGAAAGAAAAATAAATGCCTGTCAATATAAAACCGCAATGAATCCGAATCCTTTCTATAGTCTCAAAATTTCGTTATTGACTTGACTCAATCAAAAATTGTTCACATAAAATGATAGAACCACACAAAATGCGAACTGTTCTATGATAATTCCAAAAGAGAAAACTTGAGCTTATTATTCCAAGAAAACGAACTTTATTTACTCAATTCTTCAATATCTCAAATAATCTTTGGATCAATAAATTGACTCTACTTTAATTCAATCCTGAATTCTCTTGACCAATTACAATTCTGGAACTCGAACTCAAATTCATAGGCATAAATGTTCATACAAAATAATCCATTTCAACATAAAATCAATATCCTGAAAACCTTACTCCGGAAATCTTCCAACAAGTCAATACACACTATTTCGATCACCGATAAAACAACAGGATAAAATTCCTTATACCTCAAACTTTCTCTAAATTTCTTAAAATCTCTCAAGAAACCTCCCTTAGTAAATTTAACACATCCCGCTTCTTCACTTCACCACTAATGATACTGAAAAGAAACAACAAAAAATTTATTACCCGGGAAAATCAACGTGAAAAAAAATTGTCCCCCGGAAAATTGAACACATCCCACCGCTGTCACCATTTGTAAAAAGCACCCCCTTTGTGATTCGACGGAAGAGCGGCTCTCCACCAATCAGGGGTGTTATAACTTAAAGAAAGAAAGAAATGATGTTTTTTTTAATTTTGAAAGTCTTTCTCCGAAAACAGAGAAAGCGTGGGATCGGACCAAAGCATTAGGGTCAGGACTTAGTGTCTTAATTCTTCAGAGAGAGGGATGGTAAATGAAACTTTTGAATTTAAATTTAATACGTACATTAGGACCAAAGCAAAAGTTATACCCGTAACTTATATTCCAACGATCTAAATTATCAAAATATTCGAAAAATTTCTCGAATCAAATAAGATTAATCACACCAAATCAAATTATTACATCAACTTCAAATCACAAAGAAAATTAAATCATTGAAACCGAATCAATTTCGTCAGTACTAATGTCAAGTATGAAAGTAAAATCGAGTTATCAAAAACTTAGGGGTTTGTTGAAATAACCCAACACCATAAACATGGGATGATCTTAAAAAGATACAATTTAAACTTTCCAATACTCAAGAGAGATCTCAAAAATAATTCCACTCAAACTTCCAAATACTCAAGGGAGATCGCAAAAGTAATACACTTCAAAAAATAAGACTTGTGGTAGATTTCGGGACTCTGGACTATAGAAGATATCTGGCCTTGCATGCAGCTTTCTGCCAATACTCAAAGTAAGCATAAACAAAAATACCTGACCTTTTTCCGTGCCAAAACTCCTGAGGATGATGAATATTTCCTGAAAAATAAAAGAAACATCAAACACGTCACTAACTCGCTCTCGCAGATTAATCTCACTTCCGTTCTACCGACGAGACGCAATCTAAAATAATTCCAAGTAATTTCAGAGATCTTTTAATTTCGACTCAACACTTTTCTGTCTCCGCTTGAGACTGACCTTTCAAAAATAAAACCAAAACCTATGAGTTTCCCTTACACCGGACCCGAGACAACTCCAAAACTGAATTACTTCTTAAACCTTCCTTAAAACCGTATCAAAAACGTATCAAATGAGTCAACTAGAATCTTCCCGTTAAAATTTTTCCAGCTACTCCACAACTCCCGATTCCACCTCAACTGTTTTCGTCTCCATTTTGAGACCGCACGCTCGACCGCACGTGAACACTGAAGTACCTACCCAAAAACCGTACTAACTTAGTTTCCGAACCGTATCCCAAGCCAACTGGAAACCCTCCCGTTTTAGGCTTCCGCAGTTACTGCCTTTTTCGTCTCCAGAGTAAATTAAAGGTTTCCCTTCTTCGTTTCCTCTGAAAACCAATCAAATTAAAGGTTTTCCTTCGTCAACGTTTCAAAACCAACCGAATCAAAACTTCTTACATCTTCGTTTTCACAAAACCAATCAAATCAAAGATTTTTTCTTCTTCCTACCTCTCGTAGGTAGGGCCTTATTGAGATAATGCAGTTTCTCATGAAACGGTTTGGGAAATGCTGCGTTGCAAATCCTAAGATTTTAATTTCGAATTTTTCTGCCATCCTACGCAGTAAATGCAACCGATTTCGTGGAACCTTTTTCTCTTATCGTTTGGGTCCCATGAGAAACTTGAAACGAAGATCAATAATTTCGACCGGTACCGCGTCGACGTACGATAAACATATATCAATAAACACTTCAATAAATTTCTTTGAACCCATGGATATTGATTTCAGAAGTCTACACCGATCAATCGAAATATTACGATTTTATTTCTATTCAGGGTAAAAATAAAGGGTACTGAGAAGAACGATTAAAACATTACAGGAAAGAAAACCTTCAAGTCCCAATTTTCAAGACATATATATCCGTTTCACCATGGCAAAATATTTCCGTCTATTACAATACCATCATAACCTATGATATCCGATTAGGAACGTGTGGGGTAAGTGAAGGTTGTGTCATTCAGTTTGGAACTTTTATTGCCTGACATTTTTTCTGCAGTCTCTATTTCATTTTGAATGGAGTTTCAATATACCCTTCTGCGACAGAAGTTGATTTCCAACCAAGCTCGATAGTGCTTTGACTGAATATTTCATGTTCGGTTGCCATGACAATCATGCACTTAAATGAGAAATCATGCATTAAAATCGTTTATGTAATAATTTCTATAGGTATGGTGAATGAGCCAATGAAAACTGAAGTTGGGATTTGGTAAGAAACCAGATCTGCGCGTGTGCCGCAATATTGAGAATAAAAATAATTTACTAATTCTGTCCCACTCTGACACATCGTATTATGTTGTGAAACGTATGTCATTCATAATTTCATGTGAATACTTTCGATCATAACCTCACAATTTCCAATCGCTTTATTTCGTTTGCTCCAAGTCCTGAATATAATTTTTAACTCCTATTCATATTTCAGAATTGAACTTAAAATATTAAAGTGACATATTTTCATTCTCGATATCTATTTTCTTGTTGTCCTTCAAAATAAACATAACCTGAATATTTCTCAAAATTTTTGAATTTCCAGTTGACGCAAGCAGGGGTATAATCCATGTTGGTATTATTAAATATATGATTAAAAAAGGTCATTAATGGATTATTTCGAGTGCGTTAAAATGAGCTTTCATGGTCGACGGAAAACGATCATTCGGATATTTCCAGAAACTTGACTAGAAGAGTTCTTTCATGCTGGCCAACAGTTTAAAAATACCTAAGAATTACTTCCCATTTTTTCGCAATGATTCAACTCTCACCTGAAAGCTTTAATCCTAATGAGTGTATCCTGAAAATATTAGATGTCATGAGCGAGGAGTTTCTATAAACAGGTCAAAAATGATTCAAGATATTGTGGAAATAAAAAATTCAAATTTCATCCGTTTCCGAAGAAGGAGCACTCGTTCACAAACCTGTTGCAAGATGTGAAACTGATTATAATAGGAGTTTTCTGTGAATTCGTGGAGATTATATGAAGACATTCAGTAAATTAATGTATTATTTACACTGTATTTTCGAGTTTATCGAATATAGATTAGGGGTATAAATTGGCTTTTCCCTTCTAATTGAATTGAGATTCCACGAGGAATTCAAAGGTAATTAGGGAAATGAATAATTGTTTTGGATGTTCTTTATTTGCATAGAAACTTACTACAGAATAACAACATAAAAGGATTTACTTACACCTGCCATAAATTTTGACCTGGACGTGAATAAGTTCTGATGCCGCATGAGAAATTAAGATCATTATATTTAATCGTGGTATATTCTCAAAATGTAAAGTCGTAAATTCATCAATGAGATATCAGATCTTGGCCAGTGGATACCACATCCCAAAATATCAGCTAAATACACGATATATTCACTAAAAATATTGTTCGCAGTTGTTTGCGAAACTCCAAAAAAATGGCTTCTATAAACTCCACAAACATTTTCAGTTTTATTAATACTGAAATTATTTTATCTTAGGCACTTCATTTATGGATTTTTCGATCTGGATATAAATCTTAAATGAACTTCACATGATCGTCCACGTGAAGAGAACAAATGCATATATTCTTTACAGAAAGGTTTCCCATCAATAGTTTATGTATTCATACTTTTCTCAAGTCCAATTTATTGAATATGGCATTGGCTATAGTGTTTTGTAGAGTTGAGGCATTTTTCTTGAAAAATTCATGAAAACGAATAGCCCTGTTTTTACTTTTCCTTGAAGATCAATTGGAAACATTTTTTTTCCAGAAATTCTAATTTGCTTACATTATTATATAATCAATCCACTGGCCTAAAATTCAAAAATGTCATAAGGATTAAAACGTTAATCCTTCGGCTCATATACTTCACCCTTTTTTTCATTTCCATCTCATAGAAAGATGAAGTCACAGCTCAGTACCTCGAATAACGAGGATCAACTTCATAATACTCTTGTTGATAATTATGGAATTAAACTTTCTCAACAGTTAAAACGATGGTAAATTCTTCAAATATCCCTCAAGAATACCTGGATATAAAACACAGCTTAGAAGCACTTGAAAAAATAAACAACATATTACTCGTTTTCTAGGTTTGAATTTTTGCCGAATGTCATATGTAGATTTATAACAGTTCCATTAATGAAAACATTAGAAAACCAAAATTCATAGCTTCCGATGAAGACCTTCGTGACATCTAATCTTTTCAGGAAAGAAAGTGATTTTTAGGTTTTTTAGTTGGTCGGCATGAAAGGACTCTTCTATTATTGTCCCAGGTTTTTTCTGTATAATTTCCTGATGTCGTAAGAGATCCAGCTCCATTGAGGAATGAAACCCATCCATTTTGAGTTCTATCTCTTTATATTGTGACAGTATCTACGTTTGTAATAGATGTGAATGTTTGCGGAAATTAATGTAGGATATATTTGATAGAAATCAGGATAATTTTTCTGAAGACCTGCCATCTCGAGGATGAAATTTGTTCTTGCAATATATCCAGGTTGGGTTTTTTACTTTAAATAATGGATATTGAAGCTTTGACACATGGCGAATAATTAACTAAGGGTGTGTCTTATGTGCTAGAGGGCTCTTCCATTGCGTAATAATTTCGAAACCTTGGACTCGTTAGAGATTACATTTTGAATTGAAAATGGTGTAATTGGAGGTGATTGGAAAAGAAATTTCTTGGCGATTTTATGGGGGTACCACAAGATATGGAAAGTGAGGATATATGAAGGGTATCATCAAAAAAATTGAGGGGATTTTATAGAGAACAAACCAATTTAATGTTTTTTCAAAAACAAGAATATCTGATCATAAACGAAGCGCATATTATCACAATAAAAGATAACATAGCAATGCCTGGACATTGTGAGAACAAGCAACATAATTTTGATTTCAATATCTTATGTTGCTATTTTAGGCAAATGGAACAACTATAGGAACGAGTGCTAAATGGAATGACTAAGACCAAATAACACTATAGTAGCGTTAACAGAAATCGAAACTTGGAGAAATTAATCGTTATGTATCATATCATTTCAAAATTAGCGCCCGATGTGAGTTCCTAAACGTGCTTTATGTAATGTTCGTTTCAACTAGTTAAAGTTTAGAGTTCTTATAAGTAGTGAGTCTTTTAACAGCTGAGCAGGTGATGACGAACAAGACTCAGGGCTTGTTCGGACTAGGCTAGTAGATTAGTCGAGTAGCGAGTGATTCAGTAACTTGCCGTGTGCGCCAGCAAGCGAGTCCAGTGGAGTTGGATTTAATCTACAGTTTTGACTACGGAGCAATCGGCCCTTAGGCTTGTTTGGACTAGGTCACTAAACTACTGGCCTAGTCCGAACAAGCCGATTAGGGCCGATTTCACCGTAAACAAAACTGTAGATTAAATCCAAAACCTCGATTAGTGTCTATGATAATCAATAGAAACTAATCGAGGATTTCGATTTAATCTACAGTTTTATTTACGGTGCAATCGGCCCTTAAACGAAAGTAAATGTATCAATTTCAATACTACATCTGAAGTAATCGGAACATTAAATTTATCGGGTTCACTGATAAAAATATGAATGATAGTGATTTATGGCAAGTTCGACTCAGATGCGCCAGGCGATTGATATCTATATCAGTGAACGCGGTATATCAGATCAACCGAGAACAAGAATGAATTCATAAGATTGATGTACTTTTTTTGCACAGCTTCGAGAAGTGAATGTTATATCTTATATTCTTACTGTGACAATTAGATACATTTTTATGTCATTTTCAGGAAATAAAGCTTTTTTATCTGATTGGTTCACTTGAATATACGGACGAAACGTCGGCACTTGGTTCAACAAAAATCTAAATATTACTGCGGTCCCAGATTTTATTGTTGCTTCAAATTATTTCAATTCCTGTGAGTTATTTATGAGATTTTTGATCGAACAAGATCTGCTGCATTAGTACTATAGGTACTTTATATTGTAATTGAATAATTTTCTCTTGATGTGTTGAATTCTTCAATGAATTTTGACCATTGTGATCCTCTGGCATGGGAAATTCATGTTGAGGTTCCTGTTGTGAAATACTTAATCAAACAAATGCCCTAAAGGTGCCTATCAGTACAAAGCATGATACACTGAAGAACCGTAGCTCTGACATCTTTTCTTTGCCCTTACTCCCGCAATAAAAAACAAATCACTACGATCTGCAGTGGGCGTCTGTTGTTGATATCCGAGCATTCTCGAATAGATGTGTTTACTTAAATATATTGTACCAGGAGGGAAAGCGTTTCGACGTTTCGTTAATTCTGTTTACCCCCATGATTGAGTAGTTTTCGGTATTTCAGTTCCATTTCCTACGTTTGAAGTGACATTCTCCTGTTGAATTGAATTATCTGACTCTGAAATGTTTGTAGGCTATTCCATTCCATTATGGCTTTCACGATTGAACGAAAACTTCGTTGTGTAAATAATTTTTGGAGATTAAGATCCGATTGCACCGTAGACAAAACTGTAGATTAAATCCACAACCTCGATTAGTGTCATATGATTATCATAGACACTAATCGAGGTTTTGACTTCAATCTATAGTTTTGTCTACGGTGCAATCGGCCATTATCGAATTATATTTCTGTAACACCTAAAGTTCTGTTCACAATTTGAAATATTTACAAGTTTATAGGAGACAAGAAATAAGATGAACGAACTGAACGAAGCTTGTAGTTTCAGAGGGGTCTCCTCGGGAGACCTATGAGTAATCAGTACATATAAACAATATATACAATATCAATAATAATAATTTATCCACCCTTTCAGACAAATCGAATTCATATAGGACACATCAAAAGTGAATATTAAATAAAAAAACGAAAAACCTTGAGCATAAAACAAAGAATACCCGAATGAAATATTGAATCAAACTTTAATTGAACTGAAAATTTTCAATATTACTATAAAAACAATCCTGATTGATGGGAAATAGGATATATTTACGGATTTTCTGTATCTTTCGCAAGGCGTCGCATTTTGAATAAAAATTCAGAAGAAAATTTCCTCGGGGAAATCTCACAATTTGTTATAATCCCTCAGCTTTATTAATACGAATGCTTATTTAGTGCTTCCCGAATTCATTGAAAACAAATCGATTTTCCGAATGTATTTTGGTTGAAAAAACACTAACGGTGGGTGTCCCAAAGCGTAATCACCGGTGATCCGAGCTTGATCTAGAATCAACTCGATTTGACAGTTCAAAAATCAGAGAATCAAGCCGTTGATCTTGGATCAGCGGTGATTACGCTTCGTGAAACTCACCGTATATCTAGGTAATTCGAATTCTATACCCCACATGTAATGATATTAGGTATATGCTAAGCCCAGATTCATCATATAAAATTTGGACTGAAAATGCATCTGACAGTGAATTAATTCAGTTATTTTCAAACATTTCATGTTTTTTTTTTTTAAAGGGGTCTCGACGGTTTTGATTATTGTTGATTCAGAGAATTGTTTCTTTGTGCACAAAGAAACAATGAGCGATGATAGACAATAAATAAAGTTTGCTATGTTAGCACCTAAGTTTCCCTGAAGGCCATGTAGGTAATTCTGTGTTCGCTGTATAAAAAGTAGATTCACAAGACGCAACTCACTTTTTCTTTCATGTAATCAAAATTTCAGTTCCTGATATACAGGGTTGACAAGCCTCCGTTTTGTTTTTGGATAGTTTGTGATTGCCCAGATAAACATTTTAAAATATTGTTATATCATGGAGTTTTTGAAAGAAGTTATACAGGGTCTTCCACGAGGAACCTCACCCATATTTATACGGGAAACTACTGAACGTATTTTCATGAAATTCAGCACTCATAAGTATTTCACGATGCTGATGAAATCCAAAATATTTTCAAGGCATGAGCACCTCCGGTTTTTCCGGAAATGACGTCAACTTTCGTTTTTCAAATTAGAACACCATTTTTTTATTGCAGAAATAGATTCCTTAGAAAATTTCAAGTTATTTTGATGTAACATTTTTCAGTTTTGGTTGGAAAATTCTCTCTGAGCGGGAAAATTCGAAAAAAAAATCGAAAATAGAGCTCCGCTGAAACAAGAATAACTTCGAGGTTTTTGGATGGAAAATTTTCATTTTTGGGATTTTTCAAGATGTAAGATTGATGTATCCACTTTAGAAATCGAAATCGCGATTCATGATACAGGGGGTGAAAAAATCGCTTTCAAAGTAAGGGATGACAAAATCGTGAAAAATCAATTTTTTCAAATTAGAACCCCATTTTTTTATGGCAGATATTGAATCTACGTTAAAAAATAATGTGAGTGTATGCATAACACCCTCGCCCTAAAATGGATATTAACTCAGAAAATATCCATTTTAGGGCAAGGGTGTGATGCATACACTCACATTATTTTTTAACGTAGATCCAATATCTGCCATAAAGAATGGGGTTCTAATTTGAAAAAATTGATTTTTCACGATTTTGTCATCCCTGACTTTGAAAGCGATTTTTTCACCCCCTGAATGAATCGCGATTTCGATTTTTAAAGTGGATACATCAATCTTACTTCTTGGAAAATCCAAAAATGAAAATTTTCCATCCAAAAACCTCGAAGTTATTCTTGTTTCAGCGGAGCTCTATTTTCGATTTTTCTTTCGAATTTTCCCGCTCAGAGAGAATTTTCCAACCAAAACTGAAAAATGTTTCATCAAAATAACTTGAAATTTTCTAAGGAATCTATTTCTGCAATAAAAAAATGGTGTTCTAATTTGAAAAACGGAAGTTGACGTCATTTCCGGAAAAACCGGAGGTGCTCATGCCTTGAAAATATTTTAGATTTCATCAGCATCGTGAAATACTTATAAGTGCTGAATTTCATGAAAATACGTTCAGTAGTTTCCCGTATAAATATGGGTGAGGTTCCTCGTGAAAGACCCTGTATTTCGATTTGCATTTTACAGTTACGGCTTCTCATATTCGAATCTTCAATCTTTTTTTGTTCACTGTTGAGGGATTTTGCTCGTAGTAAGTAACCCTGTCAGGGTTATTCCTGCCTAATTGTAGTGCACATGAACAAATTTGGTTTTGTTCCTGTGCAGTTAGATTATTAAGAATCCCGGTTAAGGCAATGAGGTTTGAGCATGCGTTACTCTCAAAGATGAACTATCTAAATTCTGCTGATCTCTATGTAAAACCTCAACCCAAAATGTTAAGAACCTCGTCTTATAAATCAGAACCAGGTAATATTAATATGATATATTTTCCATATATTTACACTTTTATGCCTTGTACGACTGAAAAGAATACACGCGGAACTGCCTTGGGAGCACGATGTGGTCCTAAGGGCAGGTTAATTGAGTCGGGCGTTAAAAATGCTTTCAACGACGATGACCACTATAGAGTCATATTTTCTCGTGACAATATTTCGAAATTATTTCTTTCGATTTGAAATATTCGTGTTTTCGCGTCGAACTGGTGACGTCACGCACCAACTGGTTCGAAATAATTTGAAGCGGTTTAAAAACAGGTGGTGGAAAGTGGAATAGTTGGAACTGAAGCCGACTTTCCGCGTGAATCACGGTTCCAAACTGTTTCGAAACAAGTGAACGTCACGATTTCTTATATATCTATTGCGAAAATGCCATAATTTCAAAACGGTGACGTCATCATAGAAATGTCAATTCAATTTAAAAATTCATAACTACAAACTCCGTAAGGAGAACTTTCGGACAACACAGCGTCAGCTATTTCTGTCCAACAGGGTCTCCGAGTCTTGGAACCGTTTACCTGTTGATGCTGTGGGGGCCGAATCTCTGAATGGTTTCAAGAACTCTCTGGACAGGTGGACTAATGAGAGAGCGAATGCGAGTTGAATTTTATTTTCTTTTCATTTTATATTTTGGTTTATGTTCAGTTGGGTATCAATATGTGGATATTTATGGGAATTTTCTTCTCAGTTTATATCTTGATTTATATTCAGTTAGGTATCAACATCTGAACGTTTTATATTTTCTTCAGTTTCTGAGTTTATAGGTTGAACCTAAACTCTTATTTGCATGAATAATAATGAAAGTAAGTTAGAAACACGATACATGCATATACTCATAATAATATTTATAATTCTGGCGTGTGTTAATTGTTATATTTCTTTCACCAAGGATAAAACCTGAATTTTTAAAATGGATTCCAATCAGTTTATGTATGTTTTCGTTCTGATTAACGAATTGCTATTAAATGAATGATTATATATTTATATTATATTTCTCTTTGATTCAATCAATAGGAAGAACCAGTACTTACTATCAATTTCAAGAATTTGAACATAACTACATTTTTGAAACTAAATAATACATCAGAGTTTTCATATGAAGATCTACTTCATGAAAATTTCTTCACAGGTCACTATGCTTTTCCGCAAGATATCTTGCTATGTTCAGGCATTCTGAAAACCAAGCTGTCATATATAAATACATATAATATTTGAAATAAAAAGAGTGAAACCAAAATGAATTCAACAAAGATAACCAATTAGCTGATACCAAACTTTCAAACTTCAATTCGAACTACCCCACTGCCTGTCTTCAAACGGCTCCAAATTATATCGAACCATTTGGTGCGTGACGTCACCAGTTCGACGCGAACACACGAATTTTTCGAAACGCACGAAATAGTTTTGAGAAATTGTCACGCGAAAATATGAATATTGGTTATGTTCGCCCGTACAAGTCGGGCCTTGCTGCAAAATCCATGTCATAGATTCGCATCCAACAAATCCAGGGGGTCATGAAATTTGTGGCATTTTTACGACCACTTCATTCCTTTTGGCATAGAAAAACTATCGAGATTTTTCCTCAAAAACTTCAGTTCGTACTGTTGGCCAATTTTTGTTTGTGTTTGTTCACTGAAACAACATTATCTTCATGAGGGCATCAAATTTTTCCGAAAAGAATCGAAAAAACACGTTGCTAAGTAATATTTTAACAAGAAACATGAGTGCTGGTAGCAACAAAAATCCGAGTCGAAGACGAGGATTTTTGCATCTGCACAAATGCTTTATGTTGGAAAAATATTACTTCGCATTGTGTTTTTTCGATTTTTTTCACAGAAAAAATTAGATGCCCGAATGGTATTTGACTAGACTATTTCATGAGTAACAAATTATACTGGATGCATTATATATGTATTATTAATTTTCGCTGACAACAACTGTCAAGTTTTGCGGCGGGTAAACCCTTAGTTTCTGCATCTAGAAACCATTTGTGATTCAAAATTGCGCGTTTCTGATTGGTGGAAATCACGACGTGGGGAATAGTCATATTTAAATGCACGGTAGTTATGTATCAGTGAAATTGTTTATGTTAACGTTTATTGTTGACATTATTTTGCTTGGTCTTTGCTGTAGTACAGTTACATAAACGTGGACTTTTTATTTTTGAGAGATTTCATGAAATACGATGAAGAGTTTACATAATCAGTTTTTGAGGCATCATTTATTAGTTATCTGAATTCATTTCAGCTTTCTCGAATTCTCATTGAGTTTGGTCATAAAAATTGTGTTGGCTGCATTAATCTTGTTTTTGAGCTTTTTCACCTCGGTTATCTGCCAATGATTCCGCTATCACAATTTTCGAATCATAATTCGCTTTCCAGGGAAACATTTGTTGTGCTTGTCCGCTATCATTTCTTGATAGTTTGTTTACGCTGTATTGGCATTTT
This sequence comes from Adalia bipunctata, assembly GCA_910592335.1. NCBI lineage: Eukaryota > Metazoa > Arthropoda > Insecta > Coleoptera > Coccinellidae > Adalia > Adalia bipunctata. The sequence goes on from OU342951.1 coordinate 30,864,674, forward strand.
TGAAGCCCCACTCAATATTCTATTACCTTTCCCGAAAAAAAAAACACATTATTTATTCATTACGCTAAACCTTATACAGGGTGGCCCACCCCAGACGCGGTTCTCATTTTGAGGCATTGAATGAAGACATGTTGAAAATTTTTTTCTCGTGAAATGTAAAGGACAATCGGATGCACAATTTAAAATTTTTTTCACATATACAGGGTGTTCGATAACAAAGATATAGACCATAGTTACACTTTTTCAAATGGAATACCCTATATATGAATTCAAAAATTGAATGGCAAGCTCAATTAATGATGAGTTTATAAAGACCATTTTATGCTTTAGAAGAACCATTGTAGAGAAAATGGCGAAAAATCGAAAAAAAGGAGTATTTTTAATTTGCAATTAATGAATAAACCCTTCAAGCCAACGAGACAGACAATGTTTTTTCGTGTAGACATATTGGTTACCCTTCTGCAGAAGAAGAAATTTTTACACTGGAATATACTGAGTGATTATAATTAATGTTCAAACATTAACTACAAATAATGGTCAAAAACTTTCTTATTTCAAATGGCACACCCAGTATTTCTGTACCTTGTTGAACGTAAAAATTAATATCTGAACTATCTTTATTGGGTTTCCCTATGACTAAACCTAATAGTTTTCAAGTAATTTTCGATTTTTAATTCAACTAGTTAATCTGCTATTATGATTAGTGATATTCATAGAAATACTTGGAAATATTTGAAGGGAAATGCTAACAATATTATTTGAAATCTGAAAAACTCATATGAAGATCTCAATAATGGTATTGGAATCACGCAAGATTTATTATTCCTTTATAAATGATTATCTTCTGTTTTTCTGAATATCAATTCTTTTTTCGATTATTTTCAAATCAATTTCGCCTAGAAGGTATTAAGTGTCATTATCATTCAATCTTTTTCTGTACATGCCCTCAAATTTTTCTTTATTCTTATCGTTTTGAAGTTAAGCCGTTCAAAGAATCATGTAACAAACGATTCATTTAAAAAAATATTTGCTCAGGCGATGAACCTTCGATTCTTCATACTTGTTATCTCCAATTGTTGGATTGAGTATTAGTAGACTCAAGGATTCAAAGATGTTCACAAAATACCTTCAAATACTACCTTACTACTGAATGTCCTTATGCTGGTGAAACTCGTTCCACTCGGTACTCAACTCACTCTCTGGCCAGAGGTTCACTATCACAGATCTCTTTTGAAAATCTCGAAAAGTCTTCAAAATATTGAAAATGTGAAGAATAGGGAAAATGTTGGACTGGAGCACAGGTTCATCGCCTGAGCAGATATTTTTTTGAATGAATCGTTTGTTACATGATTCTTTGAACGTATGGCTCAACTTCAAATAAAAACGATCGGAATAAAGAAAAATTTAAGGGCATGTACCGGAAAAGATTGAATGATAATGACACTTAATACCTTCTAGGCGAAATTGATATTCAGAAAAACAGAAGATAATCATTTATAAAGGAATAATAAATCTTGCGCGACTCCAACACCATTATTGAGATCTTCATATGAGTTTTTCCATTTCAAATAAGATTGTTAGCATTTCCCTACAAATATTTCCAAGTATTTCTATGAATATCGCTAATCATAATAGTAGGTTAACTAGTTGAATTAAAAATCGAAAATTACTTGAAAACTATTAGGTTTAGAGTATAGGGAAACACAATGAAGATAGTTTAGATATTAATTCTTACGTTCAACAAGGTACAGAAATACTGGGTTTGCCATTTGAAATAAGAAAGTTTTCGACCATTAGTTGTAGTTAATGTTTGAACATTAATTATGATCACTCAGTATATTCCAGAGTTAAATTTTTTTCTTCTGCATAAGGGTAGCCAATATGCCTACACGAAAAAACATTGTCTGTCTAGTTGGGTTGAAGGGTTTATTCATAAATTGCAAATTAAAAATACTCCTTTTTTTTCGATTTTCCGCCATTTTCTCTACAATGGTTCTTCTAAAGCATAAAATGGTCTTCATAAACTCATCGTTATTTGAGCTTGCCATTCAATTTTTGAATTCATATATAGGGTATTCCATTTAGAAAAGTGTAACTATGGTCTATATCTTTGTTATCGAACACCTTATATGTGAAAATAATTTCAAATTGTGAATCTGATTGTCCTTTACATTTCACGAAAAAAAAATTTTCAAAATGTCTTCATTTACTGCCTCAAACTGAGAACCGTGTCTGGGGTGGGCCACCCTGTATAAGTAAGATGTAAGATTAATCATTCCAGGAAGATGGTGAAACGTAATGAGAAATACCGAGCGACATGTGAAATTGAGGTCCATTTTCAGTGGAACCGGACTATGCAGAGCACTGGAGATATTCGAGCAAGAACATAGCTTTCAAACTAGGTCGAGTAGTTTTTCGTGTAATCGACATAAGTCGTCGTGAACGATCATGTATACAGAGTCCTGCAATATTGCATTCTTCTTTCATAGCTGCTGGGCCAAACATCTCAGAAATTTCGTTCGAAAAAGGTTTCTTTTATTTCTATATCTGCGCATCTGAAGAAACTATTTTTCAATATACACGGTGTTCCAAAAAAAAATTCTTGAAAGGATGTTTTTTGAACGGATACCCCTGTATATTTTCATGTATTTTCAATGACCTTCACTCTATTGAGACGCGAATTCTTATGAATAGAACGATACAGATACTATTCAGACAATGAAAACATCACCGTCTGTGATAATCATGAGGGGAAAATAATTGGAGTATGGAAAATCTTTTCTGGGGGTTTGTATGTAGGTACGCTGATAATCTTTCCTCACTCTTATCAATAATGCTATTCCATCTACATTGAACTGAAATAAAGTGAAATATTTTTGTTGACCAGTGTAGACTTCTGAAATTGAGGGGTCCGAAAATTACTAAAGTGCTTATCGGTATGGTTTATCGTAAAGGATGTTGGCGAAGACGATAACGATTGAAATTATCGATTTTCGGCAAAAGTTTCTCATGAGACTCAGACGATATCAGAAGATCGTTCCACGAAATCGGTTGAACCAAAAGCGTACAACAGCAGAAAATTCCGAGGCTAAAATCGTGGGATTTGCAACGTGGCAGACGTGACCCGGAAGTTTCATGGGAAATTGCGTCATCCTTCCAGCACCCACCCACGGGAGGTGGGAAGAAGAACAATCTTTAATTTGATTGGTTTGTAAAAACGTAGAAGAAAATTTTTGATTTGATAAGTTTGTAGAAACGGAGAAGGAAAATCTTCAATCAGATTGGTTTTTTGAAGAAAACGAAAAAGGGAAATTTTTAATTTGCTTCAGAGACGAGTGGAGCAGTAACTGAGGAAGCCTTAAACGGAAAGGTTCCCAGTACTCTGGAGTACGGTTCGGAAACTAAGGGTAGTACGGTTTTAGGGTAGGTCCTTCAGTGTTTAGAAGTTCGGTCTCAAAGCGGAGAAGAAAACAGTTCAGGTTGAATCGGAAGTTGAGGAGTAGCTGGAGAAGTCTTAAACGGGAAGATTCTCAGTTGAATCGTTTGAAACGTTTTTGATACGGTTTTTAGCAAGGTTTAAGAAGTACATAATTCAGTTTTACGGCCGTTTTCAATAACCTAACCAAGATAAGGGATAGATCGCTATCTCCGGTTTGTCGGCTTATCTATCCTTGTAGTTATCTGTCTGTGGTTTGCATTTCACAATCATGGTTTAACCTGATCTATCTCAAGACAAGGATAGATAGGAAGGAACCTCTTCAGATCCACTGAACTCTGTACCTGGAACGGATCCGACTGTATACTTTTGAATGTAAAGTGAGACAGGGGCAGCTGAAACAGAGATAGCCTTATTTAGGGCAACCTGTCTTTGTCTTACTCAGTCAAATGAATTACGGTTGTATGCATAAATTATCTTTTAAGTGAAAATTAATTAGTTTGGGGATTCTTTTTGTTAAATACGTACAATATTAGTGAAGTTTGTGTTCTACTGTGCTATTAGTTCCGTTTCCTTCCTCGTGTAAAGCAGCATATTGCGTTAGTGTAATTTGTTGATTGCTTCGGCAATAGTTTCGATTTGAACTATATTTGAAATTCGAATATAAAAAAACAATGGTGGTATCTTGTGTAGCGTTTGGATGCAAAAACGAGTACGATTATCGGAAAATATATTTTCACGGGTGAATTGATAATATTAGATTTTGCTATTTAATGAATAATTAGCGACTTGGCTAGCAAGAGTAAATTCATTTGGTACAGTTTTCCATTCAAACGACCAGATATCCTGAAGCTATGGATGAAGGCGGTTCGCTGGAAGAATTGGACTCCATCCAGAAGTAGCAAACTTTGTGGAGATCATTTTCTTCTTGTTCTACTTGTTTTATTTAAAAATTGTTAGATTCATAGTATTAGCAATGAATTGTGAAATAAAATAAAAATTTCGTTCCTAATTTTCCATTCATTTTATTTATCAACATCGTGGAAGAACAGTAAAAATTTTACATGAACGTTGTACTGTTTGAATTATTACTTTTTTCCTGAAAAACAATTGAGAAAAAATAATCACATTTGTTCAAAAATAAATTTAAAAAAATAAAATGCTTCCTCTTCACTTTCTTCATCGAACTCATCAATCATCTCTAATAATTCCATGTCACTGTCGTCGCTACTCAAATAATCCATTTTTTAAAGTTAATTTATAATTAAATAGTCAAGAAACCAACGCTGAATTGCACTAACAACAATTTTCAACGCTTATCTCTACCCCTTACTGCTCGAACTCCTCAGATAAACAAACAGAGCTACTAGAGATATTTCTGGCTATCTGTGGTTAACTTGAAAGTTCTTTGAAACGCAGGTAGGCACATAAACAATGAAAGTTCTTATCCATCTGACCTCTTTTCGGAACAAGGGATGAATCGCAAGGACCAGTAAGAATCCTTATCTGCAGATACAATATTGAAACGGAAACAGGTACAAAACGGGAGATTGCTCGATCTCTAGTACCTATATATCGGCCGTTTCGAGGGATAGATCGGTTATTGAAAACGGCCGTTAGAGGTTCGGTCTCAAGCGGAGATGAAAAAGTGATATTAGAGGAATCGCGGTGGAAAGCGTTAAGTCAAAAGTTAAAGGGTCTGTTTTTCTGAAATTAATTTGAATTATTTAGATTACGTCTCGTCGATAGACCGAGATACGGAGAACTTAAAATTATTAGTTCTCGATTCTTTATCAAATGGAACACCCTCTTTTCTTTCACAATAATGTAAAAATTGAATACACTACATTTTCTCAGAAGTAACCTCAGGATTATTTTAACTCCCGCATCCAGCAGACACGAAAAATGATATCGCAACTGAAAATTTTATTCGAATAATCATATGATAAAAACTAACGGACATTCAAAAGAGGTTAAACAATGAAATAAAACTTAATGATTTTAGTAATGAATTTTTCCATGAGTGTGTTCATGTTTTCATGTAGAAGGCAGTATAGAAGAAAACACACTATTTTTGAGTAACTTTTAATCTATAGGCGATCGATCTCGGTTCAGAATACCATCATCAGGCCAGCTGAAAATTTATACAGTTATGAGAACTCTTTAATGGAATGGACAATTCTGAGGGTTTTATTTCATTCAATTTACATTTTATTTGTTGGAAGGTTGGAAGGTGTGCAACTTACCGTCGAAAGAAGTATACAAACGGTCATATATGCATGCAGCATCAGATATATCGACAAAATCTCCAAGTATCGAAATATATATATGTTATTCGCAATAGCCGAAATCGACCACTGTCCGAAATTTTTGCCCACAACGCGTTATGGGTATCCAAATTTACCCACGATGCGAATAGATGTTCTTTTTTCGAGCACTGAGTAAACCAGAATACCCAGAACGCGTTGTGGGTAAATTAGATAATCCACAATGCGAATCCAATTTTAGCGCGCTTTCATTCTGCGTTGTGGACAATTCATTTTACCCACGTCGCGTTCTGGGCATTGCACTTTTCCCAGAAAGCGATGAACCAGAATTTGTCATCGAAGTCAGCCTGCTGTAAGCTGTAGGTTGTGTACTGACAGGTATTAATTGGTGGAGAGAAGGATAAACTTGTTAACATAGGGCGTTTAGCAAACCAATCTGGCCTAGATTTTTAATGTGCAGCAAATGAAATGTATGATGTAATACTGATAACTCATTGAAAAATTGGACACAAAAGAGAAAAAGCTATCTGTCCATTTCGCTTTACCCAAAATACAAAAAACCTTATATTGAAAGTAGAATAAGTTTAACGTCTTTGAATATAATTAAGAAGAGAAATGATTTTCAAAAAATATTCAATTGTCTGCATGCCGTTATTTCTCTTCTTACTTATATTGAAAGTTCATAAAGGTGAAACAAAACGATATATCAACAACTTATTAGAACTAAAAACTTTAGGTATTATTTATTGTCACAAGTAGGTACCTACTTTTATGAAATCTTGAATTATATTTTATATTCAATTTCACACATGCACACGCCTCAGTTTGACATCCTTTCAAACAATTGCATTTTATAAAGCCAGATTGGTTTCCTGAACGTTCCTTGTTAACAAGTTTTTTTTTGGCCAACTGTTAATAAATCATATCTTTTCAATCTTCGATATTTTTTGGATGATAATTGAAGCCCATCCTGTTTTCTTCGTAGTGCCACTTTGATTTAATTTACTAACTCCAAAAAACGTTCGTCCGATAATAACAATAACAACGACCTGTCTTTTTTTTCTAGCATACGTTCACTTAGTTTTTGTTCCAATTAGGTTTTCATATTGATATAATTTCTAAAACAGGCCCTTCAATCAAACTTGAGAATTCACAAGGTGCGTAATCTATTCACGTTAGATACTCATGATAATGGCTTCTCGTACTTGCCAGTACTCAAGCTACAGCACACTGACTTCGACGAAAAATTCTGGTTCATCGCTTTCTGGGTGAAGTGCGATACCCACAACCCGTTGTGGGTAAAATGAATTGTCCACAACGCAGAATGAAAGCGCGCTAAAATTGGATTCGCATTGTGGATTATCTAATTTACCCACAACGCGTTCTGAGTATTCTGGTTTACTCAGTGCTCGAAAAAAGAACATCTATTCGCATCGTGGGTAAATTTGGATACCCATAACGCGTTATGGGCAAAAATTTCGGACAGTGCCCGATTTCGGCTATTGCGAATAACATATATAATTTGTGCTTTTCTTATAATTCGATGTGAAATTTCTATTTTCTATAGGTGGTTAATTTCTTGTAAAAAAGACGTAGTTATTTGGATGGCGTATTACCCAGATTGAGAAGGACGGAAACGATTCGCGGATGAATTTTGGATCGAAAAGTAGTGCCGAGCGCGCGAATTTCAAAAAGGGGGATTTTTGTCAACGACGGTCAATAAGTTTGAATAGCCTTCTTTGAGAAAATTCAGAGTGGTCATTTAGAAGGAATTGATTGTTTTCATGTTTTTGAATTTCGCACTGTTCCAAGAGAACCATTTTGTGATAACTGTTTTCTTTGTGTAAAATCTTTAGTTGGTCAAAGTTTGTACTATGATTATGTTGTATCAGATGATTACCTAGAGCTGACTGTGGGCGATTCTTTTGATGTTCTGTAAATCTTTTTTTGAAGGTTCTCGTGGTCATTCCTATGTAAAATGCTGGGCAGTCGGAACAAGTGATCTCATAACGAACGCGAACAATGCAGTGGTATTTATGAGATCACTTGTTCCGACTGCCCAGCATTTTACATAGGAATGACCACGAGAACCTTCAAAAAAAGATTTACAGAACATCAAAAGAATCGCCCACATTCAGCTCTAGGTAATCATCTGATACAACATAATCATAGTACAAACTTTGGCCAACTAAAGATTTTACACAAAGAAAACAGTTATCACAAAATGGTTCTCTTGGAACAGTGCGAAATTCAAAAACATGAAAACAATCAATTCCTTCTAAATGACCACTCTGAATTTTCTCAAAGAAATCTATTCAATCTTATTGACCGTCGTTGACAAAAATCCCCTTTTTTGAAATTCGCGCGCTCGGCACTACTTTTCGATCCAAAATTCATCCGCGAATCGTTTCCGTCCTTCTCAATCTGGGTAATACGCCATCCAAATAACTACGTCTTTTGTACAAGAAATTAACCACCTATAGAAAATAGAAATTTCACATCGAATTATAAGAAAAGCACAAATTATATATATATTTCGATACTTGGAGATTTTGTCGATATATCTGATGCTGCATGCATATATGACCGTTTGTATACTTCTTTCGACGGTAAGTTGCACACCTTCCAACCTTCCAACAAATAAAATGTAAATTGAATGAAATAAAACCCTCAGAATTGTCCATTCCATTAAAGAGTTCTCATAACTGTATAAATTTTCAGCTGGCCTGATGATGGTATTCTGAACCGAAATCGATCGCCTATAGATTAAAAGTTACTCAAAAATAGTGTGTTTTCTTCTATACTGCCTTCTACATGAAAACATGAACACACTCATGGAAAAATTCATTACTAAAATTGAAGAATTGGAGTTATCCAAGTGTTTCCAACAGCTGAAGTATACATTAAACAAGAGACATCGCATCCGACAGCATATACACTTCCTTCAGGAGTGTAAATTTCATGAAGTAACCCCTAAATTTTCAAACTTCAAATTACCTTCAAGATACGATCGGAATTCTACACATCAAATACAGAATACACTTTTGAAGAAGGAGATTCGACGACAATATTACTATTCTGGTATAATAGATTCAAAACTGAAATTTTTCCATCATCACTTACTTAAATACTTACATTCTATCGAATACCAGACACTAGTGGAAGACTTGGAAGAGAAAATTGGATATGCAAATTATGATTCAGATAGAAAAAGAAGATTGAAGCTAAATAAGTTGATTAATGACAGAGATAAGACCAAAAAATCTCCAATAGTAAGAAATGATCCACAGACTACAATGGTGGATACCCACGAAATCGAGATTCATCCTTTTCACGATAGATTTACTAATCTCTCCGGAACAATTTTCCCTATGAATGAAGTGGAAGTACTAAACCTGGGACACAAATTTGCTCCAGTCCCCAATCCAATTAACGTATACAAGACAGCAGTGGATATAGAGATAAAGATCAGGAACAACCCATCCTACAACACGATTGCAGAAGACATCGCGGAAGCGCTTAGATTTTTTAAGGATAAAAAGGTAGAGGTGTGCAACCGTCAACAATTCATAGTCAATAAAAACTTAAAAAAGACCATAAAAGACATTCAAAATAGAATAACCGAAAACGGACTAACTATAACAAAAGCCGATAAAAACGCAGGACTTGTCATATTAGAGAAAGGATTATATTTAGAAAAAACACTCAAATTTTTCAATGATAATGATATAATACAATGTAATAATAATCCAATCTTGAAATTTTCCAATAGAGTGAACAATATCTTAAAGAGCACAATTCCAACTTTACAAAAATTTAATGAATCGATTTACACCATAAAAGAGAGAAACCCTCAAACACCTAAATTATATAGTCTTATAAAACTTCATAAACCCGACAAGAGTATTAGACCGATAACATCTGCCATAAGCTCTCCTTGCCATAAAATTGCCAAATTCATTAATAATCTTTTTGTCAACAGACTAAAATATAAATCAAAATATTCGATAAAAAATTCAAAAAAAGTTGTACATGAAGTGAAAACACTAAAGCTAGATCCCAATAGAAAATATATCCTTCTTTCTTTTGATATAGTCAATTTGTACACCAATGTCCCTGTCAACGAATCCTTATCTTTATTGAGGGAATATCTACACCTTTTCCAATTGTAATTCAGAAAACGTAAAATGTAATTCAGAAAACCAAATTTGAATTTCAGAAAATGGAAATTGTAATTCAGAATAGTAAGTTGATAAATATCATATACTATTCTGAATTACAATTTCCATTTTCTGAAATTCAAATTTGCTTTTCTGAATTACATTTTACGTTTTCTGAATTACAATTGGAAAAGGTGTAGTCTATTATCGCAATTCAGACAACGAATTAAACCTAGATGATACAGATACAGACAACATATTGAAACTTTGTAAGTTGATAACTGAACAAAACTTTTTTGAATTTGATGGTAAGATATATATGATGCAGGATGGTCTACCAATGGGTTCCCCAAGCAGTGAACTGATTGCTGACGTATATGTTGATTATGTGGAGAAGAAAATTATGCACTCAACTTATAATGATAAAATAATTTTATGGAAAAGATATGTTGACGACATATTCTGTATCTGGTCAGGAACAGAAGAGGAACTAGAGACATTTTTCAATACAATAAATTCTAAATTTAAAATTAATTTCACACTTGAAAAGGCAACATTCAACACAATCAACTTTCTCGATCTTAAAATATCCCTTAAAGATGATAACAAGTTCTTATTCGACATATATAGGAAACCCACCCAGACAGATACAATTATACCATTCAGTTCATATCACGCCCCTCCCATAAAGAGAACAGTCTTCAGGTTTTTAATAAATAGACTCCTAAATGTACCCTTAACTCTGAATGATTACAAGAGAGAATTGAATACCATATATTTGATAGGAAAAAATAACCAATACCCCAGAGAGTTTATCGATGATATCATTGTATCCATCAAAAGAAAAATGACACTCAACAAGATCTACCCCCATTCATCTGTTAAGAATAGGTTCATATCCATACCCTACTATAATACACTCAATCAAAGAATCAATGCAACATTGAAGAAACACGACTACAGTTTAACCAACAAGAGAAACCGAACTTTAGAGAACATTCTAGTTAATAATAAAACAAAAACCGAACGCGAACAATGCAGTGGTATTTATGAGATCACTTGTTCCGACTGCCCAGCATTTTACATAGGAATGACCACGAGAACCTTCAAAAAAAGATTTACAGAACATCAAAAGAATCGCCCACATTCAGCTCTAGGTAATCATCTGATACAACATAATCATAGTACAAACTTTGACCAACTAAAGATTTTACACAAAGAAAACAGTTATCACAAAATGGTTCTCTTGGAACAGTGCGAAATTCAAAAACATGAAAACAATCAATTCCTTCTAAATGACCACTCTGAATTTTCTCAAAGAAGTCTATTCAAACTTATTGACCGTCGTTGACAAAAATCCCCCTTTTTGAAATTCGCGAGCTCGGCACTACTTTTCGATCCAAAATTCATCCGCGAATCGTTTCCGTCCTTCTCAATCTGGGTAATACGCCATTCAAATAACTACGTCTTTTTTACAAGAAATTAACCACCTATAGAAAATAGAAATTTCACATCGAATTATAAGAAAAGCACAAATTATATATATATTTCGATACTTGGAGATTTTGTCGATATATCTGATGCTGCATGCATATGTGACCGTTTGTATACTTCTTTCGACGGTAAGTTGCACACCTTCCAACCCGAGTTCCAACCTTCCAACAAATAAAATGTAAATTGAATGAAATAAAACCCTCAGAATTGTCCATTCCATTAAAGAGTTCTCATAACTGTATAAATTTTCAGCTGGCCTGATGATGGTATTCTGAACCGAAATCGATCGCCTATAGATTAAAAGTTACTCAAAAATAGTGTGTTTTCTTCTATACTGCCTTCTACATGAAAACTTAATGAATAATTATTGACAAACTTCAAAATCATACCAGAATCATACTTCCTGAGCATTATCATAAAAATTATATTTTCCGCAAATCGCTAGTAAATTTTGACATTCCAGTCTTAATTGGTCATAGAAAAAATCAAGATTTCCTAACTGTTAGGAAATATTCATTTCCTTACTGTGAAGCCGGACTCCCACTACTCGTGTATTCGGCAAATATTTGCCACTTGCCTATATTTGGCATGTAGTGGGAGTGGTTCACTCGGCCAATACTTGTCAAAATAATTGCGTACTTGCCAAATACGCAATTACTTGCAAGGACGCAATTATTTTCGTACTTGGCAAGTAGACGAAGTTTCGAATTTGAATGACAAGATTGACAAGTATTGGCCGAGTGAACCGCTCCCACTACATGCCAAATATAGGCAAGTGGCAAATATTTGCCAAATACACGAGAAGTGAGAGTCAGGCCTAAGGAAATGATATTTCCTTTCTCATGATTCCTTCGGCACTTATTCTAAAGAAGCAATATTTTCACTGCATCAACCAGCTCTGAAGGAGTCCCAGAAATAGAAAATTCATCATCACTCATCATTTTACACTGTTTTGAATTCGAAAACACTAGCAATCAATAGTATTAGTACGAGAGATGGCGACCAAGATTTTTGACTTATAGCGGCTCGGCTAAAACCGCACGGAATCGATAGATTATATGACCCTGTACCCAGAAATGCGATTTTCAGACATTTTGCGCGTAGCGTATGATCTGAGCGCATTTTCAAAAATGTAAAAAACCCCATGGGTGACTCATAGCGGCCCGTCTGATTTTCGGAATGTAGTTAGATAATAGCCCTGAGATACCAATAACACAGTTTTCAGACACCAAGATTGTAGCGCGTACCCAGGAGACCAATAAAAAAAAGTAAAGAATGAAAGAAAAAAAAAACTTACAGCGGCCCGTCTGAAAATGATTTTATAGGTTAAGCCTTGTCAATTGATGTGGAAAGATCAATTTTCAGACAAAAAACATGTCGCCTTACATTTTTATAGCATTTCGAAAATGTCAAGAAATCTGACCTAAGTGACTCATAGCAACCTGTCTGAAATTCGTCGTCAATGATTGAATACGTTCCCCAGATGTGGAAAAAAATGATATCAGACAAATTGAATGTAGCATTTAACTAATCAGACAACTTTTCAATTTGCAGTACTTAGCCCGGTTGCATGAACGTGAAGTAAATTTACCTCAGGGGTATCGTTCAATTTTGTCATACACATATTTATCAAACATTTATCTAATGTGTTTCTGAATTCAAGTTTCTTTCCTCAAGCACAAGAAATCAATGCTGAATAGCCGCAATCCTATAGAAATACTAGCACTGAACATGAAATTGAGGTAGCTACCAAATTTACTAATTGAAAATTCGGAAGAATGAAATGATAATACGTACTTTTGTAGTTTGTGGCCAATAAAACATTAATTATTCAGCAAAAATATATGCATTATATTTATTTAGATATTATGAATTAGTTCAACGTTCAACTCAAATCATTTCTAATATATTCCTGATCCAAGTCCGTAAAATAATTTGAGAAATTTCCGAAATACTTCACAGAAATTCTTTTGATTATAGTCACTAACACCAAATAGATATATGTATTCCAAATGAAATATATGAAAAAATATAATATGACTTTAATTCAGAAATTAGTCTAACATGAATTATATTCAACGCATCAACTCCTTGTGGTCAGAGCTTGTGGGCAAAGTAAGCCTGTGGTCACATAAATATTGGTTTACATCTTCCATATGATTTTGACAAGTTGACTTAACACTTGGTTCATCTCTTTTCTTTGCGATAAGATCGCATATGTCTTTCTCTTACTAGTGTAGCCGGAGTTTTTGCCGGGCGACTCCAGCACATTTTTTCGTTATAGGCGACACTCAAAATGTCTGAAAACCGTATTTTTGTATTTTGGGCATCCATACGAATGATTCAAAACAAAAATGAACCGAGCCGCTATGAGTCACTTAGGTCAGATTTTTGACATTTTTGAAAGGACACTCAGGTCAAACGCTACGCACAAAATGTCTGAAAACACAAATTTTAGTGATAAAATAACAAAATCTATGTACATTTTCAATATCAGACGGGCCGTTATACGACCGTCGACCATTTTTTTTACACAGCAGAAATGCCCCCCCGCGAAGATGCTACACTTCTGAGTATTACTACTAACCAGTCGGCTCTAGGGTCATCTAATCTAATCTATCGATTTTACACGGTTTTAGCCGGGCCGCTATGAAACATGGTTTTGGTCGTCTTCTCTCGTACTAATATTCTAAAACTGGTTGCAGAATGGGCTCCTATTCCAATACAAATGCGAATTCGAACGCATGAGTGTTGGAATTGCATTCTGCAACGAGTATTACACGATATTTTCTCTATCTCAGTCAAATTTCGTTGACATTCAATGAAAAATTCAGGTTATACATCCTAGTAACTTTTGTATTGTATCTTCGCAGTTGGTGACTGTTACGAAATTGACATTTCCAAATTGACGTGTGTTGGAAATTGATAGGATCGGAAGCCAGTGCTGCCAACCAACAAACAAAAAATATTACTGAAAACAGTGCTGTAATGAGTTTATTACGGCACTGTTTTTAGTACTGTAATGAACTCATTACGATACTGAAATAGAGAATTTAATTATAGGCGTCAACTTTGACAATTCAACATGAGTACGTTGCCATAGTTACGTAACCAATTTCAATACGAATTTCGAAGAATCATTTATTTATGAATTGAATAATTCGCGATTTCAGCAAAATTGATTGGAATCTGTCGAATTTTGAACGATTTGCGGAAAAATAGTATGTTCACCTCGTAGGAAAAGACACATTCCTGGACTCTGTGTTGCCAAGTCTCGGCTTGCGCCTCGACTTAGCAATTTTTACAATCGTCCAGGAATAAAACGCTTTTCCGACCTGGTAAACAATGTACTATTCTTTTCCGTACAAGCAATACATATTGATCACGTATTCAAAAAAAAATATTGATGAAGTTATTGCTACGTAGAGGCCAAAGATACTTTCGAATACAGTGAATCAGTATGAATTCTTGGAAGAAATAGGATGGTTGATATGATTTTCATGTTAGGGCATAGTGCCACAGAACCTATTTTTGAAGGAAGTCGAACTCATGCTGCCCAATATACCGATAGGAAACAAAAATTCATACTGATTTACAGCATTCGAAAGTATCTTCGGGCTCTAGTAGCAATAACTCGATCAATATTTTTTTTTGGAAGCCGATAAAATTTGATATAATATAGGTTGAATACGTGATCAATATGTATTGCTTGTACGGAAAAGAAATATCATTTTTATGATGATGCTCAGGAAACATGGTTCTGGAAAGGTTTCGAAGTTTGTCAATAATTATTCATTTAGTTTTATTTCATTGTTCGACCTCTTTCGAATGCCCGTTAGTTTTATTATGTTATTATTTGAATAAAATTTTCATTTGCGATATCATTTTTCGTGTCTGTTGGATGCGGGGATTGAAATAATCCTAAGGTTACTTCTGAGAAAATGTGAGGTATCCACTTGTCTACATTATTGTGGAAAAAATACAGGGTGTTCTATTTGAAAAAATCGCGAAATAAAAATTTTAAGTTCTTCATGTTTGGACCTCAATAACATACACCCTGTATATGACAGGTTGATGGTTTAGGAACCATTTCAAGGCAAATCCTTCAGTTAAAAAACTTTTAGTTAAAATTCAAGTTTCTATCGCTTCCTGAAATCGTCAGAAGACTTTTACCGAACTGCTTTTCCCTTACCTTTTTCCAATTTTCTTCGAATAAGATCTGAACTGTTGGAAGAATGTCCCTAAGATTTCGCGTCATGAAACAGGCAATGAAGTTCATTGAAAATATGTGAAAATATATGGGGTGATCCATTAAAAAATCATCCATTTGTTGTATATCAGAAAATAATTTCCTGAGATGCAGAAATGAAGGTACAAGAAGTCTACTTTCGAACGAAATCTCTGAGATGTCTAGTTCGGCAGCTATGGAAAAAGAACGCACTATTGCAGGACCCTGTTTATAGCATAAGTGCTTGATCAATAAAAATAACTAAAAATGACCATTCCTTTCAATATTGCCTACTTTGAAATAGACGAGTATATAACTGAATTTGACTGAATTTCGCTACTAAAGCCAGGTTTGGCTGAGAGTCATAAGTGTGTTGTTATAATGTCTTCTAATGATTAACACTGGATTACTTTTTACCTTTATTTAATATATATATATATATATATATATATATATATATATATATATATATATATGTCTAACGTCGAGTTCCGGGACATTTTGTACATATGCGAACATTTTGTACATATGATTGCAAATAGGTTCATTTCGCCATATATAAGTTTGAGAATCATTTGGTCAATTCAAATCTGATATACTCATTGTTGTTCAATTTGTATATCATTTTTTGCATTTAATGTCTAGTTCCAAGACCTATCCCAAAAATGTTGTTTAATGTTGGAACGTTTTTAGAAGGTCCTGCTTTTTCGATGTCATGTTTCTTTCATGACCCGATCACTTCCCCGAAACTTGTTTATTTCATAGATTTCAACATTTTGAAAACATTTTCAATAATTAGGTGCTGCTCATTGAAACTCCTAGACTGACATTATTGCCGAACATTTTAGGGTACAAAAAATTCATAGTTTCTCACGATAACTAAAAGTGGAGTATAGAGTACCTATTAAAAAAATTATTATCGCAACAGATAATCTTCATTCTCATTCGGAATCAATTCTGATTGAAATAAGTATCTAGCTTTTATATTGTATATTCACCTTGCACGAGATATCGAATGGAAAATGAAATTCATCATTCAATTATAACGTTTACTTTTGACAAATCAGTTTATGAAAAAAATTATAAGCATTGATTTAAAAATGAATCGATTTCATAATTGAAAATAAATTCATTTACATAATATAATTGGAAAAATTCTCTTCGAACATTTTCAATTGATTAAACGTTAATTTCAATTTTCAAATAATTGGGTCGAAAAAGATTTAATAATAGTATATTGAGGAATAAGTTTCTTTTTCAGCCATCTTTTTCTTACCGACTTCACTGAAATCTTTAGCTTGTCGGTGAAGTAAGCACCCACATTTTCGAAAATTCGTTAGTAACTCGTTAGTAACTACTTATAACATAAAAATTTTTGTTTATACCTCAAGGATAATGAAAGAAAAACATTGCATTCCGCTGGGTGCTAACTTCACGGGCATCCACATTTTCGAAAATGTAAAAATTTTTTATTTCATCTGTTAGTAACTCGTTAGTATTTGTTACATCATAATTTTCGTTCGTACCTCAAAGATACTGACAGAAAAATACCGCATTCCGCTGGTATTAACTTCACGGGCATCTACATTTTCGAAAATGTGAAAATTTGTTCATTCATTCGTTAGAAACTCGTTAGTAACTACACGTAACACCAACTATTTGTTACATTGTTACATACAAATTTTCGTTTGTACCTCAAGAACACTGACAGAAGAACACAATATATGGTGTTCTTCTGTCAATATCCTTAAGTTAAAAAATTAATTGATGTAACAAATAGTTACTATCGAGTTACTAACGATTGCGAAAAAATTCTCCTTCATTTTCGAATGTAAGGGTTGTCATTTTTTCATTGAAGGTTAGGTTACAAACGACAATTTCTTTGTTACAAAAAGTTACTGACGTAGGACTTTCTGATGATCGTATTTTGTTTTTCGCGGAAAATTGCTATCTTTGCATATTGAGGGTGTCATTTTTCTATTGGAGGTATGGTTACAAACAAAAATTTCAAGGTTATAAATGGTTACTAACGAATGAAAGAAGAATTTTTCACATTTAGAAAACCATGAGTTTCGCATAGCTCATGTTCAAATTAAACGATCCGAATAGTTTTCTAGAAAATTTGACTAATCTCGAACTCTACAAGGACTTTGATATCATCAGTAAGAAAAGAATGAACTATTGCTAGCATAAAAAATATATTTATAGGAATAAAAGTGATTAATGATGACAAAAACCCTACCCTTGTACCTTGAGGTCAGATATAGAACAAACTCCGAAAAATATGTCTTTCGGTTGTATTGATATTTCGATTGACTCAGTAGATATTGTTATGGTTTAAAGAAAAAACGTTTATTTATGAACCCAATAGTTCAATTATGTCATAAGCTCCAGCAATATTCCTCCTCAGCAAAAACATAGGACAAATTCTAATAAATATGTAGGTATTTTTATATCCATTTGTTTTTGGATGACCTCCGTATTATTTTCCTTGGACTGAAAATATGCGAGAATAGTGAGTACCTATATTATGTACAGACATTAAATGATGTTTTTCGGGACTTCTCGTAAAAATACGATCAAAATAAAAATATGTATATCTATTTAATGTTGTTTTTGGGGACTCCAGTTTCCCGCCAAATGTTCAATTACTACGTAACATAAAGATCTTTTTTCTTTGTCGTTTCTGCAGTGGCGGTTCTAGCGGGTAGGCTGGGTAGGCTACCGTCATATATTCGTGAATCGCCCTGTAAATATAAATATTTTTAATCATACTTATCCACTAATTTCATTACTAGAACATGTAGTAAACGTGTGTATGCAACAGAAATCCAATCTAACTCTTAATAATTAAAAATTAAATCCGAAAATCTGGATAATTTTCAACTTTAAGGATTGGGTTGGGCCCATTGACACTTTTGGTCACTGAGTCGGGTACAACAACATACCAAACATTCAGAAAATTTGACCGGTCGCCACTTTACCTATAAAAAGTGCGGGGTCCTTTCATATCTTATTGTGGACCTCCTCGGCTTTGCACGGGGTGGTGTACCTGACGTAATTCCTGAACCGGTCCTACCCAAAAAAAAACTGGGCCTACCCAAAACGAAAATCCTGGAGCCGCCCCTGCGTTTCTCGATTCAGACAGTTTTCCATTTTTGGATGGGGTAGACGAATTTCAAGAATTTATACTCATAATGAAGAGCTACCTCCATCTTTCTTTTTAAATTACATGCTTCATTTGCAGAAGCATATGATATGATGATAACACAATTTCATTTGAATAAGGGTTTTCTGCCTTTAATAATTCAAAATGAAAATGAAACCAATATATGTACATCTGAACAATATAGAAATATGTGAATCATTTTTAGGGATCTGTCAATATCTTATATTGAATATAGGTGATATGAATCATATATAAATGACATATTACGAATTATTGTGAACTAAGTAGAAAAATGGAAGTTTGAACATAAACCAATGGGACTATGTGTGTCATGTCACACAATACCAATTATAGAGTTATATGAAGTTATAATGAAAAAGGGTAACAATCAATTGCGACCTTAAGGTCTATTGTGCCCCACACAATACCTACTAACTTTCAAATCTCATATTTTTTATCACTTTGCTTTCTGAAAGATTTAATTCCATTCGAGCATATTCACTCCAGAATTCGGAGCTTCCAATTAAAAAAAAATATGTCATTAACTCCAGCTATTGCTCGTCAGCAGAAATATAGGACTATAGGACAAATTCTAACAAATATGTAGGTATTTTTATATCCATTAGTTTTTGGATGACCTCCGTAATATATTCCTTGGACAAAAAATATACGATAATAGTAATAATAGTCTGTATTATGTACAGATTGATGATGTTTTCCGGACTTCAGTTTCTTATACAGATTTTTTATAAATGATCGTAACATCGCAGTAGGTGTTGGAATGTTTTTTTGGGTTGCAGCTACGATCTTTCATCTCTATGAATCCATAGGATTTTATCTTCCTCATTCAGCAACGGGCTCGAGCCTATAGCCACCTACGAATCCTATACGATGTTTCGGTCATTTGTAAAGACCCTTTATAAGCGATAAGGTACGCGTACGCCACTTTCGGACTCGTGGAATTTTTCCCATAAAATTATCTTCTGATCTCGACTTCATGCCTGGACTTCGATATAATTATTGAAAAATGAATAAACAACTGATTGCATAAAAAACATCATAAAAATCGTAATGATAAATTATGTGGAAAACCCTACCGTTACACCTCTAGAGCTCAAACATAGAAAAAGCTTTGATAAATTTGTCTTTCGTATCATTAAAAAAAATTCTAATACATCTGAATGCTTAGTGTCGAAAAAAATCATTTTCTCGTAAAAATACGATCAGAATGAAAATATGTACATCTATTTAATGTTGTTTTTGGGGACACCAGTTTCCCGCCAAATGTTCAATTACTACGTAACATAAAGATCTTTTTTCTTTGTCGTTTCTCGATTCAGACACATGTTTTCCATTTTTGGATGGGGTAGACGAATTTCAAGAATTTATACTCTTAATGAAGAGCTACCTCCATCCTTTTTATTTTAAATTACATGCTTCATTTGCAGAAGCATATTATATGAAGATATCACAATTTCATTTAAATAAGGGTTTTCTGCCTTTAATAATTCAAAATGAAAATGAAACCAATATACATCTGAACAATATAGAAATATGTGAATCATTTTTAGGGATCTGTCAATATCTTATATTGAATATAGGTGATATGAATCATATAAATGACATATTACGAATTATTGTGAACTAAGTAGAAAAATGGAAGTATGAACATAAACCAATGGAACTATGTGTGTCATGTCGCACAATACCAGTTATAGAGTTATAATGAAAAAGGGTTACAGTCAATTGCGACCTTAAGGTCTATTGTGCCCCACACAATACCTACTAACTTTCAAATCTCATATTCTTTATCACTTTGCTTTCTGAAAGATTTAATTCCATTCGAGCATATTCACTCCAGAATTCGGAGCTTCTAATTAAAGAAAAATATGTCATTAACTCCAGCTATTGCTCGTCAGCATAAATATATAGGCCAAATATGTAGGTATTTTTATATCCATTAGTTTTTGTATGACCTCCGTAATATATTCCTTGGACTAAAAATATACGATAATAGTGATAATAGTCTGTATTATGTACAGATCAATGATGTTTTTCGGGACTTCAGTTCCTTGTATATAAGCGATGAGGTACATCCACCCAACGTTCGAACTCGCGGAATTTTTCGCATAAAATCTGATCTCGACTTTCTGCCTGAACTTCGATATAATTAGTGAAAATTAATGAACAACTGATAAATAATGTCAAAAACCCTACCGCTACATCCTATTGGGCTCATATATATATAAAACTTTAATACACATGTCATCCATATCGTAAAAAAATATTCTAAGACTAGATCGGTAATTTTTACTACTAACCGGAAGGTCCCGAGTTCAATCCCGGAGCTAGAAATTTTTTTTTTTGGTCAGACGGTCTAAAATTAAGTTTTTATAAAAAATTGACAGATACGAATGGGGCCGTAGCACTTTTTAATCGACTCTGTTTGAAATTTGCCTCCACCACTCAATGGGAAAATGGATCGGTTGGAATAATTGTGTTTTTAGGTAGGTATATTTATTCACTCTGGAAACATGATGATTTCCATATCGTTATAATCAAGTTAGAAATAATGTTATTAATTAAACAATATTCTTAATTCAACATATTTTGTCCTCGGAAAACAAAAGATTGTTTTTTGTTTCAATAATGCAAGGGTTGTTCACCTAATAATCTGTCATTTCCAACTAGTGCCACTAGACCAGATTGGTAATTTTTACTACTAACCGGAAGGCCCCGAGATCAATTTCAATACCAGAGCTAGAAAATTTTTTCTTAGTCAGACGGTCGAAAACTAAGTTTTTATAAAAAATTGACAGATACGAATGGGGCAGTAGGACTTGTTTATTGACTCTGTTTGAAATTTGCCTCCACCACGTAATGGGAAAACGGATCGGTTGGAATAATAAATTGTGTTTCTAGGTATATTTATTCATTCTGGAAACATGCTGATTTCAATATCGATATACCCAAGTTAGAAATAATGTTCTTAAACAATATTCTAAGTTCAACATATTTTCTCCTCGGAAAACAAAAGATTGTTTTAATAATGCAAGGGTTGTTCACCTAATAATCTGTCACTTCCAGCTGGTGCCACCAGACCAGATTGGTTATTTTTACTACTAACCGGAAGGTCCCGAGTTCAATCCCGGAGCTAGAAACTTTTTTTTAGTCAGACGGTCAAAAATTAGGTTTTTATAAAAAATCGACAGATACGAATGGGGCAGTAGCACTTGTTTATTGACTCTGTTTGAAATTTGCCTCCACCACGCAATGGGAAAACGGATCGGTTGGAATAATTGTGTTTCTAGGTATATTTATTCACTCTGGAAACATGCTCATTTCAATATCGATATACCCAAGTTAGAAATAATGTTCTTAAACAATATTCTAAGTTCAACATATTTTCTCCTCGGAAAACAAAAGATTGTTTTAATAATGCAAGGGTTGTTCACCTAATAATCTGCCAATTCCAGCTGGTGCCACTAGACCAGATTGGTTATTTTTACTACTAACCGGAAGGTCCCGAGTTCAATCCCGGAGCTAGAAATTTTTTTTTGTCAGACGGTCAAAAATTAGGTTTTTATAAAAAATTTACAGATACGAATGGGGCAGTAGCACTTGTTTATTGACTCTGTTTGAAATTTGCCTCTAACACGCAATATTTTCCAATTAGTTCACAATAATTCGTAATATATCATTTATATGATTCATATCACCTATATTCAATATGAGATATTGACAGATCCCTAAAATGATTCACATATTTCTATATTGTTCAGATGTATATTGGTTTCATTTTCACTTTGAATTACTAAAGGCAGAAAACCCTTATTCAAATGAAATTGTGATATCTACAGATAATATTCTTCTGCAAATGAAGCATGTAATTTAAAATAAAAAGGATGGAGGTAGCTCTTCATTAAGAGTATAAATTCTTGAAATTCGTCTACCCCATCCTAAAATGGAAAACATGTGTCTGAATCGAGAAACGACACGTCGGTGATGATAGCTCCCGGCCGGCCGGCTCCAAGAGCTGCTATTCCACCACGGTCAATAGTATCAAGCTACTGCGGGCGTTGAAAACGGGCGGCCAACACTTATAAATAAGCTGATTGAATAGATTGATGGAAGGACTACTCCGATATTCCTTTCTGTTCATTTCCCATTGCTCTAAAGAACCCAGTTCATGCTATACATATAGGTACCCCTATTTCGTTCCGACAGAAATTTTTATTTTTTTTTCAAGAATTTCATAAGGCGGCCAAGACTTCTGATTAGCTGATAAAAAGAATTGATAGATGGTCTATTCGGATGATTTTTTTGGTTCAATTTGGATGAACCTAAAGGGCCAGCTCCAAGAATCAAACTATGTGTAGAGGTTGTCTGAAGTCGTTTCGAAAGAAGTTTTTATTTTTTTTCAAGAGTTTGAGATGGCGGTCAAGATATGAATGAATAGCTTATTGAATAGATGGATAGAAGGACTATTTCCATGATTTTTTTCGTTCAATTTGGATGAACCTAAAGGGCCAGCTCCAAGGATCGAACTATGTGTATAGGTACTCTGAAGCCGTTTCGACAGAAGTTTTTATTTTTTTCAAGAGTTTGAGATGGCGGCCAAGATATGTGAATAGCTTACTGAATAAATGGATAGAAGGACTATTTCCATGATTTTTTTCGTTTAATTTGGATAGACCTAAAGGGCCAGCTCCAAGGATCAAACTATGTGTAAAAGTTGTCTGAAGTCGTTTGGACAGAAGTTTTTATTTTTATTCAAGAGTTTGAGATGGCGGCCAAGATATGTGAAAAACTGATTGAATGAGTGGATAGAAGGACTATTCCCATGATTTTTTTCGTTCAATTTGGATGAACCTAAAGGGCCAGCTCCAAGGATCGAACTATGTGTATAGGTACTCTGAAGCCGTTTCGATAGATGTTTTTATTTTTTTTTCAAAATTTGAACCTATACACATACTTTGATCCTTGGAGCTGGCCCTTTATCATCCTTAATCATCCGAATAGACCATCTATCAATTCTTTCAATCAGCTAATCAGAAGTCTTGGCCGCCCTATAAAATTCTTGAAAAAAAAAATAAAAATTTCTGTCGGAACGAAATCGGGGTACCTATATGTATAGCATGAACTGGGTTCTTTAGAGCAATGGAAAATGAACAGAAAGGAATATCGGAGTAGTCCTTTCATCAATCTATTCAATCAGCTTATTTATCAGTGTTGGCCGCCCGTTTTCAACGTCGAATAATAACACCCGCAGTAGCTTGATACTATTGACCGTGGTGGAATAGCAGCGCTTGGAGCCGGCCGGCCGGGAGCTAACATCACCGACGTAGAAACGACAAAGAAAAGAGATCTTAATGTTACGTAGTAATTGAATATTTGGCGGGAAACTGGTGTCCCCAAAAACAACATTAAATAGATGTACATATTTTCATTTTGATCGTATTTTTACGAGAAAAAGATTTTTTTCGACACTAAGCATTCAGATGTATTAGAATTTTTTTTAATGATACGAAAGACATATTTATCAAAGCTTTTTCTATGTTTGAGCTCTAGAGGTGTAACGGTAGGGTTTTCGACATAATTTATCATTACGATTTTTATGATGTTTTTTATGCAATCAGTTGTTTATTCATTTTCCGATAATTATATCGAAGTCCAGGCATGAAGTCGAGATCAGAAGATGATTTTATGGGAAAAATTCCACGAGTCCGAAAGTGGCGTACGCGTACCTCATCGCTTATACAGGGTCTTTACAAATGACCGTAACATCGTATAGGATTCGTAGGTGGCTATAGGCTCGAGCCCGTTGCTGAATGAGGAAGATAAAATCCTATGGATTCATAGAGATGAAAGATCGTAGCTGCAACCCAAAAAAACATTCCAACACCTACTGCGATGTTACGATCATTTATAAAAAATCTGTATAAGAAACTGAAGTCCGGAAAAACATCATTAATCTGTTTATAATGCAGACTATTATTACTATTATCGTATATTCTTAATTTAAGGGTACGTACATGCCGGAGATGCAAGGATGAGCGTGGTGGAGGTCGCGGTCGCGATCTAGTTCAAAATCGATACGTCGCCCGTGGCGACGTATCGATTTTGAACTAGATCGCGACCGCGACCTCCACCGCGCTCATCCTTGCATCTCCGGCATGTACGTACCCTAAGGAATATATTACGGAGGTCATCCAAAAACTAATGGATATAAAAATACCTACATATTTGTTAGAATTTGTCCTATAGTCCTATATTTCTGCTGACGAGCAATAGCTGGAGTTAATGACATATTTTTTTTTAATTGGAAGCTCCGAATTCTGGAGTGAATATGCTCGAATGGAATTAAATCTTTCAGAAAGCAAAGTGATAAAGAATATGAGATTTGAAAATTAGTAGGTATTGTGTGGGGCACAATAGACCTTAAGGTCGCAATTGATTGTAACCCTTTTTCATTATAACTTCATATAACTCTATAATTGGTATTGTGTGACATGACACATATAGTCCCATTGGTTTATGTTCATACTTCCATTTTTCTTCATAGTTCACAAGAATTCGTGATATGTCATTTGTATGATTCGTATAACCTATATTCAATATAAGATATTGACAGATCCCTAAAAATGATTCACATATTCCTATATTGTTCAGATGTATATTGGTTTCATTTCCATTTTGAATTATTAAAGGCAGAAAACCCTTATTCAAATGAAATTGTGTTATCATCATATCATATGCTTCTGCAAATGAAGCATGTAATTTAAAAAAAAAGATGGAGGTAGCTCTTCATTATGAGTATGAATTCTCGAAATTCGTCTACCCTATCCAGAAATGGAAAACATGTGTCCGAATCGAGAAACGACAAAGAAAAAAGATCCTTATGTTACGTAGTAATTGAACATTTGGCGGGAAACTGGAGGCCCCAAAAACAACATTAAATAGATGTACATATTTTTATTTTGATCGTATTTTTACGAGAAAAAGATTTTTTTCGACACTAAGCATTCAGATGTATTAGAATTTTTTTTAATGATACGAAAGACATATTGAAAATTATCCAGATTTTCGGATTTAATTTTTAATTATTAAGAGTTAGATTGGATTTCTGTTGCATACACACGTTTACTACATGTTCTAGTAATGAAATTAGTGGATAAGTATGATTAAAAATATTTATATTTACAGGGCGATTCACGAATATATGACGGTAGTTTTTTGCCTACCCAGCCTACCCGCTAGAACCGCCACTGCAGAAACGACAAAGAAAAAAGATCTTTATGTTACGTAGTAATTGAACATTTGGCGGGAAACTGGAGTCCCCAAAAACAACATTAAATAGATATACATATTTTTATTTTGATCGTATTTTTACGAGAAGTCCCGAAAAACATCATTTAATGTCTGTACATAATATAGGTACTCACTATTCTCGCATATTTTCAGTCCAAGGAAAATAATACGGAGGTCATCCAAAAACAAATGGATATAAAAATACCTACATATTTATTAGAATTTGTCCTATGTTTTTGCTGAGGAGGAATATTGCTGGAGTTTATGACATAATTGAACTATTGGGTTCATAAATAAACGTTTTTTCTTTAAACCATAACAATATCTACTGAGTCAATCGAAATATCAATACAACCGAAAGACATATTTCTCGGAGTTTGTTCTATATCTGACCTCAAGAGGTATATAAGGTATAAGGGTAGGGTTTTTGTCATCATTAATCACTTTTATTCCTTTAAATATATTTTTTATGCTAGCAATAGTTCATTCTTTTCTTACTGATGATATCAAAGTCCTTGCAGAGGCAGAGATCGAGATTAGTCAAATTTTCTAAGAACACTATTCGGATCGTATAATTTAAACATGAGCTATGCGAAACTCATGGTTCATACGCAATTCAGAGAAAATCCAACTTTTCCCAAATAGAACTGGTATACATAAATTGAACTGAATTGAACGAAATCCGAAATCTAGAAATTTTTTATTTCATTCGTTTAGTACCTATTTGTAACATGAAAATTTTTGTTTGTAACCTAACCTTCAATGAAAAAATGACACCCCTTACATGCGAAGTTAGAACCCGCATTTTCGAAAATGAAGAAAATTTTTTTTGCAATCATTAGTAACTCATTAGTGACTATCTGAAACCTTAAAATTTTTGTTCGTACCTACCTCAAGGATACTGTCAATTTTTCCAGAAAATAAAATATGATCAGAAAGTCCAACGTTAGTAGCTATTTGTTGACTCATCATGGAAATCATTTTCAATATCTTCTTAATTATAATTCTTAATTGATGATGAAGTTGACTTTGCTTTTTAGAGAAAAGGTTTCCTGTTCGACTATCAGAGCGATAGTTTTTTTCGATATCAAGTTGTTCGAACCTTCAAGATGGACAGTCATCTGTCATGGCCAAACCAAAATGCTTTGAACTTGAAAGAAGTAATAAATAAAAAGCAGCCAAATTGGCTTTTCGGGCATCTCGATTTGACAGCAACTGTCAGAAATGCCTGTTTTTCTTCAATTTCGCAATGCGGCCATGAGCGACTATGTAACTTTCCATCATAATAAATGCAGTTGAGTGGAGAACGATTTGAAACAGTATAATTCGAAGAAGAATGTTGTCTTCCAATGATAAAATGTATCTATTGTGTTCATCTTATTCTACCACATTACCCACACCCTGACACCCACCACATCATGCAGCGGACTGTCTATTCGTTAATCATATACATTTCTACAATCGATTTTAGGAAAAGATCTTGTGTCGTACGATCAGACTATTTTTTTTGACAGGCTCCTGTAATAATAGTTGAAAATTATTTGATTCTGCTGGAAATTTTTTGCTGATTTCTAAAATGTATCATTTCGACATGGAAAATACAGGCGGAAAGACAGGAAATTTAAAGATAATCACTATGCTAGACAGCGAAGCCTTTTGTGGGGCGTACTGCCACGGCCTACTGTCCGGAAGGGCAGCCGTCGTCACTGTCTATTTTGAATCGACGGCTATTGTGATGACGGCTGCCAGACAGTGAGGCCTTTTGTTGGGCGTCCGCCACGGTCTAGTGTGAACTATTTGATATCACGTCATTTCGATTCTCCCACTGTTCCACTAGAAATTTACCATCGTCGAGATTTACGTTGAATTTCCTATTTTTCCAACTGTATTTTCATATTCGAATGTGTCAACCGTTTTCCACTTGCTGCTATAGTACGATCGCGTTCACCTAATTAGACAACGAATTTTGCCCACTCTGTACACATTGGTACTTATTTCAACGGTACAAATTGGGTACTAACTAATATCGTGAAAAGAATGAAAGTGAAAGTTATCTGGGATCTCACAATAACGTTTCATAGCGATCTATTGAATTATTAAAGTTTTTTATTGGGAATAAGCAGGTATTTGTTCACATATATCTCAAAATAAATTTCGAATTATGCACGTTCTGATTAGGAATCCTACCATATCCATAAAACGTTACATCTGATCGATGTGAGAGATATTCCTGAATTTTTTCGATCACATAACTGAGTCCGAATTGGATCTTTCAGGTGGTTGAAGCAGAAAGCAAATTAAAATAGCACACTTCAAATTGAAATTACACGAATATTAAAATAAAAATATATTTTCAGTATGAAAAGGAACCTCAGAACACTAAAACAAGACCTTAGAGACATTTCAACCCTTAATTGAAAAGATTAGACTCTCACTTCTTTTTTTTTCACAAATTCAATATTGCGGTCCTGGAAGTGTACATCTAACATATACGTTTTCCAGGACGGTCCCGGAACTATACATTGAGGTCCTGGAACTCAACATTAGCCATAAATTTTTTCCAAGACCGTCCCGGAACTAGACAAATGTCTCGGAACTCGCGCTTAGTTGACAGAAAAAGTCTCGGAACTAAACGTTAGTCATATATATATATATATATATATATATATATATATATATATAATATAGTTTGTACAACTTACAACTTGGTTATGGTTTTAGGAACATGCGTTCTTTTAGACTTGAAGAGAGAGAGGTTAACTCTTGATTTTTACAGGTTATGCTATTTTACATGAACATAGAATGTTGAGTTAATTCACAGAAATAAAACTTCTTTTTATTGATACATTACATTTCCTCCATCCTAAGATAAAAAAAATAAAAAATTCAAATACTTTTACAAATTCAACCTATCAGGAGCTTTTATGTTCCTCTTAGGTCTGGAAATTGGTGATGATACAATTTTGTCCCTACTTACACTATTTTTAATTTTGTCATTATTATCACAAATTTTAATTTTCTCATTATTATCACAAATTTTAATTTTCTCATTATTATCACAAATTTTAATTTTCTCATCACTATCATTCCTTTCTTCAATATTTTGAGTAGTTTCCTTATTTAAAATATCATCATTACTATCATCATTACACTTTTGTTTAACAACATTAGAATCTAACTAAGAATCTACATTTTCGATAATTGGCTTCACATTTTCAATTTTATCAGAAATGTCTATTTTTAAGTCATCATAAAATCTTACTATTTTAATTAACTGGTCTAAATGTCTTTTCTATCTTAATTTTTTATTATCTACAGGTGTACATATATAAATTCTTCTACCCAATTTATTGCAAATGATTGCCCTAACCCATTTTGGTCTAGTTATGTCTCTATAATCTTTGGTATAAATTTCTTCCCCTTCTTCAAATTCAACTTCCCTATTTCCATGATGAAACTTTATTTGTTTCTCCCTATTCAAATTTGCTTCTGACTTTGTTAAAAAATCAAGTCTCGTCTTGACCTGTCTCCCGAACATCAGTTTTGATGGAGTTTCCCCAGTTGTGCAATGAGGAGTATTACGATAAGAGAACAAATACTTATTTATAAAGGATTTGAGAGATGAACCCTTTTCTCTAACGTCAATAAGTAATTTTTTTATTGCATTTTTAAAAGATTTCACGCTATTCTCCGCAGCACGATTCGTTTCAGGATGGTACGGAGGTGAAGTGGAATGTTTGATACCGTTTAATCTACAGAACTCTTCAAACTCAGAACTTGTCAATTGAGCCCCGTTATCCGAAAAGATAATATTTGTTAAACCAAATCGTGCGAAGCAGTCCCTTAGCATATCTTTGGTGGATCGTGAATCCACTTTACCCATTTCATATACTTCGGGCCACTTGGAATAAGCGTCTATGATAATCAAGAAATTTCTTCCTTGTATTGGCCCCAGAAAATCTATATGGATTCTGTCGAAAACGTGTTTTCCTTCCGCAAACTTCGTTCAAACCGCTTTATTTGGATTTTTTGCCAATGTCATACAAGGACTACAATTTTTTACATATTTCTCAATATCAGCGTCTAAATTGGGCCACCATAAATATTGCCTTGCCAAAGCTTTCATTTTGACCATTCCGTTATGGGCCCCATGCAATTCCTCCAACATTTGTCTTCTGAACTTACTTGGAATTACCACTCTAAATCCCCAAAGTAAGATTCCACCTTCAATACCTAGTTCTAACTTTCTCCGTTTATAAGGTAACAACTCTTCCGAAGTATTATCAGGCCACTCTCTTTAGCGAATAGGTAAACCTTGCTCAAAATATTGTCAATTCTTGTATCATTACGTATGTCTTTGGCGCTTATTGGAATCTTATCTTCTAATAAAAAATGAAAATAATCAACCAATATTTCACCCTTTTCCTTTGATTCAATCGGAAATCTAGAAAGATTCTCCGCTCCTCCATTTTCAGAACCTTTAATACTTTAATAAAAATTGGAAATGGTAACTAAATCCACTGAGGAAAAGCGCCCAACGCTGTAAACGTCCCGCAGCCATCTGAGGGATGCCTTTATTTTCACCGAATAGGGCTGACAGCGGTTTGTGGTCTGAACACAAAGTAAACGAATTTCCTAATAAGTACTGATAATGTTTCTGCACTCCCCAATAAATAGCTAGAGCCTCCTTATGAATGACTGAATAATTTAATTCTGCCTTGTTCAATTTCCTGGACGCAAAACTTATGGGTCTTTCACTACCATCCGGAAACACATGTACCAGGACACAACCGATTCCGACCTTTGATGAATCACATATTAACTTTAATGGAATATCCCTATCAAAGAAAACTAAAGTTTGATCTGACGTTAATGCCTCTTTGCCCCTTTTGAATGATTTATCACATTCTTGAGACCAGTTGAACTTAAAATCTTTGCGCAACAATTTGTACAGAGGATTCAATAGGATCGATAAATTTGGTACAAATCGTCCATAGTAATTAACCATTCCTACAAACGATTTCACTTGTCCTTGGTCCGTTGGTGTTGGCATCTCAATAATTGCTCTGACTTTATCAAAATCTTTATGAAGACAGTTTTTATCTATGTAATGACCTAAATACTTCACTTCTGGCACAAAAAATTTACACTTTTTCAAATTCAATCTGAACCCCGCTTTACACTGAGAAAAATTTTTGTTTGTAGTTAATAAATTATGTTAGCTGCAAATAAATATCAGCTTTGAATAGGGCCCAACTTACGTAAGTTCTACTGCAATATTCCGAAAGTTAAAATAATTTTGAATAAATGATTTGTTATATATTTCCCAATCATATGTTTCTGAATAACAATATAATATTTCGTTAGAGCATATATTTATTTTTGTTGAACAAATGATTTGTTTGTATACCAAATACACCTTTTACCATAATAAATAATTCCTTTGCGTCAGATAAGATATTTATTTGTATTAAACCATATTACTTGCCATTCAATAAATATATCTTTCCTTGTAAAATACATTTTGTTGCATCAAATAAGTTATAAGTTTGCATTAAGCCACTTACACGCTGTTCAGTAAATATATATCTTTCCTGGTAATATATATTTCTCGATATAAAATGAGTTATAAGTTTATATTCTACCAGATACCTATATTGTTAGATAACACTAATAATAATAACATAATAAAGATATTTCAGAATAATTCGAGACAATCAAAAAGAGTAAAATTTCAGATGTAAAATAGAATTGGAAGCAGATCTATAGCTTGCAACATTCATTGGGAGATAAGGGTCCTATAGAAGAACTCATCAAGATACTAGATTCACCATGAGTATTAACTTTGAAGTTCAAGTTCTGTGTGGGTATTTCTTTTTCAAATGCAAAAAGGCAAAATATCAATATTATCAATCGCTACGATTTCAAAACATATTTCACTAGGAAGCTGTAAATAAAAACTGTCATAGTCATTATGCATGTTTATTGTAAAACAGTGGTTATGTAACAAATAAAGTACAGTTTTTTTTGAACAGTTAAAGATGTATATAATATGTACAGTTGCAAACACACATACACACTGTATATATTGAACATACATATAAAAACATAACGAAATAAACTTTCTGACATACCCAATATCGAATTAACTCCGAGATTATCCCCTAAAACTGAGAATAGTGTAAAATAAATGTTTTTCATTTCATAAACTAGTTAGGGCACTGCACTGGGAACGAAGAATAGATATCAGATTAATCACTTAATAATAACGTAGTAATTGTAGCTGATCTGTGATGTAGATAAAACTACAGACTTATCTCGCCTATCAGACCGACTTCCTGACTTGTCGGTGCAGCAGCGGTGCGGGATCTGGAACCTCTGTACAGAAACGTTACCGCGTTGCCTATTAGTTACACATTATGCGGTATAAAATCCTGCAGTACCGTTTGTGTTTCTATTTCTAGAACTAAAACCACGTGTATATCTCTTTCCGTCATTTTGGTAACTCCAAGTGCATGCAGTAAATACCGAGCGGCGACTGGACATGCATCCCGATATGCAGTAAAACGAAACGATCCCTTCCCGCTACCGACCATACCGAGCTAATCAGCAAACGCTCATTGAAATATAAGGGGTCGGTAAGGTTTCGGTACCGCGTATACCGAGCATACCGATACCGTACCGTTGCTGCACCGACAAGTCAGGAAGCGGCCTTATACGTACTAAAACGTACTGTACAATCGACCAATATTACAAATGCACACTAAGCACACCACGCAATCGCATACACTAACGCGTGGTCGACAAACGGCAACAGATTGGATCAAGCCGCTTGCGTACTGCCTACTATATTAATGTTTCTCAACGGTTATTGGTCAAGTCGATGCAGGAGCAACCTAACAGAAATAATTTAAAATTTATTAAGGTTGGGACAAACAAAGGTATGTTGAATATAAACAGGTATAATATTTAGGGACCTCTATATTCCATATCAATTGATGTGGAATATACCATTTAGTTCTCATAAACATATGTCTCACCCATAATGGAATTCTTATGGGAAACAAATCAATATTACTATGAAACACGGAAAAGGTTTATCGTAAATATACGAAGTTACACTGCAACTCATAAGGTTACCGGTGAACATGATTTGTTGGATTGAAATAAAGCACAGGAAAAAAAAATTAGCTTTCCAAATATTTATCTCAAAGCTGAATAATTTAATATAGATATTTATATGTAAGTAATCATTTTAACCGGAAATATGGCATATTCTTATTGAACTAATACGGGTTTAACATATCACTATGTTATTCCCAAATAAACGTTTCCCTCAGTGTACTCAACTTATCAAAAACTTCTTCCAAATTTTTTAAATGCTCTTCCCTGTTTTTTCCCGTCACAACAATATCGTATAACCGTTCCATTTATACCTTGCAAAAACTTTTCAACAATTTTTTGGAAAAAAGAACAAGCCGGTTTAGTGCCAAAGGGTAATCGATTAACTTTATAAATACCTTTATGTGTACTCCATGCTAATAAATTTTTTGTATTTTCCTCTAATTCTAACTGATTATACGCACAGGAAAAATCCAATTTTGAAAAAAATTCTCCATGAAGCTGAGAAAACAGTTCATCTATCCTTGGCAATGGATGCTTTACATCTATCAAATGTTTGTTCACTGTGACCTTATAGTCCGCACATAATCTTATTTCCCCGTTCTCTTTCATTACAGGAACTAACGGTGTTCCCCACTCTGAAGTTTCTACTTTTGAAATGACCCCCTCAGCTTCTAATTTTTCTAGTTCACTATTGATTTTTTCCTTGAAGAGGAACGGGACCGGTCTGGGTTTACAGAAGATTGGTTTTACATTTGGCATAATATTCAGCTCTATCTTTACATGCCTATAAGTACCGAGTTCATCTTTGAATAATTCTTCAAACCTACTTAACAAAATTTTCAAATCGTCCTTTTCTTTCAATGAATTTATAGGGATACCTTGGTCAGCAAGATCAATTTTAATGTTAAGGCGTTTTATTAAATCTCGGCCAAGCAAAGGAACTGAACCTTTCTTAACCACTAGAAATCTACAATATTCATAAACTTGACCCTTATAGTTTATCGTGGCATGGAATTCACCTTCAGGTACAATTTCAGTCCCATCATAAACATTTTAATCTTATATTTGTACTCATTAATTTAGATTCCTTGAAATGATTATAGAAACAGCTCTCCGGGACTACTGAAATGCTAGCACCTGAATCAAGTTTTCATTCACTAACAACGAAATTTGTGGTGATGCCACATAGTTATCACACTTCAAATGGTATATTTCAACATAATCTAAATTGGATTCTTGTCAGTGACGGTTCTACTATACCGCGAAACGAAACCCCGCGGCGCGGGGGGCCCAGACGTTACGGGGGCCCGGAGGGCCCACGCGGGTATGGTAACAATATGTTTGAAATTGTTATTCTATTCTAAAAGGCGAAAAAGTTCTCAGAATGTACCTATTCAATTTCATCTGTTTCTGACGTTACCTATAACTGTGGCCTCTGCTGAGAGGTCATAATCCAAATTAAAAATCATTAAAAATTATTTACGGAATAAAATGTCTCAAGAGAGACTAAGTGGACTTGCAATATTATCCATAGAAGCAGAAGAAGCAGCTGGAATGGATAAATCAATTTTTATAAACAAACTAGCTGACCCGACAGACTTCGTCCTGTCAAAAAGATTTGTAATGTGGCAGTTTTTTTGCCTACGTATTTAAAAAAAATCTCCTGAACAGAACCGTCACCCTGGTGATAGGGCGTTGTGAATAAAAAATAATTAAATAAAACATATATAAGTATTTAAAAGTAAGTAATCGCTTTATTGTTAATCATGTGAATCATAATTATTATTATTATCATTGTAGTGCTTTGTGGTATACGATGTTTTTTGTTTGATTACCTGGCGCATAGATAAACAAATCTGATGGTTTTCCAACACGGGAACAGGCAACATACAATTGACCATGTGAGAAACATGGGTTTTCTAGATTAATACCACAAACACTTAATGATTGCCCCTGGGACTTGTTTATAGTCATAGCAAAAGCAAGCCGCACTGGAAACTGTAGTCGTTTAAACTCAAATGGCACATCAGTCGGAATCATTGGGATGCGCGGTATGAGAACATCTTCTCCTTTATACAAGGTGCGGCACGGAGGGCGGACGTTTTTCAGATGGGCATAACTTTCCCCCACTGAGGACGAGAGAAGTGGGGAAGGTGCCGTTAGACTCGTGTGTTCCTAGCATTTATTTACCAGTTGTCGTCATGGAGCCTTGGACGGTGGAGCATCGTGTTTTCGCCTATGATAGTTTCGTCCGAAATAATGAGTCAGTCACGGTCGTGCAGCGTGAGTTTCGTCGCTATTTCCACATTCATCGGAATAGAGCTATTCCCTCTCGAAACACCATCCTTCGTTGGGTTGAATCACTTCGCAGACGTGGTGAACTGATCAACAGAAGACCAAGAGGACCTGTGCGAACAGTTTGTTGTGTACGGGTAAATAATCCAAACACAAAGATTTACTGGATAAATGGGTAATTTAATTTTACGGATAAAACATTACAGTTTCTAATACGTTCTTCTTACTACTCTCTCTTTCTTACACCTAATGCACAACATGACATATCATTTCATATTGACATTGACAACTTAAACTATTCTTCTTCTTTCCTAATAGACCTAATACATTACAACATCCCCCTTCTATAATTCTAGCCTATCAGGTGGTTTTATATTGTGCCTGGGTCTCAAATTCATCCTGCATCCGGTACTTTCCGACATACTCTCCTTGACTTGCTTATCTGGTATAAATTGTTTTTCCTCTTCTACAATTACATTTGAGGAGTTTCTATTACAATCAACTTCAGATTCATTTGTACCCAAGAACAATTTTTCTTTAACATATTCTTCTCTTAGACTATCTTCTAATAATACATTACTATCAACTCTTCTCAGAGCAATCTTGTCTGGAATCACATTTGATTCCTCAATAATATTTTCTGAACATTTTATAATTTGATTTGCATGGCGTTTCCACACAAGATTCTCCGTTAACAATTTACAGAAGTATACAGAATCACCAATTAGTTCATCTATTTTTGCCTTTGCCCAACTTTTCTTATTAGGATTTCTTAAATCTCTGCAATATACAATCTCCCCGATCTCAAATTTCTTAATATGTTTCCCTTCATTATTTTTGTTTATTTTATCGAACATCTCAGACGACCTCATTATGTCGAGTCTAGTTTTAGGTTGAAATTTAAACATTAAACTAGCTGGTGTTACACCAGTAGACATGTGATTAGAGTTTCTATAACTAAATAAGAAACGAGATAATAATGTTTGGAAACTAACACCCTTATTAGAGCTATCCTTTGCATTTTTAATCAAGCAATTTTTAAAACTTTTAACTAGATTTTCAGCCTGACCATTGCTAGATGGATGCCCCACAGGAGAAGTTAAAAATTTTATACCATTTTTTGCCAAAAATTGTGTGAACTCATGAGATGTAAATTGACTGCCGTTGTCTGTAATAAGTACTTCGATTAAACCAAACGAGGCCATAAAAGTTCTAAACTTCTCGATAGTTTCTTTTGCATCTCCTGATTTATTCATGACATACGCCTCAGGCCATTTACTGTACGAGTCAATAATAACTAAAACGGTTTTACCCATGAATGGACCTAAAAAATCCGCATGAACACGTTGTAATGGTTTATTTGCTCGCATCCATGAATTTGAAAAACATTTAGGCGGTTCTGGCCTTTGTTTAATACATATTTCACAATTTTTCACTAACTTTTCTATATCACTATCTAACGAAGGCCACCAAAAGTAAGATCTTGCCCTCGTTTTCATTTTCACAATCCCTTCATGATTAGCATGTAATTCCTGTAACAACTGTTTTCTTAAAGTAAACGGAACAACAACTCTGTATCCCCACATAATTACACCCTTATCCACAGATAGCTCGTCTTTTCTACAATAAAACGGTTTCAGCCTATCATCACAAATTTCTTTTTCAAATCCATATCTAATTAAATTGAATACTTTACCAAGAGTTGTATCCCTACGTGTTTCTGACCTGACTTTAGCAATATCAATAACATTCAAACCTTCTACAAAATGAACATAATCAAACTCTTCATAATCCTTCGATATAGTTTGTACTGGTAACCTTGACAGTGCGTCTGCCTTAACATTTTCAGAACCCTTTATGTACTTGAATGAGTAATCAAAATTAGAAAGGAATAATGACCACCTCTGGACACGTCCAGCAGCCATTTGCGGTAAACTCTTATTTTCACCAAACAAAACTTCTAATGCTTTATGATCCGAAACTATTTCGAAATGTCTTCCTGCTAGGAAATGATATAATTTTTTCACAGCCCATATTACACTCAATCCTTCTTTATGTGTAATACTGTAATTTTGTTCTGACTTGTTTAATACTCGTGAAATAAAACAAACTGGTCTTTCAGCACCGTCAGACTCTACATGCGATAAACAAGCTCCTATACCATAAAATGATGCATCGCAAGATAACCTCAAAGGCTTATCTAAAGAATAATGTGTCAGCACTTTATCCGATACTAATTCTTTTTTTACCAACTCAAATGCTTTGTCACACCTCTTGGACCATATAAATTGAGCATTTTTCATACATAAATCATAAAGAGGTTTTAAAATTACTGAAATATTTGGAACGAATTTATGGTAATAGTTAACCATTCCACAAAAAGCTTTTACTTCCGTCACATTTTTAGGTTTCGAACATTTCAAAATTCCCGCGACTTTATCAGAATCTTTTTTTAAACCGTCTGCTGAAATATGATGTCCTAAGTAAGTTATATTGTCTCTGAAAAATTCACATTTCTGTTTATTCAATCTCAGTCCGAACCTCTCAAGTCTACTCAATACTTGCTCTAAATTTTTTAAATGCTCTTCATTTGTTCTACCTGTAACTACAATATCATCAATAAAGACTACGACTCCAGATATGCCACTAAGAACTTTCTCTAAAATTGATTGAAATATTGCACAAGCGGGTTTGGTACCATATGGTAACCTTTTCAATTTGAAAATGCCTAAATCTGTGCTCCAAGCTAAGAGAAACCCTGTTTTTTCATCTACTCTCAACTGATTATACGCATCTTTGCAATCTAACTTAGTGAATTGCTTACCTCCCTGTAAAGCTGCAAAAATTGTCTGTATCAGAGGTAATGGATGATTAACATCTACCAAATACTTGTTGATTGTCGCCTTATAATTAGCACACAACCTAATATCCTTGCCATTAGGCTTCAACGCAATCACTAATGGTGTACCCCACTCGGCATGATCAACCTTTTCAACAACACCTAATTCTAGCAGTCTGGATAATTCCACTTTAACTTTTTCCCTATAAGCATAAGGTACTGGCCTAGGTTTACAGAAAATTGGCTTAGCATTTGGGCAAATTTCCAATGAAATCTCTGAACCATTATAACAACCCAGTTCATTACTGAATAAGTTTTCAAATCTTTCCAGCAAATTATTTAAATTTGATTTGTTTTCAAGCGAATTGATATTTTTAAATACTGTGAACAAATCTATTTTAAACCTATTCAACAAATCTCTTCCCAGCAATAATCTACTTCCTTTTTCAACTACCATAAAACTACAATCATGTTCAACACCCCTAATCCTTACTTTCAAATTTAAACATCCTTTGGGGATAATCACAGTTCCATCATACGTTTTTAATTTAACATGAGTATCCGATAATGGAATGCTCTTAAAATATTTTAGATAAATTTTGAATGGCATGCAACTCAAACCTGCTCCTGTATCGACTTCCATCTCAAATGATCTATCGTTCAAACAAACATCAACAAAAATAGGATCTGAATGATCATTTCTAAGATTAAACATTTCAAAAATATGTATATCTTCAAATGTTTCCTCAACCATATTTACTTCCCCCTTGCAAGCTTTTTCAATATGCCCTTTTTTTTTACATTTCCTACATGTGAATTTTTTAAACTTACACTTGGCAAAATCATGACCTACACCATCACATGCGAAACACTTTGGACCATTCTTCTTTTCTTCTTGCCTCGGTGACATCTTCGTCTTCTTTTGATGGACCTCCGATTTCTTCCTATCATGGTACGCCTTCACCCTGTTAACCTCTACCGCTTTTGTCTCCTTCAAAGCTGCTTCTTTTCCCACAGCGATTTCATACAACGCCGTTAAGGATTTATTTTCTGCTTCCTCACAAAGTCTGTCTAAAATGGGACCACTTCTCAAGCCGGTTACAAACTTGTCCTTGACTCTTTCATTGAGGGAATTTCCAAATTTACATGGGGCAGCAAATTGCTTAATTTTAACAAACCATTCGCTGATAGATTCTTCTCCCTGCCTTAAATGGTCGAATATAATGCGTTTACGAAAAACACTCACCCTGGCTTTATATTGTGTTTCCAATAGTTCAACGAGTTCTTTGAATGATTTCTGCTTAGGTAATGATGGATCACATAAGTTCTTCAAAGTTTTGTACACATCCTCGTCTACCAGAGTAAGCAGGACAGCAGTTTTCCTGTCGTTTCCCACTGCATTGGCAATAAAGTATTGCTCTAATCTCTCGGAGAATATTTCAAAATCGTCTCCAGCCTTAAAACCATTTAATTGGCAAATGCCGTTGCTCACCACCACAATTTCAGATTGATGGGCCCCTTCTTCCGTCATCTTCACGTTTTTGTGCACGTGGTTGACACCAGGAACGTGTGAAGTTTCGAATAAATTGAATATATATCAAAAATAACCCTACTATAGGTTCTATATCCTCGTCGCCACAATTTGTTGTGTACGGGTAAATAATCCAAACACAAAGATTTACTGGATAAATGGGTAATTTAATTTTAAGGATAAAACATTACAGTTTCTAATACGTTCTTCTTACTACTCTCTCTTTCTTACACCTAATGCACAACATGACATATCATTTCATATTGACATTGACAACTTAAACTATTCTTCTTCTTTCCTAATAGACCTAATACATTACACAGTTCGAACGCCTGAAAATGTTGAACGCGTTCGACAAGCCATTCTTCGCAGTCCGTCGCGATTTTTTCTTATGGGGACACCTCAAGGCTAGAGTATACGAGACCAAGCCCCGAACTCTGGACGAATTGAAAAGGGCTATTCGCGTGGAAGTTGCCCAAGTTGAGAGAGCGATGTTGGAGAGAGTCTACGCGAACTTCCAAGAGCGCCTCCAGCACTGCATCACCGATTTCGGCCACCACATGCCTGATGTGATTTTCCACACTTGACTGTCTCAAATGCTATTTCCTTGAGAATCTGATTCCGTCAATAAATGTATTTTTGAGTAAAAATTAACGCTTTTATTATTTTTTTAAAACCATCCATCCTCCGTGCCGCACCCTGTACTTTCCTTTGAGTATAGTTGCTTCTATCACATTGTTTAGTAATTTTTTTATCGCTAACCGTGTACCGTTGCAAAGACGCGGTTGGTTGATATTTCGCAACATTATAACCACCGATCCGACCTTTAATTGAAGATTGTGAGGTGGCAATCCTGGCAAATCCAGCGAGTTTAAAAATTCCGGTGGATAGTTGACTACATCATCTTGATTAGTAGCCGAATCAACTGATTTATACAGTGCTAGTCAAAAGTCCCCTCCCCCCCTCGTCAATGAACGGGTATTCTTATAATAATGAAATTTGGAGGGTGGAAATAAACGGATGTAGGCTTCTCAACTGGTCATAACAGGTGAAGCAATAGTCATAAATGACGTCACAAGGCCACTGTGACCAATAATTTCAAATGGGACCCTATGGCAAAATCAGCCGAAACCCAAACAAAATTGGTATGACTGAATAGGTATTTTCAATACCTTTCAAACGAGCTGTCACTTGCCATAGGGTCCCATTTAAAATTATTGGTCACAGTGGCCTTGTGACGTCATTTATGACTA
Organism: Adalia bipunctata; assembly: GCA_910592335.1. Taxonomy (NCBI): domain Eukaryota; kingdom Metazoa; phylum Arthropoda; class Insecta; order Coleoptera; family Coccinellidae; genus Adalia; species Adalia bipunctata. Next base: position 30,905,782 of record OU342951.1, read on the forward strand.
TTGCGTCACCTGTTATGACCAGTTGAGAAGCCTACATCCGTTTATTTCCACCCTCCAAATTTCATTATTATAAGTATACCCGTTCAAAAGATACGAGGGGGGGAGGGGACTTTTGACTAGCACTGTATATCCTCAATTCGCCTGTAATTTGTTCTTGAATTTTGAAATTTAATTCATTTACATCAATGTTTTTTGCAGCCAGTATAGCTCGTTCGCTCAACCAATCATGGTTTCTGTAATTTTGAGAAACATCTGGAAACACCTTCTGAATAAGTTCATCTTTTGATCGAGTTAACTGACAGAAACTTTGAGGAAAGTTAATGCAGCCAGTCAACATGTCTATAGGAAATTTGCCATTACCAATGTCAATGAGTTGTTTAGAGAATATGTTTCCAGATTGGTCATTTTGCAACTCGACACGCATATTCTTGCTTAAATGAAGTACTTTGACATGTTTCCACAAATTGGAGGACTTTAGACATGCATTGAGTTCATCAGCTGGCGTTGATCGTGGAATCACTGGCAATGTTTGACGAAAATCTCCTGCTAATAAAATCATTGCACCACCAAATCGGTTATTATTGCTCCGTAGATCTTTTAAGGTTCTGTCTAAAGCCTCCAAAGATTTTTTATGTGCCATCGTGCATTCATCCCAAACAATCAATTTACATTGCTGCAAAACCTTTGCCATTGCAGAGTTCTTCGAAACGTTGCAGGTTGGAGTTTCATTGCTTTGCATATTTAATGGCAATTTTAGTGCTGAATGGGCTGTTCGACCACCTTCAAGCAAAGTTGCTGCGATTCCCGACGAAGCGAGTGCAAGTGCAATTTTATTTTGTGAGCGAATTGTTGCTAATATTAATGAAATCAAAAAAGTTTTTCCTGTACCACCAGGTGCATCTAAGAAGTAAATCCCTCCAGTTTCATCATTTGTTACTTTCATAAGAGTTTCAAATACATACTTCTGTTGTTCATTTAACAGTGCAAGATTTGTTTGAATTAATTCTTTCAAAGCGTTGAGATCATACAGTTTTTCTCGATGCAACTCTTGGTTAAAAGCGTCATGCATTGGACGATTGGGCGCGGTCAGGCCTAATTGAATTAATAGTTTGTTTGACATTATCAAGCACATGTCCTCAATTGAAATCAATGCTTCATTGTAAATTTCTTCACTGATTTGTATATTTGGATTTCCCATTCTATTCCGTATTTGATACAAAATATCATCACACATATAATCTTTGTACTTGATCCACAAATCAATTGGGTTTGATGGGAAGCATGTAGATATGATTATAGAAAACAATGTTCGTATTTGATGAGCGTGTGATGATATTACAGCATCATTGAGAGTTTGATCCCAATGAGCGTCATTTTCAAGCAATTGCAAACGTTGACAGGCTTCTCTGTAGGATCCACACAATTCACCATCAACAGTTCTTAACTGTTGGAATGATGTTGGGCCACGTACATTGACTAATAGCAGTCGTAAATAAAAACATTCATCATTGCTTGGATGTACTGAATAAATCCGGCCAATCGCATCGGTGGAATATACATCTGTATATCCTGGAACTGGTTTTCCTTGTTTCCGTCGTATAAATCTCCTTGAGGATTGATTCCAGGTATAATATTTTGGCATTTCAGAATATAGCAATGTTTGTGCGAAATCATCGTTTTGGCATGTCTCAAAAAAACTGGTTAATGTAGTAGATGGTGGCTGAGCAGCTCTTTGTACTGCGTTCTGTGCTGTAAAATACACTCTTTGTCCATTTTCTAAATGCACAGCTAAGTGAAAAACAGAAGGGTGTCTCTCATGAATAGGAAAAGAAAATATTCGCCAAACTGCTTCATTACTACTGACATAGCGGCCCATTTGGTATTGGGTAACTTCATCATTGGAATTCTCTGCACCAATTCCAATCACAGCCATATCACTCCCTTTGGTTACATATTTGCAAATGTATTTAATAGATTTCACTGAATGGCAAGATTCAACGTTGATGTGTGCTTTGAATGTCTTTGATAAAATGGGTGAATATGGAACAATCCAACGATTATCTATTTCAATATCTTGTTGATTTAATTTGACAATTGTTGATTTTCCATTGTCTGCTGTCGATCTGCGACGATACAACCTTCATTACCAGTAATTGTTTCCGATATTAATGTCCGTGGATATCGTTTTGAACATTTACCATCCATCATACACGGTGAATTTTGATTAAGAGTTCCACAGGGACCATGTATCATGTTTTTGATAACTACCTCATGCAATCCAGGATCTACTTGTACATTAGGGATTTCAGCTGATATCACTGCATCAACTTCATTTGGTCTTATCTTTTCAACCAACCAAATCAAAATGTGTACATGTGGCAATTCTCGTTTCTGCCACTCCACAGAATACATCCAGCAGCGTGTCTCACCAAACACATTATGTTTTACGATGAAATCCATTAAAGATTTCAACTTTTGTCTAAAGACTCTGGCTGTAATATCATGACGATCAATGGGTGATTGCCCAGGGAATAACTCCTGCTTGATATCTATCCATTGCGGATTGCATGTAAATGTGATGAACAAATCAGCTGTACCATAATGACGAACATACGACATGGCATCTTGAGCATATTCGTGCATATGCCGAGGGCTTCCGATGTATGTTGCTGGAAGAATAGTCATCCGACCGACATTCTGTGCATTTCCATCAGTATTAATCGCATCCCGAAGGTGAATATACTCTTCAGATCGGAGTTTGGTTTGATTCAACCTGATGAATGTTAATCTCTCCGTTTCAATTTTAACATACATGTCTACAACATATTTGTGGTATAATCGCCGACATTTCAATATGTGATTTTCTTCATTTTCCCGAATCATAAGGCGGTATGAATAATAGTTCATTGACCTGACTTTTTTGTTGGTTTCAGAACCTGTAAATATATTTTGTTTTAATAACATTCAAATATAAAATTAAAATACATAATATAATGACTGAGATATTATCGCCATAGCTAAACTAATATTTTAGTTACCTGTAATGGGATTTATCATTTTTATTGAGAAATCGTAGCCATCTTCACCTTGCCAAAATATAATGGGATATTGCAGTGCATCATATGAGCGGTGTGTTTCCTTTATACGTTGTAATTGATCATTCCGACGATGTAAAACAATATCACGGGATTCCAAGTTTTCTCCAACTACAACGATAGCAACTTCATCAATAGTTGGTGCATTAAAACGTCTTGTATGTTGACCTGGAGGTGTTTTATCAGCTCTGATTACAATTTTGTGATTATCGGATGGCATCAGATCCAGGGCAGTTTTAAACAATATAATCAATTGATTGTGTTGATGAAATAAAGTTTGTAATTGTTCTACAATAGACCTCTTTACTAAATTGTTATGTGCACAACGCAGATCAATTTCTTGTGGTGAATTGCCCATAAAATAAATTTGCAGGAATTTGTTGTCGCTATCTGACACTGGTAACAGTGAACCTGCTCTGTGATATATTTGCCCTTGTATCTGTAAATAAAAAAAAAATATTATGGTGTGGTATAAATTAATGGATTGTCAGTGATCAAACTTAAATCATCTTTGATCTTAAAAAGTATATATTTAGTTTTAACTAATATCTATCAAATATAAAATATAATAAAAGTGTCACTGAAACTGAATCACCATATAATATGATGACTAAGTGATATATAAGTGATTAAGAAATTGAAGATTAGTGACACATCTTAACTTTGGTGACAGAAAATTTTGTTCGCTAAAATAATTATGAGTAACTGCTATAATACATACCTTATACCTTGAAAGTTGGCATGAAATTTTCCCGAACTACATTTGTTGCCCCAAATGAAGTCATTTGAAAGCAATTGTTATATTGTTGGATATGTGTCAAAAAGTGTATAGAATCTGTTCCTATTCCTGAAACCAATGAGTACAATGGTTCTGGTGGTGGATCCAATGGTATCAATTTTACTTTACCATTTGCGCAACACAATCCATTGGCTTCGTTTTTGTATTTTAATGCCTTACAGTGTGAGCAAACCGAGTTCATAGAACCAATAACAACACATTGGTAGTTACTGTAGTCAATTGACACATCGTAACTGAAAGCAGCTCGATTCAAACTTGCGCGATTATTAGTAGAATGTCGCGCTCGCGCTTCACACGTTTGTGATATCCGAATTCTTTCACGTTCATTTCCGTCGTCACGTTCTTGTGCAGTACGATTTGATCGGTAATTAGCTTGGTTTGTAGCATTTCTGGTTCTTCTACCTAAATTGCTTCGTCTTATAGGAGGCATATCAAATATAAATTATTTTTTCACTAATCACGAACTAAACAAACACTAACTAAGTAAACACTCTGCACAAAACACGATATACGAATTTGTTTCGTGTATCAGTTGACAAAAGCAAACTCAGGTTAGGTCACAGACAACGCGAGTTTCGGAACGCGACATTAAACTCCTCCAACTATGTATTCTGTGCTCCAACGCACACACGCACATTGTTTTGATAGATATGATCTTTGACGTTAGGAACATGTAACAGTGAGTGCTTGTAATTTAATATGAACTTTATACCATAGCAATAAAGCTCAAATTGACTACGTTTTAGTTACAAATCATTTGTATGGGAAAAAGAAAAGGGCTATTTTTAGGGTTTTTCCAGCAATAATTCTAATTTTTCTCGCCGTGAAAACCATCCTTGAACTTCAACGAACATTTTAAAAAAAGATTTGGCCAAATTGGTCGAGGTGTTGTTGAGTTATGCGCTTACCAACACATTTTGCGATTCATTTTTATATTATAGATAGATTTGCAAAAAAGAAGTCTAGAAAAAGATTTCCACTGAGTTTATGTTATACAGGGTGTTTCACCATAAACTGGACAAACATATATAGCTGTATAGATGACACCGAGAAAGTAATTTTTGCCTTATGACATTTACCCTGTTTTCGACGCATAAGAGAGATGTCAACTTTGAGCAATATTCTGATACCTGTGGAGAGTTATGCGTGACATTTGAAATAACGGTTACTGGTCACATCTTAGTATTTTTTAGGGCTCAATTCAATTGTGATGTAGAATTCCGAAAAAAAATTTCAAAATGGCGGAAAGCCTGCAAAGTTGGAAATTTTTTTTCTCGGTTGCCAATTTGGAAAGCACTATTTCAACGTACTAGATTTTCTAAGATTTTTTTCAAAATTCGAACTCAACTTTTTTTTAAATGTCTTCAGTTTCATGGTTGAACTATCTTTCATTCTGAATACTGAGGTGAAAACAGATTGAAATAATATTCATTGGTTTTCTTTTTGTATCCTTCCAAAAATTCGCTCGGAGAACTTTCATAATTTTTATTCAAATAACTGGAAGCCGTTCTAGGGCCAAAATTGTGCATATGTGCTGCCAGAATGACACGGACAGAAATATGTACATATTTATAAACCAAAAAAATTTTTTTAAAAAAACTTCGAAAAGATTCGAACTCTCTACGAGTATGAATTGAGTTCATTTTGATCTTATGAATTTCCGTTACCAAAGCGACGTTAGTAAATCGAAAGTGGAGAGTTCGATTTCCACCAAAGTTTGTTGAAAAAATATTTTTGGTCTAAAAATTCATATTTCGGTCCGGGTCATTCTGGCATCCCATTAGAACAATTTTGGCCTTTGGACGGCTTCCAGTTTCTCAAATAAAAATTATGAAAGTTCCCTGAGCGTAATTTTTGGAAGGATACAAAAAGAAAACCAATGAATATTATTTCATTCTGAATTCTACACCACATTGGAATAGAGCCCTAAAAAATAATAAGATGTGACCAGTAATCGTTATTTCAAATGTCACGCATAACTCACCACAGTTATCAGAATATTGCTCAAAGTTGACATTGAACACCCTGTATCTCGCTTATGCATCGAAAACGGGGTATATGTCATAAGGCAAAAATGACTTACTCGGTGTCATCTATACACGGCTATATATTTCCACTTGTCGTCATCGGGGTTGATTCATCCCAGAGAAAATACGTGGATAGATCCCCCGAGATCAATGATCTTAAGAAACGTCTTGACTGTTTGTATACCATCTCACGCTTTCGGCCAGAATTTATCAACCTATACAGAGAAACAAAGAAATCATATGACGATCGTATCAAATTGAATAAGAAGAAATTTTCAAGTGACAAGATCATGAACTCTAAAAATAAATCAAAGATGGTATGGAATATGATCAATGAAGTGACAGGAAGGAAAAATAAAAATATATCAAAAGTACTAACATCCGACGAACCTCAAAAGCTCACAGATGCGTTCAATAATAATAATAATAATATAATAATAATAATGTTTATTTCAAAGAATGTCACAAGTACATGGTAAATGCACATTAAATGAAACAACGTCAAAAACTTACACCCTATCGATCTAGGTAATCACCAATGGAATAGGGTTCTAGTGTGATGAGCATCTCTTTCAAATTCTTTTTAAAGATATAAGCACTTTTACAATTTTTCAATTCTTCAGGAAGTCTATTGAACATTCGGATACAGGCATAAGTTGGGTGTTTCTCAGTGATAGAAAGTTTATGTTTGGGGTAACAGATATCAAAATTCCGAGTGTGATAGGTGTGCGTTGAACTACATAGTTTGTATTCACTTAGATTCCTAAACATATAGATCAATAGTTCGTAAATATAAAGAGAATACACAGTCAATATTTTGTTCTCCTTGAAAACTCCCCTGCATGATTCCCTGTAACCCAGCCCAAACATGATTCTGATGACTTTTTTCTGAATGCGGAAAATCTCTTGTAATCCAGAACATGCCCCGTAGAAAATCAAACCAAATCTCAGTAAACTCTCAAATCTGGCAAAATAAAATATTCTCAGAGAATCAGCATTTAAATATCGGCTGGTCATTCTCAAGTTATAAACAACAGAGTTTAATTTCTTTCCCAGACTGATAATGTGGGCTTCCCATTTGAGGTTTTCGTCTAAGTGGACTCCTAAGAATTTTGTTGTAGTTTTAGGTTTTGTCACTAGGTTTTCCAATTTGATCGTAGTTGGTGTCTGTATCCTCTGTTGTGATGTTCTGAAGAGTATAACATTCGTTTTATCAGCGTTGAGAAACAATCCATTCTTCCCAAACCACTCTTCAATCCTATTGAACAGTAAAGAACCGGTCCTGAGAAGCTGTGGATAATCTGAACCTGATACTAGCATACTTGTGTCATCTGCATAGTTTGTGAGAAGACAATCAGTTAGATTGCTTTCTGTGGGTATTTCATCTGAGTAGCTGTATTCATTTTCAATTGTTGCATTCTCGTCCCAAGTATCCCCAAGGATAGTAGATACGTCGTTAATAAAGAGAATAAATATAATGGGGCCTAATATGCTTCCCTGTCCCACTCCTGAGGGGTTCTCTTGGATTTCTGATTTGGAAATGTTGCCGTCTTGTTTTATGACTGTTCTTTGTCTTCTGTTTCCTAAGTACGACTTGAACCAATCTAGTGCAATGCCTCTCACACCATACTTTTCAAGTTTCATCAAGATGTATTCATGGCTGAGACAATCAAATGCCTTAGACAGATCCAAGAATATGCCCAATAGGATTTCATTCTTTTCAAATGCCTCAACGATTTTTTCTGTGAACTGGAGTATGGCACTTGTTACAGACTTTCCTCTAATGTAACCGTGCTGGTTTTTGTTCAGTATGTTACATTTGTTCAGAAAGTTTACCAACCTGTCGCACGCAGCCATCTCAAATATCTTAGAGAAAGATGGCAATATGCTAATGGGCCTATAACTTCCGAACAAACTGCGATCCCCTTTCTTATAGACAGGAATTACTGAAGCTAATTTTAGTTGTTCAGGGAAAATTCCATATACGAAAGAATTATTGACCATATAACTCAGAACTTCTGTTATACTACTCAAACATTGCTTGATGACAATTATTGGTATTTCGTCATCTCCACTGGTAAATTTATTCTTGAGTCTTCTACCCAATGATAGGATCTCATTTTCTGTAACGGGGTTCAAGAAGAGAGACCGTTGGTTTGGGAGGATATTACAGCTGAAAGTAGATCTTGTACTGTTTTGCATCAGATTAGGTATCACTTCTAGCAGGAAGCTATTATAGTGATTGGCTGTTTCAGCTGGAGTTCCCTTGAAGTGACTATTAGAACTGGAATGCTTGTCTTCACCTACCACATCGTTGTATATGGCCCACATAGTTTTTGTTTTATTATCCGATAGAGAGATTTTTCTGTGATAGTTGTTCGAACGACTTTTAATTAGTAAGTTGTTATACTCTTTCTTTAACCGATTATATGTTTGTTTCATTTCAGGGTGATATTGAGAGGCTAACTGTAATGCACTGAGTTTGTTTTTCCATTCCTCTATCTCTGGGTCGAGGGTTTTAGGCTTGCACCGCTGTGCCACAACCATTTTGAGTGGGAAGCATTCATGGAACAGTCTCAGAAAGAGATTCATGAAACTATTCCATTGTGAATTTACTTGACTCTCACCCACGTTATATACCTGTTGCCAATCTTGTTCTGTCAATCTTTTGGAAAAAATTTCTATGCTTTCGGACGTATAAGTTCTTTTGTAGTACGTACTGGGTTTAATATCGAAGTTCAATGTGAATGAGAGTTTAAGCCCCAGGTGATCTGAGACAGCCGTATACAAAACATCAGCTGAACAGACATCTTTACAGTTTGTGAAAACATTATCTATACCTGATCTAGATGTAGCAGTTATCCTAGTGTATTCATTGAAAGCAAAACTGAATGAATATGAACTGAGTAAGAGGTTCATTCTGACAATATTATTGTGATCATCTTTCAAATTAATATTAAAATCACCTGATATAAAAGTTAAATTCCTGTCCAAGACGAGTACTTCTAAGACATCTTCTAGTTTTTTGTAAAATAATTCTAGTGAACTCTTAGGTGACCGATAAACACTGATAACAACAACACTTTGATTGCCCATAAAACACTCCACTGCAGCGCACTCAAACACCTGATGTTCAGCTAAGTTGTTTATCCGTTGATGGACTTTATATTTGGTACCGTTCTTGATGTAAACAGCAGCTCTACCATGTCTTCCCTCCTGTCGACAGTAATGGGTAGCCAGGATGAAATTCTGTACTTTATATGATTGAAGTTGTGTTTCAGTCTTCCAGTGCTCAGATATTGTGAGGAAATGGCAATCTGGATGTCCTTCGAGTAAGGTGTTCAGTTCATTTATACTGTTTCCTATGGACTGCATATTCTGCGATATGAGGCTTACAGGATGTACTGATCTGTTGTTTCTTATAAAAAATCGCTTTCTTGTTGATCTAAGAAGTCTTTGTGTTTAATGAAATCAAAACGCTTTATTCCGACTCCATCGGGCCAAAAATCTGATGCGTACATATCGTCCTTTTTGTTGAAAGGAGCTGTTACCACATATCGTCGAAGACTGTTCTCAGCGGTTGGTATTTCTTTGACATTAACCTCAGTATTTTCGAAACCAGGAGCCTTTTTGATATAGTCCTTTATTTTTTCTTCCGTTGCGTTTCTGTTTACCCTGTAAAGGTATATCCATATTTTCTTTTTCGGACCACTGAAATCGGTCTGCCTCTGACCCGTACCTATATTTTTAGGAATTGTTGATTTTCTATTCCTTTTGTACCTAACTGTGGTAAATTATTGTTTTTCGTTTGGAATTTGTGAATTCTGCTCAGTTGTTATCGGTTGCTTTTGTTTTGTTTCGTTTAAGGTTAGGGTATGTGATTTCTCTATGTTTTTGGGTAAGTTCAGAGTGACAGCGTTACTGTATAGTTTTTCTGAATTCTGTGATTTGAGCCTACTGCGAGTTAGTGGCGGCATCTTTTGTGTGGACGACGTACTTTCTTGAGCGGCTAAGTTTGTTTTACAGGTATCGGTTCTCGCAGTTGCATAGTTTGCAATACTGTTTATATTTACCTCACTATCTGAGCGATTTTTTATTTCCTCTTTTTTCCGTATTTGTTCTTCAAGTGTAATTATTCTATCCATTAGGAATTTGTTGTTCGTTTTCAAGATATTATTTTTGTCCCGTGTTTCCTCGACCAGTTCTCGTAGGTAACGATTTTCGGTTAAGAGATTCTCTTTGGCATTTCCTTGTAGTACTTCGTTGTTTCGTTTTTCACAACATATCACTTTCACGTGGTCGATCACTACTAAATTCGACAATTTCTTAATGCAGCCTTTGTGGTAAACTGAGAAACAATTAATGCAGACTTTCACACTGCATTTCTTAGTTTTACAGCACTTTAGAAATAATTCAGGTTCGGATTGCTCAGAGCAATCCGACAACACGTCTTCTTCATCCGGCATCACTACTACGACTCTTTATTAATATATCGTCCTCACTGATTTCACAGATTCCTGTAGATGATTCCTCTGTTCCAAACAGATCTAATATTCGACAAAATGAGAGGTCATTCTTTCTTTTCGAGATAACAGAGGACGAGGTTATCAGGACGGTAAAGGCAATGGAAAACAAGGGCTCATCCGGTTACGATGAGATACCAGTTACGGTAATCAAGAGGTCCATTACATTAATCGCCAAACCCTTAGCTTTCATAATGTACATGGCATTTAAGGATGGTGTATTTCCCAAGTCCCTCAAAATAGCAGTCGTTAAGCCGCTCTTCAAAAAGGGAAATAGTGATGATCTTGGAAACTATCGTCCGATAAGTCTTCTTACCTCGTTTTCCAAGATTTTTGAAAAGGTACTAGTGAGTAGGCTCTTGAAATTTTTTCATAAATCGGAAGTTTTTTCTAAATACCAGCATGGCTTCCTGAAGGGAAGAGGAACCGAGACGGCGATGTTTGAACTGATAAGGTCAGTTACGAGGGCCCTTGAAAGCGGTGAGGTCCCGGTGGCGCTCTTTCTTGACTTCTCCAAGGCGTTTGACTGCGTCGTACATGAGAAGTTGATCAACAAACTGTTAACGTATGGAATCAGGGATAAACAGCTCAGTCTCATGCGGAGTTATTTGGAGGATCGAGTACAGAGAGTGTCCATTGAGATCAACGGGATGGTATATGTCTCATCTGATGAAATACTGAGTACTGGCGTACCTCAGGGGGGCATTGCCGGACCATTACTTTTCCTGATTTACGTTAATGACCTGCCATGGAACATACTGATCGAGGAACTCAAAGTGCTCGATACAAATACGCATTTCCCGACAGCTAGTGACGTTGAAATTAACGAAGAGGTAGTCATGTATGTAGATGATACTAATGTATTGTCTGCGGCGTCCAACGTATCTGAAGCAGTGGGACTCACTCAGAGAAGACTATGTAAGATCTTCGATTGGTGTCAACTTAATCAAATCCGTCTGAATCTAAATAAAACTGAATGTATGATTTTCACCACCTCTCATAGCAACATTATAAAACCGGAGACAGTCAATCTGCTGGGACATGATCTAAAACTCACGAACGTTACCAACTTCTTGGGTATTACTCTGGATCAACATTTAAACTGGTATGACCATATTGACTCACTACTGCGAAAACTAAATTCTGTTCTCTATACCCTACGAGTCTTGGTGCAACAGGCTGACTTCGAGCTGCTCAGAACGATATATTTCTCCAACTTCCAATCACTAATGTCGTATGGAATCATCATTTGGGGTAATAGCTCCAATATATCCACAATATTCGTGACTCAGAAAAGAGCACTTAGAACCATGCTTCGATTATCATCCAGAACGTCCTGCAGAGGATTATTCAGAAGAGAAGATATCCTCACAACTTCTGCCTTGTATATACTCAGATGTCTGCTATTTCTGCGAAATAATAGTGAGTACTTCAGGAAATATCAAAACTTGAACAGGACCAGGCGCATCCACCCTTTTCTATTTCCGAGGTGCTCTCTCAGCCATACACAAAGAAACGTTGAATACATGTGCCTCGTGTTGTTCAATAAATTACCCAGAGAATACCAGGTCTTAACTGATAGTAGGGGCTTCAAGAGGGCCGTAAGAAAGCTTCTTATTGACCTGGAACCCTACTCTGTGGATGAATATATGAATGGTGGAGTCTCCAAGTTCAATGCTTCAGCTTAACATGTTGATGTATTTTCAGAATTTTTAGTTGACTTGTATCCCTTTCAGAATGTATTTTGATTGTGGAAATAAAGATAATTATTATTATTATTATTATTATTATTATTATGTTTGTCCAGTTTATGGTGAAACACCCTGTATACATGTTTTGGTTATATTCAATGATCATTTCAGTGGGAATTTGATACTTCATCAATTTTTTGATCATATATTTTGTACTTTTCTAGTGATCTCAATTTGTTCCTTTGTTTTTTATATTTTATATTATTCCAAAGAATTATACGTTTGTTTTGAGATTTCAATAAAATTTCTGCCAGTTTTCTGAGAAGTTGGAATTTATTCACAGTGTTCGTACGTGATTCTGCCATATGTAGAAGCAGAACGCATATTTTCACAACAAAGTTGATAGAGATTCACCTGAAAACAAGGGGCCTTGGTACAATTTTCGCGGGGGGGCCCATAAATCCTAGACTCGCCACTGATTCTTGTGTCTCCACCTGATGTACTTGGCGTTTATTACATACTTTAGCTAAATGACCTGTAAGATTACAAATTTTGCACTTATATTTAAGATACTTACAGTTCTTTTTTACAAGATTCCCTAAGCCACAACACTTGCATTTCTGTGCCGTTTCACCATGCTTTATTTCCCCCTTGGAGTGGTGTGGTCCATTTTTGTTACTCTTCCATGTGTTTGACTTCTGCTCTTGCCCTTTCTTCATCTTCAACTGATGCAGAGATTGGTAATCGGATCCTAGTGCTGCTTCTTTGTTAACTGCTACTTCCAGAACTTGTGCCAAGCTTTTGGTATGATCCTCCTCGCAGACTCTATCTAGTATAGGGCTCTTGCACATTCCAGCTACGAACTTGTCCTTTAGAATTTCATTTAGATTCGCTCCAAATTGACAGGCACTGGCTTTATTTTTTATCCTCACATACCATGATCGTACTGCCTCACGTTCCATCTGTCTCAAATTGTAAAATTCTATCCGCTCCTTGAATACAGATTCCTCCATCCCTCAACTCCTGGTATGACTTATCTTTCGGCAAAGCTGGATCGCAGAGATCCCTCAGGGTTTTATAAGCTTTATCACCTATTAGGGTTAATAGCACTGGTACTCTCTTTTCTTGATCAATATCATTTGCAGAGAAGTACTGCTCTAAACGTTCAGCCCATAAACTCCAATCATCATCAGAACTGTATTCTGTTATTGAACCGATTGTAGCTCTATAAATTACTTGAGACACTTGAGCTTCTGCCATCCTTGATCTTGATAAAGCACGTGGAGAGTGATATTTTTCTCCGATTTGCACAACTTTAACGTTTATAACCAATTTTTGTCCTCGTCGCCCATATAAGGTCTTTTAATGATTAACACTGGATTACTTTTTACCTTTATCTATATTAATAAAAGGCGATCTATGGTTGGTTCAAAACTTCGAAATGCCATATTGTTCAAACGGTCGCACCAAATTGGACAATTCTTTTTTTGTTGTGTTTATTATTGTTAGGGCAAGGTTTATATAACAAAATATTCCCAAAAAAATCCTTCAGAATAGAAAAAAAAGCCTTCCATTTTCTTACCACCCATAGAATTATGTGTTGCCACCAATCGAGCAATCATAGAGTACTTATATAGGTTTTGACATTTGGACAAAGGAGGTTAGTTTTTCTTCCACAGAATCGCATGTCAAGTGAATAGTTAAAAGTGCAGTAGGTCTTACCAACGGTATAAGAATATTCCATGGGGATTGATAGTAGTAGAACGAAGTTCCACGGTATTAAATAGAAATGCAATAATAAAATAGAACGTTGTGAAGATATAAGCCATGAAGTAGTCTGCCAACGGTGCATTTCATTTTCTTGTTTAATATATAGTTTGTACAACTTACAACTTGGTTATGGTTTTAGGAACATGCGTTCTTCTAGACTTGAAGAGAGAGAGGTTAACTCTTGATTTTTACAGGTTATGCTATTTTACATGAACATAGAATGTTGAGTTATTACACAGAAATAAAACTTCTTTTTATTGATACATTACAGTTGTCTAATCCGTTCTTGAAGCAGTTGTTTTGTCTGTCCTACGTAGTATTTTTGGCAATTAAAACATTCAATTTTATAAACCAGCTCTGATTGTTTCAAAAGAGGTGTTTTGTCTTTCAACTTGGTGTAAAACAATTTTCTACTATCTACTTTGTTATAAAACGCAGCTGTACAGGGTGGGCAAAATTGGTGCTACATGAACTAAAACTTTTTAACCCGAGGAGATAGAGAAAAATGAATGGCACCTTATAGTCCTCTTTTTTCGAGAAACTGATAATGCCATCAACTGCATTCCTCTAGCTTCTTTTGTTTCCGAGTTATAGGCCAAAATTGGAATTTGGGCGATTTCAACTTTGGTTATTATCTCCGTTTCTGTTTATGCTAGGATGTTGAAATAAAAACATTATACAGGCACTTTTCTGATAGCAATCCTGAATCCAGTGGCGTACTCTGATTTCTTATAAAAGGTTCATTTGCTGAGTTATAACATAAAGTTGTGTTTTTTCTAATGGAAACAGTAGTTTGAAATGACTTAGAAAGAATCGCCATTTTTTCCCGTTTCAGAAATGTATCATATATTATACATCGCCCTCAGATTTGTGAAGATATTATGAAAAATATAGTTTGTATATGGAATTCGAATGACTGAGTAGGCTGAATCATAGAATTATGTGTCTCTACGCATTGTGTAATTATTATTTCACAGTTCAATCACTTGCTGCCCCACTATTTTCATTCGCTAAAATGAAACATTTCAACATATCATATTTTTCGTAATTTTGGAATATCTCCATAATGCCGCCAACGATGACTTCAAATTTTAATAACTGACAGCTGTTGTTTCAAACAGAGATCGCACCATCAAGTATTCAAACGTGAATTAATAATTACACCATGCGTAGAGAGAGACACATAATTCTACAGTGCTAGTCAAAAGTCCCCTCCCCCCCTCGTACCTTTTGAACGGGTATACTTAAAATAATGAAATTTGGAGGGTGGAAATAAACGGATGTAGGCTTCTCAACTGGTCATAACAGGTGACGCAATAGTCATAAATGACGTCACAAGGCCACTGTGACCAATAATTTTAAATGGGACCCTATGGCAAGTGACAGCTCGTTTGAAAGGTATTGAAAATACCTATTCAGTCATACCAATTTTGTTTGGGTTTCGGCTGATTTTGATTGATAAATTGAAGAAATACGAAACTATAATTTTCGTATTTCTTCAATTCATCAATCAAAATCAGCCGAAACCCAAACAAAATTGACAGCTCGTTTGAAAGGAATTGAAAATACCTATTCAGTCATACCAATTTTGTATGGTTTCGGCTGATTTTGATTGATAAATTGAAGAAATGCGAAACTATAATTTTCGTATTTCTTCAACTTATCAATCAAAATCAGCCGAAACCCAAACAAAATTGGTATGACTGAATAGGTATTTTCAATACCTTTCAAACGAGCTGTCCCTTGCCATATGGTCCCATTTAAAATTATTGGTCACAGTGGCCTTGTGACGTCATTTATGACTATTGCGTCACCTGTTATGACCAGTTGAGAAGCTTACATCCGTTTATTTCCACCCTCCAAATTTCATTATTATGAGTATACCCGTTCAAAAGATACGAGGGGGGAAGGGACTTTTGACTAGCACTGTATGATTCAGCCTACTCAATAATTCCAATTCCATATACAAACCATATTTTTCATAATATCTCAACGAATCTGAGGGCAATGTATAACATATGATACATTTCTGAAACGGGAAAAAAATGGCGATTCTTTCTTAGTCATTGCAAACTACTGTTTCCATAAGAAAAAACACAACTTTATGTTATAACTCAGCAAATGAACCTTTTATAAAAAATCAGAGTACGCCACTGGATTGCTATCAGAAAAGTGCCTCTATAATGTTTTTATTTCAACATCCTAGCATAAACAGAAACGGAGATAATGACTAAAGTTGAAATCGCACAAATTTCAATTTTGGCCTATAACTCGGGAACAAAAGAAGATAGAGGAATGCAGTTGATGGCATTATCAGTTTCTCGAAAAAATAGGACTATAAGGTGCCATTCATTTTTCTCTATCTCCTCGGGTTAAAAAGTTTTAGTTCATGTAGCACCAATTTTGCCCACCCTGTACAATTGTGTTCTCTGAAAATTTTATTGATTTTATATGACAAAATTGGATAAAACACTCACTTAGAGAATTTTTTCAATGTGATCTGTGATGATGCTGTTTCTTGATGTTGTTTGTTGATGCTGTTTGTCCGTATTATTTTGAGTGCCAATATTTGGTGTAGGATTTAATTGTTTCGTTTTACGATAGTTATTGATGCATGTTTTTACATAATGTATCGGATAGTTAATACTTATCAGTATTTTTGTGACTTTTTGAAGATTATTAACCTGATATTCCTCATCACTTAACACGACTGCTCTATTTATTTAATTCATTGCAATGTTCTTCTTTTGTGTAGCACTTCGGTTGGATAAATAGTTTATGCACCTACCTGAAACTATTTATCCAACCACAGCTCTACACAAAAGAAGAACATTGCAATGAATTTAATAAGATTTTAGACATCAGAAGCGGTGACAGATATTATGAGTTGCGCGCTCAACTTTATGTGACAGACAATGATGAAGGGAATTCCTATGATGATGATTTTTCTCATTATCTATAATAGCACATGCACGTTATGAATTGAATTAAATCGGACTAAATATCAACAAAAGTATACAACGAGCGCAAAGAAGTAAAACTTCAAAAATATAGAGTTATTATCGAACACTTATTTATGGAAAAAGTATATAATTTTGTTAACGTTCCTTTCATTTTTTCCCTACGGTATTTTGAGTACATCCTCAACTTGTAAAGGTGTGGGATCCCCTACGCATGCTCTTAATTCAAATAGCCATCTGAAGACCACTCACAGTCTTTTGGATCTAGTGTGGTACATCCCTCATCAATTGCATGAAGCCACATAGAATTTACATATATCTTTAGTAATATTTTCTTCTGGAGAGACTTCCAGCATGGCGGAATCATGTTTGAGTCAATACCTCTAATGTTTTTTCAGTCTATGGTTACCTCAATTTTAGATGTAAATAATAGTCGCAAGCAGTGAGACTAGTGAGAGTGACAGAAATGCATTTCGTGCGCCTAATACTCGTAATATAAGAATTGTTAGTCCACGGCTTTTCTATAATCCGTAGATTTCGAATGAGTTTTCAGAAGCATTGTGATAGTCATATTTCAATCCAGTGAATACTGTAGAATAATGAATCATTTTTCAACATATCTCTTACGGCCGTTTTCAATAACCGATCTATCCCTCGAAACGGCCGATATATAGGTACTAGAGATCGAGCAATCTCCCGTTTTGTACCTGTTTCCGTTTCAAAATTGTATCTGCAGATAAGGATTCTTACTGGTCCTTTCGATCCATCCTTTGTTCCGAAAAGAGGTCAGATGGATAAGAACTTTCATTGTTTATGCGCCTACCTGCGTTTCAAAGAACTTTCAAGTTAACCACAGATAGCCAGAAATATCTCTAGTAGCTCTGTTTGTTTATCTGAGGAGTTCGAGCAGTAAGGGGTAGAGATAAGCGTTAAAAATTGTTGTTAGTGCAATTCAGCGTTGATTTCTTGACTATTTAATTATAAATTAACTTTAAAAAATGGATTATTTGAGTAGCGACGACAGTGACATGGAATTATTAGAGATGATCGATGAGTTCGATGAAGAAAGTGAAGAGGAAGAGACGATAATTCGAAAAGTGTATAAACCTCGTGTGGATTACATGATCATTTTAAATGAATATGAGTTCACATATAGATTTAGATTAAACAAAGGTGCAGTGAGTGAATTATTAGATTTAATTCATCCACATTTGAAGGTGAAATCTCCAAGGTAAGATCTTTTGAAACATCGTATATTAGGTTAAACTCCTCAAAAACTGTTCGAAAATAACGGAAATCTTTCTAAAAATCAAAGCTTATTCTATTCTGCGTGAAAATCAACAAAACATCTTACAATCTTTACAGAATCATTTTTCATATTTGATGTCACTTTTGCATCAAATGTGATGTGATCATCTCAAAAATATTATATATCAAAATAATATTTACATGTATAAATTGCAAATTAGATAAAACATATTCTCATCACCAAGTTTTCATCTTACAGAAACCATGGAATATCCCCTCTACATCAAATTCTTCTAGCGTTAAGATTTTATGCGTTAGGTACTATGCTGGTCTCTGTTGCAGATTTCATAGGTGTGTCAATAGCATCTGCCAGTCGTGTGGTAAATGATGTTTCAAAGGCTATTGCACAACTGTACCCAAGGTACGTTTCAATAGAAAGACACTGCCATGAAGAATTTTATGAAGTTGCTGGGTTCCCTAGAGTACGAGGTGTCATAGATGGTACTCACATATTAATACAATCACCTAGTAAGTAGTCACTTTCAGATTGAAAAAATCAATAAGCAATCAATGGTATGTATTCATAACTTTGGTTCAGAATTAGTCTAAATATTATATTTAACTTTTGCAGATTCCAACATAGGAGAGGAGTTCAGAAATCGTAAAGGCACGTTTTCTCTGAATGTACAGGTGGTGTGTGACGCATCACTTAGATTTCAGAATGTTGTTGCTCGATGGCCAGGATCAAGTCACGATGCCACAATATTCAATCATTCAGATTTGAAAGGTGATTTCTTCAAATGTTTTCACCAGTACCATTAAATAACCATTCCTCGTTACTTACAGACTATTGTGAACAAGGTAGGCTTGGAAATTCTTGGCTACTTGGTAATAGCGCCTATCCGTGCAAATCTTACCTCTTGACACCCATACTCAATCCGGCCACTAGAGGAGAGCAACTGTATAATGATGCACATATAAGAACGAGAAACACAATTGAAAGGTGATTATTTTACTTTTGAAGAAATTACACTCATGAAATAAATATATCCATATACTCGTATAATGTCACAATACAATATTCATTAACTTATAATAACAAAAAACCTAATCATCAATAAACATTTAAAGGTGACAAAGTAAAATATGTTTTGCTATATTTAAATACCACTTCACCGCAAATAATGAAAAATTCAATTAGGATAATAACTATTATGATTCAAGGTAAATACTTTTCCAGGTGTATTGGAGTTTGGAAGAGGAGATTCCCTGTCCTGGCTTTGAAGATGAGGTTGAAGCTTGAAAACATGCAAGCTGTTATAATAGCAACAAGCGTACTTCACAATATTGCCAGAAGCTATAATTTGGAAGAAGTAGATGCAGAAGTGCATATTCCAAATGATGAATTACATATTGATGACGATATAATTCACTCATCATCAAATGAGGCCAACGAGAGAAGAACCCTTGTAGACAGTTGGTTTTCAACATTATAACGCAATTTTTTGTAAATTTAACTTGATAAAATCTTTCTATTAAATAGGTTGGAATCGGTGTATTGGTTGGGCAATTTTTTCACCTAACAATTTTTCATGCCATATTAAAATGATTATTATAATTCTCATTGGGGTTTTAATTTTGAATATAAATATATAGTTTTGATGATGGTCATAAACATTTCTCACTATATTCTCCTGAGACCAGACTATATAAAAGCAAGATAACTGTTATATTTTAAAATTCGGTTGATTTGAAAAAGTTTTTGAAAAAAATAAAAGCAAAATATTCTGAGTAGAATATTGCCCATTTTTGTTTTCAACAGGATTGTGAAATGGTTAATTAAAAAGCTGATATTATTTACAATTCTTTTAATTTATTCTCCTTGGATATTTAGTAATTTTCTCAATCGTTCATTTTCCAAGTTGGAATTTTCCAACTGCAGCTTTAGCGTTTTGAGCTGCAGATCTTGCACCTCAAACTGCGCGTCACACACTTTTTTTTTCGATGACATGTAATCTGCCACAGCAAGATCCCTCTTTATTCTTGCTTGAATCCTCTCCCTTTCGAGGTTCTGCTTTGTTTTAACTATAAAAAAAAAAGTTTTTTGTACATAAAGACAATAACCTACTGCTTCATATGCATTGATAAACGTATAATTTAATATGCCTTGTGATGGGTATGAAGAATACTCACGAGCTTGTTTATTTCCACTTGCTCTATGCAAGTGGAATTTATTCTGGTGAATGGGTGTTGCTTTCGTCATTCCAGAAGACACTTCCAGAATATTCTCCACTGTCTCAGTAGCCCCTTCTTCTTCTTCCTCTATTTCTTCCTGCATGTTAGCAGATGAAGAGGGCACGACCACAATAGGGATTTCGTCAACAGCATCCCCACCAAAACGGACTGGAAGTCCCTCACATGTGGTTCCCAATAGGGAAGCCACTTTATCCAGGACTTCATCTGGTGGGAAGTAGTCGTTTCCACCTCCTGTCTGAAACGGATATTATAATTGAAAACAGGAACTACATAATAATTGTCCAAAATACTTGTTATAACGATGATGTTCAATATACAAATAAAACAAATCACTAACCTTTAAACGGCTACGCCTCATGTTTGCAGCACGTTTTCGGGCACTCTTTTTCAAATTTTCCCACTTCAACCTCAGTTGTTGGGTGCAACGTGGGAAATTTGATACTGACGAATTAAATGTGTCGGTCAATCTCACCCAACTCTGCTCTTTTAATTTATTGTTTGATGCATTTGTAGCTTTGCTGGTAATTATTTCATCAGCTGCCACTAATTCCACCAAACGCATCGCCTCCTCTTTGGACATCGGTCTTGATTTAGACTGAAAAAATTATTGCCATCTGAACTTCAAATTTAATGAATATAGATAACAACGTTGTTACTTTGATCTAAAGGTACTTACGATTGAGGAACTCATTTTTGTATCTAAAATTTTCTTCACACGGGTAAAACACGATAAACCAAATACGAAACACCAAAATACAAAATCAAAATATAACCTAATGACGAGTCAAGGTTAGAACCTAAGTTTTAGTCATAGAAATAGAAGTGACCATAAGATCTTAATCTATTGATATTGAAAAAAAGTTGTGTAAGTGGAATGAAAATAAAATAAAATTATTACATTTCAATTTTCAATACGACCCTCAATTCAGTGCTCATTCAAGAATATGTAAATTATGAATGTAAAAATAAAATAGACAATTCTTGTTCTGTGATCTGAGGTCTGATCTGAAGAGGTCCTATCTATCCTTGTCTTGAAATAGATAAGGTTAAACCATGATTGTGAAATGCAAACCACAGACAGATGACTACAAGGATAGATAAGCCGACAAATCGGAGATAGCGATCTATCCCTTATCTTGGTTAGGTTAATGAAAACGGCCGTTAGATCACAATAAGTCAGCACCCATAAAAATTCCTTATCCCAGCCGAGATTCGAACCCTCGCGCGTCGAAAGACAGCGAACTATAGCCGCTAAGCTATTCGCGCGTTGTGAAAAAGGACTGAATAGATCCATACATTATTTTTCTCTGATGTATTTTCCATGCAATAAGTGATCGATAATAATTCTATATTTTTGTTTATATTTAGTCCGATTTAATTCAATTCATAACGCGCTTATGCTATTATATATAATGAGAAAAATCATCATCATAGGAAATCCCTTCATCATTGTCTATCACATAGAGTTGAGCGCGCACCTCACATCTGTCACCGCTCCTGTCTAAAATCTACATCTAAAATTGAGGCAACCCTGAATCAACTTTTAAGTAAGACAACCCTATACATTCACATTGAGAATAAAATAAGCTTTCATTTGACATCAGATACGATCAAATAAGAGATGAAGGTAATTTCACTACTGCGAGTCACCTCTTCAAACCTGGCAACCCTACAGTTGTACCCGGAAAAAAGAAGGCAACCCTTACTTTTTCAATTCTTTAGGGTCCATTCTCTTAACTGGTTGACGATTTTTTCAAATAACAGATGAGGGAAATTAATTGAAAAATTTTTGTTAAAGATTTAACAATTTAACATTATCCGCACCAGATTTAATTAGGCAACCTATGTGCAATGTGTCGATGTAAATGTTATCTATCACTTATTTCTTATCACTAATAAATAACAGATGAGGGTATATATTTCTTATACCGGATCTTAGACCATTAGCGAAATGATTCATATCAGAAATTTCAGGAAAGATACGCAAAATCTAAGCAAAATTTATGATAGCTTAATAAGCAATAACAGTATAACTTAAACTTAGAGTAATGGCTGATAAATATTTCTCATCAAGAATACATTTTAAAACAAATGTCAATAAAATTGTAAAGTTGGTTAGTTGGAACAAATAAATATTCTCATTTGGGGGGTGAGTGTCTCTGTTGTAACACTTTAACAGTTCACATGCATATAGGAAAAAATTTTAAAAGTGTTTATTGAGACTGTTACTGTTTGTAACTCGAAGTGTCGCTGAAGATTTAGCAGATGTTAATTCTCTCTCTCGATTAACTTATTAATTATTTAATGTATAATATCTGTTTGTGAATTGTTTTTAAACCTGTTCGACTTCTGTATGATTAGATTCATATAGTGCAGATGACGCTCGGACGGGCGAGTTCAGGTTTCAGCCCGGATGATCAGATCATAGAACTTGAGATAAGAAAAATAACAAAAAATATTTAAATTTGACAAATATTCTAACCTAACTTCCTATTCGACACACTCAACGTGCTTCTTAAAGAAAAGTTTCTTATGCTTCATAAATTAAAGTTTTAAATAATGGTTCTTTCAGAATATTCGTTAAATTAGAGTAAATTCGAGGTAGTTTCTTGTTCTTGCTCGCCTGGGCTGATTCTGCAATTTGATTGTACTTCGTTACTTTTAAGCCTTGATAAAGGATCAACTGGATCCGAAACGTTGGTGATGAATTGAAGAAATTTAACAGAAATCATTAAAGTCCAAATTCCTAAAAAATTGTTTTACCCTGTATAACATTTCCTCATAATTCATACAAGAAGCAGTATCAGCGTACTTCCTCTTGTCCTTCTGTGGTAAAAAAATTCTTACAATGAGGGATATCAACACTAATTTGTGACACTCTTTCTTTCATAAAATTTGACAATCAGGCTCGACCCAGCAATAGCTAGAAGTGGTTGTGCACATCATTCATCAAAGCGGTGCAGAATTAAACGAAGAATTCAAATATGTAAAAATATACAGGGTGTATCATTGGAAATAACGAAGTTTACATTCGTTTCCGGTAGAACCGGAAGTAGATTCCGCTTGGAAATATTCTACAATTCAAGTTCATGTACTCTTAAACGAAAATACAGAATCTTGAATTCGTATCAAAATTACTTCCTCGAATACTTCTGATGAAATACTCAGAAAATTTTCTATTATGGTTTCCATTCGGAAAATATTCCTTTTGTTACTACTCCAAAATGATAGCAGATCTAAAAAATCTAATAGCACCGCTGAAAAGCAGTGAAAAAAGTGCTCCAAAGATGTGTTCATTTCGATAGCGTAGATCCTTAAATACGGAAGTTATATAGTTAGTTATAATAATGAACCAAATACCCAAATCGCCCTATAGTTCAGAAACTAGGCGCCGTAGCAACTTGGGCTTTTCAGACAATTTATGTTTCTCGAAAAAAAAAGAGGCATGTCATTTATATTACTTTTTCTCTATCTCTTATAGATAAGGAGCTGTAGGACTAAAATCGAAATCTGGCCTCCCTGTACAACATACATAAATCCAGAAAAGTTCAAATACCTCAGAAATTACTGAATTTAGGAGCAAGAGCATCTTAAAATGCTACCATTATTTTTTTTTTCGCAGAATCCAACGCAATTATGGAAAAACAGAAGTTATGGCCAATTTTCGATCACGGTTTTCGACACAAAATTTGAAACACCCTGTGATGATATTCATGAAATTCAAAAGATGCATGACCTTTCCACATTCTTCTACTTCGACGTTATGAGAACGGTTCACACTCAGGGTGTCGAGAATAAGAAAAATGAGCATATCACTTACTATGAATATTGGACTTCTTCTGATTTTTTTCGAAATTTATTAAGCATTGAATGAATACTCGATCATACCAGAAACGAAAAAAAAAATTTGAAACTAATTTATTTTCACTGTTCCAAAAATATTTCAGCTCAGTAGAGAATTTCGAATGATATCATAATATGGCCCATTTAGGAACTCATCCTCATTACAAGACAGTAGTCATTCATCCGTTTGGGTCATCTTGTGGCCGGACGGTCAGACATAATTCAGTTTGACCACATATTCGCCGTCAGTGAGAACACCTCAAAATTTGCAATACGCAGACATCGTTATGAAATTATACAGGGTCTTTCACGAGGAGCCTCACCCATATTTATACGGGAAACTACTGAACGTATTTTCATGAAATTCAGCACTTATGAGTATTTCACGATGCTGATGAAATCTAAAATATTTTCAAGGCATGAGCACCTCCGGTTTTTCCGGAAATGACGTCAACTTCCGTTTTTCAAATTAGAACACCATTTTTTTATTGCAGAAATAGATTCCTTAGAAAATTTCAAGTTATTTTGATGTAACATTTTTCAGTTTTGGTTGGAAAATTCTCTCTGAGCGGGAAAATTGGAAAAAAAAATCGAAAATAGAGCTCCGCTGAAACAAGAATAACTTCGAGGTTTTCGGATGGAAAATTTTCATTTTTGGGATTTTTCAAGATGTAAGATTGATTTATCCACTTTAAAAATCGAAATCGCGATTCATGATACAGGGGGTGAAAAAATCGCTTTCAAAGTAAGGGATGACAAAATCGTGAAAAATCAATTTTTTCAAATTAGAACCCCATTTTTTTATGGCAGATATTGAATGTACGTTAAAAAATAATGTGAGTATATTCATCACACCCTTGCCCTAAAGTGGATATTAACTCAGAATATATCCATTTTAGGGCAAGGGTGCGATGCATACACTCACATTATTTTTTAACGTAGATTCAATATCTGCCATAAAAAAATGGGGTTCTAATTTGAAAAAATTGATTTTTCACGATTTTGTCATCCCTAACTTTGAAAGCGATTTTTTCACCCCCTGTATCATGAATCGCGATTTCGATTTTTAAAGTGGATACATCAATCTTACATCTTGAAAAATCCCAAAAATGAAAATTTTCCATCCAAAAACCTCGAAGTTATTCTTGTTTCAGCGGAGCTCTATTTTCGATTTTTTTTTCGAATTTTCCCGCTCAGAGAGAATTTTCCAACCAAAACTGATAAATGTTACATCAAAATAACTTGGAATTTTCTAAGGAATCTATTTCTGCAATAAAAAAATGGTGTTCTGATTTGAAAAACGGAAGTTGACGTCATTTCCGGAAAAACCGGAGGTGCTCATGCCTTGAAAATATTTTAGATTTCATCAGCATCGTGAAATACTCATAAGTGCTGAATTTCATGAAAATACGTTCAGTAGTTTCCCGTATAAATATGGGTGAGGTTCCTCGTGAAAGACCCTGTATAGCTCTCGCGTGAGTAGCGAGAGTTCGAAAGATATGAACAGCACTGATGAAGAATTTGATTATGAAAAAAAAGGGTGATGTATAAAAAGTCGGAAGTAGATGTGATGTCTGATCAAACCGATAAACTCAATTGGTTTTAAAATTAATCTTCCACTCAGATTTTTGATTATAAACTTCTAGTTGGTTTCACTGAAGATTTTTTCAAACAACTGCTTCCCTGAATGACACCCACCGGTTATTCATATTTGTCCGGATAGAAGAGTTCCTTCATGCTGGCCAACTGTTTAAAAATACCTAAAAATCACTCCCGTTTTTTTCGCAATAATTGAACACTTACCTGAAAGCTTCAATCCTAATGAGTGTATCCTAAAAATATTAGATGTCACGAAGGTCTTCATCGGAAGCTATAAATTTTTGTTTTCTTATGTTTCGATCAATGGATATCCGCACCAAAAAGTTTGTATGGGGAATTTGAATTTTTCGAATCAAATGATGATTTCGGTAGAGTCTTTGTTTTGTATGATAACTTTTCTAATAAATGATATGTTTCAATAAGCAGTTTGAAAATGATTCAAGATGCTGTAGATAGAAATAAATACTTTGAATTTCATCCATTTCTGAAGAAGTAGCACTTGTTTACAAATCTGTCGCAAGATGTGAAACTGATTATTATAGGTGTTTTCTTTGAATTCGTAGAAATGATATGAAGACATTCAGTGAATTAATTGTATTATTAGCAGTGTGTTATCGAGTTCATTAAATATGGGTGTATAAATTGGCTTTTCCCTTCTAATCGGATTGAAATTCTATGAGGAATTCAAAGGAAATTGGGGAAATGAATTATTGTTTTGAGTGTTCTCTATTTGCATGGAAACATACTACAGAATAACAACACCTGCCATTAACTATGATCTGGATGTGAATAAGTTCCGATGCCGCAGAAATTCAGATCTTTGTACTAGGAAAATCATTATAATCAAGTATCACTTTTAAATCATAGTATATTCTTGAAATGTAATATGGTGAATTCATAAATTCAACATCAGAACTTGGCCAGTGAATACCATCTCTCAAAATATCAGCTGAATACACAATATATTCACTAAAAATTTGGTTCGCAGTTGTTTGAGCACTCAAAAAAATTGCTTCTTTAAACTTCACAAACATGTTCAGTTTTATAAATACCAAAATGATTGTCTCTTAAGCACTCTATTTATGGATTTTTCAATCTGGATATAAATCTGAAATGAACTTGACATAATCGTATACGTGAAGGGAACACACGCATATATTCTTTGCTGCAAGGTTTCCCGTCATTAGTTTATCTATCAATGCTTTTCTCCAGTCCAATTTATTCAATAAGCCAAAGGCATTAGTGATATGTAGTGTTGAGGCATGTTTCTAAAGAAATTTATGAAAACGAACAACCCTGTTTTTGCTTTTCCTTGGAGAGCAATGGCAACCAGTTTTTTCCAGTACTAAAACTTTGCTTTCATGGTTATATAATCAATCCACTGGCCTAAAATGCAAATATATCATGAGGATTAAAACATAAATCCTTTCGCTCAGATACTTCACCTTTTATAATTTCCATCTTATAGAAAGATGAAGTCACAGCTCATTACCTCGAATTGCGAGGATCAACTTCATAATACTCTTGTTCATAACTATGGAATTAAACTTTCTCAACAATTAGAACTGCACCAGAAAATAGAACTCAACACCTTATGACCTAAAATATGATAAATTTGTAAATATTTTATACGGAAAAACACTGATATAAATACCTTCCAAACAATTTTTATTTCAATACTAATTAATCTGCTCAGGAAACTGTAAAAAGCACCCTCTTGGTGATTGGACGGAAGAGCGGCTTTCCACCAATCAAGGGTGTTATTACTTGAAGAAAAATAAAAGATGTTATTAAGAATTTTGAAACTCTTTCTCCAGAAGGGAGAAAGTGTGGGATCGGCCCAACGCACTTGGGTCGGGACTTAGTGTTTAAAATTATTTTCTAGGGAGAGGGATGGTAAATGAAACCTTTTAGATTAAATTTAAGACGTATATTAAAACCAAATCAAAATAAACAATTTCACAGTAGTTACGTAAATGTTTCTTAAATCGAATGATCTAAATTATCAAACTGTTCAGGTATTTCTTAAATCGAAAGAAACAAATCCCATCGAGTCAGACTGTTACATCAATATTTAAATTACAAGAGCGAATCTATTCCTTGAAATTAAATCAGCATCAGTGTGAATTCCAAATCATAAAAACAATGAATTCAAATTATCAACAAAAATGAAAAGGGTTTGTCAAAATAACCCCAGAAATAATAATCATGGATAATCTCGAAAGAATTTACTTTATAAGGTAAATTTTCTATACCCAAACGAGATGACGGAAAATAATCCTTTTTAAACTTTACATTCACAAGGGGAAACTCAACAATAGTTTCCTCGTGATCTTTCAAAGAAACATGAGTTTTCTCAACAGATAATTCCACTTAGACCTTCAAATACTTAAGGGTGATTACGAAAATAATAATACGCTTTGAAGAGAATACGAAAAATATGACTTGTAGAAGATTTCAGGACTCTGGACTATAAATATATTTTGGGCGGGCATGCGGCTTTCTACCAATTCTCAAAATAAGCTAAGCATAAACAATTTATCTGACCTTTTTCCTGTACCAATAATCCCCAAGAATGATGAACCTAGGAGGATGATTCTTCGACGATGCTTCTTTCCTGAAACAGACAGATTAGACACGAAACACTACACCCACACGTTTTCGCAAAATTGACCTTCACTCCCGATTATACCGACGATACGCAATCTAAATAATTCCAAGTAATTTTAGAGACTTTACTAACTTCGACTTAACACTTTTTTATGTCCCTGTTTGAGACTGATTTTCCAAAACTCCTAAAGAACCAAAAAACCTATGAGTTACCCTTACACCGTCTTCCGAATAACTACGAAACTAAATTAATTCTTAAACCTTCCTTAAAACCGTATCAAACACATATTGAATGAGCAAACTCAGAATCTTCCCGTTTAAGACTTCTGCAGTTACTCCTCGACTTCAAAATCAACCTTAATTGTTTTCGTTTCCACTTTGAAACCGTACTTCTTAACACCCAAGTACCTAACCTGAAACCGTACTACCCTAGTACCCGAACCATATTCGCGAGCACTGGCAACCTCCCCGTTTAAGGTTCAACCAGTAACTGCCTTTTTCGTCTCCCGAACAAGTCGAATTAAAGGTTTTTCTTTCATCGATGCTTCAAAACCAATCAAACCAATACTTCTTCCATCTTTGTTTTTACGAACCAATCAAATTGAAGACTTTCCTACTTCCCTACCCCTCTTAGTTTCCCATGCATCAGTTTGGGAAATGCTGTGTCGCAAAAATATCATGGTTCCCAGCAAACGCAGCGTATATCAGCGCTGAGTTAGTGGAACCATAATTTCCTTATCTTCACTGTAACAGAAGAAATTTGAACCGAAAATCAACAATTTCAATCGTTAACGTCTCGCCAGACATCCTGTATGGCATTGATAACAGTCTCAATAATTTCTTGGCACAGGGGTATCGAGTTCCCGAAGTTTAAATCGATCAATTAAATTATCGCGCTTTTTCGCGGGAGATTTCCCGAAAAAAAATAAAGGGTGTTGAAAATACCGGTGAATTATTACGGAAAAGAAAATGTTCAAGTCCTAATTTTCAAAAGGATATTCATTTTATTACTTCCAAGTTATCTCTCCTATTTCAAAACAATAAAGACTTTCAAATATCCCTCAAGAATACCTGGATATAAAACAAAGCTTAACAGCACGTAAAATAAAATAATAAACAACATTCGGTTTCTTGGTTGGAATTTTTGCCGGAAGACATAAGATTCATAGCATTTCCATTAATGAAAACATAAGAAAACAAAAATTTATAGCTTCTGATGAAGACCTTCGTGACATCTAATATTTTCAGGATACACTCATTAGGATTGAAGCTTTCAGGTAAGAGTTGAATCATTGCGAAAAAAAAAGGGAATTGATTTTTAGGTATTTTTAAACAGTTGGCCAGCATGAAGGAACTCTTCTATTGAATTCATTTGTTAAGTGGCTCTTTCCATTCAAAGTGATTGAATTATACAGGGTGGCCATTTGAAAACGAAACAGACGAGATTACAGACGAAATAAATTTTTTCGATAGAAATGCTCGGACAGGTCGATTTCTGTTTCGAGGGGGACAACTTAAGATGTAGGTTACGGACGCATAGCGCTTCAACCCTTGCTACTACAACCCTTACACCCAATTTTTGAATAGGAAAGATGGGGTGAGTGATACCTCATTTGAAAGGTATTTTTATACTGATTTCAGCACAGTAATTGTTTTTTTATTTTATGCATTAGTTCTCGAAATATTCCCAACTAAGTATTTGAAAATGAACTGGTGTTTTCATGGCACTTGTAGTGTTTTTTTGTGAAAAATCGACATTTTGAGCTTCAAAACAACCATGACTGTGGCTTCCTTCCTCCAATCCACTGACATAGAAATCTTTAATCAAGATGTCGATTTTTCACAAAAAAAACACTACAAGTGCCATGAAAACACCACTTCATTTTCAAATACTTAGATGAGAATATTCCGAGAACGAATGCATAAAATGAAAAACCAATTACTGTGCTGAAATCAGTATAAAAATACCTTTGAATTGAGGTATCACTCACCCCATCTTCCCTATTCAAAAATTGGGGGTGGGGGTTGTAGCAGCAAGGGTTGAAGCGCTATGCGTCCGTAACCTACATCTTAAGTTGTCCCCCTCGAAACAGAAATCGACTTGTCCGAGCATTTCTATCGAAAAAATTTATTTCGTCTGTAATCTCGTCGGTTTCGTTTTCAAATGGCCACCCTGTATATTCGGAAGAAGAACAACAACGGATATGACCTTTTCAGTGACTTTCCAGATCCTTGAGATCTTTGTAATGAAGTATTCTCTGTCTTTTTGAGGGCATTATCATAACGACTTAACGAAGGCAACACAGTCGTAATGATAAACGATTAACCCTGTAGAACTTACGACACAACTCCATTTACCTTGTTCCATATGTGTATCCGTTGCCTGAATAAACAGTATAAGGGTAGGTAAATTATCGGTCTTTGCTTGGCTTGATATAATATCACTATGAGTCGGTCTGAAATTGAGTTCAAAGGTTAATTGCTAGACAGTTGGTAAGCAACTGAATCGTTAAATATTTAGATGATGTCTTGTAGTCGGCAAATTACTAATGGGAATTACATGTCACATCAGTAATCTGGAGATTGATCATGCGAAATTTCCACGTAATTCGAAAATATCCACTTTATTTGGCAATTTTAAAAATTGATCAAAGCGAAGATGAGTTATCTATTTGCATTTGGACGGAAATAAATTAGAATTTTTATGACAATTCTGATTTTTCTGAGGATTTGGAAAACATTGTAGAAATTTCTCTTCTAGAAACCGAATGAGAAATTTGGGAAGCAACAGGGAACAGTGTCTGAAAAAAATATCAACCTGCAG
Source organism: Adalia bipunctata (assembly GCA_910592335.1). Taxonomy (NCBI): domain Eukaryota; kingdom Metazoa; phylum Arthropoda; class Insecta; order Coleoptera; family Coccinellidae; genus Adalia; species Adalia bipunctata. Next base: position 30,937,027 of record OU342951.1, read on the forward strand.
ATTTACAATCCATAGTGTTACACCGTGTAAACTCTAAATTTTAATGTCTCTTCCAAATTTGAGTATGAATATCTTGTGAAGAATTTGAACTTCAACATATCGTATCTCGAAAACGATAATTATATATATATAATCTTTATCCCATTATTACCTTTCGGTGTATGGGTTTTCAAAATAATTTACAATTCATAATTTACAATTCCAACTTAATAAATTTCTTCCATTCAATCCTGTTCGATGTCATCGTGATTGCCTCTCTGACATTTTTGCCCCTCTTTTCAATCTCCTTCTCTACCATATCTTCCCAACGATAATTATGCGAAACAATATTCAGGGGACTTTTTTGTCTTAAAATTATTCAAGGAATCTCCACTTCCCGTTTGGACAGAAACACCCTGTATACACACTGCAAAATATGTGTTAATTAGAAATTCAATCCTGTTGAGTCCCGTTATACCCGAAAGTCAGCACAACGCATCCATTAAAATTTCGTAGCGAGTCACGGGTTGCGCCCATGATGCAAGAATTCTTCCGCCATGGCTAGCGCCTCTACCCAAATGCCTCCAGCATCAGGTTGTTTGCATCAACTGGGTGTCCACCGCAAGAGCAATGAAACAAACAAATGCGTTGAAGAAGAAGGAGCTCTACCACCCAGCATTGAGCAGCCAGACAAAATGAAAGTTCGTAAGTTTTTCTGACATAATGGGGAATTTGACCGCCGAGGTCCTGCGTGATCTCGAGTGAAAATGTTGTTTCTTCACGATAGCGCCATGGACGAAAATGAAAATCACACCCAGTCCGAGTGCGAAAATAATTTCGCACAATAGGAAACGAAATGATTTCATGAATTGACGAAATACGGATTACAGGTTCGGTAAAGACTGAATCGAGATTTCTTACGTGAGAGAAATTTTGTTTGCAAAGTGAATGCTTCACTTTTCTCGATATTTTCTTTCACAACGTTTCAGTTTAGGCACTCAATATTTCAATAGGTTTTTTAAAATTCTCTCTGATTGAAATAAAGGATAAACTGAATGGAATCATTAGTAAACCGGATCTGAAATAATTTTTTCATTACACCGCACTGAAAACCCTATCATGACATTTAGATTTAGAACATCGAAAATGGCTCTTTTCCGTGCGGCCGCACCGCAAAAAGTTTTACGGTGCGCTGAGGCATAGATGCATCCTATGATTCCTATGCTTAGACACAGAGCAACGATTGCGTGACAGTAGATGTCAGTGTTTTGAATAATTATCCAATTATCGTTTCACAATATCGAAATGCTTTCTGCTGAAAATGTTTCCCGTGTTATTGTTTTCAGAAAGGTGTAATGAAAAATATCGTTCATTACACGTCCAGAAAGGCTTTTTCCGTGCTTGCACACATCGCGCGCGCACGGAAAAAGCTTACTTTCTGGACTAGTAATGAAATATACTATTTCATTACACCGCACAGAAAACCCTATCACAACATGTAGATTTAGAACATCGAAAATGACTCTTTTCCGTGCGGCCGCACCGCAAAAAGTTTTACGGTGCGCTGAGGCATAGATACGTCCTATGATTCCTATGCAGAGACACAGAGCAACGATTGCGTGACAGTAGATATCAGTGTTTTGAATAATTATTGTTTCACAATATCGAAATGCTTTCTGCTGAAAATTTTTCCCGTGTTATTGTTTTCAGAGAGGTGTAATGAAAAATATCGTTCATTACACGTCCAGAAAGGCTTTTTCCGTGCTTGCAAGAGTTCCCGTGTTCGGCTCCGCCTCACACGGGAACACATCGCGCGCGCACGGAAAAAGCTTACTTTCTGGACTGGTAATGAAATATACTATTTCATTACACCGCACTGAAAACCCTATCATGACATGTAGATTTAGAACATCGAAAATGACTCTTTTCCGTGCGGCCGCACCGCAAAAAGTTTTACGGTGCGCTGAGGCATAGATGCATCCTATGATTCCTATGCTGGAGACACAGAGCAACGATTGCGTGACAGTAGATGTCAGTGTTTTGAATAATTATTGTTTCACAATATCGAAATGCTTTCTGCTGAAAATTTTTCCCGTGTTATTGTTTTCAGAGAGGTGTAATGAAAAATATCGTTCATTACACGTCCAGAAAGGCTTTTTCCGTGCTTGCACGAGTTTCCCTATGACTAAAATTCATCATTCAACCAAGCCCAGTCTCTCAGATCGAAAAGTCCCGACTGAAAATTAGATCAATGAAGAATCTGAATGATGTCGAGTAAAATTTACTGTTACAAAATCTGAATTTTCGGGTAGACTCCTTAACATAATCGGAATTTTTTGATGTTTTCACTTATGAATATTCGAACTATGACTAAAATTCATCATTCAACCGAGCTCAGTCTCTCAGATCGAAAAGTATCGAGTGAAAATCAGACCAATACAAAATCTAAATAATTTCGAGTCGAATTTCAATGCTACAAAATCTGAATTTTCGGGTATACTGCTGGGAATAATCGGAATTTTTTGAATGTTTTTACTGATAATTATTCAAATTATGACTAAAATTCATCATTCAACCGCGCTCAGTCCCTCAGATCAATAAGTCTCGAGTGAAAATTAGACCAGTACAAAATCTCAATCACCTCGAGTCGAATTTTGATGTTACAAAATCTCAATTTTTGGGTAAACTGCAGTGAATAATCGGATTTTTTTGATGTTTTCACATATAATTATTCAAACACATCGCGCGCGCACGGAAAAAGCTTACTTTCTGGACTAGTAATGAAATATACTATATTATTTCGCAGCCAAAACAGTCGACAGTGAACCTGAATTCGCCATTTCGCTGTCTATCGCAAAATGGGAGAATCACGCCTGTCATAACTCGTGAAAATGAAAGAGGAGGTAAATCAAGACGTTTTCTCCTTGGTCATTGAATCCACGATATTGGAACACATTCCACAACCTTTCAGACAGTTTGAAATTAACCATCAACTCTCGATAATAACCAACCTCTGAAAAAGAGAGGGTTATGTAAAATGACATTTCCCCTGATTAAGTGAACGAGCGCTTGAAAAACAACGATACCTGATACTGTCGCTAACAAATAGCGGTTTTCTACATGTGGTTGACTCTTAAATGCAAGGGAAATTGAATTAGAGAATTCAGTCATAAGATTCCGGAGAGAATTAGTTGAAACAAATGAGTGCCCCTGGCTCAGTGGTAGAGCGGTGGAATTCGGACCCAAAGGTCCGAAGTTCAATCCCGAGCTAGGAAAGAAATTTTCTAGACTCGGTAGGGGCCACCATTCTCACTGTTGGGTCAAAAATCAACAGTGCTGTGCCTAAGGTGGCGTAAGGACACAGTAACAAAGCCTACACAGAACACAACTGCTTACTCCGAACTCGGCACAAGTTATAAGCTTCAAGCTTGTAATTTCAGAGGGGTCTCCACAGGAGACCTAGGAGTAATCAGGATAAACAATATATCAATATCAATATATCAAATTTTATTATTGCGGCTTCGTTAAAAAGTTTGGATATGATATATTATGCCGAACTTGTATTCTGATGAGTACCTTTCGTTGCTGGCGCTGGCATCGTCCGTGTTATTTCTAGAAGATCAGGAATTGCCTCAGGTCCTAGACAATTTCGACCTCACTCAAAGAAATATTTCGCAAATGATTGCATAAAGAAGAACAAATAATTACTTTCTCATTTACTTCTCAGCAAAGGTTTCGAGTTATAATGTCAATTCAATACCTTTTCAACTTCAAGTTGGGATCTATCAAAATCAAATTGGGAATAAACACATTCAAATTGGGAATAATCAATTTCAAATTGAAACGGCATTCGTGGCTATTTATATCAAGATCAGACATGATCAGAAGATCTTTATATTGATGAAACATGAAGAAAAAACTATTAATATATATTTGAACTTGTCAAGCATCCAAAAAGTGTAAGAAGTACTTAAAAAATTTCATATTTGTGCTTAAACTCTCATTTTCAAAAAATTCAAAACATCACTTATGAACGATGAATCACATATCTTGTACAGGTACTAACTGTCATGGTTGATATATATCTTCTTATCAAATTTTCCATTCTTTGAAGACGAAATTCTGTCTGTGTTATGTTTCCATTGCATACCGCAATTAGGTACCTGCTTTTTCATTAAATTTGCAGCTTTCTCCTTTGTATAAGGCATGATTATGAAAAAGAAATTGTAAACTTATCGTTCGTTACTTACTTTGGACAAATTTGAGAGTTAATTACATATCGAGTAATTCGAAGATCTGATTCACATAGATGTCATTATGTTTTTGTTTGTATTGGGGAAGTATCACCTTTTGAATCGTGGTAAATCTCCATTCAAAAAGTAGTCTTTTTATTTCACGAGTAACTACCCTAATTTAGGACGTAGAGACTTGATTTTTTTTTAAATTGAAGTTGAAGAACGTCCCGAGGGCAATTGGCTTTCTTTTTTTCGATTTAATGAGTTTTTCAATTAAAAAAAACAGGTTGAACTTCAGCGTTTTGGAAACTACACTTAATAATTTTTTTTCGACGGTTTTCCATCATTTTTTGGAACAAATCGCATCTCTTTGCCCTCGGCAATTAAATCTTCTATAAAGTACAAAAATTTTCATGATGATTAGTTCAAAAATATAGCTTGTACTCATGAAAAACGAAAAACATATTCAATAACACAAATATTCCCAGTGGGCACGCGCACGTAGAAAATACGTTGAAAAGATGTTACATAACCAAACGTTGAAAAACAGTAAAAATGTCGCGGGAAAAAACGTTTTCTTGCATCGAGAATTTAGTTATTAATAAACGTTGTCTCTCAACGTATTAATTAAAAATAAATTGGGCGCAATATTAACGTTAATTTATAACGTGTATGTATATTATTCCACCATACAAGTTTACTGTCTAATCGATAACGTATAAATAACGTTTATTTCCACCATATCATATATACTTCATAAACGTTGTCTTTCAACGTATTGATTAAATATAAATTGGGCGCAATATTAACGTTAATTTATAACGTGTATGTATATTATTCTACCATACAAGTTTACTGTCTAACCGATAACGTATAAATAACGTTTACTCCCACCATATTATATACCTATACATAAACGTTGTCTTGCAACGTATTATTATAATATACCTTGTGCTCAGTCTGAAAGTTAATTTATAACGTGTATATATATTATTTTACCCTACGAGTTTATATGTTCAATTATTAACGTATTAATAATGTTTATTTTCACCATAACTTATATCCTCATTAAACGTTGTCTTTCAACGTAATGATTCAATATAATTTGAGCATAATCTGAACATCGTATTGAAACAAGTAGTCATTACTATGATAAACATCTTTCAATGGAAAAATATAAATCTTGCATAAATAATTCAATTGTTGAACTAAAACGTATAGGTTGCTATAAAGAATATGTATATGGATTCTATATTTGAGTTTTCACAAATAGGTATCTACTAATATATCATAATTGAATCGAAAGTTACCGTGTGTTTTCAAATTGGTGAACCTCAAAAAAAAAACATTTCTGATTATTATAAAAAATATATTATAAAATGAGACATTCATTATAACATATCAAAGGAACAAAAATAAAATAATAATTAGTTTCAAAAATAAGAAATTCACGTCCGTTAGGACCATCCACTAGGGACATACAATAAATGAGAGAAATGGACTAGCAAAGATCTAATTCAAGAAGTAAATCGCCGGAACGTGCTGCTACCGAAGAAGGAAAATGACAGACCGGTTTCTGGCTTTTTTTGCCGTCATCAGTGCCATATATCCCCTCATACGGTAGCAACCAAATGAAACGGCAGAACTTATATTACTCTCTAGTAGGAACTACTGAGTACTATGTAATACTACAGTGTCCCACCTAGCGGGCAAATGTCTACATTTCATCCCAGACGTTCCTTCGAAAATTAGATATCTGCGTACATTCATTTTACCCTTCGGCGTTCGCAAGTACTTACTTTGAAGTCTCATGCGTCACCTCGGATAGTAGAATACGCCCGTTCATACGGTTCGGATCCCGCAAGTGTAATAATCAAAAATAAGAAATTCACGTCCGTTAGGACCATCCACTAGGGACATACAATAAATGAGAGAAATGGACTAGCAAAGATCTAATTCAAGAAGTAAATCGCCGGAACGTGCTGCTACCGAAGAAGGAAAATGACAGACCGGTTTCTGGCTTTTTTTGCCGTCATCAGTGCCATATATCCCCTCATACGGTAGCAACCAAATGAAACGGCAGAACTTATATTACTCTCTAGTAGGAACTACTGAGTACTATGTAATACTACAGTGTCCCACCTAGCGGGCAAATGTCTACGTTTCATCCCAGACGTTCCTTCGAAAATTAGATATCTGCGTACATTCATTTTACCCTTCGGCGTTCGCAAGTACTTACTTTGAAGTCTCATGCGTCACCTCGGATAGTAGAATACGCCCGTTCATACGGTTCGGATCCCGCAAGTGTAATAATCAAAAATAAGAAATTCACGTCCGTTAGGACCATCCACTAGGGACATACAATAAATGAGAGAAATGGACTAGCAAAGATCTAATTCAAGAAGTAAATCGCCGGAACGTGCTGCTACCGAAGAAGGAAAATGACAGACCGAAGGGTAAAATGAATGTACGCAGATATCTAATTTTCGAAGGAACGTCTGGGATGAAACGTAGACATTTGCCCGCTAGGTGGGACACTGTAGTATTACATAGTACTCAGTAGTTCCTACTAGAGAGTAATATAAGTTCTGCCGTTTCATTTGGTTGCTACCGTATGAGGGGATATATGGCACTGATGACGGCAAAAAAAGCCAGAAACCGGTCTGTCATTTTCCTTCTTCGGTAGCAGCACGTTCCGGCGATTTACTTCTTGAATTAGATCTTTGCTAGTCCATTTCTCTCATTTATTGTATGTCCCTAGTGGATGGTCCTAACGGACGTGAATTTCTTATTTTTGATTATTACACTTGCGGGATCCGAACCGTATGAACGGGCGTATTCTACTATCCGAGGTGACGCATGAGACTTCAAAGTAAGTACTTGCGAACGCCGAAGGGTAAAATGAATGTACGCAGATATCTAATTTTCGAAGGAACGTCTGGGATGAAACGTAGACATTTGCCCGCTAGGTGGGACACTGTAGTATTACATAGTACTCAGTAGTTCCTACTAGAGAGTAATATAAGTTCTGCCGTTTCATTTGGTTGCTACCGTATGAGGGGATATATGGCACTGATGACGGCAAAAAAAGCCAGAAACCGGTCTGTCATTTTCCTTCTTCGGTAGCAGCACGTTCCGGCGATTTACTTCTTGAATTAGATCTTTGCTAGTCCATTTCTCTCATTTATTGTATGTCCCTAGTGGATGGTCCTAACGGACGTGAATTTCTTATTTTTGATTATTACACTTGCGGGATCCGAACCGTATGAACGGGCGTATTCTACTATCCGAGGTGACGCATGAGACTTCAAAGTAAGTACTTGCGAACGCCGAAGGGTAAAATGAATGTACGCAGATATCTAATTTTCGAAGGAACGTCTGGGATGAAACGTAGACATTTGCCCGCTAGGTGGGACACTGTAGTATTACATAGTACTCAGTAGTTCCTACTAGAGAGTAATATAAGTTCTGCCGTTTCATTTGGTTGCTACCGTATGAGGGGATATATGGCACTGATGACGGCAAAAAAAGCCAGAAACCGGTCTGTCATTTTCCTTCTTCGGTAGCAGCACGTTCCGGCGATTTACTTCTTGAATTAGATCTTTGCTAGTCCATTTCTCTCAATAATTAGTTTATTTTCCTTTCTTCAACCTCGCCGAGGCGAATTTCAGCCATTCTTTCATGACTGTGCAAAGTCGAAACTCATCTATTTCTCTTGCTGGGAAGGAGATCTTAACAGCCTCTATAAATATGAAAAAAAATCAGACACGAGCATTCTCTCCTGAAATTTATATGAAAATTTTTTTCTGGTTCAAACATCTAATAGATTTTATTTTTTTTCAAGAAAAATATTATAGAAAACTAGCATTTTCATACCAATACCATTCATGGAAAAAATTGGAGAAACAATATATAGATATTTCGAAAATACTAGCCCATAATTAATGATAAATAGTCAGTAAACTTCAATATAATTCAGATTCAGAGACTTAAATTATTCCATTGGAAACATGCTCGAAAAATTGTGCTACACGTAGTAAAAGTTGTACCTTTGAAATTTTCACGAATATCCTGCTAATTTTCCAAAAAATTAGGAAATAAAAAAAAAGTTAGCCCACACTTTCGTTTTTTTACGACGAAAATTTTTTCATCTAATTGATCTGCATTTGTGCTGACTCGTGCTGGTCATATTTTTCAGGAAAAACTTTCAGTTTCCCCTATAAAAGGCGAAAATAAGGAAATTAAGTAGATTGTTTGAAAACTAGCAATGCGTGGCAACAATGTGCGTGAAGTTGGCCCAGCACTTTTTGATTTTCGAAAGAAAATTCCTAGTTCTCAATTGGGCTAGGTTTGTGCTGCTTTGTGCCGTCAACATTTTTCTTTTATTCCATACGGTTCTCAAGATATCTCACAAAATGTGTAAAACCGGCCAGCTCAGCACTTTTCGGAAAATTGTTTTGAAACAACTGAAATAGATTGTGGTGTATATGCATTGAGTTGTGCCGTTCGAACTTTCCCGAAATGCCCTCCTATTTTCCAGAAAATTGAAATTTCGAACCTCGCGGCAGATGATGTAAATTAGTAGCAGTTCTCAACGATTAGAATATTTTTTGTTGCTACGTTGCCCTTTACAGATTTCCCTTATCTAATTAAGTAATTTACACGATTTGAAGAAAAAATTTTAATTTTTTTTTTCAAATAGATCGCCACGAATGCAGCACAAACTGTTTTCACTAATTTGGGGGGAAAAAAAGTATGATTGCTGGTACAAAATTGTTTTAATTTCAATTTTCTGGAAAATATGGGGGCATTTCGAGAAAGTTCGAACGGCACAACTCAATGCATATACACCACAATCTATTTCAGTTGTTTCAAAACAATTTTCCGAAAAGTGCTGAGCTGGCCGGTTTTACACATTTTGTGAGATATCTTGAGAACCGTATGGAATAAAAGAAAAATGTTGACGGCACAAAGCAGCACAAACCTAGCCCAATTGAGTACTAGGAATTTTCTTTCGAAAATCAAAAAGTGCTGGGCCAACTTCACGCACATTGTTGCCACGCATTGCAAGTTTTCAAACAATCTACTTAATTTCCTAATTTTCTCCTTCAATAGGGAAAACTGAAAGTTTTTCCTGGAAAATATAACCAGCACAAGTCAGCACAAATGCAGTTCAATTAGATAAAAAAAATTTCGTGAAAATATTTACGGCACAAGACAGCACAAAAATGTAGCTCAAGTTTTTTCACTCATTTGAGAGAAGAAAAAACAAATTTTCCGGGCTAACTTTTTTTAACTTTTCGATTTTCTGCCAAATTAGTTGGACTTTCGGGAAAATTCGAACGGCACAACTCAGTACATGTACAGCACAATCTAATTCAGCCATTGAAACCTAATTTTTCGAAAAGTGCTGGGCTAGCACATTTTTTCGATTTTTGAAATATCTTGAGAACCAAATGGAATAAAAAGGGAATTTCAACGGCACAAAACATCACAAACATAGGACACTTCAGCACAAAAAAAATTATTCGAAAATCAAAAAGTGCTGGGCCAACTTCACACACATTGTTGAATGATTGTTTGGGCTATTGCCACGATCTTTTTCATTGATGCTGATCTATATCGGTAGGTATACATCTACTACCAATTTCAAGGAATTGCTTCGAATAAAGCAGAAAAGAATTATTCGAAAATAATTCAATTTTCATGAAAATGTCAAGATTATCAATATCCAAAATGCAGATGCAAATATTAACCAATATTTTATAATTGCCAATCAATAAAATACAACTTGAGAAAAAAAGCGAATTGAAACAGAATAGGTACTCACCTTATATGAAACCGACGCTTGGCAAAATCAAATTGGTGGAAAATGGAGGTAGAGCGGGTACACCCAGAAGTAAGTGATTGAACTGAAATTTCCAAGCATTTGCATCATAGGTGTTTGAATGATTATGATAGTACTCACCAACTCAAATGTAATTAACAACACTAATATAATAATTGATACCATATACAATATAACCGAAACTCTGAAACACACTGAACCATCAACGAGAACGAGACTAACGAGACTAGAGACCTGTTGCTTGCCTGTTGTCGAAGTCGATGGCGGTTGCATTTGCGACGACTCAAGCTAAGCATTCAACAGTAGGCGCAGAAGCAGACGCAAGACGCAATGTCACAAGCCAATCAGAGAGAAGCAGTTCCCGCGCATTCACGAATGATGCGCCCGTCACAGTTGCGCGTTGCGAGTTGCGCATGCGCGAACCGTGTCGAAAGCTGCTTTTGTTGCCAGATTGTGCAAATCCGTTCCTTGAAAGTGGATTGTAATGTAGAAAAGGAATATGAATTATTATTGCGTTGAGGAATTGGAAGAGTAATTTTTATTGGTGATTCATTGGAAGGTAGAGTCACCTGAAAATATCTTCCTCATTTTCCGATGAAATTTGGCAAATTTGTGCTAATTCACGAACTCCATTTGAAAATAAATTATGAGTGTCAATATTTATTGGCCCAGTTATTAACACAATATGTCAGCTTTTCTTTTGTGTGAATCAATCTATTGAAATTTTTTTCACCTCTTTGAATTTTACCTCAGTTGCGTGAAATGAAATGTAAAGGAAAAATATATTCAATTCAATTGCACCTTATATATTGTTTTTCATCTTAAGTATTGTCACGCAATAACAGAGTTGTCTCTGCGTAATAATAACTTAACTATTGATAGGTACCATTTTCTGCCAAAAAATCGAAAATTACAGATATTTGGGCAAATTAATAAGCCCTCAGTTCAGCTCAACAAATGCGCCAAAAATATCCTAATATGTAAAATAAAGTATAATTTGATTTTCAACGCTTAATGCTGGATTTCCATGCATCCGTCATCGGATGATACGACCGTCCGATCGTCGTTGTGATTGGCAGAAATATTCTGAAATTTCTGCCAATCACAAGGACGATCGTATCATCGGATGACGTACGGATGCATGGAAATTCAGCTTAAAGCCCTATTAAACTATACGATAGACAGGAGAGACAATAAAACTGTCATCTTATCAAAATCGTGTCCAGAGTAGTAGGTGCTTCTCAAACTTTTTGGGTTTGTGACCCCTTTTCGAAGTAAAATGAATATCAACCGAAGAATAGAATGTTCACAACTACTGCTGGTGGAGCCTGGCCAGGCACTCGGAACGTGTTTTCGGCAATACATCAACTTTTATGACCCTTCCATCAAATCAATGAGAAATTTTGGAATTGTTCTTAGATAACATTTAAATAACATTTTCCATAAACGTATTCGTATTGTTGACTGGATACGTATATTTTCAACAATTCAAATAGACTAGAAAGTTGAAGAATGGACGTTAAAAAAACGTTCAGAACACACGTTAAAATTCGATTTCAGAATAACGTATTTTCAGATGAACTATTCTTCGGGAAGTAAGAAAAGTACGTTAAACATACGTGAATCATTAACGTATTCATATTGTTTACTGGATACGTATTTCAAACGATTCGAAATGATGAAAAATTGTGAAATTGTTATTAGATAACGTTTGAATAACATTTGTCATGAACATATTCGTATTGTTGACTAGAGACGTATTTGAAACGATTCAAATGAACAAGAAGTTGAAGAGAGGAAGTTAAAAAAACGTTCAGTACACATATTGGCATTCTATTTCATAATAACGTATTTTCAGATGAACTATTTTTCTGGAAGCAAGAAAAGTACGTTGAACATACGAAACTCATTAACGTATTCATATTGTTGACTGGATACGTATTTTAAACGATTTGAATTGATGAAAAATAGTGGAATTGTTATTAAATAACGTCTAAATAACATGTTCCATAAACGTATTCGTATTGTTAACAGGATACGTATTTTCAACGATTTAAATAGACTAGAAGTTGAAGAATGGACGTTAAAAAAACGTTCAGAACACACGTTAGCATTCTTTTTCATAATAACGTATTTTCAGATGAACTATTCCCGGGAAGTAGGAAAAGTACGTTGAACATACGTAAATCATTAACGTATCCATATTGTTGACTGGATACGTATTTTAAACGATAAAAATTAATGAGAAATTGTGGAATTGTCATCAGGATAACGTTCAAATAGCATTTTCCATAAACGCATTCGTATAGTTAACAGGATACGTATTTTCAACGATTTAAATAGACTAGAAGTTGAAGAATGAACGTTAAAACAACGTTCAGAACACACGTTAGAATTCTTTTTCATAATAACGTATTTTCAGATGAACTATTCTTCGGGAAGTAAGAAAAGTACGTTGAACATACGTAAATCATTAACGTATCTATATTGTTGACTGGATACGTATTTTAAACGATAAAAATTAATGAGAAATTGTGGAATTGTCATCAGATAACGTTTAAATAACATTTGCCATAAACGTATTCGTATAGTTGACTTGAGACGTATTTGAAACGATTTTAATGAACTAGAAGTTGTGGAATCGTTACAAAAGAACGTTAAAATAACATCTTTCATAAACGTTATAATAATTTCGGGAGAAAACGTATTAGCACTCAATTTTATAACTGATTATTGTAAAATTACGTTTGATATACGTTATTAAAACGTATTGAATTAACGTTATAAATCATAACTGGAATGACAACGTTGAAAAATCAACTGGATAACGTATTTTTCAACCAATCAACGTTAAAAACACCTTTATTCAACGTATGTGTGCCCACTGGGTTGCAGGGATCTAACGATTACCCTGATTTTTGTGTTTGGACATTCAACTTTAGATGGCGCGTCGTCCGTCCAGCAATTTGACCAGGTAGTAAATAGAACCATTGAGACCCTGGCCCCTTTTTCATATACATACATCTGGCTAGTAATAAAATCTTGAAGACCTAGGAATTCGAAACGAGACGAGCTCCCACATTATTTCCTTATCCCGCTTATTATAGGAATCAGGCCCACCCCACAAAAAATCTCTTTTTCTCCAACCATCAAAAAATGTTGACATTTTTGTACTATTTTCATAAGTAATATCATAAGTGCATCCAATTTTTCCGAGAAAAATCGAAAAAACACGTTGCTAAGTAATATTTTAACAAGAAGCATGAGTGCAGGTGGCAACAAAAATCCGAGTCGAAGACGAGGATTTTTGCACCTGCACGAATGCTTTTTGTTAAAAAAATATTACTTCGCACTGTGTTTTTTCGATTTTTTTCACAGGAAAAATTAGATGCACGAATGGTATTTGACAAGACTATTTCTTGAGTAACAGATTATTCTGGATGCATCTATGTATGTATTATTAATTTTCGTTGACAACAACTGTCAAGTTTTGCCGCGGGTAAACCCGAAAAAACTGCTGACAGCTGCTGCCAAACAATTTTTCCATCTAGAAACCATTTGTGATTCAAAATTGCGCGTTTCTGATTGGTGGAAATTAAGACGAGGGAAATAGTCAGGTGCAAAAGCCATCAATTCCCTTACCGTACAAAAATTTGCCCGTTCCTTAGCAACACTTTTAATCCTAGGATTAAAAACGCTACTTTTAATCCTAGGACTAAAAGTCATTGCATTTGAGCTCTCTAAATGAAATTTGAAGTCTACTGACGTCTACTTGACAATCAATATTTACCAACAATATCAGATATTTGACTAGGTTGGAGAAAAAATAGTATACAGGGTGTCTCAAGTTCGAGTGCCTATTAGACGTTTCTGGAGAACTAGACATATTTGAAATCTGAAAATTGGGATTATGATATTGTTCGAAATTCTCTACAGAGCTAAAATATTTTCGAAGCCCAAAAACTTCCGGTTATACAGGGAGTGAAAATAAATTCGACGAAAAAATTTTTTTTCAAGTTTTCCATTCCTAGTATGATCGAGTATTCAATAGTGAATACATTTCTGTTGAAACCATTGTATTAAATCGAATAGTTTTCAAAATATCCATAAAAAACTGGAAAAAAAGTCAATATGTTCAGTCAGTAATATGTTCATTATTCTTATTTTGAATATCCTGAGCGTAAACCGTTTTCACAACATCGAAGAGGAAGGATGTGAAAAGGTCATGCATCTTTTGGATTTCAAAAATATCTTCACAGGGTGTTTCAAATTTTGTGTTGAAAATTGTGATCTTAAATTGGCCATAACTTCTATTTTTCAAATTAGAACCCTATTTTTTTATAATTGTGTTGGATTCTGCGGTCAAAAATAATGATAGTTTTCTCACATGATTATGCTCCTAAATTCAATAATTTCTGAGTTATTTGAGATTTTTGAAAGACACCAAACAAGATTTACAGAATGTTTCAGATATTTGTCACAAAAAATTGTTCATTTATCGATGTTTATGGTGGAACCAGGAAAATGATCTTTTTTATATATACAGGGTGTCCCACTAGTGCCGCAGCGGACGATATACGCGTAACGGTCTGAGTTTGTCAAAATTTTTTGATGAATACTTGTTATACTCCAAGAAGAGCACAACCTAAAAATATTTTCGAATATATAGGGTGGCCCAAAAAAGAGGAATAGAGGGTGACTTTGTTTTTTTCAAATGGGACACCCTATATTCAATAGTGTTTTTCACTTCTCTGAAACTTCCTGCATGCTTTCGTATACTTTTCACATATTTTGATTCAACAGTTTTCGAAATATTGGCCATGTTGACAAAAAAAATATTCTTATAGAGGCTATGTTATCCAATTATATTTCACGAATCCTTGCACATACCAATAAGAGCTTTATATGGATTGAAAGACAAGACTTCTAAGTATCCTAGCCAGCTATAATAAAGCATCTCCAGCATATGGAGTGTCCACAAAAAGACTATCAACATGACGAATTTCAAATCGATTTTTCTTCATTTTTTCAAATGCCATGCATTTGATTTTTTTTCATCATTGTAATCACCCTTCATTTTACTTTATTTTTTGTTAAATACATGATATGCATATTTTTAACAGAATAGGATTTTTTAGAGTTTTTCTCCTAAAATCACATTTACTTCCGAAATCAAAAACAGATTTGGGTTTTCTGTGGTTATTGAGAACTATTCGAATTATTCTATTCAGAATAATTCTGTTCTAGGGACCGATATTATCACTGTGAAATAGATATTTCCTAGCGAATATATCGTCTCTTGTTTCTCCAATTAGTACGTAATATAGAAAATTCGCATATTAATTAATTAACTTTTACCTCAAATCTGAGGGATTATTCAACAGAATAATTCGTTATAAAAAGTTCAAATCACCACTTCTTCAATAGGAATACCTCATAAAAATTGATAGTAAAACGTCTGCGGTGAAAATGTAATAAATTCAGCTCAAGAAGTAATTATTCTTCAGCCTCTCTTACCTAAACGATATTGACATAAAAAATAATAAACGGTTCGGGAGAAATGTAAAAGTAATTCGCATATGTTGGGAAACCAGGAAGGGTCAGGTAATAAATGGTTTCAAATAGTTTCGTGATGAGATGATTTCCTACTTTACAACCATCTGGTATTTCAAGCTAATGCTAATAGATGGCTTATTTCAATGTTTGAAGAACTCGCCGTCAAACTTTGATTGTCGCTTCGGTCAACTTTGTGATTTGTGAAAGGTATATCGGGCCCTTAAATGCTAAAATTGAATCTGCCGAGGTTGTCAACAAGGTCTCAATGCACGTGCCAACCAGGTTCCTTAGACAACATTACATTTTTCAAATACCGTCATTAAATACAAACAGATCTTTCAATTTCCCTCTATGTAGAATTCTTCTAATTAGCAATGAGATTTTGAATGAAATTTAAATATTTCATCATACTGAAAATATACTCAAAATAAAGGCGTACATTTTTGGAAGGAGATTAAGTAAAATCGTGTGTCATCATATCAGACGAACAATGTTCACTTATTTGTTCGTCAATAATGTAGTTTCTGGTCTAATTGATTTTTATATTGTGTGCTCTTATGCAACTGTTTGTGTTTCTTCTTGTTAATGAATAGATGAATACATTTAAAACAAATTCACATAGAACGTAGATTATTCCACTAACCGAAGCCGAAAAATGCCAGTGCCAGTGCTAAAACAATCTGTATTTAACCGTTGTTCGATGACTGATGGTTTTGTTGGAATAGTATGACCAATGGTGAGTTTCTCAAAGAGCAATCAAAGCAGATCAGATAATCACGGGCTTGATTGTATAATCGACTCGATTTGGCAGTTCAAAATTCACATTTGATTGGTCATCAACTGAAAAAACAACCCAAATTTCATAGCCGAACCTGATTTCCACAGTTATAAGTTGATTCCTGAAGGTATTTCAGGACAATATTCCTTGAAAATTTCAATTTATTCGAGACCTTGGTTATGACAGACCGAAATTTTCGGCGAAAAGTGTAAATCATGACACTTTCAAATGGTGTTCAAAATCGAGTTGTCAGGATTTTGCCTAATAACTTATTGTTGTGGACTGTAACCAGATAATTGATTTGGAGATGGTAGTGTGAACGACATTTATTTACATTATATACAATCGTCGTGAATAATATACCTACCCGCGTGCCACAAAAGCAATATAATCATTAATAACATCTAACTCAGCGATATACTATTCACAGAAAATAAGATGAGACGATGAGAGAGTGTTGAAATATCAAAATAAAAATAAGAGTTCGTTCATGAAATGGTACAAATGAAATATGAATGATGAGTGTTTTTAAAAACTAATATTCTAAATGAAAATAATTCATAAATAGATATAATTCAAAATATGTGAACTAGTGTGAGATAATTCAAAGTTTTCAGATAAGAAAAGAGATGAATCATGAAATGGACTCAGATTATCATTGAACACAACGTTTAAGAATTTAATAGAATGAGTAGTAGTAATGAGTAGTCTTGAGTTGTAATGTTGTATGAGATTCTGATTGTATATGTATATTTACCAGTGAAAAAGTGCTTATGAAAATAAACACGAGCAGTTCTATTCGATCAGAAAAATATAAGACTTGACTGATAAATTTACACATGTACTGGGTAGACGTTGTATGAAGAGATCTGAGTTAAACGGTTATTGTAAATTGCAATACATGTTTTCGAGCGAATGAGTGAATATGTAGGAACGAGAGGGTGAATACAGGGTGTCCCACGGTCGAGTGCCTATTAGACGTTTCTGGAGAACTGGAAATATTTGAAATCCGAAAAATGGGATTATGATATTGTCGAAAATTCTCTACAGACATAAAATATTTTTGGAGCTTGAGCACTTCCGGTTATACCAGGAGTGGAAATAAATTTGCTCAAAAAACATTTTTTTCAATTTTTTCGTTTCTGATATGATTGAGTATATATAGTGAAAAGGGGTTACAGTTCACTGCGACCTTAAGGTCTATTGTGCCCTATGATTGAGTATTCAATGATGAATACATTTCTGTTGAAACCATTGTATTCATACGAATAGTTTTCAAAATATCGAAAAAAAACCTGAAAAATGTCAAATATTCATAGTCAGTGTTATGTTCATTATTCTTATTCTGAACATCCCGAGTGTAAACCGTTCTCACAACGTCAAAGTAGAAGAATGTGGAGACTTCATGCACCTTTTGAATTTCATTAAATATCATCACAGAGTGTTTCAAATTTAATATCAAAAAATGTGATCGAAAATTGGCTATAACTTCCGTTTTTCAAATTATTTTTTTTATGATTGCGTTGGATTCTGCAAAGAAAAATAGTGATAGCACTCTCAGATGTTCTTGCTCCTAAATTCAGTAATTCCCGAGATATTTGAGCTTTTCTGGGTTCATGTTGTACGTAGAGTCAAATTCATCTTATTTTTCGCATGAGAATATTCTGTGACCATAGAAGATAAATTTATTATCCCATTAATAATTCATAAGTGACAGTTCTTATTTTAGGCCTTAAGCTTACTTCTCGATTTTACTTCAATGGGTACTATGGTTTCATAAGAATAGTCATCGAAGCTGTTGGCATGAGAATATTCTCTGACCATAGAAGATAAATGATCCCATTCATAATTCACAGGTGACAGGTCTAATTATTAGTTGTAACTATGGATTCATAAGGATATTCATCGAATATCTTCAGATTCGATTAATTTGACTCTACGTACAACATGAATCCAAAAAACCTCAAATAACTCGGGAATTACTGAATTTAGGACCAAGACCATCTTAGAGTGCTATCATTATTTTTCTTCGCTGAATCCAACGCAATCATAAAAAAATAGGGTTCTAATTTGAAAAACGGAAGTTATAGCCAATTTTCGATCACATTTTTCGATATTAAATTTGAAACACTCTGTGATGATATTTATGAAATTCAAAAGATGCACGACCTCTCTACATTCTTCTACTTTGACGTTGTGAGAACGGTTTACACTCGGGATGTTCAGAATGAGAATAATGAACATAATACTGACTATGAATATTTCACATTTTTTCAGGTTTCTTTTCGATATTTCGAAAACTATTCGAATGAATACAATGGTTTCAACAGAAATGTATTTAGCATTGAATACTCAAACATATCAGAAACGAAAAAATTGGAAAAAAAATTGTTCGAACAAATTTATTTTCACTCCTGGTATAACCGGAAGTGCTCAGGCTTCAAAAATATTTTAGGTCTGTAGAGAATTTCCAACAATATCATAATCCCAATTTTCAGATTTCAAATATGTCCAGTTCTCCAGAAACGTCTAATAGGCACTCGACCGTGGGACACCCTGTATATATGAGATTACAAATAATAATTGAAATCTTATACCAAACGTAAAAATGTCCTGTCAGGATCGAACTCATGGAGCGAGGCATCTCTGGCCAGATGTGGCAATGAAGTTGAAACTGGAAATTCTTCAACGAGAAGTCTGAAGATCCTGCCACTTGGTCCAGGATCCTTCCTGGATTTGAGAGGGTACAATTTATCTGAAACTCAGGAACAGTATTAGCACGTGGTCTATTTGAGGTTAACATTATGAAGTTAGCTAAAAATTCATATAAATCACAGAAAATATGAAATGATATGGAGATATTATAGCAAATTAACAAGCAAAATATTAATTCATAGTACAGGGAAGACTTGAGATAATCTAGTTCTAGTGCAGAGAGATGTTTCATATGTTAATCTACAAAGATCGGAAAATACTACGAAATAGCCAAAAATATTGTGCAAATAAAAGAGGTTAATCGAGATGGCAAGTTCAATATTTGAGATGAGCGAGGATTGGACTTCAGTAAAGAGATTTCACATCTAAAATGTGGGCACATGCGTGTGGGCACCTTTGAATAAACACTGAATTTGCACCAGAGTTAAACGAATTGCACCGAAATGAAAGATATTTGAGGTGAATCTCAAATTAAATTTTGTAATATTGGGATGAATCGAATAATCTGTCCAAGAAATCGCGCACCCCAGTGAGGGAATCGAAGGTGAAAAATATTCTAAGCCTAAAAATCCATGTTTTAGATAATGTAGTTGATTAGTAATTGATTAATGAAAGTAGCAAATCGGGAGCGCCCTACAGAAGAATAAGTAGGCAGTGGGGACGCGAGAGGGAGACGCCAGAGCTGCTGCCGGCTTTTCACGCAGTGAACCGTGACTGGTGTCTCACTCTCGCGTCCCCACTGCCTAATTATTCGTCTGAATAAGTAGGCAGTGGGGACTCCTGATTGGCCACTTTCATTAACCCCTATTCGTAACCCAAACTATTTTAGGCTAGATTTTTATATTGACCAACATCTATTTCATCCCCCTAAATGTTAAGGGTTGTCCAGTGTCCACCCCTATTTTTTAATTTTTTTTGGTGACTACATAAAACATGTTATCAAATGAAGTGAAAATACTTAAACGGATAGAAAGATTTGTTTATACATATTTGATAAGCGCAACCTTACCTAACCTTAATCTAACCTGAACGGGAACGGGATCGGAATACGGGAACGGGGACAGGTAAAACGTGGTATAACAAAAACTGCTTATTTATTGCCTCTAAGGTGGAATGGAGTTCGCGGAGTCAGCAAGTAACATTGTATTATCGACTACCGAGTGCCGAGATGAGATTTTTGTGACCCAGAAATTTTGAAAAAATTGCCTATCCCTAATGATTCCTGCAATTTTTCAAGGAACATCCTTATATTGTGGACAAAGAGCTCCTACCTTGCTATATTCCCTTTATTTCTCATCCGGAAATATTTTATGCTCCCGGCTTGGAAGCCTCGAGCGATTTATGGTCGAGGCACGCTCAAATAGGTACGTTGGAAATCCTTTGTGAATAATCAGTTACCGATCAATAATGCAACTGTCAACCTCGACTAAATAAAAAATTCCCAATTCCCATCACCAAATCGGACCCCATGAAGTTAAATGATAACGAATGTCAAGAATTTCTCTTTCATGAAATCGAATTTCGTGAAAATTCATTTTTTTTTCTTGGAGTTCCTTGAAAACCGAAACACGATGGGAAATGGAGATGGCCGCGCAATGCCACGTTTCGAGATATTCAGGGCTATATACTAAGCAAAGTTCTTATGGATAGCAACTGTAAATCGTCGTTATGTTCACAGTCAATTGCTTAACACGAAATTGGTATTCACTATTTGTGTAAGTTGCTATTAACGTTGCTATGTATAACAACCAGTGGCTATTAGAAGTTGTTCACTGGCAACAGCTTTAGAGGTGTTGTTAACGGAAACCACGTGGGTTGGGCACTATTTTGGAATGTTTTTCTGTATTTGTGTGAACAATTAAATACAATTTTAAATCTATAAAAATGGCATTTCTCGTACAGATGAACTTTTTAATAATTCATGAATTAATGCAAAGGTATGTGTGAGGTGCTGTTGTAGGATGCAAAGATAGTACTCATATCTCATATTGCAATCATTAATACTCCAGAGAATAATGAAATTCACCCTGGGGCTGTTTATTTTAACCGAAAGGGGTATGCTAGTATAAGTATCACCTCAATAAATACTCGTTACTCAGGGTCAACTCATGATGCTGCTATATGGCAAATGTTCTTCATTGGAGAAAATATGGAGCAAAAATATTTGGAAGGAAAAACATATGGCTTACAGTAGATTCTGGCTATCTCCTGTACATGTCATATATTATAATAAGAAATCATCTTATTCAACATAGTAACAAATGTAATCCTATTTTTCAATTATTCTAATTAGTTTTCAAATTCACAAAATAAAATGATATTGGAAATTTGTAAGTTCAATTGCTAACTCTGGATACTCGTTTAAACAAACCCAAGTAATAAAATAGAATGAATAAACACTTAAAAAAAATATAACTAAATCCTGATCGAAATA
Source organism: Adalia bipunctata (assembly GCA_910592335.1). Classification (NCBI taxonomy): domain Eukaryota; kingdom Metazoa; phylum Arthropoda; class Insecta; order Coleoptera; family Coccinellidae; genus Adalia; species Adalia bipunctata. The sequence continues at coordinate 30,958,572 of OU342951.1, forward strand.
TTTATTGCAGTGCCGAAACATTTAGACTATTTAGAGGTTATATGCCTATTCTCCGCCATCCATACCTATATGGTGTCGTATAAGTCAATGTTGAAGGATTTCAGTTATCGTACACTGGTGGATGGCAGGAATGTTCAGGCTGTGTTATTTGTTTAATATGTGGTTAACAGTATGAAATATAGTGATTGTGATGTCGTTTCATTCATAAACTTTAGGGTTTCCAAGCTTCACTTGAGATTACAAAACCAATATCTATTTCATATAGAAGCAAAAAAAGTTTCCGGTGTGCAAAATATGCTTCGGCTGTGCAACGAATTTCTAGATAAGAATAAAGACGTTGAATTGTTCAATATAACTTTAGTTTCATTGAAGAAGAAATTGTACTCAACGATAGTATAATGAAAAACAATGAAATGGTATACAGATGGTTCTAAAACCGCTACGGGAGCTGGCGCTGGGATATACGGGACAAGTACCAAGTGTGCACTATCGTAAGGCTCCTGTACAAGCGTCCTTCAAATCGGAAGATGTCTAGATATAAATCTAGAAGAAACTATCAGAAGTGCGATATAGCTATTCATACAAATAGTCAAGCTGCTATTAAAGTTCTGAGCTCCTACGTCATTGACTCAAAGCTGATTTGGGAGTGCCGAAACAAACTCAATGAGGTAGGCAAGAAGAATAAGGTCTTTTAATCTGGGTTCCCGGTCATTCGAGGATCGTAGGAAACGAAGAGGCCAATACACTGGCCAGAAAGGGCGCACAAACGCCACTCACTGGCCCAGAACCCTTCTGTGGTATAGGAAAATGCACCTATAAGAAGGAGTTTATGCTGAAGGAGAAAACCGAAAGAGAAAAACTCTGGCGGAATCTTTTAGGGATGGATCACTCCAAAAAGTTCTTCCGGAACTTTGAAACTGCTAGATCCAAAAAAATATCTGGATCTCAGTAAAAACCAATTTCACCTACTCACTGGCTTTCTCACAGGACATTGTCGCCTAAAGAAGCATCTGTTGAGAATGGGTTTATCAGACACTGATGGGTGTAGATTCTGTGGGGAGGAGGAAGAAACTCCTACTCACCTGGTTACGGAATGCTATGCCATTGCAAGCCAAAGGAAAGAGTGCTTTGGACAAGAAACTTGTAGAAGTGGGGAGTTATCCTCCCTGAAGACGTCCCAGATACTGGATTTCATCAAATCTCCAGAACTGGAGGGCGAGCTGTAGGAGGCGCGATGATAACAGCTCTGTCAGGGGGCACAATAGACCTTTTTACTATAACTATAAATAACTATAGTTTAATTGGTATTATTATTAGGAATGTTATTTTTCAATCAAGTAATTGAGTTTTTGTTTTTTTGTGTACATCTCTTTGCATTTACCGTAATGGTGTATGTAAGGAGTATAAATAAATAAATATATCCGCACCAAAGACATACTTTTATAGTTATTTCAGATCTATGACCAGTACATTCGAACTATTCTGCGGTGCTGCCATGTCTATCTTCACGGAAGGTTGTTATGATAACAACAGTTGCCAACTGTTTATTAGAGAATACTGAAAGTGGCCACCAGTGGTTATCAAAAGTTGTTATCAGAATTGCTATGGTTAGCAACTGTGATAAGATAACCACTTCACTTAGTGAATAGCCCTGATTATAGATTTTTTATAGGCGCAAACGGTTTTCGTTCGGAGGGTACCCGAAAAACGCTTATCGGGCCTTTCTATTTTCGAAAAAGTTTTTAAATTTTTCGTGTCCCCGTTTCATCATCTCATTACGATGTCTGTGTTTTTCGAATTTGAACTCAACCCTAGTCTTGATCATCCCAGATTGACTCACTCTTATCCATAATCCGTGGTTACGTCAGTTATGTGTTAACGAAAGCGTTATCACGGAATGGCTGATGGCCGATTCACAATGAACTTAAAACGTTACAATGACGTACAGAGTACGTGAAACGCAAAGTTGAACTAATCTCAACTTTACGTTCGAGTTACGGGTAGTCTCTAGTTATATTCTAGGGATATCAGAAATTTAAAGTGGTATGTCTAAATTGTGTGATATGTCACGGAAATTAACCTAACTTAATCATTATTTTCTGAATTTTGCTTTCGTTTCTTCAAACGACGGCCATTCATCTCACAAAAGAAAGAATCTTGAGAATACCGAAAATTTTAACAACAATCTCCTGTAACTACTTCTACCTTTGAACAATGCCTTTCATTTTATTTCTGAGCCCTACGTCCATTCTATTACGTTCACGAACGGATTAAGTTTAGAGAGTTGAAGTAAGTACAGTAGTACGTGAAGCTTTACATAGACTATGGAGGGTAGAGGTACCTCTACACTCCATAACATAGACGTTAACGTACGAAATATAACGTTTACGTCTGGTTTACGAATTGAATGAAATTTGAGTTGAGGTGTGTGAGGGTGGATATTACTGGATACACATAAACACGTGTTTGAACAGGGTTTATTCTTGAATTAGTGGTTAACAGTACAAACTTAAGAACTAAGGATTAACAAGATGGATGCTTTATCGTTTGCTAAAGGTGTGACGCCGTTATCTATTCGTGTCTCGACAGAACTGGCATCATCCACCATTAGCAACCATTATATATTTTCTAGTCGCGCATGCGCATTGCGCACTAGACTGAACATAGAGAAGTTGTCATCAGGTTGTTTTATAGAAGTAGACTGGCGCCAAATCTACCTTGGCCAGCAGTTCTTACTTCAACACCCCCTCCCAAACAGAGGATCTGACAACTGCTCAACAGATAAGACATATACAGATAACAGATGAGTTCCAACCAACTGATTACAGATAAACAGAATTTATACAATGTAATAATTGTTAATATAATTGTATGATAATTTATATAAATCAAGCCCTAATCCTAAAAGCAACAGGATTGTCAGTGGAACTTGTAGAGAGCTGTTACTGTGAGGCAATCGAATAGGGTTCATTCTAGCGAACCAACTTTCCTGTATATTTTGTATGGTATCAATACATTGTGCCCAGGGACCGGAGACCCTTCCACAAGTGATATTAAACCATCAGATCAACAGATACATATAACAGATCAACAGATACATAATGTTCTATCACATAGAACCAACTTGATTAATTCGTCACACACACACTACATGTGTGTCCGAATCTTTGTTTTTCGCATCTATCATTACCAGGGACCGAAGACCCTTCAAATCAAGACACTAGTATTTATAAAAGTATGTAACCAGGGACCGGAGATCCTTCTACATGACTTGAATAAACACTTCAACATGTAAGCATATTAATTGAAGTATATGTTCAGGGACCGAAGAACCTTTCAATATTACTCCGAAAAATACACAACAGATTTTAGTATTGTCAAACTTTGTTTCCAGGAACGAAGAACCTTTCCACAACATATAGACAAATACTAACTTGACATTATAGTATTATCACAGTATGTGATAATAAACAACAGATAACTGAAAAAAATACTTGGTTATTTGTATACAAATCAACTGAAAAATCAAGCCTCATAGAATACAAGGTGATCACGAAACTTACTTAACTTTGCTGCACTTAAAGGTTTTGTAAGAATGTCAGCAATCTGATCATTAGTATTAATCTTCACAATATTAATTTTCTTGTCTCTTACATGTTGACGTATCAATAAATATTTACGGTCAATGTATTTTAAACGACTTTTACTTGTGCCAGCTAAACAGTTTTGTCTTGCTGCTTCATTGTCTTCATGTATATCAACAGGAACTGAACTGAGACTGACCGTCTCTACTAATAATTGTGCTAAAAATAGAACTTCATTAGTAGCATGGGTAAGTGCAATGAATTCTGCTTCAGCTGAACTCTGTGCTAACGTAGATTGAAGTTTTGAGCACCATACAACAGGATTACCAAATGCAAAAATCACAAAGCCTGTTGTCGACTTTTGACTCTTCCTATCACCTGCAAAATCTGCATCACAATAGCATGACAAAATTGGAGAACCTCCTGTATATTTCAGACCCAACTGACTGGTACCTTGCAAATATCTGAAAACCCTTTTAACTAATGTCCAATGATACTGTTGTGGATTGGCTTGAAATCGAGCCAAATAACATACTGCAAAAGATATATCTGGTCTTGTAAACAAACTTAAATACAACAGAGAGCCTATGGCTTTCTTGTACGGAAAATCTGCTTCATTAGTAACTTCAGGAACCTTATGACTTCCTTGAGGAACCAATGGAGTATCAACTGAATTTGAGTTTTCCATTCGAAATTCTTTTAGCATTTCCTTCACAAATTGAGTTTGATGAAGGAACAACTGATTTTCTGATCTACTGATTTCCAAACCAAGAAACTTAGTAGGAAAGCCAAATTGTTTGATATTAAAACGTGACTTCAACATATTGACATTATCTTGAATAAGTTTTTCACAACTACCTGTAATTAATAGATCATCAACATATACTAGAATCAAAATAATGTTACTTTCATCTTCTTTCTTATACAAACATGGTTCACGTAAATTTGGTTCAAAACCAGAATCCTTCAGAAAATTATCAAGTGTCATAAACCAACATTTTGGTGCTATCGATAATCCGTAGAGAGCTTTTCGTAACTTCAAAATTACCTTTGTTTTATCCAGATTGATTCCTTCAGGTACACTTACATACTTTGGTCTATCAATTTCGCCATAAAGAAATGCTGTTTTGATATCCAACTGTTCAATATACCATTTTCTAGAAACTGATAATGCAAATAATGATTTAACAACAGATAGAGCTGGTGTAGGAGATGCAGTTTCCTCAGAAGTATACTTTTCAGTATCTTTGCATCCTACAACAACTAAATGAGCCTTATATACACCATCATCTTTAACTGTAAATACCCATTTCAGAGGAATACTTTTCATACCTTGTTTTCTTTCCACAATTTCCCAAACTTCATGTTGGTTTATTGCTTCAAGTTCAGACTGAATGGCAGTCACCCACTTACTACTTTCTGAATTGGTGATTGCTTCCAGATACGTTTGAGGTGTTTTACTTGTTTCATATATCTTTGATTCATATACAAAACCAAATGGATTCAAAATAATGGCATTGACTGAAATGTTTGTTACATCAAGTCCACTGGTTTCATTACTATCAAAATCGTCTAACTGAGAGATTTCTTCATATTCTATCTCATTATTTATCTGAGAATTTACTGAAACGATTTCTAACATATTTGTAGCACTTGTTTGATTTACTGAATTACTTGAGCTCCTTTGTACTGGATTACCAGTTTCTAAAGAGTCAGATACTTGTTCAACTGATATGATTTCAACAGGATTGTTTGCATCAGATACAACAGAATTGCCAGCTAGGGGCACAACAGGTATGTCCGTATTGGACTCAACAGATTCAGATGAAATTATAAGTTCATCACTTGGGACCGACAACTTTGATTCACACGACTTGTAGGTCACATTTTCGTTAATTAAAACATTACAAGATGCAACTGTCTTATGTGTTTTAGGGTCATACAACAGATAGCCAGTATCGATATACCCTACTAAATACATTGTACTAGATCTTGCGTTCAACTTTCTACCTTTTGGAACATTTTCATTTTTAACTTCTGCCTGTGAACCAAAAATTCTTATATATTTCAGATCGGCTTGTTTTCCATAAAGTTTTTCATATGGAGTGAGAAAGTCTACAGATGAATGAGGCGTTCGATTGTATAGATAGCTAGCGGTTAAAAAGGCAAAACCCCAAAAAGTTACTGGGAAGCCTGATTCAAATAACAAAGCTCTAGCTCTTTCTTGTAGTGTTCTATTGAACCTTTCAGCTGTTCCATTATGTTCATGTTGATAAGGTTCTGCTAACTGAATTTGAATACCAAACTGATCAAGAACTTGTTGACAGGATTCACTGATGAACTCTGTTCCATTATCACATCGTAACTTACTGAATTGTCCAGGACCAGGAAATAATGACTGCAGGCAATTAAAGGCTGACTTCAAAAACTTGAAAGTTTCGGACTTTTGTTTCAACAGGAAAATTTGTGCATATCTTGAATAATCATCAAGAACAATTAAAACATACTTTTTCTTAGTGTATTGTGTTGGCGGATTGATAACTAACAGATCAGCATGAAGAATTTCACAAGCTCTACTAGCTCGATCTCTTTCTTTAGCACATGTTTTTCTGGTCATTTTTGCTTTCGAACAGATTGTACAACTACCAGTACTTAAATTATATGTGAGTTCTTTAACTCCTTGAACAACTTTAGGCAGTTTTCCTAAATAAGATGAAGATATATGACCCATTCTACGGTGCCACATACTACCTTCTTGAGCCAACATTTTTAACTGATTACTAGTGAATCTTTTACGAAGCTTACGTGTTTCTCTTCTAGTATTATTAACCTTTTTATTGGTTTTGATAACTGAGAGTTTCATTTCACTAATGGAATTTTCTTTTAAATTAAACATCTTATTTATACTTTTATTTTTATTTTCTTCAAAACTAATTTTGTTTGTTCCACTGGAACGTATCCTTCCTGATATTCTATACACGCCATCTGATACATAAAGTAGGGAGATTTTTCTTCTCAATTTTATATATATACATTGAGCAAGATAATCAAAAATTATATCTTATACAGCGAGTTGCCGTCTACTCAATCCCTTTCTCCAAGCCTGTCTGTCCTGCGCTGTTTCTTCGTCCAGGCCTCGTTCCTCCATGGCCTTCCTGACCCCTTCATTCCAGGATCGTCTGGGTCTTCCACGTTTCCTCCTACCTGGTGGCTTCCAGTTAAACAGTATTTTGGGCCATCTCTCATCGGGCATTCTCATGAGATGTCCAAACCAGCGAAGACTTCGCGTTTCAATTCTGTCGACAATAGTTCTCTCAGCTTTCATCTCCCTTCTAACCGTTTCGTTGGTGATGTGTTGTAGTCTGGATATCCTGGCTCCGCGTCTTAGATAGTCCATTTCGACTGCTAGCAGTCGACGTTTCGTTTCGGCATTGAGTGTCCATATTTCGCTGCCATAACAGAGAACAGATTCCACCATTGTTTCCCCAATTCTTTTCTTGACCTGTCTGGAAATGTTTTTGTCCCACCACAACGAATTGAGGCATCCAATTACTTTTCGACTCTTCTGGATTCTTTGCTTGACTTCTCTCTCTGATATTCCCTTCTGATCTACAATCACTCCGAGGTACTTGAACTCCTGTACCTGTTTTACTGGTTTACTTCTCAATTTTCTAGACAAAATAAAACCATTATTAGCATTTAGCACTAGACTTGTCCCGAACTGAACATTAAATGCACGGACACTGAGAACGTTATCCCTTACTACTGGGACATACTGAACATTAGCTAGTTGTACAATGTGCGAACTTTTTCCAAACTGTACAAGTAATGGAAGTGTTCCTTGACCCATTGACACTATGTTCTCAGTTTCTGATGCCAAATCAACAGTAATGGACTCATTATAAGCCTTATAATCCAACAGTATATTTTGTACATTCACCACATGGTGAGATGCACCAGAATCAACCAGGAATGTTGCAAACGTACAGAAATTGTTTAAATCAAAGAATCAAACAGTGACTTACTAGATTTGTATTCCTTCAGTTTTCGACAATCTTTCTTCTCATGTCCTTTCTTGTGGCAGTAAAAACAAAATCTTTCATTGCTCTGTGAAACATCAAACCGCATTTTTTGCAGCTGGCCTCACGCTTTTCAGCTGGTGTCATTCGCTTGATCCTTTCCAGTTGATCACTAGAATAAGGAGTATTATTCCCTTTCTTTTCCTTAAATGATGAAGCACTTTTGAAGGAATATTTATCCTTCCTCGGATGGGGGTCTCTGAATGATCTATCAGATCTACTCTCTAAACAGAAATCACATATATTATTATCACTCTTTCCACATCTAATGCAGAGAACTGAAACTGAATCAAGATTATTAGTGAACATATATTCTCCAACGGGATAATCAATACATAAGGAACATATAGTGTGAACTTCGTTGATCTCAGTATCGTGATTCCTACCTGGGTCATCAAAACATTCAGAACAAATATCATTTAAATTACTTGAATACATACTGTTTTCCACTTCTCTCATGTACTGGCTGTTTGCCACCTCTAAAAAGGCATTCTTAACAAAATCGTATGTTCTTGTCACCTCCGGTAATGTTGTCATTGTTGTGAAAAATGCCAAAAATCCCTCAGCATACTTCACCTTGTGCAGAAAATAAGCCACTACGATTTTTGGATCTAATGGAACCCCTAATTCTTTGAACTCCTGGATCCCCTTCTCGAACTGGGAGACGAAGTTGACCGGGTTCATCTTCGGGTAGTAAACCGTCTTTCCAAAATTGTCCAGGACTTCTACCATCTTCTGCACATCATTTTTTCCAAACATTTTTGTTAGTTTTTGGAATGCTTCTGCTGCTGAACGTTCGTTTTCAATCACCACCTTTGGACCGTGTTGTAGCGACGCTTCTAGATATTGAAACACTTGTGCGTTGTACATTTGTTTTTCTTCTTGAGTGATTGCACACTCTGGTCCACCCATGTCAATTTCCAGAAATTGAGAGCGTCCTAGAGCTCGCATGTCACGTTCTACCCTCAGTTTCCAGGATCGGAAATTCAAGTGACCCTTCAGTTTGTCACTGATTTCGAAATGTGGTATTACGAATGCTGGCATGTTCACCTTTTCTGTAGTGGCAATCTCCGAACCGCTACACGAGGATGCTTGATTGTTGATGTTCCCAATTTTTTGGGCTAGTAATTGTACAAAGCTTGGGTTCGACAGCATCTCCATGAAATTGTCTGGAATTTCCATCGACATCTCGGTCACGTTGGATTGATCTTGATCCATTTCTTCTTGGTTCTCTTCTTGTTGATTCTGTAACTGGATTTCTTCTGGTACTGGTTTCCCTTTCACGAACTCTGCTACCATGTGAGGGTGGATATTACTGGATACACATAAACACGTGTTTGAACAGGGTTTATTCTTGAATTAGTGGTTAACAGTACAAACTTAAGAACTAAGGATTAACAAGATGGATGCTTTATCGTTTGCTAAAGGTGTGACGCCGTTATCTATTCGTGTCTCGACAGAACTGTCATCATCCACCATTAGCAACCATTATATATTTTCTAGTCGCGCATGCGCATTGCGCACTAGACTGAACATAGAGAAGTTGTCATCAGGTTGTTTTATAGAAGTAGACTGGCGCCAAATCTACCTTGGCCAGCAGTTCTTACTTCAACAAGGTGTTAATGTGCATGCGTGGTTGATGAACGTGAACGTGCATGTCAACCGTAAACAACACCAACCTAACAATTTTAGTGTACATATTTTGTTTTCTGTCAATAAAAAAATATAAATTTAGAATTGGATTTGTTGAAATTCTACTGAAAATAGAAGCTACATTTTATCTTGATAAGGCCGTTTCCTTCTCTAATGCAGGACAAAGTCTTCCGTAATGCGGAATCGGGTTTTCGACATGTTTTGGGTTCAACTAAAGCTAAATACTCAGACAGATCATCAATAATACATGAATAATAATGAATGATGATATATTCATATTCATTTTTAAGGTATGCGTGAGACAACGTTTGGTTACGTACAGCCGTAAACTTATTTTCAACGTTTACGTGAATACCTGACGAATGCGCGTGCGTAGATGTCAATTCGTAAGGTGCGTATTCACTTGCAATAAAACACTCCGAACGAACCAAACACGCCGCGCTCGCTGAAACGATTGAAACAAATATTGTGAGTAAAAATTCGGGATGTTTAGAAAGTTTTCGGTATTCGCTGCGTTCCCACCCGTATGTCAGTGTTGTTTGTGTGTTCGTCGAAAATGGATGCAGACAGTGTGATAGACAAGGAGCGAACGACAAACACAGCGAACGTCTGTATCCACTGAACAACGGCGAATCAATAATTCCCTTTGAGCAAATCGCGTTTACCGACAATCCTCCGAAAATGTTTGGCGCGTTCATTTTTGTTCTGCGCAACGTATTGACTAGACAAATTTGTTCTGTGTTCTGTTGCAAGTGAATACGCACCTGTCCGTTAACGTATACTTCATTCACTTTTATGAAGTATCGCGGTTTGCCATGAAATTTTGACACATTTCACCGCGTATATTTTGAAAATGTTAGGTTATGGTCGCTGCACTGTCTGATACGCCCACAACGTTGTCGTTTCTGCTAAAAAATCGTAGTAATTACGTATTTATCAAAAAGTTCACTTACTTTGCGAAATTAATGAATTTGAGAAAATATTATATTAATTCAGAATACATTTAAATACATTTTTGCACCACCTGAAATGCTCCAGCATGAAAATGTAGTACTTCTACGAAACCTGCGCCACAGTTAAATCTTCGAAAAACTAACTTCATTACAAAGTTAAAAAAGAGTAAATAGAAAGTAGACTTGCCAATGTCGCTTGATTCTCACGAGTGCCAACCTGCATCTGTTTTAAGTAAAAAAACTTGATAAACCTAATTCATGGCCAACCGCGATACTTTATAAAAGTGAATGGAGTATATACGTTCATGGCAGCACTTCAACTCTTCTGTATGAGCTTGTGCGTCAATGTTAAGCTGCGTATACATGTGCGAGCCGAACCTATCGCGAACCGCTCGCGAACCAATAGCGACAATTATTTGGACGGCATGTCGAACCTCTATAGAGCCGCTCGCAAACCGTTCGCGCCGATCCATCGATAGTCAGATCTCTTCACGAACACAACGCGAGCCCAGTGTAAGTTCGTCAAGCCGTCGGTATTGGTTCGCGAGCGGATCGCAAGTGTGTACGTGAAATTTCACGAACACTTTGCGAGCGGTTCGCGATAGGTTCGGCTCGCACATGTATATACGCAGCTTTACGTTTTACGTTCATTGTGAATCAGCAATCAGCCATTACTCTCGAACGGCCAAACCTACAAACTTGAACTTTTCATAGTAGATTTGAATTCGAGCATTCAAATGGAGAATGAATCATATAAAATTATACCGATTTACGGAAAAAAGAACCGAATATTATTCAGTGCCCCTGGCTCAGTGGTAGAGCGGTGGAATTCGGACCCAAAGGTCCGAAGTTCAGTCCCGAGCTAGAAAAGAAATTTTCTAGTCTCGGTAGGGGCCACCATTCTCACTGTTGGGTCAAAAATCAACAGTGCTGTGTCTAAGGTGGCGTAAGACACAGTAACAAAGCCTACACAGAACACAACTGCTTACTCCGAACTCGGCACAAGTTACAAGCTTCAAAGCTTGTAATTTCAGAGGGGTCTCCATAGGAGACCTAGGAGTAATCAGGATAACAATATGTAATATCACAACATTTTCGGGATCACGTTCGAGTCCTTTGACAGCTGCTATCAAAATATTTTCCATTGGTTTCAAGGATTGCAGGATGAACGAATCATTAAAAACTCCTGATTTCACGTCAATACTTTAACTGACCGATTTGCGCAAATTCTTTCCGTTCTCCTAGTGTAAAAATTGGACACAAAAAGCACTGACGTGAAGTCTGTAGCCTTTGAGTGCTTGTTCATTCACCTTGTGAATATGGTTTCAGGCTGTAGGTAGATTCGCATTTAAGAATCCCACCAAAGAATATTTTTGACATCTGTCAAAAAATTTGACACCAGCTACAACAGAAATCGTCCATGATTCTGGATATGTTATCATAGTATTATTGGGATTCTTAGGGCCGGTTTTATAAAAGGCAAACCGAGGATTCAACCGTGCGCCAACTACCAGATAGTGGGGAATTTGGTTGTTGACGCAACGGTTGAATCCTCGGTTGGCCTTTATAATACCGGCCCTTAGTCAATTATTCGCTAGGATTTTTATATGACTCCAGTTTTGCGAAACGGACAAGGTTGTGCATGCATAACTTGAATATGTCTCCCAATATAAATGCAGAGTTTTATTTCAAACAAATTATAGTTTTGAAATAATTATGACAATAAAATTGTGCATTTTTAAAAAGTGGCTGTAAGTTTTTGCCCGAGGAAAATTCTTCGTTTATGTGGCACTTTTTTCTGTACCATTGAATAGTGTCAGTATTTGTATATTTCAGTAGAGCTTCAGGATTTCATTCCAAAAAAATGCGAAACCTGATATTTTGCCTGAAACATTCCTCCCCCACTTCAATGTCAATACACGAGGAAACTTGTAATCCCTAATTTTCGAAGATTATTGCAGTACAGGGTGCGGCAACCAGTTCTCCCACATTTGAAGGAGCTGTTGAAAAAATACGAAAAAGGATTCTGAAAAATTTTTTGGAGTCTTTCGCGAAAGTTTTTCATTTCTCTCTTCAGCATTGCGGTTTCAATTTGGATGATTTCCTCCTTGGTTGCCTTTTTCAAGTCTAGAATGAAGACCTCAAAATTGAGTTCTTCCAACATCACCCTAAGACCCTTCATGACTTGAAGGTGGCAATCAAGGAGGAAATCATCCAAATTGAAACTGCTACGCTGAGAAAAATGGAAAACTTCCGCGAAAGACTACACATGTGCGTCGCTCGCCGAGGACGTCATTTGAATGATATTGTTTTCAAAACAAAAATGAAAGACTTAATTATGTAGACTTGCAAAATAAAAAAAAATTCCTCAATATCTTTTTTCGTAGTTTTTAACAGCTCCTTCAATTGTGGTAGAACTAGTTGCCGCACCCTGTATAATATCAAGTATGGCATATTTTTTCAATTGGAATCTACCGGAATATTAAGAGTCTTTCGCCTTCAATGTAAGAAACGTATACCGCCAAATGCAGTGCATTGCATTAATTTTTATTTTTTGGATTATTCAGCTTAATAGAACAAATGTTGGGGCACAAGGAATATAACTAGAAATCCTACTCTGAACTAGATATCATACTGCCTGTATAATTTGGTATAATACTCTCTTTTTCCTTTATCAGTCATCTCTGGGAGGAGATACCTGCAGGGCGTGCCATTTGAAAGAAATTCAATTCCATGTTAAAATCTATAATAGTTATTAACAATTGATTTTCACTAATCGACGGCTAAAACAAACCTTGATGACTTGTCTTTGAGAAAATGAATATTTATCATTTCGAATAGAAAAATTCAAGGAAATAAATTTCGCGAAAACAACACATTCTTGTAATATCATTTACAAAAAAACGGTAAATTCTAAAAGAAAAAGGAGATAGACATTGCATTAACTAAATGAAAGACTTCAATACTGAAATGAAAACACACAAAAATATTTGTTAGTTTTGATGGTGGAAATGTTGAAAAATAACCAAAAATGATGAGGAATATCCTTTTCATGCATTTAATACTTATAAATTATTTTTTATTATTTTTATCTTTATACACCCATACATCCCTTCATCAATCGGAAAAAATAAATCGTTTTTGACTCCCTTTTTTTTCAGGAATGTAGACCCTTAATGATATCCCTTTCGAAATAAGAGAGAAGAACATTGTTTTCAGTATAAATGATTTCATTCCAAATATTTCAAACCCCATTCGACACTTCTTGTCCTTCAGTAAAATATTTTCTTAAATATCTAATTATAATATGATAGGTGTCTTTTTGACTGACACTATTGAATTCCACGTGAAAAAGGCTTGAGGAAATTTGTTTGTCAGGGAAAAATCTGAAGCAACTTTTGCGAAAGACTCATTTGCGAAAAACACCCTATAACTCGAACATAGAATATGCAGCCATGAAAAATAACTCCTCAGATACCGACAACAGTTATCTTGCAGCGTGTATTTGCAGCTTATTTTATATCGATATATTTATTATTCATTCGCCTTTTTCGGGGACCATACATACATAAGATGAATTAGAAAGCATCTCAACACCTCTGCATTTTTGATTTTGTTGAGTCTTGCAGTTGGAAAAAGTCGGATCTAGATAATTAAATCAGATTATTTCGTTTCATTTGAGTTCAGTGGTACTTATGCATTATATTGACTGATAACGAATATTTTTTCTAGTATTTCCTTGAATCAGGAAGAGCGTATCTATCTTTTTTCTAGATGGATCTACCTGTAACGGTGTATGAAGGAGAAATTCAAAAACTCCTGAGCTATAAATCAGTTTTATTCGATGTACGGAACCCTGAGAACCCTGCCATGTCAATCTTAAAAGAAATTCAGTTCATCTTTACCATATTGGATTCATTGACATTTACCCTGCCATCTATGTGTTCCGGGCTTAGGGATTATACAGATAGAGAAGTGCTTTCAGAGATCTCTACGCTATTGCAATCATTCACAATGCGCCATCTGGCGGTAGTCCGATGCTACAATGGTGCAAATCGATATGTGGTTTTCATGCTACATAGAATTCTTCATAGGGAGCAGCCTCATCTCTTCTTGTTACCTACTCCCTATGAAAAATCTTTCAAGGGTGAAAAAAATATCTTTTCACCCTTCCATATCCTACGAGAAATATGAAATAAGTATATTGACATCGGCCTTATAGATTTTCTACATGTCGACTCGAAAAATCTCCAAGAAACTTCCATAAACTACCACAAAACGTGGAAAACGTTTTTCACAAACTCCACCTAGGAAAATTTGCAGTTACCATCGTCATATCGATAGGTAAAAAACAAAATCGATTCATGAACTCGCGCGTGCAACTTTTCAGGTACTGAATCCACTCAGACCTGTCAATCTGAAATGACCTTCAACGACTGGGTTAAATCAATTTTCAGTTCTGTCCGTCCGGCCTTCCATTCAGATGTCCGTATCTGAGACAGACCGTGAACACGAAAATTATGTGGCATCAGGGGTAATCTAAGGCGTTTATGCTGGTTATTTTCAAGATGTACCTTTCAGCTGAGGAGCCAGCTTTGGAAATTCCCAACTCGAACGCCTACATTGCCGCGAGTTCGTAAATGTGCTATACTATTTCCTCATTCGAGGAGTGCATTTTATTAATTGTTCGATTTTTGAACATTTAAATTATTTCATTATTCTCACAATGTCAGCAGTACCTAAATTTCAAGATGAAAATTAGTAAATACCTCGTCATTAAACTTCTTTATTTTTAGAAATTCGACCTAGTGCATATTGATATTATTCATTGAAAGAGCAACTATCGAACGTCTTTCTTTAGGAGCCAAAGCAATTAATTTCATCTGAAGAACTCCGAATCAGATAATGGGTTAATATTTTTCTTTCAAGTTATATATTTTTCAAGCAGTTAGAAAGAAGAAGTATCCAATTAAAAAATTATTTGAGTGATCCACTTCATAGTACCAGAATTTTAATGATGATAAAGTTGAAACAACAACTAGGACCAAATAAAATTGATATTTGCAGAACAATGAAGAAAAAAAACTTCGTACTCTAATGGTTACTCTTTATGGAACGTCAAGAAATGAATACATTATTGATATAAATGCAATTGAGAAATGTTACGGGCTAGTTATGGATAAAATAGTTCGGAAGTCATACCTACTGATTACAAATATACCTAAACCGGCCCCTTCGCCATTTAGTATCAGAAGATACGGAATGATAATTTACTTCATGGCGAAAGTGGTGCAACCAAAGTGGATGCATTTTAGTTAATACATCCATCAATCATAATTAGACATATTCATTGCATAAGTTCAATAGAAATAAGTTCTGTATTTGTCGTATGAATTGATAATGGAATAAAACTAATTTTCCTCAGTAGCTTTCCTTTACTAGGTATCACTTGCCCAATTAATATGGTTCAGAATCTTATTTCGAAAGATTCGAATTTTTCATTCCTTCCGCATGGTCAGTAATCTTCAAATTATTAGACGAATAATGATATAATAATATCTTGTTTACTCTTCCATATCCCACGACTATTGTCTGGTACATTCCACATTATTATCAGTAGTAATATCCCTAGGACCTTGATAAAAGACGAGATAATTTTATGACCATCGAAAGCTCGTTCATTGGTGGCAACCCGAAGCCGAAGGCTGAGGGCTGTCACCAAGCAACGAGCTTGAGATATTGGTTATAAAATTATGAGGCATTTATCAATGTCCGAGGAATATTCGGCAGAAAATTTTTTGACAGAAAAAATGTATAACTCAACACAACAAAACATTTATTTATTTATTGAAAGTACAACTAGTGAAAGTGCAATTCGTAAAATTCAACTCAACATTAGATTCGTTGCTGTTTTCTTGTATAGAAGATCTATTTCCACGCATAATATTTATTATCTTGTTGTGGTGTTCTTGATCGAGGTTTAGGTATGGTTTGATAGAATTTTGATTGCTATGACCAGTTATCTTCAGTAATTGTTGTTCCTATACACCACTTTTTGCTAATTGACTGACACCTGTTGATCTATTTGAATGATTCGTTATCTTTTTTTCTTTGACATTCAAGCCAATTGCTTTGGCAGCATATTTAGTCCATTTATTTATGGTATTCCTTCCAACAGGTACATTATCGTACCATTTGGCAGTTTCATTTTTCCAATATCGATTTGGTTTCAAGAATAGTCGTGGTGAGGTAATATTTTCGCCTCGTTTTGATATTAGTTTATGAAAAAGACCTACAGGGCAGCTTTTTCTCTCACTATTGGAAACCAACCATTTACTACCTGTACAGCTTTTAGAACCACCTTGGCACGTTTAACTGCAACCGGATTGTATGCGATTTGTTGGAGAACCATCGTTATTCTTCTCGATTTGAAAAAAATTCACAAAACAAGCAACTGCCTCTCCTCCTCGCCACGCTAGTTCTACTGCAGCAATATGATAAAATTTACGCATAAGACCTTCAGGAGTATTTTCATCCCATAGCAATATTATTCTGTTAACTTCAAACAGATTTAACGAAACTGAACTGGATTTACGTTTACTTGGGTCTGCTTGCAATTTTTTTCTGATTGCATCGCGGGCATCTCGGGATATTATATTATTATAGGGGTCAATCATAATGTTGTAGTCCTTATAATACTTTTCTTGTAAGAGTTTGCTCGAAACATTCCACATTATCTTTACCGTTGCTTCTTTGAATTCTATTCCGTCTTTTTTTCTCATGTTGACAGCCCAATCTTTGAGTATAAACGCCAATTCTTCCAAGCTTCTGCGTTCATTCAATTCGTATGATCGTTCGTAGCAAAATTCCATAAATATTCCCCAAATATATTTGTGGCTATTGGAAGTATTTCTGGGAATGTTTTCTTTGATAAGCTCATTTATATTTTTAACATTACCAAAACGTGACATTTTGAAATTTGTTTGGAATGATGTTGCCATGGAACTATTATATAATTTTATAGGACTCTATCGTGTTATCATTGGGATTGAAAATTGCATTGGATGTAGTTTTCGATGTAATGTTGACATAATTGGCTGAAATGGTTCCATATGATACAAAATCATAAAATTGGATTTGTTGTTAGAACTGTCAAAAAATTTTCAATACAATCAATTACTCAATACCCTTTAAGGAACCAGTGGAATAAATAGATCATTAAATAATATATAAAATATTAATCCTGAAGGATGCGAAATTTTTACCACCGTGTCGTCATCCATTTAATTGAAAATTCTATTCACACTAATTTTTTTACTCTAGAGCGTACAAAAGCACCAGTGAATTCCACCTTATCGGTGAGATTTTTAATCATAGACCGAGAATCTGTGTATCGGAGATACAGTCACAATATTGTTACTTTTCACGGTGAATATTTGAATATATCGAGAAAGTGTGGAATTGGTTTTGGCGCCACAGTTTCTTATATTCAATAGCGGAAATTCGGAATTTTTCGCCGTATATAAATTCATTCCTTTTCAAAAATATTGAGAAGAAAAAAATCAACATCTCGAATTCTCACCACACTTGAATCAGTTCCACAAAGGAAAGTTTCTGGAGAAAAACTAAGCAATCTTGGTTTTATTCATGGCATTGGATCCTCTCAAGGCTGGAATCACATTGGATACGTATTTCTATAGGAACAGAGGCCCTCGACGCCATACAAATTCGTTGGAAGTCAGACACATTCAGTACAGTTACAGTGGATACAGCAGACTTTAACTTCTAGTCAGGTAGAGCTACGAATTCTTACGGTGCCGTCGACCAAACTAATCTGTTTGATTCCAGGATTTTTCAGTACGGTGGGTAACGGATGTCGCAAAAAACTGACGAAGAACTTTCAATCAATGCAGTAAAAAATGAAGATGCAATGTGTTTATGATTTTCTGTTGACGGTAAAGATTTTTTTATTGAAAGCATCGATACGACACGGAAGAAGCCGAAAGATGAATTATCGGCATTATCGGCGAGACAATATAATCTCGAGGAATTTCGCGGCCATGATAGCTATTTATGTAACAAGTACATGAATAAGGTTTTCATGGACGTGTCCAAAAGTTTATGGCAGAGCGAGCAAAGCGAGCGAGGCCAATAATTTGGGCAAGTCCATAAGCCTAATTATGTACGAGTTGCATACAAAGCTTTATGTTTGAATGCAATGCAGAAATTTTATTTTCTGAAATGGCCATTAATATATTCGTCGCATTATTACGAAGGAACATTAAGGCCGGGTTTCACCAAACATTTGAATCTGGTTTAAGGAGATAACTGAGATTACCGATTGATTTTTGACTGGAAAACCATAGAAAATTATCGTTTACTGCCTTAAACGAGATTAAAATCGTTTGTGAAACCCGGCCTTAGTGTGTTTTTGCTTTTCTTACCTTAGTAATCATCAAAGACCTTAGCAACCTCACTGAACAAAGTTGTTTACTTCGTTAGTTTTGTTACAAAAGTCATAATAATCCAAAAAAATGGATAGTGCGGGAGAGGAAAGCGTAGAAAATTCAGCCGCAAGCGACAAAGAATCTCTTTTACCCACTGAAAGTACTTATCCCGTAACTGCTACCGACGGGGTCTATGTGACCCAGAGCATCCTTTTTCGCGTTGGGGATATATCTCTTCCGAGTAGGAGGGATTTGAGTTTCACGGTATTCTCCTAATTAAAAGTACGCTTCCAGTTACCGTAAAGTTTGATTTTGAATTATCTTCACGAATCGAGATATACGTACTCTTGGGTCAGATTGACCCGTCTGTAGTGAAAGTGTTTGTATTCTTCTTTGGGGCAGGCAGGTAAGTATACCATATTTTGGTATGAAATTAATTTGTTTATGGTTCTCCATACTTTTATTGCTTCATTGGGACAATTAAATTGAAAATTGAATATCATTTCCACAGTATTTTTTATTTTTTGAATTTTATAGTTCGATATGTCTAGATCACTGTCTGAGGAGGAATTGGAAGACATTCTCAGTGATCCCGAATTCTGGGTCGATTGGGACGATACCAATCGATTGTCCTGTGGCGGATAATTCAAAGGAAGGTGATGGTGCTGTTGAAGATGATGAAATCTACAGCGAACATGATTGATGGAACGATGCTGATTGGGAACCAGCACAGGATCAAGATGAAGAATTCGAAGACTGTGAAAACACTGACCAACTAGAATCGGAAGGGAGGAACATGGCTGAAGAGGAAGAGAGTGATCGGGTGATTAGTGTAAACATTATTGGTATGGAAAAGATCGCACTAAGTGGGCAAAGACAGCTCCAACTAGAGGTAGAATCCCTGCTAAAAATCTCCTGGGAGTTTTAGCAGGACCAAAAGGAGAGACTCGTCAAAATCCACCATCTACCCCTCTGGATATCGAGTACTATATCAATCCTCATCGGGAACTGAAAAAACTCGCTTCAATTACCCGAAAGAACTCGGAATTGCTTTGTACACACCCCACAAGAGACGCCGTGTTTACAATAATCACAAACCACGCAGAATTCGTAGTCTGGCGGGATATTCTCGGAATCACCGTAGAAACTGCTTCAACATCAACTGATAATAGTGAAACATCAAAAAAAAAAGATATGCAAAATACCTAATGGTAAAAAAAACCGAAAAACCAGTACCCATTCTGCAAAGTGTAAAATACCAATGTGTCAACAAAGTGCTGTCAGATTATATCCAAATTGTGTTTGAAACTCGGTTTGAAAGAAATTTTGCAATAAAAATGAATTGAATAATAATGTTTTTCATTTATATTCTATAAATTGAACATTTTCCCTAAAAATTTGGCAAATTAATATATGGGTCATTGAGACCCGTCTGTAGCAGTTAGGGGACATCGATTGGTCTGTAGCAGTTACGGGTTATGAAAATTTGTATGCAACCTATAACAAGTTTTGTGTAACGAAGAAAATTGCAAAGTCCAGAGAAGACAGTGACAGTTGAGTCCAATAAAGTGGTGTCCAATAAAGCATACAATTATGGACACTAAACGAATTCATAAATCAAGTGTTTATGGGGTAGTCGAACATAAACTTTTTTTTTGTACAATCTTGCGAAATATGATAATTAAGTTATCTATGAGAATAGAATAGAGTTTATTCGGTGATATATTTCAGAAAATCCCGAAAATTACAGCTGTGGAGTAGGTATTCACTCCGGGTACAGCAAAAATAAACCTTATTCTAAACGGTTATGAACAAAGCAAACCTTAATTTTGTTATTTTTCAAATATGAAAACCTACCTTATACAAATATCGTTTCATTTTTTACTTTATGTCTGCCTCGTTATAATTTTTCTCTCTGAGTTTGTGATTTTCCATTTCCTTGATTTTTTTTTATCGTCTTCATCGGTGTTTCATCTCTATTCAATCATCCTGTCATGGAATTTATGAAACTGTGTATGAAATCTCGATTTCTTTCAATCATGCATCTCTTCACACCCCTACTGAATTTGGACCTATTGTTAATTTTCCTTATATCTTCCGATATGAAGGATTGAAATTTCGAAGCTAAATATGAACTACACCTCTATCCAATTCTCTTTTCTGCTCTCTATGTTTCGTAGTTATTTTCTCCTGGTCTTGTTGGGTGTTTTTTTCTCTCTTTGTGATGGAAATTTCATTCTGCTGGATATCAATAAGTATTTTGTGTGCGAAGATTTTTCTTAAGTCAAGTACTTTAGATATATGGAATACTTTCTCGCTAAAGAATGTGATTCTTTTTCCGTAAGTTACTCTGAGTATACGTTTTTGTATTGATCAATGCTTCTTTTGTGCTGGTCTATAATATTCCCCCCATCCTATTATAACATGTGAGTTGAGGTACGACCAATGCATTATACAACATTTTTAGGTATTCAACAGAGGTTATGCTTTATTTTGTGAATTTGAAACTATACATACGATGCCTCTCAGTTCTCTCGAAAATATAATATATGTTCATCCCATTTGTATTTTTTGTATTTTTTTGACTTCACTGTATTATCTGTGCAATAAATTTATTCTTATTATTATTATTATTTGAAATTTTCGTCAATAATTATGCCGGGGTATTTTAAGGCCTGTGTTTACGAAATATTTATTTTAGGATCTATTTCTAAATCTCCTAGGTTCGGAGTTCGTTTTCTATATGAGGCAAATGATAGGTATTTAGTCTAGTATTTACTGTCAATTTATTCATCCTAAACCATTTAACCAGCCCCCAAATTCATTTCATGCTTGTCTTTTCAGACTTTTCCATATTTCATCTTGAAATAATATCAGTATGCCATCCGCACCGGCAATATCCTTTCATATACTGTCCCATTTCAGAGATACCATTCAAATACAGAATGAACAAAAGCTCTCCGAGCACAGTTCCCTGTGGTGGTAGTAGTAGTAGAAGTAGTAGTAGTAGTAGTAGTAGAAGTAGTAGTAGTAGTAGTAGTAGTAGTAGTAGTAGTAGTAGTAGTAGTAGTAGTAGAAGTAGTAGTAGTAGTAGTAGTAGTAGTAGTAGTAGTAGTAGTAGTAGTAGTAGTAGTAGTAGTAGTAGTAGTAGTAGTAGTAGTAGTAGTAGTAGTAGTAGTAGTAGTAGTAGTAGTAGTAGTAGTAGTAGTAGTAGTAGTAGTAGTAGTAGTAGTAGTAGTAGTAGTAGTAGTAGTAGTAGTAGTAGTAGTAGTAGTAGTAGTAGTAGTAGTAGTAGTAGTAGTAGTAGTAGTAGTAGTAGTAGTAGTAGTAGTAGTAGTAGTAGTAGTAGTAGTAGTAGTAGTAGTAGTAGTAGTAGTAGTAGTAGTAGTAGTAGTAGTAGTAGTAGTAGTAGTAGTAGTAGTAGTAGTAGTAGTAGTAGTAGTAGTAGTAGTAGTAGTAGTAGTAGTAGTAGTAGTAGTAGTAGTAGTAGTAGTAGTAGTAGTAGTAGTAGTAGTAGTAGTAGTAGTAGTAGTAGTAGTAGTAGTAGTAGTAGTAGTAGTAGTAGTAGTAGTAGTAGTAGTAGTAGTAGTAGTAGTAGTAGTAGTAGTAGTAAAAAGGGATTACAGTTAACTGCGACCTGACAGAGCTGTTATCATCGCGCCTCCTACAGCTCGCCCTCCAGTTCCAGAGATTTTATGAAATCCAGTATCTGGGACGGCTTCAAGGAGGATAACTCCCCACTTCTACAAGTTTCTTGTCCAAAGGACTCTTTCCTTTGGCTTGCAATGGCATAGCATTCCGTAACCAGGTGAATAGGAGTTTCTTCCTCCTCCCCACAGAATTTACAGTCATCAGTGTCTGATAAACCCATTCTCAACAGATGCTTCTTCAGGCGACAATGTCCTGTGAGAAAGCCAGTGAGTAGGTGAAGTTGGTTTTCACTGAGATCCAGATATTTTTTCGATCTAGCCGTTTCAAAGTTCCGGAGGAACTTCTTGGAGTGATCCATTCCTGGGAGATTCCGCCAGAGTCTTTCGGTTTTCTCCTTCAGCATAAACTCCTTCTTATAGGTGCATTTTCCTATACCACAGAAGGGTTCTGGGCCAGTGAGTGGCGTTTGTGCGCCTTTTCTGGCCAGTGTATTGGCCTCTTCGTTTCCTACGATTCCCGAATGACCAGGAACCCAGATTAAAAAGATCTTATTCTTCTTGCCTGCCTCATTAAGTTTGTTTCGGCACTTCCAAATCAGCTTTGAGTCAATGACGTAGGAGCTCAGTGCTTTAAAAGCAGTTTGACTATCTGTATGAATAGCTATATCGCACTTCTGATAGTTTCTTTCTAGATTTATATCTAGACATCTTCCGATTGCAAATATCTCCGTTTGAAGGACGCTTGTACAGGAGCCTAACGATAGTGCACACTTGGTACTTGTCCCGTATATCCCAGCGCCAGGTCCTGTAGCGGTTTTAGAACCATCTGTATACCATTTCATTGTATTTTTTTTGAGATTGTAGTTCGTGTATTCCCTTTTCCAATCCTCTCTTTTACTTAGCATTGTACTGACGTTCTTCTCAGTGCTTACTTTCTTGATCATTACATCACTAGGAAGGTTTGCAGATGAGGTGTAGTCTTTCAGAGAGGACCAAGCTCTCTGAAACATGAGTCTCTCATTGCATGCTCCTTCTTTAGATACTCTAAGGATGGCCTCATGGGCTACCCTATCAATCACTAGATGTAGAGGTGTGATGATCTCAAGCGCCCTGGTTGGGCACGTTCTCATAGCTCCCGTGATGCACACACAGACAAGCCTTTGTACTTTGTCGAGAATTTTCCTCGTACTTACCTGACTTGTCTTAGCAAACCAGGCTACTGACCCATAGGTGACTATAGGTCTTACAATCATGACAAACATCCATCGCAGTATTTTTGGGTTACAGCTCCAATGCCTGCCGCATAGACGCCTGCATGCCATCAGAGCTCTTGTAGCTCTGCCAGTAGCATTATCAACATGCTTATTCCACAGAAGTTTGCTATCTAGTGTTATTCCTAGGTATTTGACTTCAGACCCCCACTCCAAGATATTTCCGTTTAATACTAACGTTTTCATGGCTGAAAGTTTCCTCTTCCGAGTGAACGGAATCAATGTGGTCTTGGTTGGGTTGATGTTCAGCCCCACTGACAAGCACCACTGCTCAATAATGTGTACTGTGGTACTTCACAGTTAATCTGACATTTTTTGCTGTTGTTTTCATTTGAATATAGTATTTGAGACCTGTTTGATAAGTAACTTCGAAGGAGATCCAGCATTCTACTGCAAAAGCCATACCCTTCGTGCTTCTCTAACAGCTTGTCATGACTGACGGTATCAAATGCTTTTGCCAGATCTTTTACAAAAGCCAAAGTGAGAATTTTTTCGTCTATATTTTTATATATTTCATCGGTTATTTCTTCAATTGGTTTCGGTCGACATACCCGAACGAAATCCAAACTTATTTCCTGATATAATATCATATTTATTTATTTATTTATTTAATAACTAACAAGGGTTGAGGTTGGTTAAGCCTATAAACCAAAAAAAAAAACAAACGTAATCCGAAAACAATCAAATTGGTAAACTGAAAACAAAAATAAAGAACAATAATAGCAATAAACCGGGACAAATCATCGTGTAGAGCGCCAATCGTCGAGTTTATTCTTGAAGGCGTTCACTGATGTAGCCTCCACGACAACTGATGGGAGCTGATTCCATATGGAGAACACTCTGTTGGAGAGGACCATCTGTCTTGTGGAAGATCTAAATGCTTCCTTCTTCAGTTTGAAACCATGGCCTCGCAAGCTATTCATATTTAGCTGGATCATGTTTTTTAGCTCCTCACCGAAGTGACCATTCACAGCGCGGTATGTAAATATCACCTCTGCTACGACCTTCGGCAAAACTAGGGAGACCAAAAATGCGAAGGCGATCCTTGTATGATGGGCGCGGGTAAGAGTAAGGTTGTCGCGTGGTCCAAGGCTACGGGTGGACTCCAGGAGGTTTTCATCGAACCTGGTCGTTGGCCACCACACCTGTCCAGCATACT
This sequence comes from Adalia bipunctata, assembly GCA_910592335.1. Classification (NCBI taxonomy): domain Eukaryota; kingdom Metazoa; phylum Arthropoda; class Insecta; order Coleoptera; family Coccinellidae; genus Adalia; species Adalia bipunctata. The sequence goes on from OU342951.1 coordinate 30,983,368, forward strand.
CCATAATGGGACGTATGTAGGTTTTGAACAGGAACTCCCACGTTGAAACACTGCTCCTTCCAAAAGTTTTCCTCAGCATATATATAATCTGTCTTGCTTTCCCCGTAACCGCTGCCACATGGTACGACCAACACAGATCCGAGTCCACAGTGACACCCAAATCAACGTGTCGCGTCACTGACTCCAGCATACAGCCGTCAATCCAGTATGGGAACATTCCAGCCATCTCAAAAGCCTCCCCCTCACCCCCAGGTGCTCCAACTTGGCAAGAAGCCGCCTATGCGGAACCCGGTCAAATGCTCTGGAGAAATCCATCAACTGGAAAACCTGAGTCCAGAGCCCTGGTCCACTCATTAACGCACGTGAGAAGATTTGTCGTCGTGGAACGCTGGGGGATGAATCCATGCTGAGACATCGGGATCAGATCGTTGGTCGAGCAAAAGAGCATCAGGTGATCGCACACTATTCTCTCCAAAACTTTCGAGACAGACGAGAGGATACTAATGGGGCGATAGTTGGATGGATCAAGTTTGTCGCCTTTTTTAAATATGGGTGTTATTGATGCAGTGAGCCAGTCAGATGGAATGTGGGATGTGTTGATTGACATTGTGAATAAGATGTGCAGGGGGACGGAAAAAGCTTCAGCACATTCCTTGAGCAATCGCGTGGTGATTCCATCGTTACCCGGCGCGGTATCAACTTTCATACTGCGCAAACTACTCTCGATAAGATGTTGGTCAATGATGAGGTCTGGTATGTCCGCACGGTTGCGGCCCACACTAGGTGTAGGAACAGGACTATCAGGCTCCACAGTAAAATCGGAGGCGAATATCCCAGAGAAAACTTCAGCCGATTCGTCCTGGCTGCCGCACACAGCACCCGACTGATCTCTCACAGTAGGGACACTGACCTTGGAATTCAAGAAGGATCTCACATATTTGTACATTCTTTTCTTATTCCTGGAAGTCACCAGCTTTTTTTCATAGGAAGCCTTCTGTTGTCGAATAGATTTGGAAACAAAATTCGAAAAAGAACGATGATTCTCATAATTTTCAGATGAGTTGTGACGAATGAACTTTCGCCACAATGATTTCTTTTTCCTTACTAGATGCAAGATCCGCTCATAAATCCACGGCTTCGAGGGGTTCTCATAAACTGTCCTCGACCGCTCATTAGCAAGTACAGCCTCACCAGTCCTTTCCAGAAACAACAGTCAATGTCTGCATCATTCAAGACACTGGGCCAGTGGAAAGAATTGAGATGAGAGGGAACCCCATCGTAATTGACAAACCTCAACGTTTTCAAATCTTTACGAACACACGGAAAGAAGTGCAGCTGTATTTCAGTAGTCAATACAATGTGGTCGGATTTTCCCAAAGGACACTGGTACTCTATCTCAGAGATAATATTTGGATCCGAGACTATGAATTTGTTCAAGAATGCCTCCATTCGAACCTCTATCAATCTTTCAAGGAACTTTGCTATATTTTAGGTTCGGGTAATTGGTCTATAATTCTCTTTACGACTTCGATCACCATCTTTGAGCAAGAGTTTAACTTTTCCCAATTCCAATATATCTGGAAAGCAGGCCTTTTCAAAGATATTGTTTATTATTTGAGTAAGTGACATTTCTTTTTGTATTTCCAAATCCAGAGCAAAAAAATAAGTATAAAATCCCCTTAAGCGTAAAAGACCTTTGAAGTGACAGGGTAGGGTTTTCATTTTCATCTCCGCGTTTGAAAATATGCTCAAGCGCTCTTACCTTGGTGGGTACAATACTTAGGAAACGTTATTGTTCCGAAATCATATTTCACTTAATACCACGAAAACATAACAGCTCTGTAAGGAGACACAATAAATTTGAAGGTCGCAGTGGACTGTAAGCCCTTTTCACTTTAAACAATAACCAGAAAGAAGATTAGGATCCCATTGATCTCAGTGACCAACCCGCACTCTGCAACTTTGACCTGAAAGCTTTAATTCGAGAATGGAAGAAAAACCAGATTGGTCTTATTGAATTCGTTTTCTGAACCGCAAAAGACCTTCGAGAATATCACCAAGCCATGAAGATCTTGAATTTCAAAAACAAGAACGAAATCGCACTTGCCTGTACAAATTCCATTAATTATCAGCGTGAGTTTGGAAACTCACATGTTTTGTTGAGTGAATTTGGCCCTTGGGAAAAAACACATATAGTTCACGCAACAGATACACGATGCCAGCAGCAAGCAAATAGGATTCCCAGAACATACATGAACCGTCAGTATCGGTGCTTCAGTTTTCATTTTGGTGGTATATTCAACTTAATCAATTTCTTCTCTACAACTGAGCCCTGCACGTCTAATGCAGTTATTATACAGTTTATCACCAAATTACATGCCGATCGGAAAATATGTAGTTATTTAACTTTTGTGAAAACGAAATTTTACAGCACTACTAGATTGGACTGCTTCTCGATCGCACCGCGTGATTTCTGTGACCATTCAAGGCACCCTCGACGTAATCCTGGGAAATCGTGTCCTGGAAATTACGGGTCCCTTATAGGAGGTGAAAGGATGAATCTATCATCAAAACGGAGACGATGTGGAAGATACGTAGAAATTCTTCAAATTGCCTTGCATTCAGATATATAGTTGGAAATCGCTAGATCAGTGAATCGATGGTGATTTCAGGCGTGTAATGTAGATAGATACCTACTTCAAAACGGAGGACTCCAAGTTGTCAACCCGAAGGGAGGATGTATCTGAAATCCTTCGAATTGAACTCGTATATGTCTGAACAAATGGAAATCATACAGTTCCAGTCGAAATGATTATGAAATGATATGAGCAGAGCAGTCTCAAATCAAGTAGGTAAGGTAGGAATGAAGGAACAAAGATGTAGAAAATAGAATCCAAGTATGAATTGAAATGAGTTGCCGCGACGTCAAAAATTTATAATTGAATGTAGGGAAACTAGGGAAATACGTACAAAATGACATATACAGGGTGTTTCACCATAAACTAGACAAATATTTAGCCTTGTAGATGACACCGAGAAAGTCTTCTTCGTCTTGGTGCCTTATTGGTAGTTCAATATCAACTTTGGGCAATATTCTGATAACAGTGGTAAGTTATGCGTGACTTTCGGAATAACGATTTCTGGTCCCATATTTGACTTTTTCGGTGCTCAATTCAATTGTGTATAATTTCTGACAAAAAAACAAGATGCCAGAACAAAATACAAAAATTTCCATTGGTTTTCATTTTGTAGTGTTCCGAAGATTCCACGTGGAGTAGGTACTTTCAAAATTTTCATTTGAAAAACTGGAGGCCTCACGAAAGCCAAAATTATGATAATGGGCTATCAGAATGACCCAGATAGAAATATGAATTCATAAACAAAAAACAAAAATTCCGACGAGTCTTGGTGAGATTCGAACTTTTTCCACGCATAAGGGAAGTATAGGGTTGCCTTACTTATCGAGTATAAATTGGATTCATTTTTATCTAATGAATGTCTGTTACCACGCAATGCTAGCTAATCGAAAGTGGAGAGAGTTCGATTATGAAAAAAGCATCTTCGATTATCAACAAAGTTTATTGAGCAAATTTTTTTTGAATATGAATTCCTATTTCTATTCAGGTCATTCATTAGCACAATTTTGGCCTTCGTAAGGCTTCCAGTTTTTTAAATGAAAATCATGAAATGACTCTGAGCGGAATCTTTGTAAGGCTCCAAAACAAACGGAATTTTTTTTTATTTCCAAACGTATGACAACAACGTCATTTTCCGCTAATCGCTAGGAAATTTTGACATTCCTGGCAAAATTTCTCATAGCAAAAGTCGAGATTTCCCAACTGTTAAGAAATATTTATTTCCTCACAGTTGTCAGTGTTCTACATATGCATATTCGTACTTTTCTCTCGATTCGTTCGGCAATAATTCTACTGAAGCAGTATTCACTGCCTCTACCAGCTCTGGAGGAGCTCTGGAAAACTCATCATCACTCATCATTTTTCACTGTTTTGTCTTCGAGAACACCAGCAATTAACTAATCAATACGTTTTTTTCAAAATAAATTAAAATCTGTCGAATTTCTAACGATTTGCGGAAAAAAAGTATGTTTACCTCGTAGGAAAAGCCAAATTCCTTGACATTCCTTGAATCTTCAAAATCGTCCAGGAATGTAAGGCTTTTCCTACCCGGTAAACAATGAACTATTTTCGACTGACAGGATCATCGAAAAGTTCTATTTCTCCGCCTAGGAGGAGAAATAGTTGTTATGGCTACTTTTCCGTCCGGCGAAAGGAAAAGTGTTGTTATGCAAAAGATTGCACTCAATTATAACGATCGTAAATGTCAATCCAAAAGAGGATATTCAGATTTCCAGGTATTTAAAAATTTTTAAATAAAATAACATATTTCAATCGAAGGAGAAGTGACTGCATGGCTCGCTTTCAATTACCGGCCTCACTTCGTTCCGCGGTTAGACTCAAGCTCGCCATGAAAAGAAACACTTCTCCTCCTTATGAAATAATATACTATTATTCTGTTTGCACATCTCAATAATATAATATAATAATGATACATTAATAATAATACATTTATTGTTATTTTTTTCCACATACAAGTCTCACAATATCTCATTACAGCAACAAAATAGATAGAGAAAATGCAATAGGCCTTAATAATTGCAGTTATCTGATGCCAGAAACTGTTCAGGCCTCAATTCCGCTCAAAAAACTTAAGCATACTCCCGTTTGAATTTAATTTGAATCATCAGAAGGAAGGAAAAGGAAGGTGGAATGAAAGAAGGAAATAAGGAGAGTTATAGCAGTTCAACAATACACTAAACGTAGTTAGTTCTGGGATTGTAAAAGTAGTCTCTTGAGCTGTTTCTTAAATGAAGTTGGCGACTGTTGAAGATCAAATGAAGCTATCGGATTCAAAATGTGGGAAATATTGTAGGAAAATGATCTCTTGAAAATCTCTTTTCTCTGTTGGAGTACTGTCAACAAACCTCTTTTTCTGAGATTCAAGTTATGCACATCAGTGCGATATGTCGGCCTCTGATGGAGATAGGCAGGTGTCCCATATTTCATTATCTTGAAAAAGAAACAAGCCATGTGCATTGTGCACCCTCGGCCAATTGTTCATATTGGTCCAGCCCGACCGCTGCAAAGCGAGTGATATGTGGTCCCTACGTCTTACAACGTATATTAGCCTCAAACAGGAGTTTCGAACTTTCTGCACTCGATATCGATCAATGCCCTCTAAACAAGGCACAAAAACACTACTGCAAAAATTAAAGTGCGAAAGTGTGAAAATATAATGATATTAAATGAAAAAAGGCGAGTACGAAATTTGAGAAAAAAATTTCACGAAAAAATGAGTCCATACCTCCATCAAAGAAAAGGAGACATAAAGTCGCTAAAGCATTATTCGATTAAGACGATGAAGAATAAAATGTTTTTAGCAACTTTCGAGATGATGAAGGCGACTATCCCTGTATCTATTGTTATGACCTTTTTTTCCGATCTGAGCCTGGCAAAAAAAGGTTACGATGCATAAATTGCTTGTATTGGGCTCACGCATCTTATGCTGATGTTCCTAGAAGAACCATTTGGGAACTTTGCCAAAAGTTTCGTGAGTTTAATAAATAACTTTCATTTTCTGTTGCATGTAGGTATGTAGGTTCCTTTTTGGTCGTCTAGAATATGACCTTCGCTTTGGCTACCAAACCTAAATTTTGCTGTAGTTCTCTCAAGAACCAATTAAACTCAAACTGTCTATAAACCTACAGTTTCCTGTTTCTTTACAGACCTTACGTCTTAAACTGATTATTTAACTAGAAAGACACGTTCAGTTACGATTTATCCGCATTTACTGAACTTCGCGATTTTCAAAAGGAACCATATGTGCGAATTATAGACCTACATCTATCCTCAGTATCTTTTCTGAAGGTGCTCTTCCATTGCGTGAAACTGACTCGCTGTTTCGCAAGGCTGATTTGGCCTGACCCATTCACACGAGGAGAAACGTTTTCGCGAAAATAGGTGAGCCGCCAGTTTTCCAGAGACAAGCATGCCGTTCCGACTGCAGCCTCAGCATTTGCTTCAATTGTAATGGGTTATATGAAGAATAAAAAAAAAGAAAACATCGATGCTGGTAGCTCCCCATTACAGTTTTCATTTTTGCTTTGAGAATATTGACAGGTTGCTCTATTTTTATGCTAATCTCTTTTCATGAATCCTCCCTTTCCCTCTTGTTTTAATACGCTTCATCTGAGGCATACCACAAAAATCGGTAGGCCTAATAACGCTGGATTAGACGAATGCACTAGTCTCAATTCATTTTCACGTTTCCACGACACGAAAACAGAAACCGCGAGTCTCTTTCACTCGCTGTCAAAAACCGACTGGTATCGGCTCGCAGCGAAACGGCCTCGCCATAGAACTTATAGTACATGGAATGCTATTACCAGATCAAAAAGTGGGTAAACATCTCAAGTTGGAGGAATCACAAAATTTCCATGTTCCCATGGATACGACCTGTCACACCGAACAGAAACACAGAAATGTTTGCCGAAATGCCAAGTGAATCGGATCTTGACGATTAAATTCATTGTATTTCTGTGTTTCTATTCTGTATGACAAGTCGTAACCATGGCAACATGGAAATTTCAGTATTCCTCCAACTGGAGATGTTTATCCACTTTTTTAAACTGAGCAGCAAGGCTAATGGCATTCCATGTACTATAAGTTCTATGGGCCTTGCGCAACAAAATTTCGGGCGCGAAAGCGGCATCCACACCGCGCATTTTGTTTCGCGAAACAGTTGCGCGAGTCACTTTCTCGCAATGGAATAGCACCCCAAGGTTTTCGAACGTATTGTAACGTTTTCTTCGTTATTAAAACGTCCGGGTTCAACAAACTATTTATTTACACTACTTATAACACTAATAATTAATAACTAATGAACTTATTCTAACAAAAGTCTGTACAATTTATTTCTACTGATTTATTCGGCACTATTTATTTATTTTCACTGGTCGCTCGTCTCTAACTGAATGAATCTCTCATCGTCGATGGGCCCCTTATATGCATAACGCCGATTGTTTCTCGCTAAGTCCGGACCCGTCTAGAAACTTCGCGAAACATTCGCGGCCTCTATGACGCCACGCGTTTCCAGAAACTTCTCGATCGAGCCGTAGCGCACAGGGCCGTACTTGTCACACTGTCCCCTCCTTAAGCCTGTTCTGTCCCAGAACAGATCGCATGGATTCTTCAGAGGACCGTGGCGAAATCTGCAGTCGGCTCCTTCTCTACAGTAGCCCCTTTGATGGAAATAGCATTCTATAGTTTTTCCGGGGAGCTCGACACGATTTGGGTAGAAACTGCATACTAAGATCTGTATACCTGCCGTCTGGAAAATTACTTCAAGCATGCTTCGTACTACCCTCCAATTCAGTAGATCCAGTCCACAACCAAGCTTGGGAACAGCTAGTTTCCTAACGCCGGAACGCTGAAGGTCTTCTTTCAAGCCATGCAGCGAGGTCCATAAGTTCTGGTAGGTGGGCTTCTGGAAAGAGTGCTGCTTGGTAACCAAATAGTAAATGAACCGACCTCCAGACTTCAATCTCAAACATTTCCCGATTCTGGGCTGCTGTCCCATTAGTTCCTCTTGCCGACCAAATTTGTTTTTGAATACTCTTGCTATTCCCTTACTCATACGTAAATCGGCTGCTACACAATGAGCAAGCGAGTATTCCTGGGGGACTGTAAACAGGTCCTGATGAACTTCCTGTGTGACGCCAAACCGTGCAATGCGCGTTCCCCCATAGGTGTTCATAAATTCCTGGAATTCGCAGCTTTCCCTTGCCGGAACCTCGACGAGACGTACTTCTTCTTCATCCTGCGTGGACGCATACGGAGCCAATCGGTTGAAATGGACGACTTTCGGTTTTCCTCTGGGGAGCTTCCGTATTCGGTAAACTACATCATTTATTCTCTTCACAACTTCGTACGGTCCTTCCCAATGTCTCTGCAGCTTCGGTGAAAAACCTTTTCTTCTGTGGGGGTTATACAACCATACCAGATCTCCTGCCGTAAACCCTCCTTCAATGGCCTTGATGTCATAGCGCATTTTCATCCGGTCACTTGCTTGCTGCATTTGATTACGCACCTTGTCATGGATGTAGTCTAGCTTGCTTCTTAGATTACTAACGTAGTCCTCCCCAGCTACATCTTCTCCAGGTTTACACCCAAACTCGAGGTCGCAAGGTAATCTTATCTCTCGGCCGAACATTATATTGGATGGAGTCTCCTTTGTAGATTCTTGAACCGAAGATCTATAGGCCATCGTGAATAAATGCAAGTATTCATCCCAGTCCCTTTGATGGTCAGAGACAACTTTGGCCAAATGTTTTCCCATAGTCCGGTTCATTCGTTCCACCATGCCGTCTGACTGAGGATGCAGAGGTGTAGTTCTGGTCTTATGTATCCCCAATGTTTTGCAAACTTCTTGGAATAATTTTGACTCGAAGTTTCGGCCTTGATCACAATGCAGCTCTAGGGGTATTCCAAATCTGCAGAAGAACTCTTTGACCAATTTTTCAGCTACCGTGCTTGCCTCTTGATTAGGAATACCGTACGCTTCCACCCATTTGGTAAAGTAGTCCATCGCTACCAAAATGTACTTGTTTCCATTGCCTGTTTCTGGAAAAGGGCCTGCGATGTCGATAGCTACTCGTTCCATGGGGGATCCGACGTTATATTGCTTCATTGGTGCCTTTCCTTTACCGTAGGGTCCGTTGGCCGCAGCACAAACTTTACATTTTCTACACCAATCTTTAACGTCATTCTTACAGTTGATCCAATAAAATCGCTGCCTAACCTTCTCCAGAGTCTTAGTAATCCCAAAATGGCCACCCGAAGTTCCATTATGTAGTCTGGTCAAAATGTCCGTTACCCTACTCTTGGGCACAATTAACTGAAGCCTCTGCTGAGATCCATCTTCATTTTCCCAACAACGTTTCAGAAGACCTTCATCAATCTTCAACGTTTCCCATTGGGCCCAATACGACTTGACATTTTGGCTCAGTCTGGATACTTCTTCCCAAGAAGGTCGTCTACCACTCTTCTTCCAACTTAGGATTACTCTCAGATCTGGATCCTCCTCCTGTGCTCGTCGAATTTCTGATGGTAGCCAGTCATCTTCTATCACAGTGGTCCGCCTCAAATTGGCCTTATCTTCCACACGAGAGCAGTGGCTGCCATTATCGGGGCAAGGACTTTTTGTCAAATCTTCGGACGTGATTCTACGGATTATCACGTCAGAGGCATTTTTAACGTGGGTCGATTTATGCCCCTTATCACCAACCCTTTTTAGTTTATCTGCTGTGTCTCTTTTCCCAATCCTTGGGCCATTTCGCTTAAAATGCCCACTCTTGTTGCAATACCAGCACACAGCATCCTTTTCCTTAGCATTCAATAATTTGCTAACCTCTTCTCGGATGATTTCCTCCACAGATCGGTCTATTTCTTGGACTCGTCCCACACGAAATTGTCCTCTATGCGACGCCTGTTTCGCTGCCTCAAATTCTAGAGCTTGAGCTAAGGCATCATCAATGGTCTTAGGGCGTGCAAGTCTCAAGGCTTGTTGAGTTTCGCTGTCCTTGATCCCGTCGACAAACGTCTGGATCGATAGCAGTTCGAGGAAGCTCTCTGGAGCTGATGGATAAGCCAGCCTCACTAATCTGGCGACATCGGCCTCGAACTCCTGGAGGCTTTCTCCTGATTTCTGCATCCGGTTCCTTATTTGAGCATGGTAAACTTGCTGTAGGTGAGCATCGCCATATCTCATCTGAAGTTTGGATGTTAAAACTTCGTAACAGGCCTGTTGACTTTCCGGTATTGTCTGCAGAATGTTGAGTGCATCTCCTCGTAGAGCTATTATTAATGCTGTGGCTTTTTCGTTGTCGCTCCAACTGTTTGCCAACGCAGCAGCTTCAAATTGTTTTTGATATGTCGACCAAGGAACTTTTCCATCAAATGTTGGTGGCTTGATCTTCATTTTACCACTTCCTGTGTTGTTTTCTGATTTCACGAAACTATAAGATGGTGAAGCTGGACTTTCTTTTCTATTCGAAGTTCTTTTCAGGGACTCTATGAACTTGGCATGCTGTTCAATTATTCCTGATATTTCCTCAAATTTTTCATTGACTTCCTCAAATTTTTCGTCAACCTTATCAACGACTTCGTCAAATTTTTCATCCACTTTATCAAATTTTCCATTGACTTCTTCAAATTTTTCTTCAACCTTATCGAATTTCTCATTAACTTCATCTATTATAACTTCCTTAATAGATTCCATTTTCTCATCCAATGTACTTGCAATTTGACTCACCAATTGTTCATTGTTTTCCTCCACTTTCGAGCTCAGTTCTCGAGAATTTTCTTCCATTTTCAAACTGATTTCTCGAGAATTTTCTTCCACCTTATTTTCCATTTTATCCATTTTTTCCTCCACCTTATTTTCCATTTTATCCATTTTCAAGCTCATTTGTTCAAAGGCTTGCTTGAAAAATTCCATACTCGCCTGGTCCATTTTCTCTTTTTGCGATCTGGTTATCGGCATTCAGATTTATCCCACTTCTGACACCAATGTAACGTTTTCTTCGTTATTAAAACGTCCGGGTTCAACAAACTATTTATTTACACTACTTATAACACTAATAATTAATAACTAATGAACTTATTCTAACAAAAGTCTGTACAATTTATTTCTACTGATTTATTCGGCACTATTTATTTATTTTCACTGGTCGCTCGTCTCTAACTGAATGAATCTCTCATCGTCGATGGGCCCCTTATATGCATAACGCCGATTGTTTCTCGCTAAGTCCGGACCCGTCTAGAAACTTCGCGAAACATTCGCGGCCTCTATGACGCCACGCGTTTCCAGAAACTTCTCGATCGAGCCGTAGCGCACAGGGCCGTACTTGTCACAGTATCGTCTCCAATGGCCTAATTACAAAATATTCCTTACTGCGAAGCTCGGTCTTAAGATCTGATCGCTGAACACAAACGGTGGCTCTGTATTTTGTCGAATTTGCTTCTACTCTGCTAGTTATCAAATTAGCTAATGAGCTACCTTGAAGGCATAACTATACAGGGTATTCTACAGGCTCCGTGACAAACTTTGACTGATGGAAGCTGTGCTTATTCTGAACTTTTTTTTTATGAACATAGGTCCGATTCGTTTTTGTTATGAAGATAGAAGCATTCGAGAAATTAAAAATTTTGAGACTACAGAAATTGTTCAAAATGTTCACCTGCGGATTTCAACATGATAAACAAGATTCTTCATGTGTCCCCATTAATAAAAATCGAAGGTAATCAGATCAGGCGAACGAGGTGGCCATTGTATCGGTACCACTTGACCTATCCATTCATTCGGGAAATGTTCATTCAGCCAACTGACCACTTGTCTCCCTCTATGTGGTGGTGCACCATCGTTCTGATACTACATTTCAAACAATGTTGAGCTCTAAGTCATCAATGAAGTCAAAAAGGTTGTGCTCCAAAAAAAATTTATACTAATCTGCATCAAAAAGATCATTTATAATAATAATAATAATAATACTAATAGGTGTTCAGGTTGTCGGTCGCATAGGGATTCAACGTTCGAAAGAGCAGCCCGTAGTCGGAACCGGCAGCCGAAACAGGACGGCACAAAGGGGACGCCACAAGTGGACGCCCGAGCAGCATAACCTGCTGTCTGCGCTATACAGAAAATCAAAACCCGAAAGACGAGGATACATGAATAGGCTGCATGGTCTGTGGTGCGAAAATTATCCAGACCTTGACTTCATGACGCAGCAAAACCTTAGAGATCAGATCAGTCATCTCAAAAGAAGAGGAATCATATGGCGGTCTCAAGAGCAAGAAAGGATGGAACAACAAGCTGAGGAGCAGGTGACAGATGCTTCGAGCCAACATCAGCAACTGACGATTGACACAACTGAAGAACAAGCTGCAGCCCTGGTGAGAAATATCGCGGGCCGAACTGGGACTGGTATACGCTCCAACAGGCCAATAAGAGAACATGTGAGAGATGTTCTCGAAATAGAAAACGGTGGAGAGCAGGTGACAGATGCTCCAAACCAACAACATCAAGCAATAGCCCTGGGGACAAGGCCAAGAACGGAACAAGTGAGAGATGTTCCAGAAATAGAACACGGTGAAGAGCAGGTGACAGATGCTCCAAACCAACAACACCAAGAAATAGCCCTGGGGACAAGGCCAAGAGCAGAACATGTGAGAGATGCTTCAGAAATAGAACACGGTAAAGAGCAGGTGACAGATGCTCCAAACCAACAACATCGAGCAATAACCCCGGGAGCAAGGCCAAGAGCGGGACAAGTGAGAGATGTTCCAGAAATAGAACACGGTGAAGAGCAGGTGACAGATGCTCCAAACCAACAACACCAAGGAATAGCACTGGGGGCAAGGCCAAGAGCGGAACAAGTGAGAGATGTTCCAGAAATAGAACACGCTGAAGAGCAGGTGACAGATGCTCCAGACCAACAGCAACAAATGCCAAGAACGGTGAAAGATGTTCCGAAGTTGATCGTCAATACAAGGGAAGCATTCGAGGCTGCCGTTAGAAACCCACTTGTCAAGGCCACCCGAATAAAAACAAGACATAAGGCTGAAGATCTAGCCGTATTGGATAAAATAATTCAAGATCATCTTAACGAGACCTGTTCACTAGAAGATGTGGTGGCTGCAGTGAGAGCGGCCTCTTCACTTCTATGTCCACCGAAAAGTACAGCTACGAATAATGATAAGCATAGGTTAAGACTCAGTCGGCTCGACATCAAAATAAAATCAATGAGGCAGCAGGCATCTTGGTACCAATGTATCATAGATGTTCTGAAAGGCAAAATTAAATCGAGCAAGAAAATGAAGGACATGATCGAGGAGCTTCGTTCCATACATCGTACCGTAGACTTGCCCACAATCCATCTACTGAAGCAGAAAGCTGTAGATAGAATAAGATCACTTGCTGCAGCGCGAAAGAAACTGATAAAAAGGCAAAAATGGATTGAAGATAACAACACCTTCACCGCAGAACCATCGAAATTATTTCAGTCCCCACAACAAAAGGCACAGAACCCACCATCACCTCAAGAGGTCGAAGAATTTTGGAAAAGCCTGTATGAGCAACAAGCAGAAATCAGGGATACTCCAGCACTCCTCAGATTCCAGCAAATGTGCGATCAAAACCAACAGCGGAACGATGAACCTTCTGAAATATCAACCGAAGATATAAGACAAGCCCTCAAGAACAAGCGTGATTTCACAGCACCTGGACTGGACGGTATTCAAAACTACTGGTGGAAGCAATTTCCAGCTACACACCAACACCTGGCAAGATTATTCAGCGGGATGCTGACTCGCCGTGAGCCTATTCCGTCATGGCTGGTGGAGGGTAGAACAGTGCTGATACCAAAATCAGGTGATTTAGGGCAACCCAAGAACTACCGCCCAATCACTTGTCTCAATACACTGTATAAGATCCTCACAAGTGTAATTCAAGATCAAATACTGAGGGTTATTGGACCAGTGTGGAACAGTATCTACGAACAGAGGGGAGCAAAAAAAGGAGTGCAAGGATGCAAGGACAACCTGCTCATAGACAAGAGCGTATGTCTAGACGCCAGACACTACAAGCGCGACCTACACACATCATGGTTGGACTACGCGAAAGCATATGACACCACGCCGCACGAACTGATAGTACGGTTATTAAAAATGCTGAAAGTGTACCCTAACATCATCCACGCGATAGAAAACATCATAGCGCTGTGGAAAACGAAGTTTGCCATCCGAGCAGAGGGTCGAACCGTTTATACGGGATGGGTGAGATACAGAAGAGGAGTTTTCCAGGGAGATTCGCTGAGCCCGTTATTATTCTGCATAACTCTAATACCACTAACAATTGAGTTAAGGGAGAGCAAGATAGGATACAAGGCCGGACCACCAGGCAGAAGGAACCACCTGATCTCGCATCTCTTGTACATGGACGACTTGAAGCTCTACGCTCCCTCCGAGTCCGCACTACGGCAACTGCTGAATATCGTTTCAGACTACACCTCAGCAATGGGAATGTCGTTCGGTTTGGACAAGTGTGCTGTTTTTCATCTGCGCAGGGGAAAAGCTGAAGACGCAGGAGAAGATATTCGACTGGAAGATGGAATGACTTTTCGACACCTCGAAGACGGAGAAACTTACAAGTTTCTTGGGATGAAACAGAGGGGTGTACTGGAGACAACCCAGATAAAGGATGCCTTAACAGCCAGCTACAAAAAAAAGCTGAGGGACATTTGGAAATCGCAGCTGTCAGGAAAGAACAAAGTATCTGCTACAAATATGCTAGCCATCCCGATTCTCACCTACTCTTTCGGCGTGGTGAACTGGACGGTGAACGAACTCCTAGATCTTGATAGGTCAACAAGGAAAACGATGAACATGAATCGTAGCCTTCATCCCAACAGTTCAATACAGAGGATATACCTTCCCAGAAGCCAGGGGGGTAGAGGATTGCAATGTTTGGAATATCAACACTATCAACAAACATTGGAAATGGCAGTAAGGATTCTGAGAAGTGAAGATCCGCTCCTGAAATTCGTTGCTCAGCATGAAATTGCGAACCATGGAGCCTTCCTTTTCCGAGCTGCACAAAGAGCCGTGGAGAAGCTCAGCATAACCGGCGTATCGATCAATCCCGAGCTCGCTGGAACACCGATCACTCAGGCGGAACAAAGAAGCCTAGCGAGACTGATCCGAAAGTCTCAGGCGGATAAATTACTCGAACATCATATGAGTAAGAACTTGCACTCCATATATTTCAGGAGTTTAAAAGACCAGGACCTGTCTGAGGAATTGTCTTTCGCCTTTCTAAAGTCCGCTAGCCTCAAGTCAGAGACGGAGGGATTTGTGATGGCATGTCAGGATGGAGTACTAAATACGAGATGGTATAAAAAGAACATCATGAAAATGGATACCCCAACAACTTGCAGAGCTTGCCATAGGCAACAGGAAACGATTATGCACATCCTTTCCGCCTGCAGAGTCCATGCTCCATCAGGATATGTAGAGAGACACAACGCGGCTCTCCGAATTCTATACTTCCATCTGAGAGCCGCGTATGAGATAGACAAGGAACCGGTGCTACCATATGTGCCTCTGGAGATTGAAGCGGTGGTCCAGAACGAAAGAGCTCGCATATGCTGGAACTATCCTGTCTCAACAACACGACAGATCAATGCTATTAAACCAGACATACTTCTTCTGGACAAGGAGCTGAAGGAGTTATTTGTCGTGGAATTCTCCTCCCCTGCTGAAAATAATGTTGTGATGAAAGAAGAACAGAAGAGGCAAAAGTACAAAGATCTTATGTTCGAGCTTGGAACTTTATACCCAGGTCATAAAGTTAGGATGGTCGTACTAATCATAGGATGTCTCGGTGGAATGAGAGCCAACTACGTGGATGAATTGAAGATTATTCCGGCCTGTAGATCACTGGCCGAGGTATTGGCGCACAGAATGCAGAAAGCAGTGTTGCTCGGGTCACTTCATATCATCAGGTCCCATGAACTCTAGAAGCCACTTGCAGCTCATCTCTTTTGTTAAGGGACGCTACAAGGGCAGGATGAAGAACTCCTCCATTTAAGTGTGAGGGGTTTTTAGTGAGTAACCAAACAAGATCTTGGATTCTCACACTACCGAGAGTGCGGACCCTCTCGGTGCCCATAAAGGGTTTTCCCCTCACACGGACGTTAAAAAAAAAAAAAAAAAAAAAAAAAATAGGTGTTTATCTAAAAGAAATGTTACACTGTTCAAAAACAACAACATTGAAATGAATAATTGTCAAAAAAAATATGCATTTTTAGCATTCACCTATACAATAGGGCTCCAAGTTTATCAAATGGTTTTTAACCTTTCTCTTGAAAATTTTTATGCTTGAACTTGTTTTTATCTCATCAGGTAATCTATTGGAAAAATTGATGCAGGCGTATGATTGATGCTTTTCAGTGGTACTTAGTTTGTGACGTGGATAACACAAGTCAGTGTTCGGGTATGATAGCTGTGGAAGCTTTTACATTGAGTGTACTTGTTTATGTTTTTGTATAAATATATGAGGACTTCAAATACAGAGGGCGGGTTTCACAAAGCTTTAATCGCACGATTAACCGCTTAATCATCCGATTTGACGGTGCCAACAATGATTTGACGGTGCCATCAAGGATTTGACGGTGCGATCAAGGATTTGACGGTGCCATCAAAAATTGCACAATCAACGCGCTTTGACGGTCGATTAAGGAGAAGATGCGTTTCACAAAACATTTTTGGCATCTGATTAACGAACAAACCGCGTCTGTACTCATAATCAAATTGATTCGACGAAATTGAGTAATCAAACTAGTTGACGGCCGTTGAAATTAAAAATGTTGAGTGATATAAGTTCATCCTCCTCAGAGGAAGAAAATAATGTTGTAATTCGTAGGAATCGTATATATAGGACAATCAGAGACAGAAACGATCCTTTTCTAAATTATAATGAAAATGATTTCAAAAACCGTTTTCGATTCAACAAGAGTACTGTCATGGAATTAGTGCATGAAATAGGAAGCGAAATTGAAGCACACACAAGAAGAAATAAATCCATTGATGCAAGATTACAAATATTGGTGGCCTCTCGGAGTTTTTTTCTGGTCTTCCATGATGTATTTAAATATCTTATATTGAAATAATGAGTTATTCGGAAAAAATCAACGAACTGTACCAAGTTGAATCCACGTAAACAAAAATCTAACCTTATTTTATTCTTGGATTCTGAGCGCTTATCTGTGTTCACCGTTAAAATTTAATCGCGTGATCAACGAGAACAGATTTGCAGCCGTTTTCCTAAGTAAATGCAACGTTGTCAGATTGTTGTCCACCGTCAACTGACGGAGTCGTTAAATTGTGGGATCAAGTTTTGTGAAACCCGATTGTAGTTGATTGGATTGTCAAATTTGACGGAGGAATCTGTTAATCGTGCAATCAACGCATCTTTGTGAAACCCGCCCAGAGTGTAACAGCCGAATGGACTGAATTCGATAACGAATAAATGGGGGCGTGTTGAAAAAAACGCTCGGACAGGTCGATTTGTAATTTTGAATGCGCATATTTTTCAAGAAAATAATATTAGATTGGGTGTTCTATGTGTCCGTCTATGTGTACCAACTTTCTTATTTCAAATGCAACCCCCTGTTTATTATTTATTTTTTGGATTCTTCAGAGAATTATAGACACAATTCATGCACAATGTCCTATACCAATCTTTATCTATTTCGGAAGTATTAAGTGTTTTCAGATTTATTGCAAAAATCAACGGTTTAAATAAAAATTATTTCATTTTACAAATTCGGTACATTACACTTCGAACCTTATGAGTAATACTGATTATTTCTTAATCATCAAAAAAACACAAAAAAAACATTAATGTCAATGTAAGAAATGATCAAAATGCTCGCCGCGAACGTCTTGACAGCATGCTAATCTGGTGTAGAATTTTTTAATTTCTTCTCAGTAATGGTTTTTGCTTACTCTCTTCATATCAAGAGGTAATAGGGAAATAAGTATTGAGTGTAATGTATCGAATTTGTGAAATGAAATAATTTTCATTTAAAATGTCAGTTTTTGTAAAAAATCTGGAAACACTTAATATTTCCGAAGAAGTTGAAGATAGGTATAGGACATTGTACATAAATTATGTCTTGAATTTTCTGAAAAATCTAAAAACTGAATAATATACAGGGGGTTGCTTTGAAATAAGAAAGTTGGTATTGGTCACGGTCGCATGGAACACCCTATATATATTATTTTCTTGAAAATTATGCGCATTTAAAATCACAAATCAATGTGTCCGAGCCGAGCGTATTCCATTTGGCTGTTACACTCTGTATATAGAGTCCATGCACGATCATTATGTGGTTTTGCTTAAAGACACCCCTACAGGATTCACGATATTCCATTTCAAAAATGGTTCTTATGACTCTTCTGAACGCGGAAAATCTCAATCATATCTGAGCTGGATCCAAAGAAAACCAGTCCAAACCTCATCAGACTTTCAAAGTTAATGAAATAAAAAATCTTCAAGGAATTCTCGTTCAGATAGTAACTGATTACTTTCATACTTTATGATATTGAATTAAGTCTTCTACGCAGGGTCACTATGTGCTCCTTCCAGTTGAGATGGTCATCAATAAAAACCCCCAAAAACTTAGTAGCCTGATCCAACTTTAACTCATGGTTGAAAACCTTTATTTTGTCTTGTCTTTCTATGCGCTGTTGGGGTGTTCGGAACAGAATAATTTTAGTCTTTTCGGCGTTCAGAATCTAGTCATTGCTCTCAAACCAACATTGAATTCTATCGAGTAGATTAGTAGAATAAACATTGGTTGGGGTAGTCCGAGTCAGACACAAGTAGATTGATAACATCCGCGAAGACTGTCATAAAGCAAGACATCGTATTATGTTCATCCAATATTTCTTTCATGTCGTTAACAAAAATTATGAATAGAATCGGACCTAGATAACTACCCTGAGGGACTCCTGAATTGTTAATTTTTATATCAGATCTAATGTTTTTCCCCTCCCTTTTCACTGAAGTTCCTTGTTTCCTATTTCTTAAGTATGACTCGAACCACCTCAACTCACTTCCTCTAATCCCATATCTCTCTAATTTCCCCAACAACTGTTCATGGTTGAGGCATTCAAAAGCTTTAGAGAGATCTATGAATATTCCCAGCATTATTTCACTTTTTTCAAATGCCTTTATAATGTTTTCTGTGAACTGCATTATGGCACTTTCCACTGACCGACCTTTAATATAACCATGTTGGTATGTGCTGAATATATTACACGAGGTTTTATAGCTAACGACCCATTTATAACATGTACTGGCATCAAATCATATTCCTGAGTCGTGAAAGAATGCACTGTTATTCAAAACGTACACCAAGTGTCAGATGATTAATTAAAATAACGTCAATTACCATATCAACCTGTCGGCCTACTTAATCAAACCATGAAAATATACAGGGTGAGTCTTTGACTTGTACATATATTTTAACTGTAGATTCTTGAGGCCTAAAGAAACCTTTTTTTCATTTTCCATTTTTCCGAATTCGGCTCGGTTAAAGAGATATAGCCATTTGAAAAAAAAATTGTGCTAAATGCGTCCCTGATATTATTCTCTACAAACACCTCAAAGTTCATATTTTTCAATTGAAATTGATGTGATTATTAGATATTCTGGGTGATACATTTAGAAAATACTCAAGCACTAACCTTATTCGAATAAGAATGTTACAAACACGATATTTCCTAACAAAAACGCTAAGTTTTGTTCCATCATTTCTGCAATTGAAATGCCATATTTCTCACACCAAAATAATTTCCTTCTTCGATTATCCTGAAGATTAGTTTGTAAACATTAATAATTTGTTCATATTTGCCTCGATACCCTAAAACTATCTTATAAAAATAAGTTTCTCACTAACCTATCCTAACTCCATTAATCAGTCATCTGATTCGAGGTCAATGACCTAACCTAATCCATCTCCTCTGTGATAGTGATCACAGAATTCTAGAGAAGACGATGCCAGATTGTGTTGATTTTCTCAGTAAAAAATGGTATAGGCGAACTCAAGAAAGCAGAACGTCCCCTATCGTTAACGGAAGAACTAGTTTTGTTTACTTTTCGCTAAAGGCTTCTACGCATTGCTCTTTGGAAATGCCAAACGACCAAACGAGTAGTTCTGATTCTCGCCGATCTGAATTTCAGTCGTGGTGCGCTGCCGGCTGCGATGTAGCCGCCACGCAAGACAAGCCGTTGTTCTGTGTCTCATCACACTATCACAGGCCAGCCAGTCTGTGATAAAATGAACGACGCTTAAACGCGATAACCTTTCTACATGGATTCAATTCATTTATTTATTTACTCGCAGAGAATAAAGCAAACAGGTGTGAGGTGATGCTTGTGATATGTGATGTGAAAACCGTGTAGGGTCGATTAAAAATTCCAAGAGGATATTGTTAAGAAGATAGATATTTTCCTGAAGGACTGGTATCAATAAATTTTTAATAGAAACTTGCTTATAAACTGTATAATTTCATGCTTCTCGGAATTCAGATTTCAGTTGATAAACATTGACAACATTGTTAATTTGTTAAGAGACCAGAGAAGAAACAATATTCGATGATATTTAATTCAGGGAAGCATTCAGATTTTTTATGAAATTCATGGTTTTTTCCTCAAATTTCTTCGTATACATTTAGGAATAACTCGAAAACGACGCGTTTTATTGAAAAAATATAGGAATACTTTTATTCTCTAAAATGGTTGATTCTTTCGAAAATATGAACCGTTTATCCTTTTCAAGTGATTTGATAGTGTTTTTGCATGAATTTATGAGTCGACCACCCTGTAACTTTCGAACTAGGAGAGATATTGAATAAGTTTCGATTGAGGAATATGCACAATGAATAGAGTAAAGAATCAACCAAAATTCAGTTCATTTGAAATAACGGTCCCGAAGATATGAACAGCAAAGTGTTTTTTTCGTGGATTTTCGACACCCTGTATCTCCCAAACCAAACCGAATTTTGAAAAATGGTATGGGAAAAAAGTGTTTCGTTTGATGAGAGGAATCTACAGTTAAAATATATGTACAAGTCAAAGACTCACCCTGTATGTAACTTTCTTGTAACTCCTAAACGAAAACGAATTGGACTTATCTTCATAGAAAAAAAATTTTCAAAAGAAGAACGTGCTACCTTCAGTCAAAGTTAGTCATAGATCTTGTAGAACATCCTGTATCTATAACTATAGATCGAATTAATTATTTCTTATTGAATTCAAGCTCAATGTAAATCAATGAGAAAGTCGTGGATGTTATATTTCTTGCAGTATTGTAAGTACCGCGGTTTGGATGAAACTTCACGACATTAACCGTCAATAAGATTTATCCACATTTATCCACTAAAATAGAAAAAAAAGACTGCCGTTTATTTACAATTCATAAACGATGTGAAAGCAATTTATTTTCAAAGACTTGAAGAATGTCTAAGAGTCGAGGCGAGCGAATATATCGGAGACATCCCTATTTATTATTAATCGCCTCCAGAAGGGCGGTTCCCGCCGGTTAAGCATGGTGGAACATCTAAGTCTTCTCTGTTCTCTTCTTTGATGGCCTCAGTATGTTTTAAAATTGCATTCGTGCATTCAATAAAGCGTCCTCCTTGAAAAGCACCAGATTTTCAACTCAAAAGATTAGGATTAATGGTTCCACTATAAGGCATAGGTAATTTGCAAAGTTTGTATTCGGTTCTACTACGGATCGCGCCTGAATTTTGTGTGCGTATTCTTCAATCGACAAATATTCAATTTTTTTCAAACATCATCGGAACCCATGTTACCATAACTTTTGTAGTTCAATGTTCTTATGAAAGAAAGCAATACAGATTTGATTTAAAAGAAAAAATCAACCATCATCACATGAGCATGTGTAATGAAAAGGCAAACAAGGAACTCAGATCATTCGACGAACAGATTGATATATTGCCCGCTCCTTGTCTTAGTATCAGCAGAGATAATGTTTAAACTGGGCATCATACAGTTCTACGAATGTTGGATTTGTTTACAGATTTATTTATTTCTCCAAAGAGGTTGACAATGCGTTCTATAATGATCTGAAACGAAAAACAATAGGAGGAAAAACGAGAAGGAAAAATCAAATAATATATTCATTATCGAATTGTTTCGAAGGAACCTATCTCAAAACAGAATCATATACTGAATGAAAAGCTTCGAAGCCATCTGGAAATTTATATACTGAACAATTATTGACTAAATGGTCAATACTCGTAGTTTGCTTCTCATCACCACACTCACATCTCGGGCTATCAATGGCATTCCATTTAAAAAGCATACTGTTGTAACGACCTGTCCCAAGACGATTCAAAAGAAACAATTTTTTTCTGGGCAGATGAAAGCCAGAAACTTCCTCAGAAGGATCAAGAAAATGTTAAAATATTTTGCTCTGTCCAAATGAAGTTCTTTTCAAGGCTCATTTCGTGATTATCAAAAGATGCTCGGGCCTATTTCGTATTCGGATGATCTTTGAAGTTTCGAGAGGAAAGTTAGTAGTAGAAGCAATAAATAAATACATAATTCGATAATTCACTCTTTTCTGAGTCGAATCGACAAGTATGAATTCGGTACTCAAGGAGGATTTTGCAAATTGGGGCCAAAATGATTATTATGAACAACCCACAGCTACGAACAAATCTAAATATCCCAGAAAACAAGTCATATAAAACAATCAAGTAATAAAAGGAAAAAAGACCCGTTGAAAAAACTAGTGATCTCAATAGTAAGAACTGTATGTGATCCAATACGAGTGAAAATTCCGAAGTTTACAGAAGAATGCTTTCTAAAGAAAGAGTAAAAAATATGGTTGCAGGTGCTGAAGATATGCCATCATAAAAAAATGAAATCTTTTGTTTTAGATTAATTTATATGGTTTTTTTTAAGTGGACTTTTCCATACAACTAGAGATATATAGGTACGAATATATGTTTATGTATAATCTTTTTACATATTTGAGTTTATGACACCGTATCAATTTTCCAATATATCAATGATTATTTGAGCATTAATGCACAAAAAATGTTTGAATCAATCAAAAATGAATTATTTTGTGGGTATAGTTTAATCAATTTTTTTCATCTGACTGGAAAATTGAATGCTTCATATAATGTATATAGGTAAAACTTGTTTTTTGATAATAACGAAGTATATAAAATGCTACTTTTCCGCAAATCGCTAGGAACATTTCTGACAAAACTTCTCATAGAAAAAACAAGATTTCCCAACTGTTAGGAAATATTCATTTCCTTACTGTAAGGAAATGATATTTCCTTACAGTTGTCAGTGTTCTTCCTCTGCATATTCTTACTTTTCTCTTGAGCTCTTCGACAATAATTCTTATGAAGTAGTATTCACTGTCTCAACCAGCAGTGAAGGAGTCCCAGAAATGGAAAATTCACCATCACTTATCATTCCACACTGTTTGGTCTTCGAAAACAACAGCAATTCAATAATTAATATTCGTCGAGTTTTACAATTCTACATTAATACGGCTTGCGCCTCGACTTAACAATTTTCACAATCGTCCAGAAACGTGAGGCTTTTCCTACTCGGCAAATAATGTACCTACTATTTCTCGCAAATATGATACAAAAATACTGTTTTGACATTTGGAAATTTCAATAGCCCTTTCACTCAAATGGGATTGATGTTTTATTCGAATTAGCACATTACCGTAGTAATTGAATGCTAATGATCAAAAATATATGCGGGTGTATTTTAAGGTGAGGCTTCTCTTCTGAGAGGTGATAGAACCACAGAATACTTAACTACACAGAAGCGTCACTTAGCGTCGGCACTTTGATCTTCAAGGGGCAAATTTTCGTGACCTTCATTCTTTAGGTGCGTTTGAGTTGACGATCGGCGGAGCGAGTAGAATAGTGAACACAGTAGAAAGAGGAGATCCCGAGCACTTTTATCAAATCGAACACGGTGGAGTCAAAGATTGCTTACCTAACCTAACGGAAGAATTGTATTGTGACAGAAATTCGAATTTATTTTTGAGAAATAAAACTTTAAAGTAGACGTGGAGTGCGCTCGGAGCATTTCGACCGTCAACTCGAGTCGAACGCCCCTTTTGTTAGGTAGTACATATGTCACTTTTGAGCGGTCCTGCCACATAATTCTATACTATATTTATAATTCTATGGGTCCAGCGGGAAGTTTGAATTTCACGTTGACATTTGTACTACCTAGCATGGCACAAGCGTCATCAAATAAAGTTTTGGCGGGAAGGCGGAGTGACGCTTCTGTGTAGTTAGGTATTCTGTGATAGAACTAATGAAAATCAGTCAGAAAATTTCTCATATGAAATGTTCAATTCAAAAAAATTATAAAAAACCGGCATATAGCAAAATAATCTGTTCTACGCACTGGAATTTTTTTCGAATTTCTTAGATAAGAGGACGAAAATCAAGAGATGTTGATATCTACGGAGGCGCAGGCGGGGGAGCAGGTGCGGATTGAGCAATTTTCAGATTCACCTAGAAACTAGAAAATATTCTAGTTTCATTTTCTCGAAACAGGGGCATAATGCATACAGAATTTTTTTGGTAAAATGACTCATTTTGATGAGTTCTACCATCAGTCAAAAGAAAAGCCTCATCTTTAAATCGACCTATAAGCATTTTAACTAGTTTTTCTAAGATCTTCGAGAAAATTCTATCCGGCAGATTATTGAATTTCTTCAAGAAATTCAATGTGATCAATGAAAGACAGCACGGTTATGTCAGGGGCAGAAGCACGGAGACTGGAATGTTTGAGCTTCTTGAGAATATCATCAACTCCTTCGAGGATGAGTCTGTTCCATTGGGAATATTTATAGATTTCACAAAAGCTTTTGATTCGGTTGTACATGAAGTTTTACTCACTAAGTTGGAGCATTGCGGTATAAGAGACAAACAACTTGATCTCCTCAGGAGCTATTTAAGGGATCGATCACAAATTGTTTTAATATCTATTGATGGAAGAACATACCGCTCATCAAGCGTTATCACAAATCAGGGTGTTCCGCAGGGAAGCATTCTAGTACCCCTTTTGTTTTTAATATACGTCAATGATCTGCCTAATGTCATTCCCATGTGGAAAGAATTCTTCACCAATTTCGCAGACGACACTAATGTTCTGATAAAAGCCAAATCTCCAATTTTATTGAATACTCTTGCAGAAAATGTCATTTTTTCGATAAATGATTGGTGTCTAGCTCATAATCTGCGTATCAACATGACAAAGACCAACCGCATTTTGTTTTCTCATTGCCGTTCTCGATCAGTCGATATGTCCTCTTTCTCCTCTGGGGAACTTACTGAACAGACCAGGTTTTTGGGCCTTACTCTCGACTCGCAGCTGAGTTGGCAGCCTCACATAGAGACTGTAATGGCCAGACTTAGATCAGTGATCTATGCTCTAAGGGTATTGAGATCTGACTCTTCGAGATCTTTTCTGATTGCTGTTTATTATGCGAATTTTCAATCTATCCTGTCATATGGATTGATTTTTTGGGGTAGTAGTATACATACGGAATCGGTTTTCAAGTTGCAAAAAATGGCGGTTCGGACGATATTTGGATTGGCTTATAAACAATCCTGTAGAGGCATCTTCAAGAAGAATGGGTTACTTACACTGTCTGGTTTGTACATATACAAGTTAATGCAATTTTTCCACAAAAATCCCCAATATTTTCAGAGGTTTACACGCCCTGGTCTTTATCCTACTCGTCACAATATGTTAGTGTATCCAATGCATAGACTATCCTCTACTGAAAGGGGATGCTCATATATGGCGGCGAAACTATATAACAGTCTTCCTAATAATATACGCAAGATAAAAGATTTCAAAATTTTCAAAGCTCATATATTCAATTTATTAATAGATTTAGAACCGTATTCTGTGTCCGAGTTTTTATTGATTAGAAGCAGTTTGTAGGGTTTATATTCTGTTTTCGTTTCTATTGGTGTATTTCTTTTTGACTTGTTTTGTGTTTCATTCTTGTAATGACTTAACAAAATGAATAAACTATTATTATTATTATAAATCCACCCTCTATATAAATGAATAACCAACGTTAAAGAAGGCTCTTGGAGATGATTTTCAAAATGCGCTCCCTCATCATTTATGATCTTAGACATAAAACTATTCTTTGATTCTCTATGGTACTGATTTATAAATCAATAATTTTTTGCTGTTGATTTTTTTCTATCCACAAGGGATCAATAACATTCTGCGAAAAGGTGGGTTTCATTGGCTCAACTACCTCACTTTAAACAAAATCAAAGGGGGGCCAAAATATAGTGAATAACCCGTTTCTATACGTTTTCTAGATACTCATTTTTATATGTTAGATTATGGCAGTTGATTGCTTCGAGGAAAATCGAGAAAGAAATTCATGTTACTCAATTTTGGTACGCCAAGTCATAGGCATCAATATAGTTCAATATTACAAGAAGTGTGATCTCGTATACCAATCAAATCTTATCCACTGAGTTAATAATGAGGGTAGAATCAGCTCCTAGGTATTCTCAACTCTAATTAAATTTTTCGATCACTATTACTGAGAGCATCCTGTGAAATAACCCTATCAGCTTCTTCTACTATGGTGAATGCGTTTCCTATCAAGTTTTTTATGAGAATTTCATCCAGGATCATCTTTCTCCACCTTAATGTCTTTCAGCTCCTCCGCGCGAGATGAATTTTTAATGATACGTTTTTCGATACCTCCATAGTTTCTCCCTTATCGCAGTGATTCGTTCCAGTTCTTTGAGGAATGACGCTTTATTAAATTTCACAGGGGATAAGATTCTCAGTTATTTAATCACATAAATTGATTACACATAGAGAGCGAAGATGTAAACCACATACCTTCAACTTTCATGTTATAACCTCCAGAAACCAGAAGCTCATGAAAATAGATATTGTATCGACAAATAATCACAGTTTAGCGCTAACTATGTATGACCTAATAATCACATATTGAAAACTCCCTCATTCCTTCTATTCGACCCAAAATATACAAGGATTTCCTGAATTGAAGGTACTAACGAAGGTGGGTGATTACTTGAATTCAGACGTCTTATGAAAATTGTTCGGACTTCGTATCGGTCAGTGTCAGAAGATACAGAGTGTCATACGCTCGACAGAACATTTTGAACTGCCTATGACGGCGGAGGTTAGAGTTTCGTGTGACGCCGGCTAGAGGACCGCTGTAAACAGCCATATACAGGGTCTTTCACGAGGAACCTCACCCATATTTATGCGGGAAAATACTGAACGTATTTTCATGAAATTCAGCACTTATAAGTATTTCACGATGCTGATGAAATCTAAAATATTTTCAAGGCATGAGCACCTCCGGTTTTTCCGGAAATGACGTCAACTTCCGTTTTTCAAATTAGAACACCATTTTTTTATTGCAGAAATAGATTCCTTAGAAAATTTCAAGTTATTTCGATGTAACATTTTTCAGTTTTGGTTGGAAAATTCTCTCTGAGCGGAAAAATTCGAAAAAAAAATCGAAAATAGAGCTCCGCTGCAACATTCGAGGTTTTTGGATGGAAAATTTTCATTTTTGGGATTTTTCAAGATGTAAGATTGATGTATCCACTTTAAAAATTGAAATCGCGATTCATGATACAGGGGGTGAAAAAATCGCTTTCAAAGTTAGGGATGACAAAATCGTGAAAAATCAATTTTTTCAAATTAGAACCCCATTTTTTTATGGCATATATTGAATCTACGTTAAAAAATAATGTGAGTGTATGTATTTTTTTTTGGCCGTTTTCGCTCCACCCTAATATTTAATGTTAATATTCCTAAAGGTTGAACTCTAGTTCCATTATAAAAGTATAAAGACTTATCAGATGGTTTTAACTTGTGCGTTTCCCTAAAATCTTTCTCGAATAATTTTTCTGACATACAAGAAATACTAGCTCCCGAATCGATCTGACAACAGATTATCATCGATTCTATCATTATATCGATTTGAAAAGGAATGATTTCATTATTTTCATTCAGGACATATAATGGGAAATCATCTGTTTTATCGGAAATTTCTTCAGTATTATTGTTTATACAGGGTGGCCCACCCCAGACGCGGTTCTCATTTTGAGGCAGTAAACGAGGACATTTTGAAAATTTTTTTTTCGTGAAATGTAAAGGACAATCAGATGCACAATTTAAAATTGTTTTCACATATACAGGATGTTCGATAACAAAGATATAGACCAAAGTTACACTTTTTTAAATGGAATACCCTATATATGAATTCAAAAATTGAATGGCAAGCTCAAATAATGATGAGTTCATAAAGACCATTTTATGCCTTAGAAGAACCATTGTAGAGAAAATGGCGAAAAATCGAAAAAAAGGAGTATTTTTAATTTGCAATTAATGAATAAACCCTTCAAGCCAACGAGACAGACAATGTTTTTTCGTGTAGACATATTGGCTACCCTTATGCAGAAGAAAAAAATTTAACTCTGGAATATACTGAGTGATCATAATTAATGTTCAAACATTAACTACAAATAATGGTCTAAAACTTTTTTATCTCAAATGGCACACCCAGTATTTCTGTACCTTGTCGAACGTAAAAATTAATATCGAAACTATCTTCATTGGGTTTCCCTATACCTAAACCTAATAGTTTTCAAGTAATTCTCGATTTTTAATTTAACTAGTTAAGCTACTATTATGATTAGCGATATTCATAGAAATATTTGGAAATATTTGTGGGGAAATGATCACAATATTATTTGAAATCTGAAAAACTCATATGAAGATCTCAATAATGGGGTTGCGGTCACGCAAGATTTATTATTCCTTTATAAATGATTAGGTATCTACTCTTTTTCTGAATATCAATTCTTTTTTCAATTATTTTCAAACTAATTTCGCCTAGAAGGTATTACGTGTCATTATCATTCAATCTTTCTCGGTATATGCCCTTAAATTTTTCTTTATTCCGATCGTTTTGATTTGAAGTTAAGCCATACGTTCAAAGAATCATGTAACAAACGATTCATTTAAGAAAATATTTGTTCAGGCGCTGAACCTGTGCTCCAGTCCAACATTTTCCCTCTTCTTCACATTTTCAATATTTTGAAGACTTTTAGAGATTTCCAAAAGAGATCTATGATAGTGAACCTCTGGCCAGAGAGTGAATTGAGTACCGAGTGGAACGAGTTTCACCAGCATAAGGACATTCAGTTATTCAGTAGTAAGGTAGTATTTGAAGGTATTTTGTGAACATCTTTGAATCTTTGAGTCTACTAATACTCAATCCAACAATTGGAGATAACAAGTATGAAGAATCAAAGGTTCATCGCCTGAGCAAATATTTTTTTAAATGAATCGTTTGTTACATGATTCTCTGAACGTATGGTTTAACTTCAAAACGATAAGAATAAAGAAAAATTTAAGGGCATGTACCGAAAAAGATTGAATTATAATGACACTCAATACCTTCTAGGCGAAATTAATTTGAAAATAATTGAAAAAAGAATTGATATTCAGAAAAACAGTAGATACCTAATCATTTATAAAGGAATAATAAATCTTGCGTGACCGCAACACCATTATTGAGATCTACATATGAGTTTTTCAGATTTCAAATAATATTGTGATCATTTCCCCACAAATATTTCCAAATATTTCTATGAATATCGCTAATCATAATAGTAGGTTAACTAGTTGAATTAAAAATCGAGAATTACTTGAAAACTATTAGGTTTAGGTATAGGGAAACCCAATGAAGATAGTTTCGATATTAATTTTTACGTTCAACAAGGTACAGAAATACTGGGTGTGCCATTTGAAATAAAAAAGTTTTTGACCATTATTTGTAGTTAATGTTTGAACATTAATTATGATCACTCAGTATATTCCAGAGTTAAATTTTTTTCTTCTGCATAAGGATAGCCAATATGTCTACACGAAAAAACATTGTCTGTCTCGTTGGCTTGAAGGGTTTATTCATTAATTGCAAATTAAAAATACCCTTTTTTTTCGATTTTTCGCCATTTTCTCTACAATGGTTCTTCTAAGGCATAAAATGGTCCTTATAAACTCATCATTATTTGAGCTTGCCATTCAATTTTTGAATTCATATATAGGGTATTCCATTTAAAAAAGTGTAACTTTGGTCTATATCTTTGTTATCGAACATCCTGTAAATGTGAAAACAATTTTAAATTGTGCAACTGATTGTCCTTTACATTTCACGAAAAAAAATTTCAAAATGTCCTCGTTTACTGCCTCAAAATGAGAACCGCGTCTGGGGTGGGCCACCCTGTATAATTATGTTGATTTTTGCTTTTTCTATTAAAACAAACACTTGAAAGATGACCTTTCTTCCTACAAATATTACATGAATGATTTTTGAAAAAGCACTTATCTTTTGTGTGTCCTTTTTTCCACAACAGGAGCATCCATGTTGTTTTGAGCTCCATGGGGAATTATCTGCGGCGGCGTGCTGACCTGCGCTACTACCACCGGTACTTCCCCCTCCTTGCTTGACTGGTTGACCTGCCGTGTGACGTGGCCTGTCGTTGCTGGGGTTGCGTTTGCGTATTAGGTTGATCGGTTCGGTCTTAATCGATTGCGAAATTTGGTAACTTTGGGATGCCGCCATTTTGTTTTCTGCTATGGTGATCGCTTGCTCAAATGTGATTTTTTTGTCTTCTTCCAGGAGTCTGTCTAGAATCATCCCTTTTCCAAAACCACAGACAAATCGATCTCGCAAACAAATGTCCAATTCAGCCCCAAACTCACAAGAGATTGCCAAATTCCTTAAGCGTGCTGCCCACTCTCGAATTGTTTCTTCCGGTTCTTTTCTCGAAGCGAAAAATTTAAAACGTTCCGCCAACACTGATTTCTTCGGTTGAAAATGTTTATCAAACAATTTTATCAGAGCATCAAAAGTTTTTGCTTCAGGCAATTCTGGACTACATAAGCTGAAGATAATTTTATACGATTCCTCGTCCAGCATGTTTAAAAAAATTGCTCGTTTCTTGTCAGCGTCTGTTAAATTATTAGCACTGAAATAATTTTTTAATCTTGCCTTGTAAATATTCCAATCGGTAACATTTATTTGGAATTCTCGTAGCTGACCGATTAAAGATGTGGCTGCTGCTTGATCGTCCGGCATGATGAGCACGTGTGTCACTTATTAATTTCACTTCACGTGGAATAAAATTTCGAATTCGGTGAATTCTTGTAAAATCGTATTGAATACGATGAAAGTTCCGAAATATAATTATATTATTATATATCCGTATATCCTCGTCGCCACTGAGGTGTCTTTGGGTTTTAAATGCTTGGGTTGTACAGGAAATGAAAATCCACTGTTTTAGGAATAACATGTATTTCTTTCGCAATTGTACATCGACTGAGAAACCTTAATTATGATATACCTAATTTACAATATTTGGGGTGGGGAGATGCGCAAGGTTTCATATATTAAATACACTACATTCATAGACTTGAAGAGCATTGGAAGAGAATGGGCGTTTCCAGTGATTTTCAGAAAAAATCATTTCGGTAATATTTGACCCTCAGAAACTCGTATCAATTTTTCTTTTTTTTTTCTGTTGTCTATTTCTCGAGAAAAAAAATATTGAAAATACCAAAACGAACGTCAAATTCAAACGAGTATAAATGGCGGCAATCGAAATTTGATTGGTTGGAACAGTACAACGTTGCCAGGTCGCCATCCTCCTAACTATCCGTTCTTCTCTATCATGGAAGATTCGTTCTTATCATGGTTCTAATTCTGTGATCACAGTTCACTTAAGCGGCTGACAAGCTGACATTGACATAAGTGCATTGATAGGTGTTAGTTAAATTTGTACTCTAATATCTTATTCCAAAATGGGAAAAACTGACGAAGGCTTTGCGAAGGCAGAATCAGATAATTTGCCTATGGTGGACACCATAATGAGAAATGATTTTTTCGAAAATAATTCTAATTTCGTTAGTGCTGAAATTCGAAATGTGAAAACAGAAAGGTTTGAGTGGTTAAAATAAACCAAAACTCCTTGCTTCCTTGAAAAATTTTACGAAAAAATCAAAAATCATAAGAAAAATCTAGATGCAACCCTGGCTTTTCAATATCACAGAATGGCTCAAATTAATAAACTCTATACAAGGTAACAATGTTGTCAGAATGTTTATGAACTTTTGTCAATGGAATACAAAATTCGGATATTCACGATGAATATTCCATACAGATCACGTATTAAATTGAAATCAATGAAAAATACTATGATAGGTACCTTATAATCTGTGTCGATGTTTCTAAACAATATCCTCTTGGAATTTTATAAACTCACATCATAATCTTTTCACCTCAACTTTCCGCATTCTCCACTGTGAATAAACAAATCGACAAATCTCCATCAAGCCGCTTTACGCAATGCTTGACGCATGCTTACTTCAACACCACAGATCAACGGTCTTGCGTATTAAGATCGTAGCGATCTATCGGCGAGAGTCAAAACATTTCCAAAGAGGCACGACAAGACGCCATCAACCAAAAGTAAACAAAACTGGCGGTTAGTTCATCCGTTAATGATAGAGGACCTATTGCTTCGTTGTGGAGAAAATCAACACAAACTGGCATCGTCTTCTCAAACGTTTTATGATAAGAGTTCATAGAATATGGTTCGATGAGTTAGGTTAGGTCATTGACCTGTAATCATTTGACCTAATTTAATGGAGTTATGTTCGATGAGTGTAAAAACAATTTTTTTGAGATAGTTTTGGGAGAAAGAGGAGGATATAAACAAGTTATTAGTGTCCACAAACTAATCTTAATGTAAATCGAAGGAGGAACTTATTTTGGTAGGACAAATATGGATTGTTAAGTGCAGATATAATCGAATGAAATTTGCTGTTTTTGTTAAGGAATATCGTGTTTTTAACATTCTTACTCGAATAAGGTTAGTACTTGAGTATTCGCTGAATGTATAAACTCAAATTCAAACGGCAAATATGAACTTTGCATTAATTCCAGAAGATCGTTTCAGGGCCGTGGTTAGCACAATTTTTTTTAAATGGCTATATCTTCAACAGAGCCGAATTCGGAAAAATTTAAAATGAAAAAAAGGTTTCTTTTGACCTCAAGAATCTTCAGTTAAAATATATGTACATGTCAAAGACTCACCCTGTAAAAAGTAAAGGTCCCAGAATTGATCCTCGTGGTATTCCCGCATCCGTGAGTAACTTTCCGGAAAAACTATTGTCTATTTCGACTATTTGGGATCTGCGTTCAAGATACCTTTGGAAGAATTTCACAGCATTTTCACCAAGATCAATATAGTGTAGAATAGCCCATAGCCCCAGTAAAGTTCTACGGTTGATTGTATCAAAGGCTCTTGTATAGTAGAGTAATACTAGAAGGGTTATTTTATAACTATCTGTGTTTCGCATTATTTCATCGGTTACATCAGAAAAAACAGTTATATAACTATGTTTCTTACGAAAACCTGATTGAGTATAAGGCAGGATGAAGTTAGATTCCAAGTGTTCTATCAGTTGTTCTTTAATAATCTTTTCTAATATTTTAGAAAAGCAAGGCAATATACTCAGATCTAAGGTCTTTGTAACCGTCAGGATGGTGTGATTTTGGAAGTGGAATCACTAGCGGTCTATTCCATGATTTAGCAGTAACCGAATGTTCTTTACAGAAAGTGATTACATGAGTAATGAATGGAAGGATGAAAGGTTAAGGAGAGCACAATTTAATTATAGAAATATTAATGTCATCAAGACCATACGACTTGGACTTAATCTTCATTATCATTTTCAAAATATCCGTTTCGGCAACTTTTTTGAAATCCAGAATAGACGACGACACTGACTCTTTTATATTATCTGAGTAGAATTTAACAATTTCGTCATTATTTATCGCATCCGGGTTCTTCAGATTATTAGGCATTTCAACTTTTTCACTTCCGATATTACCACAATAATAGTTTATATCGCGCCAAAAATCTGCCGTATTCGAGAATTCGTGATTCAAGAATGCCTTTTTCTCATGATGAATAGAAAGGTTGGTTGAGTTCCTGATTCTCTTATAGAATTCTCATCTCGATATTCTCCAGTACGAATTTTTTTGAATTTCTCTAAGGCCTTGTCTCGAAGTTTCATCGAACTGAGTACACAGAGTCCGGAGGATGAAAAGAAGAAGAAAAGGTTTCTTGTGACAATACCTGTCGATTGGGTTTTGCTTCGCTTCTGGAGGGTTTTGATGACCTCTTTCCTCACAGATGATAACACATTTTAGATTATTGTTTGAAGTATTGCTTTGTAGATGAATTCTAGAGAATACAGAAGAAATTTTTTTATATTTTAATATTGTTTTACGTGAATTTAATGACAAGGTTTGGTTAGAGATTTCCGATTTATACAGGGTCTTTCACGAGGAACCTCACCCTTATTTATACGGGAAACTACTGAACGTATTTTCATGAAATTCAGCACTTATAAGTATTTCACGATGCTGATGAAATCTAAAATATTTTCAAGGCATGAGCACCTCCGGTTTTTCCGGAAATGACGTCAACTTCCGTTTTTCAAATTAGAACACCATTTTTTTATTGCAGAAATGGATATTTTCTGAGTTAATATCCACTTTAGGGCAAGGGTGTGATGCATACACTCACATTATTTTTTAACGTAGATTCAATATCTGCCATAAAAAAATGGGGTTCTCATTTGAAAAAATTGATTTTTCACGATTTTGTCATTCCTAACTTTGAAAGCGATTTTTTCACCCCCTGTATCATGAATCGCGATTTCGATTTCTAAAGTGGATACATCAATCTTACATCTTGAAAATTCCCAAAAATGAAAATTTTCCATCCAAAAACCTCGAAGTTATTCTTGTTTCAGCGGTGCTCTATTCTCGATTTTTTTTTCGAATTTTCCCGCTCGGGAGATCCGAATTATTATATTTCTGTTTCCGTTTTCTCTCGCTCCCCTACCGGATTGGTAATACCGAATGCGCCTATAGTAGCATGATAGCCAGTACACTCGTAGTCGTAGAACATCCCCTAGCGACATATGATTTTTTATGACGTAGTAATCATGGTACTCCCCTTCTCGAATTTCAGATTGAATGTAAGTGTTTCATTGTGAGTTTTTTTAAAGGTTTTCAATGTTGATATTCAATTTTTAGTCCCTGAGGAAGTTCAAGAAGTAGAACGAAAGCTTGGAAATCAATAAAGAATACACAGATGAGTCCTGGTTTTTTGACAACTTTCCCGAAATTATTCACTCTTGATGAATTTCATTAACACATCGGGTGTCATTTAATGAATATGAATTGTGGAAGGTTTTTGTTTCAATTTGTGAGTGATATTTTCGATAATTGACAGGAATTTTGTAAAATCAGTGTATGATAATGAAATTAAACAAACACAAGAAAAGCTAGCTTTTCAATATTCATTTTTTGCCAAGTGCATTGCGAGTTATCCTACGGGTAGTCCTCCCACAAACATTATGTTCCTTGTTTTTCTATAAAAAGAATTTCTCTGGATATGACGTGTTTTTTGCTTAAGATGTAGTCATGGTAATGTACTTCGTAGTCATTTCTTATAGAATCATTAGGTTTCGTAGTGCGTATGAACATATCCAAAAATAGCTGTTTTGATGGCTGAATTTCTTTCCAAACGCACATGCAAAACACATTATTGTGAATTTCAGATTGTGCGTTATTTCAGACAATTTTTCCTAGTATTATTTTTTCTTATTCATTTATTTCTCCTTTTCATTTTGTCCCGGGTTATTGATCTGTTTAGTGTGAAAATAGCTGCCATTTCGGCCGAAATATGTGGCCAAAAATTGGGTCCAACGAATCGACCGCTGCAAACGTGGCCGAGGGCGGGGGGCCATAAGAACGAAGTCGATTTCCATTCATAAATGTTTTGATTATACTTCTGAGGTGAATGCGTTTACGAGAAACATTAAAACACTTGTGGAAACGAAGGAATATGTTTATTCATCGGGAGATCGGTTCTAGTTACAAGAACGTTTCGACTGTCGTCGATAACTGCTAACTAGTCTAAGTAACAACTGTCTGGTTTTACCTATGTTTGAGGTATTTATACACCTGCCCAATGGGCTCCGTGGACTTGCGCCTCCCAAATCTTTCTAGTCCCTTGTACCTGAAAGTTACTGATATTCTTTGAAGGTTTATTGCAATTCGGGAATTTCCTTGACGGTGGAGAAAGTTGAGGGTCAAGTCCAAGAATGCCATTGTTACAATGTGCAGGTATCTTCTGAATTATGGGGATGACAAACTTGGTTCGACACGTACACTGTGTCGAATCGCTTTTATCACCACACTTCAAGCGGATAGTGAGGTTTCTGAAATATCTCGAATGGTTTGCGTTCTATTCAGAATAAAGGTTGTCAAGTCCTCATTAGAAAACTCGATATATATAATTGCAGAAACAAAAAAGAGCCGAATGTTTTTAGTTTTTCACGAAGATTGATATTCTGCAATGAAGAAAGCATATTCCCTACACTAAAAATCTACTTGAAATAAAACTCCAAGATCAGATTGAACGCCTGCATTCGATGCCTCCTGACAACTTAGAAACTTTGAACCGTTTGAAATATAGCGTGTTGCTAACAATTGTGAATCGGAATGGGGCTACGTTACGTCCCAGCCTCGCTTACGATGGACTCATCAGATTGGCTAATGTGAGCGAGAACTGCCAATGACGTAGTTGTTAAAGTTGTCCTGCTCGAAGCCAACGAGGGTACCAGGTGGAAGACGATGTCCGCCTTGAAGACCTTGGTAAACCCAGGTATCGCTGGGCGAGTGCTCGAGCGCGGCGCGTGCAGTGTGCAGAGTCCTACACACCATCGGACTACGTGTCGACACAGAAATCCAGGTTATTCCCAAGGAGATATGTCAGTGAGTCTTTCAAAATTGGTCACCCTATTCATCTAATCATGTCTTGAACCAACATAGTCTCTCTTCTGCTCTTTCGACGAGAACTCCCTTAGGAACTCTGTAGGAACTGCCCTGAGTCAGAACTTCGTACGAGCCGCACTCACTACCTCAATTCCGCCGTTAACTCTCCGTTTCGCACCCCAATTTGCATTTGAGAAAAAAAGTGTTACTTCTTATCCGACTGAAGCCAATGAAATTTGCAATGCCGAGTCTATCTTTAAGCATCATGAATGTTTCTACTCTGTTGGCCTGATGGATGAAAAGCTGCAAAGAAAATACTGAATAGGAGCTTTTATCTCATTCTACGAAAATGAAAACTGTTGAATCTCATATATTTTTTTTCGATTATATAATAAAGATTTCATATGGACTCGAAAACTCACATATAGAAGTCATTAAAGGCGCAGCAGAAGTGAATTAGATCAATGATCAATAGAAAAAATTTACAGATTTCGCAATCCTTGCAACCATCAGAGACATTGGAAATGATAACACCACATGTGAATATTACCAACATTTATTTGCATTTGAACTTAAAATAAAATAGTATTTTCAATAATAATAATGAGCAATAATAATTGCAAGAAACAATCAACATTCCCAATTCCTAACATAAACATGTGAGAGGAAACTTGTCACCGTATTTTAAAACAAAAATGTTCTTTCTAAAGTGAGTATTCTTAAGATATAATAATAAAAAATAAAGATATGAATAATTGGATGAATTATCCTGTCATTCCTGTCCAATATTTTCGAAGTGAGTTTTGATTTTAGCAAATCTGGGTTTTCATGAAATTGGCTTTAGATAGAAGGATTCAGTTTTCACTAAAATTCTGTAACGTTTATTATTTGTATGTCATTGTTCATTTATTTGTTTGTCTTCAAAAGTATCAGGCACTCTTTTTGGATTGTGCCAGGTTGAATTTATGTTTGTCGGTGAATTTCTGTTTGTCCGGTGCTCGAATATTCGATTTTTCGGCCCTAACATATAGGCAACCAGAGAAACATATTTCCTTCTTCGAGACGCATTTCCAAAAAAAAACTGGTTCCATATTTTAATCTGCGCGAAAAGAATGACGAAACGATTCATTATTGATTTTGGTTTCTGCGAGTATTGAACGATCAACGACATTCTGATTAAGATTTTCTTTCTTCGATTTTATATTGGATAATTCGGAAAATTGTTGATGAAATTGGATTTCGCCGATTGTGCTTTGATTTTGGAAATCGAGTGAAACCTCCGTTTTGAACGGGATAAATTTGGATACTCTGGTAGAACATTCTAGAAAGGCCACCTTCCATCTTAGGTACGTTAATACGTGAATTCGTTTCCTGTCTTCATTTGGATCTATTATTGCAGGCTTTCTTTCTTTCAATTTATGAATTGGAATTGGCGTGTTGGTTTATGCAGGCAGGTTTCCCCGAGACAAAGGCCCCTGTTACCTCACTTGGCGTTGGAACGTCTTTTCTGGTTGAGACCGAGCAGGAAGACATCCGATCATTTTCGGACATATTGTGGCTGAGTACAACCTTTCAGATAATTTGAACCTGAATACAATATTATTGAACTGTGTTGGTTTGATCATACAAGATCAAAATATTATTGCGTATAACAACTTTGGAAATTGAATAACTATATCACCGTTGGTGATTGAATAGTTTTGAACCTCTTTAAGAGATAGTTGGTATTATTTTATTGATTGTGAAATTGAATGTACATGAGAGCCGGCCTTCATCTATTTGCTCAATAATTGTTGATACTTTGGTGCACTCAAATTTAAATTCATTGACTAGATATACTTTCAAATAAAGATCACATTTTATTACTTTTCTCTTTAAGATCCTTCAATAAATTTGGTAGTTTTGGAATTAACTAAGAGAGTAGAAACCATTAGTTTTTCAGTATATTCTTTACTTCATTCAAATTACCTGGCGCCCCCCGGTTAATTTTGAGTCCACTATTGCGAATAGAATTATTTAATAACTAAAATAATCCACCCCCTTCTCCACTAGAGCTAAGCCGCGAGCTGATAACCCTGAATTTGTGTTAATTTTGGAAAATTTAGGAATTATTTCATTAGGGCTGAAATAAAACGTAACATAAATAATTGACGCCCAAACGTGGGGCTCCCCTTTTTTTTTGGACAAACAGTCCACAGTTCCTTTCGATTTTTGATATCAATTTTAGTTTCTTGAGAGTTTGTTGAGGTAGTCCAGTAAACTTTTTGAATTCGAGCGATATTGGATTATTTCAATTCAGATCGAATTTATTCGAGTTTCATTTGCTCAGCTGTTGTTGAATTTTTTTATTTTCAACATTTGTTTGAAATCCTTATCGCTTTCGTGATAACAAGTTATTACGTAAGTACTTTATGGTAATCCTCTGTTCGGTGAATTCTTGGTTTGCATGAATCACACGCCAATAGTTTTATTTCGAAAATTATTTGTAGTTGTTTGATTTCTCTTGTCAAGTCCTGATTTTTTTTTGGGGGTTAGTTAATTGGTTAGTCAGGTTGATTAGGATTTTTGAATTGTGGAATTTGTTCGATTCAGTAGTTCGTGAAAATTTTATTTTTGTTTTCATTCGAATTAAATTGATATGGATTCACAGTGGGATTGTAATAGGCTTTCGAAGGATGAATTGGAGTATGAATTGAAAATAAGAGGTTTCGAGGATGTGGGTACGGTAGATAAAATGCGAAGTTGCCTTAGGAATGTTTTGAAGTTGGAACGATCTGGTCGGTCATTAACTTACCCTGCTTATACTTTGGATTGTAGCGAAGAATTTGAAATTGTTGAAAATAAAATTGGAGAAATAGTTTCCTTGATTGAGAGTTTTGAGGGCGACATTGATAGCAACTTATTTAAGAAAATTTCATCGAAAGTTGCTCACGTTGTTAAAAGAATAGATAGGACTAATCCTACCGAGTTAGATAAAATAAAACTGAGAAGTAAGCTTCTCTCGCAAACGTTAACACTGATGCCGAAGTTGAAACGTCGTATTAAAGATTTGAAACTTCAGGATGCTAGTTTGATTGAACCTGGTATTCTTAAAATTAACTTGGAAGATGAGGTGTCCTCTGAAGAAGAAATTGAACATGTTAATGTTCATAATTCAACTCCTAAAGATGAGACTTCGCGTCATGTGGATTTCAATGTTTCTCATTCCAAATCGGTTCCAGTCACTAAATGGAATCTTCAGTTTTCTGGAGATAGTAAAGATATTTCGGTGTTGGCATTTCTTGAGCGCGTGGATGAGTTGTCTGTTTCTAGGCACGTAGGAAAACAAGAACTTTTTGAGTCGGCTTCTGATCTGTTTCGTAGTTCAGCATTGATATGGTTTAGAGCAAATAAGAAGAAATTTAATAGTTGGCATGACGTCAGCATTTCCTTAAAGAAACAATTTCTTCCACACGACTATGACGATAGGTTGTTCGATGAGATTAAAAAGCGAACCCAGGGAGAAAATGAAAATATCGGCATTTATGTAGCTTGTATGAAAACATTATTTTCGCGTCTATCTTATAAAGTTCCAGAATCTGTGCAGCTTCGATTGATTTTGAGAAATGTACTTCCTTTCTTTCAACTCAATCTTGGATTAATTGAGGTGGATTCCTTGGATCATCTCATTGAGCTTTGTTCAAAATTGGAAGTGAAAAAGCATTCTGTTGAAAACTTTTCAAAACCCTTACGTCGAAAGACTGATCTTGAGCCAGATTTGGCGTATATTGATGCATCATCATCGTCTAGTCATGCTGGGTTACAGGTTTCATCAGTAACATGTTGGAATTGCAAAAAGCTTGGTCACACTTCTCGTGCTTGTAAAGCTCCCAAAACTAAACATTGTTTTAAATGCGGTTCTCCTGGTGTTACTGTTCGCGACTGTAGAACATGTTCACGTAACTCTACGATGTCGGAAAACTATTAAGGGGCTCTTTTGAGGGTAGACGACTGAACCCCACTGATGATACTTCTACCGAAGATCTTAGTAGTTTCGATCGAAGTTCTTCTATAAGTTCAGAACGTAAAGTACTGTTGGATTTCATAATTTCTCACTCAGGTCATGATGAAAGACCTTATCTTAAAATTAAAATCTTTGGAAGAGAATTTCTTGGTTTGTTGGATTCCGGTGCTACAAGAACTATCATGGGAAAATATAGTTGGGATATTTTGAAACCATTTGGAATATCTTTGAATGTGCAGGACGCACCAAATTGTAGTGTGGCTAACGGAAATGTTTGTGAAAGTATTGGGTCGATTTGTGTTCCTATGGAACTTATGGGTAAAATTAAACTTGTGAACGTTCTGATTGTTCCTTCGCTTAATCATTCGTTAATACTAGGATTGGATTTTTGGAAAGCGATGGAAATTGTACCAAACTTGAATCGGGATTGTTGGGAATTTTCTTGCGATGAAGTAGGTGTGTTGAAGAGATCTCAATGTCATATAACTGACAGTCATGATTTAACTGACGAACAACGTGATATTTTGGATGAATTCATAAGGGAAAAATTTGAAATGCAAGGTGATCGTTTGGGATGTACTCATCTCACAGAATTCGAGATACAAACAGATTCTCCCCCTATAAAACAAAGGTATTATCCGGTGTCACATGTGGTTCAGCAACACATCGATTCTGAGCTTCAGAAAATGTTAGAATTAGGTACCATTGAAGAATCTCGTAGTCCTTGGTCATCGCCAATATTGTTAGTTCGAAAAAAAGAAGGTGGATATCGGTTTTGTGTGGATTATCGAAAATTAAATAAAGTTACCAAACCTGATGCCTACCCCTTGCATTATGTTTCTATGATTTTGGATAGTCTTAAGGGAGCTAAATATCTTTCGTCCATAGATATTAAGTCAGCTTATTGGCAAATTCCTATGAAGGAATCTTCAAAGGAATATACAGCCTTCACAATTCCTAACAGGGGGTTATATCAATTTAAGCGTCTTCCTTTTGGTTTGAAGAATGCTACTGCTGCATGGCAGAGGTTTATTGATAAGGTAATTGGTCCCGACTTAGAACCATATGCTTTCGTATATCTTGATGATATAGTCATAATTTCCGACAATTTCGAAAAACATATGGAAATCCTTGAAAAAATATTTTCAAGACTGTTTGAGGCTGGACTAACGGTAAATAAGGAAAAATGCAAGTTTTGTAGGTCAGAACTTCGTTATTTGGGTTATGTTGTGGACAAATTCGGTCTAAGGGTTGACCCTGAGAAGGTAGAAGCTATTTTGAAGATTCCGCGTCCTTCTTGTGTCAAGGAGGTTCGATCATTCATGGGCATGGCCTCATGGTATCGGAGGTTTATTCCAGATTTTTCGGCACGTATCAATCCCCTATGTCAGCTTCTACGTAAAAATTCCAAGTGGAAATGGACTTCAGAATGTGAAGCCACTTTCAATTCGGTCAAAGAACATCTTGTTAGCGCTCCGTTATTGCAGTGTCCAGATTTCAGTTTGCCTTTTATTGTGCAAACCGATGCAAGCAACTTTGGTTTGGGTGCTGTTCTTTCCCAGGAATCAGATCAGGGAGAAAGAGTGATATGTTATCTGAGCAGGTCACTGACTAAGCAAGAACGTGCTTATTCCACCACGGAAAAAGAACTCCTGTGTGTTGTGTGGGCCTTAGAAAAGTTGAGACCATACTTGGAGGGTACGTCATTTACAGTTGTAACCGACCATCATTCATTAATCTGGTTGCATAATTTAAAAGAACCTAATGGAAGACTCTGCAGGTGGGCTGTTCGTTTGCAGCAGTTCGACTTCAAGATAGTCCACCGCAAGGGTAAGGATCATGTTGTTCCCGATCTTCTTTCTCGTTCCGTCCCAATAGTCGATAGTGTTGCGACTGATGAAAATTATTCTGGGTTTGATGTCAGTTCAGTTAAGGATAAGTGGTATTTGTCAATGCGTTTCAGAGTCCTCGATAACCCTTTGAAATTCCCACAGTGGAGAGTAGAAAATAATAAATTATATAAATATGTTAAGTGTAATTTTTCTGATTTGTCTGGTGATGAGTGTAATTGGAAACTTGTTGTTCCCAAGGAAAATCGTTCGTCTCTGGTTCATACCGTTCACACCGTTCCGACAAGTGGACACCCTGGTGTTTTCAAAACATATCGGAAGATTTGTGAACGATATTTTTGGCCTAAGATGCGTTCTGATGTCAGTAAGTACGTTAGGAAATGTGCAGTGTGTATCGGACATAAGTCAGTCCAAAAAAGTCCGGCCGGTTTATTGGGTAGTCGTCCTCTAATAACGAAACCTTTTCAGCTGCTCAGTGTAGATTTAATGGGACCTCTCCCGCGGTCTACGAAGGGATATAATTTCATTTTCGTGATTTCTGATTATTTCTCTAAATTTGTCCTTACCTTTCCCCTAAGATCAGCAAATGCATCGAAGATCTGTGAACATTTGGAAAATGATGTGTTTCTTTTGTTTGGCGTACCAAAGTATATCATCGCAGACAATGGTACCCAGTTTAAAGGCAAAAATTTCACCGAACTATGTGGAAAATATAGAGTAAAAACATTATTTAACGCTCTATACCACCCCCAGCATAATCCTGTAGAAAGAGTGAATAGGGTTGTCAAGACTACTCTAGCTTGTTATGTACAAGAAAACCATAGGAAATGGGACGTATACCTTCCGTCAGCTAGTTGTGCCATTCGGACATTGGTTCACGAAGTCACTGGATTCACTCCATATTTCGTCAACTTTGGTCGTGAACATGTCATTAGTGGAGATCTTCATGATGTGACAATAACTGGCAAACACATAGACGTAGCTCGTGGTAATGTCGATCTTAAGAGATCTAGTAATTTTTTGCACTTGTACAATAAGGTTAAAGAGAAATTAGAAAGGGCATATAAAGCTTCTGAGGGAAGATACAATCTTCGAAGGC
Source organism: Adalia bipunctata (assembly GCA_910592335.1). Taxonomy (NCBI): domain Eukaryota; kingdom Metazoa; phylum Arthropoda; class Insecta; order Coleoptera; family Coccinellidae; genus Adalia; species Adalia bipunctata. Next base: position 31,026,990 of record OU342951.1, read on the forward strand.
GATCAGTAGAGTACAAAATTGGTGATGTTGTTTGGCATAAAAATCATGCCTTGTCGAATAAAGCGAAGTTTTTTTCCGCTAAATTGAGTCCTCGTTATGTCGGTCCGTTCAGGATAAAATCTAAACTGGGTAATTGGTCTTATGAATTGGTAGATGATTCGAATAAATCTTGTGGAATATGGCATGTGAATGATTTGAAGGATGGATGTGTTGAAGAGTTTGCTTAACTCTTCATTTTACCAGGGGGGGAGTTGTAACGTTTATTATTTGTATGTCATTGTTCATTTATTTGTTTGTCTTCAAAAGTATCAGGCACTCTTTTTGGATTGTGCCAGGTTGAATTTATGTTTGTCGGTGAATTTCTGTTTGTCCGGTGCTCGAATATTCGATTTTTCGGCCCTAACATATAGGCAACCAGAGAAACATATTTCCTTCTTCGAGACGCATTTCCAAAAAAAAACTGGTTCCATATTTTAATCTGCGCGAAAAGAATGACGAAACGATTCATTATTGATTTTGGTTTCTGCGAGTATTGAACGATCAACGACATTCTGATTAAGATTTTCTTTCTTCGATTTTATATTGGATAATTCGGAAAATTGTTGATGAAATTGGATTTCGCCGATTGTGCTTTGATTTTGGAAATCGAGTGAAACCTCCGTTTTGAACGGGATAAATTTGGATACTCTGGTAGAACATTCTAGAAAGGCCACCTTCCATCTTAGGTACGTTAATACGTGAATTCGTTTCCTGTCTTCATTTGGATCTATTATTGCAGGCTTTCTTTCTTTCAATTTATGAATTGGAATTGGCGTGTTGGTTTATGCAGGCAGGTTTCCCCGAGACAAAGGCCCCTGTTACCTCACTTGGCGTTGGAACGTCTTTTCTGGTTGAGACCGAGCAGGAAGACATCCGATCATTTTCGGACATATTGTGGCTGAGTACAACCTTTCAGATAATTTGAACCTGAATACAATATTATTGAACTGTGTTGGTTTGATCATACAAGATCAAAATATTATTGCGTATAACAACTTTGGAAATTGAATAACTATATCACCGTTGGTGATTGAATAGTTTTGAACCTCTTTAAGAGATAGTTGGTATTATTTTATTGATTGTGAAATTGAATGTACATGAGAGCCGGCCTTCATCTATTTGCTCAATAATTGTTGATACTTTGGTGCACTCAAATTTAAATTCATTGACTAGATATACTTTCAAATAAAGATCACATTTTATTACTTTTCTCTTTAAGATCCTTCAATAAATTTGGTAGTTTTGGAATTAACTAAGAGAGTAGAAACCATTAGTTTTTCAGTATATTCTTTACTTCATTCAAATTACCTGGCGCCCCCCGGTTAATTTTGAGTCCACTATTGCGAATAGAATTATTTAATAACTAAAATAATCCACCCCCTTCTCCACTAGAGCTAAGCCGCGAGCTGATAACCCTGAATTTGTGTTAATTTTGGAAAATTTAGGAATTATTTCATTAGGGCTGAAATAAAACGTAACAATTCATGAATCTTACATGTACTCGGAGTTAACATCATCAGAATAAGTTGAGTCCACCTCGTCCAATATTTTCGAAGAGAATTTTTATTTTACCAAATCTGAGTTTTCTCGAAATTGGCTCGAGATAGAAGGATTCTGTTTTTACTAAAATTCATGAATCTTATATGTTCTCAGATCAACTCTCATCGGATGAAGCTGAGTCCATTCTGTCCAATATTTTCTAAGCGAATTTTTATTTTACCAAATCTGGGTTTTCATGAAATTGGTTTGAGATAGAAAGTAGAAAGATTCTGTTTTCACTAAAATTCAGGAATCTTATATGTACCTTCTCGGAGTAAACATCATCAGAAGAAGCTGAGTCCACACCGTCCAATATTTTCGAAGAGAATTTTTATTTTACCAAATCTGAGTATTCTCGAAATTGGCTTGAGATAGAAGGATTATGTTTTTACTAAAATTCATGAATCTTATATGTAGGGGAGGACGGGGGAATTCCACGCATCTTAGGGAAAATGCTCACAAAAACCTTCCTATGTACACACAAACTTTCATAATTTAACTGCTGAATCATGAACCCATTTGGAACTTTTTCATCACAAGGAAAAGGTTCAACTACCTATACCAATTGAGAAAAAAAATAATTCTGAAAACTGTCTTTTCGCGGTCTTCCCCCACGTACTGGGTAATACCGCGCATGCGATGGTATAATTATGCGCATATATTGAACAGCTGAAAAACTCGAAAAAATATTTCATTATTTAGGTAATAACTAAGTACAATGTAAATTAAACAAATTTCCAGGACTGTACAAAAAATATTATTGAAGAATTACCCCGCTACAGCTGCGCGTTATTCTCCCAGTGTGAGTCACCTAACCTAACTAATCACTGACATAAGATGACGAAATACAATTATGTAATTGTTCTTTTGCATTAAATAATCTACACATATGAAGGAAAATAGTCATGCAATAGATTCATTAGAAATTAATAATAGAAGTACTTTCCACGATTCCAATTTCTCTCGAAAATTAGATCATAGCATCGTGAAACGAACAATCGGCTCCCTGGTCTAAAATAAAAACACGAATATCTTTAAATTACGGGAGGATGTTGGCAAGGCAAATACGAGATGGTGCGCTGTATCCACAGAAATATAATAAGATATTTATTTATTCATATGTTTATTATATTTCTGTGGCTGTATCTAAATTTTGAAATAACTGAACTGAGTTGTAGAATATCAATGCGCAGAATTCCTCCGTGCGCGGAATTCCCCCGTCCTCCCCTACTCGGAGGAAATCAAATGAAGCTGAGTCCACTCCGTCCAATATTTTCGGAGTGAATTTTGATTTTAGCAAATCTGGGTATTCATGAAATTGGCTTCAGATAGAAGGATTCTGTTTCTACTAAAATTCATGAATCTTATATGTACTCGGATCAACTATTGACCTATTCTTCAAATACCGAAATATTTGCCCAATCTGGCAACGTTGCGGCGAATTTGACGGACCACTCACCGCGGCCCAGATCTCACTTGATGAAACAACAATATAAACACTCGAAGTGATCTATCCTTCAAATACAGGAATAATTGCCCAATCTGGCAACGTTGCGGCGAATTTGACGTACCTCTCACCGCGGCTCACTGGTCGCCGTCGCCGATTCTCGAGCATACATTAATTCTCACGAATTCCTAACCAATCAGATTCACTCGATTCCGAGTGCTTCCGAATGCACCCGAGAGGACGATCGTGAGAAGAAGCCGTTGCCCGTTATTCAGATCGCGCGTTTTGTCTTTTGTCGTTCTTCATAAACGAATCTGATAGTGAAATAGTTGAAAACGGTTGGAACTTGGAACTTCGAACAGTTTGATTTATATTATGGTAATTACCCCCCATGAGTATCAAAGTCCTTAGAAGAAGTTACGCAATGTGGTGCACATAAAAAAATTTCATAAATTGTGAACCTGATTTTCAATAGTTATTACCCCCCCCCATGAAAAAAAGCTATATCCGCCCTTGCATTTAGAACAAGCTATAATAAAAAAATCATTCTTTAAAACAATCTTTTATAAAAACAACCCTCATCCGCCATTTTGAAGCCGCCATCTTGAATTCCTCAATTTTGAAGAATCGAAATTTCCGACCCAGAACACCCCTAGATACACATTTTGAATAGAATCGGATCATAATTACGAAACTCGTCCGGCCTATTCTAGCCGCCATCTTGAATTTTTCAATTTTGACAGAAGAATCATCATTGTCGAACCCAAAAACCCCTAGATACTAATTTTGAATGAAATCGGATGATAATTACGAAACTCATCCGCCATTTTGGAGCAGCCATTTTGTTTTTTTCTATGAAAAATATTTCATGATGCATTGTCACCAGAATTATGTACACCTGCCAAATTTCAAATCAATCGGACGATTAGAAGTGTGTCATATTTAACTTGCAATATTTGATTAGATAGAGACAGACAGACAGACACCGGGACAGGTGAAACTAAATAAAAGCTTGTAAAAAAGCACATATGCGCTTACAAAAACCTCAAAAGTGAGAATTTAAGTAGGTAATTTAGCATATGTATTTTGAAATATGGCAATATAACTGTGTGTTGTATCATAGTTTTCTTGGATGGCGGATGGGGGAAATGTAAGAAATATCAATCATACAGAACACCATGAATTATTCTCAAATGATCATATGTAGAAAACGTTTCATGGTTTTCATCAGTAGAACAAAGAGAACACAAAATATATTGCTTCTTCACCACTCTAGCGGAATCATCATTATGTATTGGAACTTAAGTCTAAGTGGTACCTAGCAACGAGGAACTTTTAAGGGTAAGCGGTGCAAACAGGCGTTAGAGGCCGATATGAGCATGGGCGAACAGTGTCATAAGCGGATTTTGTTGCCAGACTGTGCAAATCCGTTTCTTCAGTGGATCAAATAACGAAATAATTGCCCAATCTGGCAACGTTGCGGCGAATTTGACGGGCCGCTCACCGCGGCCCAGATCTCACTTGATTAAACAACAATATAAACACTCGAAGTTCTAATGAAGGAAATAAAACAATGATCTATTCTTCAAATACCGGAATAATTGCCTGCGACGAATTTGACGGGCCGCTCACCGCGGCCCAGATCTCACTTGATTAAACAACAATATAAACACTCGAAGTGCTAATGAAGGAAATAAAACAATGATCTATCCTTCAAATACCGGACTAAGTGCCCAATCCGGCAACGTTGCGGCGAATTTGGCGGACCTCCCACCTGAGTCCCACCTCGGCGCAGTTCGCCGATTCTCGTATGCTGGCATATGCTGGCCCAACACACCTACGTTAATGAATCACGCGATAACTTTCGAATGCTTTTTTGGTCTACTGGCGACACTTTGTCTTTTGACCTTGAACAAAACCTCGTAATTTACCTGCAATATACGAACATAAACATTTCCAATGTTAAAACAGCTTTTACTGTTGAAAATGGTCATTACGAATTTTTGCGAATGACTTCTGGTTAGAAGAAATGCCCCTGTTACTTTTCAAAAATTATTGAACAATTTGAAGACTTTGTTATATTTATATGGACGAAATTATAATTTTTCCAGATACTATCATACAGCCCTAAGCCGATATCTATAATGTTTTAGAAGTACTCAAGAAAGATAAATTGAAAATTCAATAGCTAATTCGATAAATATCATTTTTTCAACACTGAAATTGAAGAAATTAAACCTAATACAAATTTATTAAAAGCAGTTTCTCTCTTCCTGATTCCAAAAACTCAGCACGAGCCGTTAGGCGAGTGGTGTATTTCATCAAGTGTGTTATGTTATGACTTACATCACAAAGTCAAAAGAAATGAGAAGAGATCAGCAGAAGAAGACCACCCTTTAAATCATAATCCTACGTATATCAAAAATCCTATAACACGCAACCTAAATCCAGTTTATGGAAGTATAGATGCTCGTATTCAATAAAATAAAAATAAACATTATGTAGGTATCATAAAAAATTTTGAAGCAATGAGAGCATTAGTTTCAATCTTGCTACAGCTTCAATTATTGCTCATAATATTATTTCAGATGATCATCTTTACGAAATCATTAGAAAGTTCACATCACTGGAGATTTTTAATTTTTTTTGCACACGTCCAGTTCTCTTAGAAAAAATTTTCAAAGATGAACAATATCGTTATTTCGCTCCAAGGCAGTGGGGATATTCTGAACTGGATGGTTAAGCACTGCCTTGGAGTGAAATAACGATATTGTTCATCTGTAAAAAATCTTTCTAGGAAAACTGGACGTGTGCCAAAAAATAAAAACGCTCCAGTAATGTAAACTTATATGGTTGGATCTGAAGCAGGTAGCGAATTTTTGAAAACGGGTGTTTTTTCAACTTGCAAATTCAATCTGAACCTATCATAATTCCCACAATGTATATTTGAGAAAGCGTGGGAATTATTGGAAGTAGACAATTATTTAGATCTATACACTGAAAATTTCATCAATATTGATCAAGCCATACCAAAGTTATGAATAAAAGAAAAATCGTTCGAATCGGACAAATCACCCTGCAGACTATAAATAATGGCTAGTGTAAACTTTTCCTGAAATCAGACGGTCTCCTCCAGAATCACCCTCTATATATGATATCACTTAAGTTATAGATCAGATATAAAATAGTTTCCTGATAGCCAAGATGATTCAAAATTACCAAGTAAAAAACCTCTAGTACCTTATTTCCGAATAAGATTCAAACTTTTACTGCAAAGAATAATTTTCAAATTATATGAAATTGACAATTTTTGACGTGTGTGGATAGGATCGGTAGTCAGTGCTAACATCCACTCAACGAAAAATATAAATCAAAACAATGCTGTAATGAGTTTATTACAAAACTGTAATTTACAATTTTACAATACTGAAATAGAGCAATAAACAAATGATTTTTTCAAGGATACCTAACTACGTACGCTTGGAAACGAAAAGCGTTTTTTCACGAAAACGGTGATTTTTTCCTGAAAATGAATCAAGCAATATCGAATTTCTAGTATTTAACCGAAGATTGTTGGTTTCCTTGAGCTGGAATATAACAGGATGCCAAAAACCTGCTTGTTTTCAAGTCTTTCTAGTCTCCAGCAGTTCGAATACGAGGGGAAAAACAAAATGTCAAGGAAGAAAAATAGAGGTATCTAATTAAGCCGGAAAAAACCGACAGCTCTATAAATCCTACAAAAAAAGTAATTGACGTTGGAAAAGTTCACCTAATACCCAAGTTCCCTAATTCGTTAAATGAACTCGGGAGGATATGTGGAAGATTGACTAGATAAGATGAAGGGTGTGAAATGGACCTATTATCGCGGACTGTCGAATCCGATAGGTAGGATTATGACGTCAACTTGTATTTACTATCTAAACATTCCCATTCTGCTTCAGCAGAATTCGAATTCATCCCGAGGATAAATTCGCCTGAAGATTACGCCAATCGCAGCTGCTTCTTGGAACTGATAGATAGGATCATTTCCCCTACTCAACAGTGCTAAAGATCGGATTGCGGAAATCCAATGATGATTCAATAAAATGTAAGCTCACTGGAAACTGTGAGGTATTGGTTAATTCATTTCTTATATGGAACTAAGTGTACGTATATTCCACGTACACTGTACAGGGTGGGCACATTTCGATGTTTTAGCACTACAATTTTATACCAGAGGAGATAGACAAAATCTGATTCCCCATTCTCGACCCCTTTTTCTGAGAGACTAACAAGAGTAGTATTCATTTTGGCTACCTTCTTTTGACCGCTTCAGTGCCATGATTACTGACTTTCTTGTTCGATAGCTCTGAAAAATATCTTTTATATATTTTCGAGTAGAAATGGTTCACTTGGATGAGTTGTAATCCCTGTGAAATAAGAGGACGGTTTACCTTCCAGAACATTCTGCCTAGGAACAAAGTGTCAAAAAACAATTGAATTCAAAATCATACATCTAACAACCTTAGAAGAACAAGAGACTATTAGCTATTGAAGGGTTTATTACTCCCTCTTCTTTCAATCAACTGCCCAATTCGCCTAAGCATTCCACGCATCATGTCAGAAATTTGCAGGCATATCGTTTCATTCTTCTTGAAGGGCTAAACTCAATTCCTGAAGAGTTGAGGGTGAGTTTTGGCGATGGGATATTGTTCTCCCATAGGAATCCCATAAGTGCTCATGTTGAGGACAACGACCGTGCGGAATGACTACGGTCAACCGGAGAGGGCGGGGCCACGGACGACCGATGCTGACCAATTGAGGGCCTCGACCGTAAGCCGAACGAGTATAAAAGGGGCCCGGTTTTGGATTCAAACTGACACAGTACTGACCGAGACGTCGACTAGTGTACACGTACCGAGAGTTGAGTTTGTGTGTAAACCAGTTCAGTGCGCCGTACGCCACGTTGATGCGCATCATCCAAGTTAGTGCTTGTAAAAGGTTTTTGTTTTCTCGCGCGTTGAGTCCAGGTCCGAAAGGATCGTTGGTTCCGTGCGTGTGTGATTCACGGACTCTTTAGTGAAGTTGAAAAAGTAAGTGAGGTGACTGTTATCCGAATTTAAACATGGATGATAATTCGGATAACGATGGATCCTTCATGGATACGGATGATAGATACACGACCTCTGAGGACGAAAGTGACGAACTGAAGGAACTCATCAGGCTGCGACGGGAGAATGATGAGCTCAAAGCCAATTTAGCCGCCCTGACGACTTCCATGGCGAATCTGACCAGCGAGTTGAGACTCTTGAGAGAAGAACTCTCCAAAACGAAGTCTCCAAATCCACAGGTAAGAAGTTATTCCCAGGTTTTGACTTCTGAACCGGTAACGAACCAAGCTAATTCCAAAGCTACGCCAGTTGTCCCTCCCAAAAAGCCAGCCTCAATTATTGAGGACAGCAAAAAAGCCCCCCAATCGCAAGGAGCACCCCGGGCCAAGCGTGCCCGGAAAGAGAGCTCTTCCTCAATAGAGGAAAACTTACAAAAATCAACGGTGACACCTCAGTCACCTATCAAAGAGAAAATTCCCCCATTAACAATGATGGGGACTTCAGACTGGACGGAAATGTCTAAAGCGCTTTATAACAAAAAAATAAATTATAACCGGGCAACGGTAGTAAAAGACGGCATTAAAATTATTGCTTCGTCGGCAGAAGACTTCAGGAAACTCACTAAATTTCTTGATCAACAAGGTAAGGAATATTTTACCTACCAATTGGAAGAAGAAAGGAGAGTATACGCCGTTATAAGGTACTTGCCACTGGACGCGGATATTGAAGTTATTAAAAACGACTTAGGACTTCAAGGTATTAAAGATGCCGAAGTGACGAGAATGACGTCAAATAAAACCAAAAAAGCAATTCCTCTTTACCTTGTAAAAACGCAGCACAAGGAAATATTTCAAATCAAGAAGATCTACAACCTTTGTATCGAAATAGAGCCCAAAAAGAAGCCAGAAGGTCCAGGACAGTGCCATCGCTGCCAGAGATATGGACATGCACAAAATAAATGTACATTTCCGTGGAGATGCGTGAAATGCTTAGGAGCGCATTGCACAAAAGAGTGTGCATTGACGCAAAAAGAAGGCGAAAGGAACGCGGCATGCGTTTTATGTAACCAGAGTGGACATCCGGCCAGTTATAAAGGCTGCAGCGCATATAAAAATCTTACGAAGAAGAAAACACCGACAAAAAAAGAAGCCTCCCCCAAGAAAATCGCAGAAAAAATAGAGACTGTTGTTACTTTTGAAAAACCACAGGTACAAAAAACAAAGAACTCGTCCACAAAACCAATTGAAACCAGAAGGGAAGACCCTAAAGATGAACTTGACAAACTCACTGAGAAAATATTCAGCAGAATAATGCAGAAATTTGAAAAAGAATTCGAGAAGAAATTTCAAAACTTATTTGGAAATAAATAATTTATGAACATGCAATCACAGCTAGAAAATCTGAAGATAGTTTCCTGGAATATTAACGGAATCAGAGCCCGTAAATCAGATATTGAACAATTGTTAGAAGAAAGACATCCTGATATTATGGCGCTTCAGGAAACTAAATTAACTCCTAAAGATAAAATATCCTTCGAAAACTACGAAATATATAGAAGAGACAGAAATGAAAGAAACGGTGGAGGGGTTGCTATTCTCGTTAAAAGAGACGTGAACCATTACCTGAATGCGGTTGTAAATCACGAGAACAATGACGCAACTATAGAGGCACTATCGATCACAGTAAAGATAAGAAGAGAAAGCATTAAGGTATTCTCTGTATATAAACCACCGCAAATAAATCTGCCAGAGGAAGAGATGAAGATTTTATTAGGGGGTCATTTTCCAAGAATAATACTTGGAGATCTCAACTGTAAATCTCAACAATGGAATTCTAAAATAGAGAATGCAAATGGCAAGAAATTGAGTGAATATGCCGAAAAGGAAGATGCTATAATCATGGGACCGGAAATACCGACTTATTTACCCAGTGGCAATGGAACCCCTGATGTGCTAGACATAGTTATAATGAAAAATATAAAACAAGATTTTGCTCTTGAAACGATAGAGGATGGAACATCTGATCACAACCCGATAGAGTTCATTTTAGGACATGGACCTAGAAATGAAGTGACTCAAACACGAGAACATACCGATTGGGACGAATATAAGAATAAACTCCAAGAAAATATCACGAGTATTCCACAAATTAACACTCCTGATGAACTAGATAAATCAGTCATAGCTTTGGAGAGTGCGATTATGAAATCCTATGAAGAGAGCACGGTTAGAAAAACTAAACCTACTCTCAAACATCCCTATGGCGATACTCCAAAAGAGGTGAAAGAACTGATTAAAGTCAACCGAAGACTAAGAAAGAACTACAGGATGTATAAAACAGATAATGATAAAATCAGACTGAACAGACATAGTCAAATACTTAAAAATGCACTAAGGGAGCTCAGAACAAATAGATGGAATAAGAAAATCAGTGAACTCAACACAGAAGACCACTCTGCATGGAAAATGCAAAAAAATTTACGTAATGAAAAAACTCAAATTCCACCACTGCATGGAATGCATGGAATGGCATATTCAAAAAGCGATAAAGCTAACGCTCTTGCCGATACTATAGAAAGGGAGTCAAGAATAAACTATTGTGAAGAAGACGATGAGGACCTAGAAGAATTAATAGGAGATAATGAAGAAGAAATGAAAGAATCACCACCGGATGACAAAATCCCTCACCCAACATCTCCGGCAGAAATCAAAGAGATAATCAATAATTTGAAAACAAGAAAGGCTCCTGGAAAAGATAAAATTACAAATCTCATGCTGAAGAAAATGTCAAAGAAAGGAACGGCAGCTCTCACTAGCATAGCAAATGGCGTGATGAGAACAGAGCACTTTCCAAAAAGATGGAAATCTGCCGAAGTGATTGTTTTCAATAAACCAGGTAAAGACAAAAAGTTCCCACAGAACTATAGACCGATAAGCCTGCTCCCAGCCCTAGGAAAAATTGTGGAGAGAGTCTTAGCCAGACGACTTAATGAAGAAACAGAGGCCCTGCAGACGATACCGAGTGAACAATTTGGGTTCCGAAAACAACATTCAACTGAACAACAGCTCCTAAGAATAACCGAGTATATCACAGAAGGATTTCAGAATAAACAAGCCACAGGACTACTACTACTAGATGTAACCAGAGCTTTTGATAGAGTATGGCATGAAGGACTAGCATATAAAATGAAAACCGCAGGTTATTCACCCAAGTTATGCAGAATAATAAGAAATTATTTGAGAGATAGGAACTTTTGTGTGAAAATAGGTGATGTTCATTCCACACTCAGATATTTGGAAGCAGGAGTTCCCCAAGGATCCATACTAGGACCGCTACTCTATAACATATACATACATGATATACCAAGAAATCCAAGATGCCTGCTTGCTCTATACGCGGACGATACGGGCATAGCAATTAGGCACAGAAATACAAAAATAATTCACAAAAGACTTCAAGAAGCTGCAGACGATATCAGTCAATGGTGTAACAGATGGAAAATCAAAATCAATGGAGAAAAGAGCCAAGCAATACTCCTTCAAAAGAGAAAACTGAAGATGGAATCGAAAATATCCATAGACGATAATGAAATAGAATGGCAGAATGAAGCTAAATATCTAGGAGTAATATTAGACAAGGGACTTACGTGGAAACAACACATTAAGTATGCAGTGGATAAAACGAATTTAGCAATGAAAAGACTATATCCGATTATAGGCAGAAGAAGCCAAATGAACAGAAACACGAAATTGAGGATCATAAAAGCAGTAGCCAGACCGCAGCTAACTTATGGATCAACAGCATGGGGATATGCAGCGAGAACCCATATAAAGAGGATACAAAGTACAGAAAACAAATTTCTGAGATGGGCATTAGACGCCCCCTGGTTTGTTAGGAATGAACAGATACAAAAAGACATAAAATGGGAGTCCATTACTACATTCATCAAACGAAAAGCTGCAAAAGCCTATAAAAGAGCTAGTGAACATCCAAATGACGACCTTAGAAGGTTAGTTGACTATGACCCCGCTGAAGATGAAAAAACAGCTAGAATTTACCGCAAAAGACCTAGAGACCAATTGCGAAAATGAGGATATAGAACTCCACACTTAGTAAGAGATATCCAATTGAAGGATGTACACAAACACTCAGCATAAAAGAATGCGAAAGAGAAAATAACAGATAAGATGATGGAAGGTTTATAGGCTTATGCCCGGAACCAACCGCAGGAGAGGTGTTTAGTCGGTAAGAATCCGACACTACCCAGAAAGACTGGGTGTCTGATGTAAGATTCACCTCTTCTAGAACAAAAAAAAAAAAAAAAAAAAAAAAAAAAAATTCAAACTGACTCTCATCGAAGGAAGCAGCCGCAGAACATCACTCTCATCGCAGACCCCGAAGAAGACACTAACACCGAAGCAGCCGCAGAGAAAGCAGCCCCTCGCTGAAACACCCAAAGAGGAACATTCATCGCCAGCTTGCCTTTAGATATATAATTTCTTTCTACATGTACATAGAATAAACACTCATTCAAAAAACCGATCGTTTCACTGATAAATACAGTCCACAACAGTTTGGTCCTTCGAGCCGGATCCAACGAAAGAAGAATCAGCGATCATCTTTTCAAGTCAAGAAAGTAACGGTGAACGAAACCAAAACCGATCTTTTCAGATCGAAAGAAAAGTTACGGTTAGGTTACAACAAAACCGATCTTTTAAGACCGAAGAAAGTTTTACGGTTAGAACGAAACCGATCAAAAAAGTTGTCACGTTGTCACGTCTATAACTCAAGATGGTGTTGACAAGGAGCCAAGGAGACGCTGAAGAGAGACGTCGGGTTCAATCACTGGACAGGGATCAACAGAGGAATGCCGCCTTCGATCAGTCAAGGAAGATCCCGAGTGAGCAGGTACCCTCAGCGTTGGCAGAGGTCAATACATCGAGGCCAGACAACGAAGAAAGAAGAACCAGAAGTTCACCGGCGAAATCAAGAACCTCTCGTCGATCCAACGTCAGCGTGAAGACGAGAAGGCTACAGGCAGAACTAGAGGCAGCAGAGAGTATGGCCGCCATCAGAAGACACGAGCTTAAACTAGAAGCCGATCTCGTGAAGATGCGTCTAGCGGCGGAAGTAGCGGCCATCCAAGATGAAGACAGCGCGGATGAAGAACACCCGTCAGAGCCCTTCCTCGGAGAAGAACCAGAACAGAGGGTCGACAGTTGGCTTGAGCAAAGCCATGACCAGTGTTGCCACATGATAAAACTTTTCAGTAACTAAAATAGACATGAACATGTAACAATTGTAACACAAGCGTAACACACACTAACCATAGAATAATAATGTATCAGTTTATTGAACTAACCGTCATAGACAACCTGACCGAATGTTTGTAGCGGTAGCGCCATCAACCTTCCCGTTCTTTCTTTGAAAATAATAACTATGTATTAGCATTGAGCTATTAGTGAAGATTAGAGTTTTCAATTTTAAGGTAGAGGTTTATTTACAAATGGGCGTTTCCAGTACATTAAAAAATCCATTTTTTTTTACATAAATATATCAAGAGTAGCCCAAAACATAATCCTAACCAATTTTCCACTGTCAACTTTGCGTATTTTTTCTATTATAATCATTAATGAAATATTGAAATTCGAATTAGCGCCATGATGACGTAGCTATCCTCGGAACCTCATTGGACACTGCCATGATGACGTACACATCCTTGACCAATCTAATTTGTGATGGAAGCTATCGAGAAGGCGTAGTTGCCGCTAACTCTATTTTGTCGTCTGAAATAGGAGAATTAAAACCACAGAAACTTATGAAGCATACATGGCTTCTTGATAAATTCGATGGGTATCACCATCAGTCGCTTAAGTGAACTGTGATCACAGAATTAGAACCATGATAAGGTTGAATCTTCCATGATAGAGAAGAACGGATAGTTAGGAGGATGTCGACCTGGCAACGCTGTACTGTTCCAACCAATCAAATTATGATTGCCGCCATTTATACTCGTTTGAATTTGACGTTCGTTTTGGTATTTTCAATAATTTTTTTCTCGAAAAATAGACAACAGAAAAAAAAAAGAAAAATTGATACGAGATTCTGAGGGTCAAATATTACCGAAATGATTTTTTCTGAAAATCACTGGAAACGCCCATTATTCAAAGAGCAAAGTTTCGAGAACAATTCGCCTTTTTCACTACTCGCAAAAACGTAACAGATTTGTTGAAAGCGTAACAGTGTAACAAATGCAATCAAAATGTAACAGATTTGTTACGAATGTAACAAAGTGGCAACGCTGGCCATGACAGCCACCGGGAGGAGGAGCCACGACGAGAAAACGACAGACAGCCACGAACAAGGTCACCAAGGGGAAGCATAGATCGACTCGCAGCCACACTAGAGAAGATGACACGACCGAGGCCACGTCATGTAGACCTACCCACCTTCTCTGGCGACATCAACGAGTGGCTGCCCTTCTACGCCTCGTACCGGGACTCCAGCAAGCTGTATGATCTCACGGCGGCGGAGAACCTCCAGAGACTGCGAAGCTGCCTGAGAGGAGAAGCAAGGGACATGGTGTCTGCACTGCTACACACTGCCGTGGATCCAGACGTCGTGATGCATACCCTGAAGCAGTGTTTCGGTAGACCGGAGGTGATCATCGACAGGGCACTTGGAGACCTGAAGAAGTTGCCGAAGCCCACCTCGAATGCGACAGACCTCAACAGTTTCGCGGCGAAGATCCAGAACATCGTGTGCGTGCTGAAGACCATCGACCGGAAGGGGTACCTGTTCAACCCGATGTTGACACGCGAAGTGCTGGAAAAGCTGAGTCCGCATCTACGTGCGCGATGGTGCGACTACGCGTACGAACAAGAGTGTACGGCAGAACCGGAAATCGTCGTGTTATCACGATTCCTGATGAGGGAAGCGGATCGGGCCTTGCGATACACGTACGTGCCTCCCTCGAGCGTCGCGAGTGTTCAAAGTGCGTCACGCCCCTCAGTGCCAACCCGAAGAAGTGCGCCACGCCCCACAGTGCCGACCGGAAGAAGTGCGTTGATATACAACACGGCAGACGACAAAGATGAGAGACTGAACCAGTGTCCAAAGTGCGAGCGGGATCATGTCCTAACGGAATGTCCGTCGTATACGGCGTTATCGGTCGAACAACGGTGGCAAGTGGTGCGTGAAAACCGAATATGTTTCAAGTGCGCACGAAAGAAACATCGTCGCGCAGTGTGCCGAGCGAAACCATGTGGGGTGAACAACTGTCGGCGCCCGCATCATTCAACGCTTCACCAGGACGTGGACAAGATCGAGCACGTGGACAAGACCGAGCACGTGGATCCAGCTGACACCCCGAACCAAGAAGCGGTATTGGCAGTGGCATCTAGACCCCCCGCAGGACCAAGGAAGGTACTGCTGAAGATGTGTCCGATCGTCATATCCGGGCCCAGAGGCGACAAGGAGACTTATGCCTTATTAGACGAAGGGGCCACGGTAACCTTGATCGACGAAGAACTGGCAGCCAGCATAGGGGCGAGTGGACCTTTGCGGCCTCTTCACCTGAGGGGAGTCAACATGTCCCAGGAAGAAGCAGAGAGCCAACTGGTGACCGTCAAGATCCGGGGTGTCAAAGAGAACGACGAGTACAAAGTCCGGGCAAGGACAATAAAGGACTTGAGACTACATCAACAAAGCATTCCCGAAACGATGTTGAATTTCGACCACCTCAAGGACCTTTGCAAGGAGGAAGTGTGCTACGAATTGGTACGTCCGGGGATATTGATTGGCACAGATCACTGGGAAAGTATCGTTTCGAGGGAGCTTCGCATCGGTGAGCCTAACCAACCAGCTGCCTCGAAAACACGTTTGGGATGGGTACTGCATGGGACCACAACTCTCAGCGCAATCTGCAAAGTAGATGACGTACTACACATTTACCAGCCAAAGAAATGTGTCCAACCAGGCGACAAAGAACTTCATGATCTAGTCGAAGCACACTTCAAAATCGAGGCTTTGGGCGTACAAACTAAAGCCAGAATTAACGAAGCAGATCTCCGCGCAGTCACCATGGTCGGGAGAACCACAAAGAAGGTTGGCGACGGCTACGAGGTAGGACTACCATGGAGAAGGGACGATGTCGTTATGCCACCCAGCTACAGCCAGGCCCTGCGAAGACTCAAGAACGTCGAAACAAAGATGGACGCAGACCCAGCCTTCAAGATGGAATACTCTCGGCAGATCAAGAACCTCTTGGAAAAAGGTTACGCAGTGCCGTGCGATGGGTCGGAAGAAGACAGCCCGGTCAAGTGGTTCCTTCCCCATTTCGCCGTAATGAACCCGAACAAGCCAGGAAAGTGTCGACTGGTATTCGACGCAGCTGCACGAAACTCTGGTGTGTGCCTAAACGACGAACTGCTGGAGGGACCTGACTTGCTACTATCACTACCGGGAGTTCTGTTCCGATTCCGAGAAGGGGCCGTGGCTATTACAGCGGACATCCAGGAGATGTTCCTGCGGATCAAGGTACGACCTGAGGACCAACCAGCCCAACAGTTCTTATGGAGGGGAGAAGAGCGTGAGAAGCCCCCAAAGAAATACAAGATGACCAGTGTGATCTTCGGTGCTGTCAGTTCTCCACACATCGCACATTATATCCGTAACCACAATGCGGATGTCCATGGCGATGACTTTCCACGTGCCCTGAAAGCCATCAAGAATGCACACTACATGGACGACTGGGTAGCGAGTTTTCAAAACATCGAAGAGGCCAGAAAGGCAGTCGAGGAAACGAGGGAAGTGCACGGTCGAGCCGGCTTCACTCTGAGGGAATGGAGCTCCAACCATCAAACCATTCTGGAGGACGTCCCTGCCGAGCTACACGCCAAGGTCCCTACGCAACTGGGGGGAGATCAACCCGAAAGCAAGATCCTTGGCCTATATTGGAACGCCGATCGAGATGAGTTGGGATTCAACACTTCCATGAGCCGAGTCCCTGCAGAAGTGAGATCAAGAAAACGAGCACCCACCAAGAGAGAAGCACTCAGCGCTGTCATGTCCATCTATGACCCGCTGGGCTTGCTGAGCCACTACACCATCCGTTCGAAAATCATTCTGCAGAGCTTGTGGAGGCTCCAGACGACCTGGGACGAGCCAATCCCGGAAGAGGAAAACGAGCTCTTTGCATCGTGGTTAGCTCAACTTCCCGAGATTGCGATGCTTCGACTTCCACGCTGCTACACGTTGAACGAGCATAGACAGCAAGAACTCCATATATTCTGTGATGCTAGTGAGCAGGCGTACGCAACAACAGCGTACTGGCGTATCACAAGGAACGACGGACTTATTCAAGTGGCCCTTGTAGCAGCGAAGGCGAAGGTAGCACCGAAGAAGGCCCAGACGATTCCTCGATTGGAGCTTCAGGCAGCGTTGATGGGAGCACGACTCGCCGAAACCATCAAAAGGGAGCATGATGTCGAAATAGGCCCAACGACGTACTGGACAGACTCGTCGACGGTGGTTCATTGGGTAAAGAACGACACCCGAAGATACACTCCCTTCGTGGCACATAGGCTCGGCGAGATCGCGGAGCTCACCCAGAAGGAAGAATGGAGATGGCTGCCCACCGACTTCAACGTGGCTGACGACGCCACACGACTCACCGACACGCCCATCAGCTCAACCGATCGGTGGTTCCAGGGTCCAGACTTCCTCCTTCTTCCGGAATGCAAATGGCCAGGGACAACAACGCGTGAGGACACAGATGAGGAAGTTCTACATGTGACCGAGAAGCCAAAGCAGGTTGACTGGCTACCCGACGCCGCACGCTTCTCCAAATATGAAGTACTCGTGAGGAGTGTGGCGAGAGCTCTGGCATTTGTGGACATCTGCCTACGACGAGCGAAGAAGCTGGAACACCGCCACATTGAACGAGCGGAAAAGGAACTGATGAGGCGGATTCAAGAAGACAGCTTTCCGGATGAGCTGGAACGCGTCCGGACAGGCCGGCCCATACTCAAAGCCAGCCGGCTTTATCGACTTGACCCTGTGATGGAAGATGGTCTCCTTCGAGTGAGAGGAACATTGAACAGACACATCCGGGACCAGATGGAGGTGTCAGGGTCGTCGAGGTGCGAACGAGAACCGGCGTCTTCCGGCGACCAGTGAGCAAGCTCGTCGTCGTCCAAGGAAAGGAAGGCTACGCGAGCTGCGCCGGGGGGAGAGCTGTTGAGGACAACGACCGTGCGGAATGACTACGGTCAACCGGAGAGGGCGGGGCCACGGACGACCGATGCTGACCAATTGAGGGCCTCGACCGTAAGCCGAACGAGTATAAAAGGGGCCCGGTTTTGGATTCAAACTGACTCTCATCGAAGGAAGCAGCCGCAGAACATCACTCTCATCGCAGACCCCGAAGAAGACACTAACACCGAAGCAGCCGCAGAGAAAGCAGCCCCTCGCTGAAACACCCAAAGAGGAACATTCATCGCCAGCTTGCCTTTAGATATATAATTTCTTTCTACATGTACATAGAATAAACACTCATTCAAAAAACCGATCGTTTCACTGATAAATACAGTCCACAACAGCTCAATTGGATTACTTTCTGGTGAGTGTGCTGGCCAGTTAATTCTCTGAATATCGTTCTCTTGAATAATGTTTTGAACCCTTCGTGTGCGCTGTGGTGGGGCATTATCATACTGAAGAGTGAAATTATCCCGAAATTTGTTGCGCAGAAGAAAAATGATTTTTATTACGTAGATGACAGCAGTCATTGCTCGTTCAACGATAAAAAGCGGGGTTCGGCGACCGCACATTAAACCCTCAGCATATTATTGATCCGCTTGAGTCGCTCTAGTCTCCCTGGATTTCTCTAAGCCCCACCTTGTCGACTATCAACCGAATCGTGTCTTGTCCGAAAAAAGTAGGTTGCGCCCTTGTGCTGAAAGCCAGTTTTGGTAGTGTTTCGCCCATTGCCGACGGGCAGCTCTATGCCCAGATGATAGCCGAGGTAGTCTTGAAGGTCTTCTTGCTCTTGAAATTGAGGAGAGCAACCATCTCCTTATGGTACTGGTTGCTACTTACTCAGAAACTAACTTCGGAGGGATGTTAGAGATATCTTTCGATTCCTTCGGGTAAAATTTGCGATTTAATGAACAGATGATACTCTGGGTCGCAAGGCACCGCTTTCCGGGAAACACCTTCGGAAAAGGCTTACTATTCGCCTCACTGAAGTCCGTGAAACATTAGAACGTTGTGCAATCTGGTGGTTCGACAAAGCTTCTTGATGTAGTGCTTTTATTCTTGCTGGGTCAAACTGGGAAAATGGATGTCCCAGCACACGATGGAGCTAGGTATTCTTGTTTATTGACGGGGATATGTTCTGGACCCAATTCATATGAAAACGAAGATTTCGGATAAATGATTAATCATTTATAGATTAGCGCACACTACACCGCTCCTTGAGCGCGAAGCGAACGTAATCTTTCCCTGTATTCAAACGGGACAACGATGAGTAGACGACGTCGGTCAGCAACGTTGGGGCCGTATTCTCGGCAAGTGATCTTTCGATGCGTATACGTTTTTCTGTGTCATCGTACGTTTTGGTATTCTTGACGGATGAACATTTTAACGTATACGTTTTGAAAGTGAGTGTTTACAGCGAGCGCTTTTTATCATTCGTTTTCAGTAAAGTATTCGTTTCGTTGACGTTAGTGGGGAATATTTACATATGTGGATATTTTCATGTGATTGTCAAAAATATAGAGACATAAGACATAATTGAGGACGAATGGTTCTGTTGATGATTGTAATGGAAAATGCGGAACAAGTAGTAGATAGGAAAATATATGGAAAACGTGGAAATACATTGAATGATTTGAGTGTTAACAATTTATTAAGTTGTTTCCGGTTTCGGCTCTCTAAGGAATTGGTTATTGGTTCAATATCTCATGACAATAATCTCAATAGGAGATCAAGTTCAACTATAATGTTCAATCTGATTGCTGATTGATACTTGTCCTCTTATATTTTCAATAAATAATATTCATATAAATCACTTGATATTTATTAAGAACAAAGAACATTGACAAACATGAAACAAAAAAAACGAACTCAGTATATACAGTAGGAGTAGATGCAGTGAAGGTCTTGAAAAGTGGAATGCAAATAATCATGACAAGCTATCCGCTATTTTTTTCATTGCATAGGCAATCCTCTGCTTAGCATTTGGATTTTTTTCTTTTGCACTAGCAATTCGTCCCATTATTAATAATTTTTCTTCATAGTATTTTTTTATTTCCATTTTTGTGTCCATTTCACTTCAAAATTACTTCATTGAATCTGAAATACACTACTGGAAAAAATTAAAGGATCAAAAAAAAATTCCGAATTTTTCGGCAATTTTCAACATGCCGTAACTTTGAGAGGAATGGTCGTACAAGGAATTCAAAAAAAGGAAATTGTAGCTCCAAGTGTCTAGTTTTTGGATTAGAACTTCAAAAATTTTAAGTTTCAGTGGTTTTCAAGTAATGATAGAAAAATCAGCAACAAAAAAATTCTCAAAATTTTACCACTTTTTTTTCTTGTCTACGAGCGTGGTAATTTCAGTTTTGCATAATCGTTACAATGATGGGATACTTTGTTAATTCAGCTTTAATTTATTTTTTTATTGACCTCAATACGTCCACATCTCGCCGAGATGTCGGTCTTCAAATGGAAAAGGATCCATTTGTCTTTGATTATCGCACAGAAAATTGAAGGGGGTTTCAAGACCTTAAATGAACTCCCATTAATGAACAACTATTGCTTATTCAAAGAATTTTTTTTTCTTAATGTCGCATCAATATGAAAATTTAACAAAAAAAGTGCTTTTGGTGGTTTCTTGGAAAATCTACCGCTGGATCGAAAATGTTGAGAAAACCAACAATGTTAAGTGTGACTTTCACAGTTCAATATGTTGATAAAGACCTCACGAAGAGCCAACTCAATTCAGCGAGCCGTTTTTTTGTTTGACTCGATTGAATTTTTGAAAAAAAATAAGGATCACGTTTTTTGCTCTGAGAAGCTCGTAATCTTTAAAAAAGGCAAAAAAGAATTATCTCGAGCTTTTTCCACATTTTAATTGTAGATAGTTCATAAATTTCAAAAAAAGAAAAATAAAAAAACAACAAATAACATTTTTATTAATTTAATAACGGGTATTGCCACCCCTTTTTTCAATAACGGCTCTCAAACGTTCAGCCATGTTAATGCAGGCGGTAATTTGAGGCTGTGGAATGGTATTCCAAATTTGTTCGTCCAGTCGTTGCCTATGGCGGTGGATCAGTAATGGTTTGGGGCGGTATTTCTCGAAATTGGAGAACACCATTGGTAGTTGTACGAGAAAATTTAACGGCTAGGGGCTACATCGACCATATCTTAAGACCAATTGTTCTGCCGAGGAGAGAAAATCGAAAGGTCGTTCGTATTGATGCAAGACAACGCACGTCCACACACGGCGGATCTTACCAGGCGATTCTTTGAGCAACATGAGATAATATTCTTACGACACCCAGCAATGAGTCCAGACCTTAACCCCATAGAGCATGTATGGGATATAATGGGCAGTCGGTTGCGCAGAGAGTATCCAAATTTGCAGAACATAACCGCCTTGGAGCTTGCGCTTCAGCAAATTTGGAATACCATTCCACAGCCTCAAATTACCGCCTGCATTTACATGGCTGAACGTTTGAGAGCCGTTATTGAAAACAGGGGTGGCAATACCCGTTATTAAATTAATAAAAATGTTATTTGTTGTTTTTTTTATTTTTCTTTTTTTGTAATTTATGAACTATCTGCAATTAAAATGTGGAAAAAGCTCGAGAAAATTCTTTTTTGCATTTTTTAATGATAACGAGCTGTTGGGGCGAGTTTCAGTTAACCAACTGAAAGTGTGGTTCAATTATTAAGTTTTATTTTTCGAAATATAATTTTTTGAGCGAGAAAGAGATAGAGCTGTGGACTGTATAATATATATGTAATTAATTGAAACCCAACACAAATGAAAGGATAAATGCACTCAAAATTAACAGATGAAATATAGTTACCTATATATCAGCAAACAGGATCCTGTCGATGACTCCTATCCCATATAAAGATTGCACGAGCTCGTCAAACGAATATGGAATGAAGCTGACGTGAAAATCCGCTGCTAAAAATGTCAACTTGTGCACACTTATCCTTGCGGTATTATAAAATAACCACGCCACTGGTAACAGTTTTTTTGTTCGAAATAATTCGCACAAATGAAAGTTTTGAAAGAATGTAATTCGATTGAATCGAAATCACTAAAACTTGCGAATCACAGGAAAACTAAACTTTTCCGAATTCACGAAAGGAAACAGAGAATTAAAACTTATTGGAAGCAGAAAATTTGGAATTAACGGATGCAGAAGTATTCATGAAGTCAATCAATGAACTGAATTAAAAATGAAAAGAAACAAATATACGACATATGCGGCACTCCACAGCTGACGAATTGTTCTTATACATAAAGGAGGATCCACATGGGAATTCCTTTGTAGATAAATTAATTTAAATATTCGAATTTTGAAAATTCAAAATATTTTATTCTAAGCGTTCACTTTGGCGTGAACACGAGCTTCTCAGAGCAAAAAACGTGATCCTTATTTTTTTTCAAAAATTCAATCGAGTCAAACAAAAAAACGGCTCGCTGAATTGAGTTGGCTCTTCGTGAGGTCTTTATCAACATATTGAACTGTGAAAGTCACACTTATCATTGTTGGTTTCCTCAACATTTTCGATCCAGCGGTAGATTTTCCAAGAATCCACGAAAAGCCCTTTTTTGTTAAATTTTCATATTGATGCGACATTAAGAAAAAAAAAATTTCTATGAATAAGCAATGGTTGTTCATTAATGGGAGTTCATTTAAGGTCTTGAAACCCCCTTCAATTTTCTGTGCGATCATTGGTTGCTGAGAAATCGATAATCAAAGACAAATGGATCCTTTTCCATTTGAAGACCGATATCTCGGCGAGAAGTGGACGTATTGAGGTCAATAAAAAAATAAATTAAAGCTGAATTAACAAAGTATCCCACCATCATGACGATTATGCAAAAATGAAATTACCACGGTCGTAGACAAGAAAAAAAAAGTGGTAAAATTTTGAGAATTTTTTTTTTGCTGATTTTTCTATCATTACTCGAAAACCACTGAAACTTTAAATTTTTGAAGTTCTAATCCAGAAACTAGACACTTGGAGCTACAATTTCCTTGTTTTGAATTCCTTGTACGACCATTCCTCTCAAAGTTGCGGCATGTTGAAAATTGCCGAAAAATTTTGAATTTTTTTTTGATCCTTCAATTTTTTCCAGTAGTGTAGTTTCTGCTTTTTGAAATGGGGTTTCGGTTGCAATATGATTAGCGCTCCTGTGGGATTCTGCAACTTGCTGCTCATTTATTTCTTCCTCCACTTAATATCATTTCATTCTTGGTTTTCAAAGTCAAAACCAAATGCTGATTCAGCATTCATTTTGTGCCCCTCAGTAGATACAAATTTCACATTGTACCATTATTTCTTCATCCATCTTGGACAATTCGCCAGCAATTGGGGGTCCACCGCCTGTTTCTCTGGCATGCCTATTTCGGTTGCTGACCTTAGTTTTTGTCCCGACTTCAAGTCTTGCAAAGTCCATATGTGATTTTATTCGAAAATTTGATTCGATGATTCGATTAAAGATCAATGTTTTTTTCTCAATTTTTTTTATGAGGACCTCCTCCTGGCTATTCGTATTTTGGTTTCTATTTTGAGAAATGCCCCATTTCAATAAGATATGTTGTAAAAACGCATAATTTTCACTTTGAAAACTCATCACTGAACTCAGGTATTTCATAGATGCATAAAATACTGTAACGTTTTCTTTGTTATTAAAACGTCCGGGTTCAATTAAACTATTTATTTACACTACTTATAACACTAATAATTAATAACTAATGAACTTATTCTAACAAAAGTCTGTACAATTTATTTCCACTGATTTATTTGCACTATTTATTTTTACTCGGCGCTCGTCTCTGACTGAATGAATCTCTCATCGTCGATGGGCCCCTTATATGCATAACGCCGATTGTTTCTCGCTAAGTCCGGACCCGTCTAGAAACTTCGCGAAACATTCGCGGCCGCTATGACGCCACGCGTTTCCAGAAACTTCTCGATCGAGCCATAGCGCACAGGGCCGTACTTGTCACACTACTATGCATCTATGGTTTTTCCAAATTCAAATCGATCGATCACAGAATATGAAGATTTGCAGTGTTGCCGGAGTTTGCGATAACACGTTTCCAAACGTATACGTTTGAAGAAACAAATGGTTGTCGAGAATACGACTACAGAAAAGTATTCGCACTTGAACCATTCGTTTCGAAGCGTATACGTCAAAAAGATCGCTTGCCGTGAATACGGCCCCTGGCGTCTTCAGCATAAGCTAGCGCGCACGAACCTGAGAGTTATTCGCCATTCTTCAGGCAATTATATCGATAACTATCGAAAAACTAATAGCCATTGTCACCGACTTCCTTTCATCTATACAATCCATCCACAACATGTATACCAAACACCCTCTGGTTCATGCCATCCACGAAAATTGCACCACCACATAGGAAAAGGTACCGAACTGACCCTCATATGGGTCCTATCCCATATAGGAATCACGGGAAATGAGACCGCCGACCAAGCTTCGAAAGAAGCATCGCAGTCAGACATACCGTTTGAAAAAATACAGGTTGCTCAGGATTTACGGCCACTCTTCAAGAAGTCAACTGTGGATACTTGGCAACAGCACTGGAATTCAGTCGATTCGAAGCTGAAAGAGGTACAATCCACGCTATTGCGACCCTTAATGCCTCCGTCATCTAGGAGAGACAGGGTAACGAAGAATCAAAATTGGTCACACGGCCCTCACCCACAAATACCTCCTCAACTGTGAAACTCAACCCATGTGCCCTGATTGTGTAAAGACACATTAATTTTCAATAAATAAAAAAATAACCTGAAATGTAAAAAATTCGGTCTTGCTTGCAAAAATGATTTATTGGACTGGAATTGTAAATGAAAAGTAAGAATATACGTTAATCTTCGATAATCGTCCGAATACTTACCGCATAAATAGCGATTAAAGTTGAAAAATACGCATATTGAATAATTACGTCAGACCTCGGACATAGATGCATAGAATATACTCCATTCACTTTTATAAAGTATCGCGGTTGGCCATGATTTAGGTTTATCAAGTTTTTTTACTTAGAACAGACGCAGGTTGGCACTCGTGAAAATCAAGCGACATTGCCAAGTCTACTTTCTATTCACTCTTTTTCAACTTTGTAAATGAAGTTAGATTTAACTTTGGCGCAGGTTTCGTAGAACTAACATTTTCATGCTGGAGTATTTCAAGTTGTGCAAAAATGTATTCAAATGTCTTCTGAATTGACATAATATTTTCTCAATTTCATTTCCCAAAGTAAATGAACTTTTCGATAAATACGTAATTACTACGATTTTTTAGCAGAAACGACAACGTTGTGAGCGTATCTGACAGTGCAATGACCATAACCTAACATTTTCAAAATATACGCGGTGAAATGTGTCAAAATTTCATGGCAAACCGCGATACTTTATAAAAGTGAATGGAGTATACCTACCTGGTGTTGGCACTGATTAGATTTTGTTTAAGACTTTCTTGTCGATTGATCATCTGATATTTTGTGCGGCTTTTCATTTCTCCCGAAAGAGGTCGCGCTATTATTCCATAACCACAATCTTTATGACATTCGAAATTAATACATGTTTCAATCAGAGACAACTGTTATTGTGTCATTTCTCTGAAAACATAACATAACCCATGTTATACAAAAAGTAGCGCCACGACCGCAAAGTATGGCGGATTATTGCAGAACTCGACCAAAATCTGAAATCTAGGATGCCGTTTTGATCTACAAATTTTGGTCACGATTTTTAGTAGGGAGTCGTTACACCAGGTGTCCTATGCATCTTTCCTCGGACATATCGAACGTCAACGCGATAATTTGTATTCTCTGACCAGGTCTATGACGCCGAAAATTTTGCGATTTCAGCGAAATTCGCGATATCGCAGAAAAAATCCAAAAGCATCACCGTGCGCATGTTTTGACATACAATTAGAAATGAATGTTGAGTTCACTTTTGGTAGGAACATGAGTCATGACTTCAATTTTGTTTCACGGGCAAACCATTTTTTTTCAGAAAAAATTGAGATAACTACAATTCGTACGCGCGCCAATGATGAACATTCAATTCTTAATTTCATGTCAAAAAATGCGCTATAACTAAGGCTCTATAGAGGGGAGTATAACAGAAATCGCCATTTTGGGTCCAACCATAGAGTCGAAAATTACAGATCCCTTTGAATGAAATGAAATCTGTAATCAAATGAGCATATTTTCGGAATGAGAGATCTTGTGGTGACTTTTTTCGGCATGCTCACATGAAAAACACTGAAAATAGGTTAGGTTCGTGGTGTTAGAATAATGCCGCGACATCTAATAGTCAAATTTATATTAATAGTACGAGAGATGACGACAAAAACCATGTTTCATAGCGGCCCGGCTAAAACCGTGTAAAATCGATAGATTAGATGACCCTAGAGCCGACTGGTAAGTAGTAATACTCAGAAGTGTAGCATCTTCGCGGGGGGGCATTTCTGCTGTGTAAAAATGGTCGACGGTCGTATAACGGACCGTCTGATATTGAAAATGTACATAGATTTTGTTATTTTATCACTAATATTTGTGTTTTCAGACATTTTGTGCGTAGCGTTTGACCTGAGTGTCTTTTCAAAAATGTCAAAAATCTGACCTAAGTGACTCATAGCGGCTCGGTTCATTTTTGTTTTGAATCATTCGTATGGATGCCCAAAATACAAAAATACGATTTTCAGACATTTTGAGTGTCGCCCTATAACGAAAAAATGTGCTGGAGTCGCCCGGCAAAAACTCCGGCTACACTAGTAAGAGAAAGACATATGCGATCTTATCGCAAAGAAAAGAGATGAACCAAGTGTGAAGTCAACTTGTCAGAATCATATGGAAGATGTAAACCAATATTTATGTGACCACAGGCTTGCTTTGCCCACAAGCTCTGACCACAAGGAGTTGATGCGTTGAATATAATTCATGTTAGACTAATTTCTGAATTAAAGTCATATATTTTTTTATATACCTATTTCATTTGGAATATATCTATTTGGTGTTAGTGACTATAATCAAAAGAATTTCTATGAAGTATTTCGGAAATTTCTCAAATTATTTCACGGACTTGGATCAGGAATATATTAGAAATGATTTGGGTTGAACGTTGAACTAATCCATCTAAATAAATATAATGCATATATTTTTGCTGAATAATTAATGTTTTATTGGCCACAAACTACAAAAGTACGTATTATCATTTCATTTTTTCGAATTTTTAATTAGTAAATTTGATAGCTACCTCAATTTCATGTTCAGTGCTAGTATTTCTATAGGATTGCGGCTATTCAGCATTGATTTCTTGTGCTTGAGGAAAGAAACTTGAATTCAGAAACACATTAGATAAATGTTTGATAAATATGTGTATGACAAAATTGAACGATACCCCTGAGGTAAATTTACTGCACGTTCATGCAACCGTGCACTGCAAATTGAAAAGTTGTCTGATTAGTTAAACGCTACATTCAATTTGTCTGACATCATTTTTTTCCACATCTGGGGAACGTATTCAATCATTGACGACGAATTTCAGACAGGTCGCTATGAGTCACTTAGGTCAGATTTCTTGACATTTTCGAAATGCTATAAAAATGTAAGGCGACATGTTTTTTGTCTGAAAATTGATCTTTCCACATCAATTGACACGGCTTCACCTATATAATTTTCAGACGGGCCGCTGTAAGTTTTTTTTTTTTTCATTTTTTTACTGCTGGGTACGCGCTACAATCTTGGTGTCTGAAAACTGTGTAATTGGTATCTCAGGGCTATTATCTAACTACATTCCGGAAATCAGACGGGCCGCTATGTGTCACCCATGTTGTTTTTTTGACATTTTTGAAAATGCGCTCAGATCATAGGCTACGCGCAAAATGTCTGAAAATCGCATTTCTGGGTACAGGGTCATATAGTCTATCGATTCCGTGCGGTTTTAGCCAAGCCGCTATAAGTCAAAAATCTTGGTCGCCATCTCTCGTACTATAAGTTATTGTGTATGTTGATGTATCAGCCCGATAGATGGCGATGAAAATGTTGCGAGTCCTGTAATTTTCGAGTCTATGGTTGGACCCAATCAACCATAGAGCCAGGTCTATCTAGTATACCTATCTTTATTGTGCTCTACTATAAATACCTCTTAAAATCCATTCTATATTTTTCTTTATTTTTATTGGATCATTATAACTCATAAATACATAACAATTTTCGAAAATACCAATAAAGATACCAATGATCATTCATCGCATATGGGCGTGACGAGTAGTCTTGTTTATTTAAATTGAAGAAAGAAGTCCATGCTCAAAGTGGAGTAGAATATGTACAATAAAGGAAAGGGCCTCTAAGTCATCTCCACAATACGATGAAAAAAAAAAAAAAAAAAAAACCTTTATGTTGTTGATCAATCATTGATGGTTGATATTTTGTTTTTTGTAATGATCCTTCTTGACTTCACTGTATGAGGATTTAGGTGTCCTTAACATCCTAAATTTTGCTTTGTCTGTTTTTACATTTCCTTCACTGAAGATGAACCCTGCAGGGTTCGAAACATGTCTGACCGTTTGAAATAAAGGTTTTTTTTTTTTCATCGTATTGTGGAGATGACTTAGAGGCCCTTTCCTTTATTGTTGTTTATTTAAAACCTAGAAAGTTAGTCGAGATATTTGAAAATAAGTTACTCTATCAGGACATATCATTTCTAATTTATGAAAATGTTCCTTAAGGAACACCAGTGATATGAAAGCAACCATGAAAGGAATATTGAAAAAACTTCTCAATGACGACGAATTTATAGATAAATTGTTGTCGAAGTTCACAGATAAGTTTCAGGCCTTACAGGACACAATAAAAACAAGAAACATTTATCCAACAATTGGAAAATCGAATCGATAATTTACAACAGAACACCATAAATAAACAAGAAACATTAATCCATTAATTGGAATCGATAATTTACAACAGGCTGGCAAAATTGATAAGATCTGTAGGTATTTACAATTTTAACGAGGAGGCTGGAGAGAAAATGCCAAAGAGGATAATGAATCTACTCAATACTAAAATGAAACTTAATATAAGGAATGAAGATAGTCAAGGCACACAGAATAGGCGGAAAAAAGGACAAAACTAGGCCAATCATTGTCAAGTTTGAGAAATACCAGCATAAAATCACGGCTTTAAAAAATTGCAAATCACTAAAGGGAACTGAGATTGGAGTTGCTGAGGACTTACAAAGGAAACAAATTCACATTTATAAAGAAGTTACCAATACATACAGAGTGTAACAGCCAAATGGAATAAATTCGAGAACGAATAAATGAGCGCGAGTTGGGAAAAACCCTCGGACACGCATATTTTTCAAGGAAATAATATTATATAGGGCGTTCCATGTGACCTTGTCCGATACCAACTTTCTTATTTCAAATGAAACCCCCTGTATAAAATTTATTTCTTGGATTCTTCAGAGAACTCTAGACACAATTCATGCACAATTTCTCTAACTATCTCGGAAGTATTAAGTGTTTTCAGATTTGTTGCAAAAATCAACGTTTTGAATAAAAATTATTTCATTCCACAAATTCGGTACATTACACTTGAAACGTAATAAGTAATACTGATTATTTCTTAATTATTAAAAAAACCAAAAAAAAACATTAATGTCAATGTAGGAAATGTTCAAAATGCTCGCCGCGAACGTCCTGGCAACATGCTAATCTGGTGTAGAATTATCTTCTAACGTTACTCAACATTTCAGTCGTGACTGATCTAATCGCAAGCGTGATTCGGTTTTTTAGGTCGTCTAAGTTTAAGGGTTTCGTTTCGTATACAATACTTTTGACATATCCCCACAAAAAGAAGTTTAATGGTATCAGGTCAGGAGATCTTGCTGGCCATTCTATCGATCCTCGCCTCCCTATCCACCGATTTGGAAAAATTTGGTTCAAGTACTGCCGGACATTGATTTGGTAATGGGGCGGTGCTCCATCTTGCTGAAACCATATTATATTGGCAGGAACTTGTGGATTTGCTGGAGCAGGATATAAGCTTATCAAAGTTGGTACGACATTAGACAATAGCACTTACACTGATCACTCATTGTCATGCAAACAGACAACTGAGGCTATGAGAATAAACAAATCTATTTTGTTTTTTTCAATTTCTTCTCAGTAATGGTTTTTGCTTACTTTCTTCATATCAAGAGGTAAATGGGAAATAAGTATTGAGTGTAATGTATCAAATTTGTGAAATAAAGAAATTTTCATTTAAACTGTTAATTTTTGTAAGAAATCTGAAAACACTTAATATTTCCGAAAGAGTTGAAGATAGGTATAGGACATTGTACATGAATTATGTCTAGAATTTTCTGAAGAATCCAAAAAATAAATAATATACAGGGGTTGCATTCGAAATATATTACCTATATTATTTCATTTTCTTGAAAAATATGCGCATTTGAAATTACAAATCGACCCCCTCATTTATTCGTTATCGAATTTATTCCATTTGGCTGTTACACTCTTTATGATGGGAAGTTGGTTTTCAACAATACCGGTGATATATTCTTGAGAATGGAAAAGGGAATTAGGAAGATTAAGAACATTGCGGATCTACAGCTACTCTTGCCTAATTAGAAATCGAAAACAATATCTATTGTGTCATTTTTTATATAAATATAATTTTTGTTATTATTAATTCTGGTCGTTTCTTTTTCTTATATCGGATTTCATGTCACGGAGTTTGTTGATTTGATCGAGTTCATTTTGTCATCTGTAATTATGACACTGTACAATTTCGATGAGGTGGATTGGTATGGTGGTGGATACCGAGATTTTTGATGAAATTCAGAGGGTAAAGTACTTTTCACACCAAGAAAATTTCAATATTTTACACTTCAATATTTAGTGTTCGTAAAAACTTTGAGGAACTGGTGGTGTATTTGGATCAGATAGAATTAGGTAATGTTGATGTTATTCAGTTATTGTGTTGTCTGAAACCTGAAGTTGATAACTTGGATAATTACAGAATTGGGGGTTTCAACAGTTTTTATAATGATCTTTGAGAAATAAAAATGATGGACTAATCTTACATGTGAGGGATACGATGAATGCTAAATGTAGAAATTATATAACTCTAGGATCTTATATTTGAAGATGTATTTTGAAAGTTAATGGAGAAGCATATGACCTGTTAGCTTGTTATAGATCGCCAAATTCTGACCTCGAAATTTTCTTGGAGGATTTGCAAAATTATTTTTTCGATCTAGACCTAGAGCACTTAAAACTGAAATATTTGTAGGTGATATAACTATAAATACTATATACTTTCTTTTAGTGTCCTCCAAGGATCATAAAAAATCGAAAAATATTTGTGGGACTAGAACCAAATAACAAAAATGACTTCTTAATCATATACTTGGCGACGTTTCACAGATTATTTCGCCTGCTTCCTCAGGCCTCTATATAAGCCAGAAGTACAAAGATCTTTTTTAAAATCAGTTATTTGGTCTTAGTTTCACAAACATTTCTCGATTTTGTATGAATATGAATGATCAAAATAATTACGAATAGTCCATCAATATTGAAAACTGATTAAATGTTATAGTTGCTGAAAAATTGTTACTACAGTGTTGTAGAATTTTTGGCTTATCATTCGGTTTCTGGTTTATGCGTATGTTGATCTTGACTAATGTTAAATTTTGTACTCATTTTGACTTGTCCCGTACATATTTTTTTTTGTGTCTTAATGGATCGTTGAAGCTTATTATTATTATTAACATCATTTTGTTGAGAAAATATGGCTTTTCAATTGCAGATATAATCGGACAAAACTAAGTGTTTTTGTTAGGGAATATCGTGATTGTAACATTTCTATTCAAATAAGGTTAGTAGGTACTTGAGTATTTCCTAAATCTATCAACTCAATTTCGATCGAGAAATATGAACTTTGAATCAATTCCAGAGATCCGTATGAGGCACGTATTTGGCCAAATTTTTTTCAAATGGATATTCAGGGTGTTCGACCCCAATTGAATTTAGCCCTAAAAAATACTGAGACGTGACTAGAAACCAATATTTCAAATATCACGCATAACTCACCACAGTTATATGAAAAATTGCTCAAAGTCGACATTAAACACTCTGTATCTCGCTCATGAGTCGAAAACGGGGTATATGTCATGAGGCAAAAATAATGTCCTCGGTGTCATCTACCCAGCAATAAAAAAAACATATTTTTCCAGTTTATGGTGAAACACCCTGTATCTTAACAGGGGCGAATTCGGGAAAATGGAAAATGAAAAAAAGGTTTCTTTTGGCCTCAAGAATCTACAGTTGAAATATATGTACAAGTCAAAGAATCGTCCTGTATACATAGCCACACTAAATCGAGAAATAGCAACTTTTTTTCAAATTTCTCAGGACTAGGACTTCAGGGAAAACAGAGAATGTTTAGCCCACGTTTCGTTTGCTACGTGTAATTTTTTTCAGGGCGTCAATCAAATATTTTGAAAACATCTATTATAAACATGTAGTACATAAACCAATAAGAAATCTCATACAAAATAGTAATTCTCCCACGTTCTTCCATGGAACTTGGTTGATTGCCGGAATCTTCGAATATAAATAAAAATAGTGAGAAAATTCTTCAAAATTACTAGCCATCAAACCTCCCAATTCTTTGTCCACCATGATTTCGGAGGTATCACTGATATTCAAAGTTGCGTTTTATATGAAAATCTGTCTTATAACTCTGATACTCTTCGCCGAATGTGCTTCTAGATTTGATCAATTCTTATTGGAATATCTCGAACTTCGATTTCGGAATACTAACCTAAAATTCTTGTTTCGTTTTTTAATCATATCCTAATCGACCTGTTTGTTGTGAATCAAGTTTCCGTAATGTTTGTTCTCTTTTCACCCCGACAAATTGCGAAAGGCGATCATCAGACCTACAACTCAATTCAATTCCGCGAAAGACTGCCACTGGATGGAAAATAATAATTGGAAACGATCAAACAATTTTTTGCATAATAAAAATTAATTGAAAAGTCTCGTCGTAACAGTGGTCTTTTCGTTACGTTTGCCAACAATTTGTGAAAATAAAATTTCTGGCGATATTTTCGCTCTCACCACAAAGAACGTGGGCACAGTGCAGTCTGCTGATGATGAATTCCATCAAATATGAGGAATATCAGCGCAACGACTATACAGTGTGACCCATTAAAAAAACACTGAAATAACTTCCTGGGTCAAGAAATGTTCCGAGAGTTTTTGAGTTTTTATGGGGACATCGAATTCAGGCGTTTAATCTGACCTTGAAGTTTGATTTCAAGGTCAAGTAGATATTTTGAATAGGGAATACGCATAGAATCATTTGGTTTTGTATTGTGTATGAACATTTTCAAAACAGAAAAACCGGTTTGTTCACTGGATTGTTTTTCAACTGTACGCACCGCGATAATAAAATCCCACCCCATCCTGAATTTTGTAATGATCGTTACCACTGCAACCAGATATATTGGTTCATATTTGCGAATTTCAAATTGCGCTTAATTTCAGAAAATGTTTTCTAGTAGGTAATATTTTTTCTTCTTCATTCATTTTTCTTATTTTTTGTCTCGTTTATTGGTGGGAAAAAATGGTAGATTTTTAATTGGTGCAGAAGAAATTATCGTGATGCAGCACAATTATATCGAATCCGGTATCCAAATAGAGTTCATCACCCAAGCGAGCAGTAATCGTCCGAATCGAAGATAGAGAGAGGCACGTACGAGTCTTGAAGATTACGGTAGCGACGTAGAACTTTAACTATTGAGAGGGACGACCCACAAGTTTCAGTAGTGCTTGCTATAGTTGCATTGAATCCCCATATTTCACTTCAACAAATTTAAGTTTAATCTGGTATTCCGAGGGAAACTTCATCGGTATCATCCATACCATACCACATTACTTCGACTCAAGCTTTCATACCGCCTGATTTTGAAAGAAGATAACAAACAATTCTACCAATAAGCACAGGAAATATAACAAAACAATCCAAATTTTTTCAGGTAGGTACCTACATCATATTTTCTGTCGAAGCCTTCTTCCATAACACAGGTGAACAGAATCGACATCTGTCATTATTGGTGTGCGCAAAATCTTCATTAGACCCGAGCAGTCGATGATCAAAATCGTTGGAGTGCCATCACATGGTGTGCCATTGTAGGTACATGGATTTCTCATTGGGCCGTTTTTTCATCATGCTTTAAACTGGAAAGATTTCTCAATTTTTTGGCTGATATTCTCCGAGGTTGTTCTAGAGGATGTTGATTCAGAAACAAAAAGGTTGATGTGGTTTCAGCATGTTCGAGCACCTGCTCATAGAAGTTCAGCAGTGCAACAATTTTTGATTCAAAGTTATCCCAATAGGTGAGTAGTAAGTGGACGGGATAATCGTGTTCAATGTCGATCACCAGATGTAACAAGCCTCGAGTTTTTTTGTGGGGATATTTACGAAATATTGTTTATGCAGAGGCATCTACAACTAGAAAGGATATGATGGGACGAATCATGAATTCATGCAGGCGCATATAGCAGCATGTGCTTTGATCAAACAACCGATGCTGCGAGCATAGGATAGAACTGTGGATTGATAATCATGTGGAAACTTTTGAACATTAAAGTAGGTGAAATCATAGAACTTATAGTACATGGAATGCTATTAGCCTTGCTGCTCAGTTAATGGCTAAACATCTCAGTTGGAGAAAAAGCGAGATTTCCTTGGTAATATGGATATGAACAGAAACACAGAAATACTATGAATTTAATCGTCAAGATCCGATTCACTTGGCATTTCGGCAAAAATTTCTGTGTTTCTGTTCTTTGTGATAGGTCATATCCATAGTAACATGGCAATCTCGTTATTCCTCCAATTTGATATGTTACTATAAGTTCTATGGGTGAAATGTGCTATACTCCATTCACATTTATAAAGTATCCCGGTTGGCCAAGTTTTAGGTTTATCAAGTTTTTTCACTTAAAAAAGTCGCAGGTTGGCACTCGTGAAAATTAAACAACGTTGCCAATGTTAATTCGCTAATTTATCCCCTCAATATTCTTGAAGTCTTCAAATTATATAAGTATGCTGATAAGAGAAATGTCAAGTTTGATTAATAAACAATAAAAGTCTGATTCACTTGAAAAATATTTCGCTTTCTGAAATAAAAAACTATAAAAACTGTTCGGTAAGGGTTGATCACATTTACTTTAACAAATATAAATATATTCATCTCGCCAGGAAACTAAAAATGCCGAAGGTAGTGACGAAAAAGCAGACAAACTATAAGGAAGAATTGAAATCGGCTCATTCAAAAAGTATCAATTTGGAATCAAAACTTTATCATACCAGCTATCCAACATTTTTAACGTATGTGAGTGGAAACCAAGGTATTATATTTCATGAGAATAGATATTTATTTTTTTAGCTGCACATAAACACAATCAGGAGGATTTTAAGTGAAAGAGACGACAAAGAATTTCCTTCTATTGGTGCACCAAAAAAGACATTGACTGAAGATCTGCAACGACAAATTATAATTCGAAACATGAACATTTTTCGATTGATAATCTACTCACTTTTGCAAAATAACATTTGGAATATAACGGAGGACGGACATCACTTAAATCATGAAATCAATGGGTTACAAATACAAAAGGGTAAATGAACGCAAAATTTTATGTGAACAAAAACATGTTGTTGCAGACAAAATTACTTTCCTGCGCAAATTTCTACAGTATAAATCTTCAGATGAAAATATCAGATTTGTGTTTCTACATGAAACTTGGATTTACCAAAACGGTACTTCAGTTCGTCGCTGGACACATGAATCTGATATGATGAGTAATCCATCCAAAATTGAATCAGAAGGAAAACGTTTCACAGTTCTACAAGCAGGAAGTAATTTTGGGTTTTTAGAAGGTTGTGATTTAATTTTATATTAAAAAAGGATGATCGTGACTATCACAAGACAATGACCAGTGAAATTTTTCAGAATTTGGTTATCAATCAACTGATTCCATCTTTAGCTAAGATTCCTGTGAAATGTGTGGTGGTAATGGACAATGCACCATATCATTCGGTTCAATTGGATAAACCGCCCACCTTTTCCAGCAAAAAAAGCGAGATGCAGGATTGGTTGATTAAAAACAAGATTGATTTTAATCAAAATTTTACCAAGAAACAACTTTGGAATTTGATATTACCTCATCGAACTGAAAGACAGAGACGAAAATATGTAGTTGATGACCTTTTGAAGGAGCATGAGGTTCTTAGATAACCCCCATACCATTGTCAGTACAATCCTATTGAAATGGCATGGACGTTTTGTAAAAACTTCTATAACAAAAACATAAATTCGCATCCCTATACAACGGATATAGTGTTGAATTTATGGAGTCTGGCTCTTTCAAAATGTACATCAGATATGTGGCAAAATTTTTATTTACATTGTGAAAGACTTATCACAGAGGACTGGACGAAACACATGGGTAATCTTCCAATAGCAGATATTCCTCCATTCATTATTTCATTGGGAAAATCTGATTCAGATTCAGAATTTTCTGAGGGTGACTCTGACTCAAACAATGATCTAATGGATATGGAATAATATGTAGAGGAAATTCTGAGAACTCGTCTCTTCCACTTAAAATGGGGAAATTCAAAATGGATGGAGGTTCAAAAACTCCAAAAGGTACATTACTAGTGTAAGTTCAACAGAACTCTTTATACGGCAGTGTGAAAGACCTAACGTTTGGATATTCTAGTATTGCAAAAATGTCGAATACCCTCCTTATTCAACTCGTACTGTATCGAAGATTTTCTACGATCAAGGAGGTTCAACTGAATCAAACAAAATGACAAAAAGCCTATACTATGGAAAAGGAAGTTGCTGCAAACCACCTAGATAGAAAAATAACCAATCAGGAATCTGGGAAAGAATTTCTCAATATTAGTAGGCCTGCTTGGAGGGCCATATCTGGTCGGAAGACCTTCGTTGTCAAGGACCAAATGTAGGTTATATTATTTATTATTTCCTGATGATTTTCTATCTCCTTTTCTGTTGCAGATATGATTTCAAGATATTATGTGAGTCTCAATCCAAAAGAAAGATAAAATGTTGTTCCTGAAGAAGATTCCATCCATTATAAATGTCAGCCTATTCTTTGAAAAAATTCCAAAACCTCTATACTTATTCAGAGAGGTTTTTATCTTTGTGCTCTTGTATCATAGTTAAAAATGTATGGTGTCCTGTTCAAATCTGTTTTGCTTCGGACATGCTATATTGCTTGATACATCAAATGACCTAATGATTTTTCTCAAAGAAACATATACATGTAACAATGTTAGAAAATAATGTTTTGTGATTGAAAATTATGGACGTTTTATAAATTATAATCCAATTTCTTTATTGAGTTACCGTTTTCTCAAGTTTTTGTATCCAATCATTATATGCCAGTTTGAAAAAGAATCTTTATTAATGATTGTATTCATAGCCTCCATGAGTAGACTTTTTTGAATTTAATATTAGGTACTGCTCACATCAGAAGTTTTCACCTGAACTCTTCCATGTGTGCAATGCTCTTGAAAAATTACTTATTGAATATTGTTAAAAAATTATGTCTTAAGCTGTAATGCCATTGAAATTATGTAAGGAAATTATATTATGAATTATATCTACTGTATATATGTTATTTCATCCCATTGTACTTTGATTCTTTTTTCGAATAAACTATCACAAAGTAACGGACTATTCTGGCCATTATTTTTCAGTGAAATTTCAACACTCGATTCTTGTCTTCCGTTCGAGAAAATAGCATAACTGAATCTTCCAACCATGTTAATATATGTGAAATATTCCCAGTATTAACAGAGAAAAAAGTTTCTTCAACATTCGCCAGGTCTCTGGAATTATTGAATTCACATAATATTTTCTCAAATTCATTATTTTCCCAAAGTAAATAAACATTTCGATAAATACGTAATTACTACGACCCTTATGAAGAAAGGGCAACATTGCTCAATCATCTGACAGAAAAATGACTATAACCTAACATTTTCAAAAAATACAGAGTGAAATGTGTCAAAATTCCATGGCCAACCGGTATACTTTATAAAAGTGAATGGAGTATATTTATTTTGTTTGTGTGTGGAATATCACAACCATTCTAAGCATAAAAAACTTCATATATCCACAATTATTCATATTATGGCAGCAACAAAAAAAAGCAGAATGTTTTTAGTTTCTCACGAAGATTGAAATCGAACTCCAAGGTCAGATTGAGTGTCCGCATTCGATGTCCCCCTGAAAACCAAGAAACTTTAATCGGAAACATTTTTTGATCCAGGCTCTTCCCAATGAGTAATTTCAGTGGATCTTCTGAAATGGGTCTTCGTGTAGAATATGTACAGTCTGTTCTAGCCGAATAAATTCATATTTCAGTTATGTCAGAGATGCACTTGAAAGGCGAGGTGTGAATAATACCATCCTAAAATGAATGCATGAGGTGTTAACGAAGAGAATTAAAAGCTGAGACATCGATGGGTGAGGAATCCGTCTTCGTCAGAGCTACTCGTGGAACACCTCAGGGTGGGGTATTATCTCTCCTCTCATGAAGCCTGGTAGTAGATGAACTTCTACACAGGCTAATGGAGCTTGGCTTCGAATGTGTAGGCTATGCTGACGACATAGTCCTAATAATTAGAGGCAAATTCGAAGGCACTCTCTGCGACCTATTGCAGAAGGGCTTTAGAATCCTTAAGCAGTGGTGCTTGTCAGTAGGGCTGAACATCAACCCAACCAAGACCACATTAATTCCGTTCACTCGGAAGAGGAATGAACCATGAAAACGTTAATATTAAACGGAAATATCTTGGAATGGGGGTCTCGAATCAAATACCTACGAATAACCCTTGATAGCAAACTTCTGTGGAATGAGCATGTTGATAATGCTACTGGTAGAGCTGCAAAAGCTCCGATGGCGTGCAGGCGTCTATGCGGCAGGAATTGGGGCAAGCCAGGTAAGTACGAGGAAAATGCTCGATAAAGTACAAAGGCTTGCCTGTGTGTGCATCACGGGAGCTATGAGAACGTGCCCAACTAGGGCGCTTGAGATCATCACAGACCCCACACCTCTAATTCCAATGATTGATGGGGTCGCCAATGAGGCCATCCTCAGAATATTTGAAAAAACAGGCAATGAGAGAATCAGGAATCAGAGAGTTTGATCCTCTCTGAATGACCACACCTCATTAGCAAAACCTTCCAAGTGATGTAATGATCAAGAAAGTAAGCACTGAGAAAAACTTAGGTACAATACTAAGCAAAAGAGAGGATTAGGAAAGGGAATACACCGACTATAATCTCAAAGAAAATACAATAAAATGGTATACGGATGGTTTCAAAACCGCCACAGTAGCTGGCGCTGGGATTCACGGGACAAGTACCAAGTGTGCACTATCTTAAGGCTCCTGTACAAGCGTCCTTCGAACGGAAATCTTTACAATCGAAAGATGTCTAGATATAAATCTAGAAAGAAAATATCAGAAGTGCGATATCGCTATTCATACAGATAGTCAAGCTGCCATTAAATCACTGAGCTCCTACGTCATTTACTCAAAACTGATTTGGGGGAGATGGAACAAACTCAATGAGGTAGGCAAGAAGAATAAGGTCTTTTTTAATTTGGGTTCCCGCTCATTCGGAAATCGTAGGAAACGAAGAGGCCAATACAGTGGCCAGAAAGAGTGCTCAAACGCCACTCACCTATAAAAAGGAGTTTATGGTGGAGGAGAAAACCGAAAGGGAAAAACTCTGGCGGAATCTCCCAGGGATGGATCACTCCAAAAAGTTCCTCCGGAACTTTGAAACTGCTAGATCCAAAATGTATCTGGATCTCAGTAAAAACCAACTTCACCTACTCACTGGCTTTTTCACAGACGCCTAAAGAAACATCTGTGAAATGGGTTTATCGGAAACGAACGAGTGTAGATTCTGTGAGGAGGAGGAAGAAACTCCTATTCACCTGGTTACGGAATGCTATGCCATTGCAAGCCAGAAGAAAGAATGCTTTGGACAATAAACTTGTAGAAGTGGGGATTTATCCTCGTTGAAGCCGTCCCAGATACCGGATTTCATCAAATCTCTGGAACTGGAAGGCGAGCTGTAGGAGGCGCGTTGATTACATCTCTGTTTGGGGGCACCATAGACCTCAAGGTCGCAGTGGACTGTAACTCCTTTTCACTATAACTATAACACTATAATCAACTGAAGTGCTGTTCAATTTATTAATCTGGCAGAAGAAAATAGTTCGATTTCCACCAAAGATTTTCCCATAAGAATTTATAAATTCAGTTTATAAATCCATATTTCTATCCGGGTCACTTTGGCAGCCCACTAGCACAATTTTGCGGCCATTATATTTGGAAGGCTACAAAAAAATAACCAATAATAGTATATTCTAAAACTAGTTCCAGAATGGGCTCCTATTCCAACACGTATGCGAAATTCGAAAATGAGCGACGAAGGAGCGAGTTTTCGAACGCATGAGTATTGGAATTGCATTCTGCAACGAGTATTAGACGATATTTTCTCTATTTCAGTTAAATTTCGTTGAAATTCAATGAAAAATTTGGATTATACATCCTAGTGACTTTTGTATTATATCTTGGCAGTTGGTGACTGTTACGAAATTGACATTTCTAAATTGACCATATTCATCAGCTATCGGTGGCAGCTTTTTGAGCGTTCTTGGGTTGGCAACAATAATAATGATATGTCATTACTGATTTGAAATGAGCCCGCCAATTCATTAACATTTAGGTTTCATTATATTCTTTATAAAATTTAGGTGCACACAAGATGTACTTACACCTTTTTAGCGTCCATTTTTACCAAAAATTGTTTTTGCACTATCAAAATTCAAAATAAATAGCACGTTCAAAACTTCAAAAATTGTAAACAATCAAAGACAATTGACATTAACCCATTACCTCCCACGGATTTTTTTCTACATTTTCATGATATTCGTGTTTTATTCGGTGCATATTTGATACGAAAGTACTAGGAAAAATATTGAAAAAATTCTTCTGTTCCAAATTTTAAGAAAAATATGGTGTACT
This sequence comes from Adalia bipunctata, assembly GCA_910592335.1. Lineage (NCBI taxonomy): Eukaryota > Metazoa > Arthropoda > Insecta > Coleoptera > Coccinellidae > Adalia > Adalia bipunctata. The sequence goes on from OU342951.1 coordinate 31,068,545, forward strand.
CGAATGAGTACACTGGGAGGATCCATGATAAAAAAAAATTTGAACGAATAATCAAATTCTTTATTGAAAAATGTCAATAATAAACTTTTTTCAATGATCATAATGGAATTGTATAAAATAGTCACGCTCAATGCATAGGGTGAACCCACACTTCAGGAAACTCCATCGCGAACGTAAGTGACACTGGCAGCATCTCTGTTGCTTTTCAAGTTTTTTCGGAAAATGCCCTTGGCTATCTTCTGTAATACTCTCAAGAATTGAAGCATTCTTCTTTCTTGATGATGTCGTTTTCTTAAATCTTCAGTTTTTCTGATATTTTTCGGTTTCTTGGGAAACAAAGCTGAAAGCGGCAGTAGCGGCACATTGCCATCTGAACTGAAACTATCCTCGCTATTCAGTTGTTTTTTTTTTCGGCCGCTTTTTCCGATGATGAAAGCTCACTAGTGTGATATTGAATTTCTACCTTACCAGGAATATCGTTCGGAAAGTTCGTTTTTTCCATTTCATCTTCGTCAAACTCCTCATCATCGGTTCGACAATCTACATCAGAGGAAGAATAATGATATCAGGTTCGATAGTCAAGGAAAGTATTTCGTCCATTGCTTTTACCAAAGTTTTGAAACGCTTTTCGTAAAAACATTCCGAAGGAATAAGCCCAAAATCGCCATCCATATCGAATTCAACCTGGAATGAAATTCAAAATTTTTGTATACCTATTCTCCCACTGTACTCAAACGAGTACATCCACGTTTTTATCATTTTTTCGAGAAAAAAAGAATAATTATTCCTGAAAAAAGTATTAATAACTTAAATACGTACCTAGTAATTAGAAAAGTAGGGCCAAATGAAATAACCCGCAATACACGATCAAAATTAACACTTTGAAAATCTGCAACTAGTAAGGACGTGTTCCGAAAGACAATACATTCGATTTTATCGTCATCTGTAGCATACATAACAAAACCTCGGAGTATGAGGGTCCATGTCTATTGTACAACACTATCAAGTTCTTAAAATTTTGAAATATTTCAAAAGATGGCTCAGGCAGAGAGAAATTTGAACTGTACTCAAATGAGTACGATGGGAGAGAATGGGTTTTAATGAGGTTTGACACTGCACATTGACATTGATGACACATTGGTACCAACCCGAAGACGCTCAAAAAGCTGCAACCGATAGCTGATGAATATGGTCAATTGACGTGAGTTGAAAATTGTTAGGTTCGGAAGCCAGTGCTGACAACCACGAAACGAAAAATATAACTGAAAACAGTGCTGTAATGAGTTCATTGCAGCACTGTTTTTAGTACTGTAATGAACACATTACGATACTGAAATAGAGAAATTTTTTTATTTTGTTCCACATCAGTATTTGGAATTAAAGATAGTTCAACCATGAAAGATTCCACTAATTTTGGGAATTTTTTTCTGAGGACATATGAAAAAAGGTTGACTTCCTATTTCGAAAAATTTCTTCAGGGAAATCTTGTAAAATCGAATACGATGGAGATGTGACCGGAAACCGTTATTTCAAATGTCACACATAACCTACCACCGTTATCAGAACATTGCTCAAAGTTGACATCAAGGTCAAACACCCTGTATCTCGCTTATGCTTCGAAAACAGGGTATATGCCTTAAGGCACGGCTTAAAATGTTTCTCCACTTCATGGTGAAACAATCTGCATATGCTGAAATTGCAAAGCAGCCCAAGTTCTCATAAAAACATTTGAGTATCACACAAATGTTCATTTGAATCCAAAATTTGAAATATAAACTTTTCTCTGGTAATGAGGCATTTGATATTTAAACAAAGCAATGATGAAATGATTGTGATCATATGAAGAAAGAAAAGATTGAATTTACTTCCGAAAGTAAGCCAGTACAAAATATTACTTACCTACCGGGTTTTTCACTATAAATTGACCACCCTCCTAACTCTGTTACAAAAACAGATACATTGAAATACTTCATACAAGAATTGAATGAAATCGAATATATTTTTTGAAAATAATTACGTCGATTGGGATATATACAGGGTGAACAACATACATTTTTTCAAATGGGACACCCTGTATATTCTTTCATATTTTCATTGTTTATTTTCTCCTGATATCGAATATATATGCGTATGTGGGTCTGCCTCTTTTATTTCCAGAGTTTCAAAGTTTTGAAATGAAACTACGGAATGAAAAATACATATGAGAAATCCTTCCGAAATCCTTCATATTCGCACAATCCGCTTAAAAGCAAAATTTTTCGATGAATACCTAACAGTATCCAATAAAAAAAAAATAAACTATAGTAGTAGAGAATGAATAATATCAACTAAAGAAATCGGTTCTTAAAATTTGAAACTCTGTCGTACCCAATAAGAGAGGAAGATCAAACGTATGTTATATATTCGAATTAAGGGATAGAAGAGCTCGCCAATTATAAAAAAGTATACAGGGCGTTCCAATTGGAAAAATGTTGTTGCAATCAATATGTTGTCCACTCTGTTTATATTTCATTTTGTGAATTCATTTTTAAAAACATTACTCGATTTCGTGAAATTTCGTAAAAAACATTTTTTTCTCCAACCATCAAAAAATGTTTACATTTTTATACTATTTTCTGGTGCAAAAGCCATCGATTCTCTTACCGTACAAAAATTTGCTCGTTGCTTAGCAACACTTTTAATCCTAGGATTAAAAACGCTACTTTTAATCCTAGGACTAAAAGTAATTGCATTTGAGCTCTCGAATTGAAATTTGAAGAAAAAAACATTGGCTCTTACAAATTTAGTAAAACAAACTAATTGGGCAACTATACAGGGTGAGTCTTTGACTTGTACATATATTTTAACTGTAGATTCCTCTCATCAAACGAAACACTTTTTTCCCATGCCATTTTTCAAAATTCGGTTTGGTTTGGGAGATACAGGGTGTCGAAAATCCACGAAAAAAACACTTTGCTGTTCATATCTTCGGAACCGTTATTTCAAATGAACTGAATTTTGGTTGATACTTTACTCTATTCATGGTGCATATTCCTCAATCGAAACTTATTCAATATCTCTCCTAGTTCAAAAGTTACAGGGTGGTCGACTCATAAATTCATGTAAAAACACTATCAAATCACTTGAAAAGGATAAACGGTTCATATTTTCGAAAGAATCAACCATTTTAGAGAATAAAAGTATTCCTATATTTTTTCAATAAAACGCGTCATTTTCGAGTTATTCCTGAATGTATACAAAGAAATTTGAGGAAAAAATCATGAATTTCATAAAAAATCTGAATGCTTCCCTGGCTTAAATATCATCGAATATTGTTTCTTCTCTGGTCTCTTAACAAATTAACAATGTTGTCAATGTTTATCAACTGAATTCCGAGAAGCATGAAATTACACAGTTTATAAGCAAGTTTCTATTAAAAATTTATACCCGTCCTTCAGGAAAATATCTATCTTCTTAACAATATCCTCTTGGAATTTTTAATCGACCCTACACGGTTTTCACATCACAAATCACAAGCATCACCTGTTTGCTTTATTCTCTGCGAGTAAATAAATAAATGAATTGAAACCATAATCCATGTAGAAAGGTTATCGCGTTTAAGCGTCGTTCATTTTATCACAGACTGGCTGGCCTGTGATGAGACACCACAGAACAACGGCTTGTCTTGCGTGGCGGCTACATCGCAGCCAGCAGCGCACCGCGACTGAAATTTAGATCGGCGAGAATCAGAACTACTCGTTTGGCATTTCCAAAGAGCAATGCGTAGAAGCCTTTAGCGAAAAGTAAACAATACTAGTTCTTCCGTTAACGATAGGGGACGTTCTGCTTTCTTGAGTTCCATTGTTGAAGAGAAAATCTGGCAATCTGGCATCATCTTCTCTAGAATTCTGTGATCACTATCACATCACAGAGGAGATGGATTAGGTTAGGTCATTGATCTCGAATCAGATGACTTTGAAATGGAGTTAGGATAGGTTAGTGAGAAACTAATTTTTATAAGATAGTTTCAGGGTATCGAGGTAAATATGAACAAATTATTAGTGTTTACAAACTAATCTTCAGGAAAATCGAAGAAGGAACTTATTTTGGTGTGAGAAATATGGGATTTCAATTGCAGAAATGATGGGACAAAACTTAGCGTTTTTGTTAGAATATCGTGTTGGTAACATTCTTATTCAAATAAGGTTAGTGCTTGAGTATTTTCTAAATGTATCACCCAGAATATCTAATAATCACATCAATTTCAATTGAAAAATATGAACTTTGAGGTGTTTGTAGAGAATAATATCAGGGACGCATTTAGCACAATTTTTTTTTTCAAATGGCTATATCTCTTCAACCGAGCCGAATTCGGAAAAATGGAAAATGGAAAAAAGGTTTCTTTAGGCCTTAAGAATCTACAGTTAAAATATATGTACAAGTCAAAGACTCACCCTGTATATAGGTATTTATTTGTTATTTATAGTGATATTGAATGTACAATTGGAACAATTATTGCCAAAACTCAAAGCACCACTGAAATTATCACTAACAATTTTCGAACAATTCAAAAGATTTTCATTTATGTTAGAACAACTAGAAATATTCTCCGTAACTGTTGATGCAACATTCGAGGAAATATCTGAACAGATACTTGATACTTGTACCTTCTTTGTCAGGTTGCAATATTTTTCTGGCAATATTCTCTTTGTTGATAAGTGATTCTTCAATATATCCTTCTGCTACCGTACTCGATTTCCAACCTCCATGTCTTTTAAGACAAGTGAGGTCACCGCCACCATCAATAAGAAGTGTAGCAGATGTTCTTCTTAGCGAATGTCCAGTATACTCCTTCCAATTTTCTAACTTCAAAAATTTTGCGATTTCCTGCGGCACGGCACTAATTTTGTGAATACCAACAACCATTCTTTGACACTTTCCATTAACATACTTCAAAAATAAACGACGTTCCTGTATATTTGATGGCCGTAGTGCAACATATTTTCGAAATAAACGCAAATAATTATCGCCTATAATGGTAAACAAACGAGGTTTCTTGTTTTTTGTCTGCAAAATTTTTACGACCAGGACCGAGTCCATATCTTCAATGTCATCAATTTTCAAATGAACTAGTTCGTCACAACGCATAGCACATCCAATTCCTAATACTAGAACAACCTTTATCATCAAATATACATTATCAGGTGCCATATCCAGGAACCGATCCACTTCCTCCTTTGTAAAAACCCTAGACTTTTTAGGTATATATCCATCACTTTGCCCGTATTTTTGAATATTTACTAATATCCACACCATTTTTGATATCCAGTGTGGATCGCAACATTGAATACTGTGACCAAAGAGTGGATGGCTTGACGGTCTTCGTTAAATTTGAGAAATACACCATAAGAACACTCTCCGCATAGTTTTGCACATTTTTTTCTTTACACCAATCCATGAATCGCTGATATGCAAGTTCATAAACTTGGCGAGATTTGGGTGGCAAAATATTTAGACATACTGCTTCGGCACTTTCCAATATATCCGCAGGTATATTTTCATCGTATTCGGGATTCATTTTGAAAGCAGCGTAAAAACTACTACAAAAATTATATGATTAGTACGTCTGCTGACGTCTACTTGACAATCAATATTTCCCAACTGATGCTAGGAGCATAGAATTCTATGCTCCTAGATAGATGCATAGAATTCTTTGCATCTATTTACCAACAATACCAGATATTTGACTTGGTTGAAGAAAAAATAGTATATATCATACGGACTAAAAGTGCCTATTTTTACTCGCAATTTTGCATTCGCTCGGCTGCGCTGCGCTCCGCCTCGCAACTGCAAATATTGCTCGTAAAAAAAATATGCACTTTTAATCCTTATAATATAATATACTATTTTCTGTACCGGGTTTTTTTACCATAATTTAATGTACAAAAAAATATTTTTCACAAAAGTTTCACGAAATCAACTGATATTTCTCAAAATGATTTCACAAAATGAAATCTATACAGGGTCTTTCACGAGGAACCTCACCCATATTTATACGGGAAACTACTGAACGTATTTTCATGAAATTCAGCACTTATAAGTATTTCACGATGCTGATGAAATCTAAAATATTTTCAATGCATGAGCACCTCCGGTTTTTCCGGAAATGACGTCAACTTCCGTTTTTCAAATTAGAACACTATTTTTTTATTGCAGAAATAGATTCCTTAGAAAATTTCAAGTTATTTTGATGTAACATTTTTCAGTTTTGGTTGGAAAATTCTCTCTGAGCGGGAAAATTCGAAAAAAAAATAGAAAATAGAGCTCCGCTGAAACAAGAATAACTTCGAGGTTTTTGGATGGAAAATTTGCATTTTAGGGATTTTTCAAGATGTAAGATTGATGTATCCTCTTTAAAAATCGAAATCGCGATTCATGATACAGGGGGTGAAAAAATCGCTTTCAAAATTAGGGATGACAAAATCGTGAAAAATCAATTTTTTCAAATTAGAACCCCATTTTTTTATGGCAGATATTCAATCTACGTTAAAAAATAATGTGAGTGTATGCATCACACCCTTGCCCTAAAGTGGATATTAACTCAGAAAATATCCATTTTAGGGCAAGGGTGCGATGCATACACTCACATTATTTTTTAACGTAGATTGAATATCTGCCATAAAAAAATGGGGTTCTAATTTGAAAAAATTGATTTCTCACGATTTTGTCATCCCTAATTTTGAAAGCGATTTTTTCACCCCCTGTATCATGAATCGCGATTTCGATTTTCAAAGAGGATACATCAATCTTACATCTTGAAAAATCCCAAAAATGCAAATTTTCCATCCAAAAACCTCGAAGTTATTCTTGTTTCAGCGGAGCTCTATTTTCAATTTTTTTTTTCGAATTTTCCCGCTCAGAGAGAATTTTCCAACCAAAACTGAAAAATGTTACATCAAAATAACTTGAAATTTTTGTAAGGAATCTATTTCTGCAATAAAAAAATGGTGTTCTAATTTGAAAAACGGAAGTTGACGTCATTTCCGGAAAAACCGGAGGTGCTCATGCCTTGAAAATATTTTAGATTTTATCAGCATCGTGAAATACTTATAAGTGCTGAATTTCATGAAAATACGTTCAGTAGTTTCCCGTATAAATATCGGTGAGGTTCCTCGTGAAAGACCCTGTATAACAATAATAAATCGTCGTCCAGGACTACGAGAGGGAATTGTTGGTCTGATTCTTTACTAGATGTCGCCTTGTTGTATACTGTACCTCAAGACATTGTTTAGTTTTGTTTAGGAGTACCTTTGTTCCACTCCAATTTTCATCGTAGTAGGGTTATGTTGTCCTGATGTAGCCCCCAGAAAGGTGATAAAGTTCATGGAGACACTATTGCCTGACTGGTAAACAGCGTGGGGATGCACAATAGATCTTTAAGTCAAGGTGCATGCGAGTTCAGATGATCTTCCGCCCCTCCTCTAATCTAATCTATGTTGTCCTGAAGAGGTCACAACAAGATCGAAACCTAGGTCGACTTCTACCCGCTTCGATGAGGTTGGAACTTCCGCTAGTTTTCTGGATGATGATTTGTGGCAAGTTCGAGTCGGATCCATGGCGGTTGTTAATATTTATATCAATGAACACCGGTGTATCTGATTAATCGATTCTAATATATCTGATATATTATAATTTTCTTTGGGATATTTCCTTCTGAAACAAACTTCGTTTTTTTCGTATAATAATAATAAAATAATGAATAATAAGTATTGTTATATATCCGTTTTTGAAACAGAATTAGAGGGGTGGTCAATGTATAGTGAAAAACCCGGTACATATTCAGTCTCTCATTTAGATATGAACTAACAGCACTTCTTATTATCTTATCGGTATCACAGACCCTCTTTGATATTACGATATATCTGAACAAGATCGAGCTTCGTGGACACATCTGCTCAACAGATGAACTTAAACTAGTTGAGATTGAAACGACACGAAGGTCTTTTCCCAGGTGTTTATCACACGAACCGAAGATGGACGATCATTTTACGACCCTGATATTCATTTTACAGAGGTAGGGGAGGACGGGGGAATTCCGCGCACGGGGGAATTCTGCGCATTGATATTCTGCAACTCAGTTCAGTTATTTCAAAATTTAAATACAGCGTGCCATCTCGTATTTGTCTTGCCAACATCCTCCCGTAATTTAAAGGTATTCGTGTTTTCAGTTTAGACCAGGGAGCCGATTGTTTGTTTCAGGACGCCGACGCTCTGATCTAATTTTCGAGAGAAATTGGAATCGTTGTAAGTACTTCTATTATTAATTTCTAATGAATCTATTGCATGACTATTTTCCTTCATATGTGTAGATCATTTACTGCAAAAGAACAACTTATTGTATTTCGTCATCTACTGTCAGTGATTAGTTAGGATAGGTGACTCACACCGGGGGAATAACGCGCAGCTGCTGCGGGGTAATTCTTCAATAATATTTTTCGTAACTATTCATGGAAATTTGTTTAATTCACATTGTAGTTGGTTATTACCTGAATAATAAAATATTTTTTCGAGTTTCTCAGCTGTTCAATATATGCGCATAATTACCCAATTGCATGCGCGGTATTACCCCGTACGTCGGGAAATACCGCGAAAAGGCAGTTTGCAGAATTATTTTTTTTTCTCAATTGTCATAGGTAGTTGAACCCTTTCCTTGTGATAAAAAAGTTCCAAATGGATTCATGATTCAGCAGATAAATTATGAAAGTTTGTGTTTACATAGGAAGGTTTTTGTGAGCATTTTCCCTTAGGTGCGCGGAATTCCCCCGTTCTCCCCTAACAAGATATGCAGAGAATTTTAGCGAGACAATTGCATAATTCGAAAAGGTTGGTTACATATGAATTGGGTCCAATGAATATCACCGTCTCCAAATGAAAAGAACGAAATAACTATATCGGACCTTTCTTCGATAGTATTCCCTTGAACCCAACACAGTGCAATTATCAGGAAGAAGATACGCCGGTAAACAGAAACCACCCGTCCAAACGTAACGGTCCCTGTCGGCCTGTCCCCAGGTCAAGATTGTATTTCGGGAATCGAATTATTACGTCGGCCTTTTTTTCCTGTCCACTATCCCAAGAAACACGAGGTTCCTTGTTATAATATTGTGTAAACCCACCGAACATTCATTCTCCTTATTGAATCCTGTATGTGAGCGAACTACAACAATTTTTATCATTATTTTTTTTATTTATAATTATTGATGAATCAGTAAGCGGCAGCAGCCGATGAAACTTTTTATCACAGATAGTGAACAAAAACACTCCTTGTTTCGTAACTTGATCACCTTTATCAAAGCTGTTCTGTTTTTATTTTTGTACCCTGATTGTTTTACCAGAATAATGGTCTTCTTCTTCTTCTTCTTCCTAATTGATGGAGCTGCAAGTGTGGACTAACTAAGTGAGATCCACTGATAAGCTATTCCATTGTAAAAGAAGTTCTTACGGAGCAAGTTTGCAGTTCTATTCTCGGAGAACTTGTACCGATGTCCTCTAAAGTGCGGTTTACACGGGTAGAGTAAATGGTAGAGTACGGTGGTAGAGTACTTACTATCCCCCTACTAGCATAATGTAAACAGCTTGAGCTAGTGACAGTAGTACTAAAGTACTAAAGATAGTGCACGGTAGAGTAGAGTGAATAGCACATGTGGATAGTACACTCGACTATCCCATCCCCACTTCCACAATTCTACTCTACTCTATTGGTTTGCTAGTTGACTATCCCAATGTAAACAGACACACCCGGTTTCAATAGAGTATAGTGCGTGTTCCTAGACTCCCTAGTGTTATTCGGCCAATTTTTGCGTTTGAAGTTTTGTTTACGTACAAGCGAAAATGAAGTGGGCGAAAAATGAAACCATGAAACTAGTCTCAGTGTACAAAAAACTACGAATGTATATGGAACATTAGCAGTCCTGATTATAGAAATAGAGGCAATGAGATCAGCCGCCTACGTCGAAATTGTCAAATACATATATGGCAGGAGAGAATTTTGGTGTTGTCGAATTAAAACAAGAAATTAAAAAATTGAGATGTACATATAATCAAGTTATCAAGAAGTAGGGAAGATCAAAAAATCAAAAAAGTTCAGAAGTTTCAAAACTTTCTGGTGCTATTATCAAGCACATTTCATATTCTTCTGGGTCTTCCGATGCCAGTTCTCTTGGAAGATTAGCAGATTCTTCCAATGTATCACGTCTCTCAATCCAATCCCTTGCCCAAATTCTTTTTTCCCATCTATCTTCTTCCTCCATAACTTCCTCAACTCCATTTAATACAATTTTTGCCGCTTGCACTAAAGATTTTCTAATAACGCCCCGATATTTTTGCCTAACCTGCTTGTTCATTATTAGGCACGTGAAATCGAACTATCCTCTCAAATTACTAGCAACGTGTAAACAGTTACTCTACTGAAATGAGTAGAGTGGAATATTTTCGCAAAAATGTATGCTAGTGAACTCTGCCATTTGCTCTACCCGTGTAAACCGCATAAGGCCGAGTTTAAGCCGAGTTCAAGGCTGATCCCTACTCAAACCAAAAATATCTGTTTTACAGTGCGAGTTCAAGCCTGAGCTTCGCTCAAACCGATCCTCATCTTGAGCTTCCGAAATCGGGCGCTTAAGCCTATGTCACTTCAATTACCAAAGACCAACTTGGTTGGTCTGTGAAATTACCAATTTATAGGTTATTTGTCAACTAGTTGTGAGATTATTTATTTTATTGAATGAGTTGTGTTTAACTCAAAAACAGAGATTTTTGTTCATCAAATCGATAGAAATAGATTTCAACTCGGCAATAATCTTGCGGAATTGACCGATGATGAAGATTTCGTGGTAGCAGTGAATTTTGCAGTGAATTCAAGAAGAATGCCAAAGAAATATAGAGAAAGAATTGATCATTTTGAGGTGTGGAACGAAATAGAATTTGTGCAAAGATTCCGTTTATCAAAAGATGGAGTACCAGATTCAGGAGGAAATATCATCACGAACAGATTGGTAAGTCTTCAGATTTACTCTCATTGTGAATATATTGGTTTCAATCAAACTTATTTCAGGAACCATACTGTGTCAGCTGAGGAAATGGTTCTCGTCACGTTGAGATACTTTGCTACCGGTAATTTTCTACAGACTGTGGGAGACTTTATTGGAATGGATAAAGGTACTGCAAGTAGGATGGTCTGGAAAGTATCTAGAGCTATTGCAGGACTTTATCCTCAACATGTTCGGATGCCACAAACTGAAGATGAGCTCAAGAATAGATCTCAAAACTTTTACAATGTGGCAAGGTTTCCAAAATGTATTGGGGCTATAGACTGCACTCATGTAAAAGTTTTATCCCCGGTAGGAGATGATGCTGAAATATATAGAAACCGGAAAGGCTTCTTTTCATTCAACGTTCAAGCTATAATGTGATTCAGAGTGCTTATTTCTGGATGTTGTGTGTCGTTGGCCAGGCTCAAGTCATGATTCACAAATATTTTTGAATTTCAATATCAGGGCAAAGTTTGAGCAGGATGTTTTCAAAGATTATGTCATTGTTGGTGATAGTGGTTATGGGCTTAAGAATTATTGTATTACGCCCCTATCAAATCCTGAATCTAGAGAACTGGTGTTCAATGAGTCACAGATAAGAACGAGGAACTGCATTGAAAGGACATTCGGACAGTGGAAAAGGAGATTCCCAATCCTCGCCTTTGGAATTCGTCTGAGCATTAAAAAGTAGAGGCTGCAGGTATAGCAATTGCAGTCCTACATAACATATGCAAACTTTTAAAGGAACAACCTCCACCCTCTAATGATGAAGAAAATGCTGCAGCAAATTTTGTGAACGCGCTGGACACTACATCATACATGAGAAGTCATTCGATAAATAATAGAAGTAGTGTGAGAAGGCATCAGATTATAAATTATTTCAATAATCTGCAATAGGTTCACCATTATAGATTTATGAATAAATTTAAATTGTCAATTCAATAAACATTCAATTATATGAAAATTTTTATTTGTACAAAGTTATTTTTGTTTCATTTTTTTAATAAGTATGCTGCTGCAATAATAAAACATTTTTCTTTATATTATTTCGCTCTTTAATGGCCCTCATCTCCTCATCATTTTGTAATTTTAACTGAGATTTTAACATCTCAATTTTTACTTCATGTTCTTTTTCAAGGTATTCTAGCCTTTTCAACCTCTCTCCTTCAAGCATCTCCATTTGTTTTTTGTGTTATTTTTTTTAGTTCCAACACCTCCAATGTAGACATTTTCTTTTTTTGTTCCTCTTGAAGAAGCTTCTTTTTTTCTTCTTCCGAATTTATTTTTGTTTCAGCCCATTCTGAGACTTTTTCATAGAAATTAGGAGTGTTGTTCTTTGAGCAATAACCTACAATGTAAGGTTGATTAAACAAAATTATCAACTTGGAAAGCTGTAATAGCATTTGTTTCATGTAAAATATAGATGTTGCGATATTTATGATTATGAGGATATCAATGCAAACGAAATAAGTGCCTCACCTGTATCTAAAACTTTAGATTTTCTCTTACGAAGGTTCTGCACAGATTTTAAATTTGTATTTTTAGGACAGTCATCTGCAAAACAAAGGAAAAACACAGTAACTTCATTATTTGAATGCCTATGATCTATATTCTGTATGAACCCAATGTACTGAACAAACTTTTTGTTTCTTCAACCACAATTGATATTGTTTCGTCTTGACTATTGACTGACTCTGGCATAATAATTTGTGAAGCATTCTCCTCTGAAAAAAGTCCATATTGAGTTATTTCAATGTTATTATGAATGATCAGTTTATCTCACCACTTGGTTCCTCAATAATTAAATAATTTGAGCTGTTGAACAGGTCAGGGCTCAAAACAATGTTTTCCTCTTCCTCTGCGAAGGATGAAAATTGTTCTAGAAGAAAAATATATTATTTTTATTTCCACTTACAATAGTACAATAATTTACCTTTATCTCCTCCATATTGACTTTTTCGTCCAGCTACTCGTTCTCCTAACAATTCTTTAATTTGAATATCAACTTCATTAAGTTGAATGTCTTTCGAAGGTCCTCCTCCAGTGCCCAGCGCATAACATTTATCCTCAGAGAATTTCTTTTTTGTCCTTTTTTTCATGTTGTCGTATTTCTTTCTCAAACAGATGGAGTCTCTGAATATTACCCCACTTTCATTATTGAACTCCTGTTCTATTTTCTTCCAATATTCATTTTTCATCCTATTCACATTGCTGTCCGTTTTTTTATTTTCAAAACATTGCTGTATTTTTTCACTAAACTAATTAAAATATTTTCTTCAGAATACGTGGAATTAACACTTCGCTTTACGTCCAACATGATTCTCGACACTCGAAAAATTTTTAATCACAATCACCAACTAATCTTGTTTGAAAAGAAACAATTCAATTTCCATTTGTAAAAAATTTGACACAATTCTTATCGAAAACGCATGTCTCAAAGGATGCGACGTTGCCATTTTCTAAAGAAGCGCAAGGCTTGAGCCTTGCGAGCGTTCATAAACTTACTCCAGTGAGTAGAGAAGACTCGAGAAGAGTATGATCACGTGATTTCTGAACGTAAAAGCACTGGTAGAGTAAATTTACGAACGCTTCGGAGTAAACTATCCTTACTCTGAGTAAGTTTATGAACGTAACCAAGGAAAGTTTAGTTGAACTCGCCTCAAACATAACCTGTACAACCGAATGACATATCTGAACCTAGCTCAAGAGTGAGCTGAGCTCAGTTGAGCGTGGATTTGAGCTAGGACTGTACAACCGGGCCTTAGCGTTTGACGTTGATCATTATGATGGAAGTCCAGGAGAACTGTGTGGTGACCATGAAGGAACTTGAAGGTTTCGATAAGGTCGCCCCTCTGCCGTCGTTCTATGATTGTTGAGAGCTTGAAAAATTGTAACCTCTGCTCGTAGGGCAAATTGCGAGTTCCATACGAGATTTTAGTGTATCTTCTTTGAACACCTTCAATCAGCGGAAACGGTTGATCGAGTATGTAGTCGATTGTTAAAACTTTTTCAGCTCTTTATTGTCTCAGCCAAGCTTTCGGATAATCACTTATCCTTCTTCGGACTACTGGAAATTACATAACGTTGTAAAGACATATACAGAAGTAGGCGTAATAAAACTTAAAACAATGTGAGACTTCAATATTAATAAAACGGTAATAATAACATTAAAATATCCATATACAGGGTGAGTCTTTGACTTGTACATATATTTCAACTATAGATTCCTCTCATCAAACGAAACACTTTTTTCCTATACCATTTTTCAAATTCGGTTCCGTTCGAAAGATACAGGGTGTCAAAAATCCATGAAATTAACACTTTCCATATAAAAGGAACCGATATTTCGAATGAACTGAATTTGGTTGATATTTTACTCTATTCATGGTGCATAATCCTCAAACAAAACTTATCCAATATCTCTCCTAGTATGAAAGTTACAGGGTGGTCGACTCATAAATTCATCCATAATCATCACATATCAAATCACTTGAAAAGTATACCTAAATTTTTTCAATAAAACGCGTCGTTTTCGAGTTATTTCTAAATGTATACGAAGAAATTTGAGAAAAAAAATCATGAATTTCATAAAAAATCTGAATGCTTCCCTGGATTGAATATCATCGAATATTGTTTCTTCTCTGGTCTCTCAACAAATCAACAATGTTGTCAATGTTTATCAACCTCGTCAAGACTAAAATCTCTATGATGGAAAAGCGTTCGATGTAATTCCGAGAAGCATGAAATTACACAGTTTTTAAGTAAGTTTCTATTGGAAATTTATTGATCCTTCAGGAAAATATCTACCTTTTTAACAATATCCGCTCGGAATTTCTTATCAACCCTACACGGTCTTCACATCACAAACAACACCTGTTTGCTTTATACTCTGCGAGTAAATAAATAAATAAATCGAATCCATGTAGAAAGGTTATCGCGTTCAAGCCTCGTTCTTTGTATCACAGACTGGCCTCTGATGAGACTCTGGAGATACAGAACAACGGCTTGTCTTGCGTGGCGGCTACATCGCAGCCGGCAGCGCACCGCGACTGAAATTTAGATCGTAGCGCTATATCACAGTATAGACACCAACCAGTAGTCGCACTTCGTGGATTTTCTTACTCCGATTCCGACTCGCGCATCATTTCCGTGCGCATCATTATGCCCAATGTTTACAATACTGCCGGTTGGCGGTAAAATATCAATTCAAAGGTCCCTCTAAATTCCTACTGCGCGCAGAAATGGTGCGCGAATTCTCGAGAGAGTAAAGATTTCAGTTCATTTTATCGGGAGTGCGACTACTGGTTAGTGTCTATACTGTGGCTATATCGGCGAGAATCAGAACTACTCGTTTGGCATTTTCAAAGAGCAATGCGTAGAAGCCTTTAG
This sequence comes from Adalia bipunctata, assembly GCA_910592335.1. NCBI lineage: Eukaryota > Metazoa > Arthropoda > Insecta > Coleoptera > Coccinellidae > Adalia > Adalia bipunctata. The sequence goes on from OU342951.1 coordinate 31,084,000, forward strand.
CGAAAAGTAAACAAAACTAGTGCCTCTGCGATAGTTCTTCCTATAACGATAGGGGATGACTGCTTTCTTGAGTTCGCCTATACCATTGCCGAAGAGAAAATCGGCTATCTGGCATCGTCTTCTCTAGAATTCTGTGAAATATCACAGAGAAGATGGATTAGGTTAGGTCATTGACCTCGAATCATATGACTTTGATTAATGAAGTTAGGATTGGTTAGTGAGATAGCAATTTTCGTTCCAGGATATCGAGGAAATATGAACAAATTATTAGTGTTTACATGTTTACAAACTAATCTTCAGGAAAATCGAAGAAGGTACTTATTTTGGTGGGATGAATATGGTTTTTCAATTGCAGAAATAATCGGACAGATGTTTTCGTTAGGAAATATCGTGTTTGTTACATTCTTATTCAGAAAAGGTTAGTGCTCAGGTATTTTCTAATTGTATCATCCAGAACATCTCATAATCACCTCAATTTCCATCGAAAAATAAGAACTTTGAGGTGTTTGCACGGAATTGTTTCAGGCGCGTATTGAGCCCAACTTTTTTTTCAAATGGCTATATCTCTTTAACAGGCCGAATTCGGAAAAATGGAAAATGAACAAAAGGTTTCTTTAGGCCTCAAGAATCTACAGTTGAAATATATGTACAAGTCAGAGACTCACCATGTATATCATCAGGAAAATCTTCAGCAAAATCTTTGTTTCAATCTTGAAAACAAATATCATGCAAGTCAAATGACACAAGAATGAACAATGTCAAAATTTAAACATTGAAAATACAAGAAACAAGAAGTACAGAAATGAAAGATATATATGGCCAAGTGCCGGCACCAACGAGGTTCATTCCATCTAACCCATATTAATCAATTCGACGATATTACAGTAAATGGAATTAATACCATTGAAATTCAAGTTGTCACTATTGCTCATGATTTCAACCGCCTTCAAAAACTCTCGCTTTTACCTATTATGCTCAGATCTCAAACACTTAGCATCCGAGAATCTCATAGTATACTCCATTCACTTTTATAAAGTATCGCGTTTGGCCATGATTTAGGTTTATCAAGTTTTTTCACTTAAAACAGACGCAGGTTGGTACTCGTGAAAATCAAGCGACATTGCCAATTCTACTTTCTATTTACTCTGTTCCAACTTTGTGAATGGAATTAGTTCTTCTAAGATTTAACTGTGGCGCAGGATTCGTAGAACTACTACATTTTCATGCTGGGGTATTTCAGGTTGTGCAAAAATGTATTTAAATGTCTTCTGAATACGGATGTTGACTATTTTTTGGAAATGATTTTAATTTGTAGATAAGCCCTATACAAACAAGAAAAAAATATTTTCATGGAAAAAATATGGCAAATACCAATAAAAAATGCGTAAATAAAAAAAGTTTTCAAAATTCCTGCTGAAACGAAGTGATTATAATGACGTCACTCTACGGTAAACAGACTTCGCCGTCTGTCAAAGCGAACTGATCTTGTGTGATTTCTTGCGAGCAAATGATTTCCGTAATAACAAATAATCGTGAAATAGTTCGCTGGTGATACGTTTTACTCACTTCTGTTCTCCGTAAGTTCGTACTCGTGATGACAGTAAGGTTATAGGTTAGCTTGTTTGAAGAACAGTGACGTCACGTATTCTCATTCGTGTTTGCAGTCACGTGATAAACGGTGATTGATTACACATTTTAAATCGATTTCATTTGATTTTATGAGAGTAATTAGATCACTAAAATATTTTTTTAGTATTTCAAAAACTTCCTTCAATGTGGAAAACCTCAATTTATATGAATTTGTAATATGTGTGTCAACATCCCTATTAACATAATATTTTCTCAAATTAATTAATTTCCCAAAGTTAATGATCTTTTTGATGAAAACGTAATTACTACGATTTTTTAGCAGAAACGACAACGTTGTCGGCGTATCTGACAGTGCAATGACCATAACCTAACATTTTAAAAAAATATACGCAGTGAAATGTGTCGAAATTTCATGGCAAACCGCGATACTTTATAAAAGTGAATGGAGTATATGTCCAGTTTCGTATACATTGTATATGTTTTGATAGACCCGTGGTTTGCTTTGCGATTGTGCAATCTCTAACATCTAAGATGGTTGGAAGTCTCGACTGTCTAGTGATATTAGATCTGAAGGTTATCGGGATAGCAGTCACAACACAAGATCCTTATTAACCCATTTATTGAAACAGAAAACCTAGCTTTCGGACAAGAGCTTGTCCTTCTTCAGGGTTCTAAAACAAGTAAAAAATTTTCTCTATGAAAAATCCAATTATTATCAAGAAAAAAGAACTAAAAACTTACGTCAATGTAAGGTTAACCTCGATTCCAAGAGTAACCATATAGTTAAAAACCACAATAAATACTAAAGTTACAAACAAATCAAAAATTGGTAAATCTCAGTTTGTAACCTGATGACATTTATATCTAACGAATAATACAATTTTTCAAGAACAAATGAAACCATCCTCATAGGTTCAGTCAACGTAGTCAACACAAAAAAAACGGAAAATCGACGACAGATCGGAAATGACGCAGATGCGCAAATAAATAATTACTTGGTTTAAATCTCTTCACCTGTCGAAATTGTTTCACCAGAAAACTTCTTTTTCTTCTCTCCCTGAACCTTGATAAAGTTTACTAAATTACAGTAGATGGAGAATATATGTTGAAAATCAGTAATTAAATTGAGAGTATTATCATGACAACCAACCTCAACACCCTCCAAGAACATTCTCTTATGCATGTTATTCTGTACTCTAAGTACCTGAGCTGTTTGAAAACTCATTATATGACCAGTATCATATACGTGCTTCGACAAACCACTATTCTGTCTACCTTGTCTGATGTCATTTTGATGTTCTCTTAATCTAGTTTTAAAATTGCGTGTGGTCTGCCCAATATAGCAATCATTGCACTCTGCACAATCGATTTTATAGACTACTCCTGACAAATTATTCGTATCCGGTCTATCTTTAATTCTAGAAAAAATTTACAGATTTCGCAATCCTTGCAACCATCAGAGACATTGGAAATGATAACACCACATGTGAATATTACCAACATTTATTTGCATTTGAACTTAAAATAAAATAGTATTTTCAATAAAAATAATGAGCAATAATATAATTGCAAGAAACAATCAACATTCCTAATTCCTAACATTAACATAAACATGTGAGAGGAAACTTGTCACCGTATTTTAAAACAAAAATGTTCTTTCTAAAGTAAGTATTCTTAAGATATAATCATAAAAAATAAAGATATAAATAATTGGATGAAGCTGGGCCCATCCTGTCATTCCTTTCCAATATTTTCGAAGTGAATTTTGATTTTAGCAAATCTGGGTTTTCATGAAATTGGCTTTAGATAAAAGGATTCAGTTTTTACTAAAATTCATGAATCCTATATGTACTCGGATCAACTATCATCGGATGAAGCTCATAACATCCAGTCCAATATTTTCGAAGCGAATTTTTATTTTACCAAATCTGAGTTTTCTCGAAATTGGCTCGAGATAGAAGCGTTAGCGTTATTCCCCCGGTGTGAGTCACCTAACCTAACTAATCACTGACAGTAGATGACGAAATACAATTATGTAATTGTTTTTTTGCATTAAATAATCTACACATATGAAGGAAAATAGTCATGCAATAGATTCATTAGAAATTAATAATAGAAGTACTTTCCACGACTCCAATTTCTCTCGAAAATTAGATCAGAGCGTCGTGAAACGAACAATCGGCTCCCTGGTCTAAAATAAAAACACGAATACCTTTAAATTACGGGAGGATGTTGGCAAGGCAAATACGGGATGGTGCGCTGTATCCACAGAAATATAATAAAATATTTATTTATTTATATGTTTATTATATTTCTGTGGCTGTATCTATATTTTGAAATACCTGAACTGAGTTGCAGAATATCAATGCGCAGAATTCCCCCGTGCGAGGGAATTCCCCCTTCCCCCCCTACTCGGAGGAAATATCATCAGATGAAGCTCCACTCCGTCCAATATTTTCGAAGTGAATTTTGATTTTAGCAAATCTGTTTATTCATGAAATTGGCTTTAGATAGAAGGATTCTGTTTCTACTGAAATTCATGAATCTTATATGTACTCGGATCAACTATTGACCTATTCTTCAAATACGGAAATAATTGCCCAATCTGGCAACGTTGCAGCGAATTTGACGGACCACTCACCGCGGCCCAGATCTCACTTGATGAAACAACAATATAAACACTCGAAGTGCTAATGAAGGAAATAAAACAATGATCTATCCTCCAAATACAGGAATAATTACCCAATCTGGCAACGTTGCGGCGAATTTGACGTACCTCCCACCGCGGCTCACTGGTCGCCGTCGCCGATTCTCGAGCATACATTAATTCTCACGAATGCCTAACCAATCAGATTCACTCGATTCCGAGTGCTTCCGAATGCACCCGAGTGGAAGATCGTGAGAAGAAGCCGTTGCCCGTTATTCAGATCGCGCGTTTTGTCTTTTGTCGTTCTCCATAAATGAATCTGATAGTGAAATAGTTGAAAACGGTTGTTGGAACTTCGAACAGTTTGATTCATATTATGGTAATTACCCCCCCCCCCCCCATGAGTATCAAAGTCCTTAGAAGAAGTTACGCAATGTGGTGCACATAAAAAAATTTCATGAATTGTGAACCTGATTTTCAATCGTTATAACCCCCCCCTCATTAAAAAAAGCTATATCCGCCCTTGCATTTAGAAAAAGCACATATGCGCTTACAAAAACCCCAAAAGTGAGAATTTAAGTAGGTAATTTAGCATATGTATTTTGAAATATGGCAATATAACTGTGTGTTGTATCATATTTTTCTTGGATGGGGGAAATGTAAGAAATATCAATCATACAGAACACCATGAATTATTCTCAAATGATCATATGTAGAAAACGTTTCCTGGTTTTCATCAGTAGAACAAAGAGAACACAAAATACATTGCTTTTCACCACTTTAGCGGAATCATCATTATGGATTGTCCGGAGATGCCTGTTTCTAACAGATAGGTACGCTGGTAAACTCTTTTCCACATATGCCGCAAATGCAAATAAGTGGATTCACTCTGCAATAAAGTCGAGCATTTATTTGAAACGTCCATAATGAGAAATTGTAATAGATTTTGCTACATATTCTATTCAATAAAAATCAAACTGTTCGAAGTTCCAAGTTCCAACCGTTTTCAACTATTTCACTATAAGATTCGTTTATGAAGAACGACAAAAGACAAAACGCGCGATCTGAATAACAGGATACATTAAAAGACACCAACAGTGCCGTATTTCGACCAATAGGAGGGGAGCACGCTATCCCGTTCGATTTTCTCTTCACGTCATACGTCAGCATGGTTTACGTGTATAAAATCGATTCAACAGTTGTCAACGTGAAATACATTTTGGTTATGTTTATCGAAATTCATCTCTGTCGTAGAAAGGGTTGTGTGCTCTCTATCAGAATATTAATAATTGACTTCGAACTCGAACTATTGAATTGGTTGGAATTCATGCAAGATCTTTTTAAATGGAAGAAGACATTTGAAACTTCACGACTGCTATTTGATGAGAAAGAATTATTCTAGATAACACCAAAGAATCAGATAATTACATTTGTATACTTTCTAAAATCGCTGCCACATTTCGAAATTCTCGACTTTGAGAAAGAAAATACATTTGAAAGATTTCCATAGATGTTCATTGTTGCCTTACAGATTTTTCAAATATTAAAATCTACCAGTAATAAAAGTATTTAAAATCAGAAATCTATTTAAATTCTCTCGAGAATTGGATCCAGAATTCGGTGAGGGTTTTTATGTAATTCAGGCACATTAATGAATAGGTATTTGAACTGTATATAAAATTTTAACTTTAACACTGTTCAATTAAATATGACTGAAAGTACTGCATATTATTGAAAAATATAACAAATTGCCTGTGTTGAATCTCTTATCTACATAAGAGCCTCCAAATTCATTCATTGGATTGTCATTATATTCTACATATTGACATAACAAAATATATGATTATATCTTAATCTGAATAATAACAAAGGAGCGGTGGTATATATTTATTCAATCAATTCAGCACATTATCTCATACATATCACTTCTATTGCTACATCATTCTTCCTGAAGCTATGAAATTATTGTAGGGTGACAAAATTCAATCATTCACTACACTGAAATCTGCAAAGGAGTTCTTCGAAAGCATAATTACTTATGGATTTGAATGCCATTATGACCTACATGAATGCTTTGTGAAACTCTATACCACAAGCAAAGTGAATATTTACATACTAATTACATGTTACCTACAATTCTCAAATATTAACTTTTGCTATTTAAAATAAGGTTCAATCACTGAATTTGTCACCATTGTGCATTTTTGTCTACTTGTGTATAAATTCTAGCCATTCCATTAATCAAGCCAATATCAATCTAACAGGTAGTAGGATATATTCATTGTGGAATATAATATTAGCCCACCTTTTTCATGAACGGTTTCTAAAACTCTACACAAAATATACCATGCGAAAGTAAATATCAATTATCTTGCTGATCTTGCATCAAACGTTTGGAACTAAGTTCATCATAGTGACCCACATTAGTTTCAATATTCAACTGAATATATCGAGAGAGTTCGTTACAGCTGACCCCATCTCCCTTCCTTCAACCTCTGGTCCTCCCATTATTTGAATGTCAATCCTAAAATTGAAGTAAATTTACTAATAAAACACTAACATGCTATATTAACAGTGAACAGTTACCACCAGAAGTACTAAATTTCACCGAAATTCTTGAGTTGATGGACATAATCCATATATTTTTATACCTCGATCTTTCATGCTACATTGATTACATTGACTCGTAGATAAATTATGTTCAAGTAAAATCAGCTGACATAACTCATAACATTAATAAACCAACCTGTAGTATTACTTCTTGTTCCTTAAAAAAATTATGAGTGCATTTTTCCCAAATGGATGAATAGTTCTTCATGAGAGCCAAAAGATATTTAGTCCTGTACAGGGCAAAGTGGGCACTTCAAATGAATAGAATGTCTTTTTGATCAAATGGTACAGGTTCTTCATGATGAATTTTTCTCATATGCCGATTTCTTGTTGATGATCTTGAAAAATGCTCTTGGCATACGAGATACAGCAAACTTTCACTGAAAATTAATAATCAAAATGAAACCAAGTATAAATTTTTACTGATTAATGATATACTCACTCAACTTCGTCCATGCCTATTGCTTATTATAAAACAGAACTCCTTGTCAATATGATGCAGCAATTAAAATTATTGCTATTTGTTGTCTCTGCTATTTGTAATAAAATTGAATTGAAATTCTGATGAGCAGAAAACAATGAGAATTTCTCAAACGTCAAAACAAATCATGGAAATAGAGAGAAGCACATTTGACATTAGACAAGGAAAGAGAACCGTGATGTCATGTGCAGATATTCCGTAACTGTGATTGGTCAGAAATTCGGCACCGTTGGTGTCTTTTAATGTATCCCCTGAATAACGGGCAACGGCTTCTTCTCACGATCTTCCACACGGGTGCATTCGGAAGCACTCGGAATCGAGTGAATCTGATTGGTTAGGCATTCGTGAGAATTAATGTATGCTCGCCCAATACACCTATGTCACCTATATCACGCGATAACTTTCGAATGCTTTTTTGGTCTACTAGCGACACCTTTGTCTTTTGACCTTGAACAAAAAGTCGTAACTTGCCTGTAATATACGAACATAAACATTTCCAATGTTAAAACAGCCATGTTCAAATTATTAGGATTCTTCTTAGCAACTTTTAAGTTTATATTAGTGGAATGTTTTTTGAGAATTTTAATTAAGTTGTTAGTTAAATTATTGTAATCAGGTAACGAGTGCTTTTTGTTAATTATTTCGTTATTCTCTGTTTCACCACTACCCCCTGATTGTGAGTCCACAATGCCAATCTCAGGTTCAGGTATCGCGGGTGTGTTGTGTATCAGTTTTCTTACCAATGTTGGTGGGTATGAATTCTCATCAAGAAGTCTTTTTAAAATATTAAGATTTTTATCAATAAATTGGGGACTAGAAATTTTAACAATTCTATTCTTTAAACCCACCACAAGATTAATCTTGTGTTTAAAGTTGTGAGATGACTTGAAATTGAGATAACGCCCAGATGCCATTGGTTTACGGTACCAATCAGTAACTATCTGATCATTTTCATTCCTCCTAAGTAATATGTCCAAATAGGGGAGGCATAACTCTTCTTCAAGTTCATACGTAAACCTTATGTCTTCATTTACAGAGTTGAAAACGTCTATGATATGATCGATATGGTCGTTGGGAATTACACAGAATAGATCGTCTACATACTTTTTGATCAAGGGCATCTTAAAATGCAATCTAGGTATAGTCACATCTAACAAATCATCCACCACCATTTGTGCTATGATTGGAGAAATCGTAGCTCCCATTGGAGTACCCTTTGTTTGTAGAAAAAACCTTCCCTGAAACTGACAGTATGTCGTCTCAAAAATAATCCTGACGCAACTGGTAAAATCAAGAAGGGTAAGAGAACAATGGTCCTTAATCGATTCCCAATGCTTATTAATACTGCGCAATGAGGCTTCCAAAGTTACGTTGGTGAACAATGACACAACATCTAAGCTGGCCATAACAAAGTTCTCAGGTATCTTAAAATTCCGTATGATATTCACAAAATCAAACTAGTCGGACACATAGTACGTATTATGTTTGTCATAAGCCAAAGTTAAAATATCTGTGATATATCTGGACAATTTCGAATTAGGCGCATTTGTACACGATATGATAGGTCTCACAGATAAAGTAGGTTTATGGATCCATTAAATTATAGAGAACTTGATTCTGATCCCTCTGACTTGATGCAGGGAAGAATCAATAGATTCATTTCAAAACTAAAAAGAGACAATAAATTGGAACAAAACATTAGTAGAAAATTAACAACATATAACTCTATGGCACCCAGGTTCTATGCCCTACCGAAGATACATAAACCTACTTTATCTGTGAGACCTATCATATCGTGTACAAATGCGCCTAATTCGAAATTTTCCAGATATATCACAGCCATTTTGAAATTTTTTTTCAGAATTCTACACCACAGTTGAATTGAACCCAAAAAAATACTAAGATGTGACCAGTACCCGTTATTTCAAATGTCACGCATAACTCAATACAGTTATCAGAATATTGCTCCAAGTTGACATTAAACACCCTGTATCTCGTTTATGCGTCGAAAACGGGGTATATGTCATGAGGCAAAAATGACCAGTTTATGGTGAAAAACCCTGCATAATGGCTTATTACACTCCATGCAATCTATTCCCGATTTGTTGGTTGATGATTTTTTGTCCTATTTACCTAAAGTGCAAGGCATGCGTGCAGCCACTGTAAGATCAAGATCTAGATTGTTAGGTATGTGTCTTCTAATAGTTCTTACGATAGAAGGTGTGATGGCAATAAATGTGAAAATGGACTAGTAGAGATCTAGCTTGCGAAGTACACCACAAGGTAGCACCACCACAGCAAGACAATGACAAGGGAGAGGATACCGCGCATTGCTTAAACGCATAGGACGAAAGTGAAGCTCACTTTAGAGTGGCCGCCATTATTTATGTGGCAAACAAACCGTGTGGAGTGCGAGAATATTTTGTCGATTTTTGTGATTTTAAGTTGTTTTTCAAGTTCATTTTTATCTAAACAATGGTTAATTGTTGCACTTATCAGTGCCAGAGCAGGAGCGAGAAAAAGGAACCAGAAATATCGTTTCATAGGTAATATAGAATATGGTTATTTTTATGAACAAGAATTTTAATTTATTTCTCATAGTTGGAATTGATTATAGTTGAAATCCTTCGAATATCCGAATATAGAATAAATAAATTGTACAATTATGTGTTTTTCAGTTTCAAAATCGCCCATTTTAACGTTCAGATTCATAAATTTCAATGCAGGATTCCTCTCAAGGAACCATTTTACCAGTGGCGTAGTTATATAAAACCTAACTGTTTGTCACAACTCAATCACACAGGATTTTGTTGAAACAACTTTCGAAGTTTCAGTAGCCTGAATAAGACGGATGACTTTTTATGAGTTCACTAGATATAGCAGAAACTTCGCCAAATTCCCCTTGATCCTAGATGAATGAATACTGAACTTCGGTAATTACGAAAGTGGTTCCACTAGGAAGTTTTCATGAAATTCCAATATTGTGTTCTGAATTATTGAAGGAACAATTTCGATGTGTTGGCATAAAACATTCCTCCGTTTCGAAATGCAGTTGAAAGTGTTTACTTGATTCTGATTGAGTTCCTTCCTTAGTGAATACTAAAATAATTTCGTTAATACGTACTATCAACAGCTTGAAAATTATCAAATATTGTAGAACATTGATGAGCCTAGTTTTAGTATCAAGAATTCATATGAAATTAGAACGTTTCAATTATTTGAATGAAGAAGTTGTGATTTTACTCGTGTTTATAGGGAGGCAAATACTCAAATTCATTTCCATGTTCAGTTTGGTGTGAAGATATCTGAAATATAACGTCAAACACAAATTTGATTGAAGGTTTTTCTTGATATTCTTTCAATTTTGGGATTTGATAATTTCCTCACTTCTTGATATTGTTGCAGTGTTTCGCAATACTTGACAAACAAGAATAAATATTCATGTGATTGAGAGAATCTTGAATATTACATCGGTCTTCATACATCTACCAAAGAAGCCTTTCAGATAAGGTTCGACCAGACCCAATATGAACAGGGTGTTCCAAAATTGGAGGTGAAAAATGAAAAGGGGAGATTCCTGAATAATTTGAAGGGAAAAAAACCGATGAATTTGAGACAGCAAACGTTTCGTTTTTGAAATTCGGGGTGAAAAGTTTCAATTTTGTTTTTTCTCACAGGATTTCTCCATCATGAATTTCTCCATATATTCATTCACAACAGCTTAGTAACTGGATTTTCATTTTCAAATCTACAGTATTCTGGGTTTCATAGCCGTGGTGCAATGGGAATTTCGCCTGGACTACGGCTGGAAAACCTGGAATACTCAAGATTTGAAGTTGAATCCGACCATCAATATATCAACAGAATTCTTATCAAAATTTTAATTTTTCTGAGGATTTTGAGAGAATCATTTAAAATTCAATCTCGAAATCTGTAGCAGATACGACAAACTAGAAGAATTCATCAAGTTTGGTATAATGAAAAAGCCTTTTTTTTTTCAATTTATCAAGAGAGCAAGGACCCAACAGAAAAAGTTCTGCAGTACAGGGTGGCCACTGTGGCCAGATTTCGATGGTTTAGTACTACAGCTCCTTAACCATGAGAGATAGAGAATAAGTAATATACATCATGTCATATCCTCTTTTTTCGAGAAACATATCGCTGAAATCTTCAAGTTGCTACGACGTCTAGTTTCCGAGCTACAGGGCGATTTTGGTATTTGGTCCGTTATTATAATTGACTATAACTTCCGTATTATAGGATCTACGCTCTCGAAATAAACACATCCTCTGGGCACTTTTTTCGCTACTTTCCTGCGGTGCTATCACATTTTTTGTATCTGCTCAAATTTTTGAGCAAGGACAAAATTTTTTTTTTGTAAATAAAAACCATAATGGAAAATGATATTTTCGAATTGATCTTTCTTCAACGATTCCAAAAATATATAATATGGTATTCTTTCGCCAATATTTCGGGTCTCAGACACGGTAGAAAGTTCGAACAAAAATTTTTTTAAATGGCATTAAAAACTCTACCAGAATCCGTCGCCGTCGTTAAAAATCTGTTTCTAATTTCCACCTCTGAAAAGTCAACCCCCAGATATTTTCTTCAAATGGCACCCTTATATTTTTCTTAATCTAAACGATTTTCTAGAAAAGAAGAAATAATTTTTTATTATTTTACGTAAATTCAACCCTTTGAAAAAATAATTATAATTTCCGGTACATTCACTATTTTCCCAGTCCTCTATCTATGTTCTATTTCCTATAATTATTCTATACTCAAAGGTTGCCACCGAAAACAATGCCAGTTTTCAAAATAAAATAAGTTGGCAATAGACTTCGAGAGTGGACTGAGCAAAAATGGTGAATGTGCCGGAAATTATTATAATATTTTTAAGGGTTGAGTTTACGTAAAATGATATTGTTTTGAGATATGGAAGTAAAAGTGTTTTTTCGAAATTTTCGATAGACGATGAACTCGGAAGTATTTCATGATATACAGGGTGTTTCACCATAAACTGGACAAACATATATAGCCGTGTAGACGACATCGGGGAAGTCGTTTTTGCCTTATGACATATACCCTGTTTTCGACGCATAAGCGAGATACAGGGTGTTCAATGTCAACTTCGAGCAATATTCTGATAACTGTTGTGAGTTACGCGAGATATTTGAAATAACAGTTTCTAGTCAAATCTTAGTATTTTTGAAGGCTCAATTGAATTGTGGTGTGGAATTTTGCGAAAAAAAATTCAATATGGCGAAAAACCTGCAAAGTTGGAATTTTTTTTCTCGGTTGCTAATTTGGAAAACATAATCTCAACGTACTCGATTTTCTAAGATTTTCCGTAAAAAATTTTTTTCAAAATTCGAACTCAACTTTTTTTTTACATGTCTTCAGTAAAAAAAAAATTTCGGCCAAAATTTTTGGAATTTTTCATGGTTGAACTATCTTCAATTCCGAATACTTAGGTGAAAACAGAATGAAAAAATATCAATTGGTTTTCTTTTTGTAGCCTTCCGAAGATTACGCTTGGTGTACTTTCTTAATTTTTATTTGAGAAACTGGAGGCCGTACGGAGGTCAAATTATGCTGATGGGCTGCCAGTATGATCTGGATAAAAATATGAAATTAAAAACCAAAAAAATTTTTTTTCAAAAATTTTTGGTAGGAATCGAACTCTTTGGATTAATTCTAATCCTATAAAGCTCCGTTACCAAAGCAACACTAGTTGATCGAGAGTGAAGAATTCGAACCTTACCAAAGTTTTTTGGAAAAAATAAAAAAAAAAATATTTTTTTTTTCAATTTTTTTTTATTTTTTCGAAAAAATTGTTCGTTTGGTTATAATTTCAAATTTCTATCTGGGTCATTCTGGCAGCCCAGCAGCACAATTTTTACCCACGTACGGCCTCCAGTTTCTCAAATAAAAATTAAGAAAGTACACCTAGCGTAATCTTCGGAAGGCTGCAAAAAGAAAACCAATTGATATTTTTTCATTCTGTTTCCACCCAAGTATTCAGAATTAAAGATAGTTCAACCGTGAAAAATTCCAAAAATTTTGGGCGAAATTTTTTTTTCACTGAAGACATGTAAAAAAAAAAGTTGAGTTCGAAATTAAAAAAAAATTTTTCACGGAAAATCTTAGAAAATCGAGTACATTGAGATTATGCTTTCCAAATTGGCAACCGAGAAAAAAAAATTCCGACTTTGCAGGTTTTCCGCCATTTTAAATTTTTTTTTGCAAAATTCTACACCACAATTCAATTGAGCTCTAAAAAATACTAAGATGTGATCAGGAACCGTTATTTCAAATATCACGCATAACTTACCACAGTTCACAGAATATTGCTCAAAGTTGACATTAAGCACCCTGTATCTCGATTATGCGTCGAAAACGGGGTATATGTCGTGAGGCAAAAATGACTTTCTCGGTGTCAACTACACGGCTATATATGTTTTTCCAGTTTATGGTGAAACACCCTGTATATTTTCGAAATCGGTGAAGAAAGATCAATACGGAAATATTATTCTCTATTATCGTTCCTTTCGAAAAAAAAATTCTTGTTATTAATCCAAAATTTGAGTAGATAAAAACAATCCAATAGCACTTCAAATCTGCTTATCAGTGCAAAAGCAAAAATACTGAACAATTTTCGAGTGAATTGTCGCCTAATTTCTCTCAAGCAGGCATAGAAAGGAGGTGTTTGCTTTATATTCCGATCCTTAACTGCTAGTTCCGTACATATACGAATACGTTTGACTTTGCACCTTCCATATGCTATGGCCGTACCTGTACGTTGCCCAGATTAATAAATTAACTGCTAACTTCGTATTCACACTTACGAGGATTTCATTGCAGCTTTATTCTAAAATTGCTAAAAACGTCCATATACGTACGACACTTTGTAACCTGGAGCACTGTAATCGTATAATTCCCAACTCAGCAGTGAAAGGGTTAAAAAACCCGACTTATGTGTGAGAGCCCTTTGGATTCCTGATTCATCATCACATTGGGGTAAGTGCATTTTCATTAATTGAATTGGTCAACATCGGTAGTAATCTGAAATTGATTGCAATAATCATCTGCAATCATAGGTCGTAGGTTAGGAGCTGTAGTACTTAACTACGAAATCTGGCCACCTGTACAACAGGGGACAGTGTTCCAGAAGAAATATCAACCTGTTGATTTGCAATCGAAATTGGCATAAGAAATGATATAAATTCTAAATTGTGATACTCATGCCTGATTTCTGTGGAATATCTTGTGGAGAATTGATATTTTAATCGACCGTAAAAAGGATAATATGTGGAAATTTTCAGGTGTTGCGGTCTGTTTGAATAAAAAACAAGTTTTTCTCAGTTACTCAATATTTCGTCATTTATTTATGACTTCATCAGGAGTTGTGCTGAAAGGAAATTGGATATTACAATAAAATATGTCTCACAAAAGAATCATCAACTTACAGAATTACAGTCAATACATTAAAATTAAAACAAACATTCAGAATTATTTTTACATGTTGTCGTGGTCAATTTCATGAAGGAGAATGAACACAGTAAGACATAAGTGACGTCTATACAAATGTCACTCCGATATAGAGTATGGTCTTTTTAATACACGTTTACCCTAATTACCTGTTAATCATCACTAAAATCATCAAAATTACATTGCGTCCAAAATTCCACAATATATACTACTGAGTTGGTTGGTATCAGATTTATAATTTACACAATTTTTATTTTTTCTTATTTCACACATTTCGAGAAACAATCTACTTCTATATTTGTCTTCTTGTTCCAATATTTTGACGTTTTTTATTCAAACAGACCGCAACACCTGAAAATTTCCACATATTATCTTGTGGAGTTCAGATACTATAAGAAAAACTTGAAAAAAAAAAATTCATCTCGACACGAAACGTCCTCATTCCCATATTCATTGTGATATTTTTTTTCTCATACTGGGAATCTCCAATTTCGTTTGTACCTCTGATTCAGTAACACCCTGTATAAACATTTACAAATATTGCTGCAGGGTGAAACTTTTGTCTAAAAAGCACGAATATGCTAGCGAAAGCATTTATTTACAAGATATTTGTTTCATACATAAATCTCAAATGTATATTTTCTAAATCAATAAATATTTCGCTATACACTGAAATCTTGCGCTCTTATTCATTTTGATGGGTTATTTTTGACTTCGACTTTCGATGGCTGGTCAGTCCTGCTTGCTATGCAGGGTGAGTCAGGCTGAACGCCTCTCGTGGTCAAATGGTACATTTTTTCGGTGAACGGCCTGATGAAGTATATGTATGTCGATTTGGACTACATTTTAAAAATAATGACTTTTATATAAGGTGTTTTCAAAGAGCGTGACATATCAAAGTTATGTTCTTTCAAATGGAAAACCTGGTATTCTCTTGCATTTTGGAATTATTCGAGGAAAAATAAGTGGACGTCGCAAAAGTATCCATATACCTAACTCTCTCTGTTAGCGAGATATTCAATTATTTCTCAAAAATTAATGTTGTCAAAAGAATTCAAGATCATTGGAATCAGCAACGGCAGGTGTACAGAATTTTGTCCGGTCCCTCAAATCCCTTTAAGCTATTTACTGCGCCTCAAGTAGACGATCAATTGTAGATATATTTATTTATTTATTTAAATAATGACAAGGGCTGAGATTATCAAATCTATAAACCCAACTCAAATACATTAATAATAAAGCAACTGAAGGAACTATAAGTACTATGTAAATAAAACATGGTAAATAACAAAATAAAAAGTTAATTTCGACGCCATCCATCCAGCCTGTTCTTAAAAGCGTTCACAGAAGGGGCCTCCACAATCGCCGTGGGCAGACTATTCCATGAACTAAATATTCTATTAGGGAGAAACATTTGCCGAGGTGTCGATTTGAAGGCTTCCTTAGATAGCTTATACCGATGCCCTCCCAAGCTGTTGGTATTGAGGCAATACAAGTCCTGGATCTCTCCACCGAAATGGCCATGGAGGGCTCGGAAGGTAAAAATGAGATACCCCTAGTCCGGCGTTCAGCAAAACTTGGTAAACCAAATATGCGAAGACGATCCTCGTAGGTTTGACGCACATACGAGTAAGGTAGACGTGTAATCCAGCGTTGAACAGACTCCAGGAGAATTTCTTCATACCTGGTTGAAGGCCACCATACTTGTCCAGCATACTCGATAATAGGTCTTATTTAGGTTTTGTATAGAAATATCCAGGTTGTTTTATCGGAGTTCCTGAAAGTTTTACTAAGCATATAAATTATTTGCTTCGCCCTTCCCGTGACTGACTCGACATGAGCGGACCAGTTGAGATCGGAGGTAAGAGTTACTCCAAGGTCGACGTGACGAGTCACTGGCTGTATTTGATGACCGTCAATGAAATAGGACACCATCGGATTGCTTCTGCCCATGTGGAGAACGCAACATTTTTCAATGTTCGGAGGTAACATCCATTCATGGCACCAACTGGAAAGAGCATCCAGGTCTTCCTGGAGAATGTGGGCGTACAGGAGTGGTAGGCTATAGAACTTAGCGTCGTCAGCGAAGGAAATAAAATGGATTTTAACAGAGAAGGTAAGTCGGAGATATACAAAATTAAAAGAATCGAACCCAAAACCAAGCCCTGTGGGACACCAGATAGTACACTTCTCTGGGCTGGGGAGTATGCATTGCCAACTCTGACGCGAAATTTACGATGTTTCAATCCAACCCAACAATCTACCCCTTATTCCCAAATGCTCCAACTTAGTAAGAAGGCGTCTGTAAGGTACCCGGTCGAACGCCCTCGAAAAGTCAAGGTTGACTACATCAACCGGGAATCCAGAGTCCAATGCTTTAGTCCAATCCGCGATGCATGAAAGGAGATTTGTTGTGGTTGAGCGTTGTGGTAGAAAGCCGTGTTGGGAACTTGGAATTATGTCGTTCTCGAAACAAAATCGCAGTAGGTGGTCACATATGATTCTCTCCAAAATCTTCGAAACAGATGAAAGCACACTGATAGGTCGATAATTCATCACCCTTTTTGAAGATGGGGGTGATTAAAGCAGAAAGCCAATCAGATGGGATGCAGGAAGTACTGATTGATTCAGAGAATAAGATTTGAAGTGGGGTAGTAAAAGCATCAGCACAGTTTTTGAGCAGACGCGTTGTTAGGCCATCGTTACCTGGAGCGGTGTGTTTAATATTGCCAAGAACATTTACCTCATATTTGAACTCCAATAACTTTGTTATTTCAAACGAAACACCTTATAATTTTCCACATGATAAGATTCGCCTTTTCATTTCCTTTCGAACCATTTATCATTTTCCAATACCTAAATGTGCTCCTTCTGGAGTTATCGAAGCCTTTTCGAAATCCGATGTATTTTTTGAATTAACATTGTTTCATCTACCTGAATCTACTTTTTCAGGGTTACTGGTTTTTAATCGAAAAAAAAAACACTATACAATGATAAGAGTGTGAGGAAAAATTAAAAAAATCATGATACATCTTAGACATGACCACCATCCGCCTCAATACAGCGTGTAATTCATTTTTCGAATGAGCTTATAAAATTTTTCAAAATATTTGAATTAACTGTTCGGAAGGCATTTCTTATCCTCACTTTCATATCATCAGGAGTAGTTGATGGTGTACTTTAAACAATATACCCATGACATAAATTTGAATTCAATCAGCGTGAATGTAACGCCCACTGAAAACCAGCAAAATGTTTCCATTTGTTTCCCAGGCTGGATTTTATTTTGGGCGAAAAGTTCAATTACTCCGAAGCCCTGAACTAATCATTTCCGTGATAGAAATCTCTCTATACAGAACAGAATTCCGAGCTTATTGAAAAATATGAGAAAATCATGCCATAACAACGAATTCTTTCATTAATTTCCAGTGGTTAATTTTACCCAACTTGTGAATTCAATTCAATCATCTCTCAAAATTGGACTCATTTTTTTCCGGTGAGAATGCGCTGGAAGAGTCATTGTTGGCATTGAACTTTTTATAACGTTTTTCTCTTTTATGTCGATTACGTTGGATTCTCGGATTCCGTTTCGCTTCCCGCTGCGTCGATGAAAATTAAAATTTCAGGTTTTTTTCCTGTCTGCAATTTGAGTAAACAAAAGACATTGTAAAAAAACCAAACTTACCAGAACAATATATCTCAATTAATTTTCAGAATATTCAGAATAGATTCAATATTTATAAAGCTGATGCTTCTGTTCTCAATTCGTAGAATTCAGTTGTTCAGGGTAGAAGTTCGTTGAATTTGGTGATGATAATTATTGCTTTATTTTTCTATTTCTCGGTAACAAATGAGTTTGTATAGAAAAGACCCGAGACAAAAACTTTACAGTCAATTCACAATTGCCCTTAAAATTATTCAGGGCCGGTTTTATAAAGGACACTTTCAATCCGAGGTTATATATAGTTATAGTTATAGTGATAGTGAAAAGGGGTTACAGTTCACTGCGACCTTAAGGTCTATTGTGCCCCCTATCGCCTCCTACAGCTCGCCCTCCAGTTCCAGAGATTTGATGAAATCCATTATCTGGGATGGCTTCAAGGAGGATAACTCCCCACTCCTACAAGTTTCCTGTCCAAAGCACTCTTTCCTTTGGCTTGCAATGGCATAGCAGGTAAAGTAACCAGGTGAATAGGAGTTTCTTCCTCCTCCCCACAGAATCTACACTCATCAGTGTCCGATAAACCCATTCTCAATAGATGCTTCTTTAGGCGACAATGTCCTGTGAGAAAGCCAGTGAGTAAGTGAAGTTGGTATTTACTGATCCAGCAGTTTCAAAGTTTCGGAGGAACTTTTTGGAATGATCAATCCCTGGGAGATTCCGCCAGAGTTTTTCTCTTGCGGTTCTCTCCTTCAGCATAAACTCCTTCTTATAGGTACATTTTCCTATACCACAGAAGGGTTCTGGGCCAGTGAGTGGCGTTTGTGCGCTCTTTCTGGCCAGTGTATTGGCCTCTTCGTTTCCTACGATTCCTGAATGACCGGGAACCCAGATTAAAAAGACCTTATTCTTCTTGCCTACCTCATTGAGTTTGTTTCGGCACTCCCAAATCAGCTTTGAGTCAATGACGTAGGAGCTCCGAGGTTACTCAAACGAGGATTGGAAGTCAACCCTCGGTTGAAAAAAGTTCGGTATTATAAACGTCTTTGCGGCCTCGGTTGAACAACCTCGGATTGAGATCGCTTTTTTTGGGTTGTCTAACCTGAATCTTATTTCTCGAAGTATTTTGGCACCTTTTTTTATACCATGTTTGAATAAATTCAATGATCGTAGTCTAATACAGACAAAACAAGAAGCTAATTCGAATATTCCCGTGTTTTGTGACGGTCACGGCAGAGAATTTAGAGAAATCTGATTTCCTACATCAAAACAAATGATGTAATAAAAAAATTTGTAATTTATGAATTTTTTCCACTCAAAGCTATTGCCAAATATGCTCTAGTCTTTATCACTTTTGTCAACATATTCGACTTGAATGATCTAAGTTTGTACTATTTTGATATTCTGAAAAGTCTTATCTCAAACTCTTATGCCAAGTAACCAAATAAAAGCTAGGACAATACAAATCATCCAATGAAATTGCATTAACATTTAGTCGTACAAGGATGTAGTTATATTTAGGATAGGAACAAATCATTCTTGATCTTGTTTGATTGAGTACATGAAATATACATAAAATTTGAAGATAGCATTTATTATTATTTTCGCTTTATTCAGAATAGAATCAGTCTAGCAATTTTATGCAGGACTCCGCAAGTCACAAAAATAATAGTTGTTTTCAAATGTAATCAGATCCTGAATAAAAGAATGGGAAATGTTCCTTTACACTCCAGAGAGTCTTTTAATTGAATTCATAGTTCATATGAGAGCTTCATTGAATAATTGATCATCCATTGATCTGCGAGATGGGATCGGTGTCATCCATCATTTCTTTAGAGTATATTGCAAATTTTCTATGAGGAGAATTAGCAGTAGTAATATCCCTAGGACCTTGATAATAGACGAGATAATTTTATGACCATCGAAAGCTCGTTCATTGGTAACTGCCCGAAGCCGAAGGCTGAGGGCTATTTACCAAGCAACGAGCTTGAGATATTGGTTATAAAATTATGAGGCATTTATCAATGTCCGAGGAATATTCGGCAGAAAATTTTTTGACAGAAAAAATGTATAACTCAACACAACACAACAAAACATTTATTTATTTATTGTACAATCAGTGAAAGTGCAATTCGTAAAATTCAACTCAACATTAGAGTCGTTGCTGTTCTCTTGTATAGAAGATCTATTTCCACGCATAATATTTATTATCTTGTTGTGGTGTTCTTGATCGAGGTTTAGGTATGTTTTGATAGAATTTTGATTGCTATGACCAGTAATCTTCAGCAATTGTTGTTACTCTACACCACTTTATGCTAATTGACTGACAGCTGTTGATCTATTTGAATGATTCGTTATCTTCTTGTCTTTGACATTCAAGCCAATTGCTTCGGCAGCATATTTAGTCCATTTATTTATGTTATTCCTTCCAACAGGTTTCAAGAATAGTCGTGGTGAAGTAATATCTTCGCCTCGTTTTGAAATTAGTTTATGAAAAAGACGTACAGGGCAGCTTTGTCTCTCACCATTGGAAACCAACCATTTACTACTTGTACAGCTTTTAGAACCACCTTGGCACGTTTTACTGAATACCGGATTGTATTCAATGCGATTTGTTGGAGAACCATCGTTATTCTTCTCGATTTGAAAAAAAATCACCTAACAAGCAACTGCCTCTCCTCCTCGCCACGCTAGTTCTACTGCAGCAATATGATAAAATTTACGCATAAGACCGTCAGGAGTATTTTCATCCCATAGCAATATTATTCTGTTAACTTCACACAAATTTAACGACACTTAACTGGATTTACGTTTATTTGGGTCTGCTTGCAATTTTTTTCTGATTGAATCGCGGGCATCTCGAGCTGGTTTAAATATTATATTATCAAACGGGTCAATCATAATGTTGTAGTCATTATAATATATTTCTTGTAAGAGTTTGCTCGAAACATTGTCTTTACCGTTGCTTCTTTGAATTCTGTTCCGTCTTTTTTTCTCATATTGACATCCCAATCTTTGAGTATAAACGCCAATTCTTCCAAGCTTCTGCGTTCATTCAATTCGTATGATCGTTCGTAGCAAAATTCCATAAATATTCCCCAAATATATTTGTGGCTATTGGAAGTATTTCTGGGAATGCTTTCTTTGATAAGCTCATTTACATTTTTAACATTACCAAAACGTGACATTTTGAAATTTGTTTGGAATGATGTTGCCATGGAACTATTATATAATTTTATAAGACTCTATCGTGTTATCATTGGGATTGAAAATTGCATTGGATGTAGTTTTCGATGTAATGTTGACATGATTGGCTGAAATGGTTCCAGATGATACAAAATCATAAAATTGGATTTGTTGTTAGAACTGTCAAAAATATTTCGATATTATAAGCACACAGGAACCTGGCAGTTCTATCCCTCGAAGATAAGGCACAAAAATTCAGTTCCAATTTAGGAATATTTTTCCAAACACCAAAGATGAATTATTAATACATAGCAAACCTACGGAAGACTGTGATTAATATCAGGCATTCTATCAATATAATATCATATAATGTTTTCATTCGAAGCAACTTCAATGTGCCAAAACAAAATGTTTTGTTTTCTTTTTAACATAAAGTGAGTTTAGTTATCGGCCAACTAGAAACGTCAAACGTTTCAATCCTCGATTCAAATCTCGGACGGAGCTATATTCACCGGTTGAGTCAATCCAGAGTTGAACCCGAGGTTGGATGTTTATAATACGGAAATCGACATTCGACGGCGGATTTGGGTTCAACCGAGAAATTCTTTTATAAAACCGGCCCTAAGACATTGACTATGAGCATTAGATTCAGATTAGGGATTGCATTACCGGTTTACCGATTTACCGGTTTACCGATTTACCGCCCTTAATGTTCTTCAAATTACCGACGAAGAAACCGACATCTTTTACCGGTTTACCGGTTTAAAAAAATGCCAGCGCTGATCCGTTGTTTCTGTAATGCACGGGAAGCGCGGAAGGAATGGATTGTAAAATATTCAAGTGTGTAAATGTGTGAATAGGAAATGCAATTTTTTGGAAAGTGGGAATTCAGGGAAATACTTAAAAATGGCTTTCGCAGCACACATGACAACTCGGCCTACTAGTGTGGAGACCTAATCTTATTGTATTGATATATCAATACTTTCATCACCTGAATTCCCTCTTTCCAAAAATATTGCTATTCCTTTTTCATACATTTACATTCTATCGATCCCTTTAGTTTGATGAAAAAGGTCCAGAGATAACAAAGCTCATAAGCTTTGTTTTCTCAGGGCCTAAAGGAATCGGAAGAGTCGTTGAAAAAGTTAGAAACGACAGATATTTTTTTATTTAAATTACTATTTCGAATGTCTTAGGGCCTCTTACTAGTCTTTGAGTTTGTTATATTATTTTTTTAAATTTACCTAGAGTTTTACTTTTCTGTTGTTATTATTTGATAAGAATTAAACTTTGGTTATTTATTTTGTGGCTTATTCTTTTATGTAGCGAAAAACCGGTCTATACCGGTAAACCGGTAATTTTTCACATAATTTACTGAATTACCGGTAAATTCAAATTCGTTGAATTTGCAATCCCTAATTCAGATCAAAATCGTCTTTCACAGGATTCAAGTTGGAGATTTTGGCTTGGAGTTGTGATACAACCGATATAAGTAATCGAATCACACAATTCGTAGGGGTGAGAGCGTTCCCCATATGAGAATTAAGAAACGTATTCTGAAAATTAAAATAGAAATATATCAATTCGTCCCCGCCTGCAATACATTATGGCATTCACGTTATATTTAAATGAAAGTATACAGGGTGGCCACTTCTTTAATGGGATTGTATTGGTAACTTTTGAACCATAAGAGTTAGAAGGTCGGTCAAAGGAAGAGGAAGTTGCATTCATAGATGCATTGTCAAGCAGTTCACACAAATCGTGGTTATCAGGGCCGGATATTGAAATATCATAAGAAAAGTAAATTCTGTCATTTCGATATTCTTTTTTTTTCGAACTCCATTTCAAATATTATCGAAAAATGTTACAGGAATTTTTTATTCGACAGTGAATTATCCTCAAATTGACATAATCAGATTTCGTATCCAACGTTTCGTACTCTCTGGGCCACCCTCAACCTCATTTTTTTCAATACGGACCTGCATATTTCATGACACTTTTCGAATTAACTTTCAACGCTGAATTCAACGATATATCATACAATTTCATTTCTTGTTATGTTTTTTCGTCCACAACCCACTACTTGAACCTAGAGTTGTGTGTATGTGAGAAAAACAAATCTAACAACGATATCAATCTTCTTATCCAAATGTATTACACGTTGTTAATTAAACTAGAGGTAAATGTAATACAGATCCGACCCAAAGACATTTGGATATCAAAATCACCTGAAAATCAATTTTGAATGACATTGTTACGTCGTGAACGTGTGTTGCCTACGTGACTTGCTTCGCCTTCAGCGACTCGAGAACCGTCTCACTCTGGTGACAATCTGCGGAAGTATTTTCTCGCAAGTGCGCGCGAGAGATAATAATGTCAATTATTCATTGTTTACACATCGTGCATAAAAGTTGGTTAAAAGCAAGCTAATTTAATAGTGCCTTCTAAAGCGAATAAAATTCGTGTTGAATACTTTCGTTGAGAAAGAATAAAATCGTCTGATCGCGTCACCATAATATTTTGTGCTATCCTCTGAGGAATAAGTTCGCCTGTGGTTAAGCAACTTGGAACTTGAGTAACTGGTGAATTGGTCGCTACTAACGACGTCCATCTAAAGGAAAGGTATTTCCCTGTTTCCACTCCTTATACCCCCTTTCGGCTGCTAACTTAGTAGTTGACCACCTACGATCGCCGTCAACTTATATTTCTGAGGTAAGTGCCTTTATTTAATCGGTTGCTTAATTCTCGGACGCATTTCTTCTGAAGTCGATTTGCAGCAATTGATTTACTGCAATCGTCTAGACATTGTATGGTATATCGTTGAATTCAGCGTTAAAAGTTATTTCAAAAAGTGTGATAAAATATGCAGTTCCGTATTGAAAAAAAGAAATATCAAAATGACAGAATTTACTTTTCCTATGATATCTCAATAACCATTTCTTCATTTGACCGACCATCTAATTCTTATGGTTTAAAAGTTACCAATACAATCCCATTAAAAAAGTTGCCACTCTGTATACTCTTATTTGTTATGTTAGGTAGCTATAATACCACTCACACATTAATCTCATAAAATGATTTTGATTAGTCCGGTGTTTTTCATTCCAATTGAATATTTTTGCAATCGAGTTTTTGTTTTTTTTTATTTCTCATCTTTATTTCAATGTGTGAGTACTCGAGGTATTTCTACGAGTATCAACATTTTGAATTCAGAAACAATTTCAATTTTCGAATTTCAATTCATAGCCAAAATATCATACAAGTACGTATTCGCCCAAATATCGAAGAAAATGGCTACACAGGGTGAGTCTTTGTCTTGTACATATATTTTAACTGTAGATTCTTGAGGCCAAAAGAAACCTTTTTCTCATTCTTCATTTTTTCGAATTTGGCACTGTTGAAAAGATATAGCCAATTGAAAAAAAAATTAGGCTAATTACGTCCCTGAAACGATACTCTGGAATTGATTCAAAGCTTATATTTATCGATTGAATATGAATCCTTTATCTTTTTGAAGTGGTTTTATGGTGTTTTTGCGTGTATCAATGAATCGACTACCCTGTAACTTTCATACCAGGAGAGATATTGAATAAGTTTCGATTGAGAAATATGCATCATGAATAGAGTAACCAATAAACCAAATTTTGTTCATTTGAAATTACGGTTCCGAAGATATAAACAGGAAATTGTTTTTTCATGAATTTTCGACACCCGGTATCTTCCAAACGAAACCGAATTTTGATTATTGGTATAGCTAGAAAGTGTTTAGTTTGATTAAAGGAATCAACAGTTAAAATATGTATAAGTACAAGTCAAAGACTCACCCTGTTCATACGTTCCACGGTCAAATTCAGAAGGAATGGAAAAAAAACTTTTTTTTCATCTCAAGAATCTAAATAAAACAACTCAAGGTGGATTTATACAGCAACTAAAATAAGATAAGAACTGAAATAAAATAAAATAAGAAATAAGAGCAGACAACATAGGTTTATAGAGATCACTGGAATAAAATAAGAAATAAGAATGAACCAATCAAATCGCAGATTTTTTGACAATGACTTCCGCCTTTTCTTCAAGGCGATAATCGCAGTACTTATCATCAATAACAACATCGCTCCTATCATGATTTCTTGGTCATCCATATTGAATATAATTATCAACAATGATGAAAAAAATATTCATTAAGTTTTAGGTTAGAAAACTAGAACTTGTCAAAAAGTGTCAATACGGAAAAGAATGCGGAGTGGATTTGGGTCATGCGCAGTATCATTTTCCAAATAAAATAAGCGAAAAAGATAAAAGTTGACCATCTCTTATTCTAATTCTTATTCCTTATTTTAGCTTATTTCCTGTATAAACGGTGTCATTGAAATGCATGAAGTGAACATTCTTATTTTATTTTATTTTAGTTCTTATTTTATTTTAGTTGCTGTATAAATCCACCTTCACCGTTTATTTGTTCATATTTATATTATCATCATCATAATGTATTTTTGATCCATAACAGAGATGATCAACATAATTATAACATTTTGTATTTTCAGGTAAGTTGGATAAGGAAGAGGAGATGAAAAGGACTCTTGGGAATAAAGAAATGAAAATGTGAAAAATATTACTTTGGAGTATAAATCCATATTCCAAGTAATTTTGAAGAGAAGAAGCAGTATGTAGACGTAGTCGCCGTATGAGTGTAAGTACAATTCGTTTTGAACGCATCTATTAAATGTGTAAGGAGTATTCTTTTTGCTCAAATCGGAATATCAGAAAAAATATCCACAAATCCCCTTTCCCATTTAAAATGGCGAATGCGCCGCTGTATCGGGTTTTTCACTATGAATTGACAACCCCTCTAACTACGAAAACAGATACATAGAAATACAAAAATTGTTAGAAATCATATAAATTTTTTGAAAATGATTTCGTCAATTGGGATTTATACAAGGTGTACAACTGTACAACATATTGAACGCAACTACATTTTATCAAATGGGACACCCTGTATATCCTTTCGTATATTAATGTTTATTTTTCCCTGATATTGAATATATATGCGTATGTGGGTCTGTCTCTTTCATTTCCAGAGTTTCAAAGTTCTGAATTGAAACTACGGAATGAAAAAATACATATGGGAAATTCTTCATATTCAAAAAAATTACTTAGAAGCAATATTTTTCGATGAATACCTAACAATAAAAAATAAAAAAATAATAATCTATGGTAGTAAGAAGAATTAATATCAACTAAAGAAATTGGTTCTTAAAATTTGAAACTCTGTGGTACCCAGAATAAGAGAGAAAGACCAAACATACATATGTTATATATTCAAAATTAGGGGAAAAAGAGCTTGGCGAATATAGAAAACGGTGTTCCTTTTGGAAAAATGAAGCTGCAATCCATATGTTGCCCACTCTGTATATATTTCATTTTGCGAAATCATTTCAAAAAACATTAGTCGATTTCGTGAAACTTTTGTGCAAAACATTTGTTTGAACCTCTGATAGTACCAGAGTTGAAGGGGGGGGGGTCAAATCATGGTGAAAAAGCCGGTAACAAATTTATGTAACAAGTACATAAATTAGGTCTTTATGGACGAGTCCGAAAGTTTATGGCAGATCGAGCAAAGCGAGCGAGGCCAATAATTTGGGTGCGTCCATAAGCCTAATTATGTACGAGTTGCATACAAAAAATTTCAGTCCATACGGACATTTCAACTCACTCTTGGTGATGAAGGTCCGAAATATTCTGCTTAAATTTCATTCAAAAATTTCTTATGATGGCATTTGAAGGTTCGATTCCTACCAAAGTTTATATCAAAATGAATACTCTCATTTGTTCTGCTAAGTAGCTCAAATAACACTAACACATAACTCATAAAATAATTTCGATTAGTCCGGTGTTTTTTATTCCAGTTGAATATTTTTGCAATCGAGTTTTTTGTTTTTTTTTTTAATTCATCATCTTTATTTCAATGTGTGAGTACTGAAGGTATTTCTACAAGTATCAACATTTCGAATGCAGAAACAATTTCAATTCATACCAAAAATATCATCGCCCAAATATCGAAAAAAAAAGACTATACAGGGTGAGTCTTTGACTTGTACATATATTTTAACTATAGATTCTTGAGGCCAAAAGAAACCTTTTTTTTCATTTTTCATTTTTTGAAATCGGCTGTTGAAAAGATATAGCCAATTGAAAAAAAATTTGGCTAATTACGTCCCTGAAACGATACTCTGGAATTGATGCAAAGTTCATATTTCTCCATTGAAATTGAGTTTATACATTCGGGGAATACTCAAGTACTAACCTCATTGGAATAAAAATGTTGCAAACACGATGATTTCAACAAAAACATTACATTTCTCAAACAGAACATTTTATACAGCATATATGTTGCCCACTCTGTATGTATTTCATTTTGTGAAATCATTTTGAAAAACATTAGCCAGTTTCGTGAAACTTTTGTAGAAAACATTTTTTGTACCTCTTTCAGTAACAAAGTTGAAGGGGGGGTCAAATTATGGTGAAAAATCCGGTACAAAAAAATGTTTTGTACAAAAGTTTCACGAAAGGTTTTTTTCAAATGATTTCACAAAATGAAATATATACAGAGTGGGCAACATATATGCCTCTGTATAAAATGTCCTGTTTTAGCCCGGGAGCCAGTGATAGTTTTTGGTGACCAATTTCAACCCTGGCCATAATTTGTATATAGCTTAATTTGTATTTGTCTTATAGCATAGTGACCGTCAGCTGACGCACCAGTGGTGGGTTTGCCAACGGGAGCAACGAAAACACGTGAAAAAATATTGAGTTTCAGTCATTTTAACCCTGCTGAAATTTGCAGAGATGGTAGTTTATATGAATATTCGAGTAAAAAAAATCGTCCGCTGGCTGTACGTTGGTGGAAAACCCGTCCGCTGGACATGAAAACTTGTTTTCCATCAACGTACAGCCAGCAGACGATTTTTTTTATTCGAATAATTATATAAACTACCATCTCTGTGAATTTCAGCAGGGCTAAAATGCCTGAAACTCAAAATTTTTTTCACAAGTTTCCATGTCCAGCGGACGGGTTTTCCACCAATGTACAGCCAGCGGACGATTTTTTTTATTCGAATAATTATATAAACAACCATCTCTGTAAATTTCAGCAGGGTTAGAATGACTGAAACTCAAAATTTTTTTCACAAGTTTTCATGTTCAGCGGACGGGTTTTCCACCAACGTACAGCCAGCGGACGATTTTTTTTATTCGAATAATTATATAAACAACCATCTCTGCTTTCAGCAGGGTTAAAATGACTGAAACTCAAAATTTTTTTACAAGTTTTCATGTCCAGTGGACGGGTTTTCCACCAACTTACAGCCAGCGGACGATTTTTTTTATTCGAATAATTATACAAACTACCATCTCTGTAAATTTCAGCAGGGTAAATGACTGAAACTCAATATCTTTTCTACATGTTTTCGTTGCTCCCGTTGGCGAACCCACCACTGTTGAGCCAGCTGACGGTCACTTTGGCTAAGAAAACAACCAAATCAACCTATATACAAATTATGGTCAGGGTTAAAATGACTGACTTAAAACCATCACTGGCTCCCGGGCTATTTGAGAAATGTACTTTTCAGTCCATACGGACATTTCATCTCACTGTCGGTGATGCAGGTCCCAAATATTCTGCTATTCTGCAGATTCTGCAATTCGATCTTTGCAGCTGGCCCTTTATTGCCATCGAAATTGAACCAAAAAAATCATCCGAATAGACCATCTATCAATTCTAAGCTAATCAGAAGTTTTGGCCGCCGTATGAAATCCTTGAAAAAAAAAATAAAAACTTCTGTCGGAACAAAATCGGGGTACCTATATGTATAGCATGAAATGGGTTCTTTAGAGCAATGGAAATTGAACAGGAAGATTCATCGTAGTATGATGTATTTATTCACACACAAAAATGAATTTCTCATTGTATTTTAGCTGAAGGTAAATAATTTGAGCAATTTATTTGGTTTCGTTGTATTTAATTAATATTACATAAGTATTGAATAGTTATTGAAATGATAAAATTTTATTGATTTTTCAAACAAATATGAAAATAAATCACTGGACAAATTGAAATTTAATTATATTATATATTATTTCATTATATTATATATGTCTGCGCGCAGACATCTTAGTCTGCGTGGCATCACTAACATCGAATTTCGGAAAGATGAGTAACTTCGGTAGTGTAGTTTTGGTTATCACGTTGGACCGGAAATTCAAAGACGCGTGGTTCGACTCCCGCTCGAAGTGAAAATTTTTCCGGAATTCGAAAATTGTCTGTTTACCGATTAAAAATTTTCTCCTATATACATTTCACAGACGCTAATTTCCAATTGGCATTTGTATGGTTAATATTCAACAAAAACACAAATTTGTATAATAACTTCGAAAAAAATTCATTACGCCAATAAATTCTACTGAAAAAAAAGCTCGTTGACAGTTCTTGTTTCGAGTCGAAAGCTTCAGTAATAAAGGAGTTATGTGAACTTCTCATTTGAAGCCATTTTCCAATTTTCTCTCGGAAATGGTTTGTATTAGAAGGTTCCGGTTTTCACCATAATAATTCCCTCAAAAATCGAGCTCAAAAATGTGCTACTCATTTTGTTCTAGCTCATCGGATTTCGGAGGTTCCCTCACTAGACAACGAATTCGGGACACCCGGTACAGAGTGGGCAAAATTCGTTGTCTACTGAAGAGATCTAGAGAATTATAGCAGCTCGAAGAAAACTGATGACCCATTTTCGAGCTCTTTTTTTATGAACGAAAATTGAGAAATAGTCATTTTCAATAATGCTAAATACCTCCCTAGTTTGAACCAGTATCCGAAATCTGTTTCTACAGCACTTTTTAGGAGCAATTCAAATTCAATATAATTGAATTTTGTACTCCAGCAGAAATAAGAAGGATTTATGATGTCTCAAATGTAAACTTTAGTCGAAAGGTCTCTTGCTACAAAATTCTTGCTGATTTCAAAAATGTATCATATACAGATATGGATAATGTTGGAAACACTGGGGTTTCAGTACAAAAGTCGAGCAGTCTTCTAGTCCATTTGAACAGTGGAAGAATCGAAACCTCAGTGCGATTCGATATCGAATAAGCGGCTGGTCTAGTTTAATGGCAGTTTCGATCGTAGTACTAGTGGGGATATAATAATAATAATAATAATAATGCTTCTTTATTCCAAAACAATATATCAAATTACAATCATAATCGACAAAATGTAATGAAACAACGTCAAAGAAAATATACATATCTATCTCCTATTGAGATAGTCATCTAAAGTATACGGTTCCAAGTCTATGAGGAACTTCTTCACTTTATGTTTGAAGCTATTGTATGTTGTTAGAGCTCTGAATTCACTAGGTAAGTTATTATAGAATTTTATACATCGGTAGTGTGCACCTTTCTCAGTTATTGACAACTTATGGAAAGGGTAATTAATATTTGTTGTTCTAGTGGGATATGAATGTTCTCTATCAGTAATAAAGATATCACTATGCTGAAATAAGTATGTGAGGCATTCATAAATATATCAACCATAAGTGGTTAACATGTTATTCTTTTTGAATATACCCCTACAACTTTCACGGTACTTCATGTGACATATAAAGCGAATCATTCTCTTTTGTACTTTGAATACCCTTTCAATATTGGAGCTTGCACCCCAGAACAGAATTCCATACCGAATTCTGGACTCGGCACATGCGAAATAAAATGCCCTAGCAGATTTATCGTCTATATATTTAGATATATTTTTCAATGCATATGCAGTTGAACTAAGTTTCAAGCATAGATGGTCCACATGTGCACCCCAGTCGAGAAACTCGTCGAAATATACACCAAGGAACTTACAATCTTGATTTAAAGTTAACTCTAAGTTGTTAATTGTTACTTTTTGAGGCGGCTCTACCCTTGACTGTTTAGTTCTGAAAAGAATTATATTTGTTTTGTCTTCATTTAAAACTAGTTTATTGCTAGCAAACCATTGGGATACAAGATGGAATTGTAGATCTGCCTTTTGCAAAATACTTTCAGGAGTTTTCTCCCATACAAGAATACTTGTGTCATCTGCATATCTGGTGACCATTGAATGTGATAGATCCAGGTCATTCACAAATAGCACAAACAACAGGGGGCCCAAAATACTTCCCTGCGGTATACCAACATTTACTTCTTTAATATGGGAGGTTAACCTCACACCATTATTTTCAATTGAGACGAATTGCTTCCGACTTAGTAAATAGGATTTCAGCCAATCATATGCTGGACCCTTTATGCCATATTTCCACAGTTTCTCGAGAAGGTGGTGCACATGAAGACAATCATATGCTTTGGAAAGGTCTAAAAACATTCCGAGGGCCATGTTTTTGTTTTCTAGCTGTTCTATAATAGACTGGGTGAATCCGTACATAGCTGTCATCGTGGATTTTCCTTTCAGATAACCATGCTGGTTTGAATTTAAGATATCACATTTTTTGAGGAATACAGTCAACCTAGTACACATGACTAATTCGAATATTTTTGAGAAACTTTGTAAGAGGCTAATAGGTCTATAATTCTGGATTTCTGATTGGTTTCCTTTCTTGAGTAAGGGTTTAATCATCGCTAACTTTAATTGATTAGGGAATATACCAAATTTCATTGAATTGTTGATGATGTAACAGAGTATATCTTTGGTGCTTTCCAAACTCATTTTCACTATTGAAGTGGGCACGCCATCTTGTCCACTGCTATATTTATTCTTTAATTTTTTTCCCAGATCCAGAAGTTCTACAGTTGTTATTGGTTTGAGATAAATTGATTGATTATTTTCCGAGTTTCAGTAATAGAACATTGGAAAGATACCTTATTAATATTTTTTACAAGTTCAGGTATTACATTGAATAAGTGTTGACCATATTTTTCAGCTATATCCGGATTCCCCCACTCCATCTGACATTCATTATTAGATTGACTTTTCCCTGTTATTTCATTACAAACAGACCATAAACATTTTGTTTTATTGTCTGAATTTTTAAGTTTGTTTGTATATAGCTTGGCTCGTTCTTCTCTGAGAGCTTCATCATATTCTCTTTTCACTTTCTTATATAAAATTTTATATTGTTCGTCTAAATTTGCCAACAAAAAACAATTGTCCAATTTTTTTTTCAGTTCAGTAATTATCTTTGAGTTATAATAATATGGTTTGTTTCTCCTATCGTGAACTTTAGTAATTGGGAAACTTTGGGTGAATAATCTTAGAAATTGATTAATAAATACCTTCCATTGCAAGTTAACACTAGATGGTGGAAGATCCAGAACATCAATCCAATCTTGTTCTGTAAGGTGCATTAAAAATTCTGCTTTTTTACTCACTGAAAAGAAACGTCTATATGTATGCGAGGCTTTTTCCACATTTAAATTGAAAACAATTTTCTGACCTGTGTGATCTGATATGTGTTCTTCAAATACGGATGTCCTGTATCTTTCACAGTTACTGAAAATATTGTCCAAACAACTGGGAGTTCCTATCTTTCTAGTGTTTTCAAATATTGTTTGCTTAAGATTATGAGATGCCATTAATGATCTTAATTCTATATGTGATTTGTCTTCACTAAGCATATTGATATTGAAGTCACCCACAATAAAAATTTCACTGCTAAATTTACAGATATTTTCACATAACTGTTCCATCCTATCAAAGAAAATATCTAAGGGTTTTCCCGATGGTCTATAGATTGAACAAATTATAATTCCTTTTTTCCCTTTTACCTTACATTGTATAGCAGCAAATTCACAAATACCTTTAACAGTTAGCTTCTTCACACTTTCACATACAGAAAATTTAATTCCTTGCTTTATATATATAGCTACTCCTCCATGCTGCCCCTCATCTCTGCAAAAACTGTCGGCTAGTTGGAAGTTTGGTAAACCTGTAACATTCAGTTGCTGTGAACTCAACCAGTGTGCTGTGAGACATAAACATATACACTCTGGGTTACTTGCTGTTATTTTGACGAGCTGATCAACTGAATTTCCCAATGATCTTAGGTTTTGATGAATTATACTCGATTCCTCTGGGTTATATCGACGATTCTCTGGTGTTGAGTCTATATGTTGAAGACTTGCTGTTGTTTCCGTCTTGTTTATGTGGCCGGTTGATCCTTGGGATTGTTTTCCAAAAAATGTTGTCCCCTCCTGAAGTTGAATCTGGAGAAACTCACTCCATGGGGCCAGAATTCATTTGAGTAGACTACTTCCTTAAGATCGGTTGGTACTCCAATCAAAAAACTTTTATAGTCTGATTTCACTGATTTGGTTTGAAGTTCTTTGGTAGATATTTGAGATTCCGTCAGATTGTCTTCCTTTCCAGCAATATATTTTCGCACATCATCCTCAGTTACTGTGTTTTTAATACGGGATATGAAGAGCCATAGCTTTTTGTTGTCGTTATGAGTCTTAATCGACTGAAAAGATGAGTGTCCTGTAGTTGTCTTTGCAGAACCAATATTTGCCTTCTTGAATTTCCTTATTCTTCTTCCATTATTCTGACCTTTAGTATCTTCAGTATCATTTTCGATATTTATGTATTAAGATAGGATTTGTGGTACGACAGATGATTTCTTTGTGTTTGTTTTCGTTTTGAATTTCAATTCATTGGTATTGACATTTGTGTCTTCCTCTTCTAAATGTCTTCTGTTCTGATCTATGGTTCGTCGTGTTTCCGATGATCCATCATTTCTTCCGTGTTCTCTGTCCTTGTCAACCTTTCCTTGTTTTTCCGATGAAGTTGTTTCTCTTATCATCGTTTTTCCTTCTCTGTCTATTTTTGAATCTTGATGCGCTGCGCTTGTTCCTGATACAGCTTGGCTATAACTTTTTTTGTTGTTGTTTATAAATTTTTGACTTTTTCTTTCAATAGATCGTTATATTCCTGCAGGGTCTTATTTTTTTCTTGTACTTCCCTCAAAATTTCCTTCAGAAAAGCATTTTCTATACTTAAAATTTTGATTTGAACCGCTGGTTCTTGTTGATCTTGAATTGTTTCCTCTGGATTTTTTCCGCTTGAAACTTCATGTTTGCACAAAGTTGACTTTTGGTTTGCGCTTTGAATAATGCATGAGGGATGAAAATTTTCACCACACTTCACGCACAAAACGTATTCCACCACTTTTCTACTACAATGCATGCATTTAACTTCACTATTTCCCTGTGATAACTTTTGATTTTTCGGAGCGCGACTTTTCGCGTCTTCATCATTCGCCGCCATCTTGGTATATAATTCGATCCGAGATCCTAGATCGTTGCGCTCTGGCATCCCCACTACAAACTGCCATAAAACTAGACCAGCCGCTTATTCGATATCGAATCGCACTGAGGTTTCGATCCTTCCACTGTTCAACTGGACTAGAAGACTGCTGGAATTTTGTACTGAAACCCCAGTTTTTTCAACTAAATTTTGCATATCTGTAGGTATATGTCGCTATTCACATGATTATTACACGAAAAAAAAAATTTCATACTTTCGTCTCGCTTTTCGATTGACTGTATGTATCATAGCGGCATTATCTATTGTGGACCCAAATCGAGAGTCTAATTGTTCACACTGCTGAATATCAATATGAATATTTTAATGTAGAATGCAGTATAAAAGAAACACACTATTCTTGAGAAATTTTTTTCTATAGGCGATAGATTTCGGTTCAGAATACCATCATCAGGCCAGCGGAAATTCACACAACTAAAATAAGATCTCTATAATGGGAAAGACAATTTTTGAAAATTTTACAACATTTCATGCTGGATTTCCATGCATCCGTCATCCGATGATACGATCGTCGTTGTGATTGGCAGAAATTTTCAATTTAAAATATTTCTGCCAATCACAACGACGATCGTACGGTCTTATCATCGGATGACGGATTTATGGAATTTCAGCTTTATTCGTTGGAAGGCGTGCAATTTACCGTCGAAAGAAGTACACAAACGGTCATGTAGGCAATATCAAATATCGACAATATCTCCTAGGATCAAAATACATGCATACAGAGTGTTACAGCCAAATGGAATAAATTCGATAACGAATAAATGAGGGAGTGTTGGAAAAAACGCTGGGACACGTCGATTCGTAATTTTGAATGCGCATATTTTTCAAGAAAATATCATTATATAGGGTGTTCCATGTGACCGTGACCAATACCAACTTTCTTATTTCAAATGCAACCTTCTGTTTATTATTTTTTTCTTGGATTCTTCAGAGAATTCTAGACACAATTCATTCACAATGTCCTATAGATACCTTTTTTCAACTATTTCGGAAGTATTAAGTGTTTCCAGATTTATTGCAAAAATCAACGTTTTCAATAAAAATTATTCCATTTCACAAATTCGGTACATTACACTTAAAACCTTATATGTATAACTGATTATTTCTTAATTATCGAAAAAAAAACAAACAAAAAACATTAATGTCAATGTTGGAAATGTTCAAAATGCTCGCCGCGAACGTCTTGGCAACATGCTAATCTGGTGTAGAATTGTCTTTTAACATAACTCGACATTCCAGGCGTGACTGATCTGATCGCAAGCGTAATTCGGTTTCTTAGGTCGTCCAAGTTTAAGGGTTTCGTTTCGTATACAATACTTTCGACATATCCCCACAAAAAGAAGTCTAATGGTGTCAGATCAGGAGATCGCGCTGGCCATTTTATCGATCCGCGCCTCCCTATAAAGTTATTTGGATGGCGTATTAATCAGATCGAGATGGACGGAAACGATTCGCCAATGATTTTTGATCGAAAAGTGGTGCCTAGCGCGCGATCTTCAAAGAGGAACTATGTGTTTCAACGACGGTCAATGAGTTTGAATAAATTTTTATGCAAATATTCAGAGTTCTGTAAATCTGATTCTGAAGATTCTCGTGGTCATTTCTACAGGTGAGGCTTTGACTTGTGAATATTTTATTTAAAGATTCTTGAGGTCAAAAAAAACCTTTTCTTCATTTTCCATTTTTCCGAATTCGGCTCTGTTGGAACCAAAAGTCATTTGAAAAAAAAATTGAGCTCATTACGTTCCTGAAATGATACTGTGGACTTGATTCAAACTTCATATTTCTCGTTTGAAATTGAGTTAATACATTAAGGGGAATATACTCAAGTACTAACCTCATTCGAATAAGAATTTGAAAAACACGTTCCCTTCGATTATATCTGCAACTAAAAAGCCAAATTCATCCCACCAAAATAAGTTTCTCCTTCGATTTACATTAAGATTATTTTGTGGGCACTAATAACTTGTTTATATTCTCCTTGTTTTCCCAAGACTATCCCAAAAAGGATTGTTTTTACACTAATCGAACATAACTCCATTAAATTAGGTCAAATTATTAGAGGTCAATGACCTAACCTAACCCATCGAACCATATTCTTTGAACTCTATCATAGAACGTTTGAGAAGACGATGCCAGATTGTGTTGATTTACTCCACAAAGAAGCAATAGGTCCTCTATCATTAACGGATGAACTAACGCAAAGGCACTAGTTTTGTTTACTTTTGGCTGATGGCGTCTTGTAGTGCCTCTTTGGAAATGTTCTGATTCTCGCCGAAAGAGTGCCTCGATCTCAATGCGCAATACCAACCGTTGTTCCGTAAACCGAACAGTGGAACAGTTGGTCTGTGGTTGTTGAAGTAAGCATGCGTAAAGCATTGCGTAAAGCGGCTTAATGGAGATTTGTCGATCATGAAATTTCGAGGGGATATTGTTTTTTAGATAGAAACATCGCCACAGATTATCAGGTACCTATCATAGTATTTTTCATTAATTTACATTCAATACGTGATTTTTATGGAATATTCATCATTAATATCTGAATTTTGTATTCCATTGACATTTTAGTCTTGACAAAGTTGATAAAAATTCTGACAATATTGTCACCTTGTATAATGTGTGTATTAATTTGAGCCATTCTGTTATATTGAAAACCCAGGGTTGCATCTAGAATTTTTTTATGAATTTTGTTTTTCGTCGAATTTTATCGGTTAAAATTAGGAATAACTCGAAAACGACGCGTTTTATAGAATACTTTTATTATCTAAACCGATTGGTTCTCCGAAAATATGAACCGTTCATCTTTTTCAAGTGGTTTTATAGTATTTTTTCGTGGATTCATCAGTTGGCTACGCTGTAACTTTTATACTGGGAGGAATATTGAATAAGTTCTGATTTGAAAATACGCGTAATGGAGCGAGTGAATACTTCACCGAAATTCAAATCATTTGAAATAACGGTTCCGAAGATATAAACAGAAAAATGTTTTTTTCACGGATTTTCGATACCCTGTATCTTCCAAACGAGACCGAACTTTGAAAAATGGTATGAAAATAAAGTGTTTCGTTTGATGAGAGGAATCTACAGTTGAAATATATGTACAAGTCCAAGACTCACCTGTATATCCTACATAGGAATGGATATAAGAATAGTGAAAATATTTTCAAGATAGATAGATCACTTTATTTCATTCGACCACAATTACAAGCAGTATAGAAAACGTCACAATTTCAAATATCCTATCGGAGTAAAATTTACAAACACATTCAAATAGATAGTTAACATAAGACATCTTTCACCAAGACAAATTATACAAAACAAAAACAAAAAAATTTAAAATTTTGCGCACATAACTCAGGTCACAGGGTGGAGGGGAAATACTCCTCTAGTGAGTAAAAAATGCCTCCCGCTATCTTCTTTTTCAGCTCTCTCGTGAAGCCAGCAAGATTGCTTATAAGTCGAAGCTCCAATGGGAGCTTGTTAAAAATTTTTGGACCGAGCACTAAAATAGACTTATGAGTCTTTGCCAGTCTATGCTGAGGTACACGAAACTCGTCCCTGGACCTCGTGTTAAACGAGTGGTGTTCTCCATTAATGAGATATTTATTTCTGTTCTTGTACACATAAATGCAACTTTCAACGATTAGAAGACCAGGAAGAGTGGGAATATTCAATTGCCTAAATATCTCTCTGCAGGAAACGCGACTCGAAACGCTCCGCATTACTCTTAAAACTCGCTTCTGGGCGCGAAAAACATCATCAAATTCCGCTGAGCCACCCCACAGGAAAATTCCATACCGATGTCTTGACATGACCTGAGCATGAAACAATGCTACTAAACTCTCCTCGCTGAGAACACACCTCAAAGTCCTGAACATGTAGCATAGAGTATGCAACTTCGTAATGAGTCCCCTACAATGTGGCCTCCAAGTAAGACCCTCATCGAAGGAAACTCCCAAAAAAGAGAGCTGCCGTTCTCTCTCTATCTCAACACCACCCACACTCACGCCCAAGTCGAGGCTCTGCCCCGCATTATGGTTGGGAAACATTAATAATTCAGTTTTACATGCATTCATAAATAACTGATTTGTGCTAAACCAGTCCATCAAGACCGAAAGATCCAAGTTACATCTTTCCTCCAGCAAATTCGCCGACCGATCGGCAACAACGAAAGATGAGTCGTCGGCGTAAAGCGTGAAGTGGGATTCGATATTATCGCCAATAGCGGCCCACACACGAGTCACGACCACTTCGGAGCGAAGGTTTGATGCGCGCCGTTCCAAACTTCCGTGTAAAAGTTTTGGTTAGTTCGATCAACGCTCCAAGGTTAGGCGTTTCACTTTGGCGCGGCGCTCTGGCGTGTCGCTCTGACGTGGCGCTCTGGCGTGACGATCCAAAGTTTTAAAATTTCTAAAACTCAACGAGCCACTCCAAACCTTTCAATTTTGGAAACTTCTACCCCACTAACCATCACTTTTGAACGTGACATTCAATACTGTCACATCAGAATCAAGATATTTTGTGTACGTTAGTGGGCAAGCGACACTCCTGCGTGTATCGTTCAGGAGTGACGCTCCGGAACGCCAAATGCTTGATGTGCGCTCCGAAGTGGTCGTGTGTGGGCCGCTAATGTCATTCACAATGGAGCCTTGTGGAACACCTATATCCACGTTAACTTTATCTGAGCACACGTGTGACCTGACATTACCCGACACATGGTCCACAACCGTGTACTGAGAAAACTACGCACCCACTCCAAGGCATTACCCCTAACTCCGTAGGACTCCAGCTTGCCGAAAAGCTTTTCATGTGAAACGCAGTCAAACGCCCTGCTGAGATCACAAAAGATTCCAGCAGGGCACCGACCACCCTCCAAATGGTGGTAAACTTGCTCCACCAGATGCACCATCGCATCAGATGTAGTGCGGCCAGAGAGGAAACCAAACTGATTTTTTTATAATGAGATTCTTACTCATGAAATATTTTGTTACCCTTTCCATATAGCAGTACTCAAAAATTTTTGAAAATGATGGGGATAAAGCTATAGGTCTATAGTTCCCAAGAAGAGTACCGTCACCCCTCTTATATAGAGGAATAACCCTACTCAACTTGAGTCTTCCAGGAAAAGACCCACTCAGAAATGAAGCATTAACCAAACTGGTTAAGGGACCGATTATTTCTTTCAAACACCTAGCGGAATCTACTTCCGGTTCTACTGGAAACGAATGTAAACTTGATTATTCCGAATGTTACACGATGTATATTCGAACATATTTGCATTATTCGTTCAATTCTGCACAGTTTTTTATTTATTCATTTAATTATTTAGTTGAAACAAAATTCACAATTTCCATATTGTGCACAATACAAATCACCCCACGCCACATAAAGAACAGCTTAGGATACCAAGGTAACCTGGTCATGTCATATGTGTGAGGGTTATTCTGCGAATCAGAACTAATATTCAAAATTCCATAAATAAAGACAAACATCATGTGCTATGGCTGCAATTATCGTCAATAAACGTAATAGTATACAAACAAAACTTTCTCGAAATCTATCTGCTCTGCAGAGTCGCATGTCCACTTTCAAGTATAAACGAATGAATTTTTTTATGTCTATCAAATCAGTTATTAATTTCTCATCTTGACTTATTACCCAGAGTTTTAGCTCATATTTAAATTCTTTCAATCGGCCACGGTTTTTAATCATCTGAGGTATGGCGTTATATACACGAGGTGCTAAAAGAGAATGGGATCTCTGTCCGATAGTTTTATTAGTTCTAGGTGGTATAAGACGGACACCTCTTATTCTTGTGTTATAAGAATGATCGTTAACGTTGGCATCTTGAATATTCTTTCTCTGATGAACTGCTTAAACCGAAAAAAAGAGTTTTCTAACATCCATTATTCCGGAGATTTGGTAAAGTTCCTCCGATAGAAATCGAAAGGGATTCCTCCATATCACCTTCAGGATCCACTTAACCGTAACTTCGAGTTTATTCAAATAATGCGAAACTACTCCACCCCAGCCAGGTATGCCATAAACAAGTAAGGGCTGGGCAAGAACAAGATACGCCGTCTTCAGCAGTCGAATATCACAGTATTCGCGCATAGCCTTCAATTCAGGAATTAGCGCATCCTGATCAAATTATCGACATGGATGTTCCATCCCAAATGATTATCGAAAACAACGCCAAGATTGATTCGACGGATGCAAAAGTGAAGCCGCAACAGATGTTCAAGGAACTATAAGGTGGTAAGTTGCATGAATAATGTGAAAAAGGTAAAAATTTTGTTTTTTCTTTATCAATTGTGAGCAATTTTTGATCTAGAAAATCTAGAATAATTCTGAAATGTCCTCGAACAATTTCCTCTAGAAGCGTCCATAAATCTCCCTCGTAGAATATTGCAGTGTCATCTGCATATGAAACCACAAAGTTCCCCGGATAGAAAGCGAAAAAATGGAGTTTATGTAAAGTATAAAGAGAACAGGTCCTAAAATCGTTCCTTGTGGAGCACCGTATTCAATTTTTCTGAAAGAGCTCAACTATTCTCCGATTCTAACCGCCTGCGACCTCCCAGCAAGTTAGCTAGAAAACCACTCAAGAGTCCTACCCGAAAAGCCATAACATTCCATAGTTTTTATCAGTTCTCGGTGGTCGACCGTATCGAAGGCTTTGGTTATGTCAATAAATATGCACAAACATGCTTTTGATCTATCAAGAGAATCGTAAATTTTTGAGGTCAAAAAAGCGATAGAGTCCTGAGTTGATCAACCGTTTCGGAAACCATATTGACTATCATTTAATATCTTCGACTCTTCCAAAAATGACATGGTCCTAAAATGTACAATTTTTTCAAAAATCTTCGATACACAAGATGTTAATGAAATTG
Source organism: Adalia bipunctata (assembly GCA_910592335.1). Classification (NCBI taxonomy): domain Eukaryota; kingdom Metazoa; phylum Arthropoda; class Insecta; order Coleoptera; family Coccinellidae; genus Adalia; species Adalia bipunctata. The sequence continues at coordinate 31,125,916 of OU342951.1, forward strand.
GACGGTAGTTATCAGCCAATGTTTTGTCACCTGTTATGTGATATGGGCACAACAATAGAGGTTTTCATAACTGAAGGGAAAACACCGGTCAACATAGACCTATTCACGATATAGGCTAGAGGGCAAGCTATGTTATCTGCTAGGTGAGGAGTGGACCACCATGGCACCACAGGAAGACAATGACTTACCGATTTCTGGCTCGTTAGCCGTCATCAGAGCCATAGAGCCTTATTCTGCGGTGGAGACCAACTGAAACGGCAGAACTTATATTACTCCCTGGCAGGAACTATTGAGTACAGTTTAGTACAATGTTCCACCCAGGGGGCCAAATGTCTACGCCTCATCCCGGAGGTTCTTTCAAAAACTAGATCTCTACGTAGGTACATTCATTTTTCCCAAACGGATTTCGCAACAACTCACTTTGGAGTTTGATGCAGTGTACCGAGGGAAGTAGAATACGCCTGGTTCATACGGTTTCGGAGCCCGCAATTATTAATAATGAAAGGGAGGATCACATCCCTCAGTTAGGACAAACTGAATAAATGTGAGAAGTGGACTAGAAGAGATCTAGTTTCCGAAGTACACCACCAGGTGGCACCACCACAGGAAGACAATGACTCATCAGAGCCATATAGCCTTATCCTACGGTGGAGACCAACTCAAACGGCAGAACTTATATTACCACTGGCAGGAACTATTTGAGTACAGTTTAGTACAATATTCCACCCAGGGGGCTGATGACGGCTAATGAGCCAGAAACCGGTAAGTCATTGTCTTCCTGTGGTGGTGCCACCTGGTGGTGTACTTCGGAAACTAGATCTCTACTAGTCCACTTCTCACATTTATTCAGTTTGTCCTAACTTAGGGACGTGATTCTCCTTTTCGTTATCTGCTATTTTTTTTTAATTGAACTACCTATTCCGTCAATACCAGGGGAAGCGTCAGTTTTCAAAGATTTCATGACATTTACTATTTCCTGTTCATCAGTTGATCTAAACATTCTCAGGTTAAGTGAGTTTTTTGTTATATTTAACTTTTGACTTATACTCCTTGGTTTGATTTTATTAGCTAGAGTAAGCCCCACTGTGGAAAAAAATGTATTGAAAACTTCGGCGACTTCGCGATCACCAGTATAATTTCCATCTTTGTCCGAAATATGAATAGTCTTGTTTGAATTGTGAGCTCTTTTATTATTCAAAACGCACCATAGTGTCTTAGGATCATTATTTGATTTTTCAATTAAATTTTTATAATAATTATATTTAGTAAGTTTTATTATCCTTTTCAAGTGAAGTTTATAATTTCTATACCGTTGTAGCAGTTCGTTACTTGGTATTCCCTGGCTTTTTATTTTCTTGTGGAGGGATTTCTTAACATTTACCCATCGAATAATGCCTGATCCAGTCTTTACGTTTGACATATTTTTTTCACATGTACACAACCCTTGTATCATTGTAAAATAGTTTTTTCTGGCAATCTATAAACTTTTCTGTTGCTGCATCGGCGGACTCGTTAGAATAGAGTTCAGTTCATGACATATATTTTAAATCGTTATTCAATGCACTGAAATCAATGAACCTTTTAATTCTTTCATTATTCGCGATCTCATTCGTTTTTTGTGATGTTCCTAGTTACATCAATATTGAGCCATAGTATAGTTGGAAAATGATCTGTGATTTCTACATGTAACACGAGAGGTAGAACTTTTTCCTTTGATTAACTCGTTTTCAAAAAATCAATGCATGACCCACTAGAAGGTCTTGTGACAGCATTAATTAACAGTGGACATGAAACCCTGCTCACACAACAAATTAATAAATTCACTGTCTATGGTAGAGTCGGACAAGAATGAACAAATAATGAAAATTAAGCTATTAAGGCAGCTACCTAGATGATTTGTTTCATACCTCTTTTGATATAGTAGGAGACCTGAAGACTGCCAATAAAGAAATACTTGTTTTACCATATATAGTATCCAATTGAACAATTCTGAATCCTTCCGCCATGTCTACAATTTCATGGGCATAATTAAATGAGGATCTGAAGCTGCATATACATGTGCGAGCCGAACCTATCGCGAACCGCTCGCGAAGTGTTTGTGTCATGTTCGTTAATTTCACGTACACACTTGCGATCCGCTCGCGAACCAATACCGATGGCTTAACGAACTTACACTGGGCTCGCGTTGTGTTCGATGGATCGGCGCGAGCGGTTTGCGAGCGACTCTATAGAGGTTCGACATGCCGTCCAAATAATTGTCGCTATTGGTTCGCGAGCGGTTCGCGATAGGTTCGGCTCGCACATGTATACGCAGCTAAAGAATCCGACTATCGATGGATCGGCGTGAACGGTTAACGAGCGGCTCTATAGACGTTCGACATGCCGTCCAAATAATTGTCGCTATTGGTTCGCGAGCGGTTCGCGATAGGTTCGGCTCGCACATCTATACGCAGCTTTATATAAACCACTACACCATCGCTCTGATTGACATTGCCATTGTTATAAATAATATCAAATCCTATCATACTAAAAAACGACGCATCAACCAAGTGCCATGTTTCAGTCAGTACAATAATATCATATAAATGGTTTAAGCCATAGAGAAGAATTTTTAGTTCGTCCAAATTTTTGTTGAGACTACGGATATAAAGATGAAAAATCCTAAGATTAAAGTTTTGATGATAGAAATTGTTCAGCTGAGTAACATCCTAGCAATTTGATTTGTTGAGTGCTGAGTTTGTGAATCATATTCTAAATAATACCTTTCCAGGCGTAAGGACCTAAGGTCGATGGCCATTTGCGTGTATATGTATATATATACATACATATGTATATATATATATATGGCAATAAAAGACGGTTACTACTACCTACTAATACCTTTCCATAATTATTCAAGAATTAACTGTCCCAGATTGTAGTCCGTGCGTTCTCTCGTACGATCCAGATGAACCTTATGTAGGGGATAGTCGACATCCAACACTTCATGACCAATTGGATATTGGATCTCAAACTTCTCGTTTCTCTCCAAGCATTTCATGCATCTTGAAGAACCACTCTGGCATTCGCTGTAGTGATGGTTCTCGGCGCATATGGAGCATCTTTGGCCACCCGTGTACTTACAGTCTTGGCTTTTGTGATTGAACTTGTAGCATTTGTAACATCTCAGAACAGTAAGGTTTTCATTCAAGGGACATCTGAGTAATCCCACGTAAACACGTCCCGCCGCCAGGGCCGGATTAACCCCAGGGCAAAAAGGGCAATTGCCCAGGGCGAATTCAGAATTGGGGGCGAATTCATCGAGTTACTAATTACATACGGAAATCGCTGAAATCGAGAAGGCGAAAAAATATATTGTGCCCCGGGCGCCAAGTGGTCTTAATCCGGCCCTGCCCGCCGCCATCAATTTGTTGAAGGCTGATTTGTTGCACTGGACGATCGCAAATTGTCCATTCTTCCTTCTATTCGCTCTCAACAGGAACACCTGGATTCGATCCTCCTGAGTTATGAAATCGTTTTGGTTTCAAATTGAATCAATAAGGGATTCTGGGCTTATTTAGATCTTTATCCAAATTACTAATGAAAATGGCCGGCTTGCGCATTCTAGTTTCATCTATTTCATAATAGTCTTCCGAAGGACCCCGCACTTTTACTACGGGAAATGGCGTTCCGTCAAATTTTCTAAAATTTTGGTATAATGTAGTACTCGACATACTGATCAAAAGTGTCGATGGCCCCAACTCAATCCTATGACTAGTTTTTGAGATACAGGGCGTTGAAGTTGAGAATTACCCACTTTTACTACGCCCGTATCTCGGAACAGAATCGAATGAACTTCAATTTTTCTCTAGAAACATTTCATTACATCCCCAAGGAGCAAGCATATAGAGGAATATGACCGAAAATCGTTACGAATACAGGGTTATCCATAATTGAATGCATGCCCGATGTTGAAAGTATAAAATATGTCAATTCCAGAGCGAAAACGTTCGCAAAATGAACTATTACACCAGATATGTTGTTGTTACATCGAAAAAGTCTGAAATACCCAGAATTTATACTGGGTGATCCATTATTATAGAAATCATTCTCAAGGAAGGTTAAATGAACACCCTGTATTTATGGGTTGATTCAAGGTGTTCGTTTAATTTTTTTAGAACATATCATCATGGACTACAAAGAATACAGGGTGATTCAGTCTTGAAATGAACTTTGAACCTCACGAAAATACCCAAAAACCACCTCTTTTTTTCATCACCCTCTATTTCAAGATTAAATCCGAGGAGGTGGGAGTTTTCTTTCACCACTGTAATTGATATGAAAACATCAATACGGCTGAGAGTTTTTATCCAATTCCTATGACCAGGTTTTTTTTCATGTAATATGAAAATTATTTATTCATGTTATTCTATTCGTATTCCAGCTGAAAATCTGGTCATAGGAATTGGATAAAAACTCTCAGCCGTATTGATGTTTTCCTCAGACCAAGGAAAGAGGAGACCTGACATGTCATTCATAAATTCAGGAACTTTTGAAGCCAACATCCCGACCAATTTCCCATGAGTGGAACAAGGACAGACGTAGCTGTCCTTGTTCCACAGATATCGCGCTGGCAACAATGCACAAACTAGATTCGCGTGAATTCGTTTGCCGCCAGTGGCGTGGATCTGCCGTGTTGTTTAGGGGGTTCCGTAGTTATTCACATTTGAAAATGATTGCTTCGGAGCTCAATATCTTTGGAACTACAGTCGAACTTCGATAAATCGAATTCTTGATAACTCGAATCAAATTGGTTGGCAACAGCATTTGAAGATTATTGTTTTTCAATAACTCGAAGTCTTGATAACAATTAGCTGAAATTTGGTTCCAATTTGATATGCGCACGTTAGGTAAATAACTTTTTATTGATGAAATCAGAATTCAATTAATTTCGACGGAAAAAAATGTATATACTCACATTGTCCGACTATGGGCCAATTTTTGCGCGTGGTTCCGGAGTTATTCACATTTGAAAATTATTGCTTCGGAGCTCAATATCTTCGGAACTATCAATCACAATTAGCTGAAATTTCGTTCCAATTTGACATGTATATTAACTGAATGAACTTGCCGAAGAATTCGCCTCAAAGATGAACCGGTTGAAGAAAAAAATGAGCTCACCTGAATTTACTCAAAAAAATTCACGAAAATATGTTGAGTCAGAAGATTTAAGCATGTTACAGAAAATGAATTACCCAATAAAATATCAAAATAATAATCCAAAGGTGTTTTATTGAAACAATAATTATAGTTAAATCACAATCCACAATAGCACATTAATTCAAATTCAAATTTATTTCACAAATAGTTACAAAACGAATGGTAACAATTAATAGTTACATTGAAATAGTAAAATTATTCATTCCTAAACAATATAAGTTTTGTATTCATAGATCTTGATCTATTTTTTTTCGACTCATCTAAGAGTTTGGTTGTTTCGTGATGAATCCTTATTCTAAAATAATTTTTCAAAATAATTTTGATCAACTGATCAGCATGTCCATCAATGAAATTTCCATCAAAAAGATGATTATCAAAATGGTCCAAAATGGATGAATCAACATTAAACATAGTTTGGCTGATGAAAACTGGTAACAAATGTTCAACTTTTCTATTGAAAATGTTCGAAGTTTTATGGAAAAATTTGAACAATTTTTCGCCCTCTTTGCAAACATCAATTACAAATTGGCTGGCCCTAATTAATCTTCCATATGTTTTTCTCCTTTGGAGAAGTGAGACATCTACTTCATTTCTCAAAAGATCAAGGCACTTTCGACATGAAATAAATTTCTCCAGCATCCGAACAACATATCCAGATATATATCCCACAATATCTTCTACATATGGTGTGAGATTCCATGCTGTTGAAGTTGCATACTCATATTTATCCATATCTGAAAAAACACTTTCCATCACTGAAGCGAACTGTTCATTTTTTTCAATATTGGTTGCATGTTCAGGTGAGAGAATGCTAACTGCAGATCCACATGTCAGGATACTGATGGATTCCAGATTGATGGCATTTCCTGTATCAGAAGCGGATATTTGCGAGTGAACAATCAACCTTTTGTATGCTGCCTCGAACTGTCTTGCAGTGGGGTTATTGTTATGTCCACCTTTACTTCTAACACATCCAAAGAACAGCTCTAAATGGTCCTGCGACAGTTTATAAGTAAGAAGATACTTGAGGAATTTTTCTTCAATGACATATTTCTTGTACATTTGTTCCAAACTTTCAATGCAGATCAAGAAACCTAAAAATCCTGTTTTTCTTCCACTTCTTGTGATCGGGACCCCATTCAATGTCAGTCCAAGAATATATCTTTTCATCGAATGCATATAATCTGTGAAGACTTCAGCTGTACTTGTCATGAATGGTTTTTTAAAAAAGTATTTTGCACAAGGATTTCTCGAGTTGAAGATGTCGAATAAGTTGTTGAACTTCAGAATAAATTCAGAAGTGGCTTCTGATCCTTGAAATTCAGAACACTTAAGATCATCTCTTAAGAAATCTATTGCATCACTTACACTTTTGCTCAGTGTCTGAGTTGCTAATCGCACCTTCATTTTTTCTCTCATCCATTGCCTCTGCCTTACTTTTGTAGCAGCGTGCAGACCTTCAATATTTTGCTTATCAACTAAAGTTGAAACAAAAGTCCATATAATCTCCATATTTTCCATATTTCGTAAGCCAGTTTGGGATGCAAAACAATTCCTCACTAACTTTATCATATGGCAGGCATCAGGATTAATATATATATCATGCTGTGTAATTGGGTGTTCGAACTTCGTTTTCAAGTTTGATGGATCACTGAAATCTGCTCCCAATTTTTCAGCCATTGAAAAATTTGAAGGAGCACCATCAAAAGTTAATGATATTACTTTGATTCCACTTTCATGTAGAAAACCCAGACATTTTTTTACTAACTCAGCTTTCTCTGTCGCCACTAACCCATTCACCAGAAAATATCCCACAGGAACTTTCCAGGAACCATTCAGACACACTAGCATGAAAACTAATGCTTCTCGAGCTTCAGGTAAAATGTCAGAATCCAAGTTGGTACCAACATCAACATATCCTGTGAATTTAGAACCTGTCCACTCAACTTGACGTCTGATGGACATTTCATCCATAACAAGATTGCACAACAAAGGATAGGAGACTCCTTTTTGTCGTAGAGACAAGGCTGTCAATGCTTCCTTTGTGAATCCAGGGCTTCCATCTACGGACCTATACCACTTCGAGATAGTATCTAAATGCGGAAGGCTATTGTTGAAGGTTTTTCTGACAAAATTGTATCCTTTCGGTGAATAAAATGCCAAGGTTAAAGCAAAGGCTCTCAATGTTGGATTGAATTTTTGCCTACTCGATCCTTTCAACATTCTCTCGAATAAATCAGTAGCAGCTCCAGGATTGACAGATGCCTGAAAAAGAAAAATTTTATCATCTGGTTGTCTCAAAATGTTTCTCTACTCCATCTTTGACTGTGCAATACAATGTAACTCATACATATATGTTAAATGAGAACATTAGACCAGCTTCATATTCGAGTAACGTGTTAATTCTCAGAAAAATATAATCTTCCTTCTGAAGTTACGATACGTTGTACTTTGTACTTGATTTCCACTTCTGAGATAAGGTTTCAAATGACATAAATGTTGTTACTAGCCATGCACAACACTATTTGAAATCTAATGGCTCCGATATCCCGAATCATAAAAAAATCAAGTTACATGCTATTGCACTTTCACCAAAAACAAAAAGGAAACATACAGATATGGTTGCTTCTGAAGCTTCTGATATAAGCAATTTTTCTCTTAAACAATCCATCAATGTTTTCATCGAGGTGATTTTATTCTTCATCCTTCGAACAGACTGCCTTAATATGCGTATCTGTTTGCTTTGACCCTGCACTCTCCTTCTGATAATACTCATACTCTTTTTCCTTTTCTCAGGTGTAGAAAAATCACTGGTATGTAAATCACCAACGTAAGCTCTCTTTCTGTAATGTAACAGAGAAATTAGTCTTGAACTTTATAAAATTATTCGATGTGGGCATCGTTTGAATGAAATATTTACCTTCCCCTTCTAATTTTAGAGGTAGATGGTTCTTCGGTAGAGATGGAAGGCTTCAAATCAAATTTCTCCACTGGTTGCTCCAGTTTTAGAACAGTTGATTTCACATTTTCTTCACTGTAACAAAATTACACCAAATATGGTTAATCAGAATGTGCCAATAATGACACACAGGTCTTACCTTCTTTTTGGAGAACAAGGAATAGAAGCAATATTTCGGTAAATTTCTGCATCGAGGAATGAAACTTGATCTCTGTAAATATATTTCTTTGAATATTAATTGTCAAATGGCAAATTATAAATGCATAATTACCTTTTAGCATCTTGGGGGGTGACAGTTGAGCTTGAGCTGCAAAAAAGTTCTCAATTAATGTATTGAATTATATTTAATAATATAACAATATTTACTGACATATATTCTGACTCTATTTCATGAAGTTATATTCAAACAGGTTGAATTAAAATATTAATCTCTGGAAGTTCGCACAGAAACTTACCTTGAAGACGTTAGTTCCCAGAGTTGTTTCATGGGAACAGGATTGACATCATTTTTAAGATATTTGGTACCATTCGATCGAAAACCAAAATCTTTGGATTCGAAGTGCTCCGAACATATGAACAGATTTTGAGGCAAGTTTTTAGCATCAGCCAAGTCCAAAATTGAAAGCCATATATTTCTTCTCTCAATATCAGAAGGAAATCTAGAAGAAAAAATATAAACATTGAACAATCTACGCCACTGATCTGCAAACATGAAACTAACCTGTGAAAACTCAAACTAGGGTTTATGGAATCCAATTTGCCACACACTTGACACTTACGAACCATTATTTTGAGGTATTTTGCTCAAGATATTCAGAAAATCACTTATTTGTATTGATTTATAAAACTTATTTGACACATTCAACTAGATATCGGCATGGCAACGTGTAGCAAACATGAAATGTCAAATACAAGGCCAAATTCGCTGATTGGTCGCGAAATAATATATGAATTTTATGAATGAAACTGGAACACGCGGTGTTGTCACGATGGGATACTCTTGAACAACCAACAAATTTAAAAATGCCGTCGTAAGCTATTAGCTATGTTGACTGCTTTGAAAGCAAGGAAGGAAAGGTTTCAAAAAGGGTCAATACCTGCTTTTATAATGTGACCCAAGTTAAGGGTGGAGGTAAATTTTAAGAGGGGATGCATTCTAAAGAGAGGAGCTATGTTCTATGCCTTAGACAAAAGTTGTCTGAGTTCTATGCACATTATTGCTTGATGAATAATAAGTGTTTGAAATTTGAAAAATTATGCATAATCATTTCAAACATTTACATAAGCAATAATTAAAAGAATTGTATTCTTAATTGCAATTCTTGAAGGATTCGACATTAATGAATCGGAAATCTCAGACAACGTGGCAACGTTGTTCAGATCTTGGCGTAATTCTCGTTTCGTAGTAATCTAGTCGCCCAGTTCGTTCTTCATTATGTGGCATCTTGGCTTCAAGATTTATCATCCTATAGCGAGTCTCCTCTTTCCTTTGTCTAAGATGTTTTCATATCAAGTACAGTGGTGAAAGAAAACTCCCACCTCGTCGGATTCAATCTTGAAATAGAGGGTGATGAAGAAAAAAGGTGGTTTTTGGGTATTTTCGTGAGGTTCAAAGTTCATTTCATGACTGAATCACCCTGTATTCTTTGAAGTCCATGATGATATGTTCTAAAAAAATTAAACAAACACCTTGAATCAACCCATAAATACAGGGTGTTCATTTAACCTTCCTTGAGAATAATTTCTATAATAATGGATCACCCAGTATAAATTCTGGGTATTTCAGACTTTTTCGATGTAACAACAACATATCTAGTGTAATAGTTCATTTTGCGAACGTTTTCGCTCTGGAATTGACATATTTTATACTTTCAAAATCGGGCATGCATTCAATTATGGATAACCCTGTATTCGTAACGATTTTCGGTCATATTCCTCTATATGCTTGCTCCTTGAAGTTCATCCTATTCTGTTCCGAGATACGGGCGTAGTAAAAGTGGGTAATTCTCAACTTCAACGCCCTGTATCTCAAAAACTAGTCATAGGATTGAGTTGGGGCCATGGACACTTTTGATCACTATGTCGAGTACTACATTATACCAAAATTTTAGAAATTTTGACGGAACGCCATTTCCCGTAGTAAAAGTGCGGGGTCCTTTTCGACGAGTACTTTATTCAGCTTCATGCTCGATTCCTTGGTATTACATTTAATAAATATACTACCATCCCTCCTATTCCTCATATTATCGACTCCTGTAGATTTTGTACTGAGATTGATCTTAGATTGAATATCCAACATCGTTTTTGAACTGTCCTGGTTGACTTTCGGCTTACATATTATATAGGGGACATTTACTTCATTACATCCTGATGGTGTCAATGTTGAAGACATTAAAACCTCCGCATAGCTTTTTGAAGGAAGAGGAATAGCTTCTCTTTGAGTGTTTATTTCTATTTTCAGCGATTCAATCTGTTCCTCCAATAGTTTAATTACCTTCCCCTTGCTTTGAATCAAACTGTCCTTAGCTTCAACAATCTTGTGGAAAAGCTCAAAAGTATCATGTTGTAAACATTTTCGACAATAAAATTTCATAACTCTTTTTCCTTTAGATTCAATCACCGAAATTTCGGAAGATGTTAAATCGGCACATCTTTTGCAGTAAAGATTACTACACCCGGAACACTGTACTGGCATTATCTTGTGTTTAAGATAACACATGACAACCACTTATGATTTCCCGAACCGGGGATAATATAATTATTAGGGAAAGATTTAACGGCATGCAGACAAATTTTTGAAATTCCGGAAAAAGTTACACACCGAGCGGGAATCGAACACCGCGTCTTCCACTTGCCGGACGGATGCTCTGGCCTCTGAGCTACCAGTGTGTATGATACTTTTCCTGGAATTCAATATCATACGGTTCACCTCGTATGTAGTGAGAGTGGGGTTCTTAGGTGGGGAGCACTGATACGTCCATCAGAATTCAGAGGACTCCATTTATCCCTCACTTCACGTCATCGAATTTTTCGATTTCAGTTTATGGTCGGATTTTGGATTCCGACCAATGATGAAATACTTCAGCCGAGAATTAATATATATAAATGGATTTTAGCGTCTGTGAGAATTCTCACAGACGCTAAAATCCATTTATAAATTATAATTAATTATTGTTCGCCAAAGAAAAGGCCGTTGATACAATATTATTCGTTGTTTCGAGAATATGTAAATCTTATAATCCTCCAATTCTTTCAAGTCACCCAGTCTTAAATTCGATCCATAATTTCCACTTTATCCACCGAAAAAACACCAAAACAACAGAGCAACCAAAACACACGTGCGAGAAATTTAGAGGTTATTAATAATATATACCCTGATTGTCAAATTTGTTGACAGAATGAGTGTCACAAATTAAAGTTAATAGCCCACAAACGACCACTTCGGAGCGCACATCAAGCATTTGGCGTTTCGGAGCGTCACTCTTGATCGATACACGCAAGAATGTCGCTTGCCCACAACGTACACAAAATATCTTGCTTCTGATTTGACAGTATAGATTGTCACGTTCAAAAGTGATGGTTGGTGGGGTGGAAATTTCCAAAATTGAAAGGTTTGGAGTGTCTCGTTGAGTTTTAGAATTTCAAAACTTTGGAGCGTCACGCCTAACCTTGGAGCGTTGATCGAACTAACCAAAAATTTTACACGGAAGTTTGGAACGGCGCGCATCAAACCTTCGCTCCGAAGTGGTCGTGTGTGGACCGCTAATATCTCCAATTCTCCAAAATCCCTTATTGTAAGAAATTTTTTTCGCCACAGTGGAACAAGAGAAAGTACGCTGATACTGCTTCTTGTATACATTATGAGGAAATATCATACAAGGTGTTTGAAACAGAGCTTCAAATTCATATTGCAATCAAAGGAAAACACTAATGGTTCGAATTAGAAGCAATCGTTGAATTCATTGTTTCTTTGGAACCAGACGCTCCCATATCGGTAGAGTGGCTGATAATGATGAAATTGTGAAATAGTGATTTTACACTATGATAATGATGAACGCCGACGCATTTAAAGCCTTGTAAATTTTCTACACTTTGTATTTTGTTATGCACCGATTCTTCTACAACGTATTCATTTCCACGCAATGGCTGGTGCACCTCCCATTTTTGAAAAAAATGAACAAGCTGCTGGAATCAGTATTCTTTGGTCTCAAAAACATGTAATTTCACACAAATTGATCGAATTGACCATAATCCTTCTTCAAGTGTGGTAAAACTTCTCTATTTTTTTGATTTCAACGTCTGGCAAAACTACATAGGTAGGGGAGAGTTCCTTTGAATCGGACAGCCCATGAACCGGACACTATAGTTTTCTACTACACCCGATAGTGGATAGTAATTGAGCATACTTTACGTAAATACCATTTTCGCAACATTGAGCCACTTACCTTGGAAAATGGCTGAATCTGTGGCTCGCGTCTTGTGGACGAGGCATGCATTGAAAAATCCGTTGCCGGTAAAGTAAATATGTAGGTACATTTGCGAAGTGAATAGCTACGTTTCTAGTAACGATAAGTTGCCGATTTTTTCATATAAACATCAAGTGATTATCCCTTATCAGACAGATATGTTAAATCATTGATATAACGATTTGTAGAAATTATATTTTCAGCTTTTTTATAAAAACCACATGTCCCATGAATCGGACATAGAAAAATGACTGGAAATTGATGTCCAGTTCATGGGCTGCAATGTTTCCGATTCAAGGGAGATGTGAAAATATGTTATGTAATTCAATAAATATCATGGAAAATACTGTATGTTTTCTCTGTTTGGTACTACTAAATGATTTCAACTATTCTCCTAGAACTTTATGACAGTATTCTATTGTTTTTGTACCATTGTCCACTTCATGGGAATAACTGTCCATAACAAGGGCAACATCCCATGAAATGGACATTTCATAAAATAAAGTAAGACTTATTTTTTCGAGTGACCAGCTTTTTTTTTCTAGATTTTTCTGAAAAAGAGAATCCACAAACCTTATGCTCATATTATGACGGTACAATTTGAAACTTTTTCATTTGAAATAATATTTCACACCGAAGATAATAAAATTGTCCGTTTCAAGGGAACTCTCCCCTACATCAAAATATCTACCATAGTCTTGAATATTTTCTATTTCAAAATCGACCAATTCATCGCATGCAATGAAAAAGCAGACCAAATAGCAAGACAAGCATCTGAAACGCCATTCACAGGGCCAGAACCTGTGCTTGGAATCAGCAAAAACCGATGCAGGACCCTGATTAAGGAGTGGATAAAACAATAACAAAGACACCGACAACACTGGGAACAGATCGACGGGCAAACGCACAGCAAAGTCATGGTAGGACACATAAGCCAAACCTTGACGGCTGACTTTTTGAATCTAAACAGAACAAAGGCACGTATAATAGTAGGTCTGCTAACAGGACACTGCGGCCTAAGGAAACATCTGAACACCATAGGAATAATTGAAGAATCTGTGGATTGCAGACTTTGCGGTGAAGAGGAAGAAACAGCCTCTCACATAATCTTTGAATGCGACGCCCTAGAAAGAAGGCGTCACAGAATCTTCGGAGAAATCAACCCAGAAATGGGAATGAATCCGAAAAACCTCATAAACAGGATATTGAACCTGATAAAGGACACGAACCTATTCTCGTGAGGAACCACTGACGAAAGAGTGATACAATAGACTCAAGCTGATCGTAGTGTCACAGGGAGGCTAAGTGCTAACCCGGTCCCTTGTCCGTCAGTAAATCAATCAATCAATCAATCAATTCATCGCATCTATAAGCACCGCTATTCCCCTTTATTTCATCAAAAGGTACTTGTCGTCAGGAGCTTCGTCCAAAAACTTTTCTATTTCAGGTCTTCTTCAGTATTTCAGGAATTCTGTTCTGTATCCCTGTTATTTTTTTCTCAAAAAGCTCGTTAGTTTGCCATATTTCGAAATGTCGATTTCTCATAAAGATGAATTGTCGAGCCAAGCATCGAGTAAGTATTTGATCTATAGGACGATAGGACAAATTTTTTCAATGAAATGTAAAAAAAATAAGCCAATAGAATATTTTCATCGATACTTTTTATCGTCCATGAATTCATCCAAGACTCAAACATTTTGAACTTCTTGGGACTTTTCTGGCAAAATCTGCATCGCTGCTTCTTCCGTGAGGATATCCTCAGGAGAATAATTTTCATCGGCTATCTCCACTTCCCATAATTTTTTTCTTATTACATCGCTCTGAAAACCCTATCATAACATGTCGAATCAGAACTTTGAAACTGACCCTTTTTCGTTCGGCCGCACCGTGAAAAGTTTTCTCTATTTCGGTATCGTAATGAGTTCATTACAGTACTAAAAACAGTGCTATAATGAACTCATTACAGAATTGTTCTCAGTGATATTTTTATATTCGTGGTTGTCAACAATTACTTCCGATACTATCAATTTTCAACACACGTCAATTTGGAAATGTCAATTTCGTAACAGTCACCAACTGCCAAGATACAATACAATACAAAAGTCACTAGGATGTAAAATCAGAATTTCAACAGTATTTCACGAAATTTGACTGAAATAGAGAAAATATCGTCTAATACTCGTTGCAGAATGCAATTCCAATACTTATGCGTTCGAAAACTCGCTCCTTCGTTGCTCGTTTTCGAATTTCGCATTCGTATTGAAATAGAAGCCCATTCTACATCTAGTTTTAGAATATATTATAACATCAGAAAAGCTCCCCTTTTCTGAAGGGAGAAATGACAAGTGTCAAAATTTATTCAAACGTTCGTTGACAATGTATCATGCCCGTGGCAACCAAACAAACATCCCACTTTCCAAAAGGAAAAAAGTCACTGTCAAGTCATTCGATATTTATAGGGTACTGAGAAGCAAGTAGCTTTGATTTGATCACAGAGTTTATTAATTATTGTCTCATAAAAAAACAATTTCTTCCATTCGTTGGATGAAGCATTCTATGCCACTCGCGTGTTATGTTTTCTAAGTAACTTGAGGATTTATAACACTTATTTTCAACATTACACACTAGTACCATGTTTTTGAACGCTCATTCCACTTACACAATGGTAACATAATGTCTCTATTTTTCAAATTTTCAGCTGAGAATGGTCTCAATCGACTAGGTTGGACCTTCTGATCACGAATCCGTCGTCAAATTCTATCATCTTCGTCCGGCCGTAAACACGCTAACTCTAACAGATGAACCTAAAGACTTGAAATTTTCCGTTAAGTCTACTTATAATAAGAATTAATTATATTTATATTATAAATTGCAGGTTAACGTCTGTGAAATATACAGGGTGCGGCACGGAGGATGGATGGTTTTAAAAAAATAATAAAAGCGTTAATTTTTACTCAAAAACACATTTATTGACGGAATCAGATTCTCAAGGAAATAGCATTTGAGACAGTCAAGTGTGGAAAATCACATCAGGCATGTGGTGGCCGAAATCGGTGATGCAGTGCTGGAGGCGCGAATAGCCCTTTTCAATTCGTCCAGAGTTCGGGGCTTGGTCTCGTATACTCTAGCCTTGAGGTGTCCCCATAAGAAAAAATCGCATATGGATAAATCTGGGGACTGCGAAGAATGGCTTGTCGAACGCGTTCAACATTTTCAGGCGTTCGAACTGTTCGCACAGGTCCTCTTGGTCTTCTGTTGATCAGTTCACCACGTCTGCGAAGTGATTCAACCCAACGAAGGATGGTGTTTCGAGAGGGAATAGCTCTATTCCGATGAATGTGGAAATGGCGACGAAACTCACGCTGCACGACCGTGACTGACTCATTATTTCGGACGAAACTATCATAGGCGAAAACACGATGCTCCACCGTCCAAGGCTCCATGACGACAACTGGTAAATAAATGCTAGGAACACACGAGTCTAACGGCACCTTCCCCACTTCTCTCGTCCTCAGTGGGGGAAAGTTATGCCCATCTGAAAAACGTCCGCCCTCCGTGCCGCACCTTGTATAAGAGAAAATCATCAAATTGGTATTCAGACGGATTTTGAGTTCCGGAAAAAGCATGTTTGGATTTCCGGCCGAACGTGCTTACAATTACAACATAGAAGTTGAACATGTTTCCGAAATTCGATGTTAAATTATTAACTCAGATGGTGTAATTGGAAGCACGTTGGGCCGGAAATCCAAAGATGCGTGGTTTGACTCCCGCTCGAAGTGAAAACTTTTTCCGGAATTCAAAATCCGTCTGAATACCGAAACCGATTAATGATTTTTCCCTATATTCATATAATTATATGATTTTGTTTCCACGATCATTATCTTGCGACGGGTTTGAGCATTCATTCATATTTTTTCATTTTATCGTCTTTCCCATGGCAACTTTGAAAATTTTTTTCATTGAGTAAGCAGTTTGAATTTAATACCGGTGACAATCTGTTTTCACAATTCCGGCGGAAAAAATGAAGTCTATTTTTCGAGGAAATTGAAAGATGGATGAAAATATTGGATCAACTCAGTGGGGATTTGTTATAATTCTTGATCGACTTTCCAGGTAGGAACCCTAGAATAAGGGGAAATAATCCCCTTTTCCCATATATGTAAGCTTTTCACTGAAAAAGTCGGATGTCTTCACCTGTTTTGAGGTAGGCAAACAAGAAAATTCAATTCTCTCCTTTGCCTTTCGTATATAGGAGGATATATTAAAAATAGGTGTATCCATTTATAACGGAAAAAATTGGTTCTCGGAAGAAATCAAATATGGAGAAACCAATATTCGGAAACAGCGTGACTTGGGATCGATTTATTCCAATTTACGGATTTAATATTGGGCTGGGGATAAGTTCGTTTGGAAATACCTCGCCTTCACTTTTTTCTCTCGTTTTGTGTATATGGATTCTGTCCAATTAGGAACGAGATGAGCCAATATGTGAACACGAAATGTCGTTCATAGTAGGTACGTAGGGTATTTAGTAAAACTACATGGTGAAGCTTTCCATTTCTGAATGTTTTCTATATATTGTCAAATTTTTTAACTTCAAAACTGATGTCATAGCGATATGCTCCAGGACTAAGAGAGCGAAATGAGTTTTAAAACATCGTGGCAGTATTATCTTTCTGGGTTTCCAACAATATATTCAACTAGCGACTCGCCCCGGCTTCGCACGGATGCAATGCAATCCTTATAAACAACGGTAGTGCCGGCGCCGCACCGCTATGTTCCTGCATTTTAAATCTGTGATATCTTCGGCAATATTCATTTGAATAACTTGCTGTAAAGAGCCATATATTGATCTATATTGAATGGATGATGTATTTAAGGTACTTAATTGGATAAGAATTAGTGCTGTATTGCTTAAGATAACTTCCTAAATAAGGCTTTTTTTCCCGTAAAATGTAAAGGATAAGAAATGGTTATTGTGAGTTATCCTCAAAAGATAGACATAGACTTTTTTGTTGGCCTTTTGAAAGAGTACAATGTCGAGTACATTATTTTGATTTATCTCGTGGGGTTCAGTCAGCGATTGCAATGTAAGCGCAAAAAAATATTATCTAGGAGTATAGAATAACTGGAGAGAAGGCTTCATACGCTGTACACATCATTTTGGACTTCCAAAGACGGCGGACGCTGTGATAGTTATTGCTTTACACTTCAACAGTTGCTAAGAATGTATCTATGATAATGGAGCTGTCATTGTTATTGATACATTTGAAAAACGTGAAATCGACCAAGATACGGGCCCGTTATCGCGATGCCTAGCATGGGCCGGGCGTTTTTATACTCGCGTTTTTGTCCTCCGTCATGAATTTATCCAACAAAATTTTCCTTTTATTGAAGTTATGAGGGATTATTGGCAAAATCCTTTTATTATGAGAATGAGACTTTTATGAATAAGAAAAATAGTATGCTTCATTACAAATACATAACTATGTTCCTATATCCAAAAATAAATATTTTGTTTCCCACAAAGACACTTATTATAACTAAGTTTATTTCAATAAATGATAATAAACATACAATTTGTTACAGAGGTTCTCGAAGAAAACCTGTGCTTAATTTGAATGAAAGAATTTTCACAAGTCTCAAAATAACAACAAATATTGATAAGAACATGAAATTGTTGAAATATGACTTAATTCAAATCAACTATATATACTCCATTCACTTTTATAAAGTATCGCGGTTTGCCATGAAATTTTGACACATTTCACCGCGTATATTTTGAAAATGTTAGGTTATGGTCATTGCATTGTCAGATACGCCCACAACGTTGTCGTATCTGCTAAAAAATCGTAGTAATTAGGTATTTATCAATAAGTTCATTTACTTTGGGAAATTAATGAATTTGAGAAAATATTATGTCAATTCAGAAGACATTTGAATACATTTTTGCACAACCGGAAATACTCCAGCATGAAAATGTAGTAGTTCTACGAAACCTGCGCCAAAGTTGAATCTAACTCCATTTACAAAGTTGAAAAAGAGTAAATAGAAAGTAGACTTGGCAATGTCGCTTGATTTTCACGAGTGCCAACCTGCGTCTGTTTAAAGTAAAAAAACTTGATAAACCTAAATCATGACCAACCGCGATACTTTATAAAAGTGAATGGAGTATAATATGCGCAATTATATGGAAAGTCTATGCAAATAAATTCGTCAAAACTAATTTTATTTTAAATATTGTTATAGCCTGGCCAGAGCCATAACGACGTGGCGCTAAATCGTGACCGTGCGGCGAACTAATGCTGGCCATACACGTTACGGCCTACCGGAGAGGTATATCTGCGCAGGCATGCCTGTGCTGGTTTAATCCCACACAAACACGCACAGGTTCAATTCCACACACGCTCCGGTTGACCTGTGCAGGCATGCCTGCGCAGGTATACCTCTCCGGTAGACCGTAACGTGTATGGCCAGCATAAGTTCCGCCAACTTCGGTAGTTCGAATAGAAAGCGGAGCCTTCGCTCCAGTCATTCTATACTCCTAGATATTATGCATGTATCATACATACATATATTTATCTTGAGGGGTTCAGTCAGCGTTTGCAATGTAAGCGCAAAAAAATGTGTTTATTTTTTATATACCTATGAGTTATCTTAATGTTTACTCATTAATCTAATTTATTTCCTTTTAAGTTTCGCAATTTCAGCTGAGAATTAATGAAGATGAAGATCACGTCCTTTTGTTGGACCAACAAAATAAATGTGGGAAATGGACTAGCAGAGATCTAGATTCCGAAGTACACCACCAGGTGGCACCACCACGGCAAGACAATGACTTACTGGTATCTGGCTTATTAGCCGTCATCAGTGCCATATAGCGTGGACTGTATAATGAATTGAGGTTTCTTTTCACGTCATTACACATATGAGAAGTTATGGCTGCAAAAAGCATCAAACCGAGTCATCAATATTTGGAATGAAATTCTACGGGGCGGCGATATGCCGAGCGTTTATTATATACCTATGAACTGCGTTCAGTATAAAAAAAGCATGAATAATTCATGCCTTCTTCATTTATTCACAAAATTAAGCATAATTCCTCAACAAAATTGAAGTTTTCTATAAATCAACATCAAAAGAACATAATAACTACCATGATTCAATCATAAAACCATATTTAATCTACTGAATAAGGTATTATAATTAACATTGATATTGAAAACAGGTCCATTTGTTGTTAATTGTCTCTCCCAAGGCCCTATTATTGGATAGTCATAGTTTTAGTTTTTGGGCAGAAAAAAAATCTCTCTTTTTGGAAGACAATCCTAATAATTTTTATACTTATATTCATTTCAGGTTTTCAGTAGGAATTTACAATCTTCTTCGCAAGTTATAATGTGAAATATTCTGATATCATCCACAAACAAAAGAAACAAATTATAGTCCATCCAAGAATTACTGACATCAGAGCAGGCCTTAAAAGTCTAATCGCAGCTTTATTTCTAGTTACAAAAAAGTAACTGAAATTTTTCTGTGCTTTCATCATACCACAAAATATATAAATATAACCTTGAAATCAAATGTTTTTTTGTCAAATAAAGGCACTTTGAACATTAAAATTTTCACATACGATTACTAGCAGTATATTATATATGTATACCAGTAGTATATTATTTTCATCTTGAATCATACATTTCTCTTACGATCAATTATAGGAGCCTGGAAATTCTGGTCCGATAAAGAAAAATATCGTGGGTGATTAAACAGCATGGTCTTTTCCAATGTTCAATATGAATATTCGCTAATCCAGAAAAATCTAGTTGATAATTTGAAGCGTGTTGCTGCAAAGTGAATAGATTGGGAAATTTGTGATAGATATCAAGACAGGAACAGAACGAATGGATCTATTCAATATAATATGAAGAACAATGAAGGTGTAAAATATGAAATATAAAAAGGTGAATATTTCTTTTATATTCTGTTTCAACAACCACAACTGTTATTATTTCCTCATCTGGGCAGACCTCGTCATGTTCATAATAAAAGGTTTTATCAGCAATATCATAACATCCCATATATTTTGACTAATCTTCACTCATTTCTTTTTCTACGTGCTCTGTGCAGGCTTTCCATTTATTACCTGTTCACTCTTCAAGAGCCTCAATCCAAAGATATTCATTTCACTTGCTCATTTATTTGCCAAATTTGTTCGAAACAATAATGACAGAACAAAATGTCAGTGTTATTTCCAACAATGGATGCATAGAATACCTGGTGTTGGCACTGATTAGATTTCGTTCAAGACTTTCTTGTCGATCGAAAATCTGAGTTCTTGAACTACTCTTCATTTCTCCCGAAAGGGGTCGTGCTATTTTTCATTGCCGCAGTAGCGCCACTACCGATAAAATATCGCGGATTATTCCGGAAGTGAAACGAGAACTCAAATCTAGAGTGCCGTTTTGATCTACAAATTTTGGTCACGATTTTTAGTAAGGTGTCGTTACACCAGGTATTTCTATGCATCTATTTCCAACACCAACCTGAATTTTGCGACTCAAAATATTACTGAATGGGCATTACCAACATAATTTCGATTTTCCAAAGCCCCCCCGGGATGTCAATAATTCTTGGATGGACTATACGTTTGAGAGTTTCTCCTATGTCGATATTTAGTATGATAAAAAATGTGACAATGTTGATACCCGAGAGACCCCTGATTCAAATTTTGTTGATATCGCCCGCATTACTGCTTTTGAAAATGAAGTCATATACACCCTGATTTTGAGTGCTGTGGTCAGATTTCTTCTTTCATTGTGAGGTTAATTGAGCGTGCGTTTTATTTTAATCTGCTTTCGTGATTAATTCAATCTGCGATGAGAAAGCGATTAACGTAACGTCATCCAAATCCAACAGAAATGTGACATTCTGATGAGGATGAGTACAGAACCCAGGAAAATCGTGAAGAATTTGTTTTGTTTTGGAATTCTGAATTCTGTTATATGTGGAAAAGAGTTCAGTTCAACTGCCTGGCTATTATCCATTAGATGAAATTCGTCGAATCGGGTTCACGATGTAATTGCCGCCCACCCTGAAGAGTCCTTTCAGTAATATGCACTAAAAGGAGTGAACAGACGAAAGGAGGCATGAACATCTACTGAGTAGGAAGAGGACATAATTTGACGACTGGTCGTTGAATTGTGCCAGAAGCAGTAGCAACATCCATTACACGAGTTGTGGAAGCAGCTCCCGGGAAAACAGAAGATAAACGGACGATAGAACACTTCAAGAGAGGAGGATTGTCATCCCGAAGCGGTACCTGGAAATACAGGAGTAGATGGGTGCAATCACTAATGACATAGCTGCAAGGTATGCGAACACTCCTGACGCCAACGCTCCCAAAAATCTTGCTGGAATCGCTGCCAACGAGATAGACGGTTCAGAGACGCGGAACTGATATCGTGATCTTGAGAAGCGGTTAGTGAGCGGAAAACCAGAAAATGCCCTATATGTAAGGGCCTCAAA
The DNA here is from genome assembly GCA_910592335.1 of Adalia bipunctata. NCBI lineage: Eukaryota > Metazoa > Arthropoda > Insecta > Coleoptera > Coccinellidae > Adalia > Adalia bipunctata. Next base: position 31,148,065 of record OU342951.1, read on the forward strand.
ATCAGAAGGATCAGACGATGGAAGATAGGTACAGAGGACGAGATGTGAGGATTGCCTCAACCTGAGTGCAGACGGTATGAGAAACTGTAAGTGAGTTTTTGCTCGCCGATAACGCGAGTGAGATAATGCTTAGCCGATTTGACAGCGGCCTCTCAAAGACTGCCGAAATGAGAACTGGATGAAGGTCGGTTCCAAAAGACGAGGCTGAATCGCAAAGACTCTGTTGATGTTGTGGAGCAGACAATAAGCGGCCAAGATACGCAGGTAGTTACGTGCACCCACGAAGTTGATCCCGTTATGCGAAAAAATGACGGAAGGATGACCTCGTACAACGAAGCGACGATAAGCCGCAATGAAAGCTGGAGTGGAAAGCTCAGAAGCCTAGGTGAACCGCTTCGGTAGTGAAGCTGATGAAGCCTTGGTGCTATAACGGCTGGGCGCAGTCTTGCACTCGTCACGTAAAACGGGCCAGCGTAGTCAATGCCAGTGGTAAGAAAAGCCACAGCAGAGGATAACCGCTCAGGTGGAAGATTGCCCATTGGATGAATCAGAGGACGAGGTTTGCAAGAGAAGCATCGGTTGCACTTGCGCAAACATTACGCACATACGCACAACATTACGTCCGTCCAAAAACCAGAACCATCGACAAATTAACGAATGAGTAGCCAAATCACCGGCATGCAGAAGACGGAGATGGGCATCATCGATGAGCAGATGAGTGGGATGATTTTTTGACAGGAGAACTAGATGTTTGTGTCTATACGGTGTGAGGGAGGCTGAAAGGCGACCTCCAACACGTAGAAGCCCATGCTCGTCACAAAACAGTAAGAGTTTCATGATGATGAGAAGAAGGTTTTTGAAGTTCAGCTAGCTCCTCGGCAAAATGAACAGCCTGGACTAACCGTAAAACAGATTTCAGCCTCTTGGAGCTCAACAGAGGAAAGGAAACCTGAGCGGGAATAATATGGACTACGAGCATTTAGCATGAAACGTCGACAAAAGGCAGTCACGCGCTTGAGTTGAAGATACGAAGAGAGACGTTCTATCATGGTGGGTTCGGCGGAGATGGCTGCAGATAATGCACCTGGAAGCTCAGACGACGGGCTCAACGTGTCAGGGAGAAGAGGATGGGGAAGTACATCCGAGCCAATCAACATTCCTATTGTGCGAGAGCCTTAAACTCAGGCCACCTTCCATTGAACTCTCGGACAGGAAGGTGATCCATGTGGCTGTCTATAACTTAGGCGTTGATGATAAGAATGGAATACTTACGCAGAAACTTGAGGGATATGGAAAACATGGTCCTGCTTTGAATATTTCAGAAGACTATCTGACAGATAAAACACAAAGAGTCAGAGTCGGGAATCAGTTGAGCGGAGAAGTGACAACAAAAATCGACCTACCCCAGGGAACAGTGCTGGCTCCTTTGCTTTTCTTGGTTTACATAAGCAATCTGGAAAGAATCGATGATTTGACTGGCCATCTGATTTCATATGCTGATGATACTGCTCTTATATTCCAGGGATCTTCTTGGGAGGCAGTGTATAAATTGGCCGGAAACGACATGAAGAAAGTTACCTAACTTTCAGCCTGAAAAGTACCCACTCAGCAGCCTCCAGAGACAGAGATAAGACTTCACAAGATGAGCTGCAACACAGATGGCATATGTGACTGCCATTCATTTCAGAAAGCGGATAAAATCAAGTACCTGGGAGTGATGTTAGATCAACATCTACTATGAGATGAACACTCGATATACATGATAAACCGACTCAGAAAATTGACTTAACAAGATGTATGCTCTCAGGTATGTGCTATCACGAAAAAAACTAAATTGTGTCTATTTTGCTTCAGCTGAGACTGTCCTGAGATACTGTATCGCAGCCTGGGGCGCACTCCTAGATAATAACTATAGACCCCTCCAGTCTGCTCAGAACTCAATAATAAAAGTGATGCTAAAGAAGGATAGAACATTTCCTACCGTACGTCTTTATGAGGAAACTCGATTCCTGAACATCAAAGGCCCATATGCCTTTGCCTCCTACCGCGAGGAAATATAAAATAAAGAATAATTTCAAAAAATACAAATCCCATTTAAAAACTTTTATTATGGATAAATAAAATGTCATACTAACAACGTTCTGCATAGATGTGAACTATGTTTCATATTGTTGCAGTTGCCTTTCTCGTCTCTTCCACCTCCATCATTCTTGTCGACATATCGAATTTCTGCTGATCTATAAGTGTGATACAATTCCTGATCTCTGGTGCTGGGTGCCAACACAAAAAAACACCCAGTGTTTAGGTGCAGCACGCAGCTTTTAGGTGCAGCACCCAGCGCACGGGCACTAAGCATAATGTGAAGATATTTGTATGCCTATGTACTTATAAAATGGAAATAAATTTTCCTACTTACTTGGTGATAGAGAGTGACGTATGCTTACCCCTGGATGCGAAACTGATTCGCGTTACTTAAGGTGCGAAGATGAACGTTTTCACTGTGGATGAGCAGACGAAACATAGAGGCCCACTCGCGGGTGATGAGGGTGTGCTGGCAGCCTGAATCCAGGAGAGCGCGGGCGAACACGACAGTCCGCAGGTTACCAAGACGTATCCCAGCGTTGTTTTGGGGCAAGAAAGATCGCGGAGATGAAAACTGATGAGGAGGAGAGAACAGATGAGAAGACGACGACATATGTTTAATATGTGGAAATTTTCATATGTTTATTCGCCAGGGTTAAATGACGGCGAGATGACCATGCCCGCAGACATTCGGTACCACTTCCGGTGGAGGGGCAAGAATGGCGGAACGATGTAGCAGGCGGAACCTGATAAGATGCTGAGCGTGCCGTTGGCGTTGTAGGGATCTCGCGCAATCTACACCTTACTGAGGTTCCCCGAGAGGTGATATCACGGGTTGGAGACGTTGAAAACTTAGAAGGCGAGGAAGAGCATTTGTCCTTCGAAGGAGATTTCTCCTCCGTGTGCGAGACTGAAAAGCGGGTGGTAGTAGGTGCCAGGAGGAGAATAGTATGGTGTCAGGCACCACATGTATGACAGCATTGATCCGAACTGCAGGCGGCAGTAGCAGGAAACATCGTCATGCAGTTTCTGCACAATCGTTTCTCAGTAACGAAAGCTCGCCGCTGATGGATGGTCATGGCCTTGAATGGTCGACACTGGCCGATGGAGTGATTCGTAGAGCAAAACACACACGCGGGCGACGAACTAGATGAACTATTGGGGCGTGCACTATCGTATGCATGATGGCGAGACGATGGACCAGATAATGAACGCATAGACGACGAAGGAACAGATGCTGAGGTCGCTGTTGATTGAGACCTCAGTGACCTACTCGGCACAGGCGCACAGGACGAGGGGACGGAAGTGCTTTCCAACTCTCGCAACTGTCGATTGGCAAATTCGAACAACTGGCACCTCGTGCAAAAATCAAGGAGCAAATAATTCATAGTTCAGGACAATAGTACTGACCTACTGCTGAAAAGAAGGAAATGAAACAACATATTAAGGAGAATCCTTGGATGAAAAAAATTAAACTTATATTTTTGTCTACGAAATAAACATACGGCGTACCGATATAGAATATCAATAAAATGAAAAACTCATTCTTAACATGATGATTCTTTGGTCCCCTCGGAATTTTGTAGATTTCAGGAAAGTTCTTTAATAATTCCGATGACAGTTGCGGTAAGCGTTCATCCAAAATACCAATTGTTGATTGTAAAGAATTTTCTAATTCTATGAAACGTTCAATCATATGGAAGGTCGACTTCCCTCTTGTTGAGATATCTTTGATCAACTTCTACGGAATTTACATACTACGGAATGTGTTTGAAATTTCATCAATTTCGAATTGGACAGACTGCTATGACTGAAGTGGGAAACGATTGTTTTTATTTTGTCAATGATGGGTTGAACCAAATCCAGAGCGTCTCGAAGTAAATTTTGGGGAATGGGCAAAGCAACCGGAAAATTTTCAACACTCGTCAATGATAGCCTTCTCTATATTAGCGGCATTATCCTCAAGTTGGTGACACTGAGGAAAAAAAAAACATGAAATATCTCAAAAAAGGAAAAATTTCAAAAACGATTTGATACTAAAATTGTGTCACCAACTTGACGGTCCTCACGAATAAAACACGAAATACCTCGAAAACTGAACGGGCACAAAATTCGTAACATACGGCACAAAATGGGCATAATTTATCCAAGGAAGAAAATTTCCAGCTTTCCTCATGTGAGTCTCATTGTGAGGTTGGTGACTCACAGGAAAAACTCGAAATATCTCGAAAATGGAACAGGCACAAAATTAATAGTATACGGCACTAATTGGCACAAAATGGGCACAAAATTCCCAAAACAATTGGATACCAAAATTCGAGGGGTGTGTCACCAACTTGACGCTCCCCACAAACAAAACTCAAAATATCTCGAGAACTGAACGGGCACAAAATTCGTAACATACGGCACAAATTGGGTACAATTTATCGAAAAAATAAAATTTTCAAATTGAAATAATAATATCAGTCTTGAGGAACTAATTTATTAGACTTATTCACAACAGCGACGTTTCGAGATACTCTGTTCTCTTCCTCAGGCTAAAAATAACATACAGGTATGAGCATTCACAACACATTACTACTACATGGAACAAACAAAACTATTAAACTTGGAACACAATAGTGTAAACTATCTAATTGTTGGCAACGAATCCACCAAAAAAACATAAACAATCGAAAGAACAATTTCACCAACCCACCTTATGAATAATCAACTAATCAGCAACCTGAACAGTTCAAATTTGTCAATATAAATTGGTGTTAAAAACATTTTAGGGACCCACAAATTCTCCTGACGTATAGGTATTCGATACTGGCTCATGAATGAAAGGGAGCAATGCAATAAACTCCACAACACCGAAATATGTATCTTTGAAAAACTAAACATTAAATTTCCCTTATCAGGCCCGAATATGTCATATTTAGTGAACCTATATCGATCCTTGAATTAATAGAATTGTGGTGACTTTTTATGCATAACATTTCCTTAAAATTTCGCTTGAACCAATTATCTTCCATTGTTAAAATCCTAGCGTTGTCGAAGTCAAATTTATGCTCTTCGTTCTTTGCATGCTGGGAAAGAGCGGTTGACTCGGAACGTTTTCCACAATCAGCCTGGTGTTGTCTGAGTCTAGAACCGAAATATTGTTTCGTCTGTCCAATATATGTGCCGTCACAGTCAGAACAGTCAATTTTGTAAACTAACCACGACTTCCTCATTAGGGGTTCGCTGTCTTTCAATCTGGAAAACAGACTCCCCACAGTTTTCTTATAATACGATATAACGTATTCTTCATTATTTTAGTTAATGTTTGACTCAAATTAGGGATATATATCAGCTTGAAAAATCTAACATTTGCACTGTCTGGGTTGACGAGACTGAATGACACACGAGATTGGTTGGAGCCGCGAAAAATACTGTTGACCAGAGATTTTGGGTATCCATTCTGACGTAAAATACAGGACTGTTCTTTAAAATTCTTCGAATGAAAGGACACATCAGACAAATTGAGAATCTTATGCTTCACACTTTTTATGATTGCCATCTTCTGTGATGTTGTGTGTACGGAATGAAAATGTAAGGTTCTGTGGACGAAATTTTCAAATTTCCACAAGTGTGTCACAGCGTCAAGTTGGTGACACACTTGAAAAATTGATATATCTCGAGAACGGAACGGGCACAAAATTCATAACATACGGCACAAATTGGCACAAAATGGGCACAAAATTTCCAAAACAATTTGATACCAAAATTCGGGGGGTGCCTCGCCAACTTGACGCACCTAAGTGAATTCTATTTCTAAATCAAGTATCTTGACATCCAACCTGCAGCTTAAGTCTGATATTCTCTGTATCTGCTTAGATGATGCTCCCGTTGAACGTGCCAACCGGTTTCTTCCTTTTGATGTGGTTTGGTTTCATGTGATCTACGAAGTATGATTATCCAGCGAAGTCGATATTTTCACCAATATCACGATAATCTTCGCCATTCACCGTTTCTGCATTACATTCTTAAAAAAACGGTCCAATTAAACCGTCTAATGCTCCATGTTTAATAACTGCCATCCTTCAATTTTCGATCTGTCACGTCATAATCATGTGAAACTATGACTGTCAAACATAAACATGTCGCGAAACTCAAATCTTGCACTCTTTTATAAATGAACTAGCTGACCCGGCGAACTTTGTTTCGCCTAAATGATACCTATACTTACGGTGGATTTCATAAATCGTAATCACCAGTGATCGGAGATCAACGGCTTGGTTAGATTTCTGAACTGTCAAATCGAGTTGATTCTAGATCAACAACTGTCAAATGTCATCTGTCGAATGTCATCTGTCGAATGTCATCTTAAAATGTCATCTGTCAACTTTTCCATGGATATGAGCTGTCACACAAAACAGAAATACAAAAATAATATGTCAATTACTAATTATGGGCAATTTTGAATTCAGTTATTTCCGCAAATATATTTATTATCCAAACATAAATCAAAAACATTTCAGAAATATAGAGAAAAGATGAAAATGGACAACTCACGATTGATGCTGATCGTCACAATTCGATTTACTTGACATTCCGGTAAACATTCACTGTTTCACCAACTTGAGATCTTTACCCGCTTTTTGATCTGTTATTTTTCATGTTATTTTAAGTTTTATGCAAATTACACAATAATTGTATTCATCGCCATCTAGTGGCGATAATATCAAATATACGACGACGCTACAGTGTCTAGATAAGAGCCATTAACCGTAGCGACACCTAGTGGCATTATTCAAAAGGAGGAAAAGCATTTCCTACATAAGCAAACCGTAGCGACACCTAGTTGCCTTATTCAAAAGGAGGTAAAGCATTTCCTACATAAGCAAATTTTTCATCGAATTTTTCAGAGTTTTGATGTATTTTATAATAACCAGGCCGTAGACGAATCCATAAATGAAGTTTCATAACAAACAGTCCATCCGATCTCGAGTTATAAATGGTGTAACCAACAACTCTGTTTTATATATATAGATTCACCGGGCCAAATATAAGTGACCGACTTACTGCAGCTTTCGAGGCATTGGTTGCCTTTGGTATGCGTGAATTGTCGTCCATAATCTGAAAACCTCGAAAATTATCTCGTAAGGAAAATTCTCCCCGAATCCTGCAAACAATTTGAAAGAAAAAATTATCGAATGCTACTTTCGTCATTCCGAAAGCGACTCAGCACAAATTCAATTTATTTTCCATATAAAGTTCTGAAAACACGTGCTCTGCCTACCTATTTGCTCTTCATCTCCTATCATCAACCCCAAACCGACGATTCAACACTTTCTTTCTACCCACGCCCACCCCTAACAGCACCGCGCAGTCTGCCAACCACCAGGGACGCACAACGCCGCAAGAGTTTAAATGTCTACGAAGTTGGTGTGCGATAGTCGGCAGTTTACCTCGTGTGTTCCACCGCGAGATGCTGTCGGGAGAAACGCGGACGGGGTGGTTTTTACGCCCGTGAGATATCGCGTGATAAATAACATGGACCATCGTGTCTTTACGCTTTCTGAAATATGCTAGATTGACCGTGATTTGAACAAATTTGTGGTTTGTAATATTTGAAGCGGAACAGGGAGGTACGTCAGGGATATTCAATAGTTTTCAATTCAATTGGACAATAGAGCCTTCAATTGACATACGACCCATATCTTTTTGGAAATAGCAGAATTAACCAATAAATTCGAACATTTGGTTTTCCATGTTAGTTTTCATTCATTCCAAATAATTGTTATTATTTATTGTTGAATTGAAATTTTAAAATGACTGCTTCAGCTACCTTCGCACACCAGGCAATTTCTTTTTCAATCGTTTGTAATGAAATTTTTCCAATCAGACGTGAACCTTGTAGGAGGTGTAATAACACTCATTTGCTGTCGTTTGAGCCAAATTTATTCATATCTGAAAATCAACAGTTTCCAATAAATTTGAGGTCTTGTGTTCTTTCAAAATCTCACCTTACTTAAATTTTCGTTCATTTTATCTATTTTGACCAAGTTTGATCATAATGTTGGATTATGTTCATCTGAAATGAATATAATGTGTTTGAAAAAAGTAAAACTTTACCGTAATAGATGTTGAAAAAGAATTTATGTATGACAATATTATTTGAAAAAATGGCCATATTCCTCCTTTATATCCAAGGAAATTTTTCGCACTAGTTACGTTTCAGCAGATTTTGATTCGAAAGGGGACCGAAGCAAAGAAAGAAAAGTAACGAATTGAATATTTTTTTGGTGGAATCAAACTGAAAATTCCAGCAGGAAATGTAATAATCAATTTGTTCGAAATGACCTCCCTCTTTCTATATACAAGCACGTGCCCTCTTTCTGCTTCCTCAAGTTGCAACTTTCCATCTGAAATATACTCTCAATCTTCTCGCTACTTCGTCTATTCTCTTCAGAAAGTGTGCAAGTGTGTGTTCTTCCGTTTCATATACCATTCCTTTTTACTGTCCGAAACATGAAAATCAAACGGTGTTATGTCCGGACTTCTCGCTGGCCACGAAATAGATCCTCCCCATACGTATCCATTTCGTTCAGAAACATACGAACGTTGCGCGTATATTGGCGGGACACCCATCGTGTTGGAAAATGATTTCACGCCTATCAATCAAGGGAATCACGTCCGAGAAAGTCTTCTAGCATAGTCACCATCTTCTAATCCTTGTATTGGAGTATAATGATAGGGTACGCAAACGGTTTTTCTTCAGCACTGACCATACTTTCTTCTGAGATATTCCAAGATCACTAGCAGTCTTGCGTCTACCTACCTATTGCAAAAGCATCTTGCAGTGCCTGATATTACTTCATCAACAATGTTTCGATTTCCTGGAGCACCAGCTTTTTAAGCCTTTTGCACAGTTCCTGTTTCCGCTATTCTGTGGTAGGTTGATGAAAAGACACTCATTTGAGGAAAACGCTCATTTGGGAATCTCTGTGCTTCGGAAGAATTGCCATTGCTATATCCATACTCAAGAAGAATATCTGCATATTCAGCGTAAGTAAAAGTTGACATGATCTTCATTCCCAGTCGTCCTTGCGGGAGTTCTTGATACGCTTCATTGCTATTTATCTATTACTTGTTAGTTCCCTCTTTTGCCTAGACCTTCTGAAGTCTGGCTGCTGTGGGAGTGGAAGTGATATTATCACAAAAGGCTTAAAGATTAAGGGCGGGTTTCACAAAGTTGCGTTGATTGCTCGATTAACAGATTCCTCCGTCAAATTTGACAATCCGATCAACTACAATCGGGTTTCACAAAACTTGATCCCACAATTTAACGACTCCGTCAGTTGACGGTGGAAAACAATCCGACAACGTTGCATTTACTTAGGAAAATGGCTGCAAATCTGTTCTCGTTGATCACGCGATTAAATTTTAACGGTGAACACAGATAAGCGTTTAGAATCCAAGAATAAAATAAGGTTAGATTTTTGTTTACGTGGATTGAACTTGGTACAGTTCGTTGATTTTTTCCGAATACCTCATTATTTCAATATAAGATATTTAAATACATCATGGAAGACCAGAAAAAACTCTGAGATGAGAGGCCACCAATATTTGTAATCAATGGATTTATTTCTTCTTGTGTGTGCTTCAATTTCGCTTCCTATTTCATGCACTAATTTCATTACAGTACTCTTGTTGAATCGAAAACGGTTTTTGAAATCATGTTCATTATAATTTAGAAAAGGATCGTTTCTGTCTCTAATTGTCCTATATATACGATTCCTACGAATTACAACATTATTTTCTTCCTCCGAGGAGGATGATCGCTCAACATTTTTAATTTCAACGGCCGTCAACTAGTTTGATTGCTCAATTTCGTCGAATCAATTTGATTATGAGCACAGACGCGGTTTTTTCGTTAATCAGATGCCAAAAATGTTTTGTGAAACGCATTTTCTCCTTAATCGACCGTCAAAGCGCGTTGATTGTGCAATTTTTGATGGCACCGTCAAATCCTTGATCGCACCGTCAAATCCTTGATGGCACCGTCAAATCCTTGTTGGCATCCGTCAAATCGGATGATTAAGCGGTTAATCGTGCGATCAAAGCTTTGTGAAACCCGCCCTAAGTCTTTTGGCCTTGCTGATCTCCTCGTTGTACTGAGTAAGTTTCTCAGTGTACCCTTACCAGTTACTACCTCGTTTGGCCTCGACCTCGGCCTCGACGGACTTCCTTTCGGAGGTTTGACAGGTTGTCATTCCACCAAGGAGCTTCCTTACTTGATCAAGTCTTGTCAGTGGGCCGCTAGAGTGAAAAGCCTCCATTATTGCGTCACTTACCTGCTGTATATGTTGCTCCAAATCGTAATGACGGTGTGTTTCCCGCCCTATTCCGATTGGTCGAAATTATTTTTCAGATGGCTCCTATAAAGAAACCAATCTGTCTTTTTAAGATTTCGAATCAAGCGAAAGACAGATTGGTTTTAATTGATATTAGAAGTTGATTGTTTTTATCTTTCAGATCTACTGATTCTTCTACAGGATAGTTTTGCCTTTTTCATATTAACCTATCATATCCTTTTCTGAAGAAAATGATCCAGAATTATAATCAAACTTGGTCAACATAGAAAAACTTGACGAAAAATAAAGTAAGGTGGCACAATCTCTAGAACATTCATGAGAGACGAGATAATTTTATGACAATCGCAAGCTCGTTCCTTGTTACCAAGTAACGAGCTTGAATAATTTGTCAATGTCCGAAGAATATGCGCCGGACAAGTTTCAGACAAAAATATTTATAACTCAACACAACGGATCATTTATTCATTTATTTCAAGTACAGTAAGTTATAGTAAGATTATTAGAATTCAACTCTTCATTTGATTCGTTGCGGTTCTCTTCTATAGAAGATCTATTGCCAGGCATAATATTAATTGTCTTGTTGTTGTGTTCTTCATAGGGATTCATGTATGGTTTCATTCGAGGGCTATGTGCAGTAATTTTCAACAATTGTTGTTCTTGTTCTCTCTCTGCCAATTCACTAACAGCAGTTAATCCATTCGATTTGTTATCCTTCCGCCCCATCAATCAAGCCATCAATTGCCCTAGCAGCTGATTTAGTCCATCCATGAATGGTATTTCTCCCAACAGGTACATTATCGTACCATTTGTCAGTTTCATTTTTCCAGTGGCGATTTGGTTTTAAGAACAGTCAGTTTGTGAAAAAAACTAAAAAAGTACAGGGCATCGTAGTCTTTACTGTTGAAGACTGACAATATACTTATTGTGCAGTATGTAGAATCACCTCGGGACGTTTTACTGAACAGCGGATTGTAGATATTCAATGAGATTTGTAAGATTATCATCGTTAGTTTTCTCGATTGGAAAAAATCCATCAGACAAGCAACTGCCTCTCCTCAACGACAAGCTAATTCCACAGCACCAATACGGCCAAATTTACGCATGAGAACTTCGAGTTTATTTTCTGTAGCAATACTATTCTGCTATTATTCGATTCTTGCACGGTGTATAACTTTTTCCGGAATTTCTCTGCATGCCGTTGAATCTTTCTCTCTAATTAATTCACAGACGTCAAAATCATTTATGAATACATTCTGTTAATTTCAGACAAATTTGACGAAACTGTTCTGGACTTACGTTTACACGGATCTTCTTGTAGTTTCTTCCTGATTGCATTGCGGGATCTCAGGCTAGTTTGAATACCCACTTTATTGTCAAATGGGTCATAAGAGTACTTTTCTTGCAAGAGTTCGCACGGAACGTTCCACGTAGACGTTCTCTTCAATCGACGGGCCAATCTTAGAGTATCCAAACCGATTCTTCTGAGCTTCTATGTTTATTCAATTCATATTCCTGTTCGCAGCCGCTTGATTAAAAAAATGGGTTTCTATTGATTGAAAATCTGTATCGCTATGAAATCTGTATCATAATGGATCTCATTGTGAAGCGGATCATCGGCATATAAGTGTATTATGATAGTACGAGCGTAAAATAGCCGTTTATGTAACAAGTACATACATAAATAAGGTCTTTATGGACCAGTCCAAAAGTTTATGGCAGACCGAGCATAGCGAGCGAGGCTAATAATTTGGGCAAGTCCATAAGCCTTATTATGTACGAGTTGCGTACAAAGCTTTATGTTCGACTGCAATGCAGAAATTTTATATTCTCTGTTTCAGTATCTTAATGTACTAAAAACAGTGCTGTAATGAACTCATTACAGTATTGTTTTTAGTAATATTTTTTGTTTCGTGGTTGTCAACAATTACGGCCGAACCTATCAATTTTCAACACACGTCAATTTGGAAATGTCATTTTCGTAACAGTCACCAACTGCCAAGATACAATACAAAATACACTAGGATATAAAATCTGAAATTTTCATTGAAATTCAACAGCATCTCACGAAATTCGACTGGAATAGAGAAAATATTGTCTAACACTCGTTGCAGAATGCAATTCCAACAAAATTTCGTCAAAATTCTATAGAGTATGTCCTCGAATCATGGAATTTTGCCCCAATTTTTATATCAATAATCAAGAATATTCTTCATTGTGATCCACTGCGGCGTCAAAGGAATTATTTCACAATCTGGTTGGTATTTTGAAACGAATTATGGATATCCAGCAGGCAACCTTTCATCTAGCAAATTCAATCTATAAAACTTTCATGCACACGACGATTTGACGAGAACATGATTATGCACCATTTTTTTGTTGAGTTTCTATTTTCGATCTCTTATTAAATGTCATATTTCCCAACGGAGGACAGCTTTCCAGTTGATATCTCGTCTCACAGTGCCCTACTCGTTTCCTGGAATCCATTTTGCCAAGAAATGGATGTTGGTCACGGATCAGATAGCAAGAAATGAGGCCAACGACATTTTTCCATCCAATGAAATGTTTTTTCTCTCGATGATTCAGTGATTCACCTGGTCCGCACGAAAACGTATTATCTATAGGTTCAGGAATGCAAAAATATAAGAATCAACAGAATAATACAATAGGAAAATTCCTGAAGATCATTGAGTGGCCACCTTTTGTTAGATAACAGGTTTATGGGACACAAAACTATCAACTCGTCGATAATTATTTATATTGGCAAATAATTTACCCAAGCAACGAAATCTTCAAACAAGGTTTTCACCAAATTCAAGTTGGTCAATTATAATGCATATGCATCAACCACCGGAATATTACTTTTCCGCAAATCGCTAGGAAATTTTGACATTCCAGTCAAAATTGGTCATAGAAAAAGTCAAGATTTCCTAACTGTTAGGAAATATTCATTTCCTTACTGTAAGGAAATGATATTTCCTTACAGTTGTTTCGACATATGCATATACGAACTTTTCTCATGATTCCTCCGGCACTTATTCTAAAGAAGCATTTTTTTCACTGCATCAACCAGCTCTGGAGGAGTCCCAGAAATAGCAAATTCATCATCACTTATCATTTTACACTTTTTCAAATTCGAAAACACTAGCAATTAAATTAGTTATATGCAACTTTGACAATTCAACATGAGTACGTTTACTTCGTAACGTAATCAAATTCAATACGAATTTCGAAGCATCATTCATTTATGAATTGAATAATTCGCGATTTCATCAAAATTAATTGGAATCTTTCGAATTTTAAACGATTTGCGGAAAAATAGTATGTTCACCTAGTAGGAAAAGACACATTCCTGGACTCTGTGCAATTTTCACAATCGTCCTGGAATGTAAGGCTTTTCCTACTCGGTAAACAATGTACTATTGTCCTATTAATATCACCAGGATCATTATTTTAATGCATTCCTATACGACCCGGATCCTCCGCCACTTTGTAACGACGTTTAGAATAAAATTGCTGCCACTGCTGCCAGGTTGATTTTACCGGCTTTACCGCGTTTTGATCAGGAAAGATTTATGCTCAGTTCCAATATTATGGAATATATCATAGAATAGATAACATCTTAGAGTGTACTTGTCTTGTTTTCATTGAATAATCTACTTCAATAAGTAATAACTTCATTTTGCTAGAACCTCCTGTATCTACAAGGCATACCTTGAACCCCATTTCATCGGATCAAACCTGATCACAATTCTTCCATTGCAAATTCGACTTAGAAATAGTATCATGCTTAATCTTCAACAATCTCTAGGCTTTTGTCTGTACACTTTGATGAATCATAATGTCGAATATTATACTTGTTTGGAAGGATGTTATCGCGTGAGGACAGTGAAAAGCTAATTGAATACTACGCCGACGTTTCTCCTCAAATATTTAAGGCCATCTTAGAATGCAAGAAAAGCCAATATGGAACACGAATTCACCTCGTACTTAAAATATCAGTTGGACTGTCAAAATGTATGATGAAAATTTGAGGAATTCCCGATCTGAATAAACGCAAAAATCTGACATTGTTAACAACTACCAATGAACAAGCATGTTTTCAGGAACAAAAAGCTCCGTAACATGAATATCAGAATATTTTTCGAACAAATTCAGCATTACTACACATAATATACGAGGAGCGAGTTTTTTCAGAGGTTTTTTTCGGTTCTCGTGTATCATACGCAGACTTGTACCCTGTTTACATTTCCTCTGCTAACACTCAGATTTGGAGTGTGGAACGCAGCTGTAGGCGAAATTACTATTGGACTACGGCAAGAAAATCCGGAATACTCTAGATTTGAAGTTCCACAATTTTTATCAACAATAAAAGGAAACCTTCAGATTATTAAACAGTGTGTACCAAATACTCCTACCACATTTAGGGTCTATATACATCACGAAATGGCCTCTCAGAAATAATGTCTTGCATCTTTCGTTACCAATATACAGGATTATTTATTCATTCTGGCCGAAATTTCATTCGACTATATTTCTGTTATTGTATATCAGGACTGAATGATTCTTATGGCATATTTTGGGTTATTCATACCGAGTATGATATTTAAAGTGCGGTACTCAGGAAAATCATTTCAAACTGCTGATGTAAAAATGACCACCCTAAAAATTAAAAGAGAAAATCAATGAAAGACTCAATTACTGAAAAAATCTCGTGAATTAATAACTGTTTGAAAAGAGGTGGGTGAAGAATAAAAGCAGGTCACAACATGTTTCTGACTCACAGAAAATGCTCGAAGTGGAAACTCCCAGTTTTCACATTTTTTTTTTCGAAAATACGCAGATGAGTGACTAGTTGATTTTCCCAGTATCATAAATTCAAAATTTTGTAATTTCATGAGAGCATTCAAAGAACATGAGCTTCCGAATTCAGATGAAAGTTATCGTTTTCGAAAAATTCACTACATATTTAGATCCCTTTCATCATGAAACGTTCAAAGGTGTGGCAAAGATTTGAATGAACGAATTCTATACCTGTGATTATGCATTTCAAATAAATGTACAAAAGACTAAGAGAGTGGCGTATAGGGAGGTCATTTTCACATCAGCAGTCGAAATGGATTGTTCTGAGGACGGCACTGGAAATATGATACTCGGTATACATAATGCATAAAGATGCTGTAAAGTGTTACAAATTCTGAAAAAATCATTCAATTCGGATATACAGTATCAGTCGTATAGTCGAATGAAATTTCGGTCAGAATGAATGAATCCATCTTCTACATATATCGGTAGGGAAAGATAGGAGACATTTCTATGTGGCCATTAGGTGAGGCTCATAATAGAGTCTATGTATGATAGGAGTACGTAAATTTCCTCGTGAGACACCCTGTATAGTTATTCATAATGTAGTATTATATGCTGCAGTCAAGTCTACGAATGATGTTTCCGTTTGCAATCCATCGACAAAAACGGATTCAATGAAGGTGGTGAGACTAAGAACCTGTTCACGAACATTCGTGTTTCTTCTGAAGCCCCTGGCAATTCTATACAGCGTCTCCTGTTGTCAATTTACTCCTGCAGAGAATCAACCGTTTCATAAAAACAACTTCTTGATCAGAAAACTCTTTCCATGTTTCAAGATCCCTATTACTTTCGCTTTGCGAAATTCTGCCGCAAAAAAGTCAGTATTCAGAATACTATCATAAAAAGATAATAACCGAAAAGAAGCCCTTTCACCATAAGAAACCTATGAGTCATCTAGTTATACTTCACAACATTGAGCTATATCTCAGTGTTGAAACACAAGGCATGGAAATATCTGATGTGCAACACAATTACCCACATTGAAATGAATTCAAACTCAAAAGTACTCTTCTTCATTTATGCGAATTTTTCATCGGGGCTCTAGACCAGAAAGTGTAATTCGAATTCCTGCGGACTGGAAAGCGCAACGTTTTTCGAAGTGTAACGTGGAGTGCGACGAAAGAAAATTTCAGAATAGTTCAATTAACGCATAAGAACGCATTAAAAACTGAAGTCATGTTCTATATGGAATTCCAGAAATTGAGATAGATGAAATATGGAATAACTTTACAAAGAACCCACAGCAAAAACAACCACCTCGGGAATATCATTAATACCTAACGATCCGTTCCTGCTCTGTACGGGTGGCGTGTTTCCTTTCCCGTGTACAGTAGAGGACAGTTCTGTGCCGAAATGCACACGGTTTTGTAGAACTCTAAACGCCAGCAAAACCGTGTGCATTTGAACGTCAGTAAAACACGGTTTCGGAATAATATTATGCATCCTTTTGTGTTTCCTTTCCCGTGTACAGTAGAGGACAGTTCCGTGCCGAAATACTCACGGTTACCTATGTAGAACTTGAAATTGTATAAAAGCAGAGTTTGTTTGAAAGCCAGTGAAGCACGGTTTCTAAATGATTCTCATCATATCAACTAACGTGTGGTTGGAGAATGTTCTGTTCTGAAATTGGGTTAGTTTTATAGATCGATAAGGCAGCAAAAGTAGTGTTCAAATGTTTTACTCTAATTCGTGTGAATGTCGAAACAGGTTATAGGGTAAATCCGCCCTTGAACAGGTTGAAATATATTCGCTTTTTTCCATGGGTAATGAGTGTTAAATCTAGTACGTACCTAGAAGTCCAGCGACATCCTTACACAATTGCTATTGTTATTGGAAATTAGAATTCTTCGAAAATATTTTATACGCATCTTTTTCGAACTGACTCAATATGTTCATTTCATGGAACATTTTTGCTGGTGCCGCAGTCATACCACTTTCAAAATAGGATACGAATGATTCCTTAGTTTCTTGGGAACAGCGTAAAAGAGATAAGGATTGAGCGACATTTACTCGGTGATTGTGCTTATAATCAATTTCAATTACGGTATTGTAACCTTTTCTTAATATTTCGGATTTACGAAGAGTATTTTCAGTAGTCTTCAGGAACTTAATATTAATTTTAGACTTACATGCATAATTTCTTTTTGGGCCTTTCTGTTTATTTATTTTTTAATTGCGCTCTGAAAGCAGGCATACGAATATTTTTCGGAAGGCATAACGTGTCGCGTTAGGGAATCGTCTCTCCATAATCCAATTACTATTGGTACTCTTCGAAAATGTCTCCACAAATTTTGCACATTTACTGTCATAGTCACCATCATAGGGTAACATACACTGAATTTTACATCTGAAATCATCACATGATAGTCCCTCAGAGTTTAATATCATGAATTCGTTAGTAATGTCATTAAAAATTGACTTGAATTCTTCCATCATAACAAAATTTCGATACAAACTTACAAACTGAAAACATGCACACGCGTGATTCATGAAACAGAGTGAACTGAAATTTGCGTCTATGTAGGATGTAGGCAACCCATGTAGAAAGCGATGGCGTGAGGACATAATGTTCAACAGCTGAACAAAACTGTAGATAGGTTTCAATTCGACACTGTTTTGTAAAGACCTATAATGCATTTTCTCTCTACAAAACCGTGTGCATTTCGGCACGGAACTGTCCTCTACTGTACACGGGAAAGGAAATACGCGTACGGGTGCAATTTATATTGTAGCGGTGAAATCTGAAACAGTACATTATGCCGCTGTATGAATTCCTCTAAAGCTGTTATCGTTAAATTCATAAAACACGAAAGGCTTAGTTGAAGGCACTCAAATAAAAATTCAATTTTTTCTTGGTGTTTATCTGCAGTCGTGAAATAATATAACTTCACTCAGTGAATCGAATTGAAATTGTACAAGGTGTCCAGAAAGGGTATCGGGTATTTGTTTTCGCCCTGTAGTCGAAACAGGGCGACGAAAGGGAGCGTGGCGTCCGACATTTTGTGGTCCCGATGGAACGAAATGCTGCAGCGATTTAATATAACTTTGAGAACATACTGTTTAGCGACGAAGCAATTTTCCACCTGAATGGTCATGTTAATAAGCAGAATTGTCGGTACTGGGCAGTGGAAAATCTGAGACGATAGCATGAACGACCCCTGCATGCCTTGTCTGCCGCTATGTCTGTTTAAGAAAGAATTGGTCCCTATTTTCATGGAGATCAACGAGGCCGAGCAATCAATGTGAATAGTGACCGTTATTGCGATATGTTGCGAAATTTTTTGTTCCCAGAGTTGCAGGAGTTTGCAGGTTTCAACTCAAGAACGTGGTTTCAGCTAGATGGAACCACTTGTCATACTTTAAATGACACAATGAAAGTTGTTTATGAATTATTTCCTTTTGAAAATATTTCGCGAAGGGTTATGTTACTCCTTCTGGCCTCCCAGAAGCCCCGATCTTAGCCCGCTTGACTATTTTGCATGGGGATACCTAAAAGGAGGGTTATCAAAATAATCTGACGAACCTAACCTGATTGAAGCAAAACATCAAATCAGAAATTGCAGCAATATCGAGAACTGTGTCAACGTGTTATAGCCAATTTTCGATCCCGTTTAGAAGAGTAACAGTTACAGCACTGTTCCGGTCTCAACTTGGAAAACACCATCTTTTTCAAACAATTTTCCAATTCATGTGCTAACAATAAACAATATTCCTTCTATTGTAAGTTGACAATGTTGTTAGAATGATCAACAACCTTGTTGAGACCGAAATACCTATGTTGAAGAAACGTTTGATATGGAGATATGTAGTAATGAAATTCCACTGATGTGGGAAATAAAATTGAATACTGATGAGCCTGAAATTTTACAATTTATACGCCCAGTTTCTATTGAAGTTTTATTGTTACCGGCCCATCCTTCGAAAAGATATTGAAAATAAATATCAATGAAATACAGAATTCGAATATACGGGGTATTTCACGAGGAACCTCACCCATATTTATACGGGAAACTACAGAACGTATTTTCATGAAATTCAGCACTTATAAGTATTTCACGATGCTGCTGAAATCTAAAATATTTTCAAGGCATGAGCACCTCCGGTTTTTCCGGAAATGACGTCAATTTCCGTTTTTCAAATTAGAACCCCATTTTTTTATGGCAGATATTGAATCTACGTTAAAAAATAATGTGAGTATATGCATCACACCCTTGCCCTAGAGTGGATATTAACTCGGAAAATATCCATTTTAGGGCAAGGGTGTGATGCATACACTCACATTATTTTTTAAGGTAGATTCAATAACTACCATAAAAAAATGGGGTTCTATTTTGAAAAAAATGATTTTTCACGATTTTGTCATCCCTAACTTTGAAAGCGATTTTTTCACCCCCTGTATCATGAATCGCGATTTCGATTTTTAAAGTGGATACATCAGTCTTACATCTTGAAAAATCCCAAAAATGAAAATTTTCCATCCAAAAACCTCGAAGTTATTCTTGTTTCAGCGGAGCTCTATTTTCGATTTTTATTTCGAATTTTCCCGCTCAGAGAGAATTATCCGACCAAAACTGAAAAATGTTACATCAAAATAACTTGAAATTTTCTAAGGAATCTATTTCTGCAATAAAAAAATGGTGTTCTAATTTGAAAAACGGAAGTTGACGTCATTTCCGGAAAAACCGGAGGTGCTCATGCCTTGAAAATATTTTAGATTTCATCAGCATCGTGAAATACTTATAAGTGCTGAATTTCATGAAAATACGTTCAGTAGTTTCCCGTATAAATATGGGTGAGTTTCCTCGTGAAAGACCCTGTATATATCAATGATGAAGGTCGATACACGCCACACAATTTTCAAAATCAATGAAAAATGAATAGATACTCAGCACTCAATAATCTGTTTCGATGTTTCTATCTTAACAATGTCCCGTGTGGTAATTTGCTGCAATCAAAAACTAGGAAATTACTCGTGCACAAAAACTATGCCAATTTATACAAGTGAGTTTTATAAACTCGACACTACACGGTTTACGAGTATATCACATTTATCCACTGAAAGTCTACCCTTTTCATAAACATAGCTTTTGGAAAGATTTTCTTCATGTTTGTTTACAGTTCGCAGCGCTCCAATGGTAGTTGAAATCGCCAATATCTGCGCCGGTTGCCGCTATACGCATGCGTCGTGAACTTTCGCAGCATAGAGAAGGACATCACATATCAAACACTATCGTTTGAAATGAGTCGATTTCTGATATGGAATGGGGGAATTCAGAGATTTTCATACTATGTTATCCGAAAAATCAACAAGTGGGCAACGTCTCCTGAGAAGTTCTATGAATTATTTATAGAAGATTATTGTTTTGATTGTTTTGAATACCCAATAGATACAGCCTAATTATTCACAAACTGAATAAAAAACCTTCCTTTACAAGATATATGTTTGGGATATTGAGGAAAATATGAACAAGTTGTTAGTGACACTTCATTCCGTTATTTTGGGATCTTGAAGTCGAAAACTCGTTTTTTAACAATATCATGATAAACTGAAAATTTTTCAGATTTCCAAATTTATGTGAGAAGGAGGATTCATGAAAGTTTATAGATTTTCAGAATTCAATTTCGAAAACTCATGAAGATTTTCAATCCGGATTCAACTACACAATCAGAAAATTCCTGGCTTTATAGTCGTGTTCTGAGAGGCATTTAACTTTTCGCATAGAACTATGGTAGGCATCTTCAGATTTTCAGAATTCTGGAAGAAGGTCGCATTGACCATAGCCCGAACACCGGTGTGGTCGATCGCGTCATCCCCCGCTTCAGACAGGTTTGGTTATATCATTTCAGATGGCAGGAAACCATGCGAACAATATTTTCTGTTCAGGTTGATTTTGTGCCGACAGATTTCGATGGCCATATTTATCCTTGGATAATAACGTTTGATGTTCGAAATGATTTCTGTTTTAACGAACAAAATATTATGTCCATTAAGCACTGCGAGCCCAATTCACGTAGACGTCATGTTAGGGAACACTTGAAGCTTTTTATAAAATATGAGACAGGAAAGCAAACATAAAATTCAATAAGGAATCTTGACGAATTGATAGACCTCATCTGAATGATCAAAAGGGGAAATATTTCGAATTCATGAATCATCCATAAACCTCTGAAATCACCTAGGCCTACTGCCTACACACATAATGATAATAGATTGTCATTGCCATTTTACAACAGAGAACGATTAACGGTTATTGTTTTTTACAAACAGAGAGAGAGAGGAAATTATTTTTAACGTGATTAGCATATGTTTGTAGGATTTTCACTTTTTGGCAATCGTTGGGTAATGGTACCTTTACCAATATGAGTTTCGGAAACGACTTCTTCTATGTGTAACGGACAATGTTTTTTTTTTCCTTCGTTAAGAAACGTCCATTTACAACATATTAATCACAAACTTCCAAGAAACTTCATGATGTTTCATCCACGATTTCAGGATTCACATCAATTGTGATATTCTTACAGTATTCCTGATAGTACGATTATTTCCAAAGCTAATAACTACCACTCAACTAGTAATAAAATCCTCCGAATGGATGGATGATGCATTGTTGAAAGTAACATGAAAAAGAAAAAATATCAATTCCTTTCGACCAGATTATTCATTGAACATAACATTTGAATAAGAAGTCAGTTCCCCTCGTAATTTCTATGTATTGTATCAGGGAGGACGAGAGTAAAATCATCCCTTGCCTCCCATTTGCATTTGGATAGATTAAACAATTCCGTATATATACATTTTTATGGCAGTGGAAAAAAGTGAACTTTGCTCAAGATTCGAGTTCATGAATAATGATGCTCATAAAAATGGGGGAAAGATTCGTCGAGAAGAATTCCTGCTGGAAATAATATAATTCGTTAAATGACAGATGGTGGTTTAAATTTTTTGTTGGTTTTCCAATTGTGAGTTTCAGCTATGTTTATTCAAAGACCCAATTCATGAGGCAATACCTTTGAAATTACTGAAATCGCCTATCACAAAACTTCTTGCTATTCTTCCCCAACTTCTACTGCATATACAAGATGAGTATAATTTTTTTTGTCAATTTCCGAAATAGTTCTGATTATTGAGGTGAACCTACTGAACGACTTCTCATTTTGGATTATTTCTGAATTCGAATAAATCTTGTCGTTCATTGCAGATAAATAGCAGTCAATAGAGTCTATATTTCTCGAATTTTTGGGAGTGAGTGATCTAAAACGATGAGATTCGATCACTGATTGGTCGTCGAATTCAACTCTCTCCGTACGGCTGGCCGTCCGTGGATGGATGCTATCTTGGTTTTGAATTATCATCAAAGCACAGGATAATTACACACTTTGTGATCGAACTAGATTTTAACGCTGTTGTCAGTTCATTTCTGGAACTCAAATGAATAACAGTGGATCTGTCAGACTTTTTTTCAATGTCAATTAGGAACCGTGGACCTCATTTGTTTTAGGGATAATTTCTATGGATGGATTATTTTGTGGAGCAAATAATTCGGTAGAATTTTCACCGACTCACACCATCATTTGGTGATATGTCAAAAATACCCAACTCTTTCAGGTATTCAATTTCTAACAATCTACATCGTTCGGAACATATGATGTATATTTTTATCACAATATTCTTGAAGTATTGAGTACATTTTATGCAGACTATGAGAAGATATTGAACATATTGATACTTCGTTACTTTAAATCAATATCAATCCAATATAAAATTCACTAATTTATTTCTATCCAAATGCAAATAAAAGATTTTGGCTCTCAACGCTCCGATGACTGCAGGCATATTGGATGTACTTTACAAATAGTTGCATTCAATAAACTTTATCCATTTTAATAATAATTTTTGACAAACAGGACGCGTTGTTCTACCGTGTGATGCTGTGATGCTTCATGTTTACCTACTCCCATCTGTCAACTTTCGATATTTCACCTCATAATCATGTAACATAATGACGGTCAAACATGGCGCACAATTCGAAACTTGCGCTCCTATCGACACAACCTTTAGATAACTTATCCTATGGAATTAAAACAGGAAATAGTACATTGTTTACCGGTAAGGAAAAGCCTAATATTCCTGGACAATTGCCGAGTGCTACGAGGTAAACATACTATTTTTCCGCGAATCGTTTGAAATTCGACAGATTCGAATTAATTTTGAAAAAAATTATTTCATTCATAAATAAATGGAGCTTTGAAATTCGGAATGGAATTGGTTGCGTTACTACGGAAACCTATTAATAATGTTGAATTGTTAAACTTGATTAATATTAATTTAATTGCTGGTGTTTTCGAAGACAAAACAGTGTAAAATGATGAGTGATGATGAATTTCTCATTTCTGGGACTCCTCCAGAGCTGGTTGAGGCAGTGAATACTGCTTCATTATCATTTCCTCACACTAAACAAATGAATATTTCCTAACAGATTGGAGATCTTGACCTTTTCTATTAGAAATTTTGTCAGGAATATCAAAATTTCCTAGCGATTTGCGGAAAACATAGTTATTTTCATAATTATATTCTATGATAATCGGTTTCGGCATTAGGCCATCAGTAGGTCAACTGAACTGGCTATAGACTTTTGAACGTAGTACTCAACTTGTCATACAACGATATTTCATGTTATCGATTTAGGAGTTATACTTTCACAGACATTCTGCATTCATTGATTCTTCTCAAAAAACGAAGCCAAACTTGAATACCCGTTACCGGCGTTACCTATCAAGATTATTGCGATATTTTCACAACATTCCATCGCAATGGAATTGTAACTGTCGTGCTGATATCTAGCATATTTCAGAAGTATAGTTCTGTCGTTTCGTCGTTAGCGAGAATTCCACCAAAAAGATGTATAAGATATATATGCGAATAACATTATTATCGATGTTTCTATTCTCATCGGTGAACTGCCAGAAACGTTCTTCATTCTTGAAGAATAACAACTTTTCATCGTCACTCCATCGCAGACATTTCACCGAATTGTTTACCTACGATAATATCGTGAATTACGAACATTTCACACCCAACGGTTTCCATAATTACGAGGATACTCACCGTCATCCTATAAGGCACCATCACGGTATATTCGTGGAGGAAATTCCTTGGCCAGTCAAGAAAGAGGCTGTTCTGCATGGGGATTTGATTCTTGGTGGTTTAATGATGGTACATGAAAGGGAAGACACGATCACCTGTGGGCCAGTGATGCCTCAAGGTGGGATACAAGCACTCGAAGCTATGATGTACACTCTGGATCGATTGAACAACGATCCTAATCCGTTGCTTCCTAATATATCACTTGGAGCTCACATCCTTGATGACTGCGATAAAGATACGTATGGCTTGGAGATTGCAGTTGATTTCATCAAAGGTGAGTGGATACCTTGTTAAAATATAAATTCGATTATTCGTGGGAATATGATTGTAGGATTTCAGTCCGATCAAATTGTACAAAGTTGTTGCATATTTCTGTAATTTTTCTGAAATTCGTGTGTGGGAAGTTTTATATTGTGCCTAAGACAAGCGTTACACTTTTGCTGCATTTGATGACTTCAATGTGTGAGTTTTCGAGCCTTGAATGTGAAACCTTCATCTTATAAATTGAAAAGTATCCATAAGTGCAATATGAGATCCAGCAGTTCAACCATTTCATAGAATGAGATAAATGGACCAATTTAGACTCAATTGTTTTCTTCATAGCCTTTCACTCCTAGGTGACCTCGAGCCACCAGGATAGAATAACTCATGATGCTTAAATATGCACTCGGCACTTGATTATTTCATTGGCTTAAGTCGAATAAGAAGTAACACCTCTTTTCTCAAATACAAATTGAGGGTGGAACCGAGAATTAACGGTAAGGGCATAATTGGGGTAGCGAGGTCAGTTGTCAGTTGGTTACGGGGTTGACAGTCAGTCGGGGGGTCGGTAGATGACGGAGGTAGTTATTGCCATTAGAGACGGAATTAGATCTTCAAGACGGTACGCATTTAGACATTCCGTACTCACGTACGGCACCAAGCGCGAATAGCGCTCTGCTATTCACCTGACCAATCTCACTTCGAATGCGAAACGGCGTATAATAATAGGTATAATAACTAAGCGTAATTCAATTGAAGTTCCTAATAAACTTTCAATTTTCTAACAATTACGGTCGATAGCTAATTTTCATATTTATCATTTTATTCATCTAATTGAGTCTTTACTGGTAATATAGCTAATTTATATTCTGCAGCATCCAAATGGAATACTTTTGAGATGAAGAGTTATAAAGGAAGAACTTTTCAATTTTGAAGCAATGAAATGGAAACGTCTGATTTGAATGGAGTACAATCACTTCGTAATTTTCTAAACATGAAAATTCGATGAATTCAATCACTTTCCAACTTTCCATAAAAATGGTAGTATAGTGGGTTGGGTTACAGTTCAGATTAAAAACATCTCTACCTACCTAATTGAAAAATTAAATGGAGATGAGAATAGGTTATCAAAATATGTAAAGTAATTGAAAATTTAATCAACTGATATATCACGCGCGAGCGGAGCGAGGGCATTAATACCTATCTACCTATAGTTCGATTTATTTTTATTCTGTTTTTATTGAACCTCTATATTTTATGTGTAGGAAACCGTTGATACCGAAAGAAGTTATAAGCGATTTGTGTAGGGCTTGTTGAAAGAAACACAACATAGCGCTATTCGCGTTTGGTGCCGTACGTGAGTACGGAATGTCTAAATGCAGACGGCACCATATCGGCGGTACAAGATCAATTCATTTGTTCGGCGTTAAGAAGTTTTGCGTCTCACGAAGTTCAGTAAATGCGGATAAATCGTAACTGAACGTGTGTTTGTTGAAAATAATTAGTATAAGACGTATAATCTGCTAACGTAGATTATTGTGTAAGGACTATGAATGTACAGGGTGTTTCACCATAAACTGGACAAACATATGAAGCAGTATATATGACACCGAGGAAGTCAGTTCTGCCTTATGACATATACCATGTTTTCGACGCATAAGCGAGATACAGGGTGTTTAATGTCAACTTTGAGGAATATTCTGATAACTGTGGTGAGTTATGCGTGACATTTGAAATAACGATTACTGGTCACATCTTAGTATTTTTTAGGGCTCAATTCAATTGTGGTGTAGAATACTGAAAAAAAAATTTCAAAATGGCGGAAAGCCTGAAAATTTTGAATTTTTTTTCTTCGGTTGCCAATTTGGAAAGCACTATTTCAACGTTGTCGATTTTCTAAGATTTTCCGTGAAAAAATTTTTTCAAAATTCGAACTCAACTTTTTTTTTACATGTCTCCAAGGAAAAAAAAAATTTGCCCAGAATTTTTGGAATTTTTCATGGTTGAACTATCTTCAATTCTGAATACTTGGGTGAAACCAGAATAAAAAAATATCAATTTGTTTTCTTTTTGTAGCCTCCCAAATATTACGCTCGCAGAACTTTCATAATTTTCATTCAATGGGCTGCCAGATTGACCCGGACAGAAATATGACTTTATGAACCAAAAAAATTTTTCTCAAAAAACTTTGGTAGGATTCGAACTTTCTGCGAGTATGAATTGGGTTTATTTTAATCTTATAAATTTCCGTTACCAAAGCGACGCTAGTAAATCGAAAGTGGAGAGTTCGATTCCCACCAAAGTTTTTCGAAACAAATTTTTTTTGTTTTTAAATTCATATTTCTGTCCGGGTTACTCTGGCGGCTCATTAGCCTGAATTTGGCCTCCGTACGGCCTCCAGTTTTTTGAATGAAAATTATGAAAGTTCTCCGAACGTAATCTTTGGAAGGCAACAAAAAGAAAACCAATAATTATTTTTTAATTCTTTTTTCACCCAAGTATTCAGAAATGAAGATAGTTCAACCACGAAAAATTCCAAAAATTTTGGGTGAATGTTTTTTTCACTGAAGACATGTAAGAAAAAAGTTGAGTTCGAATTTTGAAAAAAATTTTTCACGGAAAATCTTATAAAATCGAGTTGAAATAGTGCTTTCCAAATTGGCAACCGAGAAAAAAAAATTTCAACTTTGCAGGTTAGCCGCCATTTTGAATTTTTTTTTAGGAGTCTACACGGCATTTGTATCGAGCCCTGCAAAATACTAAGATGTGACTAGAAACCGTTCATTCAAATGTCACGCGTAACTCACCACAGTTATCAGAATATTGCTCAAAGTTGACATCAAACACCTTGTATCTCTCTTATGCGTCGAAAACGGGGTATATGTCATAAGGCAAAAATGACTTCCCGGGTGTCGTCTACAGGGCTATATATGTTTGTCCAGTTTATGGTGAAACACCCTGTATACAGGGTGGCCACTTTTTCAATGGCATTGTATTGGTAACTTTTAAACCATAAGAGTTAGAAGGTCGGTCAAATGGAGAAAAAGTTGTATCCATAGAAGCATTGTCAAGCAGTTCAAACAAATCGAGATTATCAGGGCCGGTTATTGAGATATCATAACAAAAGTAAATTATGTCATTTTGATTTTTATTTTTTTTCCCACTTTATTTCGAATATTATCAAAAAATGTTACGGGAATTTTTTATTCGACAGTAAATTATCCTCAAAATGACATAATCAGATTTCGTATCCAACGCTTTGTTCTTCCTGGGCCACCCTCACCCTTATTTTTTTCAATACGGTCCTGCATATTTAATGACACTTTTCGATATAACTTTTGACGCTGAATTCAACGATATATCATACAATGTCATTCAAAGTTGATTTTACAAAATGGTGGAAATTTCGAACACTTACGTCATTAATGTTCATCATATACGTACCTTGGAATAATCATTCAATTTGTCTTTCATTGAATGATATTTTCGTTTAATTATTATGAATTAGGTTTTTCACCTCTTGAAATTAGTGAATGATTATTACTTGTTTCTTGCTTTGATTCTGTTACGTATTATTTATTTACAAATTTCAAGAGGTGAAAAACCTAATTCATAATAATTAAACGAAAATATCATTTAATGGAAGACAAATGAAATGATTATTCGGACACTATAGTTTTCTACTACAACCGATAGTAATTGAGCATACTTTACGTAAATACCATTTTCGCAACATTGAGCCACGTCTCTTGGAAAAAGGGTGAATCCGTGGCTCGCGTCTTGTGGACGAGGCATGCATTGAAAAATCGGTTGCCGGTAAAGTAAATATGTACGTACATTTGCGAAGTGAATAGCTACGTTTTTAGTGACGATAAGTTGCCGATTTTTTCATATAAACATCAAGTGATTATCCCTTATCAGACAGATATGTTAAATCATTGATATGACGATTTGTAGAAATTATATTTTCAGGTTTTTTATAAAAACCACATATCCCATGAATCGGACAGAGAAAAATGACTGGAAATTGATGTCCAGTTCATGGGCTGCAATGATTCCGATTCAAGGGAGATGTGAAAATATGTTATGTAATTCAATAATTAACACGGAATATACTGTATGTTTTCTCTGTTTGGTACTACTAAATGATTTCAACTATTCTCCTAGAACTTTATGACAGTATTCTATTGTTTTTGTACCATTGTCCACTTCATGGGAATGACTGTCCAAAACAAGGGCAACATCCCATGAAATGGACATTTTATAAAATAAAGTAAGACTTATTTTTTCGAGTGACTAACTTTTCTTTTTCTAGCTTTTTCTGAAAAAGTGAATCCACAAGCCTTATGCTCATATTATGACGGTACAATTTGAAACTTTCTCATTTGAAATAATATTTCACAAACTCTCCCCTACTATAAGTTCTATGGTCACTTCGCATATTGTTGTCAATGCGCGAACCTTGTCATTTTTGACGTTTGTAGAAAAACAATATTTATTGATCTGACAAAAAAAAACAAGTATGATTTCAAACAAAACAAGCATGCCTCACATTATCAACAAGTGATCTCTTTTTTCCTTGAGAGAAACTTTTCGATTTGAGTATTTTTCAGCGGGAATCTGTACAAAAAACTGAATCCTCTTCTGAATTCTTTTTATTACATCGTCGACGTTTCGAAACTATGGATGGTTTCTTTCACCAGACTGAAAAATTACAAAAGTCAGATCAAAAATTGGCTTTGGTCTTCAAACAGAGATAGCAATACTAACCTCATAATAATGGTAATTTTGCAGATATTGTCCTTGTAATTTCAGTACACATTATTTTATATTCATCGAGCCAGAAATGATCATAATCCACTACGTTTGACTCATTGATGACGAATTCGTGAACAAAAATAAATTTTAAGAAAAAAATATCTCCATAAGGAATCAATCGTATATCAAAAATTCTTCGGATACATCGCGTTCATTGATATATAAATATCAACGACCGCCATGTCGGATCCATGGCGGTCGTTGATATTTATATATCAATGAACGCGATATATCCGAAGAATTTTTAAAAATAAATTTTGTCTGTCCGTCTATGAACACTTTATCTCTTGACAGAAAAATCCTGAAAGAATATGTCGAATGCAGCAATATTACAATATCATTACTCACCAAACCAATTCACAAAAATTAACTCAGAATTCATACTAGAAGAAACCCAAAATACATTAGATGAATCAGGAATCGAAATAATAAAAAAAAATTCATTACTTATTATGTTTGAATAAAAACAAATTTCGTATTCTGTAAAATAAATTTCAGATCGTGTTCGGAATAAATCAAGTTAAATTTTGTCGTAACCAAAAAAGAAATGGTTTGATAGAAAATTATTTTTTCAAGACCCACAGAACCCACATTGGAAGTTGGAAAAGTACAGAAAACAACTGAACGGAACATAATAGGTTGAGGACATTCCCTAATCGATGAAACAAACTTCAATCCTAATTGCCGGCAAAAGGAAGGTTGATTGAAAATTGGAACCAGAAATAGTCCGTCTTGTCCCATTCTTCGGTTTATTAAATCCAATCGAGTTGTTTTGGAGTTCTTTTAAATCTTTAATGAGGCGGCAATCGCAAGGAATGGAACATTCAATTTTGTTCGTGCGAATAACCACGTGCCAACCATTTCGGCATTAGATTTCGCCTTTTAGAAGATATCAAATAACGCAATTCAAGAGATCATACAACATCTTGGATATGCACACCATCTTGAAAGTATTTTGGTGCGCTCCTTTGCGACAAGAACACAATATATTGGATTGATGAATTTGTTTTCGCTAATTCGCGTTCTGTTTGCTTAAATGTGAAATTTGAAAATTTTTTGAGTTTTTATGGGGATTTATAAGTATATTGTATAATTTATAAGCATACCTGAATACAAGGTGTACGAGTCTTCATCAGATAGTATTAGTTTTAGAAGGCTATGTATGTATGAAATTCAATAAGGAATTCCTTATCTAATTTTATGTGGATGCTATGACTTTTAATGTGGCTCAAATCAATTCAGAATTCACAAGTTTCAATGAGGAAGCTCGACTGTGAAGTACACAGTCTGTATAAGAGACTGTATCAAGCAGTGTTAGTTTTTGGCGGCTATATGACATTCAATAAGGTATTCCAATTCCAATCATTCACTAGCCTGAGATCCTTTGAGAAATGTGTGCAAATTCACAAGTGTAATCTAATTGATAATCTTGTGGTTCCAGGATTCGATGGTCTGTATCAAGAATTCCTCACCTAATTCCATGCGAATCTTATGAGTTTTAATATGGCTCATATTGACTGAGAATTAACAAGTTATTTCAATGAGGCAACTCGAACGTGAAGTATAAGAAACTGTATCAGGCACTTTTATTTTTGAGATTCAATATGCTCACATCGATATTTCATTCTAATTCAGCAGTCTGAGATCTCATGAGAAATATGTGGAAATTCACACTTTCAATTTTATTGTGAATTTTGTGTGAAAAGTGGTTCTAGGATTCGATAGTTTCAATTTCAATTTGGATCTCATGAATTCTCGTACCTACATACGTTTTCTATCAGTTTCTATGAAACATTTTTGGCAAAGATTTGCAAAAGTGAATATTCAAAGCAATCTCGAAGATATCGACACAATCGCTAATAAATAAAGATTCAAAGAATCATACTAGTAGAATTGAAAATCTAATATTTCTTTTAAACTCTTGAGTCAGTAGACTTTACTCGTATGCATGGCAACATGTCGAGTGCGGATGAGGGCGATGATCGCTCTGTGAAAACCTCAAATACGAATAATTTGAAGAATGTTATTTGCGATCATTGTAATCGAAAAGTAGTGGACTTTGTGAAGTGCGTAAAATGCAAAGCAAGTCTACACCCAGCTTACTTAAGAGTCTATCGCCTTCAATGTAACAAACGTATACCGCCAGATGGCAGTGCATTGCATTAATTTTTATTTTGTGGATTATTCAGCTTAATAGAACAAATGTTGGGACACAGGGAATATAACTAGAAATACTACCCTGAACTAGATATCATACTGCCTGTATAATTTGGTATAATACTCTATTTTTTCTTTATCAGTCATCTGGGAGGAGATACCTGCGGGGCGTGTCATTTAAAAGAAATTCAATTCCATGTTGAAATCCATAATTGTTATTAACAATTGATTTTCACTAATCGACGGCTAAAACAAACCTTAATGACTTGTCTTTGAGAAAAATGGATATTTATTACACCGAATAGAAAAATTCAAGGAAATAAATTTCGCGAAAACAACACATTCTTGTAATATCATTTACAAAAAAACGGTAAATTCTAAAAGAAAAAGGAGATAGACATTGCATTAACTAAATGAAAGACTTCAATACTGAAATGAAAAAACACAAAAATATTTGTTAGTTTTGATGGTGGAAATGTTGAAAAATAACCAAAAATGATGAGGAATATCTCTTTCATTCATTTAATACTTATAAAAATTTTTTTTTATTATTTTAATCTTTATACACTCATACATCCCTTCATCAATCGGAAAAAATAAATCGTTTCTGACTCCCTTTTTTTTTCAAGGATGTAGACCCTTAAAACAAGCAAATCTCAATAAATCGGCGGTGTGCATTCATATGAAGGATTTCGATATGGGTTTCAACCAAGAACTTGGAGCTGAGTTAACGGAAATTGAATTTCTTAAGATGAAGGTAACATTTCTAACTGAATTACTCCATGAAACAAGAAGCAAAAATAACATCTTAATTGAGAATAATGAACTTCTCAATGAAAAGTTAAGAAATATGGAACAAAAAAATATCCAGCCACAGAATTGTAAACATGATTCAAAACGTCACAATGTGTTACCCGTTGGGACAAACGATATCGTAAACAGTAGTTCCGAATTAAACAAAACATATGACGTAATATCTGAAGCGTCTACATCTGCACAAAACAGTGTAAACAAAAATAATGGTAATGCGATGTCGTATAGCCAAGCTGTTCGTATGAAGGAAAATAAAGGATCTACAACAAAAGAAGGCGATTCAGAATTAATAAATTCTGAACCACTACAGAAATGGACTTTGCCAAAACATAAAAAGCAACCTAGGAAGAAGGAGGAACGGGCTATCATCGGAAGTTCCAAACAGTCGACGGCTCTGAAAGTTAATCCCAAAAAGGCATTCCTATATGTATCAAGGCTACAACCTGGTACAAGAGCGGATGATTTGAAGCACATTCTCCAAAGTGAGTTTAGTGAAGCAGAATGTGAAGAACTAACATCAAAATATCCAGAACACTATACATCCTTTAAAGTGATCATAAATCTTAACAACTTCCAAAAAGCAATGGATCCTATGATATGGCCAGAGGGTGTGTACGTAACGAGATTTTTTCAGAGGAGGATTCAATCTCGAGGGGAAACATAGATAGGAAAAACGAAAAACTTTCTTTTAGTAAATTGCTATCATTAAATTGTCAATGTCTCACATCTCCTAAAGCTGACCTTATTACTTCTGAATTCTTGGAAGTTCATGAGCACTTGAATTTCATTTGTCTTGGTGAAACTTGGTGTAAAGATGTCAATATTGATAGTATACACTTTCCGAATTTTTATAAAGCTTCAAGTTTCTGTAGATCTAATCTAAAAGTAGGTGGAGTTGCCATTTGGTGTAGAAATACTATACATTCTAAATGCTTGAATTTGAATGTTTTCTGTATTGAGAGGGAATTTGAGGTTTGTGGAATTGTGTATAGGGGTTCTAATAAAAGAGTAATTTTGTTGAATTGTTATCGTTCTTGTGTTAACACTAATAGTAGTTTATTTTGTGATAAATTAAGTGATCTTTTAGAATTCCTGTATGAGCCCGGAATAGATATTTTACTGTGTGGCGATCTAAATATTGATCCTATTAGAGATTCCAACGTTTTTTCTATTTTGATTAATGTTTTCGAATCATCATTCAACATGAAAAATACAGTGAACGAAAAAACTCGAGCAAACAATACCTTAGATTATGTGTTTACAAACATTCAATCCTCGACTGATGTTATCAGTGTACACTTTTCTGATCATAAGGCGCTTTTGATGAATATGATTTCTGAAGAACCTAACGAAAGAACTCATGATTACCGAAGAAATTTCAGTGAATCTAACACTAATAACTTTGTAGATAATCTTGCACGTGAAAGCTGGGGGGATGTTTTTAATATATATGATTTGAATGAAGCTTTTAATTCATTTTATAATACGTTCAAATTCCACTTTGATTCGAATTTTCCATTAAAAAAGTTTTATAAGAAACAGAATAAGTCATGGGTTGATGATGATGTTAAGCAGTCGAGTAATCGTTTAAAAGATTTCTATTTGTTAGGTAAGAAGTTTCCAGAATTACGTGCTGCCTATCTTGACTGTAAATCTCAACACTCTCGTCTGATCAAGAACAAAAAAAAATCATTCTATCAGGATAAAATTTCACTCTCTGATAACGAAGTAAAGGCAGCTTGGAACATTGTCAATGAGCTTAGTAACAACTACAGAAGCAGACCACATAACCTCAGAATAAGAGATAATGGTATACTTTTCGAGAGTAGCCATGATCTTGCAAATAAATTCAATAACTTTTTTGTAAAGGCTCCTGAAGTGAAATGTAGAGCTTCAGCGACAAGTAAGTACACATTCAATGACAAGTCAATGTTTCTCATGCCATATGTCATGGAGGAGTTTTTCTGCCTGATAGATTCTAAGCTCAGATCAAAGCGCTCTGCTGGCTTTGATGATATCTCTGGATTCGTGATAAAGAAGTGCTTCAGGAAAATCTCCGAACCACTTACATATCTCATAAATTTATCTTTTGAAAATGGATGTTTTCCAGATAAATTGAAAATTACTAAGGTCATTCCATTACATAAAAAGGGGGACGATGAAATAATGAATAACTATAGACCCATATCACTTACTCCAACATTTTCTGAAATATTTGAATATTGTTTTCTCGAAAGACTGCTGAAGTTTCTGGAAGTTCATAAGATAATTAATATTAATCAGTTCGGTTTCCGTCGAAACCTTAGCACAACTGACGCTGTTTATGGATTCTTGAAATGCGTTGTTGAACATTTGGAGGCTGGCTCGGCGTCTGCTGGAATTTTTTGTGATCTGAGTAAAGCCTTTGATTCTGTCGATCACAAAATACTGCTTACAAAACTGGATAGAATGGGAATTCGTGGTAAAGCTTTAGACTGGGTGAAAAAATATCTTACAAACAGACGACAATTTGTAACCATAAAAGACGAAAAACAGCAGCCGATGAATTCGAGCTTACTCACCAGTCAAATGGGTGTTCCACAAGGTTCAATTTTAGGTCCGTTACTTTTTATTCTGTATATCAATGATATCGCAGACAATATTGATTGTAACTTGTTTTTGTATGCAGACGATGCTACAGCAATAGCATCAGGCAAAGATAGTCTCACTCTACAAGAAAGTTTGCAGAGAAATTTGAATATTCTGTGTGACTGGTTCAGCACGAATGCATTACATATTAATCTGGATAAAACTGTTATTTTATTATTTCATAACTACAATAGGGCCATCAATGATGAACTAAATTTGGATGGCAAAGTGCTGACTAGGGTGGAAAACATACGGTTTCTTGGTATAGATGTAGATGAACATCTTAATTGGAAGTGCCACTGTCAGAATCTCAGGCGGAGACTGAGCTCGTTTTGCTTCTTGCTCAGAAACTTAAAAGATGTCCTAACCATGGAACAACTTATTTCGTTCTATCATGCACAGGTTTCATCAAGGCTCAGGTATGGTGTTGCCGTATGGGGTTCATCTTCCGATGCCAAAGATGTGTTCATTGGTCAGAAGAGGGTGGTGAGATGTTTAGCAGGCATTAAAATGAGGGAGTCGTGCAGACCATTCTTTCGATCCTTAAGGATACTAACCTTACCATCTATGTTTATTTTAGAGCTGGCTACGTTGGTTTATACCCATAAAAATACCTTCAATAGACATAGCGACGTTCATCAATATTTCACACGTAACCATGATGATTTTATTATTCCTGCATTCAGGTATAGGATAAGCCGACACTCACCCATGTTTTTAGGAATAAAAATATATAATAAATTAAGTATTGACATTAGAGCTCAAATAACAAATTTATATTCAAGAAAAGGCTAAAAACCTTTTTAATCGACAGATGTTTCTATAGTTTGTCAGAATTTCTTCACTAGAGTACTTGTATCTTTTTTTTTTCTCTCTTTTCGTATGACTTTTTCCACAATGTATTGTTGACATTATATGGAAATAAAGTGTTATTATTATTAATAATTCACATAAGGAAACCTTTTGTTCAACAAATTTTCCATCTTTACTTATTAACTTTCATCAGCAGAAAGCTGATGATGTTTATCTTTGCAAATATTATAAATAACTTGAAAGACACAAATCATGTCTTATTACTTTTAATTGCTCAAGTGATTTGATATCATATTTCATGTATAGAAATTACTAACATAACAATTTGAGAATTTCTCGAAAATCTAAAAGTTTATATGGGGATGATAAATTACAGAATTCACATCTAAATACTGAGATTTTTTAAGAACTGATCAAAATTGTCTATTCCACAAAAGCAGCGTGGCAGCTGACAACTGCATCGGGTTGCTGTTTTCAATGGAACATCGTCCTGGTGTATTCTTATCATCGATTTCAGCTACCGTTTTTGGTCGATCTTTAGAAATAGGTATTATCTCTTCTTCAATATTTAGGAGTATGTTTGCTGACGGTACAAATATTAATTTTATTACCCTGGTTTACAAATTTTCACGAATTATTGACCAACGTGAAAAACAGTATCGGCAAAATGGGAGAATTATTGAAATCTCGTAAATTGAAACTTAACACAGAAATAAACAGTATAATGTGCTTCGAAAGCCATAAATCAAAATATAGTGTACAAGAGGAAAAAAATTCAAGAGATCAATCTTGAGCTACAGTAAACAACTAAGTTCCTGGAAATAAAACTTGATGAACACTCTACATGGAAAGAACATAGAGGCATTGTAAATAAGAACCTGAATTCAATATTTTCATACCATCAGAGTATCATCTAAATACCTGAGCAAAACATTTTTGTGAACAATATATTTTGTTAATTCTGAATGTATAATGGAATAGGTATGCAATGATTTTTTATGAATCGAATAGAAACAAAAATAACATCTTCACTACGCAGAAAAAGGTCCTGAGGATTTTCTTTGGTTTCAAATATAGAGAATGGTGTACAGGCTTCTTCAAAAACAGGGGAAAAAAGGCCATTATTATTGTCCGAGTATATTCAATAAATTTCCTATCCACATCAGAAAAGAAACAAATTCAGAAAAATTCAAAATGGCAATATATGCAATGTTAATAAAATAAGAATTCTTTATGGATGAATGGCATAACATGGAGTCCCTACAATTGTTAATCTGTTCTGACACCATTTCTTTTTGCTCTGGTAGTACCTAGAAATACAAATATATTCTATTCAATTCTATGTGCTCATCAACTACGCACTCTTTTGGATATGTTATTCAGGCACTTAAGGGCCCGATATACCTCTCACAAATCTCAAAGTTGACTGATGCAACAATCAAAGTTTGACGCCAAGTTCTGCAAACACTGGGATAGGCCATCTTTAAGCAGTAACTGGAAATATTGTGGACTTCGACGAAGCAGATGGTAGTAAAGTAAAAAATCATCTCACCACGAAACACCAAACTATTTGAAACTATTCATTACCTGGAGGTAGACCTTCCTTGTTTCCCAACATATGCGAATAACTGTTCATTTCTCCGGAACCGTTTATAATTTTTTTCAGCACCTCGATTCGAGTATTTTTTCTTGCGTTTCTATCGACATAGTTTAGGTAAGGGAGGGTGAACAATAATTGTTTCTCGAGCTGAATTAATTACATTTGCACTGCAGACGTTTTACTTTCAATTTTTATGAGGTATTCTTATTGGATTTGTGGTGATTTTAACTCTTTATAACGAATTATTCTTTTGGATAATTTCTTAGTTTGGGAGGAAATTTAAGTAATTGATATTTTTTGTATTACCTACTAATTGAAGAAACAATAGATAGAGGTGAAAAATATAAGTAGGTATATAGAACAGAATTGGTGGAGTGATGTACGTCAATATACAGCCCGATTCCTCACCACTATGGCCTATAAGATGTTTCAGGAAAAATATTTATAACAAAAAATTTTGAAAATCGGAAATGGAGGTCCTAAACTAGAAAACTGACTACATTTGCTGACCTCTGCAACTTGCTGTTTCACCGGAACCTTTTTCAAAAGGCACATCCGGTATATTACTGAATTATCAGATAGCTTTTTCGATGGCAATTTCTACAACATGTCATATCTTCAGTGAAAACTCAACGGTTTATAAGTTATTGAGAATGAGAGATTTGATTGGTTATTGAGAATCTTATGGAAAATATGGCGAAAGCAGGATCTCACAGGCTTTCGAATATTTTCGCAAAAGGAGTTTTTTCCAAAAGATCTTTTTTATTTTTCATTGTGCGAATAGGTAGTACTATAAGACCACAGGGTGTTTATAAAAAAATCATCAACTTCAACAAATCAAATTCATCAAACCTATATTTTTCAATCTTTTATTCGATTCTACGAATAAAAAGGGTAGTTGATCAATAAACAAATCCTATACCTAAAAAGAAGACTTTCAGAGTTATCAGAAAAACTCGACATAATCACAGAAAGAAAGTGCTCGATGTGCGCCCCGAAGTGGTCGTGTGTGGGCCGCTTTTCTTTTCATGAAATTTTGAAAAATTCTCAATGATATATTATTTAGATGTATCAACAAACTATAAAGTTTCGAATAGAATATGAGAAACACCGTTTTCGGACTCGTTTATTGGATTGATCTTCATGTATTTCATAACAGGCATAATTCAAAATGAAAAATTTTCGGGAACCAATGTATTTGGCATAATTGTCTGGGGGTCACAAATTCATGTGATAAACATTCGAAGAATGTTTATCTGTGTAAAAATATTTTTGTATGAATGAACTCCTTCAAAGTTCTGAATATTTCGAAATATTCTGAACTCTGAAGAAAATTATAGATTAAACATCTTTGTCGCCCCCCGTTACTACGCCACTGTTCGAATAGAATAACTGAAAGGCAACGATTTCTTCAAAGGCGTGTTCAAGCATCATTATAGTAATAGAGTATATTATTCAAGCAAACCACGAGTTATGACGAAATGGCAATGCATCTTGCTAATCCAAAAAAATGCAAAGTACCTACCTAAAAATTTTTTTCGATATTTATATAATTTCTATATTATCTAGAAATAGATAAATGAACTATCTTGCTCCATTATGTGAAATTCAACGTGAAAAATACCTAACTGTGAATGCTGTAAAAGCAAAAAGCGTTCATCTTTCGTAACAAAATGAAAACTGATACCTAAATGGGGCATATATATCACAAGGGGCACACTATTCTCCTGGAATCTGAGACAGTTCTCTGCGAATTCACTTTTTCTGGAAGTTTTTTCAAGTCATAGGTAATTAATTTGCCGAGGGCACTCCAATGAGTTTTCTACCAAAACATGATAACCGCCGAGAAACGATCATGCGGATTATGAAGTCAATTCTCATAGACTTTCAAATTGAACCCAATTTTTTCAGGTGAAAAAACGATTTTTTCTTGAAAGAGAATGAATTGGAGTGCCTTCAGGGCATCCTTCAACTTCAATAAAAAAAAAGTCTTTAAGTTGAAAATTTAAAGCGTGATTTTGGATAAACAAAATGCATTTTTTGAATGGAAAATGTGTGTCGTCCGTCGGAATATAAGTTCCCCTTAACATAAACATTTTACAAATGAGAGAGACTTAAATAAAATGCCTTTATGCTCTGTTGGATGCGGCGCTCAGTATCAAGTAACCATATCCCCAGATATAATATAACGAACTAGCGCATTCGCCAGTTCGTTACAAAGTCCAGATTGGTGTTTTCCAAAGTCATTACCATAATTCCACACGGTTCATTGAACCTGAAATACTATACCCAAATGACAGACCGGAAAGGTCGAGAACTGCAGGTGCAGGGATAGTATCATTACGGCCAATGTATATTTCATTGATACAACCGTAATGTTGGATACAATGAAATGAACAACAGGCCAGTAGGCAGCTTATGCTCGGATTATAATTTAGCCGGTATAAAATTGAACGTTTTTTCTCTGGTGATTTTACGTTTTGCTCGAATATGTGTTTCGGTTTATCCGGTACCGGAAATCCGACTCGATAATGAATTTTGTATTTTGTACTTTAAGATTTGAATTGAATGGATTAGTATTCAATTCATTGTAATTCCCACCCAGATGCGGATACGAGTTGGGTCTCGAAAGGGTTTAATATCACAATCGATACTTGTGTCTTTATATCTGCGACCCTTGGGAAAAATATCGAAATATTCAGTCAATTTATATGTTCCAATCAGGTCGTTTTTTGCCGCTAACCCAGGTTTTATAGATAGAGAGAGGGGGAGAAAAGAAGTTTATTGATGAAAAAATCCAAGGCCTAGCGAATGGAGTTTTCCTGCCAGGTTTTCATATAGACCAGGGCACTGTGTCATTGAGGGGGATAAGATGGCTGATGAGCTTGTGAAATTTGCATCAAAGGTTAATGCGGTTGTTCCTGAACCCTTCTGTGGTCTTCGAAAGGAACACTTCAAGGCAGCAGTGGTAGACGCAAAACGTGACACTTCACTGAGAGAAATCTTCATTTATATTTAATGAATTTTATTTACCTATACTTAACAAATAACTGTTTCAAATATGGACTAACTTACCTGTATTAATATTCAACATATGATTTCTTATAGTGCATTTCTTTAATGCGAACAAACGATTATTTTTCATTAAAAAAATATTATTTACTGGGTATACTTATATATTTTCTTAGTGAATAAATATTTTATAATATTTGAAAAACATTTTGTAATTATGATCATATAATTGTTATAATTAAAGCAGCAGTATCATTATTTTAAATAAGTCATTTTGTTATTTAACTTATTAATTTTTAATACCTAAAGTCCATTCTTTATATATAAAATTGACATTTTAAATGATGCCATATAATTGTTAACTGGTTGCTATTTGATTATTGATTATAAAGATGTATATAATATGTAATAAATAACAAAAAAAACAATTGCTCTCATCTATTTATTTCAGAACTCAACAATATACACAATACATGTTTGGTATATAACAAAAAAATATTATTTATTCTGTTTTGTGAACATTTATAGCACACAGGCCATTAGATAAAGTTTCCAACTCGCGGAATTAATTCATTTAGTGCAGTCTTGCTCTCTCTCCAACAATACTTCGAGAGTGACGCCTTCATCTGAAAACACGGTTTTTAACATTATCTTATTGATGAAGAATCATCTTCCAATCAAAAAACTTTTGTTTTGAGTCAAGAAATTTCAGTGGATATCAAATAGTTTCTTCGTTATTAATAAATATTTTAACAGTCAATATGCTAGGGAAGACGCTTTTCAGAACTTTCCAATTTCGATAATAATATATTATTATTATCTAGTCTTCTAGTAAACATGAATGTGAATCAAATCAAAATAGCTATATCCCAGAGGGACCGAGGTCTTCTGGAAATACTGAAGTCTAATGTACATAATTACAATTTACAAACCTCTGAATCTCTCCACATATTCACCCATTCCCATTTGTAAATTCTCCATCACTGTAAAAATACACTGTTCGTTTCACCGAAACACGACGCTATAGATATTACATTAAAAGCGTTAATCTTTAATATCTATAATGTAGCACTTACTCAACATTGAATCTCTGAATCTGAAACAGTGAAACTGCAGTCAGTCGCAGTCGCAGATCGCCACGCCGAGAAATAAACCGCGAAATGAAACGCATGCGCCAAAACAAGCCACAGCACCACCACAGATTTCAGAATAATCTGAGGCCTGAGCACCACTAGACACTCTTTTCTTGTATTAGCCAGGCGCCCTGGGCCTGGAGCCAGACTGTCAGACGACATAGTTTGCCGACGTCGTGCGTCATGTTGAACGAACTCTTTCAAACCCACCCCACCACTGCCGAATTCGTTGATTATAAACTAATTTTGAATAACAATAAAGGAATATGGGGAAAAAAATCAAATATGTTATGGTTTAAATAATAAATTTTCGAATATTCCCGAGGAAAATGTATTTTTCATTGTTAGAAGGAATTTATTGACAATCAAATGAATATATTGACTACTAAGAAATTTGTTCTACTACATTAAATGTTGCTATAGAGAACCATTTTTTCACATTTAGCCTGTGTTTTTCGAAAGCTTTATTTACTGTGAAGAAACTTTCTTTTCAATAAACAAATCTGCCGCTAATAAATCAATATTAATCATTTTGGCTATTATTTCTCTCAGTGTTCTCTGGAGAAAATCTTCAGGATTAAAATGAGCGGAAAGATATGTTGAGTTTCCGACGTGCCGAAAGTCACCCTGTATACGACACATATATTAATCTTTTTGAAACGTTCATTCGTTTCTTCAGTTATTATTCGTTGTCTTAATCATCTGTTTAGTCTTTTCCGCAGGAAATCAAATATTTGTCGGTGATCTACACAATTGATTCTATTCCGTAAAGAGTTAGAATCGTGTCACCTCGAAATTCTGTTTTATCAAATTCACAACTTGTACACACTTGTAAGCGACGGACTCAATTGTCCAAATTATAGCAATGGACTATATTCAGTTTTGAATTCACTTCAAGAAAGCAAGTGTTCATTACGTATAACGTTCATTGATGAGTTTTATTACAATTTCGCTAATTGCACAAATACCTGAATCTCAGATATCACCTAATGGCGAGATTCTTCTGATGTTAGCATTCGTTAACAAAACATAAATTTCATGGAACATAGGCGGGGCGGGCATTTGAAATATATCAAGTTTTAATCCTTAACATTCCAACCACTTCATTTCATATCGAGAAAATGATAAAGCCAATTAGCAACTAACTTATGAGTGAAAGTTACAAAAAAAGCGAGAATTTCTTTCAATTATCGCATGACAGGCAAATAGACAAGTTGAGTGAATTATTTGAAATTGACAGATAAAATAGCCATAATACATAAATACATCAATGAAATAATAACTGAGAGGCGTCGTTTTCAGGCACTGCTCTTGATAACAAAATTAATTTGTTTACTGAGCGCTCCA
The DNA here is from genome assembly GCA_910592335.1 of Adalia bipunctata. Classification (NCBI taxonomy): domain Eukaryota; kingdom Metazoa; phylum Arthropoda; class Insecta; order Coleoptera; family Coccinellidae; genus Adalia; species Adalia bipunctata. The sequence goes on from OU342951.1 coordinate 31,191,082, forward strand.
AAACGGTAGTAGCAGTTCGTAATTTTACCACACGAACCAAGCTATCCTACTCGCAAAACACGGCTAATGGCCACCTTGCAGGAGGAGCATTTTCAGAAGTAATCAATACAAGCTCGTTTACTCGAAGAGAAGGCTGATTTGACTGCCATTTATTCCTGACTTGCATAGACTGAAGATACTCTCGCTACCATTGTTTCCACCAATGCGCAAGCATCTGCTGTATAATTTTCCACTTTTTATTGTTAGATGATCCTTGGTAGACTTGACTGCAGCCTCCCATATTCCACCGAAATGATATGATATATTGTTTATACTGATTACTCCCTCGATTACCCCTAGGTCTCCTGAGGAGACCCCTCTGAAACTATAAGCTTCGACGCTTGTAACTTGTGCCGAGTTCGGATTAAGCAGTTGTGTTCTGTGTAGGCTTTGTCACTGTGTAGATCCTTATGCCACAGCACTGTTGATTTTTGACCCAACAGTGGAATGGTGGCCGCTACCGAGACTAGAAAATTCCTTTCCTATCTCGGGATTGAACTTCGGACTTGCCAGGTCCTAATCCAAGGCTCTACCACTGAGCCAAGGGCACTCAAATGGGGTGCAGCAGGCGGATTGAAATGCCAGTTGGTCCCCTCAGCAATAAGTATTCCTGAATGAAGCTTGTTGATTTTTGAAATAATTGCCTGAGCTCCTTGATAGCTCCAACAAAAGTTGTTTCGCGATCACTATAAAGATCAGAGCAAAATCCACGTCTAGAAGTAAACCTTCTAAAGGCAGCAATGAACTCTTTCGATGAGTACCCAGAGAACAACTCCAGATGTACCGCGGCCTTGTTCTCTTGTGCCGTGACAAAGGATAGAATTCTTGGCGTGATTCGAACCCTGAGTGTAGAGCGGGCTTAAGAACAAAAGGTCAAAAGGAGAACAGAAGAGGTTATTGGGAATAAGTTTGACCGAACTGTTCCAGGAACATGATATTCCAGAAAAACGGAACCTGTTCTTCCGATAGAACCTAATATCCATTCGGCGGGTCGTTCCTCGTTCGAGATTCAAGTACATGTTGCATTATGAATGTGCACTGAGAGAAATCTTCATTTATATTTAATGAATTTTATTTATACTTAACAAATAACTGTTTCAAATATGGACTAACTTACCTGTATTAATATTCAACATATGATTTCTTACAGTGCATTTCTTTAATGCGAACAAACGATTACTTTTCATTAAAAAAATATTATTTACTGGGTATACTTATATATTTTCTTAGTGAATAAATATTTTATAATATTTAAAAAACATTTTGTAATTATGATCATATATTTGTTATAATTAAAGCAGCAGTATCATTATTTTAAATAAGTCATTTTGTTATTTAACTTATTAATTTTTAATACCTAAAGTCCATTCTTTATATATAAAATTTACATTTTAAATGATGCCATATAATTGTTAACTGGTTGCTATTTGATTATTGATTATTAAGATGTATATAATATGTAATAAATAACAAAAAAAAAACAATTGCTCTCATCTATTTATTTCAGAACTCAACAATATACACAATACATGTTTGGTATATAACAAAAAAATATTATTTATTCTGTTTTGTGAACATTTATAGCACACAGGCCATTAGATAAAGTTTCCAACTCGCGGAATTAATTCATTTAGTGCACAGTCTTGCTTTCTCCAACAATACTTCGAGAGTGACGCCTTCATCTGAAAACACGTTTTTTAACATTATCTTATTGATGAAGAATTATCTTCCAATCAAAAAACTTAGTTTTGAGTCAAGAAATTTTAGTGGATATCAAATAGTTTCTTTGTTATCAATAAATATTTTAACAGTCAATATGCTAGGGAAGACGCTTTTCAGAACTTTCCAATTTCGATAATAATATATTATTATTATCTAGTCCTCTAGTAAACATGAATGTGAATCAAATTAAAATAGCTATATCCCAGAGGGACCAAGGTTTTCTGGAAATACTGAAGTCTAATGTACATAATTACAAACCTCTGAATCTCTCCACATATTCACCCATTCCCATTTATAAATTCTCCATCACTGTAAAAATACTCTGTTCGTTTCACCAAAACACGACGCTATAGATATTACATTAAAAGCGTTAATCTTCAATATCTATAATGTAGCACTTACTCAACATTGAATCTCTGAATCTGAAACAGTGAAACTGCAGTCAGTCGCAACTCGCAGTCGCAGATCGCCACGCCGAGAAATAAACCGCGAAATGAAACGCATGCGCCAAACCAAGCCACAGCACCACCACAGATTTCAGAATAATCTGAGCACCACTAGACACTCTTTTCTTGTATTAGCCAGGCGCCCTGGGCCTGGAACCAGACTGTCAGACGACACAGTTGGCCGACGTCATGCGTCATGTTGAACGAACTCTTTCGAACCCACCCCACCACTGCCGAATTCGTTGATTATAAACTAATTTTGAATAACAATAAAGGAATATGGGGAAAAAAAATCAAATATGTTATGGTTTAAATAATAAATTTTCGAATATTTGCAAGGAAAATGTATTTTTCATTGTTAGAAGGAATTTATTGACAATCAAATGAATATATTGACTACTAAGAAATTTGTTCTACTACATTAAATGTTGCTATAGAGAACCATTTTTTCACATTTAGCCTGTGTTTTTCGAAAGCTTTATTTACTGTGAAGAAACTTTCTTTTCAATAAACAAATCTGCCGCTAATAAATCAATATTAGTCATTTTGGCTATTATTTCTCTCAGTGTGTTTATAGGTTTATATTGCCTGTTTTTCCAAAAGAGGAATATGGGAATTCAACATAACATCTGGCATGCATTTGTATTTGTTGCATTTAGGTAATAGGAAATTAGTCGGCAGTGGTGATAATAATAATAGTAATGCTCATTGACCTCAAAAATTACAGCAATAAAATCAATAGTAAAAGTGGGAAAAGTCTAACGCGAAGTGAACAATAACAAACCATTACAATACATTACCAATACAATGTTTTTTGAATTAATCAATACTATAAGGCTCGTACTTCAGAATTAGGACATACAGTTTTTCTAAATTCTATATGGCTTGATAGATTTCTTATACATATATACAGGTAACAAGTTAAATAGAGTTATTGCCATGTTCTCAACTTTTCTTCTTTGAGCACCATTTTATGAACTGGTACAAAGTAAGAAAATAATCTTTTTGTTTAATTTACATTTTTATATAATGCAGATTGTGGGAATAGGAATATTTAAATGAGTACACTAAATCTTCTCTATTAGCGACGTTTCGCAACCCTATTGTTGCATTCTCAAGCTCCAGAGAATAGCTAGTGTCTCGTCCACTCTTCGTAGGTAAACGTAGTTATATTATTTAAATGTGAGATCTCTTCTGCCTTAATTGGTGGATCTCAGAAGTTTTGTTGTCACAAAAAGTTTGCCATAGTGTGTTTGGTTGAGACGTGGCTCTCCCTTGCTATAATAATGGATAGCAATTTAAGCTAATTAGAAGAGATAGAATATCTCGTGATGAGCATGGGCTGTATGTTTATATTATAAGCGGAGTTAATTTCACTTTTATTTCAACGGATAGTTTTTTTGAACAACTATGGATTCGATTACTCATAAGGAATTAAAGTATAGCATTGGGTGTCATTCATAATCCCCATCGAAGACTTCATAATCAGTTTCTTGATTGCTTGTATGCTTCTATTGCAGCAGTTTTTCCTATAAATGATGAGTTGGTTTGCTTGGGTGAATTCAAATTTTGATTTCTTGAGAGAAAATTAGCCGTCTACGCCAAAGCTGAAGAATCTATGTCAGGCTTTTGGTCTAAGTCAATTGATTGATATATACTACTTATAACTAGTAATGATGATCATTTAGGGTATAAGAGTTGAACCTATGGATGGTATGCATAAGTTAGAACATGAATGTATACAATGTGAAATAAGGTTACAATATCGGTCAATTCAACCCGTATATAAGAACATACGAGATTTCCGAACCTTTGACCAGGATCAGTTCAGTTACGAGCTATCACATGCTTCTTTTCAATGAGATATTGAGTATTCACGATATTAACAACAAACTGCCGTATTTCAGCAATGAAGTTGGTATTCAATATTCATGCCCCATTGAAATAAAGGATCAGGATTACTGAGCCGAGGTCACCGTGGTTTACTGGTAATATTAAGTTTATGATAAAGCTCTGTGAAAAAGATCAGCAAAAGTAGGGAGGAACTCGTAATCCTTCACACATTGAATATCATGAGATGCTACGTAATTATATACTTCTAATGCATGTCGCTTAAAAAAGGAGCTAGGCTTATCTCTGTAACTGTGCTGAAAGTGGTGATATGAATTCAATTTGAAAAATGTTCAGAACTCAGCAGTCTTGCAAACTGCCAACAAGTCTGGGAAATCCGAATTTTTGAATGCCTTTTTTCTATCGGTCGATCATACAAGCCCTGATAGTGCGACAATTAATTTATATGCAGCTAGCATTACTGCACCCACTGGCGTATGTTTTGTTTCGAATATGTTGAAGGCGAAGAAGTGAAATGAGGAGTATCAAATCGGAATCAGTGGGAATTGATGGGATCAGATTGGGTATGATTAGAACATGTGGTGGATGATATAACTCCTTATATTATTACACATATAATAAAAAGCTGCTTTGAATTGGGTTGTTTTCCATCAATCTGGAAGACTGCTACACTGAGGGAAACGTTTATTTGGGAATAATATATTGATATATTAAACCCGTATTAGTTCAATAAGAATATGCCATATTTCCGGTTAAAATGATTACTTACATATAAATATCTATATTAAATTATTCAGCTTTGAGATAAATATTTGGAGAGCTAATTTTTTTTTCCTGTGCTTTATTTCAACCCAACAAATCATGTTCACCTGTAACCTTATGCACTGAGAAAAATGATTATTAATATTCAACTTTCCGATTTCTTAGTCCAATATTCATTTATATTTAACAACAGAACTAATCAACTAAAAAATTTTACTACTTATTAATTTGACTGAATCTTGAATATAAAAAAACGGTTTGTTTTGCTTATATTCTTTATATATTAACAAATTTATTAACAAAAAATATTTCATTTTAGTATTCAAATGTTATTTCATACTATCAAAGATATTGTCCAGTTTAGTGGTGAATAATTTGAGCAGAAGATATAAAATACAGAGATAATATTATTAGTAAATTATGTTTCTTAACCAGAAAGTGGTATTTTAACAATTAATAAAGAAAATTTAACCGCTCCACTTCGTTCGTTTCCGATTTCGTTCGGCTCATAAAGACGCGGAATCATTCTGTTCTGATGGAACATGGCGTCAATATGAATAGCTCTTTCGAACAATTTTTGAGAGTTAGTTCGTTACCAAGAGTCTTATGGCAATTCTGAAAATTATGGAAAATTGTTGTTGAGTGTGTTCCGGTGGTGTTATGAAGTTAAAATTTGCATGAAGTCTTAGGATAGCTGAATAATGTTGTGTACGTGAAATTCAAGCGTGGTGTAAAAAAACAGTTTGTTCCATGTGTGATCAGCCAAGCACATATTAAAAGATAGAGGGAGAGTATACCTGCGGATTATACACTTCATAATAATTCCTCAAAGGTGAGCTATTGTTTTGATTCAATTTATTAGATTTCATATACCTATACATAAATTACACAAATTCCCTGATTAGATATCCCTTTGGTTGATGCTTTTCGAGCTAATTCCAGTTTCATTTGTTTGGATTCAAAATTTGAGTTTTCATTTCTTTTTGACTATAGATTACACAAATTTTTTTCTCTACAATTTTTTGAATATCATTAATTCTTAACAGTTCAAAAAAGGAATTATTTATTCATCAATCGTTTTTAGACAAGGATATATATATATATTCATTATTTGTGGGAAACTAGGAAATAGATTTAATGAACGTGATCATTTATGAAGTAGAAGATTGTGGAAATATTCAGGTTTAAAGGATCAGTATTTCACTTTTATACATTATACATCCGAGCTATCGATCATTTTCATAACCTTTCTCAAGGCTGGACAAAATGAAAATATTATCTGTTATGGTGCCTCTCATACACAAAATTCTGATAATACAGATGGGATTTTTTTCATACTGAAATTTTATGTTATTGCAACTTGGTGCCAACAAATTTCAACTCCAGTAAATTCTTTTCAGGATCAACCAATCAGCTGATAGTGTGCTTTTATTTTCGTCTGAAGGTGTGCCGGAACCTCCCAGTCCCGGTGCCTTCCACCCAGTATGATGTTTTTTTTTATATTCATGATGTTTTTGACATTTCAATGAATATATTTTGTTCACTCCATAATAGATTTTTATTCTACCCCTAATGAGTATCTCATGCACAACTAACTACGTCGGCCTAATTCGTTAACCTGCTAAATCCATTTCTACTAAGTTTTCAGGAGAAGCAAAAAACTGAATTAAAACTTTTCTATTTCGCATATCGGAAAATTGAAAATCCCGTTTGTTCCATCATTGATTCTAGATATTTTGTGCGTGGTTAGGGTGGAATATCTTAGGCATAGTTGAGAAAAAAAGGAAAATGAGGTACTTAGCAGCTTTTCGTTGGGGATTTCAAATTCGATTGAGGACATGACAGTTTTCACACATAAATTTGCAGGAAATGACGGGATATTCAGATAATAATAATAGTCAATTTAGGCTGTTCATATCAGAAAATTTATTATCAACCCGTATGTACTACTACCTGGGTCGTGGGGACCCGTGCATTTATTTGTTTTCAAATATTTTGAAAAATTTGTGGAGGACAGTGCTGCGCGGCTAGCTATGCTACCGGCGACATGCCGTCTGAAGACAGCGACGATCGTGTACATCTAGATTTTATATTTGCTCCTTTTTACTAGTTCGGGTCCTGAGGACCCGGTAGTAGTTGAAGTGTTACTTTTATGAACACTGTATTGCAGTCAGTAGGTGTTCTATTCGGATGTATATCCCGAATGAACCGGCTGAATATGCATGGGTTGAAGGTTAAAATTTTAGCTGATTCAGAGACTCACTACATGATATGCAGAGGTACACTGGAAAAGAAATTAGCATGCATGGAGAATACTTCTAAAGCTTATGAAAACAAAATGTCTTATCCCTCCCAAGTCATGCTCCGCTTGATAGAACCTATCAAATATGCGCTTCAAGAATGTGGATTAACCTACTTGGATACTCTGAAAAAATAATAAACCGCAGATTCCACAATTTTTGCCAAACCGAAAGCGTCCTGTAGAGTCTTCGCTATTCGCTTTTGCAGGTTGCAGCACAAACCACCATGGTGTCATATGTCCCTAAACAAGGAAAAGCAGTTATTCTAGTGTCAGGTATGCATCATGACATCAAAGTGGAAGAGCATATAAAAAAGAAACCCCACATCATCCTTTTTTCATAGAAGCACCACTGGACGTAAAATCTGCAACATCCAGAAGAACCTGTCGATGGCCTATGGTACTTTCCCATGCTTGTCTCAACATTGGTAGTGTTAATAGCAGTGTTTTGTACATGTAAGCCAATAATAACAAAAAAATATCTCGATACTCATTTATGAAAACACTGGCTCAACAATTATGTGAACTATATTTGAGAATGCGCCTAAACATAATTCATGCACCTCGAAAACTTCGCTAAAGATGTGCAAATTTACTTGGAGAAGTAGGTTCCCCAAGTAGGTACCTCCTCAACAGCTTGTCACGTCGAAACATGTGGAATTTGTCCTAATGCAAAAGACAGAAAAACGAACAACTGCTGTTCACAGTGCAAAATTCCAATTTGTTTGGAATGTGCTTCATTGTTATGTCCAAACTGCATTTAGCTGTAGATTTTTCATAAGAAATCATTGCAAACAAATTCAGTTTTATGTTCGTGTATCGAATAAAATGACTTACTATTTGCATTCAGTTTTTTGGAGTTTATTTTTCGTGGGTCCCAAGGACCCGGTAGTACCTAGTACTTGTGTTATTACAATTGGGTAGTAGTACTTACGGGTTAAAATCATACATTACAATCTTTGAAAAAGGAACAGCAGTTTAGAGTATTTCTTTAACAATATTTCATTAAACCAATAATTCAATTGTTAAAAGATTGGAATAATTCAGCGGTAACGTGATACGCTATCTAATATTCTGAAAAAAATATAATTCTTAACCAAAAACAATTTCTGAAGAGACTTAATTCAAAACCATGATGAATAAGTAACAAAAACTACTTCTGAGGTAGATCACTGAATGGCAAAATCTGCGGCGAAGCAAAATGCACGTCCGAAGTCAGTACCAAACTGAGGCTTCGGAAGGATTTAGCAGGTTTTCGTTGTCTAGATTTGCTACTGGGTACAAAGCAGTTTTTCGTGCACGGCTTTTCAACCTAATTGGATATCGATATTGACCTTATTTCTCATACCATAAGGTAGGTAATCGTCTGAACTTCATGAAAAACTCAAAAAGTTAAATTGACCGGAAAATGGACTTAGCAGGTTAACGAATTAGGCCGACGTAATGATACATAACAGTTATGCAACATTTTATAATTTTAAATATCATAACATAAGAGCTAATACAGTTAAAAGTACTATTTCAGCAATAATAATGCTATTTGTTTAATATTAAAAAACTTATTAACTGTTTAACATGAGATAATGACAACAAATATTTGATTTCTTAACTATAAATAATACTATGTATTCATGAATTCCGAAACATTAATTCCTAATTGATTATTTTCTATATTAACAATCATTCAATAACAGTTAAGAAATCTTTTATATTCCCAAAATCTGGTTATTTGTATTAACATACATGCGATCAATATAAAGAAATAGTATCTTTGGAGTAATCTAATGTCTAATTCATCACAAATAAATGATTTCTTAGTATCAAGATGTCAATGCTGTAAGAAACCAAAACATATATTTTAAGAAATATTTGTTGGGACGTATAGTGAAACAGATATTTCTTACATACATTCGAAATTTCTTAGTGGTGAATATTTGTTTTTCTGAGTGTGAGTTGCAGTGTAACTTCGTATATTTACGACAAACCTTTTCCGTGTTTCATAGTAATATTGATTTGTTTCCCATAAGAATTCCATTATGGGTGAGACATATGTTTATGAGAACTAAATGGTATATTCCACATCAATTGATGTAGAACCCAAAATATTATACCTGTTTATATTCAACATACCTTTGTTTGTCCCAACCTTAATAAATTTTAAATTATTTCAGTTAGGTTGCTCCTGCATCGACTTGACCAATATTCGTTGAGAAACATTAATATAGTAGGCAGTACGCAAGCGGCTTGATCCAATCTGTTGCCGTTTGCCGACCACGCGTTAGTGTATGCGATTGCGTGGTGTGCATTTGTAATATTGGTCGATTGTACATGTATACAGTACGTAAGTCGTCTGATAGGCGAGATAAGTCTGTAGTTTTATCTACATCGCAGATCAGCTACAATTACTACGTTATTATTACGTGATTAATCTGATATCTATTCTTCGTTCCCAGTGCAGTGCCCTAACTAGTTTATGAAATGAAAAAAATTTATTTTACACTATTCTCAGTTTTAGGGGATAATCTCGGAGTTAATTCGATATTGGGTATGTCAGAAAGTTTATTTCGTTATGTTTTTATATGTATGTTCAATATATACAGTGTGTATGTGTGTTTGCAACTGTACATATTATATACATCTTTAACTGTTCAAAAAAAACTGTACTTTATTTGTTACATAACCACTGTTTTACAATAAACATGCATAATGACTATGATAGTTTTTATTTACAGCTTCCTAGTGAAATATGTTTTGAAATCGTAGCGATTGATAATATTGATATTTTGCCTTTTTGCATTTGAAAAATAAATACCCACACAGAACTTGAACTTCAAAGTTAATACTCATGGTGAATCTAGTATCTTGAACTTGATGAGTTCTTCTATAGGACCCTTATCTCCCAATGAATGTTGCAAGCTATAGATCTGCTTCCAATTCTATTTTACATCTAAAATTTTACTCTTTTTGATTGTCTCGAATTATTCTGAAATATCTTTATTATGTTATTATTATTAGTGTTATCTAACAAAATAGGTATCTGGTAGAATATAAACGGATAACTCATTTGATATCGAGAAATATATATTACCAGGAAAGATATATATTTACTGAACGTGTAAGTGGCTTAATGCAAACTTCTTATTTGATGCAACAAAATGTATTTTACAAGGAAAGATATATTTATTGAATGGCAAGTAATATGGTTTAATACAAATAAATATCTTATCTGACGCAAAGGAATTATTCATTATGGTAAAAGGTGTATTTGGTATACAAACAAATCATTTGTTCAACAAAAATAAATATATGCTCTAACGAAATATTATATTGTTATTCAGAAACATATGATTGGGAAATATATAACAAATCATTTATTCAAAATTATTTTAACTTTCGGAATATTGCAGTAGAACTTACGTAAGTTGGGCCCTATTCAAAGCTGATATTTATTTGCAGCTAACATAATTTATTAACTACAAACAAAAATTTGTCTCAGTGTATTGTAAAGCCAATACCGAGAACTTCTAACCCTAAGGAATTCGAAGACCTACCTCCTATAAGTATTTTACATACCTTCTCGAAAATTATAGATAACAAGCTTTCATAAAAAAAAAAACATTTTCTGAGCCAAGCTCCTATAAAAATCCCAGGATACCAATTTTGAAAAGAATGGGATCATAATTACAAAACTCGTCCGCCATATTGTAACCGCCACCTTGAATTTTCCAATTTTGACAGAAGAATCATCATTGTCGAACCCAAAAACCCCCAAGTACTAATTTTGAATGGAATCGGATCAAAATTACAAAACTCATGCGCCATTTTGGAGCCGCCGTTTTTTTCTCTAACGAATATTTCATGATGCATTGTCACCAATTATGTACAACTGCCTAATTTCAAATCAATCGGGCGACTAGAACTCTGTCATATTTCAATTGCAAGATTTGATTACAGACAGAGACCGGGACCGGTGAAACTAAATAAAAGCTTGTAAAGAATTGCGTACTGTGTTTTTCACCATAATTTGACCCCCCCTTCAACTTTGTTACTATAAGAGGTACGAAAAAATGTTTCTCACAAAAGTCGACTAATGTTTTTCGAAATGATTTCACAAAATGAAATATATAGGTACAGGATAGGCAACATATTGATTGCAACTTCCTTTTTTCAAATGAAACACCTTGTGAATTTTTCTATATTTGGCAAGCTCTTTTTTCCCTAATTTCGAGTATATAGCATATGTATGTTTGGTCTAATTCTCTTATTCTGAGTATCACAGAGTTTCAAACTTCGAGAACTAATTTTTTTAAGTAGATATTATTTATTCAATAGCTACTACCATAGTTTATCATTTTTTTATATTGTATTGGATATTGTTAGGTATTCATTGAAAAAATTTCGCTTTCAAGTAAATTGTTTGAATATAAAGAATTTGGGGATGATTTCACGTATTTATTTTTCAAATTGAAAGCTTTTATTTAATTCGCATTTTATGTTTGTATGTATGCATGTTTGTGTATATTTGTTCGGGTGGAATCCTGCTACTCAATTTAGAAGAAGATATCTTCAACCGATTAAGCTGAAATTTTTTATACACGTTCAGTTTGGATGACAATACACGATAACCTCTGTGACGTCATTCTATATCAAATATTATGGCTTGTTGGAAGTAACTCGAAAAATAATGTGACGTCATTCTGAATTCAATTTCATATATCAAATTAGATCTATTATGTATATGTAATTTATCTTTCAATTTTGAGAATATTTTCCTGAGAGGTTTCTCATTTTTTTTGGAAATTTTGAATTTTTCTTTAGGAACCAATTCTCTGATTCTAGAAGAAAGGTTTTCATGATATGGTAAAACTAAATAATTTTGTCTTTCTTCGGCACCTTCTGAACACTCAAAACTTCTGTGTTATTAGGCGTATTATAAAGAATTTTGTTCAACCATTTCTAAGGATACCCATTATTTATCAAAAGTTCTTCTAATATTTTGAGGTTTTTTGTTTTGAATTTAGAATGCGAAATTTTGGAAATTCTAGATTTTAAATTACGAATCATATTAATTTTTTGTTGAATTGGTTGATATGATTGCCAATAAATATATCTACCCGAGGACATTGGTTTTCTATACCAATCTGTTAATAATTTATTTCCTTCTCGAATTACTAACATATCAAGAAAGGGAATAGACCCATTATTTTCCTTTTCTACTGTGAATTGAATTTTTTCATTGAATTGATTAATGATTTTGAAAGATTCTTCAACAAGATGTTTGGGAACAGCAGTAATTATATCATCCATGAATTTCTTAATGAATGGTACTTCGAATGGTAATTTGGATAGGGCATTTTTTAGAACTAGATCAACTACAAACTGGGCAATAATTGGAGAAAGAGTGAAACCCATAGGTGTACCATGTTTTTGTTTATAAAATATACCTTTAAAAGAAAAAATTGTTGAATCAAAAACGAATTTTATAATTCTTATAAATTCTTTTTTACTGACAGGACAATTTTCTTTAATTCTGTACCAATTATCATTGATACATAATTCAGTTAATTCAAAAGAAATGTTAGTGAACAATGAAATTACATCCCAACTTACTAGGATATAATCATCAGGTATAATTTTGTTGTTAATGAATTCTGAAAAATGAAAAGAGTCCGAAACGTAAAATTCATTATTGAAATCATAAGATTTAGTTAAAATGTCTTTTGCGAATTCTGCTAACTTTGAATTTGGTGATTCTAAAGATGCTATAATGGGTCTCAGGTCCATATTTTCCTTATGAATTTTGGGTAAGCCATAAAATTGAGAAGCATTTCCTCTGTAGTAGGTACATTAATTTAGAATTAGATGCTAATGTGAAGTTAATGAGTTTTCTCTTTTTTAAATCTGAAACAATACTATTTGCTTTCTGTTGTATGTTCATACTAGGATCACTAACTAATTTTACCTAATTATCTTCATTACTCAATTGATTTTCTGCTAGCCGATCATATTCTTCTCTATCCATAACTGTGGTGACGTTTCCTTTATCCGATTGAACAGTTATTATTTCTAGGTGTTCCTTTAGAAATGTTTTTGTTGAGAGTAACTCGTAAAATAATGATGTTGACGTCATTCTGAATCCAATATGGCGAAATATCTAAGATGGCGGAATAGTTATTTTTATGCACATTTGCAATATGGGTATCAAATGGGAAGGCTTGCCGAGAATAAGTCAGAAAACTAACCAGCGATAACTAAAAAGTGAAAAATAAATTAAAAGCAGAAAAAACTTTTTTGAAAGAAGCTTTTGATAAAATGCTCTGAAAAGAAGGAGATAAAATTTTCCTCTACAATTCTAACTATCAACTTATAACCTCATTATACACAATTTATATGATCATAAAAGCTTGTCGCAAGGTTGCGTAAGTACCTATGAGTATTTAATTAAACTGAAATTTAAAAATAAAGTCACTTAATTAAATAGGTACTATACCTTTTCACCTTCAAATTGGGAACTATCAAAATCAAATTGGGAACTAACATATTCAAATTGGAAACTAACATATTCAAATTGGGAATAATCAAAATCAAATTGGGAAATATCAATTTCATATTGGAATGACATCTATGTGAATCAGATCTTCGAATTACTCGATATGTGATTAACTCTCAAACTTGTCCAAAGTAAGTAACCGAGGGGGATTTCACCCTGGAATTTTAGTGTACAAAGCTTAGAATCATTTGTAATTTTTGGAATTATTTTGAATTATTAGAATTTTTTTGAATTATTTCGAATTATTGGATTTTTTTGGAATTATGTGGAATTATTTGGAATTATTTCAAATATTATGTCACTTCTGCGCTTGCGCCATAGTCCTAACCTAACATTATCATATACATATCACGAAGTTCTTTGTCAGTCGCAAGTAGATCGTAGATCTAGGGGGCCCAATCATGCAATATGCAATACACAATGAATAAAATAAAGAATTTGAACACTTTTTAGGAACAGTGATATACCTTGTCAAAACTTATGAAATTTTTATCATAATCTTATATTTTCGACTCACCTCATTTTTAAGTACAACACATGAACCCCAAAGAAAAACTATACCGTTAATAGTTGCGTAGAACAGTGTCGGTCAGAAACAGGAAGAGAATTTAAGATACCACAAACAAGAGATTATCTCTACATACAGGGTGTTTCACCATATACTGGACAAACATATATAGCCGTCTGGATGACACCCAGGAAGTCATTTTTGGCTCACGACATATACCCCGTTTTCCACTCATAAGCGAGATATAGGGTGTTTGATGTCTACTTTGAGCAATATTCGGATGACTGGGGAGTTATGCGTGACATTTGAAATAACATTTACTGGTCAAATCTTAGTATTTTTTAGGGCTCAATTCAATTGTGGTGTAGAATTCTGAAAAATGAATTTCAAAATGGAGGAAAGCCTGCAAAGTTGGAATTTTTTTTTCTCGGTTGCCTATTTGAAAAGAACTATTTCAACTTTTTTTTTACATGTCATCACTGAAAAAAAAACTCGGCCGAAATTGTTGAAATTTTTTATGGTTGAACTATCTTTCATTCTGAATACTGAGGTAGAAACAGAATGAAATAATATCCATTGGTTTTCTTTTTGTAGCCTTCCAAAAATTACGCTCGGAGAACCTTCATAATTTTCATTACAAAAACTGGAAGCCGTACGAAGACCAAAATTGTGCTAATGGGATGCCAGAATGACCCGGACAGGAATATGGATTTATAAATAAAAAAAAATTTTTTCAAAAATCTTCGCTAGGATTCGAACTCTCTACGGGTATGAATTGGGTTTATTTTAATCTTATGAATTTTCGTTACAAAACCGACGCTAGTAAATCGGAAGTTTTTTCATATTCATATTTCCATCCGGGTCACTCTGGCAGCTCATTAACCTAAATTCGTATTTCGTACGGCCTCCAGTTTTTTGAATAAAAATCATGAAAGTTCTCCGAGCGTAATCTTTGGAAGGCTACAAAAAGAAAACCAATTGATATTTTTGTATTCTGTTTTCACCCAAGTATTCAGAATTAAAGATAGTTCAACCATAAAAAATTCCAAAAATTTTGGGCGAAATTTTTTCCTCACTGAATACATGTAAAAAAAAAGTTCGAATTTTGAAAAAAATTTTTTCACGGAAAATGTTAAAGAATCGAGTACGTTGAAATGGTGCTTCACAAACTGGCAACCGAAAAAAAATTCAAACTTTGCAGGCTTTCTGCCATTTTGAAATTTCTATCAGATTTCCACACCACAATTGAATTGAGCCCTAAAAAATTCTAATATGTGACCAGTAACCGTTATTTCAAATGTCACGCATAAAGGATGATTCACATTATCAGACATGCTACGACACGGCACGGACCGACAAAGACACGACAAACCATTCTTTCTAGATAAATAAATACTGATGTACACACTCACCGACAACGACGCAGCAACGACACGTAAAGGCAGCGACGGAGCGGACCGACATTCTTGGCAAGAATGTTTTTCGTGTCTGTGCCTGTACAGGGTGGGCAAAATTGGTGCTACATGAACTAAAACTTTTTAACCCGAGGAGATAGAGAAAAATGAATGGCACCTTATAGTCCTCTTTTTTCGAGAAACTGATAATGCCATCAACTGCATTCCTCTATCTTCTTTTGTTTCCGAGTTATAGGCCAAAATTTAAATTTGGGCGATTTCAACTTTGGTCATTATCTCCGTTTCTGTTTATGCTAGGATGTTGAAATAAAAACATTATACAGGCACTTTATTGATAGCAATCCAGTGGCGTACTCTGTTTTTTTCTAAGAGGTTCATTTGCTGAGTTATAACATAAAGTTGTGTTTTTTCTTATGGAAACAGTAGTTTGAAATGACTTAGAAAGAATCGCCACTTTTTTCCCGTTTCAGAAATGTATCATATGTCATACATCGCCCTCAGATTCGTTAAGATATTATGAAAAATATGGTTTGTATATGGAATTCAAATTATTGAGTATTAAGTAGGCTGAATCATAGAATTATGTGTCTCTACGCATGGTGTAATTATTATTTCACAGTTGAATCACTTGCTGCCCCACTATTTTCATTCGCTAAAATGAAACATTTTAACATATCATATTTTTCGTAATTTTGGATTATCTACAATTCTACATAATCCCGCCAACAATTATTTCAAATTTCAATAACTGACAGTTGTTTCAAACAGAGATCACACCATCAAGTATTCAACCGTGAAATAATAATTACACCATGAGTAGAGACACATAATTCTATGATTCAGCCTACTTAATACTCAAAATAATTTGAATTCCATATACAAACCATATTTTTCATAATATCTTAACGAATCTGAGGGCGATGTATGACATATGATACATTTCTGAAACGGGAAAAAAATGGCGATTCTTTCTAAGTCATTTCAAACTACTGTTTCCATAAGAAAAAACACAACTTTATGTTATAACTCAGCAAATGAACCTCTTAGAAAAAAACAGAGTACGCCACTGGATTGCTATCAAAAAAGTGCCTGTATAATGTTTTTATTTCAACATGCTAGCATAAACAGAAACGGAGATAATGACCAAAGTTGAAATCGCCCAAATTTCAATTTTGGCCTATAACTCGGAAACAAAAGAAGATAGAGGAATGCAGTTGATGGCATTATCAGTTTCTCGAAAAAAGAGGACTATAAGGTGCCATTCATTTTTCTCTATCTCCTCGGGTTAAAAAGTTTTAGTTCATGTAGCACCAATTTTGCCCACCCTGTACGTGACGCGTACTTGCTGGAGAGTGTGGACAGTTTATTTGGATTTTCGCGATACTTCAGTGAAGTTTGAGGATTTGTATTTGTATTACAAAATGTCGTCTACCAGTTCTTTATATAAAGTATGATATTCTCCTTCAGTTTTACGTTTTTGTAACATTTTATGCACCCATAATCGTTTTTGTTTCTTCTTTACGGCTTCGTCATCTTCATCAAGCAATAGAGCCATTATGGCTAGATCTTTATTGGTAAAATTTCTAAACCTGACACACGAGCGTTCCTCACTTTGTAGCACTACGCTTCTAATTTTGTTTAGCAAAAACTAATTCATTACAAACAACCCGTCGAGATGTCGAATACCTATCGTATAATGTGAATTGCTGCCGCAACTATCGGGTCTTTGTCTGTCCTTGCCGTGTCGTTGCATGTCTGATAATGTGAATCATCCTTTACTCACCACAGTTATCAGAATATTACTCAAAGTTGACATTAAACACCCTGTATCTCGCTTATGCGTCGAAAACGGGGTTTATGTCATCAGGCAAAAATGACTTCCTTGGTGTCGTCTACACGGCTATATATGTTTGTCCAGTTTTTGGTGAAACACCCTGTACATTGATTGGGAATGATTGGATTAATAGTTTCAATAAAAATTGGAAGTCAAATATATAAACCAAACTAGATATTCCATTTGAACATTACTCACAAAAATAAAAAATTCTCGGAAAGTGTTGTCATGTCAAAAAACTGTGTAAATTAAAAGCTACCTATTTTTTACAATTACAATTTTTTATTTAGTTTCACCTGTCCCGGTGTCTGTCTATCTATCTTTAATAAAATCTTGCAAGTTAAATATGACACACTTCTAATCGTCCGATTGATTTGAAATTTGGTAGTTGTACATAATTCTGGTGACAATGCATCATAAAATATTTTTTATGGAAAAAAACAGAATGGCGGCACCAAAATGGCGGATGAGTTTTGTAATTATCATCCGATTCCATTCAAAATTAGTATCTGGGGGTTTTTGGGTTCGACAATGATGATTCTTTCGTCAAAATTGAAAAATTCAATATGGCGGCTACAATATCCGATTCTATTCAAAATTGGTATCTGGGGGTTTTCTGGGTCGGAAATTACGATTCTTCAAAATTGGGGAATTCAAAATGGTGGCTTCAAAATGGCGGAGGAGTATTGTTATTATAAAAGCTTGTCTTAAAAAATGGTTTTTTTATTATAGCTTGTTCCTTCTCAGAATCCATTTGGTCACGAAAATATGAATCTTTGAAGTAAATAATGGTTGCTTTTTGATGAATTCTTAGCTTAAAAGAACAAAATAATTTTTATTGAATTACTGGAATTATTGGAATTATTTGGAATTATTGAAATTTTCTGGAATTATTTGGAACTATTGGAATTTTATTTGGAGTTATTCAGAGTTTTTGGAATCTTTTGCGAGGTTTGGAATTATTTGGTGATCCACTCGACGTAATCATTTTCAAAAAATTTATTCGATTTCGTACAATTTTTGTATGAAATATTTTTATGATCCTGTTTTTGTGACAGAGTTAGAAGGGGGATCAATTTATAGTGAAAAACCTGGTACAAGCAGCTGAAACACTTCTTGGAAATCAACAACATTTTGCCAGATGAACAGTCTGGATTTCGCTCGGGTTATTCGTGTGGTGCGGCACTGCTGAATATTTCCGATGATATCATAATGGCGAGGGATTCGGGGAAGATTTCAGTTCTGATATTACTTGATTTCAGCAGGGCCTTCGACGATAAGTCATGAGAATCTTCTGGCTATTCTACATCATGTTGGAGTAGGTGAAATGGCTTATTGTCGCTCCTTCAGGAGTTATTTGTCGGGACGTCAGCAGTGAAGTATACTTAAGTGAATGGCGAGAGTCATCCATGCCCTACGGACTCTAGTACCAGTGGTGCTCCCCAAGGATCTATTCAGGGACCACATCTTTACATTGTCTATACGTTTGCGCTGATAAAATCATTGAAATAGTGTTTGGCTCATATGTATGTTGATGATAGTCAGTTATATCACTGGTAGACAACGACATGGAAGCCATATTTCAGTATGCACGGAATCATTGTCTCCAAATGAACCCAAGCAAAACAAAGGTACTGTTGTTTGGAGGCAGTTGTTTTTGATGGAGAATTCCGCTTGAGAACACATGTTGCGAAAATTATTCATGTCGGATTCCATAGGCTCAAGTTGATTCACGGCAGACGACGACTGATGGGTGTGAAAACAATGTGTGTAGTTTGCAATTCATTAGTTCTCTCGCGTCTGGACTATTGCGACTTCCTCTATGGCCCATGCCCGACTTCTGAGGATGCAAGACGACTGCAAGTGCTGCAAAACTTTTGTCTGCGTCTCATTTTTGGTTTTCGTAGGCGAGAACAAAGTCTCTGAACTTGGTTGTCTCAATATGGCTAAAAGACGTATTTTCTATAAAATCCAGCTATGGATCATACTGGGTCTTCCAATCTGGCCTTCGCCAATTCCCAAATGATGTTGATTGGATAAATATTTCAATTTTTCTCTGCTATCATTCTATGCAATGCTCCAAATAATCTAAATCATTTTGTATATTGATGAGAGGAATACAGTGTTTATTTTTATTATTGGACCACATGTAATCAAGTTTTGTCCAAAGAAGACGAATGGTTTGAACGCGCCCTAGTTGATATTACTATTACGTAGGTATTCTGCATTATGTAATGTTCCACAGTTTGAGGAGAATGCAAACACGGAGTGCGGGATGAGCACTCCGCATGTCAACAAAGTGTTGCAAATAAAATCAACGAAACCTTGTTATTTTTGAATAAGCACGAATATTCGGTTGTTTGTTTCAGTGAATATTGGTTGAACGACGTACGTTTGCGTATGCTGAACTCAGGGAATCTGCATTTTTGCAGGTATTCTAGAGAACATAGTTGATTTTCTATCTTTGTTAAGCATAATACCGTTTCGACTCATCGATCTGAATGATTTTTGTTCAAAATTTCATGTTGAAATCTGCATTTTGTAGAGGGCAGGATGTGGATGGCGTGCATTTTGAATATTTTAGACCGAGAATAGAGAATCCTAATTATTGTAAAACAAGCAGAAGAGGTTATACATATGATAAAAATTTCTCGTGCTCTGTAATGTTAAACGGTAGCCTTAGCGTTTTTATACGATATATACTTCATTACTTCCTTATTCATAATGCAGCTTCTGGGTGACAAATTAAACTTCATTTTCTTTTAGTTCAAACATGAAATTACACGAAACAAAAAAAGGTTTATTCCAATAGATTGTCTAACAATGGAAGATTTTTTAGGGATCAGCTTCTTCCAACCCAGTGTCATCTCCAGTTGTGAAGAATGTTCAACGCCATTGTTCTTCCAAAGGTATCTCTAAAATTCAACAGGTGATCTGCATCTACGATGAGTTCGAAATTCTTCAAAACTAATCAGAAATATTTCAGAAATTTTCAGTTAAGAACTGAGGAAAAATTTCAGGGTACTATAGCGACTATTTCCCTCGTCTTGATTTCCACCAATCAGAAACGCGCAATTTTGAATCAAACATGGTTTCTAGATGACTATTCCACTCATCCCATTTTTAGTGAGGAAAGTGAAGGAAACGGGCAAAACCAACAAGTTGGTTTCTCAGCGAGAAAATTTTTGACCTTTCTCAAATTCATAGATAGCTTTGGGAATGAATACCATAAAGAAAACAAACAACGTTTAGTTGATCTATGATGAATACTTATTCGTCAAATAGCGCAGTACGTGTCAATATGTACGTGTGAACATATTACCATATTTTCTCGTGAAATAGTCATGTCGAATACCACTCGAGATGAAATTTGAGCAGGTAAAATTCGTCTTTTGTAATATTCAAGTTTGTTGCTTTTCGGCAATTTCGGTCATGAAATTTTTCCAAACAAAATTTTTATACAAATACCATTCGAGAAATTGCCTCAGCAACAAACTTTCATGTTACAATCGAGAAATTTTGCCGGCAAAATTTCATCTCTTGTGGTATTATATATGAAAAAATTGTATGACAGTAGCTGTCGGCAGTTTTTTTAGGTTTACTTGCGGCTAAACTTGACAGTTGTTGTCAACAAAAATTAATAATACATACATAATGCATCCACAATAATATAGTACCCATGAAATATACAGTGGCCTTATACAGGACAGTGGCGACAATAGACGTTCACGTTTTGATTGGTCGGACTGTTTTCGACCACTAATGGCGGACTTTCATTGATTTGTTGTCATGTCATGTCATGCTCAAAATCGAGTCAAATGTCAAACAGCACGACACTCAAATGTAAACAACATATATCTACTAATATCAATATGGATTATACCCCTGCTTTTCACACTCACAAATTGAAGCAAAATCTTTGGTAAGGCTTGAGTTGTAAGCTTGCGTCAACTGGAAATTCAAAAATTGCGAGAAATTTAGAGGTTATGTTTATTCTGAAAGACAGCCAGAAAATAGATATCCAGAATGAAAATATGTCACTTGAATACTTTCACTTCAATTTTAGAATATAAATAGGAGTTAACAATGATATTAAGGACTTGAAGAAAACGGAATAAAGCGATTGAAACATTTCACATTAAATTGTGAGGTTACGATCGGGACTATTCACATGAAGTTAAGAATGACATACGTTTTACGACATAATACGATGTGTCAGAGAGAGATAGAATTGAAAAATATTTTTATTCTCAATATTGCCGCACAAGCGCAGATCTCGATTGTTACCAAAGGCCAGCTTCAATTTTGATTGGCTTATTACCCATATAGGAATTATTAGATATATGGTAAACAAATATCCGCCATGTTTGTGCAAAAACGTGTTCTATGACCCTATTGTCGCCACTGTCTTGTATAAAGCCATTGTAATGAAATACCTAGTCTTGTCAAATTCCATTCGGGCATCTAATTTTTTCTGTGAAAAAAATCGAAAGAACATTGCAAAGTAATAATTTTTCAACAAAAAGCATTCGTCTTCGACTCGGATTTTTGTTGCCACCAGCACTCATGCTTCACAGGAATGGTGATCACCAGAAATAAGTTCATACTGAAAAAAATGGGATCTGTCAGATACCATCTGAGTGATTCACATCGTCTGGGTAAATGGAATCTTTATTCGATAAAATAAAATGCATAAATATGAAACATGAGAATGATTCAGTCGGCTCAACACCTGTTCAGGCTGCGGCATAGTAAACCCCTTTAATGCATGGCAGGATTTCCTAGAATCCAATTCGAGCTTCGAAAATTCGAAGTTGTTCAAATATATGGTCCAAGTCTTTGGAATCAGTAACAAACAGTTCAGCAAAACAGGTAGTTGCTACAATTATTCAACAAACAAAATATTATTTACGTTCAACTCGCAATGAAACATTTGTTACCAATTCATCGATTTAAAACTCAATATAGGTACTCTGAATGAATATATAATCTGAATTAAACTACGAAAATCTATAGGATGGATTGAATAGTAATCTTGCAATTCGAATAAATACTAAATTGCTAGCACGGATTCAATTCAATGAAAGTGTTCCAACACGGCTACCAAGTACAAGAAATTATCATTATTATTATTTGTTCGATAACGGTAGAGGTTCAAACTATAAACTCATTACAAAGCTTGAAAATAGAATGATATACCCTTAATTATATGAAAAAATCAATGAATTAGTAACCTCTATGAAGTACATAAATATCTGAACACAAAAACATTACCCATAAACCACAAAAAATTTCGGAAGTTTCCATATTAGCCCCTCTTTCAAGCCCGCAGGCTAGAAATGGACTAGATTTGATTTGAGAAGGAGCGTTAAGGCTTAGCTGAGCCTCGCAAACACCTTGACCTAAAGACCTATTGTGCAATCCTGCGCTGTTTACCAATCAGGTAGCAATGCCTCTATTCACTACCCTTCTCGGTGGCAAGCCCATTACTTGTTTCGGTCTTAAGAATCAGGAGTCAAGATGCCGCAGCCTTTCCCTGAAGACAGCTTCACAATTGCAAAGCAGGTGTTCAGCTGTTTCGGTGACTTTTTGACAGAAGCGTCATCCATCAGGAACCTTTCCCATGTTCCGAAGTTGATAATTCACAGGACAGTGTGTCGTGAGTATGTCCGTCATTTTCCTCAGTTCTGATTTGCTTAGTGAGAGTACTTTTTTGGTCCAGCTCGTTGAGTACACGAGGAAAGACTTAGCCTGTCTCTGTCCCTGGACCAGTCGCCAGGACCTGGTCTTCCCCTTTTGTTCCCATTCTTCAACAGCCATCGCTTGGTGGCTCACTGAGAAGCTGCAGAATGGCTCTGGTCCCATGGAGGGGATAAGTCCCCCCTCTCTTGATGGCCGATCAGCCATTTCATCATCCTGCACTCCCGAGTGGCCAGGTACCCAGACGAGGTTGACCTGATTGTTGAGCCCGAGTGCAATGAGTGACATTTAACGTTTCCATACTAACCACAATAAATATAAGAAGTTTATTAATACATAATATTTCGCAACCATACAATATCTTATAAACATCACCTCTCTCAAGCCCGCATGCTAGAAATGGACTAAACTGAATATCAAAACAACCTCAACGCCAAGAGAATTAGCGTACTATTCTTAAAGCGTCACCTGAATACGTAAGCTAATCGAATACACCCTTCATTAGATCTTACGAGTCGATTCCAATCAAATGAAAGTCAACTCGGCGTACCAAGAATAAAAAAGTTGTTGCCATCGAAAGTCTAGAATTTCGCCTCTCTAGTCGGCTATAGATAGTGCACAATTCACTTCATCACAATAATTCAAAGATCAATACCGTACATATTCAAAACTTTTATTTGCAAATTTAGATGAAATAATGAATAATGAGAGATGTAAAAATTTGGATATGAAAACGGGAATTAGTCTAAACTGAATAAAATATAATCACATTCACTTCAACAGTTCAGTTAGTTCTTTTTCGTTTTCAGAAATTATTTTCACTGAACTTAAAATGATACTGATTTTGAATGACAAAGTCTTCTATACAGGGTCTTTCACGAGGAACCTCATCCATATTTATACGGGAAACTACTGAACGTATTTTCATGAAATTCAGCACTTAAGTATTTCACGATGCTGATGAAATCTAAAATATTTTCAAGGCATGAGCACCTCCGGTTTTTCCGGAAATGACGTCAACTTCCGTTTTTCAAATTAGAACACCATTTTTTTTATTGCAGAAATAGATTCCTTAGAAAATTTCAAGTTATTTTGATGTAACATTTTTCAGTTTTGGTTGGAAAATTCTCTCTGAGCGGGAAAATTAGAAAAAAAAATCGAAAATAGAGCTCCGCTGAAACAAGAATAACTTCGAGGTTTTTGGATGGAAAATTTTCATTTTTGAGATTTTTCAAGATGTAAGATTGATGTATCCACTTCAAAAATCGAAATCGCGATTCATGATACAGGGGGCGAAAAAATCGCTTTCAAAGTTAGGGATGACAAAATCGTGAAAAATCAATTTTTTCAAATTAGAACCCCATTTTTTTATGGCAGATATTGAATCTACGTTAAAAAATAATGTGAGTGTATGCATCACACCTGGTTTTATTTCGACGTAGTGGACTGTATGAACTTATTTTCCTGCGCTGATTAATTTAAAAGAAACACGTGTGTACTAACACTAACAGTTTATTTCAAGAAGAATTAAGCACACAACCAATTTAGGTTATGTTTACACCAGTTTAGTGTAGTATAGATAGAACTATAAACGTAAATGCCTGCAAATCACAGAACATCTAATAATCTAACTGCAACTCACAGTAGATTGACGATTTGACGAGTATAATTTGTATATATCTACTCTTTAGTAGATTGAAGAAGAGAGAGTTATTTTAAATATTTGAAATAGGCACATCAACATTTGACTAATACATAGAACTTTAACATGGAAAAGAAGAAGAGATCAAAGCACATGAACATGGAATTAAGAAAGATATTAAGCATTAAATTATACAGAATGTACCATCTTTATGGAAAATATACCTACATGAAAGAGAATACAATTAAGAAATTAAATTAATGAATTACTGATGATGATTATCGAGGCTGGCGCCATCTATCGGACTACTTTCCAAATACTAGATATAAATACAGGAACGAGTACAGGAATCTAAATTTCTCCATGCCGCCCCACTTGACAGGCTGTAAGGCTTCAACCCAAAAACAAAATTAAAAAATGGCTCTCAAACATGATATACAAGTTCAAATATTTAAGAATTTAAAATTGAAAATTTTCATATTACACAAAGAAAAAACAATGCAAATACATAGTTCAGAAAATCAGTCTTTTGTCATATTTGACAACGGGCACAGTTTAACCACTGGGCGTTTTATAACATCCTTAATAGTTTTCACACTCACTACACAGGTAATTCCATCACCACCGGGATCCCATTTGGCTGGACAATGATTTCAACAGGAACTTCATTGAGGCCTGTAAAGTCCATCCTTTCATTGTCTCGTGGCCAAGTTTTCCAACATCTCTGTTGATGTTGAAGCTGATGGAGTAGTTGGTACCTCGACATGCAATTTAGCTGAACAGATTTTACATCAGGATGTGGTACACTTTGACAAGGGCGGCCAATGTGAAAATAATCTGGAGTCAAAGGGGTTAAATCGTTGGGATCTGACGAAAGGGGACGCAAAGGTCGAGAATTGAGGAAGGATTCGATTTGAGTCAACGTGCTGAATTCCTCAAAGGTTAAATCGGTTTCGCCAATGACTTTTGACAAAAGTTCTTTAAAGGATTTCACCTTAGCTGATGTTGAGAAGGAAACTAATTTAACTAATCCAAGATGGGTTGTCTCGACACTCAAACATACGATCAGGCAGATATAAGCCTTATAAGCTTTGCATATTCTTGGTATTTTGTCCTTTGTATTGAATGGACCAGCATAATTGAGACCAGTTGATAATAGAGAAAATGAGATATTGACTATGCAATCAGGCGGATCACCCATAATTACAGAAGTCGACTTTGGTGTAAACTTAAAGCGTTTTAAACAAATTTGACCAATCTTTTTCGCATTTAATGTAATTTTTAATGGCCAATACAATTGTAAAATATTACTCAAGAGGATTTGTTGGCCTGTGTGTAGCAGTTTAATATGCTCTAAATGAACTATCAAGCTGGTAAAAGGATGTTGATAATCCAATATGATGGGTTGTCTATGAATCACAACCTCAGAATCAGACAATGAATGACATTTGAGAATTGTGAATAAATATTTGGGGGCAGACTTTATCAGTCGGGCCAAAATGGTTTTAAGCCATTCTAAGCATAGCATAATTGAAGGTTTCAGTAGAGGAACCTCTTTCCTTAAATATAGAGATATTTTCATCTCACCTTTATCATTAATCGATCTCAAATAAATGACGCTACTATATGATCGATTGCTTGCATCTGAGAAACTAAAAAATTGTGCACTCAAAGGATCCACGAACAGCAAGAATCGAGGAAGTGAACTCCACTTCATCAAATATTGTTGAAAGGCTAAAACTTTCTTTTTTGAACGATCAAGTATTTCCTCATCCCAATCCAATTGAGGACTCCATAACTTTAGGATGAGCCTTCTACGAACAATGTAAGCAGGATATAATAGACCTGGATCGAAAACCTTAAAATTCTCTGATATATTATGAAGATGAGGACATCGACAAGCAACAATAAGGTTGGATAACTGACAATTACTTCCAGAATACCATTGTATATGTACACTCTTTTTCCATTTATAACGAATAGTGAAAAAACATGAAGGATTTGACCGAGCCTTGAAACGATTCAAGAATTCCACAATATTGGGTCTCCATTTACTCAAGATGAAGCTCTTAGATGTCAACACTTTACTATGTTCATCACAAATCTGACTAGTATTTGATTTACTACTGAATCCAGTAATCAACTCATTGAAATATTCTAAAATAATGTTTGAAATCGTAGGATATTGATATTCTGAAGCCAACTGTTGAAAACAAATAATGATTTTATAACCTGCACTAGTAAGACAATGTGTACTAGTATTGAAGCTGTACATTTGAACATTCTTACCACGATCAAATCGCCAAAGGATTCTTCGTGAAGTTTGATCATTAGGGTAAACTAATTTCTGTCGATACAATTTTGGAATATCTGAAGAGACAGCAAGAGAGAACTGACGGAATCTTATTAGCATCTGAAACAAACTATGAATAATTTTGGGCCTGACTACCTGAAGGTCAATCAATGAATAGCCCAAACTTGAAGATGATGAACTATTAAAACCCACTGTGATCCTATTACTATCTCGAAGAACCTCATGATGACTTAGAGAATATATTTTATTATGTGACAATTCTCTCAGTAAACCTATATGCCCTAAATTAGGGTACTCTTTAAGTAACCCTTTGATTGCTATTGTTTTGAACTTGTGCAACTTCTCAATATCATTACAAATATGAATCTTCAACCCAAAACGACCGGTATTATCTTGAACTAAATCATTATCATAGTTCAAATCGTTACTATCATTTGATTTCGATGACTCAATGGTCAAATCTACAACATTGTGCTTATTCAAATTTGAAATGCTCTCTACTATTCTTGGCAAATAGAGAACTGGCCTCGGAACTGGCAATTGAATTGGAGAACTAGGTTCAAAATTTTCATTGCTATACTCGAATTCACCAGTCTCGCTAAGGATGGTTTTTGTCTTACATGAGGCTGTCATCATTTTATCAAAAAATAATTCTCTTTCGTTGAATTGAATATCGAACTGATCATCCTCGCATGTTTCCTCGATAGTTGATTGAATCTGGTCAAATTCATTATCAAGCAACAACAATTCCTTTCTGAATCTTTCTAAACGAATTTTTTCCACTTCACTTAAAGATCGATCCCTATAAAATTTTTTAAATAATGGTTCCAATTTGCATGAAAGAACTGTGAACCTGCGCTTTATACTATCACGTCTTGTGATAAGCCATTCAATTTCAAATTCATCCATATCAATGACCAGTTCTTTAGCTATGTCAATGACTGAATGCAACTACTTAACAATTACCAAGTTTTAAAATTTATTCAGAGAAAAAATGATTAAAATTGTTGACTCAAATACTATAAGGAAGGAATTTAAAGGATACTTATCAGACATTTTCCATTGGCACTTGATTTCCTCTTAATCGTCTTTGAGTCTTCGAAGATGTATTCAACCTTCGATTATCTTTGGCACACCTCGATCTCCAACGTTTGGCTCTCCTCAAACGGGAAGCAGATAAAGGTAACCTCGGTTTCTTGAAATAAACTTCAATTTCTTCTTTGAATGTGAACTTTCCTCTGGCACTTTCTTGGTTTCCAACGGCTGGAATTCCCTCGCACTCACGAACAGAAAAGATTTACCAAATTAACACACTCAAATTAACCAGAATTTGGCACGTAGGACCATGGGTTTATTTCGACATAGTGGACTGTATGAACTTATTTTCCTGCGCTGATTAACTTAAAAGAAACACGTGTGTACTAACACTAACAGTTTATTTCAAGAAGAATTAAGCACACAACCAATTTAGGTTATGTTTACACCAGTTTAGTGTAGTATAGATAGAACTATAAACGTAAATGCCTGCAAATCACAGAACATCTAATAATCTAACTGCAACTCACAGTAGATTGACGATTTGACGAGTATAATTTGTATATATCTACTCTTTAGTAGATTGAAGAAGAGAGAGTTATTTTAAATATTTGAAATTGGCACATCAACATTTGACTAATACATAGAACTTTAACATGGAAAAGAAGAAGAGATCAAAGCACATGAACATGAAATTAAGAAAGATATTAAGCATTAAATTATACAGAATGTACCATCTTTATGGAAAATATACCTACATGAAAGAGAATACAATTAAGAAATTAAATTAATGAATTACTGATGATGACTATCGAGGCTGGCGCCATCTATCGGACTACTTTCCAAATACTAGATATAAATACAGGAACGAGTACAGGAATCTAAATTTCTCCAACACCCTTGCCCTAAAGTGGATATTAACTCAGAAAATATCCATTTTAGGGCAAGGGTGTGATGCATACACTCACATTACTCGAGTTATTTCCAATTGTACCCGAAGAAATTTGACGAAAAATCATTGGTTTCAAGAATAATCTGAATGCGTCTCTGAATCAAATATCATCAATTATTATTCCTTCTCTGGTCTTTTGAACGAGTTTACAATGTTGTCACAATATTAATCAACTTAGTAGATATTTTAATAATAAAATCCCACAAATGTGGGAGATAAAATTGAACACCAAGGAGGATTAATCACGCACAGTTTCTATTGAAAATTCATAGTTACCTGTCCATATCGAAGTTAAATGTCGAAGAAATACAAAATTCAGATATGAATGATGAATCTCGATACAAACTTCTTATTAAATTGAAATTAATGAAAAATAAAATGATACCTCATAATCTGTGTCGATGTTTCTATCTGAACAATATCCTCTTGGAATTTTATTAACTCGACACGGTTAAGATTATATTGATTCACTTCACATAATAATCACATTAGAACAATAATTCACTGAATGTATTCAGAACTTCACATAATGTTCACAGTTTGTTCAGAGACTCTGGTTTGTTATTGTTTATAGTTGGCCTCCACATAACCAATCTTTCGGTTTTCGCTCTACGCATGTGTGGTAAAATTTGACGGCAGAGTCGATTTATGATGGAAACGGCAGAATTCATAGATACTTATACCACGGTACACAAGTGAATCGTGATTCTTACTATGTTTCGTAACAAATCCTTAACCTCAATGAAAATATCAGCAAGCTGACAACATCTACTTGAAATTTCTGTGCAAACATTCACAGAACCGATACAGAATATATTAGGTTAGGTTGTTTGATAATAAATTCTGATGATCTGAATGAAGTCTTTTTCCATGATATTGTTTGGGAATTTCGAGGAAAATATGAGCAAGTTATTAGTGTTTACAAACTAATCTGCAGAAAAATCGAAGAAGGAACTTATCTGTGTGAGAAATGTGGCTTTTTAGTTACAGATAGAATCCGATGAAACTAACTTATGTACTGTTTCTGTTGAAATTATCGTGTTCGCAACATTTTCATTCCAATAAGGTTAGTACTTGAGTATTCCCCAAATGTATCAACTCAATTTCTATCGAGAAATATGAACTTCGCATCAATTCCACAAGATCATTCAGAGGCGTAGTCAGCCCAATTTTTTTTCAAATGGCTATACCTTTTTAACAGAGCTGAATTCGGAAAAATGGAAAAAAGGTTTCTTTTGACCTCAAGAATCTTCAGTTTAAATATATGTACAAGTCAAAGACTCACCCTGTATAGACCTGAAACATAAAAGATCGAAATAAACACATTATTGAAGGAAAATGAATCACATGAAGCACTGACGTGAAGTTAGGATTATGAATTAACAATTAACAGGAGAAATCACTCGACAGAGGAGCTCTGTCGAGTGATTTCTCCTGAATGCGAATTGCTCTGCTGGAAGGAAATGCACACATTCTGTCACTCTTTCGACAACTTTTCTTAGGGCAGATTCAAGACTTATCGGCTTGTCGATCTGAGGAAATTTCTTCTTTTTTCAGTTTTATTGAACACCATTTCTTCAGCGGTTTTCTATTTCTTCGGTAGTGTTCGGTCCCCATTATTCCATTTGCAATATTTGTGAGGGCAGCTATACTTTTTCTATGTTATTTCTTTAGCATAACATTCGTTATTTCATCACATCCGGCAGCTTTCCTTTCTCCAACTTTTGATAATTTATGTGATTTCTCCCGGTGAACTCGGTTTTCCCGCTTCAACACCTTCAGATCTCTGAAGCACGTTCTTTTGTCATCTCAAAACGTCTTAACAGGTATTTATCGTGAAACATTTCATTGAACATTCTTCTTGTTCATGAAAATTAAACAACTTCATCAAAACCTCTCAAAATCCAGGGTGTCCCAAGATGTTCCAAACTGCCAATATATCGGCTCCCAGACAAGATAGAGAGTTCAAACAAAAAGTATTTCAAATGGCATGAAAAATTCTACCAGAATCCGTCGTTAATATTCTGTTTCTAATTACCACCCCTGGGAAAAGTACCCCCAGATATTTTTTCAAATGGCACCCTTATATTTTTCCCACTCTAAACGATTTCCCAATAAAAGAAGAGATATGTTGAAACAATTTTTCATCATTTTACGTAAATCCTCAAAAAAATGACTTTCATGCTTGTTTTCAAAATGAAATGAATTGTCAATAGACATAGAGGGTGAATGTGCCGGAAATTATAATTATTCTTCTTAAGGGTTGAATTAACGTAAAATGATAAAAAATTGTTTTAATATATTTCTTCTTTTGCTGGGAAATCGTTTAGAGTGAGAAAAATATAAGGGTGCCATTTGAAAAAAAATATCTGGGGGTAGTTTTTTCAGGGGGGTAATTAGAAACAGAATTTTAACGACGGATTCTGGTAGAGTTTTTGATGCCATTTGAAGTACTTTTTGTTTGAATATTCTGCCTTGTCTGAGAGCCTAGATATAAGCTGTTTGGAACATCTTGGGACACCCTGTATACAGACAATTTCGCAGCACTGAAAATATTTTGCATGTGTCCGGAAAACAGTGAACGCAGGTGGAATTCCTGCTCGGGGTGTAACTTTTTCTATATATTCGAAAAATTTGTCTGCACGCCGATAATTCTTCCTCTTTTTCAATCATAATGAAGATTCATTTCAACGTTTCTTTGAATAAACCGAAAATATATTACACTTTATTCATCAAATACATCGAACTTGAATATCAATAATGATTCAACGATCACAACAATCAATGCTGTTTTTTCGAAATATCTGTCCAAAATGTCAATATGTAATTAATACGACACAATTTGATGATAAGTTGAAGAAATTTTGAGCGTTTGAGCGTATGGGATACCTATTCATTATTTACATTTTATACAAAATTTTCATGAATGTATATTTCTTCCAAAACTTCGAATGCAACATTTTGGTGGAATGGATGCTTTGCAACAAATTATAGCAAAATTGCTACTTTCGTGTAGAGACTTCCTGAGCATTTCGAATGATGTATCATACAGTGCGGTGGAATAGGTGATATTACCCCCCCCCCCCCCTATTAACTACTCTATTTACTATTTACACTTATTCTACCGCACCGTGTGTAACATCTTACCCATCCAAAATTAACTGCGTGATGCTTTCTCAGAGTGTCGATTGTATCCAGATTGTGTGTCTGAGTTTTCCATTTATGGCAAATTTGACTTAAGTTATTATTATTGGAACAGCCTGAAGACTAATAACGGCATATTAAAGTGAAATATGTTAAGCAAACTGTTTTTGACTTGATTCCTATAAAGTCTACTCTGATAATTCGAAATCTACACTGTAATACTTTCTCTGGTCGGGAGAAAGTGGAATCCATCAAAAGCACCAAAAAGATGAAAATATAATGAATTTTTCATCTGTAACTTTTCACCGACATATAAAGCGGGCTGCGGACTACGAGCTATACTATAATATATATTATAGCTTACATATTACATGAAAATCGCTCTAAGCAGAATAACATGTAACACCGCGCATTTATGCTATAATATATATCTATATCCCGGCGATATATTACGTATCTGCAGAGATATGCTTTGCGAGCGATATTTTAGAGTATATCCCATCTCCCACCTTACGTCTAAACCCCCGCGCCACGAATATGCAACTCAGTTTCAATAATATATATTATATTATCGCTCGTAGTCCGCAGCCCGCTTAATATAATATGATACTATATCTCATCATAAAGCTATAATATATATTATAGTATAGCTCGTAGTCCGCAGCCCGCTTAAAAGTCTACAGCGAGTCAGATTGATTCGTTTCCAGCGTTGAACTACAACTCCTGTGAAACGCTAATCGTGAACGTAAATTTCAATAACGAATGTCAGGAATGTAACAGGGGCGATAAGAGGAATTCATATACATGGCAATATATCAAGTGTCGATGTGAATGGATGGAGGCTTAAATTTCATAGTTGAAATTTCAGAAACATCATTCCTCATACATGGAAGAGGTAGCACACACATCTTTCCATCCGGAATTAGGGGGTGTGGATTATATATACAGATTGTGTCCCCATGAACTCGACGAACGGTCGATTACTGCGTCGTCATCAGAATATTTTTCGAAATAGACTTAGCCTGGTACCCGGATATTTTCATCTGCTTTGAAAAAGCATACCAATATATGTAACTTTTCGTAATTTGGAATATTTCTGGCCATATGCATAATACGGAAATGTTTTATTTCTAATCTTGAAAACGGACGATAACAAATCAACAAGAAAAATATTTATTTAGCAATCGGAGATTCCTATCATAACATAACATATTTTGAGAATGGTTTAACGTTTGTAAATATAATTGAGGAAAGAAATAACGGCAATGCAGACAATTGAATATTTTTTTTTCCGGAATTTCAAAAATATTCAATTGTCTGCATTGCCGTTATTTCTTTCCTCAATTATATTTACAGACGTTAAACCATTCTCATGTATCATTCTCGGCTATTAATATAACATCATTGGTCGGAATGCGAAATCCGATCTAAAACTGAAATCGAAAAATTCGACGACGTGGAGTGAAGGATAAGTGGAATCCCCTGACTAATGATGTTGAATCATTGCTCCCCACCTAGGATCCCCCTCTCACCAACATATGAGGTGAACCTCAAGATATTGAATTCCGGAGAAAGTATCATATGCATCGTTAGCCCAGTGGTAAGGCCCCCGCCCGGAAAGTAGGGAGACGCAGGTTCGATTCCTGCACGGTGTGTGACTTTTTCCGGAATTTCAAAAATATTCAATTGTCTGCATTGCCGTTATTTCTTTCCTCAATAACATATTTTATTAATCCTGAAAGACACTATATGTATAGGACGAGTCGAAAAAGGTGATTACAGAAAAATAAAGGTCTAATTCTAAGTTTAAGTAACATAAAATGAAGAATCAGATATAAATACTCTCCTAGAGAATAGGAACATTTCGACAATAACATGTTCTTAACTTCTTTCTTGAATTTATGTATACTCATAGACTTCACAGAGGATGGTGAATTATAATAAAATTCAATGCTTTGATATAAAGGAGAACATTCAATCATAGTGCGGAGGTGTTCCATCTTGTTGAAACCGAACAGTTTGTGGTAATTGTCCATTCTGTTGCAGTGCAGAAATGATTTCGTTATTTAGTAGATCCAAATACTTGTCACCATTCAAGTTTCCGTTGATGAAAAATGGGCCTATAAGCCTATTTTCGACAATTCCCATCCAAACTTCTGTGGATGCTGGGTTTGTGCTTCATGAATCCAATGAGGATTCTCATTCGAACAATACTTTGATTAAAGTGCTATATTCCTCGTTTTTACAATTTTTTTTTAACCAAACTCAGTTTGTATGAAAGATATATAGGGTGTCCCATTTGAATTGAAGAAGGTGATGGCATTTTCGGTTAAACCGGAAGTATATTATTAACAGGAAATTGTACATCAGATGCACTTTGTTCCATTGCACCTATCTGCAAATTTTCATAAATATCGTTCTCTTCGTTTAAATTATATACAGGGTGTCCCACTAGTGCCGCAGCGGATGATATACGCGTAACGGTCTGAGTTTGGCAGAATTTTTTTATGCAGTCTTGATATACTCCAAGAAGAGCACAACCGGGTGAGCCCACAAAAGAGGAATAGAGGGTGACTTAGTTGTTTCAAATGGGACACCCTATATTCAATAGTGTTTTTCAATTCTCTGAAACTTCCTGCATGCTTTCGTATACTTTTCACATATTTTTATTCGACAGTTTTCAAAATATTGGCCATTTTGACAAAAAAAATTATACTTGTAGAGGCTATGTTATACAATTATATTTCACGAACCCTTGCACGTACCAATAACAGCTTTATATGGATTGAAAGACAAGACTTCGAAGTATCCTAGCCTGCTGTAATAAAGCATCTCCAGCATATGGGGTGTCCACAAAAAGACTATCAACATGACGAATTTCAAATCGACTTTTCTTCATTTTTTCAAATGCAATGCATATAATTTTTTTTCATCATTGTAATCACCATTCATTTTTCTTCATTTTTTGTCGAATACATGATATGCATATCTTCAACAGAATAGGATTTTTTAGAGTTTCTCCTCTAAATTCACATTTACTTCCGAATTCAAAAAGCAGATTTGGCTTTTCTGTGGTTATTGAGAACAGTCAAATCATTCTATTCAGAATCAACATCATTGCAGCTTCATATCATATCATCATCATAGTTTTGCGGATTGGATGAATATTCACACAATGATGTAAAAATTAAAAAAATACCAATGGGTTTGAATGTACAAATTATGAATGCTACAAAAAAACGAGTTTCGAAACTTTAGGATACAAATAAGTGCCCGCTCTTATCCTTATACAACTTTCTTCGAAAAAATGATATTCATAAGTTTCACAGACACGCACGCAGATCTTCAAGCTCTCAAGCTGAAAGCTTGTTTGAAATCTTCGCATGATTCGACTCTTCAAGTGGAAACATAAAAAATTATTAAAAATGTATTTTGAAAAATGGGTACAGAAAGCAACTTTCTGTCTTCAGTAACTGATTTCATCACATTTTTGAGTAGATACATCAAAACTTTCTAGTTCCTCATTTCGCTATGATATGATAATATGAATTGAAGCTTCAATGATGCTTATTCTAAGTGGAATAGTTTGACAGTTCTCAATAACCTCAGAAAAGCCAAATCTTTTATTTAAATTCGAAGGTATATATGAATTTCAGGGAAACATTTCGAAAAAGCTCTTAAAAAGGCTATTCTGTTGAAAATATGCATATCATGCATTCGACAAAAAATGAAGTAAAATGAATGGTGATTACAATGATGAAAAAAAATTATATGCATTGCTTCGAAAAAATGAAGAAAAGTCGATTTAAAATTCGTCATGTTGATAATCTTTTTGTGGACAACCCATATGCTAGAGATGCCTTATTACAGCTGGCTAGGATACTTCGAAGTCTTGTCTTTCAATCCATATAAAGCTGTTATTGGTATGTGCAAGGGTTCGTGAAATATAATTGGATAACATAGCCTCTACAAGTATCATTTTTTTTGTCAAAATGGCCAATATTTCGAGAACTGTCGAATAAAAATATGTGAAGAGTATACTGAAGCATGCAGAGAGTTTCAGAGATTTCAGAAAGACTATTGAATATAGGGTGTCCATTTGAAAAAACAAAGTCACCCTCTTTTCCTCTTTTGTGGGCCACCCGATATATTCGAAAATATTTTTAGGTTGTGCTCTTCTTGGAGTATATCTAGTCTGCATCAAAAAATTTTGCCAAACTCAGACCGTTACGCGTATATCGTCCGCTGCGGCACTAGTGGGACACCCTGTATAATTGGTTCCATACTTTATCCCAACCCTGTATCTTTATTGTTCTCGGGACAGGATCTGGATATAATGCTGCATGTAGCTTGAATACGTCATGTTCAGTTCTTCTCATTAATTCAAAACTATACAGGGTCTTTCACGAGGAACCTCACCCATATTTATACGGGAAACTACTGAACGTATTTTCATGAAATTCAGCACTTATAAGTATTTCACGATGCTGATGAAATCTAGAATATTTTCAAGACATGAGCACCTCCGGTTTTTCCGGAAATGACGTCAACTTCCGTTTTTCAAATTAGAACGACATTTTTTTATTGCAGAAATAAATTCCTTAGAAAATTTCAAGTTATTTTGATGTAACATTTTTCAGTTTTGGTTGGAAAATTCTCTCTGAGCGGGAAAATTCGAAAAAAAAATCGAAAATAGAGCTCCGCTGAAACAAGAATAACTTCGAGGTTTTTGGATGGAAAATTTTCATTTTTGGATTTTTCAAGATGTAAGATTGATGTATCCACTTTAAAAATCGAAATGGCGATTCATGATACAGGGGGTGAAAAAATCGCTTTCAAAGTTAGGGATGACAAAATCGTGAAAAATCAATTTTTTCAAATTAGAACCCCATTTTTTTATGGCAGATATTGAATCTACGTTAAAAAATAATGTGAGTGTATGCATCACACCCTTGCCCCAAAATGGATATTTTCTGAGTTGATATCCACTTTAGGGCAAGGGTGTGATGCATACACTCACATTATTTTTTAACGTAGATTCAATATCTGCCATAAAAAAATTGGGTTCTAATTTGAAAAAATTGATTTTTCAAGATTTTGCCATCCCTTACTTTGAAAGCGATTTTTTCACCCCCTGTATCATGAATCGCCATTTCGATTTTTAAAGTGGATACATCAATCTTACATCTTCAAAAATCCCAAAAATGAAAATTTTCCATCCAAAAACCTCGAAGTTATTCTTGTTTCAGCGGAGCTCTATTTTCGATTTTTTTTTCGAATTTTCCC
This sequence comes from Adalia bipunctata, assembly GCA_910592335.1. NCBI lineage: Eukaryota > Metazoa > Arthropoda > Insecta > Coleoptera > Coccinellidae > Adalia > Adalia bipunctata. Next base: position 31,228,581 of record OU342951.1, read on the forward strand.
GTTCAGAGAGAATTTTCCAACCAAAACTGAAAAATGTTACATCAAAATAACTTGAAATTTTCTAAGGAATCTATTTCTGCAATAAAAAATGGTGTTCTAATTTGAAAAACGGAAGTTGACGTCATTTCCGGAAAAACCGGAGGTGCTCATGCCTTGAAAATATTCTAGATTTCATCAGCATCGTGAAATACTTATAAGTGCTGAATTTCATGAAAATACGTTCAGTAGTTTCCCGTATAAAAATGGGTGAGGTTCCTCGTGAAAGACCCTGTATAGGGTTCCGATCGAGAAGAAATTCCGGCACCGATTGTCCATTCAAAAAGTGCCTTTCATTTTCCAATGTTCACGCCTTCAATTTTTCACCTGATTTTTTTTAGATTCTCCTGGAATATCCGACAGTTCTCTGCGATTTCACACTTTCTGGAAGTCGCTTCAGTATTTCCATTATTTTTTGCATTATTTAAGTAAGCGGCTATCTTAATGAAATTTGATTTGTCGAGGGCACTCCAATTAATTAAAAAAAAAATTGATGAACAACCGCCGAAAAACGATTATGAAGTCAATTTTCATAGACTCTCAAATTCAACCCGATTTCTTCATGCGAAGAAAAGATTTTTTCAAAGGGACGAAATTGGAGTGCCCTCAAGACATCCTTCAACTTAAAAAAAATCAAGCTTTAAGGTGAAAAATTGAGGGCGTAAACTTGGAAAAATGAAAGGCCCTTTTTGAATGGAGAATCGGTGCCGTAGCCGATTTTTTCGTGCGAAAAAATAATTTTTTCAAAAAGAAGTTGGATTGCCCTCAAGACATCGTTTAACTCCAAATGTGCAAATTGAGGGCGTGAACTTGGAAAAATGAAAGGCACTTTTTGAATGGAGAATTGGTACCGTAGCCGTCGGCCAGAGTATAATGTATCGTCCTCATGTCCGCATCGGACGGATCGGATCAAAAGGATTTCAGTTTTATTTATACAGGGTGTTTCACCATAAACTGGACAAACATATAGCCGTGTAGTTGACTCCGAGAAAGTCATTTTTGCCTTATGACATATAGATACCCCGTTTTCGACGCATAAGCGAGATACAGAGTCTTCCTCAGCCTTCATGAGTCTGCTCCTGGACATAGGCCTTTCCTAATTCCTTTCAATGCTCCCTACATTGCGCCTGTTGGTGCCATCAGTTTCCACTTGCTATCTTCCTATGGCGTCTGTCCATCGTAGAGCAGGTCTACCTCTACTCCGCTTCGTCTCTCTCGGTCTCCACTGTGCGATTCTCAATGTCCATCTCTCGTCCTTTCCCTCGCCACATGACCTGGCCATTTCCACTTCGATCTTCTCCATTATGTCTTCGACTTTGGTTCTTCTTCGGCTTTCCTCGTTTATGACTCTGTCTCTTAGTGTTATTCCAAGCATGGCTCTTTCCATTGCTCGTTCCATTACTCGGAATTTGTTGGTACAGGGTGACACCTTCGAGCAATATTCTGTGAACTGTGGTAAGTTATGCGTGATATTTCGAAAAACGGTTTCTGGTCACATCTTAGTATCTTTGAGGGCTCAATTCAATTGTGCTTTAGAATTTGGAAGTCCGAATCCTACCAAAGTTTTATGAAAAATTTTTGCTGGTTTATAAATTCATATTTCTGTCTGGGTTATTCTGGTAGCCAATTATCACAATTTTGGCCTTCGTACGGCCTCCAGTTTTATAAAAATTATGAAAGTTCTCCGAGCGTAATCTTCGGAAGGCCACAAACAAAAAAGCAATGGATATTATTTCATTCTGTTTTCACCTCAGTATTCAGAATGGAATATAGTTCAACCATGAAAAATTTCAACAATTCCGGCCGACATTTTTCTTCACTGAAGACATGTAAAAAAAGTTGAGTTCGAATTTTTGAAAATTTGTTTCACGGAAAATCTGAGGAAATCTAGTACGTTGAAATAGTGCTTTCCAAATTGGTAACCGAGAAAAGAATCCAACTTTGCAGGTTTTCCGTCATTTTGAATTTTTTTTTCAGAATTCTACACCACAGTTGAATTGAGCCCAAAAAATACTGAGATGTGACTAGAAACAGTTGAATGTTACGCATAACTCACTATAGTCATCAGAATATTCCTCAAAGTTGACATTAAACACCTTGTATTTCGCTTATGCGTCGAAAACTGGGTATAAGTCATGAGACAAAAATGACCTTGGTATCGTCTACAGGGCTATATATGTTTGTCCATCAGTTTATGGTGAAACACCCTGTATAGAAACTCATGCAAACACGTTCACAGATCCGCACCGAACGCATCGGCAATGCAGAATACTGAAACCCGTAAATCCGATCCGTCCGGTGCAGACATGTGGACGCTTACCTTTAAGGGGAAACAATCTTTTAGATCGTTGGAATTAATTATTATTAAATGAAAGGTTATCGGGAATTTGGACGTATTTATTATCAAATTTTCCAACTAAGCCGATGTTTCGAAGGGTATTTCCCTTCCTCTTCAAAGGCTAAAAAAACGGTTACATGTTAAAAGAAATGCAAGAACATCAACACACAGAAGAGACCCACCTAGTATGGGGATCTTAAGTAGAAGCTGCTATGTTGCAGTAACTCATAAAAGGTATTGTCTGAATACAGACTCTAAGAAAAAATCCTCTCTCTCCGAAAATGCAGAATTCACCAACGTTGAAAACTTTAGGAAACTCTAATTTTTAAGTCATAAGAGTTGATATGAATTTGAGCAGGAAAACTTCACCTCGTCATGTGTTTTCCGCGCCGGTGAATGCGTTCGGGAAAGCAAACATACATCAAGTACAAGAGAAAGGCAGCGACCTCCGGTCACAGTGGGGGAAAGTGTCATTAGTGGGAGTGATATAAATTGATTAATTATTATATTGTACCTATCACAAAACCGAAACCATAACTCCAAATTGTATTTAAAAAGATAATAAAACTATATCAGTTAAAACATCTTAGAAACTGTATCTTACAATCGATTAATTGTCCAAAAAGAAAATTGAATGTTGTTTGCTATCCTTAGAAAATGAAGATATGCTGTCACGGATTTTTCTTTATTTTTTGGAGGCATTCAATCTTGCAGTGCATCATTTTGAGTATGAAAAGATATCAAATGGACCGTATTTCCACAAACTAAAAGATTCTTCCGTAATAAAACAGTACCAGTGTTACATGATACCATATTATTATGTTGAAATCCAAGGGTCTCAAAATTGTCATTACTCTGCTTCTAGCATATTCGGATAAAAATATCCATAAGATTCTTTGCTAAAATGACAAATGAAGACAAAGAAGCGTATACCCAATTTTGTGAGTAACTTCCATTGTACTTTCATACATTTTGTATTCATTTTATATCTTAAGTTTAGTTTAGATTTCACCACTTCAACATAAAATAACGTTTTTGAATATCCTAAAGCCTCGATCATGAGTCATTTTTGGACTTTTGAATTAAATTAATGAAATATGTGTTATGAATTTGACATACACAGAATTTTCCATTTGAATATGTATCTATTGTAGGCGCGTTCGGTATATACATATCTGTCAGCTCTTTTCTATCCGCTTGCTCCGTTGGCGTTCGATAATTCAGTCTGTTGACACATGGTTGACACTTTCCTCTCTGTTCTGCGCTCCGAAGTCACGTGATTGTATATCCGTTTGTATCGCTCCACTCCGGGAACGAAAAAACGAACTGGAAGCATAGAATGAATGGAGGGAAGGCTCCGCTACAAAAATGAACTGCCAAAAACGTCCGCACTTGTCAGTTCGCCGCAAGGTCACGAGATGGCGCCAACGTCGTTCGTGGCTCCAGCATGGCTATAACGATACATATTCAAAATGAAATTCGTTTTGACAAATTTATTTCCGATCATAGAATTTCCATATAATTGCGCATAAATAATTGATTAGAATGCGGTGATATGTCAACAATATTGTTATGATTAATATTTGGTGTTATTTTGAAGGGTGAGACTTAAAAATAGTATATTGTTCAATGAGCGGTAATGTAAGTCATAACACACGCAGATGAATTTTGCAGCCCGAGCCGTCAGGCGAGGGGTGTAATTCATCAAGTGTGTTATGACCATTACCGCGAATTCAAAACTATACTTTATCTTCGACTTCTTCAGTAAAATTTGAATTAATCTGCATTTTCAAAATTGACAACAGTTGTCAGAAGCGATTTCTGTGATCGAAAATCGAATCGATATCGGATTTTGTAAAAAACGTCAAAAATTCACGTTTTCCAATTGCAATTTTTGGATATTCAGACCTAAGAAAATGTAGAAATGGATGGCGAGAACGTTACCTTGATGTCTGAAATAGAGTTCCCCATTGACCCGACTTTTTATTCATTTTGTAAGCTACATTTTTCCTATTTGTTATAGGCGTGAGTTATTATTACCTCACACCTGTGCCTCACACTATTGGTTTATAGAGACTATTACAGATCAAAATCAGTTGAATAATGGATATATTATTCTATGGGAGTAGATAAATTCTTTTATTCAAGTAACGTACAGGTCTTCTTCTAGAAGCTGAAAAAAACGGAGATGGAATTGTCGAATTTCAATGTTGTAAGAATTTGTTTCGATTCCTTCATATGGAACAACCGGACGTCATTTCAAGTCAATCAGAAGGCGTGATTATTCTTTCTTCAGAAATTTTGAATGCGTCATGATCCCACCGAGGCCTTTTTGGCTAAAATAGGTAGGTAATAATAAAATTGTTCAATATGTTTTGATACTTGTCAATAAAAATTCAAACTGTTTACCTTGTTTTTTCATTCAATAATTATATAGTAGGTACATAGCATAATAAATCACACTATATCAATTAAAAATATTATACTTAGCAACACACGTTGAAATGAACAAAACCATCAGGTAAATTAAATAGTTGAAGCCGCAGAAATGTTTTTTTTATCGAAGCCGATTCAATTCGTATATTATAGTAACTTCAAACAATATTCGAATTCAATACAATTTGTTTCGACCTCCTTTAGTCCTTTCAGTCAACAACAAAAAGTTTTATTATTCAATCACTTTGGTGTTGGTCGTGAAAACGTATCAATAAAAATGACAACCACATAATATTCTTCGCAACTGTAGCGCCACAGAACAAGACATGTGACATATAGCCCTATTTGCGATCACAGCGTTATCTATCGGGCGCCACACGAAACTCTAACCTCCGCCGAAATTGGAAGTTCAAAATGATCTGTCGAGCGTATGAAGCCTTCCCTCCATTCATTCTATGCTCCTAGGTATGTATATCGGTAAGGTGATTATCACGCCAAATCGCCAGTCTTTCGAGTAGTATTCTGGTGCATTTATGACATCAGGAAATGGAACGCAATCCTTTTCTGAAATTTAAATTACCCTTTTCACAGTTGTTAAAAATACCTGAAAATTTTGTAGAATTAAAGAAACGGCAGATTCCTGATTCATTGAATGTTTCACCCTTATATCTACTGAATACTTGTTAACTGAAAGCCTCCTCCACTCTCACTTCTAGAAAAGGAAATGAAAATAGACTGGAGCCCAACTAGCAAATGTGTTCCTAATTTTATGAACCATTCGATTCTTGTACCTTCATACATAAAATTTTATGGCAGCTTTAATTAATTAACTGGAAAGTACCTCATTCAATTTCATCGAATCTTCAATGTGTTACACCATAAACCGGACAAACATTCATCAGCAGAAAAATCAGAAAAATGTTGCTTCATGGTATGTATTCCGTTTTCAAAATACGAGATGGTTCTTTAATTTGTACCTACATACATTTGTACCTACATTTCAACTGTAGATTCTTGGGGACAAAAGAAACCTTCATTTTCCATTATTCCGAATTCAGCTCTTTCACAAAGATAAAGAAAGCCATTTGAAAGAAAAAGGTCAAATACATACGATTCTCTGGTAAGAACGAAAATACCTCGAAGTTCATAATAGGGATGTTGACTATTTTTTGGAAATTATTTTAATTTGTAGATAAGCCCTATACAAACACGAAAAAAATATTTTCATGGAAAAAATATAGCAAATACCAATAAAAAATGCGTAAATTATATGATATATTGTTTATCCTGATTACTCCTAGGTCTCCTGTGGAGACCCCTCTGAAATTACAAGCTTTGAAGCTTGTAACTTGTGCCGAGTTCGGAGTAAGCAGTTGTGTTCTGTGTAGGCTTTGTTACTGTGTCCTTACGCCACCTTAGGCACAGCACTGTTAATTTTTGACCCAACAGTGAGAATGGTGGCCCCTACCGAGACTAGAAAATTTCTTTCCTAGCTCGGGATTGAACTTCGGACCTTTGGGTCCGAATTCCACCGCTCTACCACTGAGCCAGGGGCACTTCTTAAAAAAATAGTTTCCAAAATTCCCGCTGAAACGAAGTGATTATGATGACGTCACCATACGGTGAACAGACTTCGCCGTCTGTCAAAGCGAACTGATCTTGTGTGATTTCTTGCGAACAAATCGTTTGCGTAATAACAAATAATCGTGAAATAGTTCGCTGGTGATACATTTTACTCTTTTCTGTTCTTCGTAAGTTCTTACTCGTGATGACATTAAGGTTATAGGTTAGCTTGTTCACCGAACAGTGACGTCACGTATTCTCATTCGTGTTTGCAGTCACGTGATAAACGGTTATAGATTACACATTTTAAATCGATTTTATTTAATTTAATGACAGTAATTAGATCACTAATAGCTATTTATGTAACAAGTACATAAATTAGGTCTTTATGGACGAGTCCAAAAGTTTATGGCAGAGCGAGCAAAGCGAGCGAGGCCAATAATTTGGCAAGTCCATAAGCCTTATTATGTACGAGTTGCATACAAAGCTTTATGTTCGACTGCAATGCAGAAATTTTATTTGCTGAAATGGCAATTAATATATTCGTCGCTTCATTTCAAGAAAACATTAAGGGTGCTTTTGATTTTCTTACCTTAGTTACCATCAGCGACCTTAGCAACCTCACTGAACCAAGTTGTTTACTTTGTCAATTCTGTGACAAACTTCACAATAATTCCAAAAGTGGATAGTTCGGGAGAGGAAAGCGTGAAAAATTTACACGCAAGTGCCAAAGAATCTCTCCTACCCACTAGAAGTGCTTATGAAAATTCGTATGCGGCCTATAACAAGTGGTGTGAAACTGTGAAATGAAAGTACCTATTGAAAATCGAGAGAAGACTGTGACAGATGAGTCCAATAAAGTGGTGTCCAATAAAGTAGTCATTTATGGACGCTAAACGAATTCATGAATCAAGTGTTTATGAAGCAGTCGAACATAAAATTGTTTTAGTATTTCAAAAACTACCTTCAATGTGGAAAACCTCAATTTATATGAATTTGTAACATGTGTCAATATCCCTATTCTCAATTGGAATTGAGTTAATACATTTAGAAAAAAACTCGAGTACAAACCTTATTGAAATGAAAATGTTACAAACACGAAATTTTATGACGAAAACACTCAGTTTGTCAGCTTTTATCTGCAATTAAAAAGCCATGATTCTCCCACCAAAAGCAGTAACTTCTTCGGCTTTCCTGAATATCAGTTGGTGAACACTAATTACTTGTTCACATTCTTCTCGATATCTCAAAAATATCTTATAATGAAAAGTTTTTCATTCAATTTGTGCTTAATCTTGATCAACCTTTTTCGTATTCCAAACAACAATCTTCTATGTACATTTCACAAAGCTCTCGATGAAGACATTGCGAGATTGGTATAGCAGAGTATAAATATCCATGAATTCTACCATAAATCGCCTTTCTTGACCAGAAATCGATCCATCTCAAACGCCTTAGATCTGTGATTACTGTTTCCTCGGTTCCGTTCTATGATTCCAAACGAATTCGAAAAAAAGTTGATTTTGTTCGAATGTATTTAGGAGAAATTTTGTCGGTCGAATTCTGGATTCTTTTTAGCATCACAGAAGTCTTTATTTTCCGCGAAATTTGGGCATGAACTGATTTTGTCAGCTGCAATGACCAACACATGCAACACCGCATGTTATCATTTGAGCAAGATCCCAGGGCCGCCAGACGTCACGTATTTTCTGATGAACGAAATGTGGACGATTGAATAGTGTTAGTATGTACTACGATCACATGTCTATCGGCTACCTTGCTCAGACGGCCAATTTGCAGATATCAGGTCATCAAGTTGCAAAAAAAACATTGCTTACCTCACTTAAATTCTGATGGTTGATTTTCACATATATTTTAGACAATTCCGTTTAAAATGAGTTTTCAATAATGCCAGACACTTCCCGTCGGCCGAATTGCTTAACAGACGCCTTAAAGGTCTCAAAAAAATCATTTAACTTCACGTAAATTCTGATGCTCCATTTTAATATAACTTCTCCAAACCACTATTTTAAAATTTCTTACAAGAAGACAGACCGATCCAAGGGGCCAATCATCCCCCCAACTCAATTTTAATGTCTCTACGGCTTAGAGCGCGAGGGTATTATCCGCACGCATGAGGATGAGTGAGAGATGTATTAGCTCCTATAGACTTCCCTGTCTCTCATTTCAGTTTACTCGTATCAATCAATGATTAATATTTGTAGAAAAATCAGCTTAAAACTAATAAATTCATGAAACAGGTAAATTATTGAAGATCGACGTGGATAAAAGTGCTCATCTATCCGCAATAATTGTAGAATTTTGACCTGCAACCTGTTTCAATAAACTACTGACGAAATGATTCCATTCATCGGCAATAAAAAAAATTCCATATATTTTCGACAATGCCATTCTTTCGCTGTGGTCAATGCAGATTTATCGTGTTCCTAGCATGAGGAAGCCGATACAAAGATCGTATACCTTTTTTGCAACATCGATGCTCAGGCTGGTTTTGTTATGCGATGTTCAGATACTGATATACAGAGATAATGCTGGGAAATATGCAGCATTTGAAAAATGATGATTCCCATGTTTGGATTCTGATAACAAGAAGAGATACGTTGATTCAAATAATATCTACGAACAATTAGGACAGTCGTTGTTTACCAGCATTCCATGCCATCACATCACATTACTCCAGCATTTTTCAAAAATGGCAAACAAAAGCCTATCAATATTTTGAAGGAAAATGAAGAGTACCAACAAGCATTTCACCGTTCCGGTATGCTAGATTTTGTTGGTGATGTAGTTGAAGAAGAATATGTATTCAATGTAATACAAAAACTTATCTGTGATATTCATAACGTTCCTGGAAAATTGTTGTAGATGGTACTACACTTCAACTGTTCATTGATAAGTATATGTTATCTGATATCAATGAAGAATTGAATCGGAAGAATTTGAAAAACCTCGATGCTAGCAACTTACCACCATGCAAAAGTGAGCTTTGGCAAAAGTTGCGACGTGCTAACTAAATTGCTAGCCTTTGAAACAATACTCGAGTTTATTGAAACAGCTTGCAGGTCAAAATTTTAGAATTATTGCGGTCAGATGAGCACCTCCTTACACGTCGATACATACCTGATTTTTTAATTTATTAGTTTTTAGCGGATTTTTCTACTAATATTAATTATTGTTCGATATGAGTAAACTGAAATGAGAGACAGGGGAGTCAATAGGAGCTAATACATCTTCTCTCACTCATCCTTATGCGTGCGGATAATACCCTCGCGCTCTAAGCCATAGAGGCATTAAAATTGTGTTTGGGGGATGATTGGCCCCTTGGATCGGTCTGTCTTCTTGTGAGAAATTTTAAAATAGTGGTTTGGAGAAGATATATTAAAATGGAGCATCAGAATTTACGTGAAGTTGAATAATTTTTTTGAGACCTTTAAGGCGTCTGTTAAGCAATTCGGCCGACGGGAAGTGTCTGGCATTATTGAAAACTCATTTTAAACGGAATTGTCTAAAATATATGTGAAAATCAGCCATCAGAATTTAAGTGAGGTAAGCAATGTTTTTTTGCAACTTGATGACCTGATATCTGCATATTGGACGTCTGAGCAAGGTAGCCGATAGGCATGTGATCGTAGTACATACTAACACTATTCAATCGTCCACATTTCGTTCAGAAAATACGTGACATCTGGCGGCCCTGGGATCTTGGACTATTAGTGGATACGAACATGAGATATCGCTTTTTTTCGTGGAATTTTGGGGAAATATTCGATGCATTTCTGGAATGCATTATAAGTAGTGTTGTTTTGTGGGAAATAGCTGAAAAATTCAGCTCACTGGATAGAATCTGGTTTTCTTATGCTTTAGTTTCCCGACGGATTTCAGTGTTGAACTGGTGAGTGTAATTCCTGAGATTCCAATTTTCATCACAGAGGACATTGTTCAGATACAAACATAGCCACAGATCGTCTAGTGCTAAGTATATTTTTCTTCCTCATTAATTTCGATTTGATATGTGTTTGATAACGAAATTCATCATTCACATATCTGAATCAGCAAACGTTTTTCTATCATAGAGATTAGGCTTACTAAATAGGTCTGTGATTCCAAAATGAGAATTCGACGAATTTGATGAACACTCTGACTACCTTGTAAACTTGGTGTGCGATCACAAAGTAATTCTTCTGCGATTCGGTGATATTTTAAAATCCAGGGAATCATTCAGATTATTCTTGTGATTTATGAGTTTTTCGGCCGATTTTAAGAGATGAACTTAGGATTAACTCGAAAATGACGCGATTTATTCAAAGAAGGTATGCATTGTGTAATTTTCTGAAGTGACTGTTACTTTCGGAAATATAAACCGTTCATCTTTCCATTTTGCGTGGATTTATGATTCGTCTACGCTGTAACTTTCATACCAGGAGAAACATTGAATAAGTATTTTTTTCAAGGATTTTCGTCGCCCTGTATCTCGCGAACGAAACCGAATTTTGAAAAATGATATAAAAAAAAGTGTGAAAAAATGAATAATTCACAGACTCATCATGTATGAAGGGTACTGTTTCAGATAATTTTTGAGAGATAATTTGCAGAGTGTAGTGGGTTTTTTATGGGCTTCTAAATATCGGTTTCAAGTCACATCGTTGTAGTTTTCGGTGCTTGATTCACATATGGTGTCGAAGTCAGGAGAAAAAAATTTAAAATGGCAAGAAACCTCCATGTTCGCGATTTTCGTTTCTTGGTGCCAAATTGGATACCATTCTTCCAATAATCCTGATTTTGAATGAATTATTGCAAAAATGGAACACGAATATGAAAACAGAACAGAAAACATCGTTGGATCACTTTTTGAAAATCCCCCTCATATACTCCTAATAGAAGTCCTATGCCTGAACGTCCTGGTTGGTAAATCACTAACGACAACAAATATTTACAGTTATTTCAATTAAACACAGGAGGGAATGTGAATCCCCAATTTCGTATACAAATGCATGATCATTACCGTTACTTGGTAATGAAAATTAGGTAATATGGCGAGAACAATTCCAATCCACAGTTCAGATCCGATTGGTTCCGAAATTGGAAAGTGGGATTCTCATCAGTGCTTCATTGAATTTACTGTAATTTTTGTCATGTGATTTATTGTTAACATATCATAGTCTTGGCTCTCGTAGGATCACGAGTTGACGGAAAAAAATTGAGGAATTTGGGCGGAATCTTTCGAGATGAAGCTCATCCGTTGAGTGTTTTGAAATTTTGTTTTTGTTTCCATATTCATCTTGATAGTGAATGAGATTGACACATTCAACAATTTCGGGGGAAATTTTTTGTCGTTGTTGACACAATAGTACAGGGTATCCCCTTTTGGGCACTTTTACGGGATATCTTCGTTATTTTTAACGTTAGCAGGATGCGGTTTTCGCGACAGTGTGCTTCTTTTTTGTGAAACTAAAGATGGCGCAATCAGTTTTTGCATAGCCCTCTTAGTTTTTGCTATACAGACTGGAAATGAAAAGTATCACTTTTTAATCACCCCCCATATCTCAGTTGTGCTTGAACTTGGAGTAATGGTTGAAACGCATTCCTATAAATTTTTTTCCGTAGAATGCAGTGGCGTAGTCAGTTTTTCAATTAAATTTTCCGTTTTTGAGTTATTGAGCAAACATCAAACATATTTTTTTTAAATGGGACACCCTGTATATTATTTTTTATTCTTATTGAGCACAATCTCAGCTTTTCAAAAACATATTATTTTATGCATTTATTTTCAAATTATTTGAATTTTCAAAAAATTGCAAATTAAATTAAGTAAAATATTAGATCATGTGGTGTAGATATTATGTTAACATTATTTTCGATTTCTAACGAAATCTTGACATTTATTTTTTTGTTTTTAATAAACAGTCATAGCCTACTACTTAGTTATTGACAATTGAATTACAAAATCTTGAATTCTGAGCTTGGTTTTGAAAATAAATGCATAAAATAATATGTTTTTGAAAAGCTGATATTGTGCTTGCTAAGAATAAAAAAAATATACAGGGTGTCCAATTAAAAAAAACAAATGTTTGCTCAATAACTCAAAAACGGAAAGTTTAATTGAAAAACTGACTACGCCACTGCATTCTACGGAAAAAAATCTATAGGAATGCGTTTCAACCATTTCTCCAAGTTTAAGCACAACTGAGATATGGGGGGTGATTAAAAAGTGATACTTTTCATTTCCATCCTGTATAGCAAAAACTAAGAGGGCTATGCAAAAACTGATTGCGCCATCTTTAGTTTCACAAAAAAGTAGCACACTGTCGCGAAAACCGCATCCCGCTAACGTTAAAAATAACGGAGATATCCCGTAAAAGTGCCCAAAATGGGATACCCTGTACATTGTTTACCGGGTAGGAAAAGCCTAACATTCCTGGCCGATTGTGAAGATTGCTAAGTCAAGGCGCAAGCCCCGACTCAGCAAAGAAAATTAGAAAAGAATATCTCTTAACAGTTGGGAAATCTTGACTTTTTGTATGAGAAATTTTGTCAGGAATGTCAAAATTTCCTAGCGATTTGCGGAAAAAATGTTTCGGTCCACTTTGTTAGAACTTCTTCACGGAAACTCTCACAAAATTTGGCTATTGTGAATGACAATCTATACAGGGTGTCCCGTAAAGACCACGTCAAACGAAAACGGAAAGGAGATCAGAATGTGCTCTACCTGGTGTGAAAAAATCGTTCATATGAAAGTCTCACAGTTTTCGAGATATTGGATGTTTTATGAAAATGTTGAATTTTTACACTTCAAATGCTTTCTCCCTTGCGGAAGCTACAATCAAATACTTTTCGAATCAGTTTTTTTTTCCGTAAATATTGTTGAATAATTACCTCATTTGATGCAATGAAAAATAGCACAAAATATCATACGGGGTTTCTGAAAAAAAAATTTAAAATACATGTTCTGAAGGAAGTGTTTTTTTGTACTGAATTCTATCTGACGTGGTATCAAAAAAAGACACTAGACCTTTTCTGCATATTACGTTGAAAAGTTGCCCATTTTGTGAGGATTCCGAAAAGGTAAAATACAGGTGATAACCTTCTTCACGAAAAAAGATATTTGAATGTTTATCAAAAATGAGGCATTTCTGTGAAAAACTGATTTTGTCACCTTTTCCACAAATCCTTTCATTTCGCAGATTCTGATGCAACATATTGAATAATTCTCTTGAAAAATGTCAGTTAGTCCTTAAATTACTTATAAAGTGAAATTATTTATTAATTGCAATGATATAATGTAATAACGCACAGCACCTTCAACATCAACAAATCTATTGTGAATAAAAATATCAATAATGAAAACTCAGGATTCTTATTGGAGCAAATGCTCAAAATGACCACCTCCTTTGCTAATACATGCCTTGCATCTATTGAAAATTGAAGTAATCATTCAACAATATTTACGGAAAAAACTGATTCAAAAAGTATTCATTTGTAGCTTACGCAAGAGAAAGAGCATTTTGAGTGTGAAAATTCAACATTTTCATAAAACATCAAATATGTATCTCGAAAACTGTGAGACTTTCATATAAACGATTTTTCCACATTAGATAGAGCACACTCTGATCTACATTCCGTTTTCGTTTGACGTGGTCTTTACGGGACACCCTGTATATACCATATTTCAATTGTGCACCAAAAAACATTAAAGTTTGTCTGGAACACGATACTTCAGAACAAATCTTATCACGCTCGACAAAATATTCCTGCAACACCATTCATCTTCGGAAAGAATGTAGGTATAGGTACCAATTGTACAAATAAGTGCGAAAGATTTCAGGGATTGAGGAGACCTTGTCTTCAATTGAAGGAGTTCATATAAACAAAAGCTCTTGGAAAGTAACTGGGAATAAAACTGATTTGTCTTTGACGTGCTGAAGAGTTGACAAAATGGCATTTTGTTCTACCAATGAAAAAGCTACCTATGAATATCTCCATATTTTGTTGTGATGGAGTGAGATCGTTCAAAGGCGATGTACCTCTATGTAAATTTAAACTCAATGGCTCTACTGAAATTATTATTGAAAACGAACCACTACTTTGATATTGACCGTTAATTTCAATGGCTAGTCGCCATTCAACCGTAAGAATATTTCATGAATTCATTGAATAATATTTTAGGTATATTAATTGTTAATAGGTTATTTTTGTGAGGGAATGGAATATTTTCTTGGTCCTTTTTTGGGATCACTCTCCACAACTACACTTGAACAGATTTTCTTTATTGATGAACAGGGTGTTCGTGAAATGGACATAGAAACGGATTGGGGAACTTTTCGTATAAGTTCAAGTAGAAATGAAAAATTTTCTTATACGTGAACCGCATACGTTTCGTTTTTGAGATACAGGGTAATGATGATTGAATTTTTTTCATGTTTTTTTCTGTAGTATATGCATTCCACAATATATTGAACTGAATTGGCGCAGATATTACAATTGAGAGTATACGTTACATGACAATTTCGATTGCAAATCCACAGGGTGATATTTTTTCTTGAACACATTCCCCTGTTTTTTCTTGGTCAGCCACTATTATCAAAAAAAAAAAAAAAACTATGTTATTCTACTGAACTTTATGATCTCTTGTAGTTCAGGCATACCTGCTACCGATATAGAAAAAATTTGTTTAACGATTCTCTCGAAATCCTCAGTACTACCAAAATGTCCATGAATATCCAGTTAGAATTAAAGACTGTTTGAGTCTGGGGATCTAACAGGGCATAACTGATGTCCACCCTTTCCAATCCATCATTATTTGCTTTGATATAGTCCCTGGTAGATCTAGTACACCCTTCATTTCGAAAACTAAACGTTTGCAGATCCATGGTTATGAGACTTTTTTTCTCTTAAAACTATGTATGGAAACTTCTTTGTTCGCAGCTCCAATTTAAGTATACCTTGTATACAGCGTGAGTCTTCGACTTGTACAGCTTTTGAACTGTTGACTCCTGATGCCAAAAAAAATTTACAGATTTCGCAATCCTTGCAACCATCAGAGACATTGGAAATGATATCACAACATTTATTTGCATTTGAACTTAAAATAAAATAGTATTTTCAATAATAATAATAATAAACAATAATAATTGCAAGAAACTATCAACATTCCTAATTCCTAACATAAACATGTAAGAGGAAACTTGTCACCATATTTCAAAACAAAAATGTTCTTTATAAAGTAAGTATTCTCAAGATATAATAATAAAAAATGAAGATATAAATAATTGGATCAAGCTGGGTCCATCCTGTCATTCCTGTCCAATATTTTCGAAGTGAATTTTGATTTTAGCAAATCTGGGTTTTCATGAAATTGGCTTTAGATAGAAGGATTCAGTTTTCACTAAAATTCATGAATCCTATATGTACTCGGATCAACTATCATTGGATGAAGCTCATAACATCCAGTCCAATATTTTCGAAGCGAATTGTTATTTTACCAAATTTGGGTTTTCATGAAACTGGTTTGAGATAGAAAGATTCTGTTTTGACTAAAATTCAGGAATCTTATATGTACCTACTCGGAGTAAACATCATCAGAAGAAGCTGAGTCCACCCCGTCCAATATTTTCGAAGAGAATTTTCATTTTACCAAATCTGAGTATTCTCGAAATTGGCTTGAGATAGAAGGATTATGTTTTTACCAAAATTCATGAATCTTCTATGTAGGGGAGGACGGGGGAATTCCACGCACCTAAGGGAAAATGCTCACAAAAACCTTCCTATGTACAGTGTATTAAGTTATCTGTTGAAATTTTAACCTGATTCAATTTCAGCTGTAGACGTTATAAATCGATCAAATTTCTTTTAATGTGAGAACCGATTACTGAAAATCATTTCTCAGCATGCATTTAACTATGGTACAGTTTCAAGCATTATTCGCTCCTTTGAAATTAGAATTTTCACCTTATTGAATTTCGATCCAATTGCCATACCTATTATTTTGCATGTTTATTTCGCAATTGAAGAAACTAAGAATTTCATCTGCATAGTAAGTAAGGTGTAGTGGCTACACAATAATAATCTATTTCAATTCCTTTCGCAATTGAAGAAATCAATATGATATTGTTCCATTTTAAGCCCTAGAATCGGGATGGAATAGGTATGCATTGTAGAATTCAAATTAAAAGTAAAAAAAATTTCACCAACATACCTACATTATTCATTGATTTGATTGAGAGCAATGAATATATAATACGAAAACAAAAAGAAAGTGTTTGCTGAGGTTGGTGTTGGTGCAATGCTTCTCTCAAAAGAGAAACCGAGCCTTCTCCAAGATACTCTGAGTTCAAATCTGATAAGAGAAATGCAAGAGCAGAAAAATGAACAAAATAATCTCTTCACCATGCTGGCTAAGTAGTTTCCTGGAAGATGATTTAGAATAATATGCTCTGTAAAACTCTGAAAATATTCTACAACTTCAGTCAAAGAAATGTTACCTTAGAACACTTTAAAAAATATTCTATTGTTTGCTCGGATATGTATGCTTTGCTATTCTCCCTTTTTTGCAAATTTCACCTTGGATTTCTGTGCAAGTGTGCAAGCCATGTGTTTAATTTCTCTCTACCTTCCTGGTCCCACAATTTAATTCTTTTCATTAATTCCTCATCAGAAGGGTATAAAACACTACCAAATATTCAAGAGAAAAACTCGAAACAGTTTGAACTGCATTACATTTTCATCTTAACAATTAAATGACGTTGAACTTTCTGGTTTTGATGCTTATTCTTCTATGAAGAATTTCACATCATCCTGGTATGCCCATAGACATATTATCCCAAGTCTATGATAAGTCTATATGGGTATGCCAATCGACTAGTTGAGGGTTCATAAAAATATATATACCAATCTTCATCTGAAACAGAATTCCTTCTTTCTTATGAACATTCTCCACATTTTCTTCAATCATGAGGACATGATGTGCTTCCACAGGAACCCTATGATAGAATAGAATTACATTTAATATTTGTTTGCATTTGGTCTTTCTCTGTGAAGAACATTTTCACATACACCATTTGGTCCAATTAATCCAATAGCTTTTCTACCCTAAAATAAAGCAATATTCAACGAGGATCTCAAGTTATAACTAGATAACCATAAATACCTTATATCCTTTTTTCCTTCCATTTTATCGTATTTCAAATATTTATTTAAACTTTCTATTATAACCATATAGGTAACACAAAGTTCTCAATCGCTGAAGAATCGAATAACATGACAGCTAGAACATTGTTTATAAACAATGCGCTTCGGAATGCGCCGAATGCGGATCCTAGTTACGAGTGTTGCGGTATTCAAATGCCGTGTCGGAGATTCACGAACCGATCCGAACCTTTCCGATTCAATTGTCATTCAATGTATCCTCACTGGTCACCGATTCTCGTATGCTGGCCCAACACACCTATCTTAATAAATAACGCGATGACTTTCGAATGCTTTTTTGGTCTACTGGCGACACTTTTGTCTTTTGACCTTGAACGAAAACTCGGAACTTGCCTGCAATATACGAACATAAACATTTCCAATGTTAACAACAATATAAACACTCGAAGCAAAGATTATAGAGTTCAAAGATAGGAAACGCCCTCATATCTCTCGTACTAAAAACCGACTACGTTTTATGCATATATATATCGGGACTTTTTACTCACGAGATGGCGTTTTCATTACAGATTACAGTGACTGTAGTTTTTTTCATTACAGATTGCTGTTACTGGAAAGAGCGCGAAATTTGAATACCACCATAAGTAATAATTATGATTTCCACCTATCGAGCCCAGACAATAATATACAGGGTGACACAACAAAAGCAGGGCTTCTGTTCTGCTCAGGATTATATTTTTGATCTACATATTAATTCAATTGATACTAATTAAACACACCAAATAGATTTGCTTACATATTTTTGTTTCAAAATATACATACAATTTTAAATTGGAATACATGTCAAAAATATCTTGACATCTGAGTTACAGAATTATTAGAACATATTTTTTACAGAATATTCAAAAGCACAATTTAAAAAACATCTTGCAGAGGTGTAAAACTTGTATAAGGACTAATCAGATCCCATTCAGACGCCATGCCCGCGTCGCTCAATGTTCTGGAGAGAAATGCTCACTGCACATAGTATAAGTTCTGCTGAGATCTAAATCCTCTCGTCTCGCCCAGAAAACTCTATCTATTTCAGAGCACTGAAAATTAATGCAATGAATAACAGAGTTACCCCTTTCGAGTTTCAATACTTACATTTCCATTTTCTTCGGTAATTTAAAGAAGGATAATTTCGGATTATTCCTTTTATTATTAGTACACTGCTTTGCCATGCAGCATGCTCCGGATGGCATCTTGTCTTCAAATATTTAACAACCGAAACACAGGAACGAATACTAAGCACGAATCAAACTAAATTATAACGAAAACTCAAATATTAAACGAAAACTCAAACACTACACGATATATGACTCAAATACAATATGAAAACTCAATTAAACTTAAACTTAACGAATACAACTATTAATTATTCTTTGTAGATCTAATCTAAACGAACTCAACTGGAGAATAATCTAAATTTGATTTGAATTTGTCTGTTATTTGAATTGTACCATATGTGGTAACCATGGTAACATCTCTTAGCCACCTATTATCAGCATACATTAATTGTTCAATGTCACAAACCAATCGGAGAGCAGCTGTTCCCGCGCATGCGTTACGAAGTGTTTACTGTTTACCAAAGATTAGAGAGTAACCTAACTCTAGATGTTGACTTTGGAATGTCAAATGAAAATGATCAAAGTGGAGATGGAGAAAGAAAATACAAATGTTGGATCTCGCCCTGAACTCAGTTCGATTCTACATCACTACATCTACATGATATTCTTTGATAACGAGGAAATCACTCTTGGATTTGACATTTATTCAGAAGGTTCTCTTGCTTTAAGAAGATTTTCAACATCAATTCCTTAATAGTTTCAATTTAGCTGCCAGAAGAATAGTTACGAGACCAAATTGCTCTCGAATCATAATCTGTTAGGAAAATGTCCAAAATATCAGAGGGAGTAGGTGACTATGAAAAAAAGGAAGTTCTTGTTTCGGAAAGCTATTCATGTAGCAAGGATTCTACATAGAATTGTGGTTCTGGATTATATTGGTCTGCTCAATGTTGATACTATGGAATAATTTATATTTATAATCAAGAAACTGAATAATTTAAAATATACATTCTAATATATTTAACTCTGACAATTCAATTGCGTTTAATAATTATTGAAATACATGAGTAATTTAATTACAGTATTCAATTAGTGATGCCACAGCGAACAATTCTTTATTGAGAATTTGACTCTGTTCTTTGTTCTGATTTTGTTTCAAATAAAATGCTAAAAATTAGGTTGTTAAGGAAAGGATAAGAAAAAAGTGTTTATTTGATTATCTAACATTTATTCACATTTCTGCATGAATTCTTCACAATTTTTGAGCATTCAATAGAAGATCAATGTTTGATTTTTATTTACAATACAAGATACCACCACCATACTTAATCATACAAAATCTAGATCTTTAAACCTTCACATAAAACTTTCATGCATTATCTATAAAGATGGAATTTCGTAGTATCACCATTATTGATATGCTTTCTTCTCAACATAAATAAATTGTCTACTTTCATCAAGAGAAACATCCAAATTTTGTTTTTTTACATTTCCTTCCAAGAAATCATCGAGTTCATTCTAATAATGAACCTTACCTGTAGAGAGATGTGTAATTCAGAATCTGAAACAGACTCTCTTCTTTTTTCGACCAAAGCAACTCCATGTATGTGTATATATATTTACTTGATTTTCTTGTTCATTCCATTCCTGGACTTTCAAGATTGTTGCAGTCATGTTGCTTCTTGTCGATATTAAATTTTCAAACTAGATATGCTGAACCTCCAAGAGTGAGAATATTCAATCTTACTTACCTAGTTGCTCATTTTTTGTCAATCGTTTAGAACTTAATTCATCCTCATGTCTCAAATGTGATTCTATAAAGTGTACATGGACTCCTACAAATAGATATACAGTATTGACGGTAACTAGTAAAAGAATTTATTCAAATACCTACCACTTCTAGTTAATAAAGGCCTAAATTCCTCCTCTTTTCATTCTTCGTTCAACACATTGACTGACAAAACCTGAACAAATAAGAATCTGTTGTAACATTTTCGAATAATAAATTAGTGTTCCACCTTTGGTATTGCTCCGATTACAATCATAAGTAGTCACTTCTCCTTAAGTAGTTTATCTTATGTTCCTCCAAACATAATCGACACATCGGTTATTCAGATTTCTCCAAGACTCAAACTCATGAATTTACCCAAAAAAATATTTGTTTCAATAATTTCCAAAGAATCTATTCGTTTAAATATTAAATCAAATCCTCCTGTATGCAGAAAATTTCCATGGCATCTTCAGAGCAGACTGGACAGTTTATATGCTTCTTTTTTGTCTTTACGATTATATTGTGAGCATTTTTCATGTGTCGATTCTTGGTAAACAATCGGCTGAAACCTTTGTTCTTGTTGCAAACTTCGCAGATGAGTTTATTATGGCTGAAAAATATATGTTTTTAAAATCGGAAGTTATGATATGAGAAATAGACTTACTTCTGTTGTTCCATGTTGTTTTAGTGGTAAAAATCCCTGTTGTAAGCACTCAAATTAAAAGTAAATACTATGGGATACAAGTAATGTATTCCTATTATACCTACTATGTATTTTCTACACAGCAAATAATAGTCCTGTAGAAAATAATTTTTGACGCTAGTTCTCTCTAGAGTTGTCAAAAACAATGATGTGACGGGCGCGGGATTTCAAATCAGACATTCGTAAATGCGCGGGAACTGCTTCTCTCTGATTGGTTTGTGACATTGGACAATTAATGTATGCTCCTATTATCTATCTCAGGACTTTCTTCTCACCAGACGGCGCTCACGTCAATGTTGTCGCTTCGTTTCCAATCTTCCTTCTCTATAATCTTTGACTCGAAGTGCTAATGAAGGAAATAAAACAATGATCTATCCTTCAAATACCGGACTAGGTGCCCAATCCGGCAACGTTGCGGCGAATTTGGCGGACCTCCCACCTGAGTCCCACCTCGGCGCAGTTCGCCGATTCTCGTATGTTGGCATATGCTGGCCCAACACACCTACGTTAATGAATCACGCGATAACTTTCGAATGCTTTTTTGGTCTACTGGCGACACTTTGTCTTTTGACCTTGAACAAAATCTCGTAATTTACCTGCAATATACGAACATAAACATTTCCAATGTTAAAAAACCCTTTTTTCAGTTCCATTTTTCCAAATTTGACTTCTTTAGAAATATTTGGCCATTTTCCAAAACTGGAATCCCAGTCCGTCCCTGAGATGACTTTTTTTGGTATTAATTGAAATAACTGAAACGTGTAATTCCTCGATTCAAAATGAGTTGATAATTATAGGAACTAAAATTAACTGCAGTACCTACTAATGCTATTATCCTAACAATGTTGAAAAAACAATATTTCGTAACAATCGTAACAATATTCGTTCGATCATGCTCTCAATTGACATGCAATAGATCTTCATCCCAAATACATTTCCTCGTCAATTTTTTCCAAAAGTTCGGGAGCATTATTACTCATTTATATTCATCGAAAATATCTTGTGACCAAACTTGATCCATTTAAATTAAAAAATGGTAATATTGACCCTATACATTGTTGACAATTATAGATTCAGAATATCTTGTCGCCTGTGCCAAAGTTGCCAATAATTCAAGTTAATGCAGAAGTCTAATGCCAAGACGTCAACATATACAAAAAAATCCACTAGGCGGGAAAGTATTTATTCTGTACTTCTGTGTTATTTCAATTTGTTGTAACAACAAAGAGGTGGTGTCTGCCTCTAAAGTGAAGTATGGAATGAGCGGTTCTATCTTTGGAATCAATATCATCAAATATCAAAGAACAAGGTGAAATGATCAATTCACTGAATTTGCAGGCATCAATTCAATGAATAGTATTTGTATCACAGTTGAAAAAAAGTACAATCCGAAGACTCGCTTTGTGCTTTTTTTGATTTAGGTTGTGGGAGGTGATTAGCCCATAAATAGTACTAAGAAAACATGAAAGGTATAGTCGATGAAGGTGTCGCATTAGTATATTGCTTACCCAGACATTCTTGGAAGACTGTGAAGACTCCAGGAATATGGCTTGTTCTACGAGGTAAACAGACATTTTTCCGCAAATCGTTCAAAATTCAACAGATATTGATTGATTTTGAAAAATTCGCGAATTATTTCATTCATGAAATAATGGTGCTTCGAAATTCGTAATGAAATTCGTTGTGTTACGGTGTTCCCGAAAACTAAACATTGTAAAATGATAAGTAATGATGAATTTTCCATTTCTGCTTCATTATTAGAATTATTTCCAAATAAACTCCAGAGAAAAGCACGAAACGCATATTATATGTAGAACATCAACAACTGTAAAGAAATGATATTTCCTCGTCTCGAGAATGAGTCTGATTCATGTAATCATCACAATACTACGTCTTACGTGGCAGAGGTTTGAAATTTGAGATACTTCATAAACTTAAGGTCGTCATTCAGAGCGAGTAGGAAATCTCATCCGATAGAAGCGCCACTGTGTATTTTATGGAATATCTCATAGAATTTACATTTTTTACATAAGATCTATGAATTTCTCCCTAATTATAAATGGCGCTCGCCATGCGAAAACCGCTGAACTATGAAATTAGTGAATATGTGGGTAAAGCAGGAACTTTTTCTCGCTATATATTTGAATTTGGCCATTCTCTGCCAATTCCGTATTGAAAGTTGTTTTTCTGAATGGAATTTCTGTAGATTCAGTTTTAATCGGAAGTTGAACTATTTTCATGGGTCTTTCGTTTGAAATGATCTGTTGGAATGAAATGAATCTCAATTATTTCATCAAAAACTCCAATCCTTTCTGAGTTTATCAACAGAATTTCAGTTCTCAAAGTGAAACCATTTTCAAATGCAACTTGAAATAAAAACACACTACATTGAACGCCCACCTAAATTGAAGTCTCCTATTTTCATGATTCCAGATGTCGAAGAGAATAATGAGGAAGCCACGATGGAAATCCACTAACTATCCTTGGGTTATTTTGGTACAGTTAGAAGGGTTGCATATAAATGAGTGTTTGTTTATTCTATCTTTCGGTTCACCCAGATCATGAGTGTGCCATCAAAATTATTCCAATTTGAATGCTTCGTTGCTTGCGTCAACAGATATTAACATGTGAGGAAAAGGAAAACAGTTGATCGACATGGTATATTTACCCAAGGAGTGCGATACTTAACGCCTAACTAATCTTTCGATTTCGTATGTCATAATTCGGCTTTCTTGTGATCCTAATGTCAGTCGAAAAAAACAGATGCATCGATCGAACAATTTTCGTGAATGAAGCAATACAGGGTGTATTTTGAGGTGAGGTTTCAACATTGGAAATGTTTATGTTCGTATATTACAGGCAAGTTACGAGTTTTCGTTCAAGGTCAAAAGACAAAGGTGTCGGCAGTAGACCAAAAAAGCATTCGAAAGTTATCGCGTGATTTATTAACATAGATGTATTGGTCCAGCATACGAGAATCGGCGACCAGTAAGCCGCGGTGGGAGGTACGTCAAATTCGCCGCAACGTTGCCAGATTGGGCAATTATTCCTGTATTTGAAGGATAGATCATTGTTTTATTTCCTTCATTAGCACTCCGAGTGTTTATATTGTTGTTTCATCAAGTGAGATATTGGCCGCGGTGAGTGGTCCGTCAAATTCGCCGCAACGTTGCCAGATTAGGCAATTATTTCTGTATTTGAAGGAAAGATCATTGTTTTATTTCCTTCATTAGCACTTCGAGTGTTTATATTGTTGTTTCATCAAGTGAGATCTGGGCCGCGGTGAGTGGTCCGTCAAATTCGCCGCAACGTTGCCAGACTGGGCAATTATTTCGGTATTTGAAGAATATGTCAATAGTTGATCCGAGTAGGGGAGAGTTCCTTTGAATTGGACTGCCCATGAACCGGACACTATAGTTTTCTACTACACCCGATAGTAATTGAGCATACTTTACGTAAATACCATTTTCGCAACATTGAGCCACGTCTCTTGGAAAATGGCTGAATCTGTGGCTCGCGTCTTGTTGACGAGGCATGCATTGAAAAATCCGTTGCCGGTAAACTAAATATGTACGTACATTTGCGAAGTGAATAGCTACGTTTCTAGTGACGATAAGTTGCCGATTTTTTCATATAAACATCAAGTGATTATCCCTTATTAGACAGATATTTTAAATCATTGATATAACGATTTGTAGGAATTATATTTTCAGGTTTTTTTATAAAAACCACATATCCCATGAATCGGACATAGAAAAATGACTGGAAATTGATGTCCAGTTCATGGGCTGCAATGTTTCCGATTCAAGGGTGATGTGAAAATATGTTATGTAATTCAATAATTAACATGGAAAATACTGTATGTTTTCTCTGTTTGGTACTACTAAATGATTTTAACTATTCTCCTAGAACTTTATGACAGTATTCTATTGTTTCTGTACCATTGTCCACTTCATGGGAATAACCGTCCATAACAAGGGCAACATCCCATGAAATAGACATTTTATAAAATGAAGTAAGACGAATTTTTTCGAGTGACTAGCTTTTCTTTTTCTAGCTTTTTCTGAAAAAGTGAATCCACAAACCTTATGCTCATATTATGAAGGTACAATTTGAAACTTTTTCATTTGAAATAATATTTCACAGCGAAAATAATAAAATTGTCCGTTTCGAGGGAACTCTCCCCTACATATAAGATTCATGAATTTTAGTAGAAACAGAATCCTTCTATCTAAAGCCTATTTCATGAATACCCAGATAAGCTAAAATCAGAATTCACTTCGAAAATATTGGACGGGGTGGACTCAGCTTCTTCTGATGATGTTTAATCCGAGTACATATAAGATTCCTGAATTCTAGTGAGGACAGAGTCTTTCTATCTCAAACCAATTTCATGAAAACCCAGATTTGGTAAAATAAAAATTCGCTTGGAAAATATTTGACAGGATGGACTCAGCTTCATCCGATGAGAGTTAATCTAAGTACATATAAGATTCATGAATTTTAGTAAACACAGAATCCTTCTATCTCAAGCCAATTTCGAGAAAATTCAGATTTGGTGAAATAAAAATTCTCTTCGAAAATATTGGACGAGGTGGACTCAGCTTATTCTGATGACGTAAACTCCGAGTACATGTAAGATTCATGAATTTCAGTAAAAACAGAATCCTTCTATCTCGAGCCAATTTCGAGAAAACTCAGATTTGGTGAAATAAACATTCGCTTCGAAAATATTGGACTGGATGTAATCAGCTTCGAAAATATTGGAGAGGATGTAATCAGCTTCATCTGATGATAGTTGATCCGAGTACATATAAGATTAGTGAATTTAAGTAGAAACAGAATCCTTTCTATCTAAATTGAATTTCATGAGAAACCAGATTTGGTTAAATCAAAATTCACTTCGAAAATATTGGACTGAGTGGACTCAGCTTCATCTGATGATATTAATTAACTCCGAGTACATATAAGATTCATGAATTTTAGTAAATACAGAATCCTTCTAAAATAAAAATTCGCTTCGAAAATATTGGACAGGATGGATTCAGCTTCTTCTGATGATGTTTACTCCGAGTACATGTTAGATTCATGAATTTCAGTAAAAACAGAATCCTTCTATCTCAAGCCAATTTCGAGGAAACTCAGATTTCGTAAAATAAAAATTCTCTTCGAAAATATTGGACGAGGTGGACTCAGCTTATTCTGATGATGTTAACTCTGAGTACATGTTAGATTCATGAATTTCAGTGAAAACAGAATCCTTCTATCTCGAGCCAATTTCGAGAAAACTCAGATTTGGTAAAAGAAAAATTCGCTTCGGAATTATTGGACTGGATATAATCAGCTTCGAAAATATTGGAGAGGATGTAATCAGCTTCATCCGAT
Source organism: Adalia bipunctata (assembly GCA_910592335.1). Lineage (NCBI taxonomy): Eukaryota > Metazoa > Arthropoda > Insecta > Coleoptera > Coccinellidae > Adalia > Adalia bipunctata. Next base: position 31,255,085 of record OU342951.1, read on the forward strand.
GATAGTTGATCCGAGTACATATAGGATTCGTGAATTTAAGTAGAAACAGAATCCCTTCTATCTAAATTGAATTTCATGAGAAATCAGATTTGGTTAAATCAAAATTCACTTCGAAAATATTGGACTAATGGACTCAGCTTCATCTGATGATATTAATTATCAACTCCGAGTACATATAAGATTCATGAATTTTAGTAAATACAGAATCCTTCTAAAATAAAAATTCGCTTCGAAAATATTGGACGAGGTGGACTCAGCTTATTCTGATGATGTTAACTCCGAGTACATGTAAGATTCATGAATTTCAGTAAAAACAGAATCCTTCTATCTCGAGCCAATTTCGAGAAAACTCAGATTTGGTAAAATAAAAATTCGCTTCGAAAATATTGGACTGGATGTAATCAGCTTCGAAAATATTGGAGAGGATGTACTCAGCTTCATCCGATGATAGTTGATCCGAGTACATATAAGATTCGTGAATTTAAGTAGAAACAGAATCCTTTCTATCTAAATTGAATTTAATGAGAAACCAGATTTGGTTAAATCAAAATTCACTTCGAGAATATTGGACTGAGTGGACTCAGCTTCATCTGATGATATTAAATTAACTCCGAGTACATATAAAATTCATGAATTTTAGTAAATACAGAATCCTTCTAAAATAAAAATTCGCTTCGAAAATATTGGACAGGATGGATTCAGCTTCTTCTGATGATGTTTACTCCGAGTACATGTTAGATTCATGAATTTCAGTAAAAACAGAATCCTTCTATCTCAAACAAATTTCGAGGAAACTCAGATTTGGTAAAATAAAAATTCGCTTCGAAAATATTGGACTGGATGTTACGAGCTTCATCCGATGATAGTTGAGCCGAGTAGGTACATATAGGATTCATGTAAAAACTGAATCCTTCTATCTAAAGCCAATTTCATGAAAACCCAGATTTGCTATAATCAAAATTCACTTCGAAAATATTGGACAGGACTGATCCAATTATTTAAATCTTCATTTTTCATTATTATATCTCAAGAATACTTACTTTAGAACGAACATTTTTGTTTTAAAATACGGTGACAAGTTTCCTCTTACATGTTTATATTAGGTATCAGGAATGTTGATTGTGTCTTGCAATTATTATTGCTTATTATCAATATTGTGACAAGTACGGCCCTGTGCGCTACGGCTCGATCGAGAAGTTTCTGGAAACGCGTGGCGACATAGAAGCCGCCAATGCTTCGCGAAGTTTCTAGACGGGCCCGGACTTAGCGAGAAACAATCGGCGTTACACATATAAGGAGCACATCGACGGATGAGGATTCATTCAGTTAGAGACGAGCACCGAGTGAAAATAAATTTGTAGTGCATATAAATCAGTAGAAATAAATTGTACAGACTTTTGTTAGAATAAGTTCATTAGTTGTTAATCATTAGTGTTATAAGTAGTGTAAATAAATAGTTTAATTATCCCGGACGTTTTACTAACGAAGAAAACGTTACATTGGTGTCAGGTGTGGGGTGGATTTGAATGCCGATAACCAGATCGCAAAAAGAGAAAATGGACCAGGCGAGTATGGAATTCTTCAAGCAAGCCTTCGAAAAAATGAGCTCAAAAATGGATAAAATGGAAGAAAATTCTCGAGAAATCAGTTTGAAATTGGAAGAGAACTCTCGAGAAATGAGCTTGAAAATGGAAGAGAACTCTCGGGAAATGAGCTTAAAAATGGATAAAATGGAAAATAAGGCGGAAGAAAATTCTCGAGAAATGGGCTTGAAATTAGAAGAAAAAATGGATCAAATGGAAAATACGGTGGAGAAAAAAATGAACGATTGTAACGAATTGGTGAGTCAAATTGCTAGTACATTGGACGAGAGAATGGAAGCTATCAAGGAAGTAATAATAGATGAAGTTAATGAAAAATTGGATAAGGTTGACGAAAAAATTGAAGAAGTAGTTGACGAGGTTAACGGAAAATTTGAAGAAATATCAGGAATAATAGAACAGCATGCCAAGTTGATAGAGTCCCTGAAGAGAACGTCAAATAGAAAAGAAACTATAGCTTCACCATCCTATAGCTTCGTGAAAGCGGAGAACAACATAGATAGTGGTAAAATGAAGATCAAGCCACCTACATTCGATGGAAAAGTTCCTTGGTCGACATATCAAAAACAATTTGAAGCTGCTGCGTTGGCAAACAGTTGGAGCGACAACGAAAAAGCCACAGCATTAATAATAGCTCTACGAGGAGATGCACTTAATATCCTGCAGACAATACCGGAGAGTCAACAAGCCTGTTATGAAGTTTTAACATCTAAACTTCAGATGAGATATGGCGATGCTCACCTACAACAAGTCTACCATGCCCAAATAAAGAACCGGTTGCAGAAAACAGGAGAAAATCTCCAGGAATTCGAGGCCGATGTTGCCAGATTAGTGAGGCTGGCTTATCCATCAGCTCCAGACAGCTTCCTTGAACAGCTATCAATCCAGACGTTTGTCGACGGTATCAAGGACAGCGAAATTCAACAAGCATTGAGACTTGCACGCCCTAAAACCATTGATGATGCCTTAGCTCAAGCTCTAGAATTCGAGGCAGCGAAACAGGCGTCGCATAGAGGACAATTTCGTGTGCGACAAGTCCAAGAAATAGACCGACCTGTGGAGGAAATTATCCGAGAAGAGGTTAGCAGATTATTGAATGCTAGGAAAAATGATGTTGTGTGCTGGTATTGCAACAAAAGTGGGCATTTCAAGCGAAATTGCCCAAGGATTGAAAAAGAGCCACAGCATCAGGGAAACTAAAAAGGGTCGGTGATAAGGGGCATAAATCGACCCAGGCTAAAAATGCCCCCGAAGTGATAATCCGAGGAATCATGTCCACAGATATAACAAGCATATTTGTTCCCGGAAAGATAAATGATCGCAGTGTAAAAATACTGGTGGACACAGGATCAACTAGAACCATTGTGCGTCCGGAAATAGCCGAAGGATTGAAGAGTCGTCCAGCTATGATCAAACTCCGAACTGCATCTGGACAAGAAATACCGACTTACGGATCAGTTATCTCCACCATTGAATTAGGAAGCACGATAGTCAAGCATGAAGTTCTCGTAGCCGAAATCACAGAAGAAGTTATCCTGGGATTGGACCTTGTAAAGAAACTTGGATGCCAACTGGATATGAAGAAGGATGTTCTTCGGCTAGGAATTGAAGAGATTCCCTTCAATGATGTAGATGACAAGATATATCAGATTCGACTGACCGAGGATATCACGTTGCCAGGGCGGACTGAAGGCATAGTGACTGGTGAATGTGATAATGTTACAAGAAATGGCTGCATTAGAATGATCGAGCCTTCAGATGATGGGATACTAGCTAACGGATTATTACTAGGGAAGACATTGGTAAGGTTAAGAGACAGCATACCCATCCGATTACTAAATGTAAACATGTTTCCAGTCACCCTGAAGAAGAACACCTTGATTGGACATGGGGTACCAGTGTACCATATTTCTGGTGGGATGGGTACTGCAGAAGTTCCGCAGACAAAGAAGAATACCGAAGAGCTGGTCGCCCTCCTCACTTCAAAATGTCAAGACCTTAACCAGTGTCAATTGGCCGAAGTCAGAAAATTGATTCAGTCCTTCTCTGACGTCTTTGCCACTGGCGAAAGAACAGGAAAGACCGATGTTGTGCAGCATAAAATCAATACAGGTGATGCACAACCCGTCAGACAACACCCCAGACGTCTTCCGCTGGCAAAGAGAGAAGAAGCCGAACGGATCATTGAAGACATGGCGAGAGAAGGTGTCATTGAACCATCCAATAGTCCCTGGACATCGCCTGTAGTGCTGGTAAAGAAGAAGGATGGGTCCACCAGGTTCTGTGTAGACTATAGGCAGCTCAACCAAGTTACAAAAAAGGATAGTTACCCCTTACCAAGAATTGATGACACACTGGATACACTCTCGGGATCTCGTTGGTTCTCTACCTTGGATTTGAAGAGTGGGTATTGGCAAGTTGGTTTGGATCCAAAAGACAAAGAGAAAACTGCCTTCAGTATTGGAACGGGCCTGTGGCAATTTAAGGTTATGCCTTTTGGATTATGCAACGCTCCGGCCACATTTGAGCGTTTAATGGAAACTATATTGAGAGGACTCTCCTGGAAGACTTGCCTGGTGTATTTAGATGACGTGATAGTTGTGGGAAAATCATTCCAAGACCACCTGCACAACCTATCCGAGGTCTTCCAGAGACTACGTGGGGCCAATTTGAAGCTAAGTCCCAAGAAATGCCATCTATTTCGAGCAGAGGTGAAATATTTAGGACACGTAGTTTCTCGAAGGGGTGTGAAAGTTGACCCAGACAAGATCAAGGCGGTACAGGATTGGCCCATACCGAGAGACAAGACTGAGTTACGAAGTTTCCTAGGCTTGTGCACTTACTACAGAAGATTTGTGCCTGGATTCGCCAACGTTGCCAAACCGCTGACAAAATTAACGGAAGATGGGCAGGAGTACATTTGGTCCGATGATTGCGCTGAAGCCTTCGATCGATTGAAAAAGGCTCTGGTCACAGCTCCAGTCTTGAGTTACGCAAGAACCGAAGGAAAATTCGTGCTCGATACCGATGCTAGTAATATGGCCATTGGAGGCGTTCTATCGCAAGTTCAGGATGGACAAGAACGAGTCATCGGTTATTTCAGCAAGGTACTGTCGAAACCAGAAAGAAATTACTGCGTGACCAGAAGAGAACTCTTAGCAGTAATCAAGGCCGTAGAACATTTCTACAAATACTTATATGGTAGAAAATTCCTGCTAAGAACGGACCATGCTGCTTTGAAATGGCTCCTGAATTTTAAGAACCCAGAAGGACAAGTGGCCAGATGGATCGAGAGGCTGCAAGAATATGACTTCGACACTGAACACAGAGCTGGGGCTACACATCGAAACGCGGATGCGTTGTCGAGAAGACCTTGCCCCCAAAATTGTAGCCACTGCTCTCGTGTGGAAGATAAGGCCAATTTGATGCGGACCACAGTGATCGAAGATGACTGGCTACCCACAGAAATTCGACGAGCACAGGAGGAAGATCCGGATCTGAGAGTAATCCTAAGTTGGAAGGAGAGTGGCAGACGACCTACATGGGAAGAAGTATCCAGACTGAGCCAAAATGTCAAGTCGTATTGGGCCCAATGGGAAACGTTGAAGATTGATGAAGGTCTTCTGAAACGTTGTTGGGAAAATGAAGATGGATCTCAGCAGAGGCTTCAGTTAATTGTGCCCAAGAGTAGGGTAACGGACATTTTGACCAGACTACATAATGGAACTTCGGGTGGCCATTTTGGGATTACTAAGACTCTGGAGAAGGTTAGGCAGCGATTTTATTGGATCAACTGTAAGACCGACGTTAAAGATTGGTGTAGAAAATGTAAAGTTTGTGCTGCGGCCAACGGACCCTACGGTAAAGGAAAGGCACCAATGAAGCAATATAACGTCGGATCCCCCATGGAACGAGTAGCTATCGACATCGCAGGCCCTTTTCCAGAAACAGGCAATGGAAACAAGTACATTTTGGTAGCGATGGACTACTTTACCAAATGGGTAGAAGCGTACGGTATTCCTAACCAAGAGGCAAGCACAGTAGCTGACAAATTGGTGAAAGAGTTCTTCTGCAGATTTGGAATCCCCCTTGAGCTGCATTGTGATCAAGGCCGAAACTTCGAGTCGAAGTTATTCCAGGAAGTTTGCAAAACATTGGGGATACGTAAGACCAGAACTACGCCTCTGCATCCTCAGTCAGACGGCATGGTAGAACGAATGAACCGGACTATGGGAAAACACTTGGCCAAAGTTGTCTCTGACCATCAAAGGGACTGGGATGAATACTTGCATTTATTCACGATGGCCTATAGATCTTCGGTTCAAGAATCTACCAAGGAGACTCCATCCAATATAATGTTTGGCCGAGAAATAAGATTACCTTGCGACCTCGAGTTTGGGTGTAAGCCTGGAGAAGATGTAGCTGGGGAGGACTACGTTAGTAATCTCAGAAGCAAGCTAGACTACATCCATGACAAGGTGCGTAATCAAATGCAGCAAGCAAGTGACCGGATGAAAATGCGCTATGACATCAAGGCCATTGAAGGAGGGTTTACCGCAGGAGATCTGGTATGGTTGTATAACCCACAAAGAAGAAAAGGTTTCTCACCGAAGCTGCAGAGACATTGGGAAGGACCGTACGAAGTTGTGAAAAGAATAAATGACGTAGTTTACCGAATACGGAAGCCTCCCAGAGGAAAACCGAAAGTCGTCCATTTCAACAGATTGGCTCCGTACGCATCCACGCAACATGAAGAAGAAGTACGCCTCGTCGAGGTTCCGGCTAAGGAAAATTGCGAATTCCAAAAATTCATGAACACCTATGGGGGAACACGCATCGCAAGGTTTGGCGTCACGCAGGAAGTTCATCGGGACCTGTTCACAGTTCCCGAGGAATACTCGCTTGCTCATTGTGTAGCAGCCGATCTACGCATGAGTAAGGGAATAGCAAGAGTATTCAAAAACAAATTTGGTCGACAAGAGGAACTAATGGGACAGCAGCCCAGAATCGGGAAATGTTTGAGATTGAAGTCTGGAGGTCGGTTTATTTACTATTTGGTTACCAAGCAGCACTCTTTCCAGAAGCCCACCTACCAGAACTTATGGACCTCGCTGCATAGCTTGAAAGAAGATCTTCAGCGTTCCGGCGTTAGGAAACTAGCAGTTCCCAAGCTTGGTTGCGGACTGGATCTACTGAATTGGAGGGTAGTACGAAGCATGCTTGAAGTAATTTTCCAGACGGCAGGTATACAGATCCTAGTATGCAGTTTCTACCCAAATCGTGTCAAGCTCCCCGGCAAAACTATAGAATGCTATTTCCATCAAAGGGGCTACTGTAGAGAAGGAGCCGACTGCAGATTTCGCCACGGTCCTCTGAAGAATCCATGCGATCTGTTCTGGGACAGAACAGGCTTAAGGAGGGGACAGTGTGACAAGTACGGCCCTGTGCGCTACGGCTCGATCGAGAAGTTTCTGGAAACGCGTGGCGACATAGAAGCCGCCAATGCTTCGCGAAGTTTCTAGACGGGCCCGGACTTAGCGAGAAACAATCGGCGTTACACATATAAGGAGCACATCGACGGATGAGGATTCATTCAGTTAGAGACGAGCACCGAGTGAAAATAAATTTGTAGTGCATATAAATCAGTAGAAATAAATTGTACAGACTTTTGTTAGAATAAGTTCATTAGTTGTTAATCATTAGTGTTATAAGTAGTGTAAATAAATAGTTTAATTATCCCGGACGTTTTACTAACGAAGAAAACGTTACAATATTGAAAATCCTATTTTATTTTAAGTTCAAATGTTGGTAATGTTCACATGTGGTGTTATCATTTCCAATGTCTCTGATGATTGCAAGGATTGCGAAATCTGTGAATTTTTCTTCTGACAGATGGTAGAACTCATCATAATAAGTTATTTCACCAGAAATTTTTTCTATAAATTATGCCCCTGTTTCGAGAAAATGAAACTAGAAGATTTCCTAGTTTCCAGGTGAATCTGAAAATTCCTCAGGCCGAACCTGCTCTCTCGCCTGCTCCTCCGTAGATATCAACATCTTTTATTTTCTGTCTTCTTATCTAACAATTTTGCAAAAAAATTCTAGTGCGTAGAACAGATCATTTTGCCATATGCCGCTTCTTTATAATTTTTTCAAATTGAACATTTCATATAAGAAATTTTCGGTAAGGAATGGTATTGGTTGTGAAGAGAGTTGCCCTACAGGGTCTTTCACGAGGAACCTCACCCATATTTATACGGGAAACTACTGAACGTATTTTCATGAAATTCAGCACTTATAAGTATTTCACGATGCTGATGAAATCTAAAATATTTTCAAGGCATGAGCACCTCCGGTTTTTCCGGAAATGACGTCAACTTCCGTTTTTCAAATTAAAACACCATTTTTTTATTGCAGAAATAGATTCCTTAGAAAATTTCCAAGTTATTTTGATGTAACATTTTTCAGTTTTGGTTGGAAAATTCTCTCTGAGCGGGGAAATTCGAAAAAAAATCGAAAATAGAGCTCCGCTGAAACAAGAATAACTTCGAGGTTTTTGGATGGAAAATTTTCATTTTTGGGATTTTTCAAGATGTAAGATTGATGTATACACTTTAAAAATCGAAATCGCGATTCATGATACAGGGGGTGCAAAAATCGCTTTCAAAGTTAGGGATGACAAAATCGTGAAAAATCAATTTTTTCATATTAGAACCCCATTTTTTTATGGCAGATATTGAATCTACATTAAAAAATAATGTGAATGTATGCATCACACCCTTGCCCTAAAGTGGATATTAACTCAGAAAATATCCACTTTAGGGCAAGGGTGTGATGCATACATTCACATTATTTTTTAACGTAGATTCAATATCTGCCATAAAAAAATGGGGTTCTAATATGAAAAAATTGATTTTCAGTTGCAGAATTCAGGTTGGTGTTGGGAATAACACTGACATTTTGTTCTGTCATTAATGTTTTGAACAAATTTGGCAAAAAATTGAGCAAGTGAAATAAATATCTTCGAAATGAGGCTCTTGAAGAGCGAACAGCTGAAAAATGGAAATTTTTCTAAGGCCTGCACAGAGCACGTAGAAAAAGAAATGAGAGAAGATTAGTCAAAATATAAGTAATGTTATGATATATTACTGACGAAACCTTTCATTATGAACATGATGTGTTCTGCCCAGATGAGGAAAAAATAACATGTTGTGGTTGTTGGAACAGGATAATAGGAATATTTATATTTTGCACTTTTCATATTTTACACCTTCATTGTTCACAAATATTGAAAGTTACTATGTCATGACAAAATTCTGCATGTACTAAATAGATCCATTGGTTAAGTTTTGTTCCTGTCTTGATATCTATTACCAATTTTCCAATCCATTCACATTGCAGTAATACGCTTCAAATTATCAACTAGAGTTTTTCGATTTAGCGAATATTCATATTGATCATTCAAAAGGACCGTGCTATTTGACCACCCACGATATTTTCTGTTATCGAACCAGAATTTCCAGGCTGTATGCTCCTATAATTGATCGTAAGATCGAAAATGTATCAATACAAGATGAAAATAATATACTGCTGGTATACAGATTCACACGCTGGTAATCTTATGTGAAAATTGGGAACATTTTCATGTTCAAAATTCCTTACTTTAAAAAAATATCGTTCAATTTTTAGGTTATTTCTATATCTATGATGAAAGCACAGAAGATTTTTAGTTACTTTTTCGTAACTAGAAATAAAGCTGCGACTGGACTTTCAAAGCCTGCTCCGATGTCAATCATTCTTGGATGGACTGTAGATGAAAGATACCACTATGTGTATCATAAAACTCAACGTTATGTTACTCTATGATTGTGTCAAATTAAAAAAATGTCATATAACCTAAAAACAATAGAACTATAGTCGGTGAACTGTGATAAAGAAACCAAGATTTAAGCGTTTTAAATATAAAATAATCTATGAAAATCCTTGTGAAAATACCACATAACGTCAATATTTTCATTCTGAATATCTATTTCCTTGTCGTCTTTCAGAATAAACATAATCTCTAAATTTTCTCGCAATTTTCGAATTTCCAGTTGACGCAAGCGTACAACTCAAGCCTTACCAAAGATTTGGTTTCACTTTGTGACTGCGAAAAGCAGGGGTATTTATTATCCATATTGGTATTAGTAGATAGGTATATGCAGAAAACATATGTTCGACCATTCAATTATCTTTATTTCGAGCGATCATCCGATTTTCGAACAACACGAATGCAGTTCTGTCAAGAAGAAGGGATGGTAATCACCAATATACTCCATTCACATTTATAAAGTATCCCGGTTGGCCAAGTTTTAGGTATATCAAGTTTTTTCATTTAAAAAAGTCGCAGGTTGGCACTCGTGAAAATTAAACAACGTTGCCAATGTTAATTCGCTAATTTATCCCCTCAGTGACCGGAGTCTTTAAATTAAAATTAAATAAGTGTGCTGATAAGAGAAATGTCAAGTTTGATTAATCTATAATATAAAAATGAATCGCAAAATGTGTTGGTAAGCGCATAACTCAACAACGCCTCAACCAATTTGGCCAAATCTTTTTTTAAAATGTTCGTTGAAGTTCAAGGATGGTTTTTACGGCGAGAAAAATTAGAATTATTGCTGGAAAAACCCTAAAAATAGCCCTTTTCTTTTTTAGTCTATATTAATAAAAGGCGATCTATGGTTGGTTCAAAACTTCGAAATGCCATATTGACATTTGGACAAAGGAGGTTAGTTTTTCTTCCACAGAATCGCATGTCAAGTGAATAGTTAAAAGTGCAGTAGGTCTTACCACAGAATACCTAACAACGGTATAAGAATATTCTATGGTAGAACGAAGTTTCACGGTATTCAATAGAAATGCAATAATAAAATAGAACGAGAGAAATGGACTCGCTATTTTCGATAAAATAGAACGTTGTGAAGTTATAAGCCATGAAGTTGTCTGGCAACGGTGGATTTCATTTTCTTGAAGGGTAGGAAGACTAGAGTATGAATGGCGATGTATACAATTATTGTGTAATTTGCATAGAACTTATAATAACATGGAAGGCTATTATCAGATCAAGTTGGTGGAACAGTGAATTTTTACCGGAATGTAAAGTAAATCGGATTGTGACGATCAGCATCAATCGTGAATTGTCCATTTTCATCTTTTCTCTATATTTTTGAAATGTTTTTGATTTATGTTTGGGTAATAAATATATTTGCGGAAATAACTGAATTCAAAATTGCCCATAATTAGTAATTGACATATTATTTTTGTATTTCTGTTTTGTGTGACAGCTCATATCCATGGAAAAGATGACGTTTGACAGATGACATTTGACAGATGACGTTTGACAGATGACATTTGACAGATGACATTTGACAGATGACGTTTGACAGATGACGTTTGAGAGATGACATTTGACAGATGACATTTGACAGATGACATTTGACAGATGACGTTTGACAGATGACATTTGACAGATGACGTTTGACAGATGACATTTTACAGATGGCGTTTCACAGATGACGTTGGACAGATGACATTTGACAGCAGATGACGTTTGACAGCAGACGTTTGACAGATGACGTTTGACAGATGACATTTGACAGATGACGTTTGACAGATGACAGTTGACAGATGACATTTGACAGAACTTTTATTATGCCTAATTTATCTCCTGTTTGAAAAAATAGCAATGGTAAGTTTATACAACTTTAACGGGGGTTTCACAAAGCATATCACCGGTGATCGGAGCTTGATCTAGAATACTCGATTTGACAGTTCAGAAATCTAACCAAGCCGTCGTGATTGCGTTGTGAAATCTACTGTAAGTATAGGCACGGCCTTCTTAAGATAAAGATGGCTATGGTATAGGTAATAGGTATTATTTAGGCGAAACAAAGTTCGCCGGGCCAGCTAGTAAACAATAAAAGTCTGATTCACTTGAAAGATATTTCGCTTTCTGAAATGAAAAACTATAAAAACTGTTCGTCTCTTCCACTTAAAATGGGGAAATTCAAAATGGATGGAGGTTCAAAAACTCCAAAAGAAACATTACTAGTGTAAGTTCAACAGAACCCTTTATCCGGCAGTGTGAAAGACCTAACGTTTGGATATTCTAGTATTGCAAAAATGTCGAATACCCTCCTTATTCAACTAGTACTGTATCGAAGATTTTCTACGATCAAGGAGGTTCAACTGAATCAAACAAAATGACAAAAAGCCTATACTATGGAAAAGGAAGTTGCTGCAAACCACCTAGATAGAAAAATAACCAATCAGGAATCTGGGAAAGAATTTCTCAATATAAGTAGGCCTGCTTGGAGGGCCAGATCTGGTCGGAAGACCTTCGTTGTCAAGGACCAAATGTAGGTTATATTATTTATTATTTCCTGATAATTTTTCTCCTTTTCCTTTCCTTTTCTGTTGCAGATATGATTTCAAGATATTTTGTCAGTCTTAATCCAAAAGAAAGATAAAATGTTGTTCCTGAAGAAGATTCCATCCATTATAAATATGTCAGCCTATTCTTTGAAAAAATTCCAAAACCCCTATACTTACTCACAGGGGTTTTTATCTTTGTGCTCTTGTATCATAGTTAAAAATGTATGGTGTCCTGTTCAAATCTGTTTTGCTAATACTAATTGCTTTGGACATGCTATATTGTTTGATACATCAAATGACCTAATGCTTTTTCTCAAAGAAACATATACATGTAACAATGTTAGAAAATAATGTTTTGTGATTGAAAATTATGGACGTTTTATATATTCGAATCCAATTTCTTTATTGAGTTACCGTTTTCTCAAGTTTTTGTATCCAATCATTATATGCCAGTTTGAAAAAGAATCTTTATTAATGATTGTATTCATAGCCTCCATGAGTAGACTTTTTTGAATTCAATATAACTGCTTACATCAGAAGTTTTCACCTGAACTCTTCCATGTGTGCAATCTCATTTATATTAGTGGAGTTATTCTAATTGGATAAGAGTATAAACAATTCTCTTGAAAAATTACTAATTGAATATTGTTAAAAGATTATGTCTTAAGCTGTAATGCCATTGAAATTATGTAAGGAAATTACATTATGAATTTTACTGTATATATCTTATTTCATCCCATTGTACTTTAATTATTTTTTCGAATAAACTTTCACAAAGTAACGGACTATTCTGGCTATTATTTTTCAGTGAAATTTCAACACTCGATTCTTGTCTTCCGTACGAGAAAATAGCATAACTGAATCTTCCAATCCAACCATGTTAATATATATCTATATGTGAAATATTCCCAGTATTAACAGAGAAAAAAGTTTCTTCAGCATTCGCCAGGTCTCTGCAATTATTGAATTCACATAATATTTCCTCAAATTCATTATTTTCCCAAAGTAAATGAACATTTCGATAAATACGTAATTACTACGACTCTTATGAAGAAAGGGCAACATTGCTCAATCATCTGTCAGAAAAATGACTATAACCTAACATTTTCAAAATATACACAGTGAAATGTGTCAAAATTCCATGGCCAACCGGTATACTTTATAAAAGTGAATGGAGTATACATGGTTTAAGCTGCCTCCTCGACTTGAATGTCATCACAAGATAACGCAACTAACTGTTACATTACATCCTCGACAATGAAAGTCACAGGAACTGTATTAAGGCATTCAAAACCTACCCTGGTGCAGATCTATCATCCGACCAAGTTCCACTACTCAGTATAAATAGTGTTCACATAGCTGAAAAAGCTGGAATTAAACGCAATATTTCACTGTCGTGGCGCTATTGCGGCAAAAGAAAATAGCGCAACCCTTTTCGGGAGAAATGACAAGTTAGTAGAAACCCATCTCAGATCGACAAGAAAGTCTTAAACAAAATCTCATCAGGTATTTTATGCATCTTTTTCAAAACTGAGTGGAACAGACAATCGATGTCAAAGTGATATCCAGATATGAATTAAAAATTGTAAATCTAGAGGAATATTCAGTTGAAAATGAAGAGAAGATTGAATAATTAACATTCAATGTTGTTTCCTCTATTTTCGGGTATGATTTCAAACAGAATGAGTTATCATTCTGTATACTCTGTAAGAGGAACAAAAATATAGGTACTTTGATTTTCAGAGAAACAATTCTGTTCGTTGTATGTATTATGAAATTTTCTTCACTTCAGATATTATGTATATAAGTAAAGTTGATGATTTTCAAAATGTGAGATTTCGTAATCAATTCCCAATCTCTCTTCCTGTCGTTGAAGTGATTGTTAGATAACCAAACTGGTCATTACGGTTAAATCCCTTATAATACCCAATTAGTTCAACTAGCAGAGGGTATCCCAGAACCTTACCAGAATACGCATGAAGTGACTTAATGTCTCAGTTCACGTACTTTCCTTAAAAGTAATCTTCGGGAAGTTTGAGATGGATGGTTTCTGAGAATACATTAAATCGGTTTCATTCGTAATTCTAAGAGGGCTGCGGTTATTTTAATTATTTTTCAGGAGCAGGTATACCCCATTGAGGCTAATGGTAGTTTTATCATCCGCCTCACATCAATTTAAACAGAAGTTTCCAAACTTCTATTCTCAATATGACTCAATATGAATTTTTATCGAATATGGCTACAATTGCACCACGTGAGCAATGTAAGGGCCAATATGACACTACGGGACGATTATGATGGGAATTATGGAATGGTAAATGGTTTCAAAAGTTGTTCTCGAATGGAAATATTTCTTCAATAGCGTTCTGCCCCAGTTTAGCACTCGTGCTTTCAAAAAAGGTGGTTGTATGTTGGATGGCTAGTAGTTATATTTGAATCTAAAAATTTGAGATCTAATTAAGATTTACCCAGTGACGGCTCTTGCCCTTTAGATGTGGGTCGGCCACACCAAATATATACAAGGTGTTCCAGATTTGGAGGTACAACTGAAAGGGGGAGATTTCTTGAATAATTTCAAGGAGGAAAGTCTCATGTTTAATTTGATGTGTCAAAAATAATAATGAATTTATTCACCAGAGCTCACTAACTGGATTTTCATCTTCAACTCGAAAGTATTCCTAGATACTTTAGATTTCAAGTTGAATCCGGCCGTGGAAGCCTTCAGATATCAATGAATATATTTCCTGGATTTTTATGACAATTTCAATTTTTCTGAAGATTACGAGAAAATCATTCAAATTTTTTTTAACCTGTAGCAGATACGACAACTACAATAATCCACAAAGTTTAGTATAATGACAAAGCTTCTTTGTAGAATTTATCAATCGAACAGAAAAGCATCAGAAAATTTTTTTTGAGTGAAACAAGGGACAGTGTTCCAGAAAATATTATTTAACCCTGTGGATTTGCAATAGAAATTGGCATGTCTATCGTAATATTTATGCTTAATTTCAGTTGAATATCTTGTGGAGTAAAGATACTATGAGAAAAACTCGATTTTTAACGCCATGAGTCTCGAAAACGAAACGTTTGCAGTCCCATGGGAATATTTTTTTCTTAGAATCATGCGGAGAATCTCCCATTCCGCTTGTACCTCCACTTCAGCAACATCCTGTAGTAGGTTTACATTTAGCTATATTTACACGTCACCTGAGATTACTATTCGACGACGTGTTGGTATTTCTTTGGGACTCCTCGCCTTTAGCCGTTATAATTCAATATGTCGCCTTTACTCGATACTAACTCCCTGAAACTTGCCATCAAAATTAAGGAATTGAACTGACAACTAAAAATCACATTCACTGCTTCCCCTTATTTCATGAAGCTGATCTTGTTCAATTTCTAATATTGGATTCAACTATCTCAACCCTAGGGTCGTCTGGCCGACCTAGCACCTATTGCACGATGTCTTAAGTTTTAGAACTACTTTCACATAGATCTGTCGAATCTTAAATCAGTTGATTACCAATTAAATGTGAATTTTGAAATGACAGATAGAGTTGAAATTCCGATCAAGACCTTGATTGCCAGATCAGCGCTGATTGCGCATTGTGAAACCCACGATTAATATTTTTATAGTCAGAAAATCACACAACTTCTATTAAACTGTACGAAAAGTTTTTTTTTTCTGAAATAAACATAATATTTCATAATTATTCATTAACTATTTTGATATTTGGTATAAACATTAAGAAACTGTGAAATTTATAACTGGGGAAAGCACGACCGAATATCGAGGTGTTGTTTCGTTCTATTTGCGGAAACTGCGATGACAAAAATCGAGATTTGAATTTCGAAATTGATAATTCAGAATAAGGTTCAAAAAATAGGTTTTCATAGTAATTTTCTATTTCTCGAATTTTTGGGTTGGCCCTGCATAGCCTGGCGTACCGTCACTGGATTCAACTGGATTCATTTAGGTGCTTATTATCACAGAACATTGATTGAGAATGGATGAGGTATCAGGAAAAACGAAGTTATACAACAATGTGCAAATTTACACGTGCTATGTCTTGGCTTTCCATAAATCAGCTGTACATTCTTTGAGAGCCTCATTCGGAGGAAATTTAACTTGCTCTTCGACCATCAATGAATTTCATTTCACACAAACCCGAGCCAATTCTATAGGGTTATAGAGTCAATTGTATGGTGGAAATCTGCGGAAGTCATGTTTGGCATTTTGTGAAACAGGATCAATATGGTACTTACCAAACAAAATTCTTCGTACAGTTCTGGGCTTCACATCACCTCGTTGTTAGGCGAAAAATATCCTGATCCATTTCATCCATTTTCAATAGCACAAGACTAAAAAAAATTATATAATCATAGTACCTATATAATAAACATGCAGAAAAACATTTCTTCGGTCAGTGTTATTTCCAATACCAACCTGAATTCTTCAGTTAAAAATCTTACTGAATGGACTCTACTAACATATTTTCGATTTTCCAAAGCCGACTGAGATGTCAATAAATCTTGGAGCGGCTTCAGCTCGCCCACACAGCAACGTGTAAGTCATCGCCCGTGAACATCCTGATCTTATTATGCAAGGAAACTGCCACCGCCAAAGAATTCGCTTTTTTGATAGCCGCTTCGAATCTCAGTAACGTAGATTTATCTCCTGAGGAAGGCATGAATTCAAAAATTGGAAAATTAAATAAACTGAAAAAATGAACGGAATTTTTCATTCCAAATTGAACAGAATGAAAACAGATGCTCACCTCAACGTGCAATAAGAACAAAAGTTTAATTATACAGGGTGAGTCTTCACTCTTCAACTTGAAAATATATTAAACTGTGGATTCCTCTAAGAGAACGAAACACTTTCTCTTCATAACATTTTTCTACGTTCGGTTTCGTTTGCAAGATACCGGGTGTCGATTTGGCATATTGCTTACTCTATTGCTAGTGCATACCTATTGCTAAATCAACACTCATTCAATATTTTCCCAGTATGAAAGTAACAACGTAGCTGTCTCATGAATACACCCAAAATATTATGAAACTACTTAGAAAAGACGGTTCATATTTTCGAAAGAATGAATCATTTTGGAAGATGAAAGTATTAATATTATTTTTTATGGAATCCCGTCTTTTTCGAGTTATTCCTAATTATACGATCAAAGCTGTCGAAAAGAATCATAACTCTCAAGAATAATCTGGATGCTTCTCTGGATTTCAAATATAACCTAATCGCAGATGAATTATCAAATCTCTGATCGCACTACAAGTTGACAATTTTGTCAACTCGTCGAGACTAAAAAGAGCTATGATGGAAAAACGTTTGGTGTAGAGAGATAATATATGCGGAAATAAAATCCCACGAATATGGGAGATAAAATTTAATTCTAGGGAGCATGAAATTTCACATTTTATACGCACAGTTTCTATTGAAAATTTATTGTTACCGGTCCATTCTTCACGAAAACATTGAAAACATATGACAGTGAAATACAAAATTCGGATATTCTGGGTGTTTCAAAACAAGTCCGAAAAATTTGTGGGGTTGATTTCTTGTTCGACATAAAAGGTAGTTTCTAGTAAAAATGTTGGGTCAAAAGTCAAACGTTAGGGAGATATCGCGGTTCAAAGATGTTGGAAAAATTAGGTTACTATATCTTCAAAACGAAGAGCGTTAGAATGATGATATGTTATGGAAGTATTACTATTATGAAAACACACTTTCTGCATTTCTTTTTTAATGTTTTTAGAATGAATGGAGGGGGTTGAAGTAGACTGACTACCCCTATCAGTTTTGTTTACTGAATTTGAAGAAAAACTCACGAAACGACTTGAATAGAATCAAATTCAGAAAGCTTTTGTATTTTTCACATTTAATTTTCATATTTCAAAACGGTAGAGGTGAGTCGCCTAATATGGGGAAGTTTTTTTTGAAAATAGTAGACAAATTGCATGATATGTTCAAAATTGGAAAAATCTCGTACTGATAATTTTTTACGCCCGGACAAATGATATATGTACAAAAATACTTGAATTCATTTAAATTGGGAAAGGCATCCTATTATGTAAAAAAAACATCTCCCCCCATCTCCTTAGGAACCTGTGGGCACCTCAATTGGGGAGGTCAAATTTTCATATACACACACACCTTATGCAGAATGAAGTCATCGCATCAATTGGATGCAAAGTGTATTTGAAAAAAAATATGGATGTTGTTTTTGGGGAAATAATAACCTTAAAATCTGCTTATTGATGCATTTATTAAAAAACAACTTTTTTATAAAAGAAAATTAATTCAAAAGACACGAACAGGGTTCCATATATTTCGTTTTGGCATCTGCAAATTATAAAAACGACATACTTAGTTGTAATAAATTATTAAGTGTTAAAACTACGTAATAGGAGACCCAGTTCTCTAAGATTCATATCCTCAAAAAATAAATACCAAGATTCTATTATTTGAATTGAACGCAAAGCATCAATGTTGTATCTGCAAAGCTTCATGCAATTAAAAAAACCAAATCCTTAATTACTAACCTTGCCGTAGTTATTAATTGAAATCGATAACAAGAATAAACTTTATGATATTCATGTTCAGATAACGTGGGCCTACGCTTTCATGTTTTTAATAAAAAAGGGTGTTCATTGCTGTAGTGTGGCAACCAGACATACTCTACAAGATAGAGTGCGTGCGATTAGTCGTACACCCTCATTGTCTAAGATTTTGGATCTCCCCGAAATTGGAAACTTCCCCATATCAGGCGACTCACCTCTACATCTCACGAGGAAAATACAGGGGACGGAAAAAAAAGTTTTTAACCACACCCGGCTTTCCGAATTCAATTTTTTCCAAGTCGTTGAGGAAGTTTTTCTTCAGATTCTATTTTTACGCCATCTCTGAAACGCGATCTCTCCAAACGTTTGACTTTTGAACCAACATTCATATAACAAACTACCCTTTATATTGAACAAGGAAGCACCGCTTTGAATTTTTCGGACTTGGTTTGAAACACCTCCTTCAAATGATGAATGTAAACCACTTATTGAATTGAAATTAATGAAAAGTAAAATGATACTCAGCACTAAATGATACACCCTCATTGTCTAAGATTTTGGATCTCCCCGAAATTGGAAACTTCCCCATATCAGGCGACTCACCTCTACATCTCACGAGGAAAATACAGGGGACGGAAAAAAAAGTTTTTAACCACACCCGGCTTTCCGAATTCAATTTTTTCCAAGTCGTTGAGGAAGTTTTTCTTCAGATTCTATTTTTACGCCATCTCTGAAACGCGATCTCTCCAAACGTTTGACTTTTGAACCAACATTCATATAACAAACTACCCTTTATATTGAACAAGGAAGCACCGCTTTGAATTTTTCGGACTTGGTTTGAAACACCTCCTTCAAATGATGAATGTAAACCACTTATTGAATTGAAATTAATGAAAAGTAAAATGATACTCAGCACTAAATGATCTGTGGCGATGTTTCTATATAAACAATGTTGTTCACTGTGCTACCACACTTTCTACCACCTACAAACTAGTCAGAAACTTCTGCACAAAAAATATGCCAATTCATACACTTAAATATTGAAAACTCGACACTACACGGTTAATATTACATTGATTCACATGATCATCACGAGATTGAAAAAAAACCTTTGATAATCACGCTTTCATAACGACATAGAAAAGATTTCCTACATGTTTGTTCACAGTTCCTACGTTCCTAGCGCCTCCAGCGGTAGTTGAAATCATTGCTGATATCCACCACCGGTTGTCATTTGACTATACGCATGGGTCGTGGAATTTTGCGCTGTGGAAAAGGGTCGATTCCTTAATTTGAAAAAATGTAGAATTCATAGATATTCATACTATATCATCAGAAAAATCAACAAGCTGGCAACATGTTCATGGAAGCTCTGAGAAATTTCCATAGAAGATCATTGTTTTGATAGATTTGAATACAAAAAAGTTTGATATACCTAGCTTGATCAATCACAGATCAAATGAAAAACCTTTCTTCACAAGATATTTATGAGAAATCGAGGAAAATATGAACGAGTACTTAGTGTTTACAAAATCATCGAAGCAGGAACTTATTCTGATGGGAGGAATATGGCTTTTTGATGGGGGATATAATCTAACTAACTAAGTGTTTTTGTTGAGAAATAATGTGTTTGTAACACTTTCATTCAAATGCGGTTAGTACTTGAGTATGTATTACCTTAATGTATTAACTCAAATTCAATCGAGAAATATGGAATTTGAGGTGTTTGCAGAGAATCGCATCAGGCTCGTATCTGACCCATTTTTTTCGAATGACTCATTACCAGAGCTGAATTAGAAAAAATGAGAAGGAAAACAAATAATTTTTTTCCGACTCAAGAATCTACATTCTACAGTTAAGAGCCCCCGCAGACTGCAGACTTTTTATCGGCCGATAGTTTGGTCGGCTTCTTAATCAGTATGGAGAGGAATCGCTGTAGTGTGCGCACATGCATTCCTCTCTATACTGATTAAGAAGCCGACCAAACTATCGGCCGATAAAAAAGTCTGCAGTCTGCGGGGGCCCTAAAATATATGTTGAAGTTGAAGACAGAAGACTCATCCTCTATATATCTTATAGAATGTTATATATGTATGTGCATGGCGGCTGGCCCTCCTTCACTCGAGGGTGCCATTTTTCCTCGACTAATAGCCCTTGTCATTGCATTTTTCATCATAACACAAACCCACTTTCGAGACAGTTCGAAAGGAGTGGGTCTATACAGGAACCCTGTTGGCGAGAGATAGCATATTGCTCATCCACTCAGTTGAATATCTTAATAATTCTTGCCCATAACGTCCCCAAGAGTGGTGATAGTGAAAATAATGTGGCAACCAGAAAAGAGGACTGCGAATGGTAAAGCATATCTTACGATATGATATTTTTCCGGGACGTTTCATTTCCAGGATTACTTTTATCTTCAGATTTACCGTATTCTCTGAAAGAAAAAGGATGCCTTGGGAATCATCTCGGCTATTACTACTGAATTGGATTATGTCAACACATGAATGTTATTTTATAGAGAAAATGTGAAACAATGGCATAAAGCATATAATGCCCCATAAATTTTGTTATTTCCAAATGAACACACTACGTGAGAAACCTATAGTGATTCGACCACTTACCATTTACAATAATTAAAAGAATTGACTGCTTATCCTATACATTGTAAAATGTCTTAAAGGATCAATAAATTATTATTATTATTATACACTCGGACCAAAGAAAGAGGAGACACACTTCTCATTCATAACTTCGAGAATTGGTGGATTCAGAATTAGGGGAATTCGCTTAAAAATAGAGCTGTGACGAGCACTGATGAATAGTGCTTCGAGCACTAAGCAAAGCACTGGAATAAAAAAGGCTCCTCAGTCTCGAGCACTAAGCGCTCATTTTCACAAAAGGATCGCGAATACTAAGCACTTTGTGAAAGTAATTCGACATTTTGAGCACTAAGCCCTAAGCACTTTTTTAGGAATGGTTGAACGTGAGGTTATTTTAATCGTAAAAGAAGTTGCATGCTCGTATAATGTGATATTATTGACGGGTGAGAAGAGATGCACAGGGTGTCCTAAATTCGATGCTCACTATGAGTTGGTCCGTACTATAAGTGTTGGAAAAAATGTTCAAGGACTCCCCCCCAATTCTATTGGCAACGAGAAGATTCTTGTTTTATCACCTTCCAAGTTTTGACCTATTGGTACGAAACTTTTGAATTCGATTCAATATAATATATGAATTATTCTGATTGGTGATGAAACAAAAAACTGCTATTCGCTCTTGGATGTTATAAAAAATTTGGGGAAAAATGGAAATGCTCCTGTGCCAATTCTTGCACTAATTTGCCAGGAGCAAAACAGTTGCAAAACATTATCATTAGATAGAATAAAACAAAGGCGCTTTCGCTGTGTGTTCCTGTGTATGTTCAAATCTTCAAAATTACGCAACGGATTTTGTAACGCTTTTTTTCAATAGATAAAGTGATTCAAGAGAAAGGTTTATATGACGTATGATACATGCATAATATTGTAGCGAAACATTGATGAATTAACAGGTTTCTAATGTGATGTCGTGATTAAACACATTTTTTTGCGCTTACATTGCAGACGCTGACTGAAGAGGTAAATCAAAATAATGTACTCGGTATTGTACTCCTAAAAAAGGTCAACAAAAAAGTCCCCGATGGTATATGTCATTTTACGAAAAAAAATGGGTTATTTAGGAAGTTATTTTAAGTTATACAGCATTAATCCTTTTCCAATAAATTACCTTAAATACATTGTCCATTCAATATAGATCAATATCGCCTTTTGCAGCATGTACTTTAAATTAATATTTTCGAAGATATTACAGATTTAAAATGCGCCGGCTCTACCGTTGTTTATTGTTGTCATCGAATTCAATAAAAACTCGAAATACATAAATATCTTTTCTTATAAACCGCTTAGTTCACACTGAGAATTCCATGCAGACATATAAAGGGTCTTTCACGAGGAACCTCACCCATATTTATACTGGAAACTACTGAACGTATTTTCATGAAATTCAGCACTTATAAGTATTTCACGATGCTGATGAAATCTAAAATATTTTCAAGGCATGAGCACCTCCGGTTTTTCCGGAAATGACGTCAACTTCCGTTTTTCAAATAAGAACACCATTTTTTTATTGCAGAAATAGATTCCTTAGAAAATTTCAAGTTATTTTGATATAACATTTTTCAGTTTTGGTTGGAAAATTCTCTCTGAGCGGGAAAATTCGAAAAAAAAATCGAAAATAGAGCTCCGCTGAAACAAGAATAACTTCGAGGTTTTTGGATGGAAAATTTACATTTTTGGGATTTTTCAAGATGTAAGATTGATGTATCCACTTTAAAAATCGAAATCGCGATTCATGATACAGGGGGTGAAAAAATCGCTTTCAAAGTTAGGGATGACAAAATCGTGAAAAATCAATTTTTTCAAATTAGAACCCCATTTTTTTATGGCAGATATTGAATCTACGTTAAAAAATAATGTGAGTGTATGCATCACACCCTTGCCCTAAAATGGATATTTTCTGAGTTAATATCCACTTTAGGTCAAGGGTGTGATGCATACACTCACATTATTTTTTAACGTAGATTCAATATCTGCCATAAAAAAATGGGGTTCTAATTTGAAAAAATTGATTTTTCACGATTTTGTCATCCCTAACTTTGAAAGCGATTTTTTCACCCCCTGTATCATGAATCGCGATTTCGATTTTTAAAGTGGATACATCAATCTTACATCTTGAAAAATCCCAAAAATGAAAATTTTCCATCCAAAAACCTCTGTAGTATGTTGAACACACTGTATATTTCGTACGTGATATAATAAGATTAGTGCGACCTCCAGAGATGTGACTTATCTGAGATACAAGTATCTGAAATACAGATACAAGATACAAAATACGTATTTGTATCTTGTATCTGAAATACTTTTTTGAAAATGAATTTTGTATCTTGTATTTAAATACCTCTTCTTTGGTATCTTAGTATTTTGTAGATACTTTGTTTGCTAAGATACTTTTAGTAATAGATAACTGATTCTATTGTGCCATCTTAAGCGTCTTTTGGGGCTAAATTGATAGATGGCGTGGCAATTATTTCTTTCTATAAATTGTAATCGGCTACGCCCCTTGCTTGATTTGTGTTATTTTCAAATTATTATTCCACATCTGTGTTTAAGGAAGACACGTAAATGTGTGGTCGGTCGTCCGAAGCTATGAGAAGATTGAGTCTTTTTTTGAGCTTTGACTTTTTCTTAACACCATTCAACAGTAAACAGTAATTTTGCCAATCACTACACTGCCACAGTTTGTAAACTGTGACACTGCTAAGGGCCAGTTGCATAAAACTTAAATCTGCAGTTCAACAACTTGTTGAACAAACTCTTGAGAACAGTCTGAACTGGTTCGCAAAAGCAATTTCAAATTTGCTTCTCTATTTCGCGCTTGCGCGTATAATACTATTTTTCTTCTTTTCATGTCAGAAAAACCTTAGGGGAAAAGTAGAATTCGATAGATGGCGCTAAATGACATTTAGCAACGAGTAAAACAAATCAGCTGCCGTAAAAGCCTTTTGATATTCAAGTGGTTTTATTTTGCTGACACAAAATTAAACAAAGATAGTACGAATTTACGGTAATTACGTTGACTGGCATATAATACATAAACAATGCAAAACAAATTAGAATTAGTTTTACTCAAATCTCAATTGGAACATTGACTTTGAAGATATATTACCCTTGTGTCACGTTTGTGAAAAATAAACTTTCTTTAGATTTGTTTTTGTTACAATATTTATTTTCCTTACAAGTGCGGAAAGTGATACTTTCCCGCACGTGACTGCAGTTAACCAGAACGACGCGAAGCGGAGTTCGGGCAAGCAGTCAAGTACGTAAAAGACACTTTCCGCACGAGTTAGGAACAATATTTTTTCTACAAGCGCTCATACGAGATCGATTTTATTTCAACACACTGATTAAATTCGATTTGATATTTATATTCAAACAATTTCATACTAATGACAAATGTTAATTCACATGAAGTTTCCATAGACCCACTTTCCCGCACTTATTTTAGTTTAGGTGTCACTTTCCCGTACTAGTGCGGGAAAACTCGTTTTTCTGCACTAGTGCGGGAAATTGACACTATCTAAACTAAAATGAGTGCAGGAAAGTGGGTAAAGAGTGTAAAAACGCACGGTCGTAGAAAAAAAGTATTTTATCTATGAAAAGTATTTGAAAGATACATATCTTGTATCTAGTATTTCAGATACCATTCCAGAAAGTTATTTGTATCTGGTATCTGAAATACTTAATTTCAAAGTATTTTGTATTTTGTATTTCAGATACTTTCTTTAAGGTATCTTGTACATCTCTGGCGACCTCCCTTCAAGACCTACAGCGGCACGTGAAGCCAGAGCTCTAGGTCTCATCATTGCCAGTTATGTTTATCAAATATAATGTTATTTAAAACAAGTAAACATTTATAAAATATATACAGGGTGTCCCAGAAGTCCCGCACTTCCTTGAGGGGATCGAAAGTGAAAAATATTCTAAGCCCAAATATCCATGTTTGAAATTTTTTGATAACGTAGTTAATTAGTTATTAATTAATGAAATCGACCAATCAGGAGCGCCCTACATAGGAATAAGTAGGCAGTGGGGACGCGAGAGTGAAACGCTAGTCTCTGTTTACTGCTTGAAAAGCCGGCCGCAGCTCTAGCGTCTCTCTCTCTCGAGTCCCCACTGCCTATTTATTCTTCTGTTGGGCGCTCCTCATTGGACACTTTCATTAATTAATAACTAATTAACTACGTTATCAAAAAATTTCAAACATGGATATTTGGGCTTAGAATATTTTTCACTTTCGATCCCCTCAAGGAAGTGCGGGACTTCTGGGACACCCTGTATAACAATTGGCTAGGGAGAGTCATTGAGAGCGATTCAGTGATTCATTCAGAAGTGTATACGTATTGACCGCTTGTTAGTCAACAGCGAGAATCTGTAGTAAACATATATAATCAATGTAAGTTCAGTGAATTAAATCCCTTTGATGAGTCTGCCTGGTATTATTCTTCACCATCCTTAACTGCATAACGATTGGTCGAACCTACCCTAGCTGGGTACATCACATGGCGATCCTGCCAGTTCGATGCAGTTAAAGGTCCAGGGTCCAGAAGGTTTTCATCAGGATTTGGATATGGGTATGTAATTCCAAGTAGTTCAACCAACAAGCAAGATGGGATTAGGCCAGTCCAAGCAAGACGAGATCATCATTGGCCAGAGATCCAAGAAGCTATGGAGCCGACTGTACAACTCGAGGCAAGGAGAAGCCACCAGGAGATTGTAGTGTAAGAACTATTTCTTTTCCCCTGATATGTCATTTCGTGAAGTGAAAAGTGATGAACTAATTGCTGACTTAATTGATGTGAAAACATCAAAAATGAGCCGCGAGAACATAGTGAACGGGCCGATAGTGTAAATAATGAATTAACCAAGTTTTTAAATTTAACAAATTATGTAAATTGTCAAGTTGGAACCAAATTTTCTCAAAGCATCGCAATGTTTTTTTATCAGAAAGGAAATTCGTACTTTTCAAATCGAGGTCGTGACCGCAAGGAAAATCCTAGCGGAAAAAATTTCATGTCAGCGAAGAAGAGTTCGGACAAGGTCAATGTCGCCAGTTCACCTATCGTTCCGAAAACAATAACACCTCGGAATTAATTGTTCAATATGATTATCGACCAAATTCCGTTTGATTTTAGAAGAGTATTACTTCACGGTTCATCATGTAAAAGTTTCAGAAAATTTTTTTAGCACATGCCTTATCGCGTATTAAAAATAAAGTAGAGACGAATGCCCGATGGCAAGGACTGATCACCTTGTTGTTGTCGAAGTTTGAAACGTCCAGTGAAAATTATTAAGTAAAGACCACTTTCAGAAAAAAAATTTCATAATTTGAAAAATCAACATTCAGGGGATTACAATGAGAATTTAATATATAATGTGAATTCACAAATTATTTTCAATAACCAGGACATCCGATCGGCGTAAGACTTAGGTACATCGTTGAGGAAACTGGAAAATTTATGCGCAGAAAATAATATATTAGAATTGTTCCTCATAAAGCTAGCTAGCAATATAAAATTTTTGAAATGTTGTCAAATTATAAGAATGAAATTCCAGGAAGATACTGAAAAATTAATGTAATACGAGATGTAACGCGTATAAAAGATCAAGGCAAATCATTCTGAACGATGTTCACATGCTTCCAACCGGTGGATATCCAGACATGTTTAGTTAATTTTCAGAAACCTAGTAGATTATTTCCTCAAAATTTAAAAAGCCGTGTAGATCCAGTTTACAATTTTGACAACTCTTGGATATATAGGTTGCAAACGGCATAGAAAGATGCTAGAGAAAACTTGGTGAAGGTAAAATCGGAAAGAAGAGAAATTTTCGACAAAAATTGTAATGAAAAATTAAATAGTTTGGAATATCGTATTTAACTTTGAAGATGTAAGACCCATTGAGACTGATATTATAGATATAGATATTAAGCTATAGATAAGTCAAAAAAAAAATTTTACATTGTATAGCAAAAAATTTTTTTTTCTCTCAAAGAGGGAAGGTGTAGTATGTTGAACACACTGTATATGTCGTACGTGATATATTAAGATTAGTGCGACCTCCCTTCAAGACCTACAGCGGCACGTGAAGCCAGAGCTCTAGGTCTCATCATTTCGAATTTTCCCGCTCAGAGAGAATTTTCCAACCAAAACTGAAAAATGTTACATCAAAATAACTTGAAATTTTCTAAGGAATCTATTTCTGCAATAAAAAAATGGTGTTCTAATTTGAAAAACGGAAGTTGACGTCATTTCCGGAAAAACCGGAGGTGCTCATGCCTTGAAAATATTTTAGATTTCATCAGCATCGTGAAATACTTATAAGTGCTGAATTTCATGAAAATAGGTTCAGTAGTTTCAGTTTCCTGTATAAATGTGGGTGAGGTTCCTCGTGAAAGACCCTGTATACCAGAGGGCTGATGGGTGATGATATCTACAAAGGTTAGCAGAATAAACCTTCAAGCAATAAATTCTTTATTTACTCTCCGTTGTTATTTGGCGGAAATAGGTAACAAACAGAAACCTTAATATTACATGACTTCAGAAATGTGAAGGTAAACATTCAAAAAGAGTCGTTCCAGTATCATGTAAAATATGATACCCACTATTCGGCTGATCAATATTTGTCACGAAAAAGAAGCTGAATTCCTTTGGGAAGTTTGAGGCATATTGAACATGACATATTGCATGTCAAGTATTCGAGAAGAATAATTTTTTATCTGTGTGCTCCACAGGAAAAGGCCATTTGGGTTTTCGCGGTACGGGATTCATTTTCTTATGATCAATAATAGGATGGATGGTTCCTGATCCCACTCGGGTCGTAACAGAATATGATGTATAATATTCACATCGATAAAAAACAGGGTTATACAGTATACACTTCGCATGATACAGAATGGATGTGTGTACGTACAGGAAGGGCCAAATTGGACATTTTCGAATAGGAATTCCTATTCCCAAGCTAGATTCTTAAATGAAAACCTTTTTTCATAACATAAGCAATGATGAATACCACATGTGTCATCAATTCAGAGATGAAGTATGTTTTTCGCAAATGTGCATTTCGTAGCAAAAGTGATAATCCGGGTTTTCGATTTTCATTCAAAATGGTGAAACAAAATATGGGAATTAATTAATCATTGATTGTGTTATGAATATTGGAAGAGAAAAATCTAGAAATATTCGAGATAGTAGTTGATTACTGGTTGCAACGTGAGGAGCAGTTTTTCGGGAAACTGTTATTTTAAATTTCCTATTGTTCACGGGTTGACAGAGTTAGATCCATTAAATATCTTGGTCTGAGTCTAGATGAGCACCTCTAATGGACTAATCAGTCCGAGTATTTGAATAAACAACTGAATAGATTCGTATAGTCCATCCAAGAATGATTGACATCAGAGCAGGCCTTGAAAGTCCAGTTGCAGCTTTATTTCTAGTTACGAAAAAGTAACTAAAAATTTTCTGTGCTTTCTTCATAGATATAGAAATAACCTAAAAATTGAACGATATTTTTTTAAAGTAAGGAACTTTGAATATGAAAATGTTCCCAATTTTCACATACGATTACCAGCAGTATACTATTTTCATCTTGTATTGATACATTTCCGATCTTACGATCAATTGTAGGAGCATACAGCCTGATGGAAATTCTGGTTTGATAACGAAAAATATCGTGGGTGATTAAATAGCACGATCCGTTTCAATGTTCAATATGAATATTCGCTAAACCGAAAAAATCTAGTTGATAATTTGAAGCGTGTTACTGCAATGTGAATGAATGGATTGGGAAATTTGTAACAGATATCAAGACAGAAACAAAACTTAACCAATGGATCTCTTTAATATATGAAGAATTTTGTCATGACATTGTAACTTTCAATATTTGTGAACAATAAAGGTGTAAAATATGAAATATAAAAATGTAAATATTCCTATTATTCTGTTTCAACAACCACAACATGTTATTTTTTCCTCATCTGGGCAGAACTCGTCATGTTCATAATGAAAGGTTTTGTCAGCAATATCATAATATTCCTTATTTTGACTAATCTTCTCTCATTTCTTTTTCTACGTGCACTGTGCAGGCTTTCCATTTTTTAGCTGTTCACTCTTCAAGAGCCTCATTTCAAAGATATTTATTTCACTTGCTCAATTTTTTGCCAAATTTGATCGATTGATCAAAAATTGATCATTGATGATTGATTTGAACATTAATGACAGAACAAAATGTCAGTGCTATTTCCAACATCAACTTGAATTCTGCAACTCAAAATATTACTGAATGGGCATTACCAACATAATTTCGATTTTCCAAAGTCTCCCGAGATGTCAATCATTCTTGGATGGATTATACATGAATTCTACCAACTTTAGGGAAGTTGTGAACATGGAAACTCGTTGTGTGAGATGGCTTGGCGAAATTCGTCATAAAATGTAGGTATTGTGGTTTGGGGTGGAATGTGTGAAACTTTCCTCCATAACAGGGGAACGACCACTTCGATCATGATCAATACGAGATTCAGTTCAATTGATAGATATTGATTATACAAGAGCTATCTTTGAGAGAAGAATGGACTGCTGTACTAACTCTTATCACCAAGAGAAAAAAATGTAGTAATGAAATCAAAACAAAAACCGCAAAGTAAACACTGAAGAAACGATACGTTCTGTTGGCATGATTTGAAGGGATGTATCTGCTGATGTTCTTCCTTGTGTGGCTGTAGTCTTTCTTATCACGGAACGAATTCGCTGTATTACGTACGAATATAACCGATTCCGACGTGGTGAAGATCACGGGATGAACTCTTATGGTGGCGAACTGAATGCCGTTTTGTGGTCGTTGCTGGAGAAGTCGGAGAAGTCTGATTGAACAGAACAGGTAGAAAAATGTTCGTGGGATTCTAGATGACACGACCATAGAATGAAAAACATGGAGGTCTCGGTCTTATTCTTTACCGATGAAGTCCTTCCGCCGTTTGAACTTTGTGGTATTAAACAAATCAACCATATGAATTTTGAACAATCGTAATTATTATTACATTTTGAACTTTCGCTCGAATATCAGATTTCCAAAGTGAAGTTGGGAACAACGCGTTACCGCAAAATAAAAAAGATGCGGTATCGGAACGTCTTTTTTATAACGAAATTGACGGATACGAAGCCGCCGTAGCCCGTAGGCATTTAGACATTCCGTACTCACGTACGGCACCAAACGCGAATAGCGCTATGTTGTGTTTCTTTCAACAAGCCCTAGACAAATCGCTTTTAACTTCTTTCGGTATCAACGATTTCCTACACATATAATATAGAGGTTCAATGAAAAAAGAATAAAAATAAATCGAACTATAGGTAGGTATTAATGCCCTCGCTCCGCTCGCGCGTGATATATCAGTTGATTAAATTTTCAATTACTTTACATATTTTGATAACCTATTCTCATCTCCATTTAATTTTTCAATTAGGTAGGTAGAAATGTTTTTAGTCTGAACTGTGACCCAACCCACTATATCTACTACCATTGAGTTTAAATATATTTGAACTCAATGATTGTATCTCGGATTTTTATGGAAAGTTGGAAAGTGATTGAATTCATCGAATTTTCATGTTTAGAAAATAACGAAATGATTGTACTCCATTCAAATCAGATGTTTCCATTTCATTGCTTCAAAATTGAAAAGTTCTTCCTTTATAACTCTTCATCTCAAAAGTATTCTATTTGGATGCTGCAGAATATAAATTACCTATATTACCAGTAAAGATTCATTCATCACTTGGAATAATTTCATTTTCAATCAGATGAATAAAATGATAAATAAATACCGAACTTCATTTGAATTACGTTTAGGTATTATTATTATACGCCGTTTCGCATTCGAAGTGAGATTGGTCAGGTGAATAGCAGAGCGCTATTCGCGCTTGGTGCCGTACGTGAGTACGGAATGTCTAAATGCAGCCCGTTGCATCTATTTGTTGACTATGTTTGATAGATATTTGCC
Source organism: Adalia bipunctata (assembly GCA_910592335.1). Lineage (NCBI taxonomy): Eukaryota > Metazoa > Arthropoda > Insecta > Coleoptera > Coccinellidae > Adalia > Adalia bipunctata. The sequence continues at coordinate 31,286,326 of OU342951.1, forward strand.
GCCACAATAATTGTTGAATCTAAAATTCACTTTGGAAATATGGAGAATTCCATATCGATATACTCAATATAGAGAAAATATTCCCTCACAATTTTCCTAATTGAACATCTTTTGTTCTCGGAATACACTAGATTGTTCTTAATGCCGGGTTTCCACCAAGAGGACTGGACAAAAACAAAACACGAACTCGGTCCGTTTGTGACAGTCCGCGAACTGTTCTAGAACTTGTGGATCGTTTTCCGGACTCTAGAGTCCGCGAATTGCGTTTTTACGGACACAAACAGAGTCCCATCGAATGTCGGTAAACTTCAAAGGATTTACGAGTTCGGGGACTGTTTGTCAGCTTGGTGTAAACGCCCAGTTTGTTTTTATTCACGTTGTTGCGATCTAGTGGTAGTTTGATTCGGTGCTTGACTGCTTGAAGGGAAGAAATATAATTTGAACTCCTTACTGTTATTATATGCCTACCTTAATTATTGTATACTTAAACTTCGATCAGTGCGTTACATACTTCTGGCACAATTCTTGATATAGATGGTACCGAAACTTTGAATAAATACATTAAACTATGGTACGAATCTCCTTTTGCTGGGAACCTCTCTGTGTGATGGCAAAACGTTCCTGTGCTGGGATAGAGTCTCTGATGTAGTTGGTGTTGTTCTTGCTAATGATAGGGCCAATTAAACATAGCAGATTTTCAAAATCTGTGCTCGACATTCGCGAAAAGTTCTTAAAACTTGATCGAAGTTCACCTCCTAAACTCATATCATCGCCTCATTTCTCCTCTGAGATCTTGTAACAGTTTAGACGTTACATTTGCTCCTTTTTGCTAAGGATGGCCTAATCCAAAACCGACGTTTAGTTTGTTCTTTTTAATAATGTAAAATGTAACTGCCAGCAAAAATAAATCCTCGTCGTCTTATTCTCTCAATTTTGCTGCGCGCCACATTTTCACAACTACATGTCCGGTGTCTCTATGGAAACTGAATGAAACTTAAACAAAACACGAACAGTTTTCATTCGTTTCTGTCCGCGCCTGGTGTAAACAGAAAGTCCGTTGGGAACCCCAACAGTCTTCGAACATTTTCCGAACAAAACTGTTCGGAATTTCTGTCCGATCGAACAGTTCGTGTTCTGTTTTGACCTGTCCGCTTGGTGGAAACCCGGCATTAGACACAAGGAATTGTTCGCTTAATAATCAAAAGCCTACATTTTCTCATAGATAGCGCCGTGAATGAAACAAATTATTGTTGATAACATGAAAACTACAAAGAATATCGAAACCATAT